>OY971429.1:12532500-15032500 GCA_963853865.1 Helleia helle | reverse complement strand
GCGATTAAATCTATTTCCCCTTGTTCTGATTCCAAAGAAGAGCTGTAATCCACAAATTTTTGAAAATTATGAAGTGTCTGTTCCACTTCGTTATTTGCTGAAGTTAAATCTTGAAATGAGTTATCTTCTTCATAGAAAGTGACGTCTGGGTCGAAGGTGTCAAGTGGGACATGAATATATTCGGGAGAATTTGGTGTCGTCAATGAACTTCCAGTAACTGAGGGCACTACAATCAAATCAGTCAGAATAGACGGCGCGAAGGCTTCTACTGGGATTGCACTCGGGCTCCAGGAGTATAGACCAGTAGCCCTGAATCCGTTGGTAATATTGTTTTGAGTTATGCACTTTGGCCAAACCTTTGTTAAGATTTTATTAAAACGAGCTTTGGTGAGTTAAATTGTAATACATGTTCATCCCAAAAGTACTCGAAGGACTTGTTTATAGATTTGTCTAGAGCTCATGGGTCGTATTTGAAGGTAAGCAATAAAGCACTATGTTATGTTTTTCGGCTACATCGATAATTTCGCAATGTAAATGCGATGAAGCTCCGTCGAAAATAAGAAGGCACTTACCCGGAGACTTGTATTTTACCAAGTGATTGATAAAATCCACGAATAGTGCAGTGGTCATTATAAAAAATAAAATAAAAATATTTTTAATTCAATGTTGTACGTCAAAAAAGCTTATTGAACGTCAAATGACTCTACTACCGGTTCCAAAACTAGTCCACTGAGAAGAACCGGCGAAACAAACTCAGTGAAACTAATCTTTTCAATATTATACAATATAGGTACATAATATGATATAATTATACATAGAAGCCATGTAGGAAACGCCTTATTCCCAAGGTGTGGTATCTTCAATAAATTCTTTTATTTTGTAGTATCCTTTACCACACAAACGTTCTTTAACAGTTTTTTTAAATTTATTTATCGATAGGTTTTGAACGTTTTCTGGGATCCTATTGTAGAAGCGTATACATTGACCCATAAAAGAATTACTGACCTTATGTAGCCTAAAATATGGCACAACAAGTTTATGTTTGTTCCTTGTATTTTTATTGTGATTATCGCATTTTTTTACAAATTCATTTATATTTTTGCGAACATACATCACGTTTACAAAAATGTATTGAGATGCTACAGTCAAAATGTCTATTTCTTTAAATTTCTCTCTTAATGATATTCTGGGACCCAGACAGTAGATAGCCCGTATAGCCCGCTTCTGCAGTATGAAAATTGTATTGACATCAGCGGCATGTCCCCAAAGCAAAATGCCGTAGGACATAAGACTGTGGAAATACGCATAATATACTAGTCTAGCCGTATTAACATCCGTAATTGACCTGATTTTTCTAATCGCAAAAACTGCAGAACTGAGTCTACTCGATAAGGTAGCTATATGGGGCGCCCATTGGAGATTGGCATCTAAGGTAATGCCAAGAAAGGTAGTTGAATTCACAAAGTCCATTATCTCCCCACTTAATGTTACATTGGTTTGTACTTGCTTAACATTAGGTAGTGTAAATCTAATCAATTTAGTTTTATTGCAGTTAAGTAACAAATTATTGACACTAAACCAATGTACCATCTTTGAAAGAGCATCGTTTACTTCGTCAGAAATCATTTGTTGTCTTAATTTTAAATATTAAAGAAGTATCATCGGCAAACAATACTATTTCATGCTTATCCTTCATGAGAAAAGGTAGGTCATTTATGTAAACGAGGAAGAGAAACGGACCCAGAATGGAACCTTGAGGCACCCCCATTTTTATGTTGGTACCAGAGGAACTTTTATTATTTACAATTAACTTTTGTGTTCTGTTATTTAAGTAAGATGCTAATAGTTTAAGTTCTGTGCCCCTGATACCATAGTGATGTAATTTCCTGATCAATGTTGCGTGTTGAACACAATCAAAAGCCTTGGACAAATCACAAAATACACCTAAGGCATCCTGCGATTCATCCCAGGCTGTATAAATATGTTTCAGTAGGTGAACTCCAGCATCAGTTGTAGATCGCCCTTTAGTAAATCCATACTGCTGACTATGGAGCAACTGATGCTTGTTAAAAAAAACTAAAATTTGATTAAAAATGATCTTTTCAAAAATTTTACTAAGTGTTGGGAGTACTGAAATCGGTCTAAAGTTTGAGGGGTCAGATGTGACACCAGATTTAAATAGTGGTAGAATTTTACTATGCTTCATTAAATCAGGAAATACACCACATTCAATACAATCATTGAAAATTACCGCTAAGATAGGTTCAATTATTTCTATAATATATTTAATCGTTTTAACCGACATGCCCCACAAGTCTGTAGTATTTTTGACATTAATAAGTTTGAAAGCACCTATAACATCTTTGGAGCAGATGGAATGAAATTTAAAAAGAATATTATTTTCTTTCACACAATTTTTGAGTAAGGATTCAGCGACAGTAGGAGACGATATGAGGTTTTTAGTTGTCGTAACTGGAATATTGGCAAAAAAATTCTCAAAAATATTTGCAACCTCCCTGTCAGTATTGATAATTTTATTGTCAATACACAATGAATGTATTGAATTACAACTTTTACTCCTTCCAGTTTCGTCGTTAATTACCTTCCACGTCATTTTGATTTTATTATTACATCTTGCAATTTTATTTTTAATATTTAAAGCTTTAGCTGCTGTACATACTTTTTTAAATATTTTTGAGTATGATTTCAAAAAGTTTTTATGTGATTCGCTAGTATTGTAAGCCTTTTCATTATAGAGCTCGTACAATCTTTGTCTACTTTTATAAATTCCTACAGTCGCCCATTCATTAAAAGTTCCTCCATTTTGTACATTAACTGTTTTTGTTTTAGGTGTAAATATGTTGTTAAACTCTTTTTTAATAAGCTGAAACAATTTACTAAATAACTTGTTAGGATCTTTATTATAGTCTATTTGTAATAGTTTAGTTGTAATATTACACCTAAAGTTCTCAATACGTTTTGTAGTCATAGGAACAAACATTACTTTTCCATTACTGATATTTTTTAAAGTCAACTCAAAGGATGCTTCTAATCCACAATGATCTGAACTCAGGTTATTTATTATTGATTTGCTATGGTGAATTACATAACAAAATATATTATCTATGCATGTAGCCGTTGAGCATGTTATTCTAGTGGGCTCCATGAATAGATTTTTGAGGCTATAAGATTTCAACAATGAAAGGAATTTGACAGTAGTGAAATTATTTTCTAGCAAGTTAATATTAAATTCACCACATACAATTATATTTTTGTTGGATCTACATACTTTTGTCAGTACTTCTTCCATGATCTCTTCAAATATGTCATACAATTAAATCTAATTTTATTTTCATGTTGCAATGATTTAATGTAAGGAAATGTAAATATAATAATTTTTGATATATTTGTAAAACCGGACAACAAATCCATAAATTTAATTAATTTTTTTCTATTTACATTTCCCCTTCTCCCGGCTATTACTATCAGTGTTGTATTGGGACGGTGGGTACAACCAACAATTGATTCTATTAATTGTTCCAGTGAAGCACCGGTCATACAATTATTTGTTAATGACTGACCCTGACACAACCGGTATAGCAATGTCCCAATATGTTTCCCCATTTCATCACTGTATATGCTAATATTACTATCTGGAGGTAATGAAGACAATGGATACAAAGCTTCGGATGTGGGGCTGTTATGCTTAGATACTGGATGAGACAACTGGGTGGGGTTGACACCTAGCATTGACCGGCCTATATTTGAATCCTACACTTACATATTTTATAGTTTTGTAAGGATTCAACCCGTTCTTCGTTATAATTACATAAGTCTATCAAGCCTTTCATTGCCGAGATGTGTCCCGCTATTTCTTTTTGAGCTATTTCATATTTTAGAGTTACAGCTTTCAGCGACTCATGCAGAGCAGTTAATTCTGATTGCAGGTTGAGCACATCAGCCTCATAGTCACTTTTAATTTTTTCATATTTTATCTTATATGAAATGTATTTGTCCTTGACTGAATTATTATTTTTTATTACATTAGTTAAATTTCTGGATGAAGAATTATTTTTTAGTAACAGGCGTTGCATTTTTTTAATGTTTTTTTTTGCTTTTACATATTGTTTAAATTTTTTCTTACTAGGCATATAATGAGAAGTCATTGAATCGTCACCAGTCAAATCTACTGTGGAAATGTCATTATTGTTGGTGATGGGATCCTTTGACTTCCCAATTATTTCATTGAAAAGATGTCTAGATTGGGAGGCTTTTAAATCTTCTTTTTCTAACTCTAATTTAGATATATATTTTTGAGCCTCTGCCAGTTGCTTATTTAACTCAGACGTCTTCTTAAGTGAGTCCTCATATTCGTCTCTGCATTCATCAAAACCATTTACGATGCATTCTAGTTGTCGATTTTGGTCGAGTATAATTTCATATTGAGTGGATAGAGCCGAGAGTTCATTTTTCAGTTGGGCATTTTTATTAATTATTGTAACCATTTCAATTTCACTATCTTCGCTTTCGTTTAACAACTGCTTACACTGTTCTTTTGACACCTTAAGCTCCTGGAGGGCCAGTCTGAGTTGTTCCTCAGTCTGGCGAGCCAAGGCAGTGCGGGTCTGCATGATGTGACACCTGAATTGTGACAAGAAACAGCTGAGTGTGATGACAGAATACTACTTTATGTTTATTGAAACGTTGAGAGAATAGTTTTAACAGTTAGAAAGAAGTGAAATATTAAACAAAAAACGAAAGAAAGTTTTAGAAAAGATTATGAAAACAAAATGAAGGTAGAGAAAAAAAAAAATACTAAAGATGAAAAAGAGACTATTTGATTTCGTATTCTTGAACTTTTAACTTAAACTTATTCCAATTAACACTGTTATTCTTACATTTATTTTGAATGCTAAGATTAGATATATTCTGCAATTATTAATAAGAACATGAGCTTATGGGGAAAACAAAGTCTATTTAAGTACCTACTTTACCTACTTATTAACAAAGTGGTTTAGTTAGAAATTAGAATATGGCATCAGTATTAAACACATATTATATTATTATGTGAAGTAGGGTCTGTAGTAAATGTTTTGTCTGGGCAAGAGATTCAGTCCTCGATTTTGCTTCCACAATTTGTCTTGTAACTTTTTCGGGATGCATTGGACGCTCTTGGATCTCATGTGGATTGGTATCGTCCCAAATTCGACAATTTTGTATGTTTACGTACCCATTCATCCAGAAATGGGCCTCATCGCTGAAGATAATATTTCTGTGAAATTACGGTCACTTCCTAACTGCTTCAGTGCCCATTCAGCGAACGCACGTCGTTGTATATGGTCGTTTACCTTCAATTACGGGGTGAGTTGAATTTTATACGGGTGCAGGCCCAAGTCACGACACAAAATTCGCCAAGTTGTGGTCTGTGAAAGGGCGAGTTCTTGTGAGCGACGCGAAATCGACTGCCTCGGATTCTCGTGCACACTCTCACGGACAGCGGCAAGGTTTTCGGCAGATCTTGCGTTTCGTTGACGTACGGGTGTTGATCAATCATTTAACGAACCAGTGGACTCAAATTTATCCACCACACGACGAATAGTCCTCTCGGTAGGATTATGGCGACCTTAAAATGGGCGAAGCACGCGGTACGTTGCCTGAACAGAACACTCATTTTGATAAAACAATTTTATCATTTGCACGTGTTGTTGAATGCTATCCATGATGATTTGGCAAAACAGAATGAATAAATGACAACCAATTTGACAGATGTAGCTTCAACAAGATGGCCGCTACCAACTGTCAAAGTTCGGACGTGCCTATTGGAAGACCCTTTATGACAGTAAAGTCAACGGGCCATCGTTGCAAAACATAGAAGTTCCAACAGCTCTAGATCTATTGTTTCATCTGGTATTTCCTGTTTATTCGAGCGGATTTTACCTACTAAAGTTAATTTATATGGTTCTTGGAGTAACGATTTAGCCAAAGGTACGGATGTGAACCAGTTATCACAAGTAATATTCCGACATGACCCATGGATGGTTCTAGACAATTCCTTCATGTAGTATTCTCCAAAAGGAAGTCCATTTGTTTCTGTTCCTTTACCTAAATACGGAATGGCATCAAACATGTATTTTGTCGAACTATCACAGATCACAGGAATTTTTTGTCCAAATTTACTGGGTTTATTGGGAATGTACATGCGAAAGGCACACCTTCCTCTAAATCCCAATAATTGTTCATCGACAGTTTCGTGAGATCCCGGAGAATAGTTTATTCTGCACTGATTAATAAACAAATCCCATATTTTTTTATGGGAGCAAAAACGTTTTGAGAACGATTAGTAGGGCGTATTGATTAGTCATCAAATCTTAGGGATGCTTAGAGAAAAACGAACCGATCTCTACTCATAACGGATACGTATCGTGTGCCAGAGAATGAAGTATCAAATAATTCAACTGTCGTGAGATGATTATCTTTCATTGCAGCTGTGTTAAAATGCCAATAAAAGCTTTCACCTCCTCAAAAGTAGTGTTAGAGACACTACTTTTAAGTAGCAGATAAATCGTTCAAATTTCGTTTTTGACGAATCTCCACATTCGTCCAGATAACTATTTCTTCTATTATTTCCGTAGTAACAAATATATCGAAACATAATAGAGGTTCAGTTATGTTTCTACACATTCTTGTTGGCCCTCTCGATACGCGCATAATGTTTAGAACAGAAAATCTTGCCTGAGTACGTCCTTTTACTGTGAATCAGCAGTGGTTGTTTTTTTTACAGATCGTTGAGGTAGCGTTATTATTCGATTCGACGTCGAAGTTGAAAGGCTATGTGATGGCTCTTCTGAAATAGAATCGTTTTATAAATCATCCTCGTAGTCACTTTGCACGTCGTCAATACTCAAGTTATCCTCTCCTTCACTATCGATATCGAAAGTTTCGGATTCTTCTAACAATAACTCTTCAATATCTATGTCACGCAACCCTCAAGATGAACTCATCGAGCAGTAGATTTAGAAATATTATCAACTAAAAAACCTAAAACAAATATATATTATCAAAACGTGTTCAAAATAAATAAAACAATCAAAAAAACATTCATGTGTTTAAAATCAAAAAGTTACAAATCTCATAACGTGGAGTCATATTGACTCACGATGGCATCATAACTACGAAAATATAACGCTTTCCTGCAAAACACACACACGCTTCAAGACCTCTGGTCGCGTACTGAGTTGGCCAGGACAGACGACTCGATAAACGAAATGGTTAGAAAGAGACAGGTAAAAACAATGTACGCATGAATCGTATTGACTCACGTTATGTATTTAGGGTTAAATATATTATAGAGGTGTGTGTGTGTGTGTGTTACTCTGACACACGGATGCATTTTATAATATTAGTAAGGTAAACACTACTTATTTGTTTGTTTGTTTTATCTCATTCTAGCCAGGAAATACATGATCTACTTTTTCGAACTCCATGCGGGCGAAGCTGCGGGCACTAGCTAGTATAATCATAAATAATTACAGTGTAGACCTCAATGCAAACGAAACTTTGTGTAAGCAAAATACGTGAAATCTTCAAGACGCTAAGATGTTTCTGCGTAGTCGGACCAATTAAAATTAATGATGGTTCTAAGGATGACTTACTAGGTGTTCTTAGCATAACTTTGTTATAATAGGGCATGTAATATGTATTATCTTTATGAACCGTATGAAATAGCTTCATTTAAATGACATCAGCGAGGCTGATAAACGAACTAACCCTTAATTGCATAGATTATTTTTGACTTTCGATTTTAAAATAATAAAAAATGCACTATGCAGAAAAAGTGTCTTTATTTAATAGAAAAATATAAAAGGGACAGCAGAGCAGAGAGCAGAGCAGTTACTTATTTTTATAAATTAAATTACAAAAAAAATGTGATGGAATTTTCTATCACTATGCACTAATGGTTAGACTCCTTATAGGTAATCTCCATCCTTCAATTAACTTTTTTTTTTTATGTTAGTTGGATAGGCAAACTGGCAAACGTACCACCTGATGGTAAGTGGTCGACGTCGCCCATGAACATAAACTAGTATACCTGGAACGAGACCAGGCAACTTATTTATGTGTTGCCTATCCTGAGACATAAGAAGTTAAGTCTCGGTGCCAGTAATTACACTGCCTGTCTTGCCCTTCTCTCCGAAACACAGCAAAACTGTTTCACGGGAGAAACAAGCAAGATGGTGGTACCAATGCAGCCGGGAGCGCGGCATAGCGCTTCCCTCCCACCGGTAAACTAGGGTGGAACTTGGTAAAACAACTGTTGGACTGTGACCTCCTCTTCTTAGCTTGCAACTCCTGCTCCAGGCTTGAAGAGCTAGGCCTACCTCTTTTATTTTCAGAGGTGCCTGTGTTGCATAAAACACAGGCTAGTTCATTTCTGAACTCACCTAGGTTCAATACGTCCTTTTTTGTAACATTGTCCTTAATTGCATTATTTTTATATATAATCCAGGAGTTGATTACAGCCAGATCAAGTAGATGGAAGAAGATGTACCATTTACGACTCTTGATTGATTGGTTGGTGTGATATCTACCTAGGAAGCTATCCAACAAATCAACACCCCCCACATGAGTGTTATATTCAGTTATTGCTTTAGGACATAGTATGTCAAGATTTTGCCTCTTCTTTTTATTAAACCTTTTCACAGTTGATACTGGCTTTTCTCCTACATAACTTGACAACGAAGTCACTATTTTATTGTCTTTCCATGCTAAATTAACTCTCTCATAAGATGTTGTTCTTTCTTCATAAATACCTCTTGGAGTAATTATTTCATAATCTCTTTTTATCTGGTAGTTTGTTGTTGGGAATTCTGATATGTTGTATGCCAAAGCAATGTATTACTTGCTTAGCCAAATGGATAACAAGTGGCAAAGATGTTAGAAATTATCAAAAAAGATATGTAAGGATGATTGACCATCCGTGGAACATCTCTGTTTAAGCGCAGCACAACATTATTTATAGAACTTAAGTCAGGCCCTACAGGTCTGGTGGTAAGGTCTTGACCAAAATAAATTTCAAATGTGTAGGCATATTCAAATAATTCAAAAACACTAGATAAAACATACATCTTGAAGCCCCACTTATAGGGCTTGTTCGGTAGATATTGTTTTAGGTAATACCTCACTTAGGTTGCACACATTTGTTCATCAATTGACAAAACATACATCTTGAAGCCCCACTTATAGGGCTTGTTCGGTAGATATTGTTTTAGGTAATGCCTCACTTAGGTTGCACACATTTGTTCATCAATTGACAGTCTGATGTTTTTTTACGCTCAGATAAGACCATCAATAATTGATATCGATTATATCGTGATATAATATTTTTGGTAATAATCATTTATCTATTGTATTATTATCTATGTATCAATTATTTAGGTGTAAGTTTCACTAGGCTATAATACATTTTTTTTACACCAGCTTAGCTCAAACACCACATAGAGCATCTTGAAATGTAAAAATTGCACTAGTTTTATTTTTTAATTTTCATGCTTATGATAATTACACCTAAATACGATTTTAATTAGAAAGACCTATGTATTATTAACCGCCTAGAATAAAAATAACAAAAAAATAAGTGATAGATTTCGTAAAATTATAAAATGTTTGTACATAGGACGATAATTTCACCTATTTATTAAAAAAAATCATAACTTCAAAGCTATAAGACCTAGAACAATAATTTTTAGTGGTTTTGGTAGATAATAGTTCCCCCTATCACCCACACCCCGTTGGTCCACTACTTACGGGACACCCTGTATATAAAATTTCATCAAAATCGGTCCAGCCGTCTAGGAAGAGTTTAGTGACATACACACACACACAAGAAATATATATAAAGATATCGATATATATATATATATGTATATCATAAAAATTATTGCATAGGGTTGCCGAATTTTTCACACATTTTATGAATTCTTTAGATGCATAATTAAGTATTTTCTTAGTGTCGTCGAATTCTTTGAATTCCATAAAAGTATATAATGAAGCATTATTGGTATCTTTATACATATTTTAATACAAAATCGCATGATGTAGGTACATTGATTCCTTATCTTTTTTTTAACAAAAAGTCACATACATATGCAGATGCTTGTAGTTCGTGAGGATCCTGCATGCTCCTTAAAAGCGTCAGGAACTATTTAAAAAAATTGCTGAAAATGTGTCATTGCAGAGCAACTATCTAATTTACAATTAGTGCCTGACCCTATATGAGCAAGGTTGGACAGGATTGTCTTGAGTGCAGCTATGAATTGGCCAGTTGTAGGATTGTAATTGGCACCACAGTTTTCTCTGCTGAACACCAGGAATTGATAGGGAATTAATTACATTTTGTTTTAAATTATTAAATAGACGTAAAATGGCATTTATCGTCCAAATCCAATCCTGCTTTGATGGTGATGAGCTTGCGCACCCTAAAAATCTTAAGTTTTCAAACTTTTTTTTCTTCATTTTATTGAAATATTCAATATGTGGAGATGTATTCGACATACTTGTGAAATGTGGTTTTCCATTTTTCCGATCAGGCGTGTCCGGCATTAAGGCAGTCAAATAATTTATCAATTTTTCTTATGAATGCCGCAGTTGCAGTTGCCACTTGCCTCTGCTGGTTGCATGCCTGAGAGGAAATACAAGCATTGAATTTATAATAGCTAGGATGTGATATTGGGCCTGAGCAAAATGTAAATAAAAAGTAATTACATCAATATTCAATACCTTGAGATATTCTAGCAAACATGCCATCAATCAACAGTGTGACTTAAAATTTGAGCTGCGAGGTTGACTCTCATTTTTTGCTTTGTTCAGGATTTAGATGTCCCTTTTCAACTTAGGCGCAAAAACAAAATTTGCATCTTTACTGTCAATTAAAAAAAAATCTTTTAATATATGTTTCCACTTAGCGATACTTGTAATATATTGTGTTGTTCGGAAAGTAATTTCGTTTTTTGTGGAAATGACATTTTGGGTATAATAAACAAATACTTTATTAAATTATATATTAGCCGTTCTGGTCCAACACCTTTTTCAATCTTTCTGGTAGATGTAACATTGCAATAGATCTTTGTAAAGCAGCTTCGTACTATCGTCCAGTTCTATTAGTCTAGAATCTGTGCCTTGGAAATTCTCGTTCATCTTCACAAATTTGGGTAATATCCATTGTAAAAATAGGATGTAGTCTTATAAAGTCGTCGTTTAACTCACGATGGATCAGCTCAGCAGCGATGGTGCGTTCTTCTAGCCACTGGTGGCTAAAAAAATAATATCAGGCTCTCCCATTACTCTATTTATTACAGATAACAGTGTTAGCCATCTGGTTTGCGACGGATGTAATAATTTATATATGTATTTATTAAATTCAATGAATTCCGATTGTCTCTTGACACTATTTTTGAAAAATGCGTACACGTTTCTTGCTAAGTCCTCACAACGTCTTGGAAGTTTTTTGTAAGCTTAATTGGAGCATAAATGCATAGTGACATAAATGTTCTTAAATATTTGTATTCCAGGCAATTCGGCACGTTGTGTGGACCCATCATGACATTGCAGCCATCCGATTATATTATCTGATGGCACACCACGTTGAGTAAACGTTTCTATAATTGTTGTATAGAGCGTATTAGCTGTACATCCTCGTGAAGATGAGGCCCCTTCAGATATTTTTTTTTGTCGTGCAAAGGCTCCAATTGCCACAAGCAAGCAATATTTTTTTTTGCTATTATTGTCGTCATATCTGACAAGGATGCATATTGTCTTAGTACTGGAAATATCCGTGGATTCATCGGCAAGTACGCTGAACTTTTGGTGTTTTAAAATATTTTTTAAGTACTCTTTCTGACTTTCTCCTATGACATTTTTTACAGTTGCTGTACATTTGCCTCTTTTTATCGCTAAATCAGCTGCAATTTAGAGTCTGGAAAACATGATTTTAGGACCTCTGTTAAATGATCCATTGCCAAGAAAGAAATGTTATGCTTGGCCAGAAATGCAACAAGTTTTATTTCGGCTTCCACAACAAGGGTATTTGTGTCCTTTTCACGCGGTTTAAAATAAGCACTAACAGATTTTGTAGAAGATGATGAGATGGCACGATATAGCGATATTATGAACTCTGTTTTTAGTCGCGAGTCGGGTTTTCCCCGGCTGTGAGAGGAAAGTTTCGCTGCGCAGTTTAAAAAACGTATTCAAAGGCCTGCCGTATACCGTATTTACTAAAAAAATATCGTGGATTACCGTACATTACGGTAATTGCCGTATCAATAACAACACTGGCTGTATTGGCGTTCTTTGAGAGAGGCCTATGTTCAGCAGTGTACGGATAAGGGCCGTTGATGATGATGTTGAAATCATAAAATATATTACATATTAATTAGAAAAGTGTCAACTATGTATTTACTCACATCTTTAATTAGAATTAAAAATGGGTTAATACCGATGGTCAGTTAATACTGACAAATATCGGTATTAACCCATTTTTAATTAATAACGAATACTAATAAATTCCTCAAGTAATATTATCATACCTAAACTAATATCTGCATATCACCGATATGTATGACGGGATTACATGTTCCTTACCTATTGTATTCCTGATCAACTTAATTACTCATAATAAGCTGCGATTGCAACTAATATTTCATAATATTGGTATTAGTGATGAATGTTAATTTTTACTTATTTTTTAATGAAAGAGTAAAACATTTTAAATGTAGCTTATGGAATTATATAGTTTATTAGTTTTAACTATTTTTTGAGGCAAATTTTAAATTTCAAAATGGGAAGAACTCAACTCGAGTCCCGGCCCGAGTTGAGTTTTGAAATTTATGGAATTATAAATACATTTGGAATTATACATACATGTTTTTTTCAAATATTTTTTATTCATACATAAAAACATCATTTTTTTTACCTTATCTGAAGTGAGGCGCGTGCGTCGGTCTGAAATCAGCTCCCCACTTTTAGAGAATATTCTCTCGCAAGGCACTGATGATGCTAGTACGCAACAGTGCTTTTTAAATACCTTGCTGAGGTTGGGATATAAAAAGCCATTTTTCCGCTACCAATCATTGGGACTCTCACTTCTTGGCAGTATTTTATTGTTTAAGGATCTCTGTACTTCAGCAATGGCTATGGCCGTTGGGGACTCCAATGTATAGACCGATGTCTATACATTGGAGTAAATATGACGTTAATTTAGAACAGAAAATCTATCGGCTGTTACATTTGAGCTAGATAAATAAAATGCCACTGGTTGTTTAACTCTTTTTCTAATCCCTGCGACCGGAAACACAAGTGCATGGGTGACGACTTGTTGTGTTAGTCTATGTCTACCATGGTCTCGGTACTTTTCTTTAACTTGATCCTTTTTTCTGTTGTACCACAGATTAAGGCCAACAGACATATGAAATTGACCTAATAGGATTTTTAATGTGGTGGGTGCTGGCAGACACCAAAGACTTCGTAATAAGCGGTATGTTGCAGGTGATCTTTTGTGAATTCTGAGAGTAATCATGTTTTCTTCCATACTCCATCTTCTACCTTTGTTTTTTCTTTTGGAATTCTTTATTCCGCTTTTGTAGCATGAAGGCTAGTGCTTTTGTAACTTTCTTTGAAAGATTCTGGACAGCATCATTTTCATATAGAACGTTTAGTCTATGTTCAGTTTGACCAACGACCTAGGTATTTTCTACAGATGAAACACAAAAAAAAATATATATATTAATTAATTTAAAAACAAATGAAAACAAATTACAATAGAGTTATGGTGTAACAAAAGTCCTCTGGGGTTTATTCATATACCAGCAAACACACACGGTTGCAAACACACACGGTTATGGTTATAGCTAAGATGTTATGGTACATCTTTTGTAGCTAGGGCATAGTTGGTTTGTAGGGATGAAAGAATATTCTCACTACTACAATACTAAAGTGGCCTGACATGAGCTATGTGTCCTAAGCAAATTAATAGATTTCACGTTTCCTATATCAATTCAGTGAGACTATATAAAGAGAATATGTAAAGGAACATATCCTGCCTGTCTCATCAATGCACAGGACAGACTGCTAAAGATTAAAGTTTTACTAAGTCTCCAAGCGACCACACACCCTCACGAAGGCTTGAAGCGGTGTCAGTTGAGTATCGAAGCGGGCGAAGACTTGTCTCATATATGTCTATAGGGCTCATATAGGGCCCCCAAAAAATAATCACAAAAATATATAATACCATATATCCTCCTGAAGCCCGAGCATTTATAATGATCATCATTGAAAAAGCCCACCGTACTTTTAAAGTGACAAATCAAACAAACTCATAAACAAAGCATGTAATTACGTTTTTTAATTTAGAATTGGCAGTTTAACGATTTTTTTTATTATTTTTATTAAATACTGGCATAATGCAGAGTACGTAATACGTATGCATTCTCAGAAACCAATTATGAATCGTCCTTTGAAAGGGACATCGGGCGTTTTTTCTATTAGTAGGTCTTAATTTAATGTACTTTTCAAAATACATCGGGCGATAATGAATTAAACAATAATTGGCAAATAAATCAGTCTATATTACAAAAAAACAACTTTTGACGTATAAATGCTACTTAAATAAATAAATAAATAAAACTTTATTTGGTAAACACACTGTCCTAACACATGTTCACTCACTCACTAACTCACTGGTTCTAACTACTTAATTTAAACTATCTCTTTTAATGGACTGTATTTATTTTACTCACATTTATAACTTTCTCTCTCCGTTGTTGGTGTAAACTCTCTCTTTTGGTAATGCAGTAATGAATGATGTCTCCTTTTGCAATGTTCACAAGACATTTTACTTCTGCAGTATTTCGCACTATGGGTTGGTGATAGACAATTGAAGCATAAAAATCCTTTTTGCACATACTCAACTCTCTCGTCTACAGCTAGGTTATATAAAATCCTTACATGCAGATATAGTATGGCTTTGTTGATGACATAAAGCGCATTTTAAGTTGGTGCTTTTGTTATGGATTGACGTAGTTGTGGAAAAGGATTTAGGTTTGTTGAAAATTTTCTCTCTCGAAATAGTGGGTTGTACAGTCTCTAAAACCCGGAATCTTGTTTCTAAAAATTGTGTTAGTCTGTCTAGTGTAGGCAGTATCTCCACTGGCAATGTGCCTAGCACTTCTTCCCAACCTTTGTGTGACTCTTCATTAAGCTTGTTCACCACCAAGTACACAATTAAAACGTCCCAATCCAATCCAATAAATCTCTAATACCTCTCGCCGTCCCAGTGTTTAGTTTTCTTTGATTTACCAGTCTACTCAAAATACAATTCACTAAAACTCTCCTGTTGATGTATCTCTTATTTAAGGTTGACCAAGCTGTCTCGTAGTTGTTCTCATTTATTTGAATAGCTGTTCTGCCTCTCCGGTCACGCTGCTCTTCAAATAATGTAATTTCTCAATTTCACTCAAGGACTCGTGCTTATGTACAAGCGATCTCGATCACATTAGCGAGATATATAGTTGATCACGACTTTTATGTTGATGATTGTCTGTCTGGGAGTCATGATGAGGAGACCGCTATTAAAATCCAAAAGCAACTAACAGAAATGTTACGCAAGGGAGGATTTGAACTTCAAAAATGGTGTTCAAACAGCGATATTTTCATGCAAGGTATAGAACCAGTGAAAAGAGCCAAAAATTCTGAGAGAGACATAAATAAAAAGGAGACAGTGAAAGCACTAGGTATAACCTGGAATATATAAAAAAAGATGAGTTAGAAGTTACAAATAAAATAGACATTCTAGAGGAGGAAATAGTGACCAAGGGAAATGTGCTTTCTGTAATGGCATCCTTGTATGATCCGATGGGTTGGCTCGCTCCAACTGTCGTGATGGCGAAGATTTTTATGAAGAAGTTGTGGATCCTTGGGGTTGGATGGGATGAAGAGCTGCCCTTAGAATATCAATATGAGTGGAAGAAATTCAGAGCGAATATACAAGCGCTGACGTATATATACTTTTAAGGCTTACAATTATTATTAATTTAAGGAGGAAGCAGTTACGCTGTATGAAATGCTGCGAAACAGTTTCTTTTCTTGATGATGCACAAGCGTACGTTGCACGACGAGCATTCAAAAAAAGTTTTGTTATCGTGGCATAGGCGGCACCGGCCTTGCACCGTCGAAAAAGTTGGCAAGTACTTGGCATGGGCAGTCCTTTGACCTGTTGAGGGAAGAGGGACACTTGGCATACCTCTGCTCTTCTTCAGAGGAACTACTTCTTGATCATTTTCTTCCTCAGATTCATTCTCCCTTTGATGATACTTTTCTTTCAAATATTCACCAGTTTGAATTGTCGCAATTGAGGAATATTTCTAGCGCCATTCCGCCTTTGATCGCTTTTGAATAAAATCCACGAGTTCGTGATTGACAAATCTATCATATGAGCAATAAATCTTTGAGTCCATTTTCTAGTTCGATATCTTGCAGCTAGTAAACGATCTGCTAAATCAACACCACCCATATTTTGATTGTATTGTCGAATACATCTTGGCCGGTTGATAGTTAAATACCTCCTTTACTGTTTGCACCAACGTTGGCACGTATCTTGTTCTTCTTGAGCTTCAACTGAAGACATCATAATAACGGGTTTATTGTCAAACCACTTAGTAACAGATATTTTATCGTCATTTCTAACGACAACATGTGACGTACCCCTTCCTCGTTTTTTTAATTCTTTGTCGCTCAGTAGAAGAGCTCGTACTTCTTTGGGGATGCGATTCTTAATTAGGGTGCCGGTACAACCTAAACCCCTTGTACGAAGCTCGTCTATTAATTTCTCGCTGGTGAAATATCTGTCGCAGTATATTATGTGTCCAGGCACAAGAGTTTCAGTTAGGGCTAGAACAGCTTTTTCTCCTAAACCAAAATTTGTGTTCTCAAACTCTGGGTATGTCGTTGAGCCTTCATAAATATGAAAGTCACATATCATGCCATTAGGGTTGGCCAGCACAAATGCTTTAATTCCAACAGGATTTGGTTTCCTGGACAATAAATCCGAATGCCAAAATTCCCGGTGAAAGGAATAATCATTTCATTACTGCTCAAGAATTGTTCTTTTAGTTCTGCGTGGCATCCGGTTCTAATTCTCTCAATGAGTGGTCGTACCCTCCATAACTTGTCCTTGCTTTTGCATTCAATCGTAATGTCTTGGCCGAACACAATCTTTATAGAATTTCGCAGTGTGAGGAATCTATTACGTGACATGCAGTTAGCAATCAAAGCTACACGAATTGAATGAAATCTAGCAGATCAACACCACCCATGTATTTGTTATAAATAGATACTGCTTTTGGGCAAGGTACATCAACTCTACACTTATGTTTTTTGGAATATCTTTTCACTCCCATTGGCTCCTTGCCTACAAAGGATGAACACAAACTTACTGCTTTATTGTCCACCCAATTTGTAACTGATAACTGAACGTCACCAACAGCAACAGTTTTTTCGGAGCAATAACCTCGTTCCTTCCTTTCTAAGGTTTTTTAGTTATATTTATATTTGGGGCTCTTCTCAGTTGTATTGTAAAACTAACAATCATGAAACAACAATAATACACTCTCTCTCAACAAAAAACCAATTTTTTTTTACTAACAACTACAAACAAAATTCTTAATAGTAACTAAAACCACAAAAATACAAGAAAAAACACAATAGACATAAGGAAGAGGAGATATCAAAAAATTTGTAAAAAGTTTCTCTCAAAAAATTCCGTTTTGAATTCCGATATAATTGATTAACAAAACATTAAATCACACTTGGTTCAATAAGTCTCGGGACTAAATACTAAAAAAACGTTTTTTTGATAAAAATATTTTTTATTCATCAACGTAGTCTCCTTTAGCTGCGATATATCAATCCCTCCAACGGTTCTCTAACTTTTCTATCCCATGAGTGTAGAACTATTTTTCTTTAGCTGTAAAATAAGCCTCCGTTGCTGCGATTACTTCACTATTTGTGAAGCTCTTACCTCGAAGCATTTTTTTCAAGTCTGCAAAGAGCCAGTAATCACTGGTGGCCAGATCTGGCGAATAAGGCGGATGTGGAAGTAATTCGAAGTGCAATTCGTTTAGTTTGGCCATCGTTACCATTAATTTGTGACACGGCGCATTGTCCTGGTGAAAAATCACTTTCTTTTTCTTCAATTGAGGCCGTTTTTCCGCGATTTCGTACTTTAATCGCTCCAATAACCCCATGTAGCATTCGCTATTTATTCTCTGTCCTTTATCAAGGTATTCGATGAAGATTATTCCATGCGCATCCCAAAATACAGAGGCCATAACCTTGCCAGCTGATTTTTGTGTCTTAGGCCGCTTCGGGCGGCTTTCACCGGGTGCTCTCCAATCTGCTGACTGCCGATTGGATTCCGGAGTGTAAAAGTGAATCCATGTTTCATCCATTGTCACGTACCGACGTAAAAAATCCTTTTTATTCCTGTCAAACATAGCCAAACAGCGCTCTGAAGCATCCATACGCTGTTGCTTTTGATCAATCGTGAGCAAACGCGGCACCCATTTGGAAAAAAGCTTTTTCATGGACAAATGTTTAAGTAAAATGGTGAAGACACTACCAGTTGAAATCTTCACTATCTCAGCTATCTCACGCAATTTTACTTTTCTATCTTCCTTCACGATTTTCAGGAATTGGTTGATGTTTTGTTGAGTTATTGCTTCATTTGGACGACCAGAACGTTCAGCATCATTTGTATCCATACGACCGCGTTTGAATTCAGTATACCACCGACAAATTGTTGTTTTAAACGGAGCAGATTCTAAATAACACTTTTTAAGCCACTGCTGCACTTGAACGGTGGTTTTTCCCATTAAAAAACAATGTTTTATCAACACGCGAAACTCGTTGTTATCCATTTTTTACGAATGTACGAAACTAGTCTCACTAAAAAGTGTGTAGCTCAATATTTTATCGTTCGATTTTCAAAAAAAATTACACATAATTTTGATGGCCAGTGCTTTCGAAAAATAAAAAAAGTTTTTAATATAAGCCGCCATGTCTATGTTAGTCCCGGGACTTATTGAACGATCTAGTACCTAATGGGATAATACCTTTTTTGTGCAAGATTTCCATTAGCTGCAAACTTGTGTACTAATTATTTACAAAAATCTTGTGAATCAAATTGTGTGGGACAGTCTCCAATAGTCTTTGTACATTTAATGGCACTCCAAGATCGGGACAGTTTTCAGGCGGATCAAGGTATTTTCCTGCATATAATTCAAAATCAGAACTAAATCCACTGATTCAAGCTTAATACGCAATTTAAATAACCCCATTTATGGGGTTTTTTCGCATTGTATTGTCTGATTCCTGAAGTTTTGGCCTTAGTAGGGATCATTTGTTCGTCGATTGACAAAAACTCCTCTTTCGGCACTTTTAGTAGCCTTTCTTCTAGTAATTTTTGAAGCCTGTTAAACTGTGGGTCACTTGGTTTTAGTTCTTTTGTTTTATCAAAAAAATGCAATTATCTTTTAATCTCTTCGAACTTATTATACGTTCTCATTTCTTTAAAATAATTTAAATGTGGAATTTTTTGGGTATTTGTAAGGATTATTTTCCTCTTTTCAAATCAGGTGTATCGCCACTTAAGGTGTCGAACAGCTGGTATATTTTTTCTATCAGCATGGCTTTCGTCGTTGCTTCGTGTGGAAGTTCGTCTAGAAGGAAAACACGTATTTTTATTTCATTGTGAAAGGATAGAGAAAATTAATGAATCTGAAGGCGAAGTAATGTAATTTCAGCTAAAATTCATTACTACGTTCATTAATTTGAACTACTTTAGTCTTTATAAAAAATATTCAATAGTAAAAGGAAGCTGTCAATTTAAAGAAGCTTTATTTTATCTTAAATCAAAATTATTATTTTAATAAACTCTAATAATAGTTGATTGATAAAAGATCCAGAAAACATCCCAACTAATGAAAGGTATCTTAATATTAAATGTTTACCATTATGACAACATACTGTTTGCAACCTTCGCAAGTATTCCTGCAGCAACTGAGTGGTTGAATACTTGACAAGAATTTTCTTATTATCTTGATGTTGCAACATTTTATGAATAATCATTTTTCAAAAATTAGTTAAAAATATTCTGTCCAGGATTTTTTAGGCAACCCATTTTTAATATATTTTCTTATAAACGAAATTTATTATAAAATAAGTTTTATTCTATTATCAGCTCGGTGAAGGTCGCTTTAGGCACATGAGTAAATAAACGGACAGAGGCAAAGCTTCATACAACCGCGCGAATCGATTGCACTACTACAAGCTTCGTAACGCATGTGTGCGTAAGCACTCGTGGCTTGTCACGTACGAGTAGAAACCGGTCGAAACCGGTTCGACGAGTGTTCGAACGCGGGGATGTGAGTGCGTTGTATATTTTTTCGCTTGACGGGTATTTCGAATTATTATCATCGTTATTAAATTTTTGTTAACTAAAAGAAAAAAGTTCAATATTGTATACTATACTGTGCGTATGAACAATAATAGAGCAAATAAAAAAGAATCATATTTTATAACATTGTTCTTAAATTATTATTGATAATTAAAAGTAAAAAGTGTCAATAATGTATACTGTACTGTGTGTATGAACAATAATAGAGCAAATAAAACAAATCATATTTTAGATATCCCAAAGATTTCAATAGGTAAGTTGTTTCTTATTATTTTATTTCTACTAATTATTATAACATTTGTTCACTAAGTTTTTATAGATGTGCCTAAAGTCTAGTTAGGGAAACATTTGACCCGACATTAAATCTTAAATCTTAGCTAAACTTTACAGTAAAAATACAATAAGTATAGGTACAGAAAACGTAATTAGGAGACGAAAAAGACGACTTAGTTCGGAAAAAAATATAATTAGTATGATAAAAATTGATATGCAATGAGAGTGCTTTGAGCTTTCCATTAGAATTTACCACTCTATTAAAAGGTACAACAGATTATTGCAAATAAAAAATATAAACACAAAATATTTAGAAAAAATATTTTGTAGGTAATAAAGATAGAATATTTACATAGATTACTACTCGATAAAAAAAATCGTTTTGTTCGTTTAATTTTATCCACCTGTGACAACCCTTAAATAATTTTACGCATTGTATGGAAGCTTTGTCTCTGTCCGTTTACTTACTCATGTGCTTTAGGTTCGTATCTTAGACTATATCTACTTTTGCCCGCGACATCGTATATCATATTCTACTTTTCCCGTTCCTGGTATTTCAGGATGAATTATACATATAAACCATCCTATTGAATCATTCTGTCTATTGATGAAAATAGCATAAAAATTTGTTGCGTCGTTTTAAAGATATAAGCGTACAAACGTCTAAAATGACTTTGTTTTATACTCTGTAATAAAGATTCTTTACAAATTAAAATTACCTAATAAGCAATAAATAATATTGTTAGAATTATTGATTTTTCACATACATTATTTATATGTATTATTTTATCTTAATTATCTTTATATATATATATATATATATATATATATATAATTCTTGTGTGCGTGTGTATGTCACTGAACTCCTAGACGGCTGGACCGATTTTGATGAATTTTTTTGTGTGAGTTCAAGGGGATTCGAGGATGGTTTAGATTCACAAAAAAAAATTGTACAGGACAACGTCTTCGGTGCCACTAGTATTGTATAAAATAATAAATATCATAATAATATACTGCATTTGGAAGTTAAACATTTTAATAAAGGACCCCGGTTCAACCAACTAATTTGTTGAGTCCTAAATTGATATATCTAATTATGGTTTTTAAAGTATAATACAAATATAGATAATACATATGCACAATGAAAAGTATTTTTATTTCATAAATATGATTCCCTCATCGTTGCTGAGGTTTTGCTGAGGTGTGTTTATTACATTGTATCTTGATTGATACAACTTTTTCTAAAGATATATAAAAGGTAATTAGGGATGTCTCCCTAATTACCTTTATAGCATAACCTTCGTAGCATAACAGCAAAGTTTCATTATAACTATCAATACTTATTAAAATAAATACTTACTCAGCTTTAACTCTGTTTCGCTCTTTACCAGTCATGGGAAATTTTATATATTTTTGGCGCATTTGCTGGGTATTAAGGCACTCGGTAACCTGCGCAATTACAGAGGACAGTGTGTTGAGCCACATGACCCTCATTATTAACTAATTAATAGGACGTTTGTATGATCCACTTGCATAGAATAGAAGGATAATGCAATTAATATCTAAACAAATATTTTGTAGTCGTTCATCTAAAATAACATCGAAAATTAATTAATCTGTCACTAAATCACCAGAAATGCATTTTTTTCTACATTACACTTACTATTATATGGTAAAAATTAGTATTTTATGAAACATTGCACAAAACAATCATAAATCCGTCGCACGATAGTAACTTTTTTAAGATTGCTAAATTTGACATAAAAGTATTAATGCTCGCTGTCAAAAAAGGCGTTGTGGTACCAAATAAGCGTGGATTGAACCACAATTGAACGAACAATACGAGATGACATCACCAAAATCGCTAGGAAAGTATGATTGTTTTCAATGTTATAATAAGATTGTTTTAAGTATGTTGTGGTATGAAAATTCAATGTATGATTATATTAATAATGCTTTAAGAGATTGTGGTAAGCCCCCAGGTGATGATGTAGTTGGTATACATAAGGTTGGCTTCTGGACAGGTGATGATGTAGTTGGTATACATATGGTTGGCTTCTGGACAGGTGATGAAGTTTCCATTGTTACTAGCACCTGAAAATTACGATAATATTTTTGTGAGCAAAGGTGGATCAGTTTCTATATTTAAATTATTATCAGGATATTCTAAATGTCATATTCTCATTTTTTGTGTTCAACCTGTTTTTACATAAAATCAGCACATAATGAGGGAAGGTTCCTTCATTGTTTGAATTTCTAATATAAAGTAGTAAGTACCAAGTTATTATTAACAGCCATGATAATTGATATAAATAATAACCAATATTAGTAATGTTTTTGTCACAAGAAGTCCAAAATCACTATTATTTCGCGTAGTACTAATATAATATGATAAAAGACCCAGGAATAAACCTTTCCTTAATCTTATTTTTATGCTTGCAACACTGAACAAACCTCAAATAGGTATTTAATAATGCACGAGTTGACTGGGTCTGGTTTAAAGTAATAACTAAATAGCCAAAATTTGGTAGATTGCAAACTCATACCCAGACTTGAGCACCCAATGTAAGTAACCAGATTTGCACCATTTGATTGATTTGATTTGGGACCATTTTGGGTGAAATGGTCCCGGTAATGAGGACTGATCACCCGTCTGGCTTCGCTGATGTCCCCACCCTTAAATAATAATAACCAGATTTGCTACAAAAAATAGATCGTACCGGTATAAGTTGATCGGAACTCGGAAATGCTAGTAAATTACTATCTAGAGGTGGTTCAGACTTCAGTGGTAGAATGCTCAGAAGACAATAGACATCGTCAATGTTTATCGTATTTAAGGCTATTTACAATATTATAATGATGATGATATTTCAATGACCACGAGAAAATTTACAGCAAATACAGTTTTACGACGAAAACGTTTCCGCATTATCAACGAAACTGACGCTACTGCAGCCTTGATTAATCGATACAACAGATTGCGTTTTTCTTTTACGATAGTCTGTCAACCGTTAACATAATTAAATTCAACGGTAGTTGGATACGATTATGTACAAGGTTGTCTACGTAAGATTATTTTTCCCTGTAAAATGAAATCCCCCATAGTGTTTATCATGAGAGATAAAGTAGATACAGTGTAAACTCTTTACGACGTCGTTCGTTATAACGAAAAACTTTCTATAACTTAGAAATTAGTTCAATTTGGTTGGTTTACCACAAAACCCATACATTAATTCACTCTTTATAACGCAACAGCCATTCTCTATTACGAAGAAATATTTTCATATTTAGACATCAACAAGATATTTAATAGGGTAATTGTTTTTATAATCAGCTTACAAAACTAATCTTTTGAGGTGCCGAAATTCCTAAGAAAGATACCCGAGGCCAAAAACAGCCATCTTGCTTTTGTGATTGTCAATTGCCTTAGTATGTTTGCCATTATTCTTAGATTACATTGTCTGGAGGAAATTTTAGTCTCAGTTACCTACTAAACGCACTATCGTCACCTATCGTGTATTATCAGTCGTAAAACAACTTTAAAACTGTCAAGATGGCCAGTAAAAGAAAAGCGTTATGTGTTAACGAAAAAGTTATTATTTAAGGAATTACTGGAATTAGTTAAATTTGGTTTATTTTTTCTCTTCCCTCGGTATAACGAAAACTCTTTATAACGAAAAAAAAACGCTCGTAATAAAGAGTTTACACTAAATAAAAATAAAATAAATAAAATGTTTATTTCAGAAACTTACATATTAAGTACAATAAAATCTATAGTTACAATGCAATGTTACGTTTCTTAGGTATTTACAAATGTGTACTGACTGCCTGAACTAGGAAATCCTGTGTTTCAGGCTAAAAGGGCTAGTGTACTCGCTTCACGAATCATATTTTATAATTTATATTAAACTATATACAGGGTGTCCCGTAAGTTGTGGACCAACGGGGTGTGGGTGATAGGGGGAACTATTATCTACCAAAACAAATTTCTTAGATTTAAAATCCGTAAGCTAATTTAACATTTTTTAAATACTTTAAACCACAGTGTTATACTTTTTTGTAATTGGTATGACATGTAGATGTTTTTAAAATAAAGTTTCACTAGGCTATAATACATTTTTTTTACACCAGCTTAGCTCAAACACCACATAGAGCATCTTGAAATGTAAAAATTGCACTAGTTTTATTTTTTAATTTTCATGCTTATGATAATTACACCTAAATACGATTTTAATTAGAAAGACCTATGTATTATTAACACCCTGTATAACTTATAAGATAAAAGTATAAATAGGTAAAGTCTAATCTAACCTAATTAACGAATTCTCTGTCTCTTCGTACGACCTACTTTGTAGCGACAACTGGTTTTATTTTTATATAGAGAATCATATTTTATCATTTATATTAAACTACATATAACTTATAATATAAATGTATAAATAGTTAAAGTCTACTCTCTATCCTAATTAACAATTTCTCTGTCTCTTCGTACGACATACTTTGTAGCGACAACTGGAGATTTTTTTTACATTTATGGTAAGTTAGTCGATAAATATCTAACAAAGCATTTAATCTGTTGTAGAGATAAGGGCCTAGGTATATATAAAATTTAGTTATAAAGGTATGTTTTTTTTTTCGCGGGTAGGCGACATACGAGTAACACGCGTTTTTGGACTGATCTGTGTTCATAATTTTTAAATAACGTATAAAGTATATAACTAAATGAATTTTTAAGTTTACATAAATTACCTGTCACCACCGGCATAATTTCCTCAGTAAAAATATCCTGCAAACAAGTCATTTCAAATTTAGCACTTCACATTTATAACACATTACGTCATATAATTTTATAATTAAGTATGGAAGCCGTACAGAAAACCATTGATTTGAAAACTGTATTCAAAACAGGGATGGATGAATTTCATAAAGACTTGCAAAAGGTTACCATTAACTCTATTACTGCAAGCCCTACAACGCGCATCACTGCAGACTTTGAAAACTTTAAATCCTTCATCCTGACATCACTACAAAATCTCCAGGCACAGGTTAGTCTTCTAGCTAAGCTTCATGACCACGAAGAAATGAGGAGCCGCAGAAAAATGTTACTACTGCATGGAGTTGCGGAAGAAAATAATGAGGACACTGCATCCATTCTCATTAAAGTTATGATCAACCATCTAAAAGTCACTAACATTGATCAAGCTTGTATAAAGCGGTGCCACAGAATAGGGCGAGCAAAGGATAATATTCCCCGGCCTATTCTTGTCAAGTTCCAGGATATACGTGTAAGAGATAACATATGGCATGATAAATCAAAATTAAAAGGATCTGGCATTACAATCTCTGAATTCCTGAATAAGGCGCGACATGAAACATTCATGACTGCTAGAAAGACGTTTGGTATTTCAAATTGCTGGACAAGAAATGGCATAATAATAGTATCTGCTCCTGATGGCACCCGGCACCGAATAACCTCTCTGGCAGAGTTCAGATCCATTCCTCTTCCGGCTTCCACAAGTGACATGGCTGGAGCTGATAAAGCGACTGGGAGCAATTTTCAAGCAGCCGCCAAAGAATCCAAGCGATCAAGACGACTTCCCAAGGGTAAATAATCGCTCAAGCTAAATGTAAACGCTTACTTATAATATTTAGTTTCAACTTCTACGTTCTTTCTCCAGCAAATCAATAAAAATAAACTTAGTTATTCATTTCTGTAAGTAATTAATAGTAACTCTTATATCATAATCATCTCACAATGCATTATAAACTTGTTTGTGAAGATCTAATAGTTTTTGTATTTTTATTTCCTACAAAGTGAACTTTGTATTTTATCAACTATATAACCAAAATTGTTATAATATTCTCTTCACTAGATTTGTAGGTACATATTTTTCTCAAACGATTTTGGCTACTACCCGATAGTTATAGAAAGTATATTAATAATTAAATTTTGTTTGTTTTTATTTTATAAACTAAATATTGTATATTATGTCAAATGTCTTGCAAAATCATGCTGTCAAATGTCTTATGTCATTAGTTATGAAACTGACACTGACAACAGAAACAGCTCAAACGCATACTAGTATTTTAATCCGATTCAAAAAGTATGTCGGTTAGCAAAAGGTAGTGCATAGTATTTTATTACACCTGATTTTTAATTGGTGTATAAAAGAAATATATTACTTTATTTATTTATTTTATTTCATATTTCTTTTTTTAAGTATATTTTATTATTTTTTATTATATTTTAAAGTCATTATTATTATATTTATAAGTTTAATTATATGTGTTAGGCACTCAGTATGTACAACGATAATGAAAGCGATGAAGAAAGTTTTTTTTCGTTATCTTCTTCAGGATCCACCGATGACAGCTTTCATAGTGTATCTTCGCTACCACTTCATACCACGCTTGCTTCTAACTTTTCAAGTAAAGAGAGAAATTTTAACGTAGTTCACATTAATGCTCAGAGTGTTCCGGCGCATTACTCAGATTTTTTAAACTCTTTTGAGTCTCAGACTTCTATTCACGCTATCCTTGTATCTGAATCCTGGTTTAAGCCTTGTCACTCTTCTGTCGCATTTTCCCTCCCTGGTTTTCAGCTCATACGGAATGATAGGCTCGGAAGAGGTGGTGGAGGTGTGGCCATTTATCTTAAATCTGCTATTCCCTTTAAAATTTTAAGCTCCTCAACCTCCACCTGAAGATGAGGCAGAGCACCTGCTACTTGAGGTTACGTTGGGGCTTTCAAAAATCTTACTTGGTGTGTTCTACAGTCCCCATCTTACGGTGAATTATTTTCCTTCTTTTGATCGCCTTCTTGACACATATAGTCCCTCTTTCCAGCATATTGTACTGATGGGAGACTTTAATACCTGTTTGATAAAAGATGACAACCGTTCTAAAAAACTTACTTCCATTGTGGATTCATATAACCTACACATTTTACCCATTAACGCTACACATCATTCCCCTAACTCTACACCCTCTCTCTTAGACCTTATGATAACTTCCTCGCCTATGTATGTAGATACATTTGGACAGTGCTCGGCAGTTGGTTTTTCGTACCACGATTTAATCTATGTATCCTACAAGTTGCGTGCGCCAAAAACCAAACCACAAATCCTAATGCAGCGTAGTTTTAAGAAAATGAATATGGATCAACTTAGATTGGATGCAGAAACCACGGACTGGTCTATAATCACTGCGGCCACTACTATCGACGAAAAAATTAACCTTCTTAACAAGATCATTATTAACATCTATGACAGGCACGCGCCTCTGCGTCCTGTAAAACTTAAGCATCTACCCGCACCTTGGCTCACTGATGATATTCGGACAATGTTAAATAAAAAAAATAGAGCGAAATCAAAATTTAAAAAATCTAGCACTGATTTGAATCGTGAAACTTATAAAAAAGTCCGTAATCGCTGCAACACTATGTGTAGGGATGCGCAGCTGCGTTACATACACTCGTCTGTTGAAAACGGCGACCAGGCTAGAGTATGGAAGTTCTTAAAGTCGCTTGGTGTAGGTAAAACTCCAAAGGCATCTCTCCCTCAGGATTTAGATGTTGAATCATTAAATTCTCATTTTTCAATGTCCTCTCAGAATTTTGATGCGAATTTAAAATCTAAAACCTTAAATTATCTGGCCTCATTACCTAAACCCAAGTATGCTCCTTTTGTATTTAACCTACTCTCTGTTAACAGTGTTAAAAATCCATAATGTTAATATCCTCGAAAGCCGTCGGTGGTGATTGCATTAGCCGTGATATGATTGTCCCGATAATTGATATCATAGCTCCTGTCCTGACCGATATCCTTAATTTTTCACTCTACACCAGTACATTTCCAAGTTCTTGGAAAGACGCTCATTTAATTCCATTACCTAAAAAGTCCAATCCACGTTCATTTGCTGAATATCGTCCCATTTCTATTCTCCCATTTCTATCGAAAATATTAGAACGCATGGTTCAAGAGCAATTATGTTCTTTCCTTAATCAAAATCAACTTTTCAACACCTTTCAATCGGGCTTTTGTCCAAGTCATAGCACGGCCACTGCCCTAGTCAAAATCACCGATGACATTCGCCTTGGGATGGACAACAAAAAACTCACTATACTGACATTGCTTGATTTCAGCAATGCATTTAATACAGTTGATCACGAGGTACTACTTAGTTTACTAAGGTCTATTAACAACTCCCCAGAGGCAGTAGATTGGTTCCGCAATTTTCTTCAGGGACGCCGGCAGCGTATTAAAGTAGACAATGTACTTTCCACCTGGAGTGACATTTCTGCCGGTGTTCCCCAAGGTAGCGTGTTGTCACCTCTTCTATTTTCTATATTTATAAACTCTATTTCTCAAAAAATACCTTCTCCCTATCACATGTACGCTGACGACTTGCAAATTTACAGCCAGACTCCATTGTCTTCCCTTTCAAGCGCCATAACCCAAACAAATAATATTCTAGAATACATACTGCAGTGGAGTAAAGACTTTGGGCTCACATTGAATCCTCTGAAAACGCAGTGTATTATCATTGGTAGTCGGCAACTGATTGCAAAAATCAAGTGGGATCACCTACCAAGTATTACAGTAGGGGGCACTATTATTCCACTCAGTTCCACTGTAAAGAGTCTTGGCATCCACCTAGACCAAACTCTTTCCTGGAATGTGCAGCTTAAAGAACTGCGTAAGAAAATGGCAGGTGCTGCAGCCTCTTTACGACGTTTGAGTAACTTTCTCCCCATACCAACCAAAATTTCTCTTGCACAATCGATATTACTTCCTATCCTTGACTATGCTGATGTCTGTTACTGTGATCTTAGTGAAAATCTTCTTTCTGCCCTAGAGCGCCTTCAAAATCTATGTCTTCGTTTCATTTTCGGGATCCGTAAATATGACCACGTTTCGGAGTACCGTTCCAAGCTCAAATGGCTTCCTATAAGGCTGCGTCGGAATACCCACATTCTTCATCTCCTTTACAATATCCTCTTTAATCCAAATACTCCCAGCTATCTTAAAGAAAAGTTCTGCTACCTTGCCGATCACTCAACTATCCTTCGCTCTGCTAATAAACTGACACTTGCCTTTCCTATTCATAAAACTATCTTCTTTGAATATTCTTTTACTGTCCCAGCTATTCGACTATGGAATGCCTTACCCGAATCAGTGCAAAAATCACAATCCATTAATGTATTTAAGAAACGTCTCAAGGAGTACTATCTGACTTTACCCGCCTCATAGTGCCTATTTTCGTTGCTTACGTTGTGGCAATGAGATATATGTATTTATGACATTATGTATTTGAATATGTATGTATGAGTGTATTTATTTATAATTATATATTATAATATATGTGTTTATATATTAAGTATAAGAATATCTTTTATTATTTTAAGTATATAATATTATGTAATTTATTTAATATATTTTTTACGATTATAGTAAACTCAATAATCTAAAAAAAAAGAATGCTCGTACCTAAGTCCTACCTCACCTACATTGTTATCTCTTCATCAATGGTCGTCTGGAAGAGACCGCTTGGAGCGGTAAGACCGCCTTTTTTGTACTTAGTTAAAATATTGTACTGTATTATTATTATTATTGTATTGGTACAAAATAAAGCATTTATTATTATTATTATTATTATGTTTTATTGCAATTTTTTGGGAGCAAACTATATCTTTTCTTCTTTTCTTAGTAAGTTCAGTACAGTAGGCAAGAGCTGCGTGCTGCTTTAGTACTATGTTTAATATAAAAAGTTGTCCGACTGTTGGGACTTTACATGTTTTATAAAGAAGGTTAGTAGGGAATAGGAAAGGGCGAAATGTAGCCACCTTGAGAATTGCTCTCTGCGCTCTCTCGACGGATATCAGTAGCGTTTTCGCTGCACCACCCCATGTGCTGATACAATAAGTTATTATTGATTGACATAGCGCAAAGTAAACTTGCCTAATTTGTGTTGTGTTAGCAATATAGCGCAGTTTTTTAAAAAACAAATATCAGCTTCCTAATTCTATTACATAAAGCCCCGATATGATGTTTAAAAGTAAGATTTTTGTCTATTAATACACCTAGGTATTAATTTTATCTGTTATTTTTATTGTTGGACATGCACATTCGTTATTATTAAGGTCTTTACAACAATGAGTGTGCATTTTTAAGTTCGGTTCGCGTGTATTTAGTTTACGCATTGAGAACTTTATAAAGCTAGTTTTATTCGGGTTCAATGTTAGTAAATGTTGCCGAAGCCAAATGTTAACAATATTGAATCCCTGTTGTGCGTGCTTATATAATTTTTCTTTTGAATCCGATGAGAAAAGAATGGCAGTGTCGTCCGCATATGATAAGATTTTGCCGTTAACTAGCTAACATAGGTCATTTATATAAATCAAAAATAAAGTTGGTCCTATAACACTTCCTTGGGGAATACCGAAGGAAGTGTTTTCCTGTTCAGTACTAACAACACTACCTAACCTGTACCTGTATTCCTTTATTGGTTGCTAGCCTATGACGGAAATATAGAAAATTATGCATATCGTCGGCACTACTTTTTACTACCTCGTAAAAAGGTAGCAACGTCTAAAACGTAGTAAATACACAATAAACCCAAATATGAACCTTTTTTTTCTTTAACGCCGGGAAATGCCCTGAGGGCCCTGAGGCATCCCACGGGAGAATGGGTCTTCCCAGGCGCGTATGTGGGACTCGCTGCGCCCGAAAGGTGGTAAATGGACGCAGCTCTACCCACTAAAACCCGGCGAGTGCCACCAATGCCGCCCTTGGTGAGGTGCTTCGGATCTAACGAGCAAACAGGGTAACTCGACGGCTAGTCAGTCCCTTAGGGGACCGACCAACTTCACGGAGGAGCCTTCCCGCACCACAGAACAACCCCTCCCAACGTCGGGACAGTACAATTGGGTGAGGTTCGTGTCCTCACCCCTTGCTCTATTTTCCCCCTCTTCTTATAAGAGGGGTACAAAAAGCCCCCTCGGCTCAATTAGCTTCGCCCAAGGTGCAGGGCTCACCCCAGGCTACTGAGCCCACCGCCACATCAAGGCCTGAACTATAGTGCGGACCCACATATGTACCTAAGGTGAGACTCGAGTGTGTTTAAAGCTTGCTAAATAGTTTATATAAATTCTATTTAAACTAGAAGAGAATGGAACATTTTTTATAGCGTAGGACGGGATACAAGCAGTTGAAGTCTCCTATAAAAAAAAAAGGAAAAAACTAAATAAAATAATAAAATGACCCGATGTTTATTTGACGAGTCATTATTTTTTGACTAAATAGGTTTTAGCGTTTCTAGAAAAAAGAATCACGAAATTGATAGAAGATAGAAGGTCTGTATAAGGAAAACAAACAATGTTCACCGGATGAATGGAAACGTTCGTCGGGTACTTTCGTTTTATGGCTAGCGACCTTATCAGAACACTAGGATACAATTCATGAGCTCATGAGTTTATTCCTATGCAAATATTATCTGGGGACCGCCTCGCATGCAAGTATTTGAATTTTTATTTTCTCGAGTCCAACGTGTGTGAGTATATTCGACTGCTCTCTTCACCTTATCAAAATATTTGGCCGCCTGGCACAATGCGGCCTGGCCGTATCATAGCGTATTTAGATCCACAGGCAAACGCTTGCGTTAGCGTTAGTATGAATAGGCAAGTTACCAGAGATAGGCGAACATAATTCTAATACGTACAGCCATTTTCCGTTAAATAGACAAACTGAAGGTTTTAGTGGTACCTATACTTTGCAAATTCGAAAATAAAAAAAAATATGATTTGGTACATAATAAATGATTTGGCACGTTGTCAACGAAATTAAGAGCAAGAGAAGATTTACACGAAATTTTTTTAGTTATATTATAATATAAAGCCCTTAGAAACCCACGACGACCTTGGTTTATGACGTGCGAATATTACCTACAAATATTAGTAATTTAGGATTTACCTTTACGTGGGAAGGGTCGAATTAATAATACTTGAGGCAACCTGCCGCCCTTAAAAATATAAATTTGCTAATTAATCTAAATATATTAACCAAAGGTCGGGGCTACCCTTGTCCATTCAGCTAGCCGTTGATAGAAGCGTTTTTGTTCCTTTCACAAAAATTATCGGTTCTCGTTCACGTGTATGTTTTGAATCACTTCAATCAAAACATTCGCCGTCTTTCAGTGATAAAACATTGAGTCGGTAAAGTAAAGTAATAGTTACAAAATATAACCAATACATATTGGATTTCCTTCTGTGAGGGAATGTACTTGTGCCGCGCTCCCCTCTGCATGGGTAATGTTTTCAAGTGGTTCTGTATAAGAAGTCGCGTATTATGAAATCTACTATGAAGTAGATCCCAGGCGTGCACGTAATTGCTCGCTGTAAATTCTAAAGCGCTAATAACTTGTAACGCACAACCGCTCAGTGAAGCTTTTAAATAATGAAATTTCTGTATTTCGTCTAAGTCTGAACGATTGTGTATCATAGTAATGTACGAATTCCTATATTCTAGCCACTGATCAAACGAACCATCAAAGGAAGTTAGCTTTATGTCTGGCAGTTTAACATTCGATTGTACTGACGATTTACTGTTACTTTCAACGGTACTTTCGACTATACTTTCAGCTGTAAATAGAACGTTAAAATATAATGATTCGAAAGATTCTATATACTTAAAGTTTGCTGTATATTCCGACTCTGGTAAAATGAGCTCAATTTGATTTTGAATGTTGTTAAAAGTATTAAAATGATCTTGAACTGCTTGCATTCTATGTTTAACTTCATTAACTTGAACTTGAGATATAGAATTACAAGTCAACGAATCTAAATATTTTTTAAATAGTGTTAACCGACTTTTCAAATTACCTCGTTGTTTTTTGAGTTCGGAAATATTCTTTGGTTGTTTTCCCGAGGGGGAAGCTGCCGAAGGCACTGATAGTTTATCATTGGTGGACATTTTAGAGGTCTACGTGTAAGAATAATGTAAGGTACTCACGCTTATATGAGGACTTTGGATCAGCACAAATAGCAACGAAACGTCTTTAGCCGTTGATTGAATAGCGGCGTCGATTTTTCCGTGACGAATACCAGTCAGCACGATGTCCAATTTCTGGATAATCCCGGATCGAAGGACCAAATTATGGGGCAGCAACGATCATCCAAGCTAAGATGATCTGCTAATAACAAACGTATACATTTTCAATTACGTTTAATATCTTGGTTTTTACTTGTATTTTACATTTTTACAAACAATTGATTCATTGGAACGTTGTGTTCGAAATTTTGACGTAAGAGATAGAAAAACTTTAAATAAGTTCGAATACATATTTATATTTTCTTCTATCACTCGCTAAGCCGCGACAGGTACCATCATCCATGTTGCTTCCGAGAAACAGCTTTGCTGTGTTTTGGATAGATGCCAGAAGGTCAGGACTTGCACTGAGACTTGCAATCTTACGTACAGAAGGACCAACACGAAAATAAGTTTCCTAGGCTTTCATGTTAACTTGTTTATATTCATGTGCGACGTTGACCACTTACCATCATGTGTTCCGTCCCCGTTTGCCTATCCAACTAACATGAAAAATGTATACATGTATACCAAGCCGTAGTTCATAGTCAATTCAGACGCCAGAATTGTAAGATTTTAAATGTTTTTGTTTTTTTATGCATCAAAAACGGTGCGTATAAAATTATCAATCTTGTTGTGAATTGTAGTATTGTAGTAGAAGCTATAAAGTAAAAAAATAAAACTGGCCGATGGCCCAGTGTGAATCAGACTCGAAAAATCCCGAAAGAATCTTTTTTTGTAAAAAATGTTTGGTTTTTTTTTGTAAAAAGTTACTTTATTTTGCGACGCGAGGGAATATCTCCTAAAAGACGATACTAAAGGGGAAAATTCTTGGCTATGTGGAGATTTTTATCCACGTAAACTCCCCTTTTTTTTTTCTTTAACGCCGGGAAATGCTCTGAGGCATCCCGCTGGGGAGTGGGTCTCCCATACCCGATGTGGGACTCGCTGCGCCCGACAGCTGGTAAATGGATGCAGCTCTAACCACTAAAACCCGGCTAGTGCCACCAATGCCGCCTTTGGTGAAGTGCCCCGGATCTAATGAGCAAACAGGGCACCTCGACGGCTAGTCAGCCCCTTAGGGGACCGACGCCACCTCCACAGAGGGGTTGTTCCGCACGGCACAGTTCAACCCCTCCCACCGTCGGGACAGTACAATGGGGTGAGGTTTCAGTCCTCGCCCCTTGTCCCCTGCTCTTTTGTCCCCTCTTCTTATAAGAGGGGTACAAAGAGCCTCCTCGGCTCAATTAGCTTCGCTCAAGGTGCTGGGCACACCTTAGGCTACCGAGCCCCACCGCCACGTCAAGGCCTGAACCATGGTGGGGACACTTGATTTACTTTCGCGTAAAATTTATAATGCTTACAAATTGTTTAAAATATCTCATAAACTAAGTGTCCCGCAGGGCTGGGGAAGGGAGTGGTACCAAAAGCCTTTCCCTCATCCCACCTCTCCCCTCCTTCATTCCTCAACTCCTGCGCCTTGATTCTAAGTATTTCCCAGAAGAACTTTACTTCTAGGGTATGTGACACAGCTCTTGATGTGCCAAGACGCCTTACACCTGATCAGTTTCTAAACGCCAAGGAGTGTAGGCGTTGAGGAGAGCCTCTGAAATGTGATGTCGTTTCAAGATACAATGTTGTTTGTCCACGTGTCTGATATATTTGTCCAAAAATGCTACTGCAAACAGAGCATTCAAAGTATCGCGCTACTCTCGTTACATTTGATCAACAATTAGTTGTTCCCCGCGAATTCACAAACAAAACGTAACTACTTTAAAATATAATAACACAGCCCAAAACACAGTATTTGGGCTATCAAATGTATAAAGAATTTTTCAATTCTGATTGATAGTTTGAGAGAATAGTTCGTTCAAACTTATACTAGAAAAGTAAGTCGTTACGGGTCGCAAATGAGAAAAATCAATATTAATATTAGATTTTTATTATTCTATATTTAAGAGGCCTTAGTATACAAATTGGTAACTATGCCGGCCTCATAGTTACATATGGAACATAAAACAAACAAATAAAAACACCTACTTAAACTTTAACAAAAAGTACTTTACATTGTACTGTAGAGACGGGACTTGGGAAAGAAATGAAACCCAAGAATGCTGATTAAATACTGTCTTATATTCAGTTAGTATACGTCTTTAAATACATTCAAGACACATACATACGAGTACATAGTTATTGTACACATCTCATCTCCATCGCATTTAAAAAAAAATAAAAAATACAATATATTATTTTATTTTTTACGTATCTTTACTTATGAATTATGATTGACTCATATGTAGAAGCCAATTTCAATTTAGCGGCCTGCGATAGCCTGCTTTTTAACACAAACAAAATCAATTGGGTATGTGAGTTACTCTCGATAACTGAACTATAAAAATGTATACCATCAATTAATTGTCGCGTTATAGAAAGTTCATCGTCATTCATGACTGGTAATAAATTCATGGCTACTTTCAGGTCAAATCGCCCCATGTTGGTATCTAAGGATTCAGAATATTGACACAAATTAAAAATCTCCTTGTATAATCTAGTAAAATTATCGCAATATTGTTTTATGATCGTATCCTCGCTCTTATCTAACCTTTCAACTTTACTTATATTTTCTATGTAAGTAATAAATTGTTGCACAATCAATTTAGCCTCGCTTAGCTTTTTCTGCAAAATATTTCCCTGGCGCCTTATGGGACCAATCTTAATTAAATACTGTCTTATAGCTAATAATAATTCCTCACATAATTTCTTTAAAAATGTAGCCATATACCACTTATTTTATTATTATAATATATTTTAATTATTTACTTCCAAATAAAATATTGTATAAAACTTTTACATACCTTTGATTGACGTGATTATCACGTTACATGTGGTTATCGTATCAAAAATAGAATGCTGTAATTAATAATACCCAACATTAATAAATGTTTACAATTAATACCTATGTAAATGTTTATCTCCTTATGTAAATAATATCTGTTTATAGTCCACTACATGTGTTCATTAAATAAATCGCACCTTATTTTGCCGTATTATAATAATATTTAGCATCTGCACATCACAACTTATTTTCATTCACATCACTTTTTACACACTCGACTATCGTCGATTTTCATATCTGGGTAAACCTGGCGCCGTCGAAAAGAGAATCGCCCGTTATTATTAGTAATATTAGTATTCATGTGTAAAAATTTATAACGAAAGCTGACAGCATACCGGCAGGACTACGGCATGTCGTTATAGACCAGGGTCGATAATTTTAGAAACCAAAAAAATAATAGTAGGATGAAACCCATTGTAAAAGGAGGAGAATATAACAAAAATAAAAGGAAAAATAATTTACGGGTAACACACATAACCTCAAAATTTATGTGAAAAATTGAAATAACCAAGTTTTTGGTTTTTTATTATCTTTTACAAAAAAAATTTTTTGCTCACGAAATTTAGTGAAAAATTACCTTTTTATGTCCCAAACACACTGTATTTTTTTTTTATTTAAAATATTAATTTTTTCACCTTATTGCGACTTAATAACGAAAAAACAATCTTATTTTCAATCGAAAATTCTCCCGTCAAAATATCTGACTTAAAAAAAGTCGGTGGGCTTCTTGTTCGTTGAAATCTCTACTTTTTGATGGTGTAAAAAAATATATACATTACTATGGTTAATTTTATCAGAAAATGCAAATACACGAGTACGATACGAGAGAGAGTAAGGCCCAGACCCTCCTAGCCCCCACTTCTCTATGAAATACGTTTTGATGGGCTAAAATGTTCCGTAGGTCACTCAGGTATATAAGTTATCTCAAAATAGCAATAAATAGGCATCTACGCATATAGTTTCGTAGGGTCTAGGGCGGTCTGGGCCTTATTGTCTCTCGTATCGTAGTCATTTTATTGCATTTTCTGAGAAAATTTACCATAGTAATGTATTTTTTTTACACCATTAGAAAGTAGAGATTTCACCCAACAAAAAACACACCAACTCTTTGAAGAAAGCTGATTAACACAACAGCTGATTAACAAAATTCTCCCGTCAAAATGGGAGAATTTTCAAGTGAAAATAAGGCTGTTTTATCGATATTAAATCGATATAAGGTGAAAAAATAAATATTTAAAATAAAAAAAATTACTGTGTATTTGGGACATAAGAAGGTAAGATTTCTGTAAAAGATAAAAATAAAAAACCATAAACTTGGTTATTTGAATTTTTCACATAAATTTTGAGGTTATGTGAAAAAATTGTAAATACAAAAGTTGTAGATCTTCTTATTACCTACAACTTTGCTATTCAACTTTTTTCCATGGGACTTGTAGTTTTGCCGGAAATCGAGATAAACCGTTTTTTACCCTTAGACCCCCCCCCCTTCCACTTTCCCGCCGTCAGATCGCCCGTAAATTATTTTTCCTTTCATTTCTGTAATATTCTCTTCCTTTTCCAATGGGTTTCATTCTACTATATGTGTTTTTTCACTTTTTGCCATTTTCAAAGGTTTCGGCACTGGTCTATTAGGCGTAACGGCATTCCATCTTATTTTACTGCTCAGGCGCGCCAATGTTTCACATCAAAAGCTCTTCAGCTTATATATTAGTTCCGCAGTTTTGCAGCACAAAATAAAATTTATTCCAATATCCGTATTCTTACATATTATGACCTAGTTGTAAGCAAAATTTGGACGTTGTAACTTTCTTGACATTCTGTGTAATATCTCAATTATGCTTTCTGCGAAATAAATTGCTTTTCTCATAGTAAGACGTCTTAATTTTATAATATAAATGATTAGAATAATTACACTATAGAAAGACAGTCTTTATACAAGCGTTCTGTCAAAAATGAAGCAATTAATTGATTCACACACGCTCGAAGACTCGCACACATACACGTGTGAAATGTTGTCAGTATAGGTGAAGTTTTCCCGAAAACGGGATGATTCGGCCGCTGTTAATAATTTGTTATAGCAAATAATAATTTATTTGCTATAACTTATTTGCCGCTGATAATAATTTAAACATAAATAAATGGCTTTGTGTGTTAAAGTATGGGCATGAAGATGTAAAGTTGTTATATTACGAGAATTTTTATTTATATGAAACGAATTGCTTTGACAATGAACACTATGAAGCGGCCCGGCGTTTGGAGCTATCATGGCTCCAATAGAGGTGCTTCAAAAAGGGCGCGCGGACTTGGTTTTTAAACAGTAATTATTCTAAGTCTAAATGATACGATTTTAAGGGTCATTCAAGGGTGGGAACGTTATATAAAGAATTTGGGTTGATATAATTCGAGGTATTTATGCTTTTTCATAGTTGAAAATTCTTTATAAGGTTGTTGGAAAAAATGTTCGCAATGAAAAGGTATATTTTACATTGACTCTTATGGGCAATGAAAGGGGATTACGAGGAATTGGTTAAATCGAGGAAATCGTTATATGGACGTTCGTTATAATATTAAGGTTGCACTGTAATACGTATTACGAGGATATAATCATTGATTATGATAACTTAGCTTAATTACCAAACTATAAAAATAATAACCTATACAGTAGGCTAACAAAATATTTCGATGGCTGGGAATGTGGCAAAACGAAATTTGCCAATCGATAAATAATTAATCCAAACGATGCGGCTTCCGGTGTCATCTATTTGTGGCTACGATATTGTATTGATTTATTTATCTTTATATATAAAAATCAATGCCACTTTTCGTTGTAATTTTATAACTCAAGAACGGGCTCACCAATCCCAACCAAATGTTTAGGCTTTGTTCGGACTATTTAGTAGATGGTTTATGTGAAGTTTGCACAAAATCGGTCGAGCGGTTCTTCATTTATCACATTTTTTTAATTCAATAAATGGCGGATCAATTTGTTAATGGAGATTTTGCTGTCAAATTGAAACGTTTTCAGTTGGGGTCATATTGAAACTTTTTTCAGTGACGACTAGCTATTTTAAAACTTAATGTTGTACTGTTACAATTAATAATATTTTTTTTTTGTTTGAATAAATTAATTTGATGTTCCAATTTTTTTTTATTTCACTTTATACGTAGCGAAGCACGTACCGGGCCGCTAGTAGGCTATATTAAGAAATGTTTGATCTTTAGGGTGAGTATATATACTAGTTACACCTTGGTAACAAGCATAACCGTCATGATTTTTTAATGTCATAAGGGAGGCAACCGAGCAGTCGGAACCTTATGGTGACTACCGAGTACCGACGCCCATAGACATCCGCACAATCGAAAGCTATGCAGATGCGTTGCCCTCCTTTTTCTTGTCCCCCAAATGGGCCACCGGAAACTCACAAACCGCACGAAACGCGACAGCATAGCTGTCACATGACGCCGGTATTATGTGAGCGAGAGGTACCACCGCGGTCGGGCCGGCCCAATTTGGCTGCAAAGCAGCATGGCACTACCAAGAGGTAGTGCCATAACTTTGTACTATCATATTTAGTTCTTACTAAATATGATGCTGCCGTTATAAAAATATCCTTGTCTCTATTAGACACTATATTATACTCGCTATAATCATTCAGGTGTAACGTAAATAATCACAGGCGTCTTTGCGGATATTACAAGAGGCCTGTGTCCAGCAGGGGAGGGAAAAATGTTAATAATGAAGATAAACATATATTATAAAGAGACTATTTAGTTTTATTAACATTATATGATAAGATATCCGCCAGAGAACTAAGTTTACCGATATCACGCAAAGAATAAGCTAGTTGAAGTGGCAGTGGGCTGGTCACACACTCGGGAGAACGGAAGGCCGACGGTTCAAGAGTGAACTCCGCGTTTAGGTAGATAAAGTTTTGGTTTTAACCAGGTGTTGGATGCGAGTGGCAAGGAATCGGCCGTCTTGGCGTTCATTGAGGAAGTCCTATGTTCAGCAGTGGACGGATAGAGGCTGATGATGATGATGAATATGATGTATTCCGTTATCCTTACGAGTTGTAGTCCATGATTTACAAATGTACAATCCATTTAATATCTGACTAATCCGAATAAACGTTTTAAAGACCTATGTGTCAACACCGATCCCTGAATTTTAATATGTCGTGACAAGTATGCGTCGGGATTTTTTATTTGTATCATCCTGTGTAAATTAAAGTGAACTATTTCCGTCATAATCGCATCGGTTATATTGGCGAACTGGCGCCGGTGATGCTATTTATTTCTTTCCCTTGGCCCAGTGCCAGGTACGGTTCCACAGCACCGAATGTTCACCAAATGTAGAAACCAAAAGAAAGTTCCCGTCTCTGATTGCTTACACCATGGTTAGGAAACCGTCTATGGCGAAGTAGGTGGTCGGTGGATGTAACTAGTTCAGCTATTTGACTATTTGATAGGCTGCCAAGCACGTGACACATTAATTAAAATTCTCAACCTCAAGGGAAGCGATTCCATTTAAGATAACACGATATCTCGGGAAGACAAATAAAGCGATGGACGCATATCGCGGTTTCTCCGTTTTTCATCACGGACTGGGAAATTAAAACTCAGTCTTACAGCCATATATAAATTATTTTATTTTAGATTTAATTTTTGATAGTGAGTTGTCCCTTGGGTATGTCTCCTGCCCTATCCAAAATAGAGCAAAGCTTTATTACGGAAGAACTAAAAAGAATAATAGTACCCGAGCTGCAAGAATATGGGCACGTGGCACCAGCGCATCTCCTCCACCAGTTTAAGAATATTGTAAAGAGATGGTAAAGGTAGAAGTTATTGGAGGAACCGAATTAATCAATATTATTGCTCGTTTCACATATTCGTTCATTACTGAATATTAAATTATTGTTCCCTAACAATAATAATCAATTACATTCTTGGACATTGTTACCAATGTTACGAACATTACTTAAGAGTTGCAGGGCAGTAGACCGGAACTTAAACCCTTTAATACCGTAAAATCATAATCATTTCCTTAAAACTATAAAATATGGTAAGGAAATATCCGGGGTTAAATGTTGCGTGTAAATAAACTCGAGGTGAACGGCGCAATATAAAAATGACGCGCTTTAGTAACATTCTCAAATAGATTGTGACTCAATTATTGTTATGAGCAACAATAAAATCGGACTGTGAAACAAAATCCTAACATTGTTGTCAAGATTACATTTTTATTGCCCTTAGGCCTTATGTCATATTTTTCTATCATTCCTTAAGTTATCAGTCTCGTGAACAAGACATTCGTAGATAATATCAAAATATCAAGCTTCCCGGAACAAAGGTGAAAAACATAAATATCCCTTTTTAAATAATTTTTGTAATGAAAATAACCAAATAAAAAAAAGTTAAATTAAAATCATTAATAAAATCTATAAGGAAAATGCGTTTGTATTAATAGTAGTATCAGTACTCGATTCATTAGTTATGTTTTAAAATTTTCCTATTTCTAAAATATGGTGTTCTTCTACATACAATGTATTTGGTAATATTTGATAGTACTTTGTTTAATTTTCTTGTCGGCTTACAAAATAAGCATTTAATTGAAGAAATTCCTGTTTTGTATGAAATTGAAAAAACAAATTCTATTTTCAAGAATTTATTGGTACATAACTAAAATGGAAGTGAAATTGAACTAATAACGTGAATGAAAAATAATTAAATAAAGTACATATTTCAAAATAATACGTGATTCACATATGCTATAAAAGTATTTCCAAATATTAAAAATATGCATAAAATACGCCTCTCCATTTTTTGATTTTGTCCGTACTATGATTTAGAATCCAAATAGTATTAAGAGCTTAAATATTTGTGACGAAGCTGGTTTGAATTAGATGGAAGTAGCAAAGATTAGAGCTGATGATATTAAATAAGTATTATCTACTGTTCGCAAATAACGATATTATTGGATGACCAACCACCATGATATTTGTAATAAGAAAATCGAGAATTTCTCCCTAAATATTGCCTAGCGAGAGATTCCCTCGCCTTCACCAGAACAAAATTAAAAATTGGTCTATTTTATGTTATAAAAACCTTCCTTAATAATTCGGCCTTAGCTAGCAAAAGACTTTTTAAAATCTATCTGTTAGTTCCGGAGACCAGCGGGCAGCGCTTTCTAAAACAGTTCTTCAGCTTCATTATACCAGTATAGATATCCAGATAAGATACCAGTATAGTAACCGGCTCGCCCTGGTTGAATAAATCAATACCTGGATGAACCGCATCAAATCTGTTTCATTAATGAACATTGAATCTTGCGACGAACTTGCTCAAACGGGAGGATTCCTGTTTGATCTTCCTTCCCCCTTAACCCTTAATATGTCTTGACGGAATAGCATTTGCATTTGAATGTTCAGTGTAATCCTGCTGATTACATGTTTGCGTTCAATTTTATGTCGTTGATAATAGTTTTATATAGGTTTTTAGGTTTTTTATCCTTAGCTCTTTGATTCTTGGAAATATAATGGTCATTGAAGCCTATATTATCATCATAATTTTGTTTTCGTCCACGTCTGAACTATCTCATTCACGGTGGATCCCCCGCCACTCTCGTCCAACTAGGACCGACCTAGGTCTACCTGAATGAGGCCATCGACATAATATTTAACCGGCCTGTTGCATTGGACATTAACGTGCAAATCCTCGCGTAATGTCAGCCTCTATATGGTAGTAAATTATTTTATGAAATCTGTATTCTCCTTTTCTAATAATGTTCAGAACAGTTTCTGCAAGTCATTCGGTGAAGTGACGGTGTTTAAGGAGGAGAATTACTAACCGATTTGTTTTCCCATGATGACTGGATGTCTATATCTTTATTTAGTTTAGTTTTACTTTGAAAATGTATGTAATAAATAATGATATATTTGCCACTCACACACTGTGGTCTGGCACTTGGCTGATATTTTGAATGATAATGTTTTCTCTTTAAATTGCAAAAGCATCCCGTGAAGTGTTAAAACATAATAAATCAAACTGACACATGAAAAACGTTTGTAATAATTCCTCACATTTACGAGAATTTCATACATTGTTACAAAATTACCTTTTTACGGAATTTTGCGCGCTAAATATTTTTCTTTTGTTTACTGGTCCTATTTGGATGCAAGGGGGATTAGTTGGCCTTCATTGAGAACGGAGGAAGGTTAATAATGATTATAACGATGATGTAACAATTTTCTTATTATATTTTAGTCGTTTTGGGAATTCCGTGAAACAATCGTAACTTAATATCAAACTTCACTAAATGTTCAATTTAAAAAAGTACCAGTAAATCGCAGGAGAAGTACGGATTTGTGTGTATTTGTGAAGTGGTAGTATACACAGATTTGTGTGTATTTTTTCGGTAAACACGGGCAGTACTTCTGAATCTAGTAGCCTCCCCTCACTGGGCGGCCGGGCGCTGACGCAAGTGCGTGACGCAGTGTGCCCGTGTCCAAGGTCGCTACCCCAGCCCGGCTCACTCTTGACATTGCGTGGGTTACAAAGGCCCCCACGCCGAAGGTTGTATGCTAAGGATTCACAGTTCGTTGAATCTGAGCTTGGTGTATTTTTAACTAAAATCATTTGCTCGATTGCTTTTAAGCTTTCGTGATTGTGAAATAACAGATTGGAATTAAACGTGTATAAATTTGATCGGTCCGTCTTCAAGTTATACCTTATATTTTTTAGATTGGTCCTATTTTCCCCCACCATGGTTCAGGCCTTGTCGTGACGATGGGGCTCAGTAGCCTAGCAGGTGCAGGTGAGCCGCTACACCTTGGGCGAAGCGAATTGAGCCGAGGGGGCTCTTTTTACCCCTTTTATAAGAAGAGGGTACAAAAGACCAACGGGCAAGGGATGAGAACGGGAACCTCACCCCATTGTACAACGTGCCCTGTGTGCTCAACAGATCCGGGGCACCTCACCAAAGGCGGCACTGGTGGCACTCGCCGGGTTTTAGTGGGTAGAGCTGCAGCCACTTACCAGCTTTCGGGCGCAGCGAGTTCCACATACCCGCCTGGGGAGACCGACTCCCCCGCGGGATGCCTCAGAGCATTTGCCGGCGTAAAAAAAAAAGATTGGTCCTATTTGGTTTTGTTAAATAATTGTAAAACGTAATTTAAAGCATAAAGTGATCAAAAAAGTTTTTAAATAATAAAATTTCAGATGGTTTTTTTGTGGAATATGAGCTCAAATGGTGGCTCAAAATTCGTTTGTAGAGAAATAAGTTGAATCTTATATTTTAAATACCATGTTGAGGCATTGTCTCTTAACTTAACGTTAAGCTTTATTGAAACTATTTGGAGTCTAGATATTTTTTTACATAATATGATTCTATGTTTATACGATTTTTTGTGTGAATTATGATAACCAAGTACCTAGATTTCTAAAGACTGATTTATAAGTATTACTAAGTAGTCTCGCAGTTGAGTAAATCTAGACTCAATTTTGATCGAGTAATAAATGGCAATATAAAATTTTGCGTTTGTTTGTTCACATGCATTAAGTCGCTTAAAATAGACTTAAAATAGTTAACTACTTGACTACTTAATATGTGTAAATCAGCCTTAAAAGAAACAAAACTAAGATTAATGAAAAAATTGTTTCTCTATAGAAATGGTTTCACGAGAATTTCTCACGTAGTGACCCTTAAGGTTCCACAGAAATGTTTTATTTTGACCTTGGAGGTAATTTATCGGGAGAGCGTGTTACGCATTGCGCCAGTCCGACCCTGAGGAACCACCATTCTTATCCATACACATTTTATAAGAAAGTGAACAATTTCAAAATGAAATAACTTTTTCAGAAATTCAGAAAGCCAAGAATGAAATAACAAATTTCTTTCTTCATTTGTTTTGAATTAAATTGAAATATATTTAATTTAAGCGGAATCGCTTTTTACGGAATTTTAACGCTTTTTATAGTTTTTAATACTGTTTTACCTACCCAAAAAAGGTTTTTTTTTAATATAGCTTAAAATATTCCTTAATTCAACTTTATTATATTAGTAAAAAAATCATCATCATCACCAGCCTTTATGCGTCTACTGCTGAACATAAGTCTCCTTCAATGAACGCCAAGGCGGCCGGGCCGTTCCCTTGCCACTTGCATCCAACTGAATTGTTCAACTTTATTATATATGCAAAAAAAAAAAAACAAATCAATAAAATGGCCTCGAAAAATAACCCTCCTTCTAGCGCAGACAAAGAGGATGCTATTTACCCAATAGCATCCTCCTTGCCTGATTTGGAGCCGGATAAGTATAAGGGTTGATGATGATGATGATGAAAGAAGATGAATAAGAAAATTGTAGGAATGTCGCTTATAGTGTAAATACGCTTACATTTTTATGGGAAGGTTAAATTTGCATACCTAAAAATATTATATTGCCAAATATTAAGTGTCAATGAAAGACTTCGTTTTTCTTTGTTATTTCCTTTATACAACTCGATAGTATTAAAAGCCTAAGGTTTCAACGCAGGTTGAACTTTGTGACTTGTATTGATCGGTGCAGAGATAGACTGAAAATGTAAAGGGCAGCCTGCAGTCTCCGGGAAACGTAGGTGGTTCCGAAACGTAGGCGTTTCCGTGAAAATTCTCGACGGTTCTTAAGCGGATGAATTTACTACGAGAAAACTTATCAAGAGCCGTACTTAACACGAAGGTACGACTTTTCTATGGGTGTAAACTTTACAGATTATACATAGAAAAGCTAGATTCTACTCTAGAAGACAAGATCTAATAAGAGTATGGAGTTATGTCAATGTATCTTGTGGTAGGATACGTTTTTGTAAAGGCCTTAAACGGGTCGTAACTTTCATTTTGTATTTTTAAGTAGTCGGATCAGCGCAGTACCTTACCGCAATATGCACTACGATATTCGTCTTCCTTGACCTTCCTTTAATAGTGAGTAAAATAGTTGCAGATGGATTTTTTCCCAAATATATCGCGTATTTTCAATCTGAACCAAGTAGAGCGATTACGTTAAAATGGTACAGAAACTGCACATTATTATATATACACACGTCTCCAAGTAAATATTTTGTTATAGTTTTGATTGGCTTTTCTATGATCGTTATTTATTCAAATGCTTATAATTTCAATGATTCACATAACCTTGATTTAAATTTACTTTTTGCTGACTTATTATAACCGGTTGTTTGTTTAAGTTTTTATATGCTCTTTTAATTTTCTAACTCGATTTGTCGGGGCTTCAATGTCTATTGAGTTGAATTAGTCTTGCAAAAAAGGCGATGGGTGATTGAGTGATTGATAATTACGTGTTATACATACTTAAGATTTATCTAATGGTAGATTCCTATTAATAATGTTTTCCATGAATTTCCAATGTGATATTAAGAACAGAATTCTCAGCGAGCAACATTCGTATTATCATTAACTACAAATTAAAAAAAAATCATACATTTTTATAAAAATTGTCTCTTAAAAATAATAGGACATAAAATAATGATTAATAGGTCTTAAAAATAATATAAGGTCAACTAATTAAATTGGGTAGAAGTGTAGATAATTTTTTGAGCGGTTTATCTAAATGTTCATATTATGCTCATTTTAATATCTCAAAGTATACCTTTAACAGGACGTTGATCTGATCACATTTGAGAATGAACGTACGGGAGGCGTGACCAACTCATGTATGTAAGGATGGCAATTAATGCTATTTCGCATTAATTTCATTAGTATGCGAATTCATAACCTATGAATGAGCTAAAAAGACAATAATTGCTTGCAACAATTTTAACTACATACATGCAAATTTACGAAATTTGTTCAACCTTATTCTTCTCAACACCCTGCTAATAATTTAAACGAACTCAACTATCCGCATTCATTCAATATACGACTAAATACAAGTAAATCAAATAATAATTGCATAATTTTATTCTTCGCAGCACCTGCTATAATCAGGCTTCCCGTAGGTGCGACAGAGGTGGCAAGCTGCCACGAAAGAATTATTAAGAAATGATAAAGTAATAAGCTTAAGAAGATGAATACGCTTCACAAATCACAAATCGCATTCACAGAATCTCGCAACTACATTAATTTATTTGCTAAGTGCGAATTAATTTATTTTTTTAAAGTTCAAAACTGAAGGATATACGATCGAGGTGTAAAAAACATCTGCTATCTCTTTATCAAAGCTACACAGGGCCGGATTAACCACGAGACCATAGGCAAAGTAAGACACTCGGAGCTCTTTTTAAAATTCTGAAAAACAATTTGTCAAATTAAAAATCATTAAATTTGGCACTTGAAAATCGGGCGAAATGGGGAAATTATTTGGAATTGAACAAAAGTACTTCATGTTAATACGAGGGCGGCACTGAAAATTTCGGGAATCAAACAACATTACTATTTAAAAATGTATTGATTGCTTTTCGAAGTAGTCTCCGCGAAATTTGACACATTTTTCCATACGATGGAACCAATCAGCAACCATTCCATTCGGAAGTTGGGGTCTCCAAAATGGCCGTTTTTAGGCGTCCACAGCTTCTTCAGGCGATAAAAATCTCTGACCACGCAATTTATTCTTTATTTTAGGGAAAGTATTGAAATCATTAGGGCTTAGGTCGGGGCTGTCGAAGTACAGATGGTCTAATAATTCTATGTTTTCTTGCTCTAAAAACTTTTGTTCTGTGCGCGGTGTGAGAACTCGCATTGTCGTTATGGAGGATGATGCGGCGGTTGCAGTTCTCTTTACGGAGTTCAGAAACGACCTGTGGCAAACAAATGCTAGCATACCATTTTGCATTAACCGTTCTTTGTCCCTGTTGGCCGGTTTTGGAGACAAACGTGGCCACCTTTTTTTGCAACACTCCGTGAACGAACAATTTTTGTTGGCTTTAACTCATTTTCGAACACATAAACTCGTGACTGGTTTTTTGTTTCGGGTTCGTACGCGTATATCCAGGATTCGTCACCTGATACGATGTTGTATACAGCATTTGAGGATCCTGCGTGGAATCTTTCGAGAGTTCTGACGCACCAAGTAACGCGAGCCGCTTTTTGCTCTTCACAGAGCAAATGCGGTATCCATCGGGAAAACAACTTTTTTTACACCTAATTGTTCATGCAAGATTTTTCAAAAATTTTCAAGCATGCGTGAGCCATCACCACTTTTTTCATGCTACTCGCGCTTCTTCAAATTTCTTGTTTTTTCATTGAGTGACTATTTTTTTCCTATTAAGAAGCAAACTTTTTTCAATCAATGTCAATTTGTCAACTTTTTTGAAAATCTCTGTCAAATTAGGGAATTGTGTACATGTTGGTACTATTGACGAAAGTTCACCTTTTTTACATTTTCCGGATAGAGAGACCCTAAATCTTTCAACGAATCATGTTTGATACGAGGTCCCCGCGCACTGATTTAGTGTTACGGGTTTATTTTAGAGTTAGGGTATTAATAATATTTTTTTCCATTTTTTATAACAACATTATTTTACATTAGTTGAAAATTCAAAAATTCGCGATTTAGGACTGTTGAATTCTCTGGCTTTCTTTATAATTTGTCAAACTGTCAAAATTTACTCCCTCGTTCCCTTTTCCTTAACAAAATCAATCTGTTAAAGAGCAGCCCCTTTGATTAGGTGGGTAGGGCTTTAGACTCTCGCAAAAGGTACGTGCAGTTAAATCATGCTTGCGTGAAAGATGAGTGTAAAAAGTTAGTAATTACTGCACGTCTTGGTGGAACCCTTCTTGTGCAAAGGTACAAATAACAAAAACAGTACGAGCCCATTCTTTCGGCCATTGCTCTGTGAGCCATATCTTATTGCACAGGATGTGGAAGATTTAGACAGCATGTTCGTCCGATGCCTTGATCGTCTCGATCGGTATGGCATCTGCCCCCTGTGGCTTTCGTGTCTTTAATAGCGGGTCGTCATATATCAGAATATCGGGCTCAAGATCTTCGTTTACTTTTTCCATAAACGTTTGTGACAGCTTTAACCAGTGTGATTTAAATCGAGCATTATGCTAGTTACTCGTTTAAATTCTGCTAAAAACTGCTATTTATTTTTGCAAATAATTCTAAAATTCTACTAATCGATATGATCTTAATTTGTACGACGATTTAATAGAAAAAAGACAAATTAATTATTTAAAATATTTATTAATCAATTTTAACTTTTAATTTTATGTGGTGTCCATGTTTTTATATAAAACTTTCGAACTTTGTCCTGCTTTCACCATAAAATTGACACATCCCCCTTGTTATTGAACTGCCTGTTTGACATATTGTAAAATTGCAGCAACATGTTCATTTTTTAATTAGTTCCGCAAGTCGGTTTTTATATTTTTCATTTTAGAAAATAGGCGCTCACAAGTTGTATTACGTACATAGGTAAAATCATCATGGCGCTTGAAAAATCGACCAAGTGCGGATACTTTTTAGTTCTATCGGCCTTCATGATTTTTAAAATGTGGCCCCAAAACATTTCTGTGTTCAAACTCATAGGTGGGGGATCAAAACTTCCTCTAGATTCTAAAGGATCGGCCACTGTCTTGTTTAATTTAAGCTCCCGATATTCAGAGTCAATTACTTGTATGTCAGATTCGTTAACCAAATTAGGAAATTTAAAAACAATTCTTGCCAAACTTGTGAATTCTTTATAAACAACGTTTTGTAGATCAAGAAATTGCATTTGCTCAAGCAGTTCATTGATAGGTAGACGTGACTTTAATTCAACGCAAAGTTTAATCAAAAAAGACTGAGTTCGTTGCAGGAATGTTGTGATTTCTGATTTATGTCTTAGATCTTGAGCTAATAATTCAATTAGTTTGGTTCCGTGCATTCCAAGGTTTATTCTGATAGAGAAAAACAAATGATGTCGGATCTAAATCATTAGTTTTTATGTTTCCTTAATAACCTATATTCATGTAACAACTTAGAAGAAATACAAGTATAATATCTGATGAATCTTTGTAGACTCTTTGCACTGTGGAGTACTAGCCTTGGAAAATAAGATTCATTTTATCTGGGATGGGTAAAAATAGTATAGGGCATAAAAATAGGGACTACCCAACTGAAACGCAGTTAGATGTCAAATCCTGCTACAATTCTGTAAGAGGTTTTATGAGATTCTGCCAAAAAATTCTTTATTTTCAGATCTGCGACACAATCTGCTAAACCTTAAATTGGGGATCTAATTCTGCTAAAATCGCAGAATTCTGCTGAATCTGGTCACAATGGCTTTAACGATACTTGCGCCATTGTCTGTGATAAACTCTTTAAACCACTTTGTTACTTGTGATGCCACATTTCTCTGTCATATTAATAATTATTCGTGCTAAGTAGTCAGCATTGTGTGTTTATATTAGATCAGTTACACCAAAAATATTTTTTGGTAGCTCATTCATTTATTTTCATATTTACAATGACCAGGTATCAAGTAGCAGCCCAAGTAGCTTTGACTATTATGTGAGTCGTTCCAAACATCTGCAGTTAAAAAAGTACTTCTACTTCTTGTATGTTTAATTTAATTTGTCTCAAAATAATTTCAAATTTATCGCCAATCATATTGGTAATTGTCTTTCTTTATTACAATATTCAGAGCAATGCCGTCCTTTGCGATCATGAAGACTATTGCATTGTTTATTTGACCACGCTAAACAACATTATCTAAATATTAATAATAAATATAGTTACATATAAAATATATATAAAATAATATATAAAATATACTTACAAGTATTAAATGCTAAAAGCATCAGTACATATAATTTTGAAGAATAGTTTGACGTTGCATGCATTAAAAAATAACCTTTAGGCGCGCAAATTAAAAAATAATAACATCAAACGTGAATCGATTTAAAAATCGACCTTTGCGGAAAAAATACTTGAATAAAGTATAATTTATAATTGAAGTAAAATCGGCACTTGATTTTTAAAAAGATAACGGTTGCTTTACTATTTCGTATTGATACAATTTGAGGTTATATAGACGAATGGACATAAAGTAATATAAAGTATAATATATACACTTCACGGAGGGTACCTTAAGGATTTGGTCCCATCTTATTCATAATTTACTGTGCTGACTTAATCAGCTGTCTTAAAAACTCGAAACACCACATTTACGCGGACGACGTTCAATTGTACACATCTTTCTTTGCCAAAGATTATGAGACCGCAGTGAAAGGTCTTAATGACAATTTGAGACGGATTGCTATGTCAGGTCAGAAATCAATTGCCTAGTATTGAATCCGGCTAAGACTAAATACATGGTATTCGGCACTCAACAACAGTTAAAAAAACTGCCATCGTCGCTACATATTATGCTGCTAGGGGACAGCTTGTGGACAGGGTTGACAAGGTTCGGAACTTGGCTTAGATCATGGATATGAACCTTAGATTTGAGAAGCAAGTGGCGAACTAGGTCCAAAATTGTTTCTACCGTCTAAAAGTTCTGTATAAAATAAAACCTTTCCTCTCAGAGGAGCTACGTGAGCAGCTCGTTAAAACCCTTTTGCTTTCACGTCTTAATTACACTGATACAGTTTATGAGCCTCGCTTGTTATCACGCACGGAGAGACTAATACAAAGAGTCCAGAATGCTTGCGCTAGGTTTTGCTATTCGATACCATTTAGAAGCCATGTCACGCCAGCTCTCAACTCCTACTCTATCTTTAAAATGAAATCTAGGCGTAAATTACATTTGGCATGCCTTTCTATTTGGTGTCATCAAACACCGGGAACTGCTTTATTTACACGATAAGTTATGTTGGATGGTTACGCAGAGGCAGTGCTTCCAAAAGCTCGCTACGCATCCTCAAAACAGCAGGTTTCAAAGGCAGTTTTAGTTATGCCACTGCAAAAGTGTGGAACAACATCAAACCACCCATGAGAAATATTACCAACTTACATTATATTTGTATTTTAAATTTTGGTGTGAAGTTCGAGGATATTCATCATAATTACAAAGAGTTGATTTTTTTAAATTCCACCAGGCTCTATTAAAGTTTCAAAACTGAGCTTGTGATAAGACAAATTAATTAGAGTTGCTATGATACAAAACATTAATGGTGCGAAGAGGACTTTTTGTGCCGCGCGTTCTTCTACATGGGTACCGACTGGAAGAAGCTTAGGATAGTGACTAAACTCAATTACCTCTTCATTTATAAATATTTAGATTTAAGAAGAACTTAATCCCAGGTGGAGGGTTTCTCTCACTACAACCTGTACTCTACTCGTCTTAACTCCTTCTTTTCTCCACTTGTCTTCTACTCGGTCAGGTTGGTATCCCTGTCGTGATTTGGTCTGTTTTCTTCCTCTTTTAGGGGGGGAATTACTACGTTGACTTGGACACATATCACCGTAACGTATATTATTTTGTAGCCATTTTTTATAAAAATGGAAATATAGTTTTTTGTTCGTTCCAATATTTTAGTGGATCCTTTCTTCGTCCTAGATTTAGATGTGATTTACCGTAAATCAATAAATTGTTTTACCATATTTGCTGAGGAAGAAAATGGTGTCATTTGATGTTTAGACTCTGTAATTTTCTATCTCATCTCTTTATCTATGGCCCCAGATTTCATATTCTTTGTAACCAAGTACTCGTAGTAATTATGTCTTTTACTTCATTAATAATCCACATTCGTTAATTATTTGCATTGGATTCACTAGAAAAACCTTTCTTTTTACATCTGGGGTTTAAAAAGGTGTTGTTCGGTTGTATTCGTAAACTCCGAGTCGTTTTGCCACAACATCCATTAAAATTAGTTGTGTGCAACCGTCCATAATCTATTTAATTTATATTTATTTTATTAATAGTAGTGAGAACCCTAAAATTATCACTGCGGATAACGTTGGGTAAATTTCGTCTGTCAAAATAGATGTAATTTTTTCAAATGGGTGTAAAGGTGTCACTGTATCTTCCACCGAAAGCCATTCGTTGGCATTTAAATTATTCTAAGTAACTATGTTCCACAAGTGACCATGGTTGCTGTAAAATATCCGGGCTTGTAAAAATCTTAATAAACCGCGATAAAATCGTAAAAATTGTTTTATTTTAATATTAGAAGTAAGTTTTAAAGGGACAGTGTAGCTGATAATGGAACTTTTAATTTCTGAAGGCGTTCAGACATGTAACATGTGCTGTTTCATCATGTGCAAACATCTTACTTTAATTTTTAAATTGACACAATTCATTTGCTTCTGCATTTCTGCGAAATTGTGCTTGAAATGGGCTTATATTATGGTTCTGCATTGATTTAACAATCCAATCAAGGGGTTGTTGTTGTTTCCTAGTCTACGTAGGCGCTATCTTTTTCTATGCAATTCTTCACAGAAATGTAAAGGATGTGTGCTACGCAAAAATGGTTACCCTTTAATAATAAATAACTGCTTCTTGCATTAGTTGCGTAGCATTGTCTGTGACCACAGTAACTTTATTTGTAATATTCTCCAGTGTGAGTTTCTTGTATTTCTACAGTTGCAATTACTATTGATCTCAAAACTGCTTGATCGATATAGTGTGTGGTAACACTAATAAAAGTTTTTCTATTGTACGAAGTCCAAATATCTGACTTCTGAGGTTAAAGATGTGTTCGAAATTTTGAAACTGCTGCATTACGAGTTTAGTGCAAATTTTATATTTTTATTCTTACATTTGTGCAATTTTTTTCCCATAATAGAATTTCGTGTTCGTGATTTCAAGTCTGTGTACAGTTTCGGAATCCTTTATTTTCAACTACAGTAGAACTCCAATTATCCGAATTAATGGGGACCGGGACCCATTCGGATAATCAAATATTCGGAATATCGGATTTCTTAAAAAAAAATTGCCATTGGAGGGAATAAAAGCTACGTTTTGATATTGCACTATTTTTTTATTGAATTAAATGAAAGAAACATGAAATTTTCACATGTTTTAAATATAAATAAAATGTACTTATGTACAAGTTTAGAAATAAAAATCATTGTTTTTTAAACATCTCCGTTAATGTAAGCTGTTTTGCGGTCTTCAACCGTTTTCGGGCAGCCAGGTCACGCATTCGCTTGACGGTGAGCAGTTGCAAGTGGTCACACTCGGGCTGACGCTCCATCCACTTCAAAGCAGTCTCGAGGCCGGCAAATGCTTCACTAGCTGATGGTCCAGCGTCTACTTCAACATCAGCAGAAAGTTCTTCTTCCACTTCCACTTCAACATCTTCTCTCACACTTACAACAATTTCATCGTCATTGAGAATTTGAAAACCAGGGTCAGACGTGTCACAAGCCATCCACTCTCCTACATCTTCAGCACTTACTTCTGTACAACCAGGATTTTTTACAATCATTTTTCTTATTTCCTCTAGTGACAACGCATCTTCATCATCCTCTCCATATTCTTGTTTCTCATTTTCTTCAGATTCTTTTTTTTTGTTCTTCTCAGACGGTAGGCCTTTCAGTTTATTCCACGCACGTCTTAGCGTCACTGCCGTAACCAAACTCCAAGCTTCCGCTACCATGTAACAGCAGTCCTTTAAATTTATTTTGCTATGATTTGCCAAAACCAATTCTTCATCTTCAGCACCTTCGATCAGCAGTTTTCTCAGCAGTTGCCTTCTGTAATGGCGCTTCATTGTTTTAATAACAGACTGGTCCATGGGTTGCAGCAAACTTGTAACATTGGGAGGCAAAAACGTCGTTTTAAACTGCCCATTCTCTCTTTCCAACAGTTCTGCTGTAGGATGAGTGGGTGCGTTATCAACAATTAAAAGCACCTTACTGCCTTCTTTTCCCACCGATTTTTGGTGCTTTTTCACTTCAGGAATAAACATTTCATCATACCATTCGGTAAACAAAGCTGCAGTCATCCAGGCCTTGGGTTGACTTTTGTAGAAGAGTGGAAGTTTTTTTACGTTTTTAAATGCTCTTGGATTTCTTGATTTTCCTATCAAAAGAAGTGGCAGTTTATGATTTCCAGTGGAGTTGGCACAGTTAAGCACTGTAACACGTTCTTTACTACTGACCTTATGTCCAGGGGCACTAGATTCCCTTTTAGAAGCCAAAGTGGTTTTTGGTAATGCTTTCCAAACAAGGCCAGTTTCATCGGCATTATAAACAAACTCCGGATCATAGGATTCTGATGCAGTTTTAAATTTTTCAATAAAATTTTCAGCAGCTGCAGAGTCTGCTGAAAGCTTCTCACCAGCCAAATCTAACTCGCGTACACCATGCCTGAATTTAAAATTCCTTAGCCAGCCGTTACTAGCCTTAAAAGATGAATAACCAAGCTTTTCTGCTAAGATTTTGGCTTTTTCACAAAGGATTGGACCTGAAATCGGATTTCCCATAGAACGTTGCTGCAAAAACCATTTAAACACGGCATCTTCCAAATTTTTGTTGGTTGCTGTCTTCATTGTTTTCCTGGAGGAACTTCCATCTTCATTTTCAAGAACCGAAACAAAGTTTAAAAGTGTTGACTTACTGTTTTTAATGTCAGAAATTGTTGCTTGTCCAACACCATAAATCTCAGACAACTTCTTACCCGTTACACCTTTATCGAGTTGCTCTATAATTTTCAGTTTGTCCGCTAACGATAGCACAACACGTTTTCTTTTCGAAGCCATGGTATAAAAAACAGTATTGTACACGCACAAACAAAAGTAAGCCGTAGCGAAAGAGTAGCGTCCTCGAGCAAGGTCAATAGCACACTGGCTAATCAAAACAAACAATGACAGGTGCGCCGTGACTGCAATGCGCCGGAACTTGTCTTAACTTGCCGTTGGGGAAGAATAATAGCGCACTTAGACTTTTTTTGGACAATTTTTTGTGATTCGGATAATCGGCGATTCGGATAGTCGGAGTTCGGATAATTGGAGTTCTACTGTATTTGCAATGGCTGGTAATCCATTAGAATTATATTTAATAATCGCCAATTTTTTTACGTGGCAATTGATTACTAGTAGAGAGCTGGATCAGATTTTCTTGAGTAGGTGTCATTTCTATAATTTCGGCTATTGCATCAGATTTTTTTCATATGGGGCATTAATGTGCTAGTTTTACCTGCATATTTATACGAGGAATCACATTTTTTACAAAATACTTTGCCATCCATGAGTGAACCAAAAACCTCCCATACAGCTGACTTCTTTTTCGAGGCCATTATTCTAAGAGATACACGGAGTTCCGTATGTTGTGTTGTTCGAGGCATTTTCTGTGCAAATACCATGATACGTATACTTAACCATTTTTTTTCGGAAATTCAAACCGATAGTCACTTGTTCCTACTGTAAACTCTGGGGCAATAACTTCGTTTGGTTGTGGATCTAGCGAAACTCGTGACGGGGTATTAAAAATAAGAGAGTCCTCTGGTTTCATAAGTAAGCTATCGAAATCTTGGTCGCAATTTGTATTTTGAAGTTTCTTTAGGATATTGGTTATAAATATATTTTTGACGGCGTTACTAAGTTGTAGACATATGGCTTCCTCACAGTTACCACTCGCCTGTCTGACTTTCCCTTTCTTGTTAGAAATTTTCAAATACGTCTTGATTTAGGCGTCTCGTTACTATAAATTTAATTCCTTCTGATTTTAAATCTTCATATAGTTGTAATAAAGATATTATGGACACTTAAATCTGGTGATAAAATTCATAATATTCGTAACGTCCTTCTGTCCATCGATTATTATTAAGTTTAGGTTCTTTAAAAATGACAATATTTCCTGTAAAAAGTCAATTTGATAAATATACCCGCTGGAAGCTCATCTACATTTACTAAGAGATCGCAATGTACTTGAGTTTAATATATTAAACAAGTTATTAACTTTATTTATAAAACTGTGATATCTCTTGCGGCAACGTCAATAAGATTTAAGTTTACGTATATATATATATATATATATATATATATATATATATACGTAAACATATATGTCGCATCTGATATATATATATATCTATATCTATATCAGATGCGACAGTTCGCCTTAAGACCTGAGTAGCTTGTTTCATCCGCATTTTCTGGAAATTATTGGGGTTTATGTGAACATCAGTCAATTTGAGTTCTAATCTTAGTTTTTCGATGTTTATCTTGTAACAAGTCTTTTGTATGTGACCATTTCGAAACTTTATTGTCAATAATGAAATTACATGTTAGTTGTTTTTATACATTTCATAAGACGCGGGACATCAAAAATGTAAAAAAAATTATGTACTGTAAAATAATGTAATACCGCGAAGCACCATAAAAAAACGGTTTTAGCTGGTTCTTTTTTTTTATTCCGTTGATTTCACGAAGTCTTATAATTCTATCGTTCCTGATATCATAATACAGATTAGCTTCGTCTATATATATATATATATATATATATATATATATATATATATATATATATATATATATATCTATATCAGATGCGACAGTTCGCCTTAAGACCTGAGTAGCTTGTTTCATCCGCATTTTCTGGAAATTATTGGGGTTTATGTGAACATCAGTCAATTTGGGTTCTAATCTTAGTTTTTCGATGTTTATCTTGTAACAAGTCTTTTGTATGTGACCATTTCGAAACTTTATTGTCAATAATGAAATTACATGTTAGTTGTTTTTATACATTTCATAAGACGCGGGACATCAAAAATGTAAAAAAAATTATGTACTGTAAAATAATGTAATACCGCGAAGCACCATAAAAAAACGGTTTTAGCTGGTTCTTTTTTTTTATTCCGTTGATTTCACGAAGTCTTATAATTCTATCGTTCCTGATATCATAATACAGATTAGCTTTCAAGGACCTGCAGTCCACGTAAACACTGCAAATCTTTTCTTGCGATCCCATTTTGTCTACCTTTACTTTTGCCAGCATAAAGCGATTTTTTTAGGCTCGCCACGTACACGACTACCTGCTAGTGGTGACGCGCACATGCCACGCGTGCTTGTAGTAGTGCAACCGATTTACGCGGTTTGTATGAAGCTTTATCTTAGTACTGTTTCTCTACTCTGTAGTACTTCACTTAGCCTCTTATATAACCTCGCATTAGGACTTCGAAAATTTGTAAGTGGATGTTTGGATGTTTGTTGCTCTTTCACGGCAAAAGGGCTGAACCGATTTGCCTGAAAGTTAAAATGGTGATGGCTTATACCTTGGATTAGGACACAGGCTATAAAAATAAACATCATCATACCGGATACGGTTGTGAATCTAAGTTAACGCAGGCGGAGCTCCGGGCACCAGCTAGTTACTGTATAATTATATATTTCTTACAAAATGTGACAACGTCCCTAACTGTCTTTAAGAGTCCTTTGTTTTCGAATTAAATCTGGATATTTTTAACCGAGTACAAAAGCGGGTGCTCCGAATACGACGCGTATTATGTCTGTTCTGAATGACTCACCAGTAATTTTTATGAGATCAAATTTTCTCGTGAAAGTTCGTAATAATGTATTTAATACTTCTCCGCGTATCGATATCGCTATCTCACATATTTGAAGATCTATACTAATATTGTTAGCTTGCAAAATTTATATGTTTGAACACTTAATCTCGAGACTACTAGTCCGATAGGGTAAACTCATTTGATGAGAAAGCTAATATTTCGAGAATATAAAATAATAAACGTTAAGAACATGTTGAAAATTTCTTTGAAATTACTAAACAAATAAATATTTCAAAATGACACGATGCTAACCTTCTTGGTCTTAGTTCTCATGCACAGCTCCGGAACATACGTTCATATTCGTCATACGAATCTGATAAAAACAAGGACTATTGTTTAATTAAAAAGAGAATCGAAAGAGACCACTCGTTCTTTGTTCACAAAACACTCGTGTTCCTATGTTTTGAAAGACTTCAAAGCAATGAATATTAAATATTTGATTGAAATGTTTGGCTCCGTTATTAAAACAAAGATGACGAATAATGTGCTTTGATTAATGTTTTCGTATTACAGAATTTTTGTAGCATTGGCACATGTCCATCGACCAACTACCGATTTTCAACTTATCCATGAATCTTTCACAAAACGACTAAAATTATTTCCTTTTATTTTTATCAGTGAAAGTATTTTTTATTTTACTAACTACTTGAATATTGTGAAAATTAGAGTTTAAGTAAGACCGGCTTTACTGTGTTGTTTGTGTTTCTGTCATGAATCTGATTTATTTGGAAATTGGAATTAGGAATGTTTAAATTTTGTCCTATATAGGGAATGTATTTGATGTTATAAACAAATTGAAGATAATTTATATTTGTAACTTGTACTGGTGCTTTTGTCCATAAAGAATTATTTAAAAAAAAATGTAACATTTTTTTTTCAATTATTTGCATCTCGTTTCGCCATACAAACACGTGTTTTGTGAAAGCATAAGAAGACTAGGGAGGATCGACTCTGAAGTACTATAGTTTTTCGGCCACGGAATCATAAAACGTAGTATGTTTATTGCGAAACTTTTTTTCAACACATTTGATGCTGTGGTACTAAAATTATTTATGTTTTCAATGTTTCTAAGGCCTTCCCAACGTAATCACGAAGATAATAATGTACCTAAGCGTGTCAGTGTATAATTTAGTTAGGTACATCGGAGTGCTCTTTCGCCGAAAATTGAGTTTGAATATGAAAATATTTTAAACTTGACTTTGTGTGCCACTTAGTGTGGGAAATTTCGCCTTTATTCATACGAATGATACTATTAAATCCTGAAAATTATTATTAAATCCGAAGCAGATGAGTTCGCATTCCACTCCATTATGGCAGCCACGCAAGTTCTGAACGTTGAAAATGTTACAAATGAAACTTTAGACTAAAAGCATTCCAGATATTTGATTGAAATTTTGCACACAGACTAGACACGTAATTAATACGATACGTCTGTGAAGTTCAGTTAAATGTCGTAGAAGGACGCTACGAATATTCGTCCATCCCGTCCATTAATCGTCTTTAATCTTGTTCCATTATTTGGGATCGACGCAGTATATACAGGGCAACATGCCTTCTTCCATTTCTATCTACCATTTATTTGTTTCGTTTCTCTCTTCTTATTCCTATCAATTATCCATCTTTCACATACACTATCCATAGTTTCTCTTTCCTTTCCTTCTTTCCTATCCTCGTAACTTGCTACGTTCATACATATTAATGTATAAACACGATGTTATCGTACACGGGTGCAGAATTAGTCCGGTAATTGGCACGAAAAATCCTTATTGTAACGACCAACGATAAGGTGAAGGTTAATTGTGTTTTGAATGTGCTTCTTATCGGACATCGTTTGATAATGCTTTTTGTGTTACTTCCAAATTGCATTTGTCTTGCTTAAATAAGTCTATACCTGTAGTACATCATTATTTAAAATAGGTATCAACAATGAACGTGTAGTAGTTGGTATTTTCCGGCAGAACAGGCACATACGACGAGTAGACCGGGTCTGGTACAACATAAGCTAGTGCGGTGTGAACTTGTGACTTTTACTACAAACATATTTGGTGGTGAATCTGCCAGATTAGTTATTACATTGGTCATTTAAAAAAAACAGAAATTCGTCTTTTTCTCTATGTAGATTCTACACTGTCCAGTGTCCGAACTATTGATTCGACTTAAGGCATGGAAAAGTTGATCATTCGGTATTACTTTTGTATCCCTTAAGCTTGTTATTGGTACGTTATCTCAGATTTACAGCGGAACTTTACTAAGATGACCTAAGTTGTATGTTATCGGACTTATTTGTTGTAATAGCATCATAATCTCTGCAAATATTATCCAACGCTTTATAAGGTCTGATAAGTGTTGATTGCTCCTGGAGTGTTTTTCAACAATTACATCATTATCAGCAGAAGTGCGAGTAGTTTGCTAAAAGGGAAATATGATGAATAGGTGTTTATAGTTCGATCGGTCTCTATCATAGTCTGGTCTTTTCGAAAGGGATGCCAGTAGTCTGATGATGACAATTGTTTTATTATTATTATATATTTGATTGGCTCTATATGCACAAATATATTTATGTACGTAGATAATTGTTTGCTTAAACGGCAATTAGTTTTAAAATTGAATAGATTTGTATTATCTTCGCTTAGACTCGAGTGGTGGGTACCTCTGGTATGTGAGCTGAGACATCTACGATTTTGTTTTAAGAGGACACGTTGGAAATTTTGGTGTCAATAATTTCAACTTGGTCACCAAGTTATGTTTTCATCACTTCAATTAAAAACCTTATTTTGTTATTTTTCAAAAAATGATTAGGTAACTTAACGTAACAGAGAAAAAAAATCAAACATGCCTCTTTTTAAAAAGAGATTCACATCTTATATGCAAACAGGACCGGTTCAATCCTCTTAACTTTCTTCGTAAATGAGTCCATATATGTTTATAATGAAAGAATTTCTCCAATTATCGTTCTTAACAAATAACAAAAACCATCTTGTCGTTTACGTCCTTTAGTTATAAGCTCGCGCGTGTATGGAGAACCTCACCCCGCTCAGGACGCTTTACCCCCTCTGGCGCGTGTCCGGTATTAGAATTATCATTATTGTTTAACAATGCGTCGCCTTAATGTCATAATACTCATAATGCGCTGAGCTGCATAACTGGTGCAACCTTTCAATTAACAACGATTATATATTGACGATCATTAATTACAAATGGACTTCGGGTCCGCGCTCATGTGTTATTTTTGTTGTCTCTAATATATGTAATTCATTGGTAATATCTTCAATATTAAATTATCATTCATTTTAAAATTAAATGAATTGTAATATTTCTAAAATATTTCCAAATGTAAATTGAAATCTTGTACAGTGTTAAGCCTTACCTACATACCTTACGTATACATTACGTATAATCTTGTAATTTGGTATAATTGATCTTTTTGCTGTCTTATTTCTATCTTGAGCATTTTTTCTAAAAAAAATCTAATATATCTAGGGACTTGTAACTATTATTATCTATGTTTTTGTATAATCTTAACTTTTCTCTGCATTTGGCGTGAATATTTAACCGAATATCTAGAGTAGGTGCATCTTTTAATGTGATATGAATTTTAATAACTTTGCATAAAATATAATGATTGGGTTATGTAAACTTCTCCTAGGATTGGAATATGATCCCCACCTTGTCGTGGCGGTGTGGCTCAGTAACCTAAGGTGAACCAAGCACCTTGAGCGAAGCAAAATGAGCCTAGGGAGCTCTTTGTACCCCTCAACCCTCTTATAAGAAGAGGGGACAAAAGAGCAGGAGGACAAGGGGCGAGGATACTTAGAGCTGCGTCCATCCTACCATTTTTCGGGCGCAGCGAGTCCCACATTCCCGCCTAGGGAGACCCGTGCCTCGTGGTATGCCTATTAGCATTTAGAATTGGAATATGATCGTCATTCGTAATATGTATAACATTAAATATATTATTATTATTTATTATTTATATTATATAAAAAGGAAACGTAGAAAACATAAGATTTAATATTGATATTTGGAGGGCTTGCAGGAGATGCTGCACAGTCTAAATGAATCTTCCCGACGTGCGGGTCTTAGGATGAACTTGGACAAGACGAAAGTCATGTTCAACGAACACGTTCTCCCTAGGCCGGTTAACGTTGATGGCATAACTCTCGAAGTCGTGCAAGAGTATGTCTATCTTGGGCACACTTTGCAGCTAGGTCGACATAACTTCGAGAGAGAAACCGATAGGAGGATTCAATTGGGATGGGCAGCATTCAGGAAGCTTAGCCATATTCTCACGTCGTCTATACCGCAGAGTTTGAAGACGAAAGTCTTCGACCAATGCGTTCTCCCCGTGATGACCTACGGGGCTGAAGCGTGGCCTCTAAATATAGGACTGGTCCGCAAGTTTGCCGTAGCTCAACGTGCTATGGAGCGTGCTATGCTGGGTGTTTCTTTGACAGATAGGATTCGGAAGGAAGACATCCGTCAGAGAACTAAGGTAACCGATATCACGCAAAGAATCAGCTCGTTGAAGTGGCAGTGGGCTGGTCACACACTCAGAAGAACGGATGGCCGATGGGGCAATAAGGTTCTAGAGTGGAGGCCACGTTTAGGTAGACGAAGTGTTGGTCGGCCATTGACCAGGTGGGAAGACGATCTCCGTGCGGTGGCCGGTCCGTGTTGGATGCGAGTGGCAAGGGATCGGCCATCTTGGCGTTCATTGAGGGAGGCCTATGTTCAGCAGTGGACGGATAGAGGCTGATGATGATGATGATGATGATGAAAAAATTGGTGATCTCACCTAAATTCCATATTGTTCTAATTTTATTTTCTTATTAGGAAATGAGAAAATCCAGCCGGCTATTTTCGCATTTAGGATGATTATATCTGCAAATGTATATAGCCTGATGATAGCATTGATAAAGCCTTTAAAAAAAGGATAATAACATTCAAAAATTTGTAGTTTGTACAAAAATTATTTCTATATTTTGCCTGTTATTACGTATTGTATTTTACTTGTGTCAAGATACCATTTTTATAAACAAAAAACTTCAATGATATATTCATACGCTGTAATGTATGATTTAAATTTTAAATGTTTGACCGTAGCTATTTCACTCTAGCTGCAACATAATGCACGTCGCACTCAAGGATTGCAGAATCAGTATTATGTTTGTCATATAATATATTTTATAGCCGTAAGTGTAATTAAATAAACGATTTTAATTATTATTATCCACATACAACGAACAGCATGTCTTTCATTTAAATCCCCTCAACGAGGACAACCAAAACTCTTCACAACGCTTTCCTTACATAGAAAAAAAATATTTTTTATTGTATGTATTAACAATTTGACAGCACCTGACAGTCATTCGATGGTATGATGTCATATTGTGTATCATTATTAGAAATCGTTACGTAAAAAATTGTATCGCTATTAATTATCTGATTTGAAGATACTGATTTTTCATCCATTTACCTTAGTATTAATATTGGACCGACTATTGGCGTGGTTGTGAAAAGTAGAGGAGTGAATTGGTCCTACTCTACTACGTTTCTCCTCCGGAAACATTTGTGTATGGAATGAATCGGTGTTTAATGTTATAATTATATCGCATTACCTAGAAACTGGTTGGGTGTTTAATCTTATAATCTAAAATCAACATACTTAATATTATGTTTTTATTAGCGGCAGTGATTTTTGAATCATTTAGTGATACTAATATTTTTAATTAAAGTTTACCTTCGATCTTTTCCAAATTAGTACAATACTAGAGTCTCTTTAGTAGAGAATAACGACCGAAAATTTATGAAAAAACACTTTTTAAGAATATCGAGTAGGTGTTGGTACTAATAATAATTCTGAATATAATAATATAATTTATAAATTATAGTATAGGAATTTATCGCCGCTAATTGCAATAAAGCACAAAGAGTTGAACACGAGCTTATCTAATCATTTCGTATATGTATGCATGCACACAGTGATGTGGAAATGGTAACGTTAAACCATGTTGTTCGCAGCTACGGGACGCACGCATCTGGCGTCGCTTGATGCTGAGGCCCCCACGGCGCCCAACTACTTAGACGAGGTACGACTATTTCATAATACCCGCAAGAAATTGCAAAAATCGGGTCTTTGTTGAGCTGTTGCCTGCAACTTTGCGTTGACTTTTTATAGTCGTGTCCAGGCTGATTAGTTTTATAGCCTACGCGATGCAGTGATAACGTAGCAGTGAAAGATTTTTTTATCGAATGACTAGATTCGAAGATTAACTCCTACAACCTCCTTTAGTATATTCATATAAAAAAATCGTGTCAATATATTATTGTCCAGGATCAAGCCCTAAACCACTGATTGTTGTGAAACAACTTATTAGATATTTTATTGCCGACGTTTCGAATATTTTACAGCAATCATGGTCGGACCTTAGAGTAAACAATATATAGACTGCTACTGTCAGTGGTGATCGTAAGTAGATACGTTATATAGATATATATTTATAGTAAAGAGCTGTGAGAGTGACGTTCCATGCGTAATACATTAAAAAAAAATCTATATTTTAAATTAGGACATTCATCATCATCATCACCATCAGCCTATACATCCACTGCTAAACATAAGCACCCCTCAATAAACGCCAAGACAGAAATGTTAAAGCTTTCTTTTAATTTGCTTCTCGGTGGGAGGGAAGCGCTGTGCCGCGCTCCCGGCTGCATGGGTACTACCATCTTGCTTGTTTCTCCCGTGAAACAGCTTTGCTGTGTTTCGGAGAGAAGGGCAAGACAGGCAGTGTAATTACTGGCATTTGACTTAACATCTTTTTTTTTTCTTTAACGCCGGGAAATGCTCTGAGGCCTCCCGCGGGGGAGTGGGTCTCCCCACGCGGGTATGTGGGACTCGCTGCGCTCGACAGCTGGTAAATGGACGCAGCTCTACCCACTAAAACCCGTAGAGTGCCACCAATGTCGCCTTTGGTGAGGTGCCCCGGATCTAGAAAACAAACAGGGCACCTCGACGGCTAGTCAGTCCCGCAAGGGACCGACGCCACCTCCACAGAGGGGTTTTCCCGCACCACAGAACAACCTCTCCCAACGTCGGGACAGTACAATGGGGTGAGGTTCCCATCCTCACCCCTTGCCCCCCAGACTTAACATCTTATGTCTCCGGATAGGCAACACATAGATGAGTTGCCTGGGCTCGTTCCAGGTAAAAACTAGTTTATGTTTTTAGGCGACGTCGACCACTTACCATCTGGTGGTTATTATATTATGGTGGTGTTATTCAAATAACAAAAAAAGGAATCATTCTTACAAATTGGCACTTGATATTTCACCATTTTAACATAAAAACAAATATAATGAAAAGTGTTTGTTGTTTTGAGACTGGTTGAACGTTTCTAAGACAATGGTTTTGGTCTATGTTCATACCTTTGCTTACAGTTCATACTTCGTGACGCGCGCTCTATATTATGTATACTCTAAGGGTCGGACTGATTCCATGACTGAAAAAGTTGCATAAACAGTAGAAAATAATACTAAACCAGAATTGATTCTATGAAGATTTTAACACTGAGTGCAATTTGGTGGATAAGATTGTTTTGGATACAATTATCATCAGCTTCTGGACGTGGACGGGTCCACTGCAGAACATGCCTCCCTCAATGAACGCCAAACGGCCTATCCTTTATTGGATACGATAAGTAGCGTTATTGTCAATGTAAGTTTACGCTTGTCCGGGCCAGACCAGTATATATTTAGTAGCTCTATTCTGCGAATTTCATAGTCAATATTGTAATAAGCGCATACATATGTGTGCATAAAGCATCTTCCCACACTGCATATTATGTGTACACTCTAGCAATACCCCACACCACAATAAGAATTTCTAGCACAATCGTAGTCTTCTCTCAAGATTGATATGAAGAGAACTACGGATATACATAATTCGCTTGCCGAATAAGCGCTTAGGCCAATAGGCCAGTAGCATAGGATATTTCGAAAAAAAAAATCGCTTGCAAATTCGGATACGTGTAGACATTACGGTGTGAAAAGAACCGATTATTGTAATCATTTTCTAGATAAGAGAGTATAGATGCCGCAAAAGTCAAAGTCTTAAGAAACATTGTTCTCTACATTTTCATGATCCAATCACTTGCGTTTATGTTAAAATGTTGTCTTTCTAAAGCTATTTAATTTATTTATATCATGGGTAATTTTCTAAGAATCTATAATCATTACCTTCAAAGCTGCAAAATTACGTCACGTTAGTAATTTTAGTAATATAAAATTACTCCTTATAGCCATAAAATGAAAAAACAAAACCATGGCATATTGCATTATTGTTATTTCTGTAAATTCATTTGGATTGGAGAGAGAGAGAGAGAGATAAGACCTTTTATTAGAACTCTTAAAGCAATCATGCAATATTCTATTTTGAGTAATCGTTTTAAATACTATCATTCTTCTTCTTCTTTCTTTATCTTTTAATTTTATTCATTTTTTACATATGATATTACTCAAAAAACGAAGTATTAAAGAGATATGGTTAAAATATGAGTTACGTTCCTTTATCAGTTACTCAATTTCCTGATAAAGAAAAACATTATTTTGATATTATAGGATTTTTTTTGAAACGTGTACAACTTATGTGGTTGTAGTAGCGTACATTGACAACGATGTTAAGTGAATTGTGCTAGAAATTGATTTTGTATGTTATCACAATCTTTTGGTTACATCAATCATAAATATTTTGACATTATCATTATTTTTGCAATTACAAAATTTTTTACAATGGAAATTTGCGTATATATATTTTTATGTAAATTTTTTAATTTATAATCTTGAAGCACGTGACTTTTAATTAATTATGTTATTTAATTTTTTTTCTCAAAACATGGGTTTTTGAAATTTTAAGGAATAATTCATAGAATATTATTGTTTTATGTCAACTGACCCTGCTCTGCGTTTGCTCCTATATAGTAGGTACTGATCACAAAGTGCACTTTGGACCGTTTTTTTTAACCACTAAAGAAGTTAAAGTTGGTAATTTTACCAACATTGATCGTCAGAAGTCCATCCTCTACCCTTAACTAAAATATTCATTAATGTTTTTTTCAAGGATTCGTTGCCAAATATTGCCAATTTTGTCCCAGCGTTAACTTTATTAATTAGCCAACTCCCAGGAGATCAAGTTGGAAATTCGATGTCTAGCTAGCTAACAACGATGTCCCTGCAGTAGATGGTCGCAGTTGGATGCGAGTGGCGAGGAAATGGGCATCCCGGTGTCCATTGAAAGAGGCTTATTTAGCGTTATCCTTCTTTTGCTGGACTGGTAGGAAAACGTTGATTATGACGGTGACGACGTTAATCACTAGACATAAGTTCAGAAATTAATTTTATGTTTATAGAAATTAACATTCATGATAAAATCAGTAATTTATTAGTATTGATTTTAATTACATTTATCAACAAAGGATTAATTTGACGTAACGTTTAATCAGTTTGAATTTAATATAGATTATCTGTTTATTTATAACGATTGACGTAGGTAATTGTTTTTTTACACAAATGGATAGGGATCTTTAGTCTGGAGGTTATTAAATTTAATGCCTATACGAAATCTATATGCCTATATAAAACGAATCGTCTAAATAAAAAGGTAACGTTATTTTATATTTCCTTTATAATTTTCTTGTACTAGTTTGAGAATGTTTTTAAAATAGACTTGAAATACTGTGACGTTGCTCTTTGTATGTATTAACGTATATTTCGTACAATATTTTATTAACTCTGAAAACCGATGTCTTAATATCACTACCTACATCAGATCGGTGGATCAATTAAATTGGTCGTGTTTTCTGATTCTGCGCGAACAGCATTGCTAGCAGTACTTATTTAAAAAGATTTCTCGTCTGAAAGCGATGATATAGCGAATTTGGATATTCTGATTTATTATATTCTATATTTATCTGATCTAGATTTAGTAGAGCTTTATAACTGTATTGGAATTATATAAAATGTATTAATATTTCTCATTGCTTCGAAATATTTGTCAGCGTGTCACCAATGCTTTTTTATAAGAAAATTTTACATTGTCAAAAGTTATTCATTGATACAATTAGTGTCATTGAGAACCTTTACAAAATACTGAATAAAGTTAAGGGTAATGCCTTTACAGGTGATTTTATATTTAATTACATCGCCATTACGCTTCAAATAAAATGTCTCTTTTTTTCTTCAAATTCTATTTATGTTGTTCATTCTTTCTATTTATGTTATGTTGTTCAAATTCTATTCATATCTTTTACTAACAATCACATAACATTTTAGAGAAATTAATGATCACGACTAATTTTAATTTGTAGAAATCCTGATAGATAATTCTCCTATAAAAATAATGTTTTATCTAAATAATTGGTGACATCTAGCAATAAGAAATTATATTATTTTATTAATAGAGCTCACTCTTAAACTATTTGGGTATTTTTATCAAAATTGTCAATTGCTGAGCGTATAATCAAAGGGTCAAAAAGTCCATTTACATTATCCGGTATTTAATAGTATGTATTTATAAGGGACAATGGTGTCCCGGCCTGCCGAGTGCCGCGGCCGCCTGGCTCCGGGCGAGTGTGCGTCTTGTCCCTGTGCGGCGCCGCACACACCTACGGCGTTCATCGATTCGTTCGCGAGTCCACACTCTACTCACATCAGTCACCAGTGCGCAACGCTAGCGAACACAAGTGCCTCGCGTTAATGCAACTTTTATTTTTGAGTTCTTTTTATTTTTCACTGTTCACATTGAAATAAAAGCAGGTTTTCTCAATAGACTGCACCCTGTGATAACGTTCGATTCTGTGTTGATTCAGTGTTGTGCTGTGCTTTTGGTGAACGATTTTCGTCATAAACGTGTTCCAATTTGGGATTTCACCACGAGCGGGCTAAAAGAAGTGTATAGTCAAGTGAGTTTTATTAATAGTATGTATGTACATGACGTTTGTTGCTAGTCTTTGATGTTATTGGTACCATTGATGTTTGTGAGGTGTATCATGAAGCGATTTCCCGTCCCCGTTACCACGTCATGCATCTCCGTCGGCTGTTATCGCACCGCCCGACTCGATCGGTGCAACTTTTTTTTTCTGAATTGATACTAAGTAGTGGGAGTGGGAATAGCGGCTCGTGGGTATCAACCGTTATAATATTATATTGTGTTGAAAAAAATAAAAATACGAACCTTGCCAAAACTAGCCAGCTGTAAAGTTTTTTTAAATTGACACTGAAGTTTTTTTATTCAGTGTGCTATTTTTAAATATTGTGCAAAAATAAAATGAATTTAATTTTTTTAAATCTAGGTTTTTATCAAAATTTCATGTAGATTAGTAATATGTTTATATGATCCGATTTATGCATTTATTTGCTATTCTTATTTCATTAATCAAATAAAATGTGTAAAACTAGGAAATATTTTTATTACGATAACGTGTATCTATAATCTTGTATTTCCAGAAAGTATTGTATGATTCATATACAAACGAGTTGATAAAGAATGCATAATAAGTGTACCTACTTATAAATACCGAATATATTACTAAATTAATTCGGAACTTTTCATTTATTCAAATTCTTTGTATTCATTCTTTCTATTTATTTAGTTGTTCAAATTTTATTCATAATAACATATAATAACATATATAAAGTAGGATAAAATGATCACGACTAATTAATTTTAGAAATCCTGATAGATAATTCCCTATAAAAATAATGTTTTATCTAAATAATTGGTGACATCTAGCAATAAGAAATTATATTATTTTATTAATAGACTCACTCTACTATTTAGGGTATTTTTATCAAAATTGTCAATTGCTGAGCGTATATAAAGGTCAAAAAGTCCATTTACATTATCCGGTATTTAATAGTATGTATTTTAAAAATGGTGTCCGGGCTAGTGCTCCCGTCTCCATCTGTGCTTTGTGGGCCGCACACACCTACGGCGTTCATCGATTCGTTCGCGAGTCTCTTTACACATCAGTACCAGTGCGCAACGCTAGCGAACACAAGTGCCTCGAAATGCAACTATTTTTGAGTTCTTTTTATTTTTCACTGTTCACATTGAAATAAACTATTATTTCTCAATAGACTCAAGCGAAGTGCTGTGCTTTACACAAGTAAAACGTAAATAACACAACTGGCGCTTGAAAGTAGATACTATCTACTTTCAAGTAGATATATAGGTATATCTATCTACTTGAAACACTCGGGGGCTAAAATTTCCATTAAAAATACTATTATTTTATTAAGACTAAAAACGGGATATGCTGCTATAGCTTTACGAAATAAAAGTAAAAACATCCCGTGAAAATAGTTAAATAGTGAATAACTTTTTAAGTTTAATAGTAAATTATTTTCTAAAATGTTATCTTTAAAATATGATTATCAAACTTTCATTAATATAATATGATGGTGGGTTACGCCCTTGCTCTAAGTTCACTAGAATTAATTGAAGTCTCGTGCACGATACGCTCACATATTGTTAAAAACTCTATTGTCTCCAGGGCCTTTGTTCTAACGATGGAAACTACACATAAATGGATACGTTTAACCTTATGCTTCTTTGGATATTTTTTAGATGTTAAAACAATTTTCAATAAAATTAACGTTAAAAAACAGTCAATTGCGAGTAAAATTCGTTCACTGAGGGTTCCGTAAGTGTTAAAGATGTTGATTTGATAGACAAACAAACAGACGGAGATACAGATAAGAGTTCTGTTATGTTATTTTGAGAGACTCAACCTAAAAATAAATAATCAATTGGTTAAGGATCTCGAAAGTTCTTAGTGGTATAAGTGATTCTGACCTGTGCCTTACCCAAGATTACTTGCTCTGTGAATAAAATCAAATAATTATTTACACATACTAATCCAAATAAAAAACGCCAATCAACGAACGGGAAGACGGTTACGGCTTGGAGAAACTAAGTGATGGGACGACGATCGGTCCTAGCTGAATGCGAGTGGCGACCGTCAGCCGTCTTCTTTTGAGAAGATGCTTTTATACAGCAGTGGACGAAAAAGAGTTGATGCTCATGATGATGAAGATATCATTCAATAAATGACTGAAAACCTTAACATCATGAAGCAAACATGTTAACAGAGTTGAATTTAAACTTTGCGGTTTTTATGTATTTATTAGGCCGCTGGAGTTTCGATGATAACACCTGAAAGTTTCCATTCATACTGACTGTAAATCTTACAGTATGTACACAATAACACGCACACAAGGTCAGATTGTGCGCAAAATGTTTGCACAGTTTACAGTAGTTATAATATTAACTTCGATGAAAAACATTTGTGCTCCTTGATGATTGGAACACATGTTCATATTAGAGACGGGCGAGCCGCCAGACGTGCGTGATGTTGAGTGGTCGACGTTTCATCAATATCAAACATTCTGGGAAAAAGTTCTGTGAAAATGTGAGGCATAGAGAATATACAAAACATAGTGAAGAGCTTGTGTTACTTTTTTGTACTAGGGCCTTTGTTCTAACGATGGAAACTACACAAAAAATTTTGTATATTTTTTCAAAAAAACAACAATAACGTTCGTCGATAATTAGCTAAATTCGTTCACTGAGGGCGTAAGTAGTAAAGATGTTGATTTGATAGCAAACGCAAACTACAGAAAAGCTGATATTATATTAGTAAATAATCAATTGGGTAAGGATCTCGAAAACTCAAGTGATATTGCTATTGACCAAGATTAAATTTTGGAAAACTAACGACTTTAAAACCCTTTCAATGCAATTATAACTCCGATGTCAACTCCGGAAGTAGGTGAGCTCTGTGATAACATCGTTAGCGTCAAACGAGTACGAGCATGCAAATTGGAGACCTCAATATCACTTTTTCCTGTTCAGTAGTGAAACGACCTTTAAAAGTACGTTGCTACTAATAAAACCAATACAAGCAAAATCCAACCAGGTTGTATGTAAATTGACTCTTTCAAAAAAAGTAATTTTTCTTATTATTACTCCGTCGGCTTCGCGGTCCAATGTTTGTATTGCTATTGGTGTTAGTTGTGTGGTTGTTTCTTTATTGTTTTTTGTTGTTTGAAGTCATTTGCTTGTAGTTTATGCAAATTCTCGTTGACCACATCACCCTACATGCACATAGACTGATATCATAGTGATCGTAGAAACGCCAAAGTAACTTTTTTTTACTAACAGATGGACCCAGTTTATACGGATTTTTCGTTATCCCAGGAAAATGCTTTTTACACATGTAGCCAGAATTTCGACTAGATCCTGAACCTATATTGTGGTATTCGCACCTGGGTGCTCTACCCGTAAACTAAAACCACTTCAAGCGCTTTTAACTGCTTTTGGAGGGTCCCGGATCTGCAGGCTACAGGGTCCCCTCAGCGACGGGCTGGCCCCGGCGAAGGCCAGACTGTTCCCGCCCGGCCGCTAGTTATGAGTCGCCGCGACGTCGTGTCATCTGGGCCCAGGTTCCCATTCTGAACCCGGCAGTTTGTACGGTCTAGGATGATCAGTACCAAGATGGTTAGCCCTTGTACGAATATAAAATAAGCTTATTAAAGTTAAATGGTGATCTTTTTGTTAAAACCAAAGGGCCAGAATGCTGAAAAGTTGTTCTATTAACCAAAAACATAATTCTGTTATTGATCAAACTGTTGATGGTAAATGTCAAATTGGACTAGGAGACATTACCTTTTTGTTCAAGTACGTTTGTGAATATGAAGTAGTTGGATATACTTTTATGGCTATACGCATTTTCCCTATTTTGATTGTATCAAATCATATTGTCTGTAATTAGCATAGCAGAGTCTTGTCTTCAACATTTTGATGGCTTATTCCTGTTCGTACACGCTTTTTTAGTTCGTATACAATTTTTGACGTGAAACTTCTATTAGCATGCCTTGATAGTAAAAATCGACTCAAATGCCGTGACGCCAAACGGCATGACGCTGTCCCCTGTACCCCATTACGAGAAGTAGTCTGGCCTTCGCTGGGTCTAGCCTGTCGTTGAGGTGATCCTGTTGCCTGCTAATCTTACCGATACGACTTAGGGGCCTTCAAGAAAAGAGTATACTCATATCTGAAAGGCCGGCAACGCAACTGCTAATCCACTAGTGTAGCGAGTGTCTGTGGATGTCGCTCTTCACTTACTATCAGGTGAACCGACTATCCGTTTGCCCCCTCTTCTATAAAAAAAAAAAAAAAAACTGGGATCAAAAAGCGGCTGAAGGCGCTCGCAAATGGTTTAGTGGGGTAGTGCATTCCCAAGTGCGAGTCCCCACATAGGTCCTGGAGCCTTATCCGAGCTAAACCTGGATCATACGAAAGCATTAACATGCGTCATAAAAAAAAATAACTGCTATGCGTCGCGTGATCGCCATATTTTTTTCTTATAATGCATTGTTTTGCTATATTAATATTATGTTACCGTCGATCCTTGGTTGGGCCGTGAAAGTGACGGCGGGATCGTGACCTGAGCTGGCACAGACCATTACCGTCTATTTCGTAAGTCCACGTCCGTTTACGTTCTAGAAAGCTCCATGGAAAATTCCACTGCAAATGTGATTTTGCATTATTCACTCATTACTATGAAAATATATGATGATGGCAATGATTTATTTACTTTTACGCTCAAAACACGTGACTTGTTTGTCTCATTATTAATCCAAAAGGAATGCTCTACTCTGACATACCCAGTAAATTTAGATGTCTAATAATCCAATATGATTTTGTAAACTAACATGAAACTGTTAATATTTCATACAAATGATCCATGAAAAGTCATGGACTTTTACACTGAAAATGATGCTATCGACATTATCGCCAAAGAAAATCGCAAGCCCAAACGTAACTCTCAGAAAAATAAAAATACTTGGACGCTTCTAGAACATCATATGATTTGAATTTGATTGAAGAAAATAAAGCAATAGATCAAAGATGTCTATGGATGTCGTTTATCATTTACACCTAGGTGTACTGACTGTCCGTTTATCCCCTCTTCTATAAAAAAGAGTACATTCAATTGTACATAGCGACATGTTATGTAACACACGGTGTTATTGGCTAATACTCGTTCAAGCTCAAGGTGAAAAACATTGATATCGTTACGCAAACGTTGATTTCATTCTTCAGTAATTATGAGGTCATTATATGTAACATCGTGCAGTACCAGAATTATAATAAACTAGGATTGAATTTATTGATTACGAAAAGAAGATAAACTAGAGACTAGAGTAAAAAAAAACTAAAAATGTAAATTGTTAATCATAAAGGAAAACTATTACGGCATATATTTACAACAAAAATAACTAATTTAAAGAGAACCAACAGCTTCCTACACGAATAGCAGAACATAAAGGTATTCTAAGTTAGAATTAGCGGCGCTAAGATAGAAAAGAACGATATATACATGCTACTAATTTATGTAACCTTATTACACGAGCAGATAAGGGTGCTTAGTAGGACTATTGAAACCAAAAAAGTTTTAAAATTATTACAACGATTTTTCACATTATTTATTCGAGTGGAAATTATAAGTTGTACGATTACCTGTAGGAGTTGCTAGAATATTTTTTGTTCTTACTTAAATCGTATCCACGAGACGAATCATTTATTTTTAAGTTGGTAATTATTTTCATATGGATGGACAGGCTCTTGATATATATTACCATTTTGTAGCATATCATAGCATAGTAAGAGCCAAGAGGTAGTGTCATGCTGCTTTGCAGCCGGATTGGTACCCCTCGCTCACATAACACCGGCGTCAAGTGGCAGCTATGCAGTCGCATTTCGTGTGGTTTTTGGGTTTCCAGCGGCCCATGGGAGGAAGGCAACGCATCGACGTAACTTTTGTTTGTGCGGATGTCTATGGCGTTGGTATTCGCCATAAGGCTCCGACTGCTCAGTTGCCTCCTTATAACATAAAAAAATCGGTTGTTTGTAAAGTCGGTTTACTGACGATAGTTGAACGTGACAACGTTTTACGTTCTTGCAGCCGGCTCCATCGAATTATAAGACGTTGTCACGTCAAAAAATATTGCCTGAGAGTGATTTACTTAATCATCATCCTAGCTAGTAATATCTTATGTATTTTTTTAATTCTAAATATGAATTTAAAATCATTCATCATTCAAATGATGAAATTGAAACGAAATCATAATTTCGTAGACCTTGTTCATTTCTTCGCATTGCAAATATCGGCTATTATTAACGACTTTTTCAATGAATGAAAATAATGATTCAAGACTTGGCAAACGTTTGGTTTCAGCTGCAAATACTAAGCTCCCTAACATAGTAAGATTTTGGGACATTCCCGTGAATGTTACGTCATCCTTCAATCTTCATGTCTTTTTCTTTCACTCTTATAGTAACAGCAAAATTTGTTTGACTTTCCTTAAACATGCTTTTTGTACATAATTTGGCTTGTTTCGAAACATGAGTACTTTCTGACAAGGTTAAAGGTTGAAGGCAAATATCAATCTCTATGCTTAGTTTGAAGATTGAGTGTGTGACGTCATTGCCCCTAGTGACGGGGTCGTAAAATCAAACAATTTTATCTTAAACGAAATTACATTTTGTAGACTCTACGATTAGCAATCGTTAAGGAAATTACATTTGTTCGATAATACTATTTTTAATTTGTATTTTATCAAATATAATTATTTTCGCGAATCGCGTCGTCAAAGAGTTATTTAAAGTATTTTAAAGTTAAATTTGTGGCAAGGATCTGCTGCTTTTACTGTCATGTTCGTCGTTGTAGAAATATTCCATCATTAAAAGAGCCAATTATCGAAAAAATCTAATCCATCTTGTAGGATAACTTAACTCTATTACTCGAATGGATTAGATCCTAGGTATTTCAGTCTTTTAGGAATTTTATCTCCTAATTTTGCTACTTACCGTTGACAAATGCTAGTGCATTTTGTTTTTCCACTGTAAAAACAAGCATACATAATAACAGGATTACACGTATTAACAGCTTAGCTATAAATAGGATTAGTATCATCAGATAAGCTGCATAGTCATATCAGCGTTGTGGAGCCGTATTTTGTTATTTTTAGTATCAACGGATAATTTGTTATCACGTGTTGTGACGTCAACGCTTTTTTCTATTGTTTTGAATTAGTTATCTATAAGTAATTATTTTGACAATTATCACGCCATATATAAGATTTTATTAAATTTATTAAAAAAAAAAACGTTTATTATCGTCATATTTATACCCACTTAAGTATTTTGTATTCTCGTTTTTAACATCTTCAAGTCAGTCTTAATAAATGTGTTATTATGTATTAAGGTTTATTAAGGTTAAGGTTAACGTAAGCGCGAAATAAACTGGTCAATTTTAATCAGCTGTCAATCATCCCATATTCCAAACATAGTTGCTGCTAACAAGCATTGGTTGCGTGTCTGCTTTTAATTTGGTATTGATATCCTTAGTAATTGTGAAAGTGATGTCTGAATTTATGGTGTAGTATATAAATTTATTAATACTAATTCTGATGCTATTATTTGTAACGTATGGTAGAACTAAACTGGAAGAACAGACGACCTATATGCGATATGCTTTAACTAAAGTTATGTTTGCAGAAAAGGTTGGTCGAGTCAATCTCGATCTAGCTGAATTTAGTTAAGCGAATTAGCGAATAGCCGGAGAGAGTTTGAGTCGAACACGATGGGCCTTTAACGCAAACGGCGGCTGATATAGAATGATAATAGGAAAGATCACAAAACACTACAAACATAAGGTGAAGAATCTTATTAGATCTTGTGAACTATACTTGACTTATCAGCTGTTCAAACAATATTACTTACATATGTAGTATATTTGTATAAATCTATTCGAAAGAAGTAAAGGAAAGCATATGTAGCGTCATACGGTTACAACTTGCGTCACTCGATTACCACTCGACTACCTTTTCTTTGCGTTATTACTAAGACAAAAAGATAACTGGGATTTACGTTTTTAATATTCATACTTAGGTTTCAGAGAAGCGCTACGACCTTCTACAGTTGTATAAACTTGTAATTCTTTGGTTTTGTAGTATTTGTAAAATATTGCATTGACAAATTGCTACAAGATATTCTTTGGGGCTGGATGTTAATATAAGATCTTTCAACACAAAAAAACATTTTGAAACGGGATATTTCTCATAAATTTAGTTTATTATTTCGCATAGCTCGATTTAGCATTGTCAACAAATGCCTTGTTCACGAGACTATCGTGTACAATAGTGAAAATAACCATGTTAATTGAAAATCTTATACAATTTTTTGTCTTTGGTAGACACAGAAATAAATTGGTCGAAGTGGATTTTTGCTTATAGGTATGTTTCATAATAGGTTCGAGAATAGTAGAGACCCAAATACCTAAATACCTTCGTTTTATTATTCAAATTGATTCAACTATCGATACACGTGTCACTGTTGACTTTATTGCGTCTTACGCTAAATACATTAATGGGTCTAAAAATGGTGTGCCGTGTGACATAAGCAGTATAAATGTACAGACAGGGTTAAGAAACGGTTTCCTGAAGAGTTTGAAATGTTTTTTTTTTAATGTTTATTAAATAATGTGTGATTATCAGCTATTAAATACATTTTGCTGTACTTGGGAATTCACGAGCGAAGTGATGCTTCAAGATTCAAATAATGTGTTCTGTAGTAACAATCTTCTTTATTTGAAAAGGCGAAGTAATGCTCAAAGATCAATGAGTCTAATAGAACAATCTTTATCTTAATTAAACGAGTGGAATGAACACACGAAGAGACGGGGTTACGGAGAACACAATGGTTATTATCAAGTGTACCAAATCAATTAACCTTGTCGCGCACTTTCTTTTGTCATCGTTTGCACGCGTGCAATACCAAAATGCCATTGAACTTGGAATGGCAAAGGTACTTTGTTAAATATATTCATAATTGAACGTTATAAATATCAATGTTAGTTTTTTGTTATTTCACAAAACGTGTATGGATGGAAATAATAAACCATGAACAGATGAATATATATTTTTTGTTATTTCACAAAACGTGTATGGATGGAAATAATAAACCATGATATATATGCTACTTAATCCCAGTAATATTTTTTTTGGTATAATTTACAATCTTCTATTATTTTAATGTACATTGCATGCTTCGATTAGCCCCATAATTGTAATCCCATAGCAACAATCAAAACATAATAGATTTCTCAAGTCTAGAAGAGAAATACCATAAATATTAAATACCTTATTAGGACGCTACTTAATCTTTCCAGAAGTTGTAATAAAATCGGAACGTGCGAAATATTTTCTAAATATAATTTGTTGAGGTAGAAACAGCGCTGGTCGTTATTACATCACGGACGACTGTCCTATACTAATAATTAGGCCAAGGCGTTAGTGCACTTGTATTTATTTTAGACTGGGATTTCTAAAAAAAGTGGGAGTGTTTGAACTTTTAACAATGTTAGTTTGCTGTATCGTCGCTGCTGTACCGTCTTAATGTACGCTAAAAAGAGTTAAGTGGGGTTGTGTAAAATCTGGTTGTTTTCTATTCGAATTTCGAACTTAGGTTGTTACTAGCTGGTGCCCACAGCTTCGCCCGCGTTAACTTAGATTTACAACCGTATCCAGATTGATGATGATTATTTTTATAGCCTATATCCTAATCCAAGGTATAAGCCATCACCATTTCAACTTTCAGCCGAATCAGTTCGGCCGTTTTGCCGTCATAGATCAACAAACATCCAAACTTACAAAGTTTTGCCTTTATAATATTAGTAAGAGTAAAACTAGCTTATCGTTTTTGTTGTTGTTGTGCAACAGATTTTGGGTTAATCTTTATTATATCTCTCGATGTATAAAATTCCTTCATTTATCACAAAATAAGTGTTTAATGTTTATTGACATTTCTTTTGTTTTTATTTGTGCAAGGAATTTAGTTATGCGTATATAATTGTAATTTGAGCCCTGAATAAGAGTCTGTCTACATCTTCTGTAAATAAGGAAAACTAATTTAAAGAAACTTTGAATGACAAAATGACAAAGCAACAACCAGTGTAGGTGAAAGTTAATTTCCCCACCATGGTTCAGGCCTTGTCGTGGCGGTGGGGCTCAGTAACCTAAGGAGAGCGGTGCACATTGGGCGAAGCTAATTGGGCCGAGGTGGCTCTTTGTACCCCTCTTATAAGAAGAGGGGACAGAAGAGCAGGGGGCAAGGGGTGAGGATGGGAACCTCACCCCATTGTACTGTCCCGACGTTGGGAGGCGTTGTTCTGTGGTGCGGGACAACCCCTCTGTGGAGGTGGCGTCGGTCCCTTGCGGGACTGACTAGCCGTCGAGGTGCCTTGTTTGTTTTCTAGATCCGGGGCACCTCACCAAAGGCGGCATTGGTGGCACTCGCCGGGTTTTAGTGGGTAGAGCTGCGTCTATTTACCAGCTGTCGGGCGCAGCGAGTCCCACATACCCGCGTGGGGAGACCCACTCCCCCGCGGGATGCCTCAGAGCATTTCCCGGCGTAAAAGAAAAAAAAAAGGTGAAAGTTAATTTGCGATCAACGATAATATTGCGTTTTATTGTCATTAGAAACTTCATAACACTGGAATAAGTAAATTTTCTACACTGGTTAGGTAACGGCTCACATTTGTATCACGACCAACATTGTCCTCGTTCTACATCACTTTCACGTTTTGATCTCAGCCTTTATAGAATGCTGTTGGATTACGTTGATATGCTTGGAAATCGAAGATATTCATCGTTTTTCCTTTTTTTTTTTTTTCATTTTACGTCGGGAAATGCTCTTAGGCACCCCGCGGGGGAGTGGGTCTCTCCAGGCGGGTATGTGGGAGTTGGGACTCGCTGCGTCTGAAAGATGGTAAGGTGGACGCAGCTCTACCCACAAAAACCCGACGAGTGTCGCCTTTGGTGAGGTGCCCGGGATCTGGGCACCTCGACGGCTAGTCAGCCCCTCAGGGGACCGACGCCACCTCCACAGAGGGGTTGCCCCGCACAACAGAACAACTCCTCCCAACGTCGGGACAGTACAATGGGGTGAGGTTCACGTCCTCGCCCCTTGCCTTTTGCTCTTTTGTCCCCTCTTATAAAAGGAGTACAAAGAGCCCCCTCGGCTCAATTCGATTCGCCCAAGGTGCAGCGGTTCACCCTAGGTTACTGAGCCCCACCGCCACGGCAAAGCCTGAACCATGGTGGGGTCCTTTTTGTCCCTAATTTTATTCACAATTATCTAATATGTGCGGATACACATTTTGTCTTGCAACGTTTGCTGGTACTAATAAGGTTTTAGTAATATTTTATCAGATTTTGTTTTTTAATCAAGTACATGCGTGTCGTCTCATTATATTCATTATCTTCACATAAAATCCCTAGTTCTTTGGAATTGGTTTATAAATTAAATGTTATTTCTTTAATTCAATTTGTCAGTAGTTAAGTTTCTTTCTTAGTTACATTTACGTTTGTTTGTATTGTTGTGTATCTCATAAATATTGATTCTGCCTTTGTTACAAATGATCGTTACTGTTGTATTTATTATGTCTACGTGATCTAGTTTGTTAACGCTCAGTCACGAATGTGAGATTATGTCTACAACGACCGGCTGAACAGTTTTGTTTTAACGAGACAATGGAAAATATAAAACTTCTTTAGTGTCTTTATGATCGCGTTAAATATATATAAATTCCAATGTCTATATACAGCTAAGTATGTGCCTATGTAACAAAGGATAAACAGTGGTTCCATTAGAATAAACAATTGAAGCGAGAGGTTTTATCAGTTCCGAATGATGGACTTAGTAAACAACGATGCATCGTACCACATCTCTTTGTTCTGTTATCTAGGTGGGGTTTATTGTTCTGCGTCTATTTCGGAGTCCACACCAGGGTTGGATTTAGGCACATTGAAAACGATAGTACAAAAAATTTAAAAAGATAGTATTTGTAAAAAAATTATAGTACACTTTTAAATTTTGAATTTAACATAGGTATTCAATAAAATCTTTAAAGTACAAAGTCAATAAACTCCTCTTTAAATTATATATTGCTTATAAGTTATAATATATTAAAAAAGTGTCTATTTTTGTGTGCAACTAATAATTAATACAATTAATGTTGACTTTGGTGAAAACTTTTATTCTAATTTCTTTTTTTTTACTAATACAATTCAAATTAATTATAACTTTGTTACTAATATATAAATATTTTTTTTAGTTACAGTTTGTATCACCACTTATATGATTACTTTATTAGTTCCTTTTAAAAATATAATTAATCAACCGCAAAATTATAATCGCGGATCTTTGCGACTGCAACGCACCCTTGACCCTCAATAAAACTTTATTTTTTCTATATTCCGTAGATATTAACATTACAATTTATGATCGTTCTCCTTCTATATCCAAGCTCCATGACATTGACAACTATAACATTACTGGTAATATCGATAAATCGACTTTGTATTGTTCTAGAACATTAAAACATGATTACTGATTACAAAATATTGGTCAAGTATGTAAAGTAATGAAATTATAGTATTTTTTCGTAGTATCCTTAGATATGGATAGTATATAGTATGCAGCGTGTTAGTCTGGCAGACGTGCCACCTGATCGTAGGTGGTCAACGTTTACTACTATTTGATAGCTGGTTACACCAGAGATAAGATACGTGTGTAGAGGGGAACGACGGGAAAATGCGTTATCTTTGTGGATGGTAGAACATACTAAAGGTTAATGATTACAGCCCGATTGAATATCTGTATAAAAACTAAATTGTTTTAGTTTTATATAACACTAGCTGTTGCCCCCAGCTTCGCTCGCGTTAACTTTTGTCAAAAAAATTAAAAAACTTAGGGGGATGAAAAATAGATGTTGACCGATGCTCAGACCTACCCGATATGCACACAAAATTTCATGAGAATCGGTCGAGCCGTTGCGGAGGAGTTCAACTACGTGCACCGTGACACGAGAATTTTATATATTAGATAATAATAATAACCAAAATTCAATAAAATAACGGACTGGATGGTCTTATATAAGCAATGGATAAGAGAAAAAATGTCAACTAGATACAAATGTAGTGGTGTTTTTTTGTAACGTAATCGACTATAATTCATAAAAATCGTTTTATATGGTTGACTCATGCAAAACAACCGGATACATTATCATATCGCAACGTTTGTAGTAAATATAAAATATAAGCCATTTTAAAAAGGATTTAACTATCTATACATACTGGCCTATTACCAACTGTTAATAACTGCACATATTATGTACCTACCTACATTACGTACAAAGCATAAGATTGTTATGATTCTTTAAATTTAAAATGATATACGACGACATTTATGTCATGTATCTTTATTTTAATTATTGTAAATACAAACACGATTAATAAGTGAGCCTTAAGACGCTGAATAGAGCAAATCAAATCTGCGATTTCAATTTTTCAAACCACGCCCACAATGTCTCCGATACCGTAGCGCCGTATTTAAAAGAGCGGTAAAAGATCGAACTACTACCTACCAGCATGTGCGTGAATAATAAATGTCAACATAGATGGCGTTTTAATAAATAATAATGAATTGTTTTTAGTAGAGCTAATAGTAAATAGATAGGGCAAATAAGAAAGCCGGGTATTATTCGTTTTATTTTTTTACTATTACATATATTATAATTAATGTTCAACACATCATTTGAAGGCATGTTTATTGCGTTAAATTAAGTTAGTCGGGATATTTCTATAATATATACGCTACTACCGTGTAGGTGTATGTATTATAATGTAATACACACACAGGTTTTTTATAGAAGAGGAGCAAACAGGCAGGCGGCTTATCTGATGGTAAGTGCTCTCTAACGCTCATAGCCAACGCCATATGAATCTGCGTTGTCAGCCAAGGAATAGGGGGGGGGTGCTAATAGGGGGATGGGGAAATAAGTGGTCATGGCACAAATTATAGCCTGTACCGACACCGCTGTACCGCGCCTTAGGTATGCGCGGGGAGATTGAAGTCGAAAGGAAAGAAAAGAAAGCATCAACTCACATGAGATAATTAGTATCGGACAGATCTCACGATATAGAAGTACAATATTTTGAAGCTGTAGCTTCAAAATATTGTACTTCTATATCGTGAGTTCATAATATGCATATTATATTAACATGTTACTGCTACAATGCTAATGGGATAGGTATTAATAAAAAACCAATATACATAAATAAATTTATATCATTTCTTATTTAGGAAGAGTAAAAGAGTTGCAGAAGGGATTATTACAGGTCTGTATATGTAAGGTATCTTGAACATGTAGGTTGTTGTATGTCTGTGTGTGTTGGATATGTGTTGTGTGTATGTGCGGGTGGAGTATGCAATATTTCTTGTGATGTAATTTTATCTCTTATAGGTAGGTTCCGTGTAAATCTGGGATCTACTATTTCAGGTAGCAGGTGTAGAATGTAATTTTTTTGTAATTTCTCCTCCATTTTTTCTTTCCAAAATAAATCATCTCTTTGTATTATTTCCATTTTCAATTTCTCTTCTTCTCCAACCCATGCAGCAAATAAACAACAACAATTATGTCACTTTCCATGCCTGTCGAAGAGCCAGAGTAGTTCTTAAAGCACTTATGTTCTTTTACAGGCAATTTCTTTTTCTCCGCTCTATCGCAGGTGTAGCAATATTTATTTCGGACTCCGTAATACAAAACTTCCCCTGTTTGCCGCCCAATAATGGTACCAGCACCTGATAGCGCCGAATAATTTGTTTTATATGATCTTTTGGAATAACATCCATCTACAATCACGTCAATAACAGGGATTCCATTTTTGCTAACACTACCTTTAGTTATAGCCATATTTCTTTCTTTTTCAGCGGCTAGGTCCATAGAATCCTGTGCAACCTGTTCCCAACTTTTAGACAATTTCTCGTGAATAGTTTGATATTTTTCATTAGATATAACAGGTAAATTCAACGCGGAGGAAAGTTCTTGTAAATTTGAATGTCCTCCACCAATTGATATCATTCCACCTACAGCACAATCGTTTACAGGCAAGTAATTCTCGTCTCTTGAATCGCTCTCAATGTAAAATTTTAAATTGCACATCCTACACAAAAATGTAAACTTTGACGACAATACATTAACCTTTTCCCCTACCAAATCTATATGACATAAATTGCAATCCAATGGCCCGTGGTTCGAGATTTTCTGAAGATTTTTGAAAAAATTCGATAAGTTTATGATTCGTCTTCCGATGTAGATTTCTTCTTCTGGAGCGTGACTCGGCAAAACCTAAAAGTGTTAGAATACTCAAAGGTTTGGAAAAAGAGCACAATTTTTTGACTTGTAAGATAATATCAACTAGATTTAGTGTAAGTTCATATTTTACAATCTCAGATTTAAGCCAAGAGCACGTGATAAATTACCTCAAGCTTAGAAAGGTCGTCGGTGACTTCATCAGCCCTAGTTTCTTGACTAGGAGGCGTGATACATTCATACTCCAACCTAAATAAACATAATACATATATGTTATTAGATAGTAAAATAACAGAGTACCTAATTAACTACTAATATAATTATAAAAGTAAAACTATTCATTAGATTACTATTGCGTATTGCGAGTAGCTGGAGATCGGATGGTTTGGCGTTCACTAAGGGAGGCCTATATCCAACGGTGGATTGACACGGGCCGATGATGATGATAATGATAGCCGAAAGTCTCATTAGCAAAAATGGAAACCCAAATATTGACGTGATGGATGTTATTCCAAAATTTCAAATAAAACAAATCAATCAGCACTATCAAGTGCTAGCATTATTATTTAACAACAAACAGGGCAAGTTTTGTATAAAGCAGTTGGAAACAAATACTGTTACACCTGCAATCAGGCAGGGTCTGTAAGAAACCATCCAAAAGGAATTATTTTTTGAGTTCACTATATCATCGAATTTATCATGTGGTGCAATACATAGCTGGTCACGCCCGGAGTCTCATATAATATGATGTAATGTAGATAGGACGAATAAATCATTGTATAAAACAATCATATATGTATAGTTATACTATGATGGATAACTACGATACATACGATAGACTATGATACACACGCACACACGCGCACACACGCGCACACACGCACACACACACGCACACACACACACACACGCACACACACACACACACACACACGCACACACACACACACACACACACACACCCAATTAAATCTATTGAACTTACCCAGAAACATGTGCAGGACGTAATGTTTCGTTACTTTGTGGAGTTACCTCAAATTTGTTTAATTATTAATTTATTTATCAATTTATTTTCTAATCTGAAAAAAAAATGTGTGATTGACATTCTTTTTTAGTTTGCTATTTTTATAATTATAATATGTTACCCTAAAGTTTCTAAATGACGTAGGTATTTTATTATAATATTTGCATTTATGCCGTGTCTAAGATTGTCATAGATCTATGGAGACGAGTACCTATGTATGGCAAATGCAAAACTTACCGAATGTGTGAAAGTAGATAATAATTATGTGTAACAGTTGACAGCGTCTTTATTACGAAGTCAGAAAGAGCAGTTTTGAGAGAGCAGACTTGTAGAAATATCCATACTAATATTATAAATGTGAAATGTTTGTTTGGTTGGGTTGCACGGCAAAACTACTGAACCGATTTGGCTGAAATTTAAAAATATGGTGATGGCTTATACCTTGTATTAGAACACATTTTTATTACGTTTTCGCTGATGGCACATCATTTGCACTCGAACTAATGGTCAATCGTCTTCTTTTACTAAAAGGAAAATAATATAAATATTATGTTCGTTATAAATACCTACTTATTATTAGTAAGAATAAAAAGTAGGTAGGTAGGTAATTTTGCTACCAAAAAATGGCTAAAAACGGGAAAAACAAAAAAAAATACGAAAACATCAAAAAGAACATAATTTAGTTAAAGACGGGGGAGAATTATAATTTATAAAACAAGTAAATGAAAAAAAGTCGCTGTCGCTGAGATTAGAACTTGGGCATTTTTGCACGTAGAACGATATACGTACATAATACCATTGCACCAATCGCTCTCCATAATAGTATAATGAATTTAGAGATAACTACGGTTGTGCTAAAATATTCCTCATTTTATATTATACGAAGTTGTAAAGTAAGTACATAGGTACTTACTTTACAACTTCGATCATGTGTTTTTGTTTCATAATGAATCTTCTCTTTTCTGGTCTCCGTTTATTTCTTTTGTTTCCCATTTTTTCAATATTACACTAAGGTATAATATTATTTATTTACACTTAAATATTTTAACTTTATTGACAAACTTATATCTAATAATAAAAAATATGATAATATCCAAGAATAAAATACAGTATTGATAAATAGAATTTCATAGCAGAAAGGTTAGTTCACGGGCGGCGCTTAGAGAAAAGCGATACAGGTCCGTCTAGCAACTCGCCTCAGCGATCACTGTCATACTACATAGAAGTAAAAGAGATGCGACATGATTCCGTCGTCAAGCACGTTGGGCAAGGATTTTAATATAAGAATAAAGCTAATATTATCAAAATATGATAAGTAATCAAAATATAAATTAACACGTCATTTTATAATAATATTATCTGTTACTGTTATAATTTTCACCAACATATGTTGTTAAGTATAGGAGATATTTACGTTATAAGCGCATTAAACACTGCTAAATTGACGTTTTTTTTTATCGAGAAAATTTATAGAAATCGTGTTTTTGACTTTTGTGTGTGCTTGGAAATATCATGGAGTTTAACATATATTTTTATCACTACCGCAAACCGTGTCAATTTTGCTTAAAATACGTTTAAGTGAAGCCTATTTGACTCTGTTCAGCGTCTTAAGCTGACCTGCCAATGCCAACGTGCGCCAGGAGGCTTGCTCGTTGCAGGACGACCGAATGTTATGATTTTCAGTAGTATTTATATTAATATCGATTTTGTGGGTATTGGTAGTTTTAGGTTTGTCTATTGTCAGTTTAGTATAAAAGGACGCCGATGGTGGTGTTGCGGGGCATTCTACCAGTATATTTTGCGAAGGACGTTACTCTCCCGGATTACATTGCGAACAAGGGAGACTCAATTGTGTTAATCGGACATCCGTGCTGCGGAATTGTTTCATATTGGTTACTTATCAAGTAAAGTATTTGTAAATGGAATATCGTATTTTCTTCGTAAGACACTGACATAGGAAAAATATTGACACCGTTACTAACATATACCTGCCCTTTGGGGGTCGTAGATTAGATGATTAAATCTCATCGTAGGATTTTTAATTAACATCAAAACTAACAAACAATAATTACAATCCATTTTCATGTAGAACGAAGTATGTCGCTGTCCTAGCGAGACAAAAACATAGACATAAAATGACGTCATTTAATGAAGGAGACGTCATTTTATATGACAACTAGCTGTTGCCCGCAGCTTCGCCCGCATTGACTTAGATGTACAGCCGTACACGGATTGATCATGATTATTTATCTATGGACGGGCGTAGGACTTTATTTTATAATATGAAGTGATTAATACCGTATTTTTGTAAATAGCTTTTACATTACCGCTTTAAGATTGCCAATTTTTAAAGTATTAAAATGGATATAGGTAGTATGTTATATTTAACATAATATAGACATATTATGCCATCGCGGACTTTTCAGTAGGCATATTTAGGATACACAATTCTACCATATTACATTGATACAATAATAATTATTATCCTAACTTTCGGAACCGGGGCTCGGCACGGCTCGGGCGCGAGGCGCGGCATCACGGAGCGCCCGGCTCGCGCGGCTCGGTCGAAATCACGGTGTCGCATTATTTTGATTTTGCTATATCTTCTAAGATATGCATTTCATTTGCACGGGAAAAACATACTTCATGAAATGCTCAAGCTAACTAACATATTTAAAATGATAAGGATTAATACCACATTTGTGTAAATAGCTTTCCAACTACCGTTTTATAATTGCCCATTTTTTAAGTATTAAAATGGATATAGTATGTTATCCTTAAGAGATACACATAGGCCATCGCGGATCGCTTTTTTGTAGATCTTTCTAAGGTGTACAATAATGTAGTACATAATTTTGATCTATGTGTAAATAAAAAATGTGTTTATTTACGACATCACATTAGAAACCTCAAAAATAACAGTATTTCTCCACTATTTAATGGATGTTATTATACATATAAACCTTCCTCTCGAATCACTCTATCTAATAAAAAAAAACGCATCAAAATCCGTTGCGTAGTTTTAAAGATTTAAGCATACAAAGGGACATAGGGACAGAGAAAGCGACTTTGTTTTATACTATGTAGTGATACGGAGCTCAGTAACCTGTTTAGCAATAGTAATTATTACCACGATTTGACGTCTTCACGAGCGGAACAAGGATCCGGAAAAAGGACCAAGGATAAGTTTGTTAACGAATTCCTTAATTCGGAAAAATAATCTTGTTGTGGGAGTAACCACTCGCTATTATATTGCCTTATATAACTTGTATCAATTTGAATCTTTCAGCTACCTATTGTTTACGTCTTATATAATTTGTAAAACTGTCAAGACCTCCTTCTCAATATTGATTGCTGTAATGTATTCAAAACGTCGAAAATTCAATAAACAGCATGAAAACCCGTAAAAAAATTGGTTGTCCGTAAAGTCGGTTTACGGACGATAGTTTTACGTGATAACGTCAGAAAGAAACTTCGATGAAAAATTAATTACCTTTTTTGCCGCTGTTTTGAGAAAAACAGTTAATTGAAGAGAACAAAATGAAATTAGACTGAAAATTATGGAGGAAATCACATAGTAATGGTTACCAAGCCAACGCTTGGGCCTCTCTATCGATTGAAGGGCTCAGGCGGAACGGGACACTTTCGTGCGCGCTGCCGGTGTTCATCAATTTATAAGACGTTATCACATCAAAATTGCTCATTATAATGAAATTCGCGTAAACATTTGAAACCAATATCGCTATTATTAGAATGGTTATTTTCGCAAATATTATTGACCGAGTCATGTGTATTGTGTTCAATGATATTTTACTATTGTATTGCGCACCTTACTTTGCGTTTCGCTTCACGCTTGACTGGCGATGGGCGGGGCTCGCGTCGTGTGAATATCTCGGGAGAGGTTTCGTGACGTTATCGTTTTCGGGTCAAGACGCAATCGAATTGGCGTACGTTAAAGCACTCACGTCACGCGGGACTGTCGAACAACAATACGTCAATTGTGGGTGTAGCGTTAGAGAAACTATACGGACTTTATCCAAAATAAACAATCTATTTAAAGTAAGTACTTGTATCTAATTATAAGCGTTTTGAAGATGGATGTGACTGCGTCTTGATTAACCTTGATTTTTTAGCTTCCGAAGCAAGAACGGGTGTCGTAAGTTTGACCGCATAAGTGTCTGTGGCACCGTAGTTCTCAAACGGGTTAACCGATTTCGATGCGGTTTTTTTAAATTGAAAACAGGTTTTCTAGGTGGTTACTATACAATATGATTTATCAAAATTGGTTGAGCTGTATCAAAGCCATCAGTTATTGCGTTGCGGTTTTTTAAGTAGGTATGATATTTTAATAATATAATAAATCTTTCTAAAAGTTGGCCCCGGAGTTGTTCAAACCTTCTTAAAACATTTTATATCGTTCCGTTCCTGGAAGTTTCCGTTCCTAAAAGATGTTGAGCCTGTTGCCCTCCGATGCCCTTGCTGACGTGCCTCGGGCTGCAACAAAATTGTATCTTTTTGTGATCGCTGGTCGGTCACTTACCGTCAGCCCGCATCGGTCATTGCTCAGGCCGGTTCCCTGACCTGGCAGTGACCAATAGAACTGGTTCCCAGCTGCCTATATCGATTCGCTCTAGACACAAGTCTCATGCATGATAGCACACGCGAACTCTGTACAGTTACTTTGTACTTAGTCTTTGTAAACAGAATTATTGCAAATTTATTTTATTTGTGCACAATTTCATAAATATAAGTACCATATTGTTTAGTTTTTTAACTAATTTGTTTCAAAACCATGTTATCGTTAGATATAATTTTAAGTAACTTAATTAGTAGCCAAAAGTATTTGTTCCAGAAATAATAAAATGAATTCATTATTAATTGTAAATAATTAATTTTATTATCAATTAAGTACTATTTATTCTGGATTTACGGCGTAATGTTTGATTTATTCTATATGTTATTATGTGGTAGCTTTTGAATGATTGCCTCGCAAACATCCATCCATCCTTGCGAGTTTTCCTGTTTACAATCTTATGATAAGATAAAACTGTTGACAATACATACATACACTTAGTCTACAGCACTGCAATCAAGAACATTGGAAGGCCTACTTTCAATACGTATAACATCTGTCAGTTTGTTAGAAAACTTCATTAAACTTGTCTTTTGTTCCTTCGTGTTTTCAAATGCATCATCGACATTGTTATCATCGACTTGTGTCCAACATACGCCCCCCTTATTAAATCTTAAAGACATTGATTGACAAACAACTTATCTGGCCTCTAAATATCTTGTCAAAGATCTTTCTAAAAGTACACTTTTCAATGTTCTTTGTCGACCTTATTGGACGTTTTGTCGGCGACTCTAGTTCCTGTTACAACGTAACAATGCATTTATAACCACTATTCTGTTCCATTGAAGGTTGTCACTCGCCATAACATTATCAACACTACGGCACAAGGACTCGCTGTGAATAGCTTTTGACCTTACAAGCTGTGTACAATAGATAAGACATACGATTTTGAGGGCTAAGTGACTGGAAATCTTAGGAAACTTTCACCATTCACCATTAGGTACCATAAACATAGTATTTTTGTGAGAAGTATATTTTTTCATTAAGTTTTAGGTATGTTGATGATTTTCTACTAGATAGGGTAATATATTAGATGTGTAGCTGATCGGGCTATAGTAAGTAGTAGGAGGTTGGTAGATTGAGAGTTAATTGAGGGCATATTATCAGATAGATTTGTAACGTGAGCCATAAAATTCCGAAACTAGTCACTGATCTGTCACTGACGTAATAGCAATTCATCCAACCAGTGATCTGTATGTATGTACCATAGGCCAATCATGCATCAGTCGGCCAATCAGAGCGCAGAACCGGCGCAGCGTAACAGCACAAATTTTGTGAAATTTTATTTATACGAAACATTACCGCTCTATTTCGGTTTTATGCATGATGATTGAGGAATTTGATTCTATCAAACAGTAAATGAACTTCCATTGTCTTATATAATCTTAAAACTAAGTTTGAAAAGGTTTTGTTGTTTGAACAAGCATCTATCTCTTCAACATCTATGCTCAAAAGTTATGCTTCGTTGCAATATAATCTTTAAAAAGTTTTCATAAAATTCATTCCACTATAACAAGATAGAATAAAGGCATCTTCGTCGTTGGCTTACAGCTAGTTCACAGTGGCTTAGAATAGTAGGTTGTGACCGAATAAAGCGATATGAGAAATTCTCACTTGCGACCAGTTCAGTGAGTTGTAGTACCTAATAGGCAAGCAACATCTGTCATTGTTTGTTATAAAATAAAAGATTAGATCCACTGAGTTTCGCCTTGGAACCGGTGGTAGATTCAATTGACATTCAACAAACTACTTTGTTTGTAAGTATTATTTGGAAAAAAAACATCGAAATCCATTCACAATCGGCGGAGTAATCGTGTGACAAAGATACAAAAAAAAAACAGAGACGGATTGAGAACCTCTTCTTTTTTAAGTCGGTTAAAATATATGTGAATTGGTTAATAAAGCTTTGCCACTTACTAATTGTTAGACAATAAAACTATTAGAAACTGTATAAAGCGCGACTATTGCACAAGAGGTGACGTAATGGTGGGTTTTCTTTACTCGGCAACACTTACTTTACATTGTCTGTTATGTTGCAGTATCGTATTTCCAACGACGAACAATTTAGAGAATTATAGAGCAATATCTGTACATATAATAAACACGATTAAAACCATAGAGAACCGAAAAGGAAATATGATTGGTCACCTGATACGAAATAACCAGTTTTTCAAAAATATCATACAAGAAGAAGATACAGGTCGTATCGTATCAGGAGTCGAAGGTATTAGCGGAAGGTAGGAAGGATTGGCGGCAACTGCTCCACCGACAATAACAAGACTCATAAATATTGAGAAAGAGAGAGATCTGTACAAATATAATAAAGCTAAAAAAGTATATTTTAACGCACTTACCTCTCGAATTAACGTCGCATTTGAAAAGTTCCTTTTGCATTTGACAGCCTCTCATTTAGGAAGGTTATAGGTATCATTTTGGGGGATAGTCTCAATATTGAGTATAGGATTTATAAATTATTGATTTTAGAGGAAAGTGTATTATAATTAAACTACTTTTACGGATTTAATGGCGCTTTATTTATATTATTATTAGGCCAGACGTTTCGGATACTTTACAGCAACCATGGTCACGGGAGGACGAAAGTGTTTTTATTTTAAATAGTTTATTTTATTTTGTGATCATCATATTATGCTTTGCAATTATAACACACATCTGTACATGTTATGGGAGTTAATTAATACCACATTTTGTTACGATTGCGCGATATGACTAATAATGTAGCCCATTTTATCGTTTCTCGTGTTTGTTTACTATGTGTCTCGTGTGTGTAATACTACGTATTAATATAAAGTTATAAAAAATACGTGTGTTTATACAATTTTACTACGTATTATTATAAAATATGTACGTGTTTGTTTGAACATTTTTATAATGTTTTACAATTTATGTAGACCTATTTATGAACCAGATGTAATCGTCATTTTGGTTTAGGTTTTATGAAACCTATGTATGCATTGGTTTTAGTTGTTTATTCATTATTGTCGTTTGTGAAGTTAGTTGTTGTGTAGAACGGCGCATACCTTTTGATCCCTTGGATTTGTAAGATAGCTAACATACTTTAATAATAGTCATTTTGAGCTTTTTATTGTTATAAGCTTTTTGTTTTTGCCTTTTAAAGCATCTGATTCCTTTCAGTGATTCCTCGATATACTCATTATTTATTATTCATCTATTTCTAGGTATACTCATAGGTACTAATATATTATACATATCATATACTCGTAATACATACACGTCCATGGTATAAGTTATTATCCTCACTTGGCGAGATTCGAACCCGTGACCGTTAATTGTAGTGTCGACCTGACCACTCGATCAGCTTGTCAATAAGAATGTTATACGATCAAAAATATATTGAAAAAAGTCGATCGCTTAAACGTCCTATATGACCAGTGTATGATAACGGGCTGGTGATGTTATGTTACCGGGTGTTCTAGATATTTTCTGTTTTTGTTCAGTAGTCAGCCGGAGTTGGAGATGTGACACGAATCCCGAGCTGTTGTTTGGGCGCCTGCCCAAATACTGGGGCATCGAGTGACACTTCCTGTCGTTATATAAGATGGTCAAATGGCTTGAGTAGCTCTATCTAAACGCCAAAAACATTTTCCATACATTTTGTATTGAAAAACGATAAATCTACTCGTAATATTCTTTATCGCCAAACAATCCTATTTCTTACTGTGATTAAAAGATTATTTAAGGCCAACTGAAATTTAAATACAAAACCTACGCAAGACAACATGTCACTCAAACGTAAAAAAGGCGATCTACGAAATAAATTGCACAAAAACATTTTTTTCCTGATTTACTTTCAAACTTATTTTTACTAATTTTTTTTAGGAACAAATAAGATTGTTTGGCGATGAAGAGATGAATATTACGAGTTGATTTATCGTTTTTCAGTACAAAATGTATGGAAAATGTTTTTGGCGATTTCTGACATTTCTAGTCTCTTCATCTAGTCCTATCTTAAATGGTCCCCATGCGAAGTAGGATCGATAGGCATAAACATGTTTTTGTGGATTTTTGCATTTTTTTCACTGACCGTGATTTTTTTCAAAAATCTGTGAATGCAGTTCTTAAAAAGTTATGGATGGTCTCTTAGGAACGTGTTCCTTTACTTTTCTCTTATTGACCCGTCTCAAAATTCCTTTAACTTTAAAAAAGTTAACTAGTACGTTGACACACTGTCCTATGTCAATGTCGTTCACTTTACGGTGAAAGAAAACGTCATGACGCAATACTTGTCGTATTTATTTGGACCAAAATTGACAGTAAAACTTAAAAGATATCAAATAAGATCTTGTCTTAGGTAACAGATTAATATATATATATTAAATTATGCTTAATATGTCTGTCTTATCTTATGTAGATTCGACTGTCGCTTTCTAAAATATTTATGTAAAATTAAGTTAAACTTGACAAAACATGATCTTTCTTATACATACCATATTTAATTTAAAAAAAATATTATAGTAATTTGAGTTATTGAAAAATATTAATTCAATTTTCTTGGAAACCTTATTAAGTAATTTGACGTATCTTGATATAGGTACCTACTTGAATTGTGGCACTGATTGAAACTGTATAGAAAATGTATATTGTGTCAAACGTGAATACAGCATGGCGGCGTTATGTCCTATTCGTAGTTTATGCAACACTGTGATAGGGTTTGATTATAGTTGCGTAAACAGCTATGTAATAATATGTATGATTGCTAACTGTACCAAGTTATTGTGGGCTGAACTTTGGGCTATTGACATACGTTGTGTTGATTAACAAATTTATTTACTTTCCTATTATTACTTGCGTGCGTATTAATTACTATTTATATTGAAACAATGACTTGTGCTTAATATAAACTTGTATTTCAGCCAATGTTATTTTTGAACTCTGAAATGCAGTGTAGTATAATTGTTGACTTTATATTATGCTACTTATTAATGGCCTTTGATGTGTTCTTGCTTGAAATGTTCAATATATTGTGAATGGAATACGAAGTCAACGGACGATTCTAATAACATGTCAGAACGATTCGTTTTTAAGTTATTTACGTCTGAAATATATAAACATTCTCAAATATAGCGCTTAACATATTGCAAGGAACATTTGTTATTCTCAATTTAACGTTTTAGTAAAGATTTTGAATTCACTTATTATAGCTATACCCTACTGCATCGTCTTTATACGATGATGGTTAAAGAATCCGCAGTCAGAGCGCCTCTTTCTACTCTTTCTCTGTTGTCTTCTAGATGAATTGGAGGGTTTCCTTGTATAACGTGTGTATTTTGTGTGATCAGGTGGACAGCGGCGGTGGTGGCGCCGAAGTGATGGTGTACTCTCTTGGCTGGGGCATGGGCGAGCCTGAGCGGCGCGGGGTCAGCAAGCGCGCCCAGCCCGCCGTCGCGCACACGCTCTCGCCGGACGACGGTCACGAGGTCGACGTGCTGCCGTTACACAACCAGGTGAATACAGCGCCCCCCCACATCCCTTACAGTCCCCGCCTGCATCGCACATCACTTACAGTCCCCGCCTGCATCGGACATCTCTTACAGTCCCCGCCTGCATCGGACATCTCTTACAGTCCCCGCCTGCATCGGACATCTCTTACAGTCCCCGCCTGCATCGGACATCTCTTACAGTCCCCGCCTGCATCGGACATCTCTTACAGTCCCCGCCTGCATCGGACATCTCTTACAGTCCCCGCCTGCATCGGACATCTCTTACAGTCCCCGCCTGCATCGGACATCTCTTACAGTCCCCGCCTGCATCGGACATCTCTTACAGTCCCCGCCTGCATCGGACATCTCTTACAGTCTCCTCCTGCATTATACTACACTACTCCGACAAGGGCCGGCTATCTGCAATCTACCCTCTTACGATTCTAACATGTCAATTTTGCTTACATCTGTTTTCACCATCATTTTTGTGGCTCCCTTATCCTTTTTATCCATTGCCAGCTGTCTAGTGCCTTAGCATCTTTCTGCATGTCAGGAATGTATATAACATGGCGTGATTGTTCAAAGAATTATATATTAAAAAATTAATGTTTGTATCCTTGTAAATTTACATCTTTATCTATACCATGATTACTTACTTTTAAGAACGTTCGAGACGATTCTCATATTATGTCGTACTTGTTCAAGAAAAGTCGATAGTCGTAGTCGTAGTTAGCGTATTCCAATAACATGTTTGTATATTATGTATAATGTGTGCTACAAAACTGGTCCAACGCGGATTGAATGAATTATCGCAAAACGTGATGTTCGCAAAAATAATGTTTTACATAATATGTGGCTAATGCATGTATACATGAGTAATGACTTCCGTGTTTTATCTGATTTAGAAGAACGAATGGTGTATTTTTGTTTATTGAACGTCTACAATCATAAAGTAGACATGACAGATTAATAGTGCTAACTGCTATGTGCGCTTCTGCCAATAACGAATAATGGTATCGCGCCTATAATGCAAGACAAGAAATAAAAACTAAAGTGTAGACAGAATAAGTTTAATTTTATAATCCTCTGACACCTAATTATTTTCTTAATTGTGTTAAACTAATTTCATGTTTTTCTTTACTTTTTAAGATAAATTTTAATCTCTATAACCTATTTGTCTGTAATTGGGTTATTGTTATTATTATTTAAGGGTGGGGACACCCGCAAGGCCAGACGGGTGATCAGTCCTCATTAACGGGACCATTTCACCCAACTGTAATTGGGTTGAAGTGTTTGAACCTGCCTCATACTTGTCTACAGATTCATGCCTTATTTAAACAAAGTTTTCCTTGTTCGGGCTTAAATTTAGATCGTTTGTTATCTTAATATTGGGTTTAGTCGGAGCATGTTAAAATGAGACGTATATTTTATTGGGTGCTTGTTTATGCCACAAGAAGGCAACCGAGCCTTATGGTGACTACCGACGCCCATAGACATCCGCACAACCAAAAAGTTAAGCAGATGTGTTGCCCTCCTTTTCTCTATACCCCCAATGGGCCACCGTAAACTCACAAACCGCAAGAAACCCGACAACATAGCTGTCAATTGACACCGGTGCTAAGTGAGGGAGAGGTACCACTCCGGTCGTGCCGGCCCAATTCGACTGCAAAGCAGCATGCCTCTAGCTCTTACTAAATAAAAATGTGTGAAAATAAAAAAAGTGCTGTAATAAAAATATATATTCGAATATATGAGGTAGATAAACTCCGACATAATTTGACCAATCACCATAAATCAACACATATTTCATAGTTTTTATATTTTCCACTTTGTTGTGACTCGCCACTACATGGCGCGTGCTAAATTATTAGCGAATCCGCAACTAACACCTAATACACAATAATAATAAAATACACAAGTACAAAGTCTAAAATTACCTACGATATAATAAACTTAAATACACGCGGTTTGCTGTCGAGGCCAATTCGCGTTATAGTGCTAAAAATGCCCACCGCCTCTCCCAGATGCCGGTACTGATTCGCGTCTCCTATTTTGATATGTATTAATGTAAGCGTAACTCTCGCCATAGACCTCCCATTATAGCACGGCGAATTTACTTCATATCGGTTTGTTTTGCAAAAAATCGGGGTTAATGTTCTAGAAGGGTATTGATGTATCTTACGATGTTGTACGTGTATTTTACGATCCGCTTGTAACAGTAGCGTAAGTCATAAATTGTGAATTGAGTCAGGTATTTTTGTACATCGTAGAATGTCTAGACTTCAACCGATGAAGTGTATTAATTGTAATAAGTTGAGATTTCAGATATAATTTTAAATCTATATTTAAACAACTTTTAGGAAATTTTGCAGTTCATTAAGATTGCGGTTTATAAGGATTTTTTTTTTATTTTATGAAATCTACGTTTCGGTTACTTTTCAGCAACAATTGTCACGGGAGGACTCTAGTCTATACAAGGTTGATAAAAGCGAGAGGCATTAAATTAAACCACGTATACTATGTACCATTTTCAGACTACACACCAAAACTTAGACCAATAGAATCAATAGTTTAGTCACAGGATATTTTTAAAGTTTTAAAGCCGCTCCGCTTTGTTTGACCCGGTGAGACGCAACCTGTGCCGCACTGACGCAACGTGCTGTGCGACGTTGCCTTTTAGATTCGAAGGACCTTTTACAAAGGATGTTTACGTTTTACTTTGACTATTCACGTATTTAAGTTCTTTGAAAAACTTTTCTTTTATTGCTCTCAAACTATTTTTTAATAGTTTCGGATTAACCGTAAGCATGTGTAGTATATGTGGTTTAATTTAATGCCTCTCGCTTTTATCAACCTTGTATACAAAATAAACCGTAATAGAATCCGTGAAACGTCGTGTGAAAAATGACTGAAATTTGAGTAAATATTAGAAAATCATGTATAATGTTATACCTTACTACAGTAAAACTAAAATGGTTCGCGTTAAAAAGGATAGCGTTGTACCGTCGAAACTATTATAGGTACGTTTTTTTTAGAATCAATTGAAATATTATAACCTTATTTCTGTTATATCTATTCGGCATATCTTTTCCTTTATTTGGCTGTCACAATGCTTTGTCTGTGTAGTACGGAATTAAAATTTAGTCAATAATAGACCAACACTCCGTCTCCCCAAAAGGTGCCTCTATTTGTATGCAAAATAAATATAACATATTTCATTCTTGCTTGAAATTATATATTTTTTGTATCTTGAATACTTGTGCATGAATAATATATTCTTAAAATATTATTATAGGTTCTCATACCTAAATACCTACAATGTTTTATTTCTTCAAATGATATTGTTGTAGTTTAAATGTTAGGAATAAACACTGTGCTACTAAGAGCATCGGCTAAGTAACCTTAACCGACTTTATATTTTATTATAGTATTGTTGAAGTCATACTTAATTTATAGTTGAAACCAATTTATTGCGTCCAACGAAAATAAAAAACGCCTCTAGGTATTCGACAGTACGGAACCGTGTCCATTGTAGCTCTAGGGTACCGAAAGTTGAAACAGTATTCCGGACGAATATAAAAATCCAAATGAAATCAGTATAAATCTGTGAACTTGCCCTTCAATATTTTTATATCAATTGCACGTATCTACTCACCATCAAGAGTCATTTTGTTCGCAGAATGAAAATTATTTTCGGGTTAAGTCGAATTTTACTTTCTAAAATTCTCGTTGGAAATGAGCGTGTGATCGAAAGTGGTCCCATTTCACGTTGCATTGGGCAGGCGGCAGGTGGCTGGCCAACGATTGCAATCAGTTATCAGAGGTTTAAAGTGTGTTACAAGAGTAAGAGGCAAATTATCAATTTCTTATTTTTATGGCTTTTTTTTTGCGTGATAAACCTATTTCTTACAGATTTATTGCGATTTATATACGTTTCAGATTTTTCAGCTTGTCTGTTGTCAGTGTGAAATATTATAACAACCCTCAAAAGTAGTTACTTACACCTAGTCGGCAAGACTAAGCAAGAGGATCATCATTCATTAGGAAATGCTTTTCGAACAAAGAAAGCTGGGTCTATGGTTATGGTCTTAACTTTTCCATTCACGAGTGACGAGAGATAACATTTTATAAACTAGAAAGAATGTCAGATCAATGATATTGTTATTGTACAATTACTATTATCATAGCAATTTTATAATAATGCCAGTGATTGTGTACCCGCTCATGTTACAAGGTAACGGCATAGTCACATAGTGGAACTCTTTGTTCACTTAATTAGCAATAATTGTGTCTGGCAACTGACGTCTGTGCGTCTAGAACGCGTAGAAAAAAAAAACAAGGAAAACTGTTTGCGTTTGAAAATGGAATATTTCATATTTTGCGTGCCTTCCGTGCTGCTACACGTATGTATGTGTCGGTTCTTAGAAATTGTGCAGAATAAAACAATAAAAACCATATTGTGGTCAATCTTAGTGGAGATTTAATCAATCTCGCACAATTTTTAACCGCAGGATATAATTACATAAGGTAAACCTTGCTTAGATTACACCTGCTCCAAGTCAAATGTCAAATCGAATATTCGAGATGAGTAGAAGGAATTTAGATCCGCTGTGGTCGATAACGCAATTGTGGAAAAACTATTAGAACATGAAAAGAATCGGACATATTAAGTTTACTTAAGCTTTTTTTTGTGAGCATTCTTTCCATTAGTTTGCAGAACAAATTAATAAAAATATTTTAATAAATGTTTAACTTTAATATTATAAATACAAGAGTTTGTAAATATATATCATATTCATAGATGCTTGAGGTCGCCCAGCAATTGAAAGTCGATCTCAATTAAAAAAAAAAAAAAAATTTACACGCACACAGTTTGACAGTGACAGTGAGTTTGTCAATATTTATATATATTTGTATTATCATGCTGATAGAAGCTAAGTGGTTTTATTAATCGAAATGCGTTGGGTCCAATTACTGGTCTCTGGAAGGTTATAACGTTCATTGCTCCTCGGGTGCTGCGTGCGCCGTGTGTCGTCAGGTGAGAACGGTCAATGGCTCGTGCCACGGTCGGCTCTCCGGTATACTTTTATATCAGTCTCGCTACCTGAGCTCTTACCAAGTGCGTTATGTGAGTTTTTTTAGCTGTTACCTTCGGCTGTAACAATCGTATTTGAAATAATGAACGAATGAAGAATGAATATTTATTGTGGATACGAAATTACAATATATTATGGATGTCAGGGTTGTTAAGACTATTCAGTAAATAATAAAAAAATAAAATATTAACCCACAAAATATCAATTAAATCGGATCGGATAGCAAACTTATCGTTTTTTTTTCAATAGAACCGAATCAGTTGCAATTCGATTGCTTTGTGCAAGATACTTAGAAAAAAGTAATTACTCAGTTCAGCCAAAAAATCGAAATTCGAAAATAGTGTCAACGAAACTACCGCATTGTTCTGACTCGACACGTCACGTTATAAATGTTAAAAACATCTGAGCCCGATGTCTGTTGGCATACTCCTGCACGCTAAACTAATTACTAATAATAAACTATTAATTATCTCACAATAGTAGTATGTAATAATAGGATGATATTAATTGTGATATTTATGAACAATGAATCATTGTAGGACTACCTGAACATAATCACCATGGTTATAGAGAATCTTATTTGGTGTAGGGATGGATTTTAAGTTAACATAGTTGTTTTTTCCTATACTAATATTATAAAGCTGAAGAGTTTGTTTGTTTGTTTGAACGCGCTAATCTCAGGAACTATTGGTCCGATTTGAAAAATTCTTTCAGTGTTAGACAGCTTATTTATCGAGGAAGGCTATAAGGCTATATAACATCACGCTGTGACTTATAGGAGTTGAGTAACGCGGGTGACGCTGCAGGCAACAGCTAGTTATTTATATACATATAATTAAAACTTTTTTTTATGTTAGTTGAATAAGCAAACTGGCAAACGTGCCACCTGATGGAAAGTGGCCGACGTCGCCCATTAACATAAACCAGCCCACCCGGAACGAGCCCCGGCAACTCATCTATGTGTTGCCTATCCTGAGACATAAGATGTTAAGTCTCGGTGTCGCCAGTAATTACACTGCCTGTCTTGCCCTTCTCTCCGAAACACAGCAAAGCTGTTTGACGAGAGAAACAAGCAAGATGGTGGTACCCATGCAGCCGGGAGCGCGGCACAGTGCTTCCCTCCCACCGGTTCTACTATTTAAAAAAGGATCATTTTCAGGTTTTTTTTAATTTTTCGCGGAGCTCTATATTTCGACATTGTCTACGAATGATGTCTTGTTCACGTGAACACAGTGACAGATTCGTCGTATCAATAGATGTGAACCCTACCATTTTTACGTTTAGATGTGTACTTTTTGTGTACCTTAACTCTTAAGTAGGTATTTTATTTTATAACGTAAAGTGTTGGTCACTTAACTAACATACACAAAATCGTAATTATAGAAAAAGCTATTAACTTAAACGGGCTATTCCAATAATCTAAACTTTTAGTCTACATCTATACTAATATTATAAAGCTGAAGAGTTTGTTTGTTTGGTTGAACGCGCTAATCTCAGGAACTATTGGTCCGATTTGAAAAATTCTTTCAGTGTTAGACTAGGAGTTGAGTAACGCGGGTGACGCTGCAGGCAACAGCTAGTTATTTATATACATATAATTAAAACTTTTTTTTATGTTAGTTGAATATGCAAACTGGCAAACGTGCCACCTGATGGAAAGTGGCCGACGTCGCCCATGAACATAAACCAGCCCACCCGGAACGAGCCCCGGCAACTCATCTATGTGTTGCCTATCCTGAGACATAAGATGTTAAGTCTCGGTGCCAGTAATTACACTGCCTGTCTTACCCTTCTCTCCGAAACACAGCAAAGCTGTTTGACGAGAGAAACAAGCAAGATGGTGGTACCCATGCAGCCGGGAGCGCGGCACAGTGCTTCCCTCCCACCGGTTCTACTATTTAAAAAAGGATCATTTTCAGGTTTTTTTTAATTTTTCGCGGAGCTCTATATTTCGACATTGTCTACGAATGATGTCTTGTTCACGTGAACACAGTGACAGATTCGTCGTATCAATAGATGTGAACCCTACCATTTTTACGTTTAGATGTGTACTTTTTGTGTACCTTAACTCTTAAGTAGGTATTTTATTTTATAACGTAAAGTGTTGGTCACTTAACTAACATACACAAAATCGTAATTATAGAAAAAGCTATTAACTTAAACGGGCTATTCCAATAATCTAAACTTTTAGTCTACATCTATACTAATATTATAAAGCTGAAGAGTTTGTTTGTTTGGTTGAACGCGCTAATCTCAGGAACTATTGGTCCGATTTGAAAAATTCTTTCAGTGTTAGACTAGGAGTTGAGTAACGCGGGTGACGCTGCAGGCAACAGCTAGTTATTTATATACATATAATTAAAACTTTTTTTTATGTTAGTTGAATATGCAAACTGGCAAACGTGCCACCTGATGGAAAGTGGCCGACGTCGCCCATGAACATAAACCAGCCCACCCGGAACGAGCCCCGGCAACTCATCTATGTGTTGCCTATCCTGAGACATAAGATGTTAAGTCTCGGTGCCAGTAATTACACTGCCTGTCTTACCCTTCTCTCCGAAACACAGCAAAGCTGTTTGACGAGAGAAACAAGCAAGATGGTGGTACCCATGCAGCCGGGAGCGCGGCACAGTGCTTCCCTCCCACCGGTTCTACTATTTAAAAAAGGATCATTTTCAGGTTTTTTTTTACTTTTTTCGCGGAGCTCTATATTTCGACATTGTCTACGAATGATGTCTTGTTCACGTGAACACAGTGACAGATTCGTCGTATCAATAGATGTGAACCCTACCATTTTTACGTTTAGATGTGTACTTTTTGTGTACCTTAACTCTTAAGTAGGTATTTTATTTTATAACGTAAAGTGTTTGTCACTTAACTAACATACACAAAATCGTAATTATAGAAAAAACTATTAACTTAAACGGGCTATTCCAATAATCTAAACTTTTAGTCTACATCTATACTAATATTATAAAGCTGAAGAGTTTGTTTGTTTGGTTGAATGCGCTAATCTCAGGAACTACTGGTCCGATTTGAAAAATTCTTTCAGTGTTAGACAGCTTATTTATCGAGGAAGGCTATAGGCTATAACATCACGCTATGACTTATAGGAGTTGAGTAACGCGGGCGAAGCTGCAGGCAACAGCTAGTGTAATATAAACATAAAACATATTATATAAATTATGCAGACGCCTTACCTATATATACAAAAATATACAATCATTCCAAACAAATATTTGATATTTTCCTTATCGGTTGTGATTGGTGTTTCAATGTCGCGCTATGCAAGTACCTTACATCACCGGGTGACGAAACGCCTCGGTCACAATAGACTGCACGTGTAAGTCATTTATGTAACCGTCGACCGTAAACTGCCACATTTTTTTAGGAAAACAAAACACGTTAATCTATAGGAAAAAAAAAAAAACTATGGTAAAGGAAAAATTAAGGTTTCTCTGCCAGCAGTCCAAAGAGATTATAATTCTTTTTAACTACTAACTACTGATTTAAGTTACACCATTAAACTTAAGCGTTCATCCCCAATTTTACCTCCATAGAATAAAGACTAAAGTAAAACTCCTTGTATATCCCTTAAACTCGAACACATTGTTTGTCAAATAAATATACGTATGTGCCTATTCTAGTTTTTGAGATTCCATGTGTAGACTGCTCAACACGTGTTATGGTTTTAAGTTAACATGGTTATTTTCATAACTAAAATTATTACATAACTAAAATAATTTTAATCTGCAATTAGTAGCAATAATATAAATATGAGCATACATTACAATATAAATGGACGAACTGAAGTTAGCTAAGAATGATTTCGCAAAGTGCCTATACAAAATTCATGCTCATAACTTTATGAAACTAACTTGAGTGGGACCAAGTTATGTGTTTTCCAGTCAAAACTGTTAGATCAATATTGTTTTCTAACGCTCACGCGAATTTCACTCTATAATAATAGAACATATTTTTACGGCTCAGCCTCCCGTGACCATGGTGGCTGTAAAGTATCCGAAACTTCGAGCATGTAACAAATCTTTATACGGGATTAAAATTGAATTGAAACCGCTATAAAATCTGAAAAAAGTGGTTTCTGTTACAATAATATTAATCATTGTGAAATATGAACTGATAAATGTAGGTAGCAATGTCGCTGTTGTGAAATTATAGCTTTGTATTTATTTATAAACGTGATAAAAATACGAATTGTTATTTTTATTTTGTATTATTTCGAGCACTTGATAATAGTATTTAGTATTTACTATAATTAACATTCAGCAGCTGGTAATCTTCTTCTATTGTATAATTAGGTCCAACTCGTATTTCAAAGCGCAGTTTTCGGTGAGCGACGGCGGTCTAGTGGGTATGAGCTCTGTCTCTTAAGTGAGTGGACCGGGTTCGATGCTGACCTCCTGTGATGCTTTGAAATGGGTTTTTCTTCAGTTCTCTATGTGCACCTGAACATGAGACCGTCGCTTGCTCACCGGTGAAGGTAAAATCGTGAGAAAACCTGCATGTCTAATGAGATAAGTCTTTGAAAGTGTGTGAAGTCACAAAATAAATACTAACAGAAGGCAATCTCATGCACTGCACTTTTCATACCTACACTCACACTACATTCGGCGCTCGCGCCTTTCGCTTCTGTGCAAAAAACTATAATGGTAGTGACGTGACACTCGTATCTATTTATACTTGTAATTAATAATTTTTATTTATATATAATATATTAGTTAATACTTATTTCATCGTATAATGTTTGGTTTATTGTTGAGAATGAAACGGGAAAAAATTATAAAACAACTAAAATATGTCAAGTTTGATTATATATTTACACTAGCTTTTGCCCGCAGCTCTGTCAGTGTGCAAACAAATATACGATAACTACCTATTAGGAAAAGGTACAGTACTTAATATACAATTAGATAGTTGACACCATTATCTAATAATTTGAAGGCACAAATTCTTTATTAAAACTAAAAACTAAATTAAGGTGGGTTTCTTCTTTCTAAAAATAATTTTAAATAGAAAATAAACTAATTTTGCCAACGTTAAAACGCATCATTGAAATACAAACAAATACATTTTAACGGTAGTTTGAAAAACAAAAATTTACTATTAAATGTTGAATTTTTAAATCTGTCCACTGAACAATTATTATAATACCTTCCATGTTTTTCTTCCATTTGCATAGCACAAAACAATTGACGCGTGTCTCTAGCGGGCGACAGACACAAGTCTCGGTTTGGTCCGTCTGGTCCGTAATATCGCGTCCGTGAACGGTGTCTATGTGTGCGTTGCTCGAGCGCGCGTTGTATGTAGGTTACCTTCTGTTAGTATTTATTTTGTGGTGAAGTTCACCTACCTACATTGGGCCAGCACATCGGTGAACTATGGCCCAACACCCTCCTCCCCTGATTTCGAGTACCGTACCCAGCTGCAGTGGGACATAATATAAGGGTTGAATATGTTATTATATATTATAATATAGATTTTTCTAACCTTCTTACTTCATCAAAAAAATAACATTTTACGACAGCAAAAATCCTTTTTTCCGAGGTTTTAGCAACAAATTCTTAGCAAAATTTAACTTCTTTAAAGAAGTAACATTTTGAAAAAAAGTAAGGTTTTACAAATTATTTTTGGCGTTTTATTTCTATTGGTGGCATTTAATTTGCTTTGTTTATTAACATGGATGTAAAGTTTTTGTTCATGAATTGAAATGTTTGTGTGACAGGTGGGAGGTCACACGAGACTGCTCGTCCTCAACGACAGCACCGTGATCAAGCCCCTCAACATCCGGGAGCTGCATTTCTACCAGAACATTCCCGAAGACATACAGAGCTTCGTGCCCAGATATAAAGGTGAGGGACCCCGCATCACACTGCCTAAGTTAAGAGTTTGCCTGGAACGCTTTTGAGAATATCGCTGATTGCATCAATACCATTATTGCATCAACGTTTTTTTTAAATTTTATTATTTAATAAAACCTATCATTTGTCTACGTTTTTGTTTAGCCTTCAATAATTGTTAATGCATACGAGCAGTAAGGAAGTGTAGAATATTATTGTTTTATTATTTTTAAATAAAGCGTGAAAATGTTATCGGTTTTTGCGTCACGGTTTTATTGAATTAACGTAACGGTCTGTTATCGGACGATAATTCTTTGACGTACGACGATATTTCATATAGAGTATTTTCGTTTCGTTTACTCTCCTTATTGCTCATTGGAACGTGATCATCATTTGAAATTGTATGTATGAAAGGAACGGATGAAAGATCAAACCCGCCGACCGCAACGTTTGCCATTTAAATAACAATTTGTGCACTTTAAATGGCGTATAAGATATTTACATAAATATAATATTTTAGGTTAGTATGTGCTCTGAGATTTACAGTGCTTCACGGAAAAGGCATATACTATTTTTCATTGGGTAAAAATATTTAATTGCGATGTCAATTAGTAATAATGTTATTTAAAAATGGGGAAATCCAGCAATAACAAACTGATTACGTGTAGAATTGTAGATGCCACCGTGGCCGGACAAGTACTGATTTGGACGGGAGAGTTGACTTTGTGTCACGAAGACGTCATACGAAATTGTCACTTTGGCAAAACCAAAAGGTGGTCTCCGAGCAATACTGTTTAGGCATACAATTTATACCAGGGAACACAACTAAAAATAGGAGTTTTAAAAGACAATTGGAAACTTTACGGGGACTTACTTTAGAAGTTCGTTTTTTGATATTTTCTCCATAACTTGTTCTCTGTTTATGGACACAAAATATGGTAAATAAGATAATTTATGGAAAAAATGTACTCATAAAAATTTAACGCTTATTCTTATTCTTAAAACATTATATTGATTAATAGTACATTAGATTTTTATAAATATTAAAATGTCAGTGACTTAGAGATCGCAACTCTGAGGGACAAAAATGACATTAGCGGTCTCATGTGGGGAGGTACGAGTGTCGGCGGGTGGCGGGTTTGAGCGCGAAAGCACGAGCGGGAGCGGGGTGAGGGGTGAGGAACACAATATTAGTTTCCTTGTTGTCGCAAGGGTTGCGGCGCTGCGGCGGGCGGAGCGACTCCGGCGGCTCACCACACAACCGCCCCTAATAGCGCCCTAGCGGTAATTTTTCTATATGGGTTTGTAAACCTTTACTTAAACCTACATTCACGACATACGAACGTACACACATACATAAATCGACACAGCTATACACATGCACCTATTCATACACATATGACCACACCTATACATAAACACGGAACAAAAGATATACAAACCCTTTATAAATATCGTTACCGTCAATCTCACTTTTCATTAATTTTAACGCTGGCAATTTGCACGATTAGTGAGTAAATTAATCAATACTACCACGTAGACAGTAACTATCAAAAGTTAATTTGTACTTTACTACAAAGTACAAAGTTAATTTGTACTTTACTACAAAAATAATTTTATGATTTTATGTTTTGCAGATATTGTTTAAAACATCATTGTATAAAAACTAACATGTTTGTTATATTTCGCAATACTCGATGGCAATGACTGATGAATCGGCCGTTTGTTTCAGGCGTGATGCAGGCTTCTCACATGGGAGGCACGAAATTGGACAAGCGGTACTCGCCGTGTTTCCGCGACGAGAACGGCCGCAAGCAGTCGCTGGGCGGCAAGCGCAAGCGAGACGACGTGTTCAAGTGCGTATAGCGCCCGCTGGAACTCGGGCCGCACATTGCTCGACACTTGTCATGTGTCCTTTATCATATTTCAGAAGCTTTGAACGTACGCCCGAGGCACCCGGCGTCGCCATAAATTCATACCATCGCAATATTACATGCCTATCCCACTAACGCGAACGATGCACGACCCATTCAGCGAGGGCCCGAATGTGACTTGCATCGTGGAGTCGTGGTAATGATTCTATTTTGCAATTGAACTTTTTAAAAAATAACGCCAATGTATTGTATAGCTCATGTTTTATGTAGATCTCGGACGAAATGTGGACTCTACATGTTTATTTTCTCTTACAGGTTCAAAGTGCACAGAAATGGCAATGCGAGTGAAGTTCTCAAAAGCATTGCTCACATAGATAATTCAAATAAACAATGTAAGTTGAGTTTATTGAGTGTTGAGCCTTAGGAGGTTGTGTTACGTTCGTTGACGTTTAATGTTGGTGAGAACTTTACATTATAATACAGAAACCTTTACATATTAACCTATATACTAAATATTAAAAAATAACCTTTGTAGAACAATATTACATGAATGTTAAGGAAGTTCCAGACAACATTCCAGCTAACTTGAAACAGTAAATTGATAAGAAATAATAAGTATGTTAGTCATAAATATTCAAGTATTTTTTATCTCTCCATAAAACGCATTAATTCAATATATATTATTGACTAGCTGTTGCCCGCAACTTCGCCCTCGTTAACTTAGATTTACAGCCGTACCTGGATCGGTGATGATTATTTTTATAGCCTAAGTTACTACTTATAACATCAGCTATCTGCCAGTGACAGGCACGTCAATATCGGCCCAGCCGTTTCAGAGATTAGCCGGAACAAACACAGATCGTTGCCATCGGCTTCGCCCGTTCTATCTTAGATTTACAACCACATTAGGTCAACTAATAATTTTGATAGTCTGTATTCTGTACAATCTCATGACATAGTGTATTTGATTGCCAATTTTTTTTACAATTTTGATCAGATATTTAAGCATGAAAAGTTAACGGATACGTATAATATTTTGCATTCATAATATTAGTATGGATAGTGATGTTTTAACGGTCATGTGTTTTGTGCGTGCAGATTTCCTGATGATGGAGAACATAACGTCGTCGTACCGGCGGCCGTGCGTGCTCGACCTCAAGATGGGCACGCGGCAGCACGGCGACGACGCCAGCGCAGAGAAGCGCACCAAGCAGATCGCCAAGTGCGCCGCCAGCACGTCCGCCACACTCGGCGTGCGCCTGTGTGGCATGCAGGTACACGGATGCAATCAACACGTACACACTTATGCACACTTACACGTATACAATATGTTTTATTTCACGAAAGCGGGTGAACAATCCCTGTAAATGTACATGCACATTGTCTTTACGTTCGTAAGCTCGGCAGCGCTTAGTTCAATACGCTGCAGTTACGCACACATGAACGCACGTCTGTCTAAACACAACTACAAATATGGCCTACCCGCTTTCATGAAATAAAACAATTATTGTTTATAATATGTACGTTAATTGTTGAACCAAGCTCAACCCAAGCAAAAAGTGTATAGTAAAAGAAATAAATACATCCGCGGAAGGGTTGCCCATCTACATCGATACCAACATCCCGCTAAGTCTTCTCGCTGTGTCCCAACTTTAGATTAAGACGGATAGAACAGCCTGGATATGTATGTGTGTATGTACCATCATCCTTTTTATTGATTTTTTCTTCTTCGCCGGGAAATGCTCTGAGGCATCACGCTGGGTATGGGGAACTCCCCAGGCGGGGTATGTGGGACTCGCTGCGCCCGAAGTTGGTAAGGTGGACGCAGCTCTACCCACTAAAACCCGGCGAGTGCAGTGGCACTATGCCGCCTTTGGTGACGTGCCTCGGATCTGTTAAGCAAACAGGTTACAGGGCACCTCGACGGCTAGTCAGTCCCTCAAAGGACCGACCAAGGTGCTGGGCTCACCCTAGACTACTGAGCCCCGCTGCCACGACAAGGCTTGAACCTTGTTGGGGATGTTCCACCATCCTGCTTGTTTCTCCCGTGAAACAGCTTTGCTGTGTTTCGGAGAGAAGGGCAAAACAGGCAGTGTAATTACTGACACTAAGACTCAACATCTTATGCCTTAGGAATTAGGATAGGCAACACATAAATAAGTTGCCTGGGCTAGTTCCGGGTCAACTTGTTTATGTTCGTGGGCGAAACTGACCACGTCTTATGACTTCAAAAAATGAACACTTATCATTTGTAGGTTCTTGATTTTTTCTTTTATTTTAAAACCTTTGAATTTTTATATATTCAAAATAATTTATCCGTTCGAAAAAAAAGAAAATAAAAGTAATCCTAATTTATTATGACCTTTGCCACTAGTTGGTGTATAAGTCAAGAAGCGTGGAGTATATGACACATACTCTCGACCAATGCAAATTTCTATTTTTGAATATAGAATACTGAGCGTTACTTCCGTCAGAAAAATCTGAGTTACCCTCTAGTCATGCCTAAAGAAGTTTATCTTGAAAAAAATGTATATATGTAATGTATGTCTTCCTTGGCAGGTGTTCGAGGGCGAGACGGGCGCGTGCGTGCGGCGCGACAAGTACTGGGGCCGCGCTCTCACCGAGAGCGGGCTGCGCGAGGCTCTGCGGGACTTCTTTGCGGCGGGCGGCGGGTTGCGCGCGCGCGTGGTGCGCCGCGTGCTGCGGCACCTCGACGCGCTGCGCCGCGCCGTCGCCAAGCAGACCAGCTACCGCTTCTACTCGTGGTGCGTGCACAAGCGAAGAAAATAAGAATAATTGTGTAGTCGCTTGCAGAGAATTATTTCAAACGACGACCTCTGTGGCTCAATGGTAAGCGCGTTGGCGCTCAAGCCAGAGGTTGCGGGTTCGAATCCCGCCAGGGAACAAAAAATCGGTTGTCTGTAAAGTCGGTTTACTGACGATAGTTGAACGTGACAACGTCATAAGAAAATGGAACGCCTCACAGCGAGGTAACGCCGCATGCGTCATGGATATGTATTAAATATGTGTTTTACATAATAAAAATTAAAAATCTTAAATATATTTAAATATTTAAAGTATTAAATATATTTCCGTTGTCTGGTACCCGTAACACAAATTCTTCGAGAACTTACCACGGGACCAGATTGACATGGTGTAAAAGCGTCCATAGATATTATTATTATAATTATTATTAAATATCTCGAGATACACACACAGATATGAGGTTCTCGTCAGATGGTATGCCAGTTAACAGTTTCCTATAGTAATTTTATTTTTTTAAGTAAGTATTAAATAATTTGATTATTGTTAACAGTTCCTTGCTTATCGTATACGAGGGAGACGTCTCGAGCCCGTACCTGACGGACGAGGCGAGCGGCAGCGCGTCGTACTCGGACGACGGCGACACGTCCGGCGGATCGTCCGAGTTGGCGCCGTCGCCCGGACACTTCGACATGTCCACGCTGCACGACGAGATCTCGGAGGACTCGCGCTCACCCTTCGTGACGCACTCCGAGGAGACCATGGGCGGCTACGAGGAGGCCGAGGCGGCGGGCGGCGACGACGAGCCGCGCCACCCGCCCAGCCCCGACTCGGCCGACAGCTGGATGGCCTACTCGTCCGCCAGCAGCGAGTCGTGGCGTAACGAGGCCGAGGCGGAGGCGGCGGCGGCGAGCGGCAAGCGGCCGCGCACGCGCACGCCGCGGCCCGTGGACGAGCGCGTCGACATCCGCATGATCGACTTCGCGCACACGGCGTACGCGGACGCCGCGGCCGAGTCGCCGCTGGCCACCGCCACGCCGCACCACGGGCCCGACTGCGGCTTCCTCACCGGCGTGGACTCGCTCAAGCGCCTGCTCACCGAGATACTGCACCCGCAGCCGTACAGTTAATGAGCGCCGCGCCGCCGCCAGACTCTACCGATGTGAACCGCCGCGGGACGGGCGTGGCAGCCCGCGGGCGGCGGGCGAGATGGACTGTGTCGGGACCGTGCCGGACGTTGGAAACATGTTCGACTGACGAGTTATATCGGGATACTAAAACTGTACAGCACCGCCGAGCGATTACATTAAGAGAATGAACGCAGGGTATTATAATGTCCGCACCTCGTGCGCCCCCTCTAGATGTCGTGTGATTTCCTAGCCTCTGTAAATGCGTGTCGGTCGCACTTAGTGAATGTTGGCAGTACAAAATACGTTACTTTGTGTACATATTTGTTATGCTTCGACGGGACCCAGTAGATAATGTGTATTTTAGTATTAATTTTGAGCTACTACGAAAGATATGATTTCAAAATTAAATTGTTTAATTGGTTTCCATGAGAATATTTTATTATTATTAAAAATGACATTCCTAATTATATGTTTATTGTTAGATATATTCGTTTATACTTCACAAAAAATCTAATTTTATAAAATGATTTCAGTTCTGCATTTTGATATAATTCCTTCGACTCAATTATCGTGTAAATAAAAAATACCAATTGACTGTCTACATTTAGCCCAGTAACAGAAGCCAAAGCAAATAGTGTTATTTACTTGAGACCAATGTATTTTGTAGTAATTTTGTATTCAAATTATGCGATCGTTTCCCTTGGTGTACAATTATAGACATTTTTATTGTGTATGAAATATTTTGGCTTTCACCTGTTATTCAGAATGGAAAGCATGATATTTCACATTATCGTCAAATGTCTACTTAAGTGAAGAATCGAATAGGCAATATTAAGTCTAAAATATAAATTATTGTTGGGTAAACAGTATTATTAGTATGATTAGTTTAATTGTACCAGTTTTTTTAAATATCGTTAAGCAGCTGAGGTGCTAGTATGTAATTTACACTGCCAATGTGAATGAGTGATATGGACACGAGCATGCGATGCGACGTTCACGTGTGGTTCAGTGTAAGTAGCTAGTTGTGTTCACGCGAGTAAGTGGATGTATTCGTCTTAGATATAGCCAACATTCCTTTGTGCTGCATTCATCGTGTTTGTTCTTATAAGTTTTATATATTTTGTTGAGGAATAAATTTTTAAAATGTACCTGGTTAATTAGGCTGCTAGGCTGTATTAAAATTATCATTTACGTCTGTTATTTTAAATAACTGTATGACACTATTTTGTTAAATAAATTTTAGGTATTAAATCAATTGTTTTATTTTATTCTCAGATTACCTAAGTTAGCCTAACTTACTTGCAATAGAAAAAGCAGATTATAGTATAGAATAGGAGTTTTAAGACGAAAGTACGTTCCACCGTCATCAATGATATTATATTTTTGAAAAAGTCATAGTATAACAAATAGGATTTCAACAGATATGTACATTTCATTAATAGTATTTGTGGCGAAGTAAGAATTTTGTACCTACAGGCTGAATTAATTAAAACCTTAACCCTAATGATCAATTCATTGAATATTTCTGGATTAGTCGCTATTAATTATCTGCTTATTTCTAATACCGTATAATATAATACCTTAAAGTTTACAATATTTTTTGAAGATTTGGCTACGGTCTTAGCAACTATGGGTGAATAAAATGAACAAAAATATTTCAGACTTGGTTTTGGCCTTACTAATTATGGACTCAAAAGAAAAATAAAGTTACTCCAGACTAGGCTGTATGGACTGAGTAGTCCTTTGCCTCTCCCCGTTGGGGATAAATAATTTAAAAAAATATCTGCTTTTTGGCCGCTATTAGCTATTGGCTAATTATAATTTTAGTTTCCCGCCATTCTTTCCTTGGCAATTTATATTTTCTATCCTGAATCGAAGTTGAATATTTAATTAAAAATAGTATTTGCCGTATTTCAAATAGTTTATTTAAACAGAATGACCGATCCCAATGATGTTCAAGCTTTGCAATGCATTTCAAATGCGGTTGATGAATCTCAGTTGAAAATAATTTTGTCGACTCAGTGCATAAAAGGTAACTGATCAAAAGCTTAATTTCCTTTTCCTGTGAATACGATGTAATGTTAATCAATATTTTAATTATTTTTAATAAAGCACTTAAATCTGTAAACCTACAAATTATGGATTAGCGACACTCGAACCTGAAGAACCTCCACTTTGGCCTCTGTGGCATAGCTTATCTTTTAGACACGGCATAGAATTTTTTACAATAGAAATTGATTACAATAGAAAAGAAATGTTTAGTAATATGTATTTTATATTTGTTAGTGTAATTAATATTTTTAGCCCAAGCCCATTTAGTGGATAAGTTACGTAAACAATCGGAGCAACAAAGAGAAGTATGTAATTTTATCAACAACGGCAATTTGAAACTGGAGACAGAAATACGAATAGCCGATCAAAAAATTAAGAGGTTGGCGTCGAATTAATATAATGTTATATTTGAGGCTTCATGCTTTACATTTTGTGATAGAACTTTTCATAATGCAGGCACTTCACATGGTTAGATACATGGGTTAGATATCTGTGTTCGCTATTGGGTGTTTCTAAATATCTAGAAAAATACGAACATTTGGTAGCAAAACGTAATGTGTTCACCAACACTTTGGACGAGATTAATGTCAGGTACTATATATTACATTACAATTTACATACATACATACATTACATTTATATTTTTTTTTATAGAAGAGGGGGCAAACGGATAGTCGGTCCACCTGATGGTAAGTGAAAAGCGACATCCACAGACACCCTATGGCCAATGGCAATTGTGTGGCCGGTTTATTTGCGTATTTGCTTATTTGACCCGTTTGATGTGGGTCGAAAAACCGAAAGGCGCACGGTTTTTTTGTCAATTAGGTAAATAAGGACAACACTTTGTCAAATATAGGTAGGTACTATCCAGTATCCACACAATGTGGTAATTGTTCGTCAAATATGCGGAATACCCATGTGAAGTGCCCCAGAAACATGTTTGAGCTTTTTTTTTATATTGTGTTTAATTTTTTGATAAATTGATTTTGTCGAAAAAGGTCCACGAATGATTGATCTCTCATACCGTAAGTGTCATATGGAACCGGGCTCAAGTAAACAAAATCTAAGCATCGTGGTGACTTGATTGACACCAACGTCGACCAATAAGTACCTATGGCAAACGATACTGCTTATTTCGGCTGCCTAGTGCCTACATCTTTGTCAGCCTTCTAGTTTGAAGGGCAGGTTGACTTTTTGTTTACGATTTACGAGTAGACCTGGTGCTTCGCCTATGCATATAGGTAACGACTTCACCTAAGGGCTAACGACCTTTGTGGCTCAGTGGTAAGCGTGTTGGCGCTCAAGCCGGAGGTTGCGGGTTCGAATCCCGCCTGGGAACAAAAATATTTTCTCTGTTCCTTGGTCATGGATGTGTATTAAATATGTGTATTATATAATAAAAATCTTAAATATGTGTATAAAAGTATTAAATATATTTCCGTTGTCTGGTACCCGTAACACAAGTTCTTCGAAAACTTACCACGGGACCAGATTGACGTGGTGTGAAAGCGTCCATAGATATTATTAAAAAAAAATGTAGTACTATCTCAGGCGACTCATTCAAGCGTTGGCTATATCTTAGGACAACATCTCATGTCTTACATAAGATGGTGTCAGTACCTAATTACACTCAACTTTAACTCAGCAAAGCTGTTTGATGGAATAAATTTGCAGAATAATTGCCAACTTATACAGACGGGGCCCGGGGGCGCGAAGACATTACCTAGCTAATATTATATTTTTTTATAGCAGAGGAGGATAAACGAGCAGTCGAAGCCTCTTGGCGACTATCGACGCCCGTACACATGCGCACAATCAGAGATTATGCAGACGCGTTGCCCTCATTTTCCCTATCCCACCAATGAGCCACCGGAAACTCACAAACCGCACGAAACACGAAACGCAATACCATAGCCACTTGACGCCAATGTTATGTGCTGCAAAGCAGCATCGCACTGCCTCTTACCTAAGTTGCCTCGTACCTAACAAGTTACATATATATTAAATAATATGGAGCTATACAATTTTATATTATTCTACATAATAATTTCAGTATGATCACAGCACTTGAAACAATCAAGTCGTCTAACGTCGATTTGCAAAAGGAATTGCTTTTGTCTAAAGAAAGGAAGAGTGATATTGTCAAAAGAGTAACCACGGGTATAAAGAAATATGAGGACCTGTGGCAAGAAGTCAAGACGAAATACGAAAGTATTCCATTTATTAAACATTACCAACAAACTAAAAACGAAACGCACACCATCAAACAAAATATAAACGATTTAATTAACGATTCCAAAATACTTAATAAAACTATAAATGAAAAGAAAATAATTTTAGCGGAGCTAGACAAATCGCGAGTTTTGGAAATGGTTAACTATTTAACTAAAGAAAGACCAAAAACGTTAACGCTTATAAAGCAAAAACGCGACAGAATTGCTGAAATCAATAAAGAAATTGGGACGCTAATAAATAATCATAACGTAGATGTAGTTGTACGTAATGTTAATGTTTCTAAACAAACAGACTTAAATCAGGCAAAAATGGAGGAAGACGACGAATTAGAATTAACTAAAAATGGAGATGATTCGATGATGGTGGTAGGTGATAAAACAAATAAAAAATAATTAAAGAAATTTTTTTTCTGTTTGAATCAAATGCAAATAACGAATTTTGTTACAGCTGCCAAAACTCGAGCTATGTTACATAGACCTTGACGGACTAACAAATAAATTAGATAAGGTAGTATCGGTATTATACATTTTACTAATAAAACTTTTGTTTGAATACATTAAAAGGACATATTTATATAAGGCAAAGTCATCATAATTTATACCTCTTCCGAGTGGTGGTATATTTAAGAACAGAACTGTATGATCTGCAAAATAAACAATTGTTAATCATGTCTTGTTAATCACGTGGTCTATTACTGTTAGCTTACATATCACAATTTTGGACGATTATAACAAAACCATCAAAGCAATCCCAATTAATTGAAAATTGGAACTTTGATTGCTTTATCCCTTAATATCTATTATTACTGTTGAAAACACCTCTCTTTTGATAAACGATTATGTTCTTTGAAATAATATATACACAAATAAATGTATGAATTTAAATCTATTTTAGATTAAGAAAGCTGATTCATTTAGTATCACAAATAAAGAAACAACAATAACAGAACATCATCCGAACACAGACAGAAGCGATTGTCACGAAGATTATAAAATGATTCTGATAGATGATAACATGAATAACAAACCTAAAAACTACTCGGAAAAGAAATTGATTCATATACTAGATGACATTAAAATAAACGACAAGGATACTAAAGACATATTGTCTAAAGTTCACCAAAACCACCTGCGCGACGTAAAAGTATCAGAAGTTATATTTCCCAGCGCATTAAGTAAACAAAAAGCAACAAATAATACAGTACGTACCGTAGGCATTATTCTTAGATAAGGCGGGTCACCTTACCGCGAGCAATAAGGCCCAGCTGTGCTCGGGGCGGGGGGTCATCGAGGTAAGAGTGATTAAGGGGTACCGTAACGGTATCGTGGGCGACAGCCACTGTCCTAGCCAGCGTCCCCCTGTGGCAGCTAGTGGCGGTGGTTCTGCCGAGACTCTAGTTAAACAATAGTAGTCTTTGGCCGAGACGCACTCCTATGTCTCGGATAGGAGGTCTCACGGCGAGAGCCTTACGCTGGACGGTATCCTGCGAGTTCGTCGACTAGGGCAAGTGCTAGTCGGGACTCGCACTCGGGAATGGACCAGGACCTATGTGGGGACATAGTTCCAGGAGCCTTACCCGAGGTTAACCTGGATCATTCGAAAGCATTCATTCACCTTCGTGATAAAAAAAAGGTATTATAAAGTGGAACTTAAATTACTTAGAAGTGTGAATTGTAGAAAAGGCAGACCACTGCAAAATTAGCGACAATAATATATTAAAACTTTTTAAACGGGCTAGTTAACATGTTTTACGAGACTCGAGACCAAGGCAAAAGTTAACAATGACAAAATATTGAGGTCCGCGAAATAAAACGCGTTACCGGTGGAAGGGAAGCGCTGTGCCACGCTCCCGGCTGCATGGGTACCACCATCTTGCTTATTTCTCACGTGAAACAGCTTTGCTGTGTTTCGGAGAGAAGGGCAAGACAGGCAGTGTAATTACTGGCACCGAGACTTAACATATTCTAATGTCTCAGGATAGGCAACACATAAATGAGTTGCCTGGGTTCGTTCCCGGTATACTAGTTTATGTTCATGGGCGACGTCGACCACTTACCATCAGGTGGTACGTTTGCCAGTTTGCCTATCCAGCTAACATAAAAAAAAAAAAATGTAAAACATAGTAAATATATCGCTTTAAACGATTATAATAGTGAAAATAATCATCTTGATTAAAAAAGAAATTAAGCAACGTAGACGGGTAGACGAAGTGTTGGTCGGCCATTAACCAGGTGGGAAGACCATTTCCGTGCAGTGGTCAGCGGTGATCGATGCGAGTGGCAAGGGATCGGCCGTCTTGGCATTCATTGAGGGGGGCCTATGTTCAGCAGTGGACGGGTAGGGGCTGATGATGATGATGAAGCAATGTATACTCAAAAAAACTTACTCTTTGACTTAGAACAGGTCGACCCTAAGTCAAATATTTTGGAATCATGACTACGAAATCTCAAATGAGTCATTTTACAGAACGAAGAGAAAATGGACGACGCAGAAGAAATAGAGCTAACTCCAAACAAATCATTTGTTATTGGACCACCCACTCAATATTTGGATCTTACTGAAGTAACATTTAAGTTTACATACATAATATACCTTGTTGAGTATTCTTCTACGATGAATGCCAAAACTATCTGAAGACCAACGGTGGCGTCGCACTATGAACCAATTTTAATATAAAACTAATAATAATAGAATAGGAAAAGGTTGTACTTTTAGACCCCAACGCAATTTTAAGAGCTGATGACCTTAAAACGCCTGAATCGATTTTGATGAAACATGTTTAAAACCACCACCAGAAAATCTGCTTTCTGATTAAAAACTACATCTAAATCGATCACCGTTTGAGAACTACGGCGCCACAGACAGACACAGCGGCCAAACTTATAACATCGGCTTTTTGCGTCGAGGATTGTAAATAATTTTTTTGACTTTTTTTGGGAGACTTTTGGGGCGCAGCTCATCGCGCGCGCTACTCGGGAGAGTAGGATTTAGACTAGTCAGACGGTCGACGAATCTTTTTCGGTTGAATTTACTCTATCATCATGAGGGCTGGCCCACATCACACACTCAGGAGAGGGTAGCGGGTCACGCGTGGTACCCGTACAATCTAACGGTAATATAATGCTACCGCTGTTTGCGCGGTCTGAGTTGGCATCTACTCGTATCGGATTCGAACCTAAGCTTTCGCGGTCGATCCAGATCGATGTGGTTGCCATGTATAGGGGTTGACGTCGCTTACGACCCCGAGGCCCAAGGGGTGTGCTGGTGTACCTAGCACCGTGTGTTGTACTATTGTGTGTGTTTTGACGATCACGTCGCGCTTTTGCGTCGCGCATTAGCATCTGAGATATTTCGTCAGCTGGATTGGTTTGGATATGCTTATGTCTAACTGGAACAGAGTTATCTGGGGTATAATTTGCCGCGCTCACAATAAGCGGGTTTGGGTGGAGGGGGTGGGGGGGAATAATAGAGACGATCAGCATATTACACAGCATATTTTTGTTGTCAAAAACAAAGTACCATTTTAGTGTTCACAGAAAAATAATATCACAATGGAAGAAAATAATACCCAAAACTCTGTAAACAACTCAAACAAAACAAACGAAGAGAATGCAGGTAACGAATCAGACATTCAACTGGACTGTAGTGGAGCTAGTGACACCAGTTACCAAAAAATAAAAGACACCATTTTGAAAAAACACAAACTTCACCTATCACCTCAATTTGTGTATTCCAAGAAGCCGATGACTAACATGGATAAGGTATTTTCTTAGCATTACCATAAAACCATTATCCCACTACCAGGCACGGGGCTCAAGATCAGGCAGAGGGCTTACCTACCTACGCACAATGTCGGTTGGCAAAGTTACATCATCTTCGACCCTCCTTCGATGACTTCGATCCTCGAAATCAGGAGAGGAGGGTATTGGGCCATATTTCACCGATGTACTGGCCCGATGCGGGTTGGTGAACTTAACACACCTTTAAAGACTTAATCTCTTTAGGCTTGCAGGTTTCTTCAGGATCTTTCCTTCACCAGTGAGCAAGCGATGGGCTCAGGTTCAGGTGCACTTAGAAATTTTCGAAAAACCCATTTCAAGGCACCTTGTGGGGTCAGGATCGAACCCGGACCTTTCACTCGAGAGGCCGAGCCCATAACCACTAGACCATCGTCGCTCACATACATTGTGGCAAAGTTTACACATCCTCAAATATAATATTCAATCTTACCTCATTACTACTTATGTGTAGGTAGTCCTTCACTGGTGAGCAAGTCATAAGTTATATAATTATACTAACACGACCACCGTCACTAACTTTTTTTAAGCATTTGTAAAAATTTCTAATTGGAATTTTGTAAATTTAATTTAAGAAATCTGAAGAAGTAGTTACATCAAAATTTTTTGACGATAAGAATAACGAGGAGAAAAATGAAGAAGCTGAAATAATAAAAAGTCCAAATAACAATAATGTTTGTAACAAAAATACTTTACAAATTAAAGACGCAAAAGAAGTACAGAATAAAACTGTTGAAAGTCCAAAGGTAAGACAAAAACCTAACCGGGACTGCCGATAGAAGTGAAAACACAGTGACACAGCAGTGAAGAGCAGCGGACTGTATCTTTCTCGCTCGGGCACACTCGCGATCCCGAGTTCACTCGATCGAGCCTTTCACCTCTTGAGCGTGACGGATCAGCCTCACTCACAGCCTACAAAAATCTGTGTGTGGTGTGCCAAAAGAAGTTTTCACTTCAAAAAGTCCCAGATGAGCTAGCTATTGACCACATTGAGTAGGTAATCTCCGGTAAATGTGGTTATGTGGCTTACTCATAGGCTGCTGAACTTGTATCATATTCTAAAATGAGCCAGGGAGGTAAATCTGCTGTCTCCCTGAAGTTGTAGGACTATAGGGTAATACTCAACATTTCGGGATTAGAATGCATGTCTGATTAGTTTTAATAAGACAGTGTTTAATTATTAATGATTGCCTTTACACAACTTTAGTCAACTGGATGAATAAACTCTTTTGATAAGCAAGAAAAGTTTTAAGTATTTTAATCTTTATGCTGTCAATGTATGTGAGAAATATTAAATTTTAGATTAAAGAGACCAGTTTTGAACATAAAGATATGCCGATTTCTGGTTTTTTGTTCAACCATGGACCCGATGGGATAATACAGTTGTCTAACACATCAATGAACACTACTGGTTATGATGGCGAAAATGACTTTCCGCATTACATAGGTAACAATTTAGGCTTAACCTTATTTTAGATGATGAATAAAAACGAAGTCATTTTACTTAAACTTATATTACTAAAATATAAAAAATTGCAACTTCAAAAAGTTCTAAATTTTAGATACAAGCTTGCTTCTTTCACCAAAAGCTGATTTGGAAATACAAGAGAATGTCCAAGTACTATCGCAAGAAGTGCCAAACTTCCTATCAGGTATAATTAATTATGTTTTCTATATGTTTTGTAATTTTTTAATTTATAACAAATTTAACATGACATTTAAGGGTTAAGGAAAACTGGATTTTCCTTCTTTGGCTCTATTACAAATGATGAGGTTGCTGCCTCCGATACTAACACCAATACTCAGCAAAACAGCAACTTTAATTTTAATTTTGGAGGTGAAGAAAAGAAAACCCGTGGAGGTTTATTTAGTATGTTTCGTTGAATTATATCAATAATTAATTTCATTTCAATATAATAAAACAATTTTTATTTTATACACTTTAGTTTTATTTATTGTACAAAACCCATCTTCACTGATGTAACTGACATGCTCTTACTGCTATAAGTTGTAACAAAATAAACAGTGGAGCAAACACTTCACTGTACTCTATAGCGGAATCGCCTTGAAGCTTCCTACATAATAGGAATTTAAATACAAATGTTAGTCCTAGGAATATACAGCTCCATGACGCTCGATATATTGAAGCTTTGTATGAACTTTCTAATGTCATTCGTATACAAACAATGCAACAGAAATATGCGTTCATAGCATCACTTATAAATAAGGGGGCAAATATTGTCCACCAAGCACAGTTCACAATACCGTCTATCTTGAGAGCCAGTAAGGCTGTAAATATTGTTATTGTAATGAGGTTAATCCATATTTCAAAAACGGTCAGGCCTATCCACTGCACAATTTCACCAATAGTAAAAAACATTGTCACTGATTAGCTCCTAGCATCACAGTTCTAAATATTCTGATGTGTATTGAAGATGAATGCCTCACTTGAGTACCAAAGTCTACATCATCCGTCAGGGGCTCCAAGTCATCTGCATGGAAAAATGAAATAGGTTAATTGATGTTATAAAATACGTAAATAACCAAAACACAGGTAAAATACTTACCAATAAGATCTACTGTTCCCGTATTGACTTCAATTTGACATGCCCCAGAAAACAATATTTCGAGTTGCAAGGCAAGATTACAACATCTTTGAATTGCAGCACCTAGCCCGTGAAGCACTATTTCTTTTTCTCCTTTTGTTAGAAGATCACAGCATTTGTCTAATTGGGCCTAAAATAAGAATATACGATTTGTTTATAGTAAGTACAGATGTTTTATGGGATTTCAGACTGAACCTGAAACAAGATTTTACCTTAAAATTAGTCTTCTTGGTTATAAATATTACATTATCACCTTCTATAGGGCGAATTGGTAGACGTTTTTTGAGAGCATATTTCTTGTTCGGAATACGCTTAGGATTTTTCGTATCCTGTGTCTTTTTTACTATGTTTTCGTCTGCCATCATTTAATTATGTCAAAAAGTAAAAACAGCAAAAAACAGATTATATAGAAGTGTGGAAATGTCAAACATAAAACAGACAAAATAATTCGGGGACATTTAGTTCAGACGATTTTAGGTAAAAAACGCTAACAAAGAAAGACGGTTTTTTAAATAAATTTAAAACGGGTCCTAATTGAAATATGTCGACTATTGGTTACTGGATCTCAATGCAGTGGTTGGTCTGTGTTAAATGGGAGTGGCAAGGGAATGACCGTCTTGGCGTTAATTGAAGGAGGTCTATGTTCTCTTTTAGATGGATACAGGCTGCTGCCGCTACTGATGATGATGATTGGTTACTGTATAGTATATGATGATTTTCATTAGTAAATGTGATATTTTCGTAACTGTTTATAACAACTTAACTTCTGATTTTGGCTTAAAGGTCTCGTAACCAGGCCATAAAATATTAATAAAAAAAAAAAAAACTTCTGATTGTCAATTTGTCAGTTACTTTTCAAAACATTATCATGCTCAAAGAATTCAAATATTATGTAAAACAAATCGGATGAAACATTATTTATTATTTGTCTCTTCTTATTTGAAACTTCCAAAATAATGCGTTTAAATTAACCCAATGGAAGTAATACGTTGAGTATTACTTTAGTAGTTATTTGAAAATGGGCTGTGTGTGTTGTTCTCTAAGCTCTTTTATATCAATATTATTAGATGCACTCGAAAGGTATTGTATAAGATAGTTTTATTTTAATCATCAATTTAGTCCTATCAGTAATCACTAGTCAATCAACAGATCATTATTTCTAATTGATCTATCAATAGGTAGAAACTTGACATAATTTAGTAAGCAAGCACCAATAATGATAATATAATTACGTCTGATGTCAGTTTTGAAAAGGAAAGAACACGTTCTCAATAATTGAAACCAAAAGTAATAAAAATAACATTGAATAGTTACTATTTATAATGAAAAATATTGATTTTATATTCCAGGATATCATTATGTACGGTGTGCGCCATGCTCACGTGTTGCTTGATGTTCACGATAATCATCGTGTTGGTGATGGGCGTCGGAATAGGTTTCCATTATTGTTTCGTTCAAAACTCTGTGGAGGCTATGGGTTAGTTGTGTACATTGAGCATATAACCAGATAAGAGTAGTTATGTGAAACAAAAATTAAGAAAATAGTCTGTGATTTGTCACTGATGTAATCGCAATTGAACTAACCAGTGATCCATATGTACATTCCATTGGTCAATAATCCATCGATGGTCATGAGTCGGCCAATCAGAGCGCAGAACCGGCGCAGCGTCGCAGCACAAAATTGTCGAAATTTGTTATTATACAAATCACAAAAATATCGCTCTGTTCTGGTTATATGCTCGATCGTTGTGTATAACTATTGACTATACTTACACTACGCCACATCAATATTGTTTATCGTACAAACCCATACTAACACTGTCCTGGAATTTACTGTTTTTTTAAATTTAAATTAGACTGTACTATGTACCTATCTGAAGAATCTTTATCAATCTAAAATCATTGTTGATCTTAAAAATCGCCGTTTTTCGGCGAAAGTGTACATATATAGATGAAAGTTTAAAAACTTCAGATTTTACGTTATACTTTACCTTTGACGTTTTCGTCTGTTATCGTTTATCAATTTTTCCACAGTCGTAACATACATACATCTACTACTAAATCGTTTATGTCAATATTGTTAACATTGACGATGTTTTATTAGCAAAAGCCGCAGAAGCAGCGGGGGCGTTACGATCAGGACCAGGAAGATCAGGCCAAGGCAGCGTCATGAGATCAGTCGACAGAGCCGTACAAAGAGGATTCGCTCACAGAGTCGCTCGACGAGATGTTGAAGAACCACCGGACTCCAACAACAGAACTTACACTTTTAAGAATCCTATGAATCTTTTAAGAGAAAATTTTATTGCTGCGATTGCTAATGTCACAAATTTTACCGTCCACTAACTGTGGACGTGAAACGGAACGTGTTGATAAATAAAATGTATTATTAAAAATATGTTTATTAAAACGTTAGAATAAAGCGATACAAAAATATCACCATTACAAAAAACGTGTCAAAAAGTTGTATCTGTTTGACTATTCACTATCCGTATTTAAAAATTGCCAATTCTAGTTATCCCGTAGCTCTGATGGGTGGTTCTGTACTATTCAGTGGCCTCAAAAACTGGATAGCGGTGGTGGTGACATTCTTCGACCGACGGAACCTGCTGATGAGTCGTCGAGCTAATTCTCTTTCTTGTGCTGACAGTTCAGGCTTCATTGGCGGCCTGTTAAAGAAATATTTCGTGCAATCATTGAAATATACTTTTTAAAAAAACTAGCTGTTCCTCTCGGGATCACCCCAACTGGACAAAAAAACTTTATTCCCAAGTAAATTTTGCTTTTATTCTTCTCGTTAGTAGTTCGGGAGACCACTGGTCTCCCGAACTACTAACGAGAAGTTTTTGAACCCACTGGTTCAAAAGAGCAAAGTAGCTCTCCAGCTTTATTATATTCGTATAGATTATATTATATCAATGACCTAATATACACACATATTTGAGTGAATGTAAATGAACATAAACCTTTCTGTTTCAAGAATCACCAATGGAGTTTGAGATGTCTCCATATAAATTTCACTTGGCTTTTTCGTTTGATGAATCTCTGAAAAGAATACAACCTTCGATATAGAATTATTGAAGTGAAAACTTCTTTTGGCACATCGCATACATATTTTTGTATCCTGGAAGTGAGGCTGAACCGTCACGTTCGGAGCTGAAAGGCTCGATCGGATGAACTCGAGGCCGCCGAGTGTACCCGAGCGAGAAAGATATAGCCAGCTCTTCACTGCTGAGTGCTGTGTCGAGTGTAGTCGTGTTTTAACTCCTGTCGGCAGTCTATGAATGGTTTGTTTAGGTTATTAATTTAAGACTTAATAAAAATATAAAAACTGGAAGAGATAACAGGTCTATCAAAGTATTAGTAAGGTATTAGTGAATCACGAAGTCTCTTAGAAACATAGGTTGCTCACCATAATTATCACGACTGTAATGCACTGCAAAAGCATTAGAATAATCTTGTATTTGATCACTTATCTAGGTCCTAGGCGAATACGAGACGCAGAAGGAAAATATTAGTCGTGTATTGATTGCGCGCCGCAAAACGTCAAACTTTGGTCCACGCGGCAGTCGCGCCTAATGGATTCTGGGCATGTTCGAGTTGGCTTGTGCGTCAATTCGGTTAAACAATAAACGAAGTTGCCGCGAAAGCCAATTTAGCGTATTGCCGTGCGTTTGCCGGCTTTAGTATCTGCCTCATCGACAATTTTGCCGACTAACTTCTATCCGATCTGGTTATTAGTGTTCATTAGCATGCATTGTACATATGTGAATATTTACCTAGGATCGGCTGTGGTGCGTTCTCCACTTCGGACCTGTTGACGGCGACCATTCGCACCACCGGCACGCGATCTCCGCCCACTCTTCTTGCTATAGTCGCCTCCGTCGTCGATCTCGACGACACTGTGATGGGTTTTAAAGTTAGGTAGACAAGCAAACAAATCCAGTAAGTGTTAAACATATTCCATGAACGTTAACGAGTTTAACCGAAAGTAGCCCATGCAAATCATTTTATTAGGTACATAGCTAATTATTAAGTTAGAAAATTAAAGGTATGAACAACTCAAGTTAATATCGAATTTTTAACTTTTTGCTAGCTTTTGCTAACTAGCCTTGACTGAAATTGTTTTCGATCGGTGACATTTTATAAAATTTCCTTTAATTTTTTAATAAAATTAATTAGCCTCCATTATCATCATCAGCCTCTATTCGTCCACTGCTGAATATAGGCCTCCCTCGATGAACATCAAGACGGCCGATCCCTTGCCACTCGCATCCAATACCACCGCACGGAGATCGTCTTCCCACCTGGTTAATAGCCAACACTTCGTCTACTTTTCCACTAAACGTGGCCTTATTGGCCCATCCGATGACTTAATCTCCATTCCCCTAATGAATTAGCCTTAGAAAGAAAAAAATGCATACTAGCAAAAGAAGCAAGTTCTTTCTGTGCGTAATGATATCCCACTGATATGCCGTAGATCATCAGTATTACGATGGTGAACATTAGCAGCATCAGCACGAACGCGCAGCACGTCCAAGTTAATACTCTAGAATGCAATAAAAATTGAACCTGTTACATGATACCTAATATATTATGCACTTATATAATATGTTTATGTAGATACTATAAATCCCTGAAAATACTAGTCTGATATATTTTTGTATTCGATAGCTAGAGTTAATTATTAGTTTTGGATCTTTTGAACGTTGAAATTGAGACTAGATATACTTATAAAAATATTCATTACTATCACTATCAACGTTTTTCACTTCACTCCTGGATATAGGCCTCTTCCAATGAACGCTGTGGCTCGATTCCCCATCCCTCGCATACAACTTATAAATAGGTACCGACTATTGTACGGAGATACAACGATCTGTCATTTTGTCGGAAGTTCAGCTACCTCGTCTTCCCGATCGCGTCCTTCACTCTAGAAATATTAGCCCGCCCGCGTCGGCCATTTGTTCTTCGGTTACTTTTTTTTAAATGAAAGAAATGTAACTCACCTTTCAACACAAAATATCACTGAACAAAAAACCGATTGTATTAAACCCATGGCGTATTATCAAAACCTGAAACATCAAGCCTTATTAAATATGTTTATGATTTCCATGACTTTACTGTCGCATTTACACAACGAAGGAAACTCATTCGGCATTCGCTTACTAATATTATAAACAACCTACATCAAGATATGTGTAACTTTATTTCACTTTTACTGTGGATATAAGCATAGGCTTTTGACAAAATTATCAATCGTGAAATTATTTCTGTGTATAACTTTCACAAAAACCGATTTGCGTAGAAATTTAGGTTTTTTACCAAATAGATCTTTCTTGTAATTAATACTTACGATGTGATACTGTATTTATAAATGTTATTTACATTGTCATGATCGTAATAATTATTCTGACATTGACGGGTTTTAGGTTCTGACTGAAATCAGAACCTAAAACCCGTAGACACTAAAACCATAGACAGTAAATTGTCAACATGAAATTGAAACATTTATATATTTTTTTATATCATACGAGGGCAAACGAGCAGTCGAAGCCTTTTTGGCGACTATCAACGCCCATACACATCCACACAACCAGTGATTATGTAGATGCGTTGCCCTCCTTTTGCCTAACCGCCCCTTATATATAAATACTTTGTGACGTCACTCGTAGCTGCGAGGAACGTGGTTGGCATTAGTCCGCCCAATGGAATAGGGACTTAAAAAAAACAAATGTAACAATGCAATATATTTTATTAAAACAACTTGTATTATATAAAAAAAAATTACAACAGTCTAGCGGTGATAACGCTTACAAGTCACAACCAATACAAAATATACGTAATACAAAAAACCTATACATTTTTAAATGAAAAAATAACAAAATTATGCTTAATATTTTCTAAGGCACAACACAGTTAATACCAATGTAAATATCATATAAATATTTGAATTAACTGCTCAATATACAAATTATAATTTTCCCAAACATATCGAATTTCGATTTCTATGACGTATACATACAGCACGAATAATTTATCTTGGCCGGAATGAAGTTAGTTAAAAGTCACGTCTATTAAACTAACTTTGGCCCAGCAAAGGTAAAAGCTTGTATTGTAGTTACATTTGAGCAGTCATAATATCTTGAATGTATTGCTTATGTTATATAATAATATAATAAGAACACATATTTTGTGGATTTAAAGAAATTAATAAGGAATAGGTATATATATATATATATATATATATATATATATATATATATATATATATATAACTTAATACGCTCGTCACTAGTTTATTGTCTATATTATATACCTAAGTGATGTAATGTTACTCTTAAGATCAACGATAACAGAATGAACACTATTATGTATAAAGTAAGAAAAACTTCAGTCAGTTATTTAACTATAGGAACACCTGTGTATAGGAAATATGATTTGAGCCGATATTATCAACAATAATGACTTTCTTATTTCAGTACAAAAGTGTATGTAGTATTTCCAGTAAATATTTCTTGGTCAATTAATTATTTTGTATATTTTTTCATTACAAATATTTTATCTGGGTAAATTACATATGTTCATTATAATTTTATAGCTGCGCGGCAACCGTAGCTCGCGCGACAACCGCGCGTAATAGATACGGTACGGGTACACATGAACACGCGGCTGCCGCGCGACCAACTTGATTGTTCACACAGTATACATTACGCGCGGGTTTTTTGCCGCGCGTAGTCGATACATGTGTTATAGCGTATATAAGAGCGTTTGGTATACTGCGGCGTGTGTTATACTGCGGCATGAGGTCTACTGCGCGGCTCGTGGTCTACTGCGGGGCGCGGCCTACTGTGTAGCATGCGTGAGCTCCCACAGCGAGAGATCTGCGAGCGCGACGTGCAGATGATGCTGCAGGCGGGCGGCGATCGCGGGAGCGGCATGCGCGTGCGCAGCGCCGCGGGCCCACGCGCGCACCCGCCCCGCCGACCCGCTCAGCGCGCCCAGGCCACTCACGTGCAAGTCCAGACCTCTGGTGGAACACATAAAACATGTTACCTGGTGTTTGACACGTCCTCACCATTTTTCTTTAACGTCGGGAAATGCTCCAGAGACTTTCCGCGGGGGAGTGGGTCTCCCCAGGCGGGTATGTGGGACTTGCTGCGCCCGAAAGCTGGTAAGTGAATGCAGGTCTACCCCTCCCAACGTCGGGACAGTACAATGCAGTGAGGTTCCCGTCCTCGCCCCTTGCTCTTTTGTCCCTTCTTCTTATAAGTACAAAGAGCCCCCTCAGCTCAATTCGCTTCGCCCAAGGTGCTGGGCTCACCCTAGGCTACTGAGCCCCACCACCACGACAAGGCCTGAACCATGATGTAACCATCAAGAGACACTGTACAAACGACCCGTAAAGCGATACTCACTCCATCCGCTGCACCCGCAGGTCATCGAGCTGCGCGTAGGGCTCCCAGCGCGCCAGTCCCACGGTGAGCGCCAGGTGCAGCGCGTGTCGCTCCAGCGCCGCCGCCAGCCGCCCCCCGCACGACACGCCCACCGCGCGCATGCGGTAGCTGTCGTATCCGATCTGCGGACGCGCGTTCTCATGGTAATAAAGCCCCAGTTCACATATTTTATAGCGTTTTATTATCTTACATGTCCGGCGATTTGGCTGTTAAGGTTGAACTAGTCGACGGCACGAACTCCAACAAAATGAATGCTATCTCACCTGACATAGTGCGCGAACATGTGTGCTAGAATGAAATACACAATATTTCATTCCTAAAATGTCTCTTTAGCAAAACAGTTATCATAGAAAAACTATTAGGTAAGTGTATCTTTTTAAAATAATTTTATTTCTGAATAAATAAACTATGACTGTACGGCCTTTATTTTTGAGCTTTCGTGCTCCGTATACTATTTATTTTCGCCCGAAGTTGGGCTAAAATCAGTGTTGAAATACGAAAGTTTAGAAGCTTGTATTTTTTTGATGTATAATTTTTATGATTTTGGGTGCACACAGATAATGACGAGATCAATTTATATCATCCTTATTATCTGATGGTAAACATCGAGCATTGTAGTAGATAATTACTGTTCTAAGTTTGTATGGAAAGATGAGCGACTTGTGTAACCTTAAGCCGCGACAAAAGGCGTAAATAGTTGTGAAGGTACTTATGGAGTGTAATTCATTTACATCATCATCACTCTAATGTTAGCTAATAATGACGTCAAAAGTGATTTCAATACAAAATCTAATTAAAAAATACATTTTTAGGCAATATGGCCAATCAAAATAAGTATTTTTTAATAATTTAGTTAAATATTTTAAGTAAATAGAACGTCTATGAATTTTTGAGCTTCTATTTAGATTCACAAGTCACAATACGTTGATGCATGTAACAAAATGGGTAATAGCATTATAAGGGCGCCGCTCCACCGCGGCGCACGGAGAGGCTACGCAAGTTTGTCAAGTTTCGCGTTGCAAGAAAATGTATGTGATTTTTTGCACTGCAACCCACGGACACGCTACACATTAATTGACATTTTAACACACGTGCGTCTCTATGTGCACCGCGCCTTTAATAAAAAAAACTTATTTATAAGACCATTACCGAGATAAAAAGGATTGCACATGTCAGCAAATTCAGCAATCATAGCAATATCTTCCCAATTTGACATATAAGTCGGTATTTTTTTTTCTTTTACGCCGGGAAATGCTCGGAGGCATCCCGCTTGGGGAGTGGGTCTCCCCAGATGCGTATGTGGGACTCGCTGCGCCCGAAAGATGGTAAATGGACGCAGCTCTACCCACTAAAACCCGGCGAGTGCCACCAGTGCCGCCTTGGTGAGGTGCCCCGGATCTGTTAAGCTGACAGGGCACCTCGACGGCTAGTCAGTCCCGCAAGGGACCGAAGCCACCTCCTTCCCTGCCCCCTGCTCTTTTGTCCCCTCTTCTTATAAGAGGGGTACAAAGAGTCCCCTCGGCTCAATTGGCTTCGCCCAAGGTGCTGGGCTCACCCTAGGCTACTGAGCCCCACCGCCACATCAAGGCCTGAACCATGGTGGGGATATAAGTCGGTATGATAAGTTTATATGATTTATCCTTTATGACCTCACCTTATTTTACAAGTGGACTTTCATTCATTCATAAGTAGAATAACCTCTTACCTGTAGGTCCTTGATCTTCAACGTGACGTGGAAGCTGGTCTTGAGCGGGTCGGGGCGCGTGACGCTCACGTCATTGACCCTGTTGATGGTGGCCAGGTTCTTCACCCAGCCCGCGTCCGTTTCGAACTTGCCTATAAACGAAATAGATCCTATCTGCAATAAAATTTTACCCGTGAGTGCTTGGGTTTTTAATACGACCCAATGAAGGTATATTACTTAGGCGAAGAATACTATGTGCGGGTAGATACGGGAACTCTGCGTTGACAATGGCTATTGGGGGTTCTGGGCATGACAAAAACAAAAGCCCATCTCAGGACAACGGAATAGATCCTGTGCAAGGATACGCCTCGCAAGGTTATATAAGTTGCCTTTTTTTTTTCTTTTTTTTCCTCTCCAGGCGGGAATGTCGGCGCAATGAGTCACACATACCCGTCTGGGGAGACTCACTCTCCCGCGAGATGCCTCAGCATTTCCCGGCGTTAAAGAAAAAGAAAAGAAAAAAAGGTGAAATCTTTTGTTCAAGGGCAACGCTAAACTTTTACTGTCTGCCAGTTTGCCAATACAACTAACATAAAATATAGCAAAGTTAGCAAGAGGGCAAACGAGCAGTCGAAGCCTTTAGGTGACTATCGACACCCATACACAACTAGCGATTATGCAGATGTGTTGCCCTCCTTTTCCCTATTCCCCCAAATGGGCTACCGGAAACTCACAAACCGCACGCATGTCACTTTACGCCAACATCATGTGAGCGAAAGGTACCACTCCGATCGTGTCTGCCCAATTCCGCTGCAAAGCAGAATGGCAACCTCTTCTAATATCTAATATCTATGAACGCTTTTACACCACGTCAATCTGGTCCCGTGGTCAGTTCACGAAGAACTTGTGTTACGGGTACCAGTCAACGGAAATATATTTAATACTTTTATAGTATCAGGTATAAAAAAATCAGGTATAAAATTTATACTAATACACATATTTAATACACATCCATGACCCAGGAACACAGAAAATATTTTTGTTCCCTGGCGGGATTCGAACCCGCAACCTCCGGCTTGAGCGCCAACGCGCTTACCATTGAGCTACAGAGGTACTCGTATTACTCTTATTTGATTTATTTTATATTTATTTCTGTACGTGTGTGTGTAAAAGTGTAAGTCATGATAGAAAGAGCTTTAAATTCGACATACCCTATGCATGAAGGTCGCGTGTATGGGCGGTAGTTCGAGAACTTCTTGGCACGTCTGCAGAAGGGTTCTCCGCATGTTAATGAGTATCATATCGACCACCCTGTTGCCGTTCTTCGCCAGACAATCCACCATCGAGCTGAAAACATCACGGTCTAATTGTTTACAATGACCTACATTCTGGAATACTGCTACACTTGTACGCTTCGTGATTCGATCGTAAAAAATATTGCATTATCTATGGGCATATTATACATAATATGTATTATTTTATTTAGGTATTCAATATGAATGTTCTATTTATCTATTTCGAATCAATGTAATTTGAAATTCTTAACTTGCATCTTTTTCATCGGTGTTAAGGATGCGCTAATGCCGCACACACATTTCTTTGTATTACCATCGCGCGTATTTTTTTTTAAAGCAGCTTAGTTGCCTTTCGGTAAGGCAGGATAGAGTGTGTAATCACTGGCACAAAGACTTAATATATTGCGTATTAGTACAAGCAAAACTTGAAGTTGCTCTGGAATGGTGAAGTAAAGGATAGTCCGGGGTGAATACCACACATTGACCAGGGACTATTATTATTATAGATATTATTATTATTACCCATAGGCTTCAAGCATGCTGGGGTTGCCGCACATGACGTCTGACACACTGGTAGCTTGTCTCAGAACTTGTTCCAAATGTCGTTCTAGTTTCTGCCGCAACAACGCAAACAGGGGTAAAGATACAGCTGCAGTCAATGGGAGATCATCTGAAAAAATTGGCAACATTATTTAATAACAATGTTATCATATCATTTTCTTACATCAATGAGCAAAAAATATTGAACAAAAAAAAAATAAAAAAATAACCGATACCTATATGTTTTGCCAACTGTTCAGTAGTGGTAAACTCGTAACCTCCACCCCGCTGAGGAGTTGGCCATGACAACTGTAAGAAAAAAATAATATTTTAAATCTCTAATTGGACAATATATTATCCATACATACAAAAATATTAAATCTTAATATAAATACCTTGACTACAACTTCATCATGCAAGAAATCTATTCCAGGATTTATGAATGAGTAGGCATCATCTTTTAGGATAAGGCCGACATTAACCTCCGCAACTAAATTTGACAGAGATATTCTGTAATGTAAATTTTAATTTATTTTTAGCTTATAAACTTGCTGAAATCAAGACACACTCAAAGATTCACTTAATCACCATCACCATTTTTCTATCCACTGCTCGTCAACATTCAATAAGAGCCAAGACAATATTCTGTACTAATAAATAACAGACTTAGGTGAAGGCTCATAATATTCTACTATAAATCTTACTTTATCATCATTATTATCATCATCATCAGCCTCTATTCGTCCACTACTGAACACAGGCCTCCCTCAATGAATACCAAGACGGCCGATCCCTTGCCACTCGCATCCAACATGGACTGGCCACCACACGGAGTTTGTCTTAACAGATATTATTATATATACTGCTGTACTGGAAATTAAAACTTATTGATAGTTAAAAATTACATTTTATCACAGTACAATAGGTGTGTCATATAAAATATTAGTAGTTTATAACAATACTAAGAACTGACCTTTATTTTCCACTTTTACTGACAGACCTGAATTTATGTAACATTTTTTTATTAATAATAAGGTGAACCAGTTGATGGTTACTATTAAAATACTGTTGGTGTAGTCCTAGTGCTATATGTGATGACATTTTTAGTAGGTTTTTAAGTACATGTGTTCATACACTAGGGGAAGGTATATTAAACAGTGTGGTTGAGTGTACATCATAAATTAATTATAGCTTTAAACATGAGTTTACTAGAACAAATTAACCTCTACTTTATCCTGGCTTAAGGATGGACAAAAACACAATTTAAAATACTTTTATTTTTATTAGCCTAATAATAATAAATAAAAAATAAAATAAAAATCTTTATTTTGTAAAAAGAGTTCATAAACATTATATGACCGGAGTCTCCTTTTAAGCATTGTAATGCTTGTGGTAGAAGGCTGCGCACTTCCCATTCTCGAAAGTTACTAAAATATATATATATATATATATATATTTACAAACTTTTTTTTTTTCTTTTTTTTTTTATGTTACTTGGATAAGCAAACTGGCAAACGTGCCACCTGATGGTAAGTGGTCGACGTCGCCCATGAACATAAACTAGTTTACCTGGAACGAGCCCAGGCAACTCATCTATGTGTTGCCTATCCCGAGACATAAGATGTTAAGTCTCGGTGCCAGTAATTACACTGCCTGTCTTGCCCTTCTCTCCGAAACACAGCAAAGCTGTTTCACGGGAGAAACAAGCAAGATGGTGGTACCCATGCAGCCGGGAGCGCGGCACAGCGCTTCCCTCCCACCTCCCAAACTAAAACTAACTTTTTAACAATAAGAAATGAGTATGTAATAAATGTATATTAACATAAACCAACTAGTGATGAACTATTACTGTTAAAATAAAGTATCCAACTTACACAACATGTCCCTCGGCTAAAACTGGTATGAGGTTGTATAGGTTCTCGTTAAATGCACTGTACAGTCCCTTCACGCTTACGTCTCCGAGAGAACATCGAATATTCAGTCTCATAGATTTGAGATCTAATGACAAAGCTTGCACATGGAATGTTGGGGATCTAACTAGTTCCAGTCTTGACAAATTCCTAAAATGAATAAATTTTTACATTTTGGAATGTGTATTACTTTATTTGTTAAATCATTTTCTAACCATATGTGTTGTGACTATACATATCCTCTTTTAGTAATATAATATAACTTTATATTATAGCCATATTTCTATGTGTATTCTTAATATATTTGAGAAACAAAAATTGATATAGTAAACAAATGAGTTAGAGCAGAGTTTCATTTACAAATACCCACGGAGGACCATCTAATAAAGTAGCAGTATATTTTATCCCTCTATGCGATTAATATGTAAACAATTATATTACTTACACTTGTGTATTTTTAGCAAAATACGATGTATCTTCTAATGTGTCGGATTTAATTTGCTCACCATTTTTAGTTTGTTGTAATGCAACGTTTGTGAAACTCTAAAAAAAAATCATTTAATAAAACTGGTTTTTAAATTTTGCAATACTCAAATCTGGTGGAAATTGTAGATACCCTTTTAATAACATCCTGCAAGTTTGGCTGTACTTTCGTCAAGAGTTCGTCCAGTTGTTGTTCAATATTTACAGTTTCTTCTTCCATTATGCCCTTACATTACTTAGCTAAACTAAAAGGAGGATTTTGTAAATATATTTAAATATCATCTGCTGTATTCTAACATATTGCATTTGACAATGTATAATAAAACTGAAAACATCACAAGAACGACAGCAAACAGGGGATAAATTGACAAATGACAAGATGACACATTGGCAAAACACCATAGATCATAAAAAATATTATTAAGAATAAAAACTCAGATGAAGTTAAAAAAGGTAGATGACGCACGGCCTTTGCTAATACTTAAGCCACAAAACTCAGCTCCTTTCATGTAATACACGCGCTCACGCACACACATGCACCAAAACTAAGCTCATTTTTCATTAGTATCTTATGAGTCGTCGTGCAGTAAGTTTGCCAAAAAAATACAGTTCTGTGTAATTTTATGGCGTAAAAACAATACAAAAGTGACCAAAGAAATATCGTTTCACACATAAATACACACAAGACTATATTTTTTAAAGATATTATAACGCCATTTTGAGGTTAATCGACATAAATAATATTATTGCCCCAAAATGACGTATCGGGAGAGTGTTGCTAGAAGTTAGTATTTCTAAATAGCTCGATAGAGGGTAAGTCAATTGCAGGCAAAGCCATAGCAAAATAATTAAGTACAGAGGTGACATAATTATTATTTTATTATTTGATCGCTGTATGACTGGGTCGAAATGACCCACAATGACATCCATCCTGGCTGGCCAAGGCTGGTATACACAACATAGACTTCGCCGAAGTTATAGAACAGGATACAGGATATCCAAAAAAGATATTTTAATTGACTTTAAATAAAAGAAGTCTTTCTCTACCCCACCATGGTTCAGGCCTTGTCGTGGCGGTGGGGCTCAGTAACCTAGGGTGAGCGGTGCACCTTGGGCGAAGCTAATTGGGCCGAGGGGGCTCTTTGTACCCCACTTATAAGAAGAGGGGACAGAAGAGCAGGGGGCAAGGGTGAGGATGGGAACCTCACCCCATTGTACTGTCCCGACGTTGGGAGGGGTTGTTCTGTGGTGCGGGACAACCCCTTTGTGGAGGTGGCGTCGGTCCCTTGCGAGACTGACTAGCCGTCGAGGTGCCCTGTTTGTTTTCTAGATCCGGGGCACCTCACCAAAGGCGGCATTGGTGGCACTCGCCGGGTTTTAGTGGGTAGAGCTGCGTCCATTTATCTACCAGCTGTCGGGCGCAGCGAGTCCCACATACCCGCGTGGGGAGACCCACTCCCCCGCGGGATGCCTCAGAGCATTTCCCGGCGTTAAAGAAAAAAAAAAAGTCTTTCTCTAATCTTCCTCCATAATTATGTTATGAAAAAAGGGTAAAAAATAATTAATAATTATATTAAGTACAAGGAATCAGAGACTATAATAAATTTATTTTGTATGTCCATCTATAATATGTTCAATGGTCTATTTTTTTTAAAAGGCCATCGGTTGTCCTCCCTTCTAAGAAAAAAAACGGATATTTGTTTTACCTGGTGCTAAGTGATATAAGCGAAAGCTTTACAGCCGAATTGGTCTGGCACGACCGGTGCTACCACCCTCATACCCCCTCGCTCACATAAACACGGCGTCAAATGACTGCAGCTATGCTGTCGCTTTTCGTGCGGTAGTTACATATCATTAGCGGGTGCATTGTCAGCCTTTCAAATATTATGAGTATGCTCTTTTCTTGAAGGTCCCTAGGTTGTATCCGTTCGAAAACACTGTAGGTGGCAGCTGTAAAAATCGAGTTGTTTTGGATTTCCGAACATCGAGGTGGTATGGGTGAAGTTTGGATTTTTAACGCGATCCTGTGGTGAAATTCTGCTGCAGGTATTAGTCCGAACAATTCCTCTGAACACTCCCTGTTGTAGACGCGGTTGAAAATGCAGAGTGATCTTACACCTCTACGCAGCCCCAAGGAATCAAGTCGATCGGAGAGAACCTTGTCATCGTCGATTCGAGCCGCCCTGCGTTTAACGCGGTCAAATGGAAGTGTCTATATTTTATTTCATCCGGAAAAGAATATTTTTGTCCACGGAAATATTTTTTTCTCTATAACTCAATATTTCCGTTATTTTTTATTTTATGTTATTTCTTTTAATTGATAGTCCTCGTATGAACCTATGTTGTATTTTTTTCGGGACTCACGCGCCCACAACGGGACTATCTATTTAATTATTTATAAATTTAAAGATTTACCATATTTTAATAAATTAAAAAAAAAATGTAACAGCAGAGAAATGTTTTTATGATTTAAATGTTTTTTTTTAATGGAAAACGACATATTATTATGTATTTAATTTAAATTGTGTATTGATAAAATGTGACTTTTTCTAATTACCATTATAATCAATTATTTTGAAACTATTATTCTTTGACAATGATTTTAATGACATATTTTATTTATCAAGTTTATTTAATTGTAACTATTTTTTCCTGTTAATTTATATTAATTGTTTATTTATGTAAAGTTTTATTTTCTCACACCATGTTATGGTAGAATGTATAGAACTTGTTAATTTCTTTTTTAATATCACCTATGTATTTACTACATTCATGGGAATAAATAAATAAATAAAACAATTGTCCTATTGAGACAATTTATAAAGTGATCCTACACGCCTCTTACATATTCGTAATATTATTGTATTTTATAAAAATATTCACTGTCGCATTCACTTATCTATTCACTGTTCGCATTCACCTATTTTTATTAATATGAAATTTTAAGGGATACTTTAAAAAAATGGCAACACTTCATTCACTCACACATACTTAAAAAAGTGGCTTCACTTTCATGTTCCAAGCGCGCTATCTACCTTTTTTTACTTGATCTGAGAATAAAAATCGCATCTACTCACACTACTATTCTTTCATATTACAATATTCTTTTTACATTAAATATCCTTCAAGATAAGTAGAAAGTCATTATTTTAATGGATGTAATTTTTGAAGTGAAACTTCTTTAGAATCGCTGTGATTTCAAACCGGATGCAAAAATAAACTTTGTAATTATCCTACCCTTGTTATATATTATATTCATCTCATTATTTTGTCGATTTACTGAAGTTTCACTTCTATCGTGTGTGAATCGCACACACACCTTTTTATTCTTGTTTTTTTCAAATGATTGATTCGAGATTAAACATGGAAAGTTCAATAGAATTAAGTTAGTCATTCTGATCGACAAGCATGACTAGCCGTTGTTATAACTTCATGTGAGGACAGAGAGTCAGTTTTATTTTCACAGTGTTGCCTGTTTGTTATACTTCTAAGCAGTAGCGTACAGCTTGGCAAAAAAGAGTATGGAAAAAATGAGGGCGCCACTTTCACTTAGGTCTCATCATAATATGGAAAATCAGCAAGATAATTTAATCAAATCATTAAAAATAAATGTGAAACACTAAGCTTTACTCAAAATCTAGTATTTGACGGCCCAGTATTGTCAACATCATAGGTTTCCATTTAGTAAAATATTTAGTTCCACCTGTCACCACGTCATACTCTTTTTTGCCAAGCTGTAGCTTGCTTTTGCCGGGCACTGTGTCAATATTTGCCATAGGGCCAATTCTTCCTGAGGATGCACCATGCATTTTTTGTAGTCCCTCTAGATCAGAGGTCGCGCATTATTGATACGGCTCATATGGCAGTAGCTACACAGTACACCCCTACTTTTAAGCGTCGTATGCTTCAGCTGATTGAATTTGATAGTTCTTATCGTTTCTACTAACAGGCGTGTCATATCACTACATTAAAATCACATTTATGATGTTAGCGAAAATAGGCAAACTAGCAGTAGCGCCACCCGATTGTAAGAAATAAACGTCGCAATTAACATTAAAAGGTTCGTCTGGGGGTATTTCCTTTATTACTCAGAACAGGTGCAGGACAACGTAACGAAAATGCATGAGTTTAAAATCCTTAAACACTTACATTGCTAGTAATTACACATGTCCTGTCACAGGTGTGACCTGTCCTTTCCTTACTTTCTTATCGAACACGGCAGGGATGCTTTAGGACCCGACCATGGTCCAGCCCTGACGTGGCGGTGGGGCTCAGTAGCCTAGGGTGAGCCCAGCACCTTGGGCGAAACTATTTGAGCCGAGGGGTTCTTTGTAGCACTCTTATAAAAAGAGGGGCAAAAGAGCAGGGGGCAAGTGGCGAGGACGAGAACCTCACCCCATTGTACTGTCTCGACGTTGGGAGGGGTTGTTCTGTGGTGCGGGACAACCCCTCGGAGGTGGCGTCGGTCCCTTGGGGGACTGACTAGCCGTCGAGGTGCCCTGTTTGCTTATTAGATCCGGGGCACCTCACCAAAGGCGGCATTGGTGGTACTCGCCGGGTTTTAGTGGGTGGAGCTGTGTTTATTGACCAGCTTTCGGGCGCAGCGAGTCCCACATACACACACATCCCACAGTCCCGGGAATGATTTTCTCGGCGTTAAAGAAAAAAAGGATTTAGGAAAGAAATAATTAGGAGTGTGATTAGTTATAGTACTTACTACACTAGACCGTAATTAATTTTTTGGTCTAAATTAGGATATGGCATAGGCCGGTACCTTTAATTTTTGTCACCATTTCTTTATAAGAAATAATAAAAAAAAACAGATATTTTAATTATAATATATTATATTACTAACCCTGGTGCTTGTTTCTTATGTATAGCAGCTTATTAAATCTGTTCTGCGGTGTCGTTAAATATAACTCGATTTTTTAACTTATGCCCAAACTCTATTTGTTCAGTAGTCCCTTCCACTATTCTGTTTAACTTATTGTTTATCATGAAATGTTCGAAATTCTTTAGTTGCGGAATAACTGTAATATCTGAAGTATAAAATGTGATAATTAATTATTTGCTGGTTTATATTAACACAAGAGTATCTAATGCCTTTAGCTATTCCGAATTGTAAATGCATTGTGCAATGCAGAGATGTGTGGGACTCAGCCAATGCCCCAATCTAGTAAAATTCTACGTCCAAAGACTTAAGTAACCAAGCTTGACACAATAAGAACCATTCACAATAAGATTTGTGTTCCTTGAGGGCTACGTATTTCCATGGATGGACGTGGGCTGATGATAATGATGTTGTTAATTATATTAAAGTATGTATTTTAGTATACCTCAAGCTCGAAAAAAAGGGCCGTCGTCTCGAAGTTCATAAACACAAGGCCTAGATAATTCCCTAGTGAAGGGATACAGGCGATGAAAAGGAAAAGCGAATGGCAAATTTCATCGAAATAAATATTTATTTCGACGAAATTTGCCTTTCTTTTCTTTCAGATGTGACTTAAATTAATAATAATTGACAATTACCACAATTAACAATAAGCCCCAGCTGTTGGAGGTTATAAATTATTGCATTGTTCATAACAGCTATGATATTATTATCTAACACCGGTTTTATTTTAGCTAGCATTCTATTGGCTGGTCCTTCAACAGTAAGCGACTCGGGCCTAAAATATAGAAATTTTTACAGTTAAATTAGTGAGTGAATAATAATTTTTACACATCCGCACAACCAAAATCCGCACAGCCTCTCTCTCACAAAAAATATAACTAAGTATAAGCCTGCGCTAAAATATATGTCGAAAATTTTGCAAAAATTGCCATTTAGAGATACATCCAATCATATTTCCCTCCATCCAGATCCAAGCCTCTGTCCTTAGTCTCCCGTAGGAGACTGAAGAACATCCTCACGGGTCCCATAGACCTCTGCTCTGTAATACTTAAGGCCCTGATCGACGGGCGAGCTTTTCCGCGGTTTTATGGCTCGTCGGTATAGTTTGCCCGTGTATCATTACGCGGTTTTATATACCGACGAACCTGGGCCTGTAGACAAAGTGACATCGCTTTGTAGCCGAAATTCGTTTTCGTCTTTGAGATAACGATAATAAATTTCTAGCCAATGATCAATCAAAGATCGTGACAGTGCAACGACAACAACTGTCAAGTGTCAACAAAGTTCGACAAGAAGTGTCAAATCGGACCAAAAAATTAAAATTAATTTCTATGTAAATAGACCTCATACACACTATAACTCATAAAAATTGTGAAAATGTTGCCCTCCATGGCCCACGCCCACGGATAACAAATCAATATCAATAATAAAATAACATAAGTTTAACATAAGTGTTCGATAACCAATTGACAGTTTATGATTTTGTTACGAATTTTAACATTGTCTACCAACTTGCGATAACGATAACGAGTGTCATAATTGAAGACGGCTTATGTCAATCCCATACATTTTATTCTTTTCGAACTTCGTTATCGTTTTTCTAATGTTACTTTGTCTAAGGCCTCTGGCTCGACTCGCGTCAGTAATGTTTTAATTTTTACTCGGTTCGTCGCACAATACCGCGTGTTAATCAGTACAAGTACAACAGCCACAAGTAAAACCGAAACATTAGTGGCTTGTAGTTATTAATGTCCAGTATTATTTACATACCAAAGTTAACTTTACTTTTGTCTAACAATCTACTTACTTGATGTTTTCCAAATACTGAATATTTAAATTGTAATCATAAGCAGCTTTTGGATCTACTCCTTGAAGTAATTGCTCTAAAGTAAGTGACATGTGCGCGGTCAGTTCATCCGTAGAGTAGACCAGCGTGCCGTGGACTGGGGGCGTTTTTGACGATTGATACAATATATAATTATAGGATACCTAAAATTGAACATTTGATATAATTTGGCTAATAGATGAGACGACGTTCTCCACGCAGTGGCCGTGTCTTCTTCGTCCGTGCTGGATGCGAGTGGCCGGGGCTCGACCGTCTTGGCGCTCATTGAAGGAGGCTATGTACAGCAGTAGCCGAAAAAATGTTGATGATTATTTTTCGCGATTTGCGTTATTTGTGAATTACACATGTCTCTAAAAGTGCGATAGCCTATTGCCTACTTAAGGGAATAAATCGAGGAGAAGGCGTGTCTTTAATCAACACCAAAGTATACGTTAAAATATATTTTAAACTGCCTATTTATAAATAGCCGTTTCTATATTTTTAACTTCTGTGAGCATTTTAGTTTGTCCTGAACAGGCTCCGAAACAGCTTCCTGAACGACATTAATTAAACTCTCGTTCAGTATTTAAACTAAACAACATTTCACCAGTTCATGTTCAGGTTACTGATCGACGTTTCGCCAGTTGATGTTCAGGACTGATCGACGTTTCGCCAGTTGATGTTCAGGTTACTGATCAATGTTTCGCCAGTTCCTGTTCAGGTTACTGGTAAAATTTTCGCCAGTTCTTGTTTATGTTACTGATCGACGTTCGACTATTAACATTCAAGTTACACGTTAACTACGCTTAAGAAACTCACCTTATTATTGAACGACGTTTGAAGAGCACGTTTACCGACCGACGTTTGGAAACCTTTAGGTTATAAAAGTGACAACTCACCTTCAGATTACTGAACGCGACAACAGAGTCAAGAGTAACGTTGCCCGATTGAAAACTTGAAGCAGTGGCGACGGACCGTCTGTACATGCTGTCTAAACCACGGATTGTACCATTCATGAGGGCCATCCTCTGGAAAGACGATTGTATTATGCAATTTAGATATTATAAATTTATACTTCACAAGTCATTAATAAAAATTCATAACCAGATTTTTTTTACAGTTTGGTTTAATTACAAAACTATACAAAAAATATATTAAAAAACCCGTCTGGAAAAAAAAGAAACTAACTTAAAAGGGAAAAACAAGTTCTGTACTAGCAAATCTTCAAAACACTGTATCTACCATTAATCGAACATTAATAATAAAAAAAGTTTAGATATTCACGCTCACAAACACACATCGGTATACAGATAAATAAATTACAGAAAAGATAAAAAAAAATTGAAACCGACCGAAAAATAATCTAAAAAGTAATAAAATAATTGCGTTTCCTTAATTTTTGTGCCTAGAACTTATAATCAACTTGTTATTTTACTAATTACAAGTTAACTAAGTTCTAGGCACAAAAATTAAGGTAATGCAATTATTTTATTACTTTTTAGTTTATTTTTTACTTTTTGAAGTCGGTTTCAATTTTCGAAGAAGAATCGATAACCGATTTTATTTGTCTGAAATATGGATATAACTGTTAAACGCATTTCCACTGTCTATACTCCCGTCTATACTCCATCATCAGACCTATAATGAGACTTATAACCCATATGGGTGCAAGGTACTCGTCAATATAAATGAATTAAGTCCAAACACAAGGTAGCTACTGTAAACCGTAGAGGAGTTCCCTCAACTGTCTATGGTCTCCATCATCAAACCTGTAATGATACTTATAACCCATATGGGTGCAAAGTTCTGGTCAACATAAATGAATAAAGTCCAAACACAAGGTAGCTACTGTAAACTGCTGAGAAGTTCCTTTAACTGTCGTTCGTCTTCATCATCAGACCCCTAATGATAGTCACAATTTATCTAAGTGTAAAGTTCTCATCAATACAAATTAACTAAGCCCAAACACAAGGTTACTGCTGTAAATCGTCGAGGAGTTCCCTCGACTGTCTTTCAGCTCCATCATCAGATCAACTCTAGACCATCATGAAATTGCAGTGCTTTAAACTACTTAATTAAAAAAGTATTAAACGCACTAGTTACTCATATGATTTTCGAAAGTGCCCCTCGATTTCTCTAGGATGCCATCATCAGATCCTGCTTTCCTTATCATGGGACCACCTCGGAAGTGCATTCTTTTGATTAAAAAAAGAATTTTGAAAATCGGTCAAAGGGATGCCATTATCAGATCCTGGTTTCCTTATCATGGGACCACCTCGGAAGTGCATTCTTTTGAATAAAAAAAGAATTTTGAAAATCGGTCCACAATTGACAAAGAAATCAGTAATCCGTAAAATTGTTTCATCATACTACTGAATTATAGAGCTTGTCTTTCCCTTTTTAGTTAGTGGTTATTTTTTACAGTCGGGGTTTTTGATTTTTATGTTATTAATAATAATCTTTATTTCATACTTTTTAGTTGATTATGAATAACTAATAAGTGAACTAGTTTAGAATGCTTAAAGCACCTCAGAACTTGTAAGTTAAGTAGTAAGTTCTTTATTTCTAAGGAAATTAATGCGGAGAGTTGAGACGCTATCAAACTCAGTAAGCGTAATATTTTTTATAAGCTCCTCACGAGATTCTTGAGAAAGCTGACTGTACTGTGGTAGTACTGACTACTGAGATGTTCTCTTTCTTTGTTTTTTAAACGATTCTCCCGTTTAGTAGGAGATTCCTTTTTCAATGTAACAATCTTACCCCCAAATACTCAAACGAATCTCAAATTTAAGACGTACTTAAACTCGTGTTGTGCCTCTTTTTTACTTTGAATCTGACACATCGTAGCATGAGTTTAAGTACGTCTTAAATTTGAGATTCGTTTGAGTATTTGGCCGTTAGTTCTATTATAATAATAAAAACATTACTTTTGGTTTTCCGGGATAGAGCCGTTTTAATAATCCTCCTTCTGACGCAGTCGGGTAAAAAATGTACTGCACCGCGCACGTAACGGGCATATCCACGCCTTTTTGAATGGAGTGGTCGATATGTTGTTGTATTATCAATTTAACTAACTAGATTGAACATAGCTTAAGGCGATAGCAAATACATGTTTTCATGCATGATAGCAAAACTTCAGTATACCCAAGTCAACGAGCATGTATCGTTGACGGAATGGAGCGGTAATGTTATGTGTTTTGTATGAAAAAAAGATTAGCCGACTGATGGCCATTGATGAACGATTGGCCGATGGGGCGTACATACAGATCACTAGTTGGTTGAATTGCTATTACGTCAGTGATATCGCTGACTCTTAGATTACTCTACTCTATCCGGTTATATGCTCGCTGACTCAGGTTAACCGTTACCGAATTGTCAACGTCATCGCCGAAAAACACAGTCGCGCAACGCCACGTTTTGCAGAGTAGTGTAAGAATCAACTAAACCAACTATGCCCACTTGAACCTATTGAGGGCCCTAGGTACTAGAAGGGGGCCCCCAACGAAAACAATAATTTTAAGAACTGTGAACCTGATTTTAGGACTAGAACATAGAGATCAACAATCATTTTTTGTTTTTTTTTTAATTATCACTCAATTATATTCTTATAGAAATAATGGGCCCCCATTGCTCGCGGGAATCTGGGCACCTGCTCAGAGTGCCCAATGGGAAAGACGGGCCTGCTTACCAATCCGATGATATCAAAGATAGTATAATCCGGTAATTCAATAGCAGTCTCTTCTATCTCGCGTGTCTTGTTCATTAGTACATCTATAACTTTGTCCGTGTAATCATTCAGTGATTGTGTCTTTAATTGGTCGAATTTTCTAAAATATAATAATAATAATATAACTTTAAAATTAAAATAAAAACGAAACAAAGGAGTTGTAGAATTAGGCGCCCTTATCGCTTTATAGCGATTACTTTCAGGTAACCATCCACTGAAAGAATATATATTATTAAGGAGGGGAGGGTATGCGCCAAAAAATATTTTAATACTATGAAAAACACTTAAAATGAGACATCAATAGTGATTGAATATCTATACTAATATTATAAAGCTGAAGAGTTTGTTTGTTTGTTTGAACGCGCTAATCTCAGGAACTACTGGTCCGATTTGAAAAATTGTTTCAGTGTTAGACAGCTTATTTATCGCGGAAGGCTATAGGCTATAAAACATCACGCTATGACTTATAGGAGTTGAGTAACGTGGGCGAAGCTGCAGGCAACAGCTAGTAACAAATAAACTCGTATAGGGTAGGTAAAGACTCGGGTATCTCTCGGCAGGATGAAGTTAGAGCCTAAGGTAAAAAAAGAGAAAGACATTAATTTTTATTTTGATACAAAGAAATCGCATAAAAAGTATCAAAATTACCTGTTATAAATTAAAACTTACTGAAAATCTTTGTCTTCCGTCAAAATAAAGTACATAAGGTAATCATTAAAATAATCCTTCATCCATTTATCCAAATTATTCTTTATTCTGAAGCTGAATACATCTGTAAAAAAATACGAGCATAAAATAATAAATAAAAAAAATTGCCTACCAATGTTTCACCTAAAACATTACATATTTGAACGCTCTTCCTTTAAAGACACAATATCTACAAAAATAATATAGGTAATTAACAAGGAAATATGTAAGTGATTAAAAATATATATTTTATGAAAAAAGCAAAGAAAGTGTTCACCTCCAACCTCTCACTATATTATATCATCTATACAGTTATTATAGGGACAGAAAAAAATAAACCCAAAACCAGGAGTACAAGACTCCTGGTTTTGGGTTTATTTTTTTCTAAAAAACATGTTTTGTTCTAGCCGGCGTGATTAATTGTGATATACAATAAAATCGCAAAGGTTGCAGACGTGCCACCTGATGGTAAGTGGTCGATGTCGCCCATGAACATAAACTATTTTACCTAGAACTATCCCAGGCATCTCATTTATATGTTACATATCCTGAGACATAAAATGTTAAGTCTCGGTGCCAGTAATTACACTGCCTGTCTTGCTTGCCCTTCTCTCCGAAACAGCTAAGCTGTTGCACGGGAGAAACAAGCAAGATGGTGGTACCCATACAGTTGAGGGCGCGGTGTACAGCGCATCCTTCCAAGCGGTGTTTTACTCTCTAGTAAATTAATTATTTGTTGTTACTTATTCCCCGGCTGTGCTCTCCCTAAAATTAAAGGAAAAAACCCAAAACAATGTATTGTGAAACGAGTTTTTAAGGCGTCTGATAGGTTAGTATAGCGCGTTCAAAGGAACAAAGTATTATTACAGTAGCATAGAATATAGATATAATTTAATTACCTGGCACATCCTGGTACACTTGAGGTATATTTTTCGGGCCAAAGATCTAAAATAAAAAATAGAATCAATGTTTTAGGTCCCAGATAGTAATCTACTTACCTACTAGTTTCTCCATTACAAAACTTATCTGCCAAATCTTAGGAGGTTTTTGAGATGTTGTCGGGAGTTAGTCTTGATGGTAAATTGTTAACGTCAGAATCCAATGTCAGAGAAGCAATTGGGCGATTTACCACTCACCAGCACGACACGGCAACGGTCCGGCACCGTTTTTCACTTAGCCGGTGCCGATGACGGTTTACGCCCGTTTTCGTAGTAGGTACAGACTACAGTACTGACACGGACTTCAGCACGACGACACGTAGGTCGTAATATATACAGGTCATATACAATATGATGACGATGATGATATATCAGCTTATATCCGTCCACTGAACATAGACCTCCCTTAATAAACGCCAAGACGGCCGATCCTTTGCCACGATATAGAGGGCCATATATACATGATGATGATGATAATGATGATATATATCATCAACAGATTCTATCCGTCCACTGCTGACCATAGGACTTCCTCAATGAACGCCAGAATATGAATTACGAGTCTCTCTCTCTCTCAGCTGACCGCTCCCCGTTATTCTACACGCACCGAGCACTCACACACGCACACGGCTACAATTCTTATACAATACACATGCAGTTTTATCGGGCCGGCATCGTATGGGAAGGCTGTTTGCCGTTGTGGTGCCGGCGGGAGGCATCGCCGTTGCCGTGGCCGTGCAGGTGAGTGGAAAAACGCCCATTGTCTATATAAAATATTTTAGGGCTGGCAACGCATATATATAAACCCCCCAGTGTAGCGGGTGTCTATGGGTGTCGGTGATTTCTACCAAGTAAACCTTTGTCCCACTTCTAAAAAAATATCTGTGGTGTGTCAGTCAATATTTTACATATACTTCAGTTTCCTGTAACTTAACGTGACAAGGAGAATACCAGGGGATATCTGCGACGGATAAGATTCGTAATGAAATCATTCATGGGACGAAAGAAAAAGCGCGCTGAAGTGTCACATACATCGAAGAACTAGAGGCTAGTGGGCTAAGGAACGTCGGTTAATGATCCTTAAATGATTTAAGATGGATGCGAGTGGGGTCTTCTTGGAGCTCATTGAGTGAACTCTATGCCAAGCAGTGGTGGAAAATAATGCTGAAGTAACATCTTCGAAGGTCGTAGACAATGTTGAAATACCACCGCGAAACTAACGTCAACAACACTGTTATTATTCCGCTTTAAAAAGTTTTAATAGTAAAAAAAACATGTTTCTTAAGAATCTTGAGTACGAGTATGTTACTGATTTAAACCAATATATATACCGTCACTAATAGTGCGTCCAGTTTCATATCCGACGCTACTAGCTCCAGAACTAAACGGTCCTGTAACATACGATATCTCCCTTCCAGATGGTATTTAACGTTTCTCATTAAGACGCTGAAAAAAAAGAAATATAATAAAGGTGCGCGCATTTAGAAAAGGATTCGAAGCGGTGGCGTAGTTGTATCTAATATTTATTCTTCTCCTTATCCTTTATCCTCCTCCTTTTATCTAATATTAAGAGGATGGGAACCTCATCCCATTGCACTGTCCGGACGTTGGGAAGGTTGTTCTGTGGGCCAACCCTACCATATGGAGGTGGCGTCGGTCACTTGGGGGGCTGACTAGCCGTCGAGTTGCCTTGTTGCTCAACACATCCGGGACACCTCACCAAAGGCGGCATTGGTGGCACTCGCCGGGTTTTAGTGGGTAGAGCTGCGTCCACTTTACCATCTCTCGGGCGCAGCGAGGCCCACATACCCGCCTGGGGAGTCCCCCCTCCATCCGCGGGATGCCTAAGGGCATTCCCGTCGCAAAAGAAATAAAAAAGGATGGTGCAGATGGAAGCGGCACGAACGGAGGGTAAGACAGGCAGTGAAATTATTGGTATTGAAATATCTTACGTCTTAGGAATGTCCCAGATGAATATATCATCATGGACAACATTGACCACTGACCACGTACCCTCAGGAATAATGATCATTAAAAAAATATTTAATCTAAAGCTAGTACAAGCACTCACTTTATTTCTTCAATTTCAGGTGAATAGAAGATTTGGTTATCTGGACTATCCTTCAAGTGACATCTGTTGAAAGTTCCGTAGAGATGCAGGTCGTTGAGGGAGAGATCAGCCTTCAACACCATATTCCTGAAGTCACTGGCCATATGGTCGATTCGGAAGATGGTGTGGTTACGTAATTTCATACGGTTAATGAAACTGAAACAAAATTAATACTTTTTTTGAAATAAAAAATACTTTAGTGAGAGGTAGTGCCATGCTGTTATGCAGCCGAATTGGGCCGGCACGACCGAGGTGGTATCTCTCGCTCACATAACACCGGCCTCAAGTGACAGCTACGCTGTCGCGTTTGGTGCGGTTTGTGAGTTTCCGGTGGCCCATTGGGGGGGATAGGTAAAAGGAGGGCAATGCATCTGCAAGGTTGGTTATTCGGATGTCTATGGGCGTCGGTAGTATAAGGCTCCGACTGCTCAGTTGCTTCCTTATGATATAATATACTTCTTAATTGTTTAAAGTAACTTATAATGAAATGATAGAACAGGAGATGACCAATGTCATCATCTTCACGCGTCTCTCCGTCCACTGGGTGTAGGCTTCTCACAAATAAAAGATTTCTTTGGATTAATGCCTGTAAATATTCCTTTTATGTTATATCCATATATAAAGTGCCAGACGTGCCATCTGATCGTAAGTGATTATCGTCGTCCTTGGATATATAGGAGTTACCCTGGGTCTAGCCCATCGTTGCCAATCCTAAGAATTAAGTCTCGGAGCCTGAAATAAACCACCCGTCTTGCCCTTCTTTTCGAAACACGAAAGATTTTTCATGGAAGGAACAAGTAGGATGTCGGTAATCAAGCGACGCGGGCACATCGCGTCCCACCGCAATACGTTATACTCGTAAAAGAGCCTTAAAATCCCGCTGAAGTCGAACTCTATTTATGAATTTAAAAATGTATGTATGTTTGTGCCATCGTAACACCTAAATAAATTTTTCGATTCCGATGTATGAGGTGTCTATCGACTCCTCATTATGGTCCCCGAGAGTCTCTTTATTAACCAACTTCTAGAAGGAAGGGTTAAATTTATCGTAGTCGTGTCAAAGTTTTTAAAAATTTTACCTATAATAACGCAGTTAATTAACTTGTAATATTCAGAAAACCATATTTTAAGGAAATATATCCAGAATTAGCTTAGCGGATGAGAAGGTAAAAGGATTGTTCCGTAAGCTTTGAGGTTTAATAATTAACAACCTACCATAATCCTGGCAGATATTTTGTTTTTACGTTACTGACATGGTCGGTAAAAGTATGTTGATGAAGCACACGTGATGATTTTGTGTGTAACCTTATTACATCGAGCACATAACCGGATAGAGTAGTAATGTGAGCTATACAATTCAGAAACTGGTCAGTGATTTGTCACTGACGTAATAGCAATTCAACCGACCAGTAATTTGTATGTACGTCCCATCGGCCAATCATCCAAATGACCATCAGTCAGCCAATCAGAGCGCAGAACCGTTTCGTCGCAGCACAAATTTGTCGGGTTTTTTTATACAAAATACATAACATTACCGCTCTATTCCGATTATATGCACGATGCCTTATGATCATCATCATTTAATCAGACCGGTTAAGATCGTGGCGTTATTTATCTCATCGTGTCCTTCAATTTTTTGAAGTGATAACTTCTTTAGCCGCTTTGAGCACTTGTAGGGGAAAATCTTAAGGTACGCGTCATCGACATGGTAAGTTCGTGTCAGTGACCTTCTAATGTGACATTATGAAATTTAATTTCTAGTATTAAAATTTGATTTTTTATAATGTCATAAGTTTACACTTCTATCAGCAGTCCCTGTGACTGCCATTTTTTAAAATTATTTAGTGCTACTGACTTAGCAGAGAAAAGACAGGATTAGCGATTTATACACTGACAAGGCTCTTCAAGAGCGAGAGTTCAATTACACTTTTTTTTTATGTGATCAGGGGGCAAACGAGCAGTCGGAGCCTCACGGCGCCAGCGCCCATACACATCCACACAACCAAGGCCACGCAGATGCACCGCCCTCCTTTTTCCTTCCCCCCCCAATGAGCTACCGGAAAATCACAAAACGCACGAAACATGACAGCATAGCTGTCGCTTGACGCCGGTGTTATGTGAGCGAGAGGTATCCCCGGTAGGCCCCGGTCGGCAGCCCAGTTCGGCTGCAATGCAGCATGGTACTACTTCTTGCTAAAACATATTTTTTAAATTAAGAAATTTCCCAATCATTGTCTATATTTTTCCGGTTTAATAAACCGGACTTTTGTTTTTATATACATTCAATAGTTTCGATGTATCTGCCTTAATTGGTTCCTACAGCCGGTAAATGGCCACGCTATCTGCGTCGGTAACACCATTCTACATAATATTTATTTTGTCAAAAATCTGTGCTTTCTTTTTGGAAATAAGTTCAGGATAGATAGTTCAATTACTGGCACCGAGACTTAACATCTTTTGTTTTAGGATAGGCAACACAATACACATGAATAAGTTGAAGGGGTTGTCCCACTTGTTTGGTCATGGGCGACGCTGACTACCTCCCATCAGGATGCTAGTCTGTTCGTTTGTAAATCCAAGTAACATAAAAAACTTACAGCAATTGGTCTTTTATTTTGACGATGTTTTGTCCGCCGAGGTTCATGCCCGCTGGGATCAGTTTAAAGTCTCCGCCCGCCTTGAAGATGCTCCTCTCAGCGGCCCCACGTTGTTTTACCATCAACTAAAATGGTTCATAGAATCATGCGTGCATCTTATCTTGTTTATTTTAAATATCCTTACCATCGGATTCACCCGCTCCAAAATTAGAGAACCTTTAAACCTTTCTTAATAATTACTCTATCAAATGTAGAAATAACTTTTCAAATCCAACTGCTTCGGATGATGTTGACGACGATGATGAAATATACTCACACGTAACAGCTCCCGATCAAACTTCTGCTTTTCCATGGCCATCTGATACTTGGAGCGCACTTCGTCATATTTATCTAAAATGTATCGCTTTTATGAGTTCGCGTTACTTTTGTAATTAGTTTACTATCAGTGGACGGATAAAGGCTGATGATTATGATGATTGTAACAATAACAAACGGAAAATAACTTTGCAATAAAAAACCACAGAGTTTGCAGGCAAAACAGACAGAAATAGGAAAAGGATTCGCAATGAACTTATTCAAGGAACGAAATTAGCCGAAAACGCGTCGTGAAGAAGTAGCTTTTACCAGAATAAAAATATGGGACCATTATAGTCATTAATACTTTACTCTACAGTACGACATATTAATGACTCTTTTGTAGCACGAAGTGCCGAAGAAGATGACGACACGAGAATCGAGATAGAGAGTAGATAGATAGATAGTAGAATGCGCATTACTTAATATTTATTTATCAAGAAAAAACATGGACATAAAGTATGAGAAGTTTACAGCTGGTAGTTTAAGCAAGACAAGCTATTTGGACAAACGTAGGTCGGGTCCACTTTAGGGGTGGACCATGAACTGGCCAATCACACTTTTTTTTTCTTTAAATCAGAGGTATCCCGCTGTGGAGTTGGTCTCTCCAGGCGGGTATGTGAGACTCACTGCGCCCGAAAGCTGGTAAGTGGACGCAGCTCTACCCACTAAAAACCCGGCAAGTGCCACCAATGCCGCCTTTGTTAAGGTGCCCCGGATCTAATGAGAAAATAGGGCACCTCGACGGCTAGTCAGCCAGCCCCTCAGGGGACAGACGCCACCTCCACAGACGAGTTGTTCCGCACCACAGAACAAGCCTTCCCAACGTCGGGACAGTACAATAGGGTGAGGTTCCCGTCCTCGTCCCTTGCCCCCTGCTCTTTCGTCCCCTATTCTTATAAGAAGGGTACAAAGAGCCCCCTCGGCTCAATTAGCTTCGCCCAAGGTGCTGGGCACACCTTAGGCTACTGAGCCCGACCTCCACGTCAAGGCCTGAATGGGGGCCAATCACACTGTTTCCACTGACGCAGAGTAGAGATTTTTGAGCATTGTGATTCGCAAATTCACGATCCGCTCTTCTCTATTTCGTCCAGCGTTGCGTCAGTGAAAATGAACTTAAGGCGGAGCTCTCTCATCGAAAAATATGGTTACTTAAATTTTCGATTCCAATTGATATAATATATCAATTGGAATCGAAATTTAATTGAACATATTTTCTATATTATCTTCTATACTTTATTCTTTCTATACTATATTCTCATATTATGAGATTGTCTTTGCCACTAGCATTTATAATTATCAACATAATATCGGCCTGTGTTTCCTCCACACGCCAAGATTCGGTTTTAAAGTGGCTTCTTCTAAAGTTTATAGGAGCCTTAGCATAATAATAATAATAATAATAATACGTAAATAATTACCTAGAAGGCTTCGATAGCTTGTTATAAACTTTTGTACGTCAATATCCAATTTACACTGTTTGTCTTGTGTCACATCTGAAAATAGAAGTAGGATTTACCAATGACCAGACTTACTAAAATCGGCATATTGGATATACGCTAGTCTTAAGATTCGGCTTAAGGCAATAAATTCTCATTTGCATAATAACTTTGTGAGCGACGATGGTCTAGTGGGTATGGGCTCGGCCTCTTGAGTGAGGGCCAAGGCGTCCGGGTTCGATCCTGACTCCTGTGATGCCGAGGAGTGGTTTTTTCTAAATTTCTACGTGCCCCTGAACATGAACAACGCTTACTCATCGGTGAAGGAAACATCGTGAGGAAACTTGCATGCCCGATGAGATTGTCTTTGAAGGTGTGTGTAGTTCACCAACCCGCATTGGGCCAGCGCATCGGTGAACTATGGCCCTAAACATTCCTGATTTCGAGGAGACCCGTGTCCAGCAGTGGACATATATAAGGGTTGATATTATTATTATATAATCTGCAATCAAAATTCCAATCAATAATTTTAATGGGTGTTATTTAAATGGTTAGCATAGTATTCGTATTTTTGTGAGCAGAAAAATTCAATCTGTGAGCAGAAATAGCTAATTGATCAGCAACTCATGGCCAGCAAAGATTACAAAATCAATCAGCAATTTATGTCAATCTGGACGGCTATAATTATTTTTGTACAGCATATTAATTATATAAGCTGCAATGAACTGCTCCTGATTAATAAAATTATGGTAAGCACTTAGAGGGTAAACAAAAAAAATCATTTTGTGCTGCATATAAAAGTAGCAAAAATAGGTACTTTACTTGTCATGCGCAAAATGGGCGTATTCCTTGCAAAGATTATTTAAATTATTTACTCTCTGGGTGGATGTGTTTGTTTATGTATGTATTAATTATAGATATGTAAATTAATAAAAGATTTTTTTTTGTAAATATAATTGAGATAAATAAATATAAAACAATTGGGCTATATCTTTATTCTTATAATAAAATTATAATCGAGATCGAAATTGTAAAAGCAAATTCATGTGCAATGAGTTTTGAAATTAAATAACAAAATGTTTATTCATCATCATCATCATCAGCCTCTATTCGTCCACTGCTGAACACAAACCTCTTGAAAACTCGTTGTTACCACTGAATTTGACTGCTAATAATTGCCGATTACATTACATTGCCGATTTTTTAACAAAAACGCATTCCAATTTGTTATTTTGCTCACCATGTTTTAATATGCATACCAATCAAATACACTGCTTATAGATATGTTTTCTCTGTTGATCAATCACGAAATCTTGCTGATCAAGTAGTTATTTTGCGGACTGAATGTTTATTATGCAAACTCATGTTATTGTAAGCTGCCAATTTCTGATTTAATTTTTGACCATTATCAAAGTTATTTGCGGAACAAGGATTGCTGCCTGATTTTTTTTTATTGCAAACTAAATCTTTGTATGCTGACCAAATTATTTAAATGCTGTTTTTTGTGGCTCACCAAATTTTATTATTGCTGAGCATTTAAATACTTCTCAATTTTAAATAGTTTCACATTGACTAATTTTTTACATTTTCAAAATACAGATCTATATACAGACTGGATCAAGAAAAGAGCATTATAGTATCAATATAAATTACTAGCTGGTGCCCGCGACTTATACGTGATGAGATTTTAGTTTTTTTAATAAAAAGTATTTCTTATAAAATTGAAAAATTTACTTCTAATACCTCCAAGAATATGTGTACAAATTTTCATGATGATCGGTAGGATCGCGGAAAAGCATAGGAAACAAACTTAGTGCAATAAAATTCTTTATTTGCATTGTATTATATTTTATCCAAGCATGGGCGTGTATGGCAGCTTTCACACGTACCGGCGTAATTTGTATACACTTCGCTACCGTTTACCCGGCGCCGGCTACCCGGCAACCGGTGCGTGTGAAAAGGGACTTACTTTCACATTTATAATATTAAGTAGGATGTTGACGCTTGGATAAAGTATTATACAATGCAAATAAAGAATTTTATTGCATTTCAATATTGTGCTATTTAGGTTTCTTGAAAATTTAATTTACACTAGCTGTTGCCCGCAGCTTCACCCACGTTAACTAAGATTTAAAGCGGATTGATGATGATTATTTTTATAGCCTAAGTTACTCCTTATAACATCAGCTATATGCCAGTGAAAGTCCCATCAAATTCGGCCCATCCGTTTCAGAGATTAGCCGGAACAAAAAGACAGACAGACAGACAAACAGACGGACAAACAGACAAAAATTAAAAAAAAGGTTAATTTGGTATATGCACCTTGTATATATACATATAAATTCTATAAAAAGCTATATTTATTTTAATACATATTGCAAACAGACACTCCCATTTTATTCATCTGTATAGATTTGCTGTGAACAATTTTCCAAAATCAACAGCTTTAGTAATATTTGAAAAGCTAATACCTATAGCATCCTTTAAGTACATAGTCATAACACATTAGGAATATTTTGTACCTAATTTAAAAATGAGTTTTTACCGTTAGTCGAATCACTTTTTTTCCCACCAATTTTGGAATTAACAAGGACAGCATGAGAAACAAACAACAATACTATATTGACCAGCATTTGGATTTTGTTTGCAAAATAAAATGCTTTGACTATAAAAGATTCGATTACATATATCAATCCGATAGCGATTTTAATTTAATAGACTTTTGATCGGTCTTACTGTATTGTTGACTTTTACAAATTACATTGTGAGGCAAGGCAAATGTAACAACAAAATAAATATGCCGAGACTTAGCATCTTATCTCAGGATAGGCAACACATGAATGAGTTGCCTGGGCTAGTTCCAACTAGTTTATGTTCATGGGCGACGTCGACCACTTACCATCAGGTAGCACGTCTACCAGTTTGCCTATCCAACTAAGATAAAAACATATGGCAATCTTTATTTTTATTCGCATCTATGTATATTTAAAGATTTTGCAATAACAGTCAGATTTTTTATGTGTTTTTACTAGCTCACAGTATTGTATAATATATATAATATGTTATTATACCATTCGTTCTCGCGGTTTTACCTGCCCCGGAAAAAAATAAACTTTCCTTTATATAGAGCGTTGAGAGTTCTAACTAGACTTTTGATTTTGGATCACATGTATCAAAATAGGGATTAGTTGAAGTTTTAAATTAACATGAGTGTTTTAATCCCTAAATTCAGTTAAATTCGTTGAGCTGATTGTGAGTTTTCCTCGAGTAAAACTAAATCTTATATGTAAGTATGAAAAAACCCATTTACGACCAGGCATACAACTAATAATAGCGATTTTTATTTCAGTCAATTTTGAAATAACATACGTGCATTTCAATTTTCTTTTTTTATAGCTATTTTTGTTTATAGCTAAATAAAAATTTAGCCGTATTTTTTCACGTTTACAAAATCTAAAATGAAAAATGTAATTTAGCTGTCATTCTCTATTGACTACAAGGAAAATATCATAAGGAAATGTGTGCCTGCATGTAGGATAAGTTAAAAGAATGTCTTTTTCATCCCATCTATTCGAAAAACACGACTTGGTTCGCCTTTATGTGCACCCAAAGGTGGTGTTTCCAGTAACGAGCTTTTAATCCTCTTTAATCTTTATAAGTGTGCCGCAATTATCTTTGCCGCACACTTTTTGATTTTGGAACATCTTAGTGTTCAGCAATAATAAATTTTCGTAATTGAGAAAATGTCTCAAATATATGTTTTTAGTTGTTTTATTATTAGATACTATTTAATTTCAATATAGTTGGTACTCTTATGTGTTATTAAAATTACAATAAAATATGAGGCGCCTTTTATTTTCTCATAGAGGGTGATGAAAAGTAGAGCGTATCACTCGGGCGCAAAATATATTTTGGGCTCTGGGGCCGTACCTACTTTGAATCCCTCGCTACGTTCAGAATTCTTCTAAAGAATCCCTCGGTTCGCTCGCGATTCTACTCTAGAATCCTTCACTTCGCTCTGGATTCAAAAAAAGTGCCCTCGCCGTACAAATATTATTTTGCTTCCTTATGATACAATCTACTATAGAGATACTGAGAATTTTATAAACTTAGCTTGGCCCACAGGCGTAATATCTTGCTGAACGGATGGAGACCCAGCAACTTCTTTTCCCGGGTCGCTTTATTACGATAGTTGCCGTCCTATTGGTAGGTGTTCAGCGTTGCCCATAAACATAAACAAGTTTACGCAAAATTGGCCTTGGCAACTTTGAACTTACTCATGTTTTGCCTATCACCGAGACTACCTTATTTTACTGAGTGAGATAAGGTAGTTTCGGTGATAGTACACCTCCTCCGAAACACAGCAATGCTGTTTCATAAAAGAAATAATCAGGTTGGTGGAACCCAGACGAAATATATTCCAATGACCTTGAATATCTTGACCTTGGAGACCTTATTGGCCTTTTAATACTTAGCCTTGAATTTTATTTTATCAATATGCTATTTGTGACAACTTTGGTTTTATGATAAAACATTTTCCGTAGTTTGTGCACTCGCTGATGCATAATGGAAAATTGAAAGCCGTAAAATTTTACACCAAATTGAATTTAAACCTTGTAAATTTTTACTTATCTCGCTTATATAAAAACCACTGTTTTTGAAATATGTATAAACTGTTATTTTTAATAATACACTGTGGGATTATAAATGCGCAAATAGACAAGAAAGTTCAGGACTACTACAAAAGTGGTGAGAATGCTTGAATCATTGTTGTTAAGGAAGTGATTAACTAAGTATTTATATTTCAGTAATAATAAGCCATGATCATTATCCAAGAGTAATATGTAATATTGCTATTCATGAAACTCCTATCAGACATATAGAATCGATTGAATCAAAATGGGATAAGCAGTTTAGGCGCTATCGTGAAAAATACATACATGGACTGTTAAGTTTACTGTTTTAGTTTCGGCTTTGCCACAATCGGTAATAAAATAATAATCTGATAATCGGAACAGTATTCAAAATTTTGGTTTTGATAAAAATATTTCTTCGCTACAAATATTAGAAAGAAAATTATTAAAATACATATTATAAAGACAAAAACCGATACTAGGTTTTCTCTGGAGCTCGGCACGATAGTTAACTCATAACGGGTAATGAGTACCCGTGATAAATTCCTTGAATGAATGAATGAATCAAGTATTCTTTATTGTGCACACAAAAGTACATAAAGACAGTTACGTAAGAATATTATGTCACACAAATTTATGTACACAAAGGCGGCCTTATTGCTATTTGCTTGCATAGAAATTTCTTCCAGACAAACTTTGTGTATACGAAAAAAAATAATTCAAATATGGCAGTGAGCACAAAAATTACAAACTAACAAAAAACACATCCATTAAGATAATACACATAGACACTACTAGTGCATTATATTCATTATTATAATATTTAAATAAACCTACTTACAAGTTAATACTTACAATATACTTACATAAACCTACACATGATTCATAAATATATACATTATAAATAATTAATCCTTCAGTCACTTTTAAAATAACGTATTTGTCAATTTGATATGAACAGCCTTTCTACCTTTAATTTGATAACTGAACTTTCTTGAGGTCCTTTTGGAGCTCCGTATCCCAAGGGATAGTAAAGAACCCTCTAAATGAGACGTGGATGAGTTTGTAAGAATGTATTGGTGGATGTTTGTTACTCTTTCCGCAAAAACTACTGAATGGATTTTAATAAAACTTTACAATGTTATTGTAAAGCTTACATCAGAATAGCATATAAGCTATAATTTATCCCTATACTCCCATTCATTCACGCGGGTAAAACCGCGGAGCGCTGCTAGTAAATAATATTCATAAAATTACTACATATAAAAGTATTTCTTAAAAATATGTATTGTTCTGCATTGTTTAATATACAGCAGGTACCGTTCTTCGACGTGCCCGGTTTTTCGTTATTATACCAAAAACTAAAAAGTACACCTCTAGACTATTAATAGAAAAATATTATTTTATTTTTTCTAAAATAATAAGGTAAGGTTGATGTTGATGAAATAGTTTTATGGTAATGACAATTATATTTTCAGACAGCTATTTGAAATTTAAAGAGCTATGGCAGCCACAGAGAATATCGTTCGAGCATATTATCGCTCAAGTGAGTATATTTTAATAATTGTTGTAACCATTCATTTATTATTTTTATATTTTTCAAATTTTACGAGTAAGGTTGCGTACTGCATCCGTACCAACCCGTACCGATACGAATCCGTCAAAATATGTATCTAGAAAATTGTCCCGTCCGTTGCCACTCTACTCGTGCAAAAAAACTTCTGTCACTAATAATTTCCAAAATAGAGGATGACGAATGACGGATTTGTTTTTATCATGTCAATCATAATTTACAGCTTGGCAAAAAAGAGTTTGGAAAAAATGAGGGCGCCACTCTCGCTTAGGACTCATCATAATATGGGAAATCAATAAGAGAATTTAATCAAATCTTTAAAAATAAATGTGATACACTAAATTTTACTCAAAATCTAGTATGTGTCGGCCAAGTATTGTCGGTTTCCTGTCACCACGTCATACTCTTTTTTGCCAAGCTGTACTAGATTTTTCAAAATTCTAATCTAGTGTAACTCCTATATAATAAGTTCTACTCTACTCTACTCCTATGTAGTAGAGTAGAACACTCTACTCATATAATAATAAGCCTTTATTGCTGTTACTATGATTTACATTCTTTCATATTTTTGTTACTGACCATCCGTTTTTCCAACAACAGCTTGTCCTTCGACAAAGGCCTCCTAAAAAAGACTTCCACCTATCTCTGTCTCTCGCAATTCTAGTCCATTCTGGGCCGGCAGCTCTTTTAAAGTCATCTTCCCAACGTTTTATTTGTCGACCTTTACTTCTTTTGCTATCCCTGGGATACCACTCTGTTATTACTCTAGTCCATTTCTCATTTTTCTCTCTCAGCATATGCCCTGCCCATTTCCATTTTAGCGTTTTGCATACTCTACTCACATCTTTAAATTTAGTTACATTTTTAATTTTATTTAGTCTTATTTTATCCGTTCTTCTCACTCCCATTGTACTTCTCTCTATTCCATTTTGACATACGATTAGTTTGTTACTTAGTTTATCTGTTAACGCCCATGTTTGACAGCCATACGTTAGACATGGCAGAATGCACATGTTATAAACTTTTCTTTTATCTTTAACCGGCATGTCTTTATTTTTCAGCACTTCGCTAAGAGACCAAAATCTTTTCCACGTGTTGGAGATTCTTCTGTCGATTTCTTTATGCATAGTATCCCGTGTGGCTATTAGCTGGCCTAGGTATACTCGTCGACATATTCTATTTTCTTCATGTTTACAATGATGTTGTATGTCTGTGAAGCATTAGTCATAATTTTGGTTTTTGTTGTGTTCATTGTAAGTCCAGCTTTTATGCTTTCATCTGATAGTTGTTGTAGCATTTGCTCTATTTTTTTTGGACATTCTGAGAATAGAATTAGGTCGTCTGCGAAGCGTAAGTGATTCAATTTCTCGCCGTTTATATTGAGTCCGTTTTTATTCCAGTCTAGATTTTTGAATATCATCTCTAAGGCCGCCGAGAACAACTTAGGTGAGATTGGGTCGCCCTGTCGGACCCCTCTTTCTATAGGAAACTCTTCTCCCGTTGCCTCTAGCCTTAGTTGGGCTGTGCTATTTGAGTATATGTTCTTAAGTATTCGTATGTACTTTTCATGTATACCTTGAGAACGCAGTGCTTCCCAGATGTATTCGTGTTCTAAAGAATCAAAGGCCTTGTTGTAGTCTACAAAGGCCAGGTAGTATATTTTATTATATTCTTTGTATTTCTGTAGAATTTGTCTTAGAACATGTATATGATCCACTGTATTTCTTATTATTAGTATTTACTGCATATTATTAGTATTATGTACATATATTATTAGTATTATGAGTATATTATTAGTATTATGAGTATTTACTGCGGAACCCTGCTTGTTCCTTCGGTTGATTTTCATCGAGTGTAGATGTGATTCTGGACAAAATTATTTTTGAAAAGACTTTATAGATATTCGAAATCAAGCTGATTGGTCGATAATTCTCTATTTCTCCTCTATCTCCTTTTTTATGTAGTAATATTATGGTTGATATAGTCCAGTCTGTAGGAATATTTTCAGTCTCTATAATTTCATTGAATATATCCGTTAGTGTAGGGGCAATGGTCTGTAGGTTAGCTTTTAGTAGTTCGTTCGTTATTTGATCGGTACCAGGAGTCTTGTCTCTTTTTTGTGTATTAATAGCTCTTATTGTTTCCTTCTGTAATATCTGTGATATCGGATCAAAGTCTGTTATGTTTCTTTCAGTGGTTCCTTCTTTTGGGTTCCTGCTTTGGTACAAGTTTCGGTAATATTCTGTAGCTATTTTTAATATTTCTAGTCTTTCATTTGTATAGTTTCCATCTTTAGTCTTCACCTTCAGCATCCAATCTTTTTTAGGTTTCAATTCTTTAATAGCCTTTCTTGTTCCACCAGATTTCTCAATATGCTTTTGTAATGTCTTTTGTCTTTTTATTTTCTTATCTTTTCTTATACTTTCATTTATCTTTTTGCTAATTTCGGCTATTTTACATCGGTTGTTTTTGTTGTCTTTCCTTTGTATTATTTCTTTTCTCTCCTGTAACAGCTGTTGTGTCTTATCAGAAACGAGTTTTATGTTTCTTGGGTTCACTTTCCTGGTTTCTGTTTGTAAAATGTTTATAATTTTTTCATACTTAGCCTGAGTTGGTATGTGGTTTCGCGTTTCTTTTTCTATTGCTTCTTTTAAACAAGTCGTAAGTTGTTCTCCATTACAGGTGTATATAAAGGGAGGACGATCATTATGAAATCTCCTTCTTCCCTTTATAGGCATGCTTGTCAATTTAGCACGAACCATCCTATGGTCCGAATAAAAGTTCAGATTGTGTATGATTGACACATCTTGAACTATTTTGGCATTATTAGTCATGATGAAATCTATTTCGTTTTTATACAGTCCATTCGGGGCGATCCACGTCCATTGCTTTGTTTTCTTTTTCTTGTAGAAGCTATTGAGAATCCTGAGTTGGTTTTCTAAGGCCAATTTTACTAATCTATCTCCATTCTGGCTTCTTTTACCATGTGCGTATTTACCTATTGTGTATTCTTCCCCATTATTATTACACCTTCCTATTTGCCCATTGAAATCTCCCATTAGAATAATGTTCTTGTGGGAATTTGTAATAGTTGTCCGTAGGTCTTCATAGAATTGTTCGATTTCTATTATATTTTCTCTCTTATTTGATTCAGTAGGCGAGTAGGCTTGAATGATGGACCATTTTTCGTTTTAATTTAGAGGTAACGTTATATTCAACACTGTTATTCTTTCAGATATCCCTTTTATTTCTTCGATTCTGTGTGCAAGTCTCTTCTTAATTAAGAAGTCTACACCGTATAATCCTGGTGTAATAATCCTCCTTTGTAATGTAGGATATAGTCCCCGTAGTCTTCGATACCTTCACCATATCTATTGTTTTCTAATGTTTGCGCGAATTTCACTCATTATAATGAAACAATTTTTTTTTACGGATTTTATCGCGGATTATTAAGATTTTTACAAGCCCGACGTTTCGGATACTTTACAGCAACCATGGTCACGGGAGGACTGAGGTGACAGATGTCCTAATGTTACAAAGTTATTCGAAACTACCCTATGATACATCATTATTTTAATTAGTCCTCTCTACGCAGAAAGTGCTAACTGCATCTTTAATCTGTGGCATATTATGCTTGGTTTTTGATTTAATTATTTTAATAATGGGATCCCAAGCAGGTGGTAAGAGCCAGCCATCTTCTCTATTGAAATTTGGATGTTTTTTAATTTCAATAGCCTCGCGGATCATCCTTGGTTGGAATCGGTGTTCTTTTGCGAGTATCTGTGGTTTATCAAATCTAATATAATGGCGAGCTTTGTCTAGACTATGTTCACAGATTGCAGACTTAGTGTAGCGACGGTGTTTTAAGTCAGCTATATGTTCTTTAACGCGAGTTTTAATTGATCTTTTGGTTTGGCCTATATAAGAGAGGCCACAATCACAATCAAGCTTGTATACTCCTGCATCTTGTAAGGGTATATGACACTTGACAGATGGTAAGAATTGACCTATCTTTTTAGGCGGCTTGAAATAAGTTTTTATAGAAGCTCGCTTTAGGATGAAGCCAATCTTGTCAGTGACGCCTTTCATAAACGGTAGCACAGCAGGTACTCGCTCGACGGTGGCTGGTTTCACACGTTCACTGTGACGGAGACGCGGTACCCGAAGCTTGTTGTCACGCAGTACTTGCTTGACATGTTGAAGTTCGGTCTCCAGGTGCTGCTCATCACAGATCCCTTGTGCTCTCTGTAACAAAGATTTACCCACGGTAGCTAACTGTGTTGGATGGTGGTGTGATTCGCCGTTTAAATACCTATCCGTATGGGTATGTTTCCTATACACTGTGTGGCTTAAGGTGTTATTGGGATTACGGATAACTAATACATCTAAGAAAGCTAAAGAATTATTTGCCTCCAATTCCATTGTGAATTGAATTTTAGTATTGATGGAATTGAGATGGTTTAAGAATATGGTTACTTTATCAGATGGCAATATTGTGAAAGTATCATCTACATACCGCTTGTAGAACCTGGGTGTTATTGGTGAGGTATGCAGAGCAGTCTCCTCGAAGTCCTCCATGAATATGTCGGCAACAACGGGGGATACTGGTGAGCCCATAGCTACGCCATCTACTTGCTGGTAGAACTGGTTATTCCACAACATGTAGCCAGATGTCAGGCAATGTTTTAGAAGTTCAGCATATTCTATTGGCATGTCATTCTCTCTTAGCTTTCTTGATACAATATTAATGCAATCTTCCACCGGTAAGCATGTAAAGAGTGATTGCACATCAAAACTAACCATAGTTTCATTGTTGCTGAGATGTAGGTGTTTGATCTCATTAACAAAGTGGTATGAATCCCGTGTATGTGCTCTGGTTTGTCCACGCAGCGGCGAAAGTACATGGGCAACATGTTTAGCCAGTCTGTAGGTTGGTGAGTCGATCTGGCTTACAATTGGACGTAGTGGAGCATTAGCCTTGTGTATTTTTGGCAGCCCATACAGTTTAGGTGGCTTTGGACAAGAAGGAATCAATGATTTGACGTCTAGATTCAATGAACTGGAGTGCTTCTTTATAAGGTCACTGGTGATTTTCAAGACCTTGTTAGTTGGATCGGCTTTGAGATCTGTGTAAGTGCTTTCATCCAATAATAGTTGTTGAATTTTATCATTGTAATCTGACGTGTCCATCACAACCGTTGCATTACCTTTATCCGCACGAAGAACCGTTAATTCTCGTCTGTTGCGTAGGTTTATTAACGCTTTGTATTGTTCGCGAGGAAGATTTAGTTTCGGCACAGAACTTCGTCGTAATGCTGACGATACATCTTGTCTGATGGCCTCCGAATCTTCCTTCTTTATATTATTTATCGACAGACAATGTTCAACGTTACAAATTATTTCTTCGAACCTGTTACACCTCGCAAAATCCCGTTCGAAGAAATAATTTGTAACGTTGAACATTGTCTGTCGATAAATAATATAAAGAAGGAAGATTCGGAGGCCATCAGACAAGATGTATCGTCAGCATTACGACGAAGTTCTGTGCCGAAACTAAATCTTCCTCGCGAACAATACAAAGCGTTAATAAACCTACGCAACAGACGAGAATTAACGGTTTTTCGTGCGGATAAAGGTAATGCAACGGTTGTGATGGACACGTCAGATTACAATGATAAAATTCAACAACTATTATTGGATGAAAGCACTTACACAGATCTCAAAGCCGATCCAACTAACAAGGTCTTGAAAATCACCAGTGACCTTATAAAGAAGCACTCCAGTTCATTGAATCTAGACGTCAAATCATTGATTCCTTCTTGTCCAAAGCCACCTAAACTGTATGGGCTGCCAAAAATACACAAGGCTAATGCTCCACTACGTCCAATTGTAAGCCAGATCGACTCACCAACCTACAGACTGGCTAAACATGTTGCCCATGTACTTTCGCCGCTGCGTGGACAAACCAGAGCACATACACGGGATTCATACCACTTTGTTAATGAGATCAAACACCTACATCTCAGCAACAATGAAACTATGGTTAGTTTTGATGTGCAATCACTCTTTACATGCTTACCGGTGGAAGATTGCATTAATATTGTATCAAGAAAGCTAAGAGAGAATGACATGCCAATAGAATATGCTGAACTTCTAAAACATTGCCTGACATCTGGCTACATGTTGTAGAATAACCAGTTCTACCAGCAAGTAGATGGCGTAGCTATGGGCTCACCAGTATCCCCCGTTGTTGCCGACATATTCATGGAGGACTTCGAGGAGACTGCTCTGCATACCTCACCAATAACACCCAGGTTCTACAAGCGGTATGTAGATGATACTTTCACAATATTGCCATCTGATAAAGTAACCATATTCTTAAACCATCTCAATTCCATCAATACTAAAATTCAATTCACAATGGAATTGGAGGCAAATAATTCTTTAGCTTTCTTAGATGTATTAGTTATCCGTAATCCCAATAACACCTTAAGCCACACAGTGTATAGGAAACATACCCATACGGATAGGTATTTAAACGGCGAATCACACCACCATCCAACACAGTTAGCTACCGTGGGTAAATCTTTGTTACAGAGAGCACAAGGGATCTGTGATGAGCAGCACCTGGAGACCGAACTTCAACATGTCAAGCAAGTACTGCGTGACAACAAGCTTCGGGTACCGCGTCTCCGTCACAGTGAACGTGTGAAACCAGCCACCGTCGAGCGAGTACCTGCTGTGCTACCGTTTATGAAAGGCGTCACTGACAAGATTGGCTTCATCCTAAAGCGAGCTTCTATAAAAACTTATTTCAAGCCGCCTAAAAAGATAGGTCAATTCTTACCATCTGTCAAGTGTCATATACCCTTACAAGATGCAGGAGTATACAAGCTTGATTGTGATTGTGGCCTCTCTTATATAGGCCAAACCAAAAGATCAATTAAAACTCGCGTTAAAGAACATATAGCTGACTTAAAACACCGTCGCTACACTAAGTCTGCAATCTGTGAACATAGTCTAGACAAAGCTCGCCATTATATTAGATTTGATAAACCACAGATACTCGCAAAAGAACACCGATTCCAACCAAGGATGATCCGCGAGGCTATTGAAATTAAAAAACATCCAAATTTCAATAGAGAAGATGGCTGGCTCTTACCACCTGCTTGGGATCCCATTATTAAAATAATTAAATCAAAAACCAAGCATAATATGCCACAGATTAAAGATGCAGTTAGCACTTTCTGCGTAGAGAGGACTAATTAAAATAATGATGTATCATAGGGTAGTTTCGAATAACTTTGTAACATTAGGACATCTGTCACCTCAGTCCTCCCGTGACCATGGTTGCTGTAAAGTATCCGAAACGTCGGGCTTGTAAAAATCTTAATAATCCGCGATAAAATCCGTAAAAAATTGTTTCATTCACCATATCTTCTTATTTCACTGACTCCTATTATGTCCCATTTTATTTCTGCTATGGCTAGTTCGAGTTCGATACGCTTTTCGGTAGTTCGTAACGATCTTGTATTAAAAGTAGCAATGTATATATTTGAGGTGTACTTGGCTATCTTTGGTTGGTTTTGGTCTTTTTCCCCCACGAGGACCAGTCGGCTTGGGGGAGCTCTCTCTCTCACTCTACTCTATTCCTCTACAAATAGTTCCAATCTACTCCTATATAAATAGTTCTACTCTATTCCTCTACAAATACTTCTAATGCACTCCTATATAAATAGTTCTACTCTATTCCTCTACAAATACTTCTAATGCACTCTTATATAAATAGTTCTAATCTACTCTATTCCTCTACAAATAGTTCCAATCTACTCCTATATAAATAGTTCTACTCTATTCCTCTACAAATACTTCTAATGCACTCCTATATAAATAGTTTTACTCTATTCCTCTACAAATACTTCTAATGCACTCTTATATAAATAGTTCTACTCTATTCCTCTACAAATACTTCTAATGCACTCCTATATAAATAGTTCTACTCTATTCCTCTACAAATACTTCTAATGCACTCTTATATAAATAGTTCTAATCTACTCTATTCCTCTACAAATAGTTCCAATCTACTCCTATATAAATAGTTCTACTCTATTCCTCTACAAATACTTCTAATGCACTCTTATATAAATAGTTCTAATCTACTCTATTCCTCTACAAATAGTTCCAATCTACTCCTATATAAATAGTTCTACTCTATTCCTCTAAAAATACTTCTAATGCACTCCTATATAAATAGTTTTACTCTATTCCTCTACAAATACTTCTAATGCACTCTTATATAAATAGTTCTACTCTACTCTATTCCTCTACAAATAGTTCCAATCTACTCCTATATAAATAGTTCTACTCTATTCCTCTACAAATACTTCTAATGCACTCCTATATAAATAGTTCTACTCTATTTCTCCACAAATACTTCTAATGCACTCTTATATAAATAGTTCTACTCTACCCTATTCCTCTACAAATAGTTCCAATCTACTCCTATATAAATAGTTCTACTCTATTCCTCTACAAATAGTTCTAATGCACTCCTATATAAATAGTTCTACCCTATTCCTCTACAAATACTTCTAATGCACTCTTATATAAATAGTTCTACTCTACTATATTCCTCTACAAATACTTCTAATGCACTCTTATATAAATAGTTCTAATCTACTCTATTCCTCTACAAATAGTTCCAATCTACTCCTATATAAATAGTTCTACTCTATTCCTCTAAAAATACTTCTAATGCACTCCTATATAAATAGTTTTACTCTATTCCTCTACAAATACTTCTAATGCACTCTTATATAAATAGTTCTACTCTACTCTATTCCTCTACAAATAGTTCCAATCTACTCCTATATAAATAGTTCTACTCTATTCCTCTACAAATACTTCTAATGCACTCCTATATAAATAGTTCTACTCTATTTCTCCACAAATACTTCTAATGCACTCTTATATAAATAGTTCTACTCTACCCTATTCCTCTACAAATAGTTCCAATCTACTCCTATATAAATAGTTCTACTCTATTCCTCTACAAATAGTTCTAATGCACTCCTATATAAATAGTTCTACCCTATTCCTCTACAAATACTTCTAATGCACTCTTATATAAATAGTTCTACTCTACTATATTCCTCTACAAATACTTCTAATGCACTCTTATATAAATAGGAGTGCATTAGAACTATTTGTGAACTCTTCTATACTTCTATATAAATAAACTTCTTCCGAACGTATTTTAATGGATTTTAATTGGATTGGAGGCAGTGCAGAGTAGAGTACAAACGCCCTTAGACAATAAAGATAGTCTGTATTTCCTAAATATTGGTAGATTATCGTTTACAGTTTTTTTTTCTATTAAATACACAATGAATATTTTTTGAGAACAGAATAAGAAATCAACAATTTTTTATGACTAACAAATTTTACTTTTCCAAAATGTCGTATCAGATGAATAAAAATTATTATGTGCAAAAAAATTACAGAGCCAAAAATAAAAATTGTCCTTTGATTTAAGCAGTGATGATCGAAAAACGATATCTTGATAAGAATTCTATTTCCTTGGACATTTAAATGAAATTTATATCGTTTATCTGTTGCTTTGTAAGTTATATATCATCATCATCATCAGATCTATCCGTCCACTGCTGAACATAGGCAAGTTATGTATGTAAAGTTTTAATTATATCAAGCGGTCCAGACTGTTTCCGAGGGCCTGGAAGGAGGGTCGGCGCTGCCTGATTTCAAAGGCAGGGTGGACCGCGGACTCAGCTTCGACGGGTCAACCCGTGGTACTAGTGAGCGAAGGTGAGAAGGCCTTGGAAAGGATAGTGGCCTCCCGGCTCGAAGGAGGGCCCGATATAAGTCACTACTCACTAAAACCACCGCGAGTGCCTTCGGCCGCCTATAGTGAGGTGCCCCGGGTTTATCAGCAATAGGGCACCTCGGCGACTGGCCGGTCAACCAAGACTGGAATCGTTCACTCTGGGGGTAACTCCGGCATCCTAGAGGTACCACCAACGACGCCGGGATTGTGCAAAGGAGTCAGGTTCCCATCAATAATGTTCAAGAGTGGAGCCCTATACATATACTTCATATTAATTTTTCTTCATTATCGACCCTATCACACTTATAGCATAGTGTAAATACATAAAGTTGTTCAACGCGTTTGAAGTCACGCGAAATGCCGCTTTTGTTTTGACATTCTTTATTCCTCTAGGGCTGTCACAATATTTTCATTTTTTTTTGTAGCTCTAAGTATTTTTTTTTCTTTTCTTTTTTCCTTTTAAATTAAGTATTTTATCTTAGTAATGTGTGTGTGTGTGTGCGTGCGTGCGTGAGTGCGTGATATGCTTGTATAATATAGCCTATTATGCAGTATTCTCTATTATGCTTTTTATTAGTATATAGATAGTATTTTACATTTAGTGAATGTGTAAGTATGTATGTATTTCTTTTTCGGAATGCCGCCAAAATGACGAGTAACTACTAAAAATAGTGTGCTTATAGTTGAATCAGGTCGTGCATATATTTCACTACTTCATATTCGTAATCGGCATCCCCGAAAACCATGGAAATAATACCCATATTATTTTTATTTAAAAATTCCAGTCCGCCATCTTGTATTTCGAAATATATCGTCATATTCGTAATCGGCACCCCTAAAAACCATGAAAACGATACCCATATTGATTTTATTTAAAAATTCGCGTCCGCCATCTTGAACCTCGAAATACATTATCATATTCGTAATCGGCACCCCCGAAAATCATTCTAAGAAAGGACAAAAATCTAGTAAACAATAATATGCATAATTTAAACTAATATCACTGGGTTAATATTTTTTATTTCATAAAAAAATCATACAAAGAATAAAATACTCTGTAAAAATATAAGTAACGAAACACCTAAACAATCAAAATAAAAAGAGACAGCCTGGCTGACAGCTCCCGAACGAGTGTATGGCAGTTCGGGAGATGCCCACCCCTCCCTCATCCCGCAGAACCCGCACGATTGCTCTGTCTAGACGCGTCCGTTGGACTACTGTATGAATTTGGTTATACTGTGCTTATAGTCAAACTAGACTCTAATACTGATTTTTATTTGTAGAACTTGCAGAACTACATCAAGAGAAACAGAGAGAGCATCTTCTTGTCAGACGGTGTTTATATTGATGATAATGTGGTTAAAGTGTATGTATGTTTGTCATTTATTTTATTTTATATACTACTAGCTAGTGCCCGCGACTTCGTCTGCGCAGTATTCCATTTTGGTCAATTTAAATATAAGCTATATTATTGTAAAGTTTTTACCCCTCCTATAAGAAGAGGGGACAAAGGAACGGGGGACAAGGGGCGAGGATGGGAACCTCACCCCATTGTACTGTCCCGTAGTTGGCAGGGGTTGTTCTGTGGTGCGGGACAACACCTCTGTGGAGGTGGCGTCGGTCCTTTGAGGGACTGACTAGCCTTCGAGGTGCCCAGTTATCTCAACAGATCCGGGGCACCTCACCAAAGGCGGCATTGGTGGCACTCGTCGGGTTGTAGTGGCACTCGCCAGGTTGCAGTGGTAGCTGCGTCCACCTTATCACCTTACGGGCGCAGCGAGTCCCATATACCCGCTTGGGGAGACCCAGTCCCTCGTGGGATGCCTCAGAGCATTTCCCAGCGTAAAAGGAAAAAAGGGGTCTTATGATACGCCAAGACGATCTCCGTCCTGGTGTAATGCGGGTGGCAGGGAATATTTTTACATGTAATATATATTTTTATAAGCAAATAGTACTATCGTCTTCCAAATAGACGGGACCATTTCCATACACAGTTGTGTGCGCGTGGCGGGAAATCGGACGTCTTGGCATTCATTGAAAAAAGCCCATGTCCAGAAGTGGACGAATAAAGGCTGTTAATGATGATTTTTTTTATTTTTTATTTTATGTCATAAGGAGGCACTGAGCAGTCAGAGCCTTATGATGACTACAGGTGCCCATAGACGTATGAAAAATCAAAAGTTATGCAGATGCATTGCCCTCCTTTTCCCTATCCCCCTCAATGGGCCACCGGAAACTCACAAACCGCACGAAACGCTTAGCTGTCACTTGACGCCGTTGTTATGTGAGCTAGAGGTACCACCCTTGTCGTGTCGGCCCAGTTCGACAGAGCAGCATGGCACAACTCTTACTGATGATAATATTCCTAATAAAACCATTAAATTTATTGCAGTTTGCTTTACAACGTGCGTCTACTTCATTTCCCCCGTCTGCTGTTTCCCGAAGTAACTCTGGCTCTTGCCTCCAACGCGATGAACGTGGAGGCCCGCCTCAGTAAGATGGTTGTCCCAGCCAGGTACATACTGTTCGGAAGTAACGTCAAGACCACAGGACATGACCCGTACAAATCATCTCCATTTAACTTCCCACAAGTTATGCATTCTGGAATTGTAACGTAAGTTTTCAAGTAGTTTTATTTTTATTTTTTATGTTAGTTGGATAGGCAAACTGGCAAACGTACCACCTGATGTTAAGTGGTCGACGTCGCCCATGAACATAAACTAGTTTACTTGGATCGAGCCCAGGCAACTCATTTATGTGTTGCCTATCCTGAGACATAAGATGTTAAGTCTCGGTGCCAGTAATTACACTGCCTGTCTTGCCCTTCTCTCCGAAACACAGCAAAGCTGTTTCACGGGAGAAATAAGCAAGATGGTGGTACCCATGCAGCCGGGAGCGCGGCACAGCGCTTCCCTCCCACCGGTAAAATTTCATTTGGTATTTATTTATTCATATTAAATTAATCGCAATTCTAGCGTGTATTTTAAATACAATTTACGTAAAACAAAACAAGACAATTCATAAATGAATAGAGGCACTCAATGAATGACATAATATATTAAAAATAATTAAATTCATATATAGCCTGACCAGAAATACATAAGCCCTGCATTGGTGTCGCCACTGTATCTTTTATACGGTAACACATAGTATCGTCCATACAGAAATTAGTTCCGAAATTTTCCGCAATATGGCGAGGGTTTATATATTTCTTGTCAGGCACATTTTTCATTACTTTACATAGCCTTATAACCCGCGGTCAATCAAGACGCTCAATTGTCAAATTATTATAAGTAGTTTAGACGTTATGAGCGAAACGATGAACACACATATACATAATACCGATATATATCATCGGTCAAAACCATAACCCTCCTTTTTGCTTCGTCGTAGTCGGGTAAAAATTCCTTTATACGCTTGAATTATAAAGTCTGACGTCGGAAAAAATTAAAAATAATTGAAAGGCATAATAAATTAAATTCGTAGCAGTGCTACTTTGTTGTAGCAGTGGCCAAACGCAAGCCTATCAATCATAAAAAAAACGTTGGTGTAGCAACATAAACTTTAATTAATTATAAACACCTCAATAATAAAAAAACCGGCCAAGTGCTAGTCGGACTCGCGCACAAAGGGTTCCGTACCATTACATAATATACAACATTAGACTCTTTAACAAAAATTAACCAAGTTTCAATAGTATAGCTCTTATAGTTTCGGAAGAAAGTGGCTGTGACATACGGACGGACAGACGGATAGACAGACAGACATGACGAATCTATAAGGGTTCGGTTTTTCGCCATTTGGCTACGGAACCCCAAAAAAAGTATGTTTTACTTAATATACATATTTTATAACATTACATTTCAATTATTACATTGCATATTTTTATATTCGGTAGAATTTTAATTATTTTTTTGGAATTTCTAAGGAAGGAACTTAAGTTTAGTTCAAATACGTATTTCCACCTGCTGATTTTTACTATGTACTATTTGTACTACTGATCTAACAAGCTGGTGCTGATTTTTGAACGATGGATCGGATGTGGTGAGGTTCTGTGGTTTTCGACATCGAACTTGTCAACGGGAGTCTGGGGGACATCGCCGCCGACTCTCGAGGCTAATCATCGAAAATTAAACACAGCTTAAATTCCGCTGGGAATTTACTAAATTTGGCTACCTATCTAAATCTAAGAAGAACACAACAGCTGGATTACCGGCTGAAACAATAGCTGAATTACCGGCATTGAATACCGGTGGAGATCTCCCCGTGTCCAGCCATCTTTTTCAGGAGTCACCAGTCAGGCCAGTGTCCTTGACTACCGTACAAATACGCTATTGGAACGTGGGTCAGCTGAAGAAAAATTTCGGTTTTAAAATAAGGTACCCCTACAGCATCTTATTTCGAACCCCTATTTCTATCTGATCGCATCACGGGTCCTACCGCCCCGCATACGCGACACCGTATCCGGGTTTATAATATTTTATAGCCATTCGGTTATTATGGCCATAAAATATTATAAGGCCATAAATTCGGTTCAGTAGTTTTTTAGTTAATTCTTAACAGACAAACAAACTTTACTCCACTTCCTATGATAAAATTATCCACGTATTATATAGGAACTTGCCCTAGTTTATTTAAATTTTGTTTTTGTTTTCAAAAAATTGAGAAACATACATAATATAACGAAGCCGATAGTAAAAACCGTATCAAAATCCGAGTTTAGAAAATATCGATGTACAAAGAGACCAAAAAAAAATCGGTTGTCTGTATGTAAAGTCGAATTACTGACGATAATTGAACGTGACAACGTCATAAGAAAATGGAACGCCTCAGAGCGAGGTAACGCCGCATGCGTCATGTTTTTTCGTTCTTGCAGCCGGCTCCGCCGAAATATTTACTATGAAATCTTTTATTTCAAAAAAGATTTTATAGTATATAAGTACAATTGTAAAATATGGTAAATACAAACTGTTATGAACCAAATGTATCGAGTGGTACCGCACTACGGTCTTATTGACGCTCGCACGTCCCTACGGAGGGGAGCCGCGCGAGCGCCGCTGTAGCAGCAATGCTCGCCCAGTCCGCCACGAATCGTTTCCTTGCATCGACGCCTTGTTGACGCGTGACGTGACGAACGATAATTGTTGTGTGAATCTCATTGTTCGCCAATTTTGGGCATAATCGCGTGGATTGATTGATTTGAGTGTAATGGACTAGTGTATAGTTAATTGACTATTGCGAACATTTAAGTGCCTAGAACAAGTTAATGTGAAAAGTGACGCCGTCATTTGCCGCCATCTTATGAAGCTCCGGCACATCGTGTTCAACCGAGGCTGTCTCAGATAAGTTTAGATCGATTAGCATTAATTATCCGATTGGCCAATTAGGGATTAGTGTTAATTAGATTTATATTTGAGGCATCGACACACCGGAGAAGATTCAAGACGTCGTTTAGGTAATTGTACAGTTTTATGTAGCTCCGTGAAATCGCGGACATGTTCTACTCTATTTGAATTCCGGATAATTATATATATCGCTTCCACTGCATTTCCTGCTAAACCGGATACGGGAATGAACAAATTTTTGGTAGAATAGCGTGGCTAAATATTTTCTGGTAGCACAAAGCCTGGTTAAAACATATTGTTGCAGCACAGAGCGGCTTATGTACTCTTATATACCGCTTATATACGCTTATATACTGCCTATATATTATATCCTTAGGTAAAATACGCTTATGTCCTTATATACTGGTGTAAAATTCGCTTATATACTTGCTTAGCGCCTTTGTTTTTTAACACCTGTTCGAGTTGATATTTTGTTGAAGCGTATACGAGACGTGTTCGCGTATTGAATTGTATTGAAGTAAATTGTGTTTATCATAAATATTCTAACATTAAGTTGAAGGCAAGGTATACGCTCGCTTCTTTGTTAAATTCATTGAGTTATTGTTTATATTAGATGTGCGGTCAGACGCAAATTTGTCAAGTACGGTTAGGATAAAAAGTTTGTTTTTATTTTATTATCTATTTAAGATATTTGTTTATTGTTATAAGCCTTTATTATTGCTTTGTACTTGTGTTTGAATTGATAACAGCTGTTGCGCTATTTGAAGGATAGCCTTATTATTATTGTTGCTTGTTTCGCGATTTAGTTGTAAGCTTGTCTTTTGAAGATGGCGCCCGCTGCGTTTACTATTGTTCGTGAATCCTATGCCGGGATTACGTCACAGCTGAGATGGTTCAGTTCTGCGGCCGCTTTAACCCAAAGACAGGATCGCACCGAATCATTGTTGGACAGGCATGAGGGGTGCCCTATGCGACTTCAGGATGTGGAGACGCTTTACAGGCGCTTCATCTTAAATATTGATGAAGTGCCCCTTGAGTCGTTTCCGAAGGAACGACGGGACCAAGTCCACGAGGACTACGTCCAGATTATGGACCTGGCCGACGCCATCGCCCAAAGCGCGCGGGAGATCTTAGCCTCGCGCGCCGGAGTACCGCCCCATAGGGCCCCCTTGAAGACTCCCGTGGGCCTATTGACCAGGTTGCCGAACTTGGACCTCCCACGTTTTGATGGTCGATTAGACACGTGGATGGGGTTCATCGGCCTTTTTGAGAGCCTCGTAGACTCGAGGGAAGATTTAGGCCCCTCCCAAAAGCTGGCCTATCTGCTCTCCGTGCTTGATGGTGAGGCACGGGGCCTTGTGCAGCACCTCCCAATATGCGACGGGAGCTATGGAGTCGCGCGGTCGTTGCTCACCAAGCGCTACCATAATCAGCGCTGGTTGGCGGATGCCCATATCGACCAGATTATGGACGGTCGTGAGCAACGCCGCCCAGTTGAGGACCGAACTGCTCAACCCCCTGCTGATAGCCACTAACGCGCTCAACCGCTTGGACCTGCCGGTCGCCCAGTGGTCTTATCTTCTGGTGCGTATTGTGCTGAAGCGGTTGCCGGTGTCCTTGAGGGCACGGTTTGAACAGGAGCATGCTAGGGATGAGGCATCTTCTCTCCCTACCTTTGATCAGCTCCTGGCGTTCCTCGAGGACGAGTGTCGCATGGGTGACGTTATGGTCGCCGATGCGCCGGTTGAGCCATCAGGGCCCACGCCCTCTAACCAACGACGCGCCGCCCAAATCTCGCCAAAGTGAAGAGCGAGTCCTCGCTTTGCTGTCGGTAAATCCCAGGGGCACCGAACGGCACAGTACCCAGACTTTGCAGCGCTGCATGTGGCCTCTCGTAGGCGAATTGCACGGTCCCGAGGCTGGTGTTTTATCTGCCTCGGGGACCACTACCAGCGCGCGTGCCCCAACACGCGACCGTGTCCGATTTGTGGAGGGTACCATTTGAAATTGCTGTGCGCTAACGCGAATGGCCGCCGCGACCACGCAGGGTCGCCCTCGGGCGGGTATGTGAGCGGAGGTCGAGTTGAGACTCGCAGATTGAAGTCTGACTCACCCCCCTCACGCCGCGCAGATAATGCTGCCGTCAGCCGCCGACATGTACCAGCGCGCAGCCCCACGGGCGGGTATGGTAACGGGCCCCGGGTTCAATCCCGCACCTCTGTGTCCCGCTCCCCCCCACTGTCCCCACGCGACCATGCAAGGTCACCTCCAGCCGTGTACCACGACTACCGTTCTGCGCAGACCACATCGGGAGTGTCCTTGAACCAGTGTCTTCATACTGGTCCCAAATTGCTCAAGGATCTTTGTGACATCATCACGCGGTTTCGGCGTCATCAATTTGTTTTTGTGGCTGACATCAAAATGATGTTCAGGCAAACCGTAATTGACCCGGATGATCGCCGATATCAATTAATATTGTGGCGGGAAAACCCGCAAGATCCCATGCGTGTTTACGAGCTCAACACGAACACATACAGGCTGCGGTCTAGCCCTTTTTTGGCCATACGTTCGCTTTGGGAGCTCGTGGATCGAGAGCGTATGTCGTGAGCGCAGCCGCCATTTTGAAGGAGGACTTATATGTCGACGACATATGCACTGGTGCGTCCACGGAGAGAGAGGCTCTCCTGTTGCGTGATGAGTTGATAGGCATACTGGCCTCCGCAGGTTATGAGTTGGGTAAATCCAACTTGTCTGCGTTATTGGATGGACTACCAGATGACCATCAGCAGGACCCTCACCTATTTGAGAACCAGGACAATCCTACCATGATGACAGTACTTGGAATCCAGTACAGACCAGTCCAAGACGTCTTCACTTTCAACGTCGACTTGGATTCACCTCATATTTGGACAAAACGACTGGTTTTGTCGACTGTCGCGAGAACCTTTGATCCCAATGGCTGGATATGCCCGGTCATATTCTGGGCCAAATGCTTCCTGCAGAGACTTTGGACTGCAGGTCTCGGATGGGACGAGCCACTCCAAGAAGTTCTTTCGGAGGACTGACTCCTATTTGCTTCCTCATTGACGGCCATTAATAGAATTTCGTTACCCCGTGCTATACTTCCGCCAGGGAAGTATACAGCGTCCCCTCATGGGTTCTCGGACGCTTTGGAAAGTGGGTACGCAGCAGCCGTAATATATTTGCGCACCGTGACTATGGATGGTCAGGTGAAGGTATCGTTGGTCATGGCGAAGAGCAAGGTCGCACCACTGCGAACTACTTTGACAATTCCCAAGTTAAAATTGTCAGGAGCAGCCCTTCTTGCCCGCCTTATGAATCATGTCATGTCCACCATATGCTCGTCAGTTAACATTGCCACTGCCTATGCATGGACTGACAGTCAAATTGTTTTGTGTTGTCTGAAGACGTCAGTCCACACTTTAGGAGTGTTTGTAGCGAATTGGGTCTCTCAAATACAGAAATCGGAGACACGTTGATTTGGAGACACGTGCCTGGCGAAGTCAACCCTGCCGATTGTGCGTCACGAGGATGCATGGCCCTCTTTTTGATTGAGCACTCTCTCTGGTGGGGACCTCAGTGGTTGGCCAGGCCAGAATCCAATTGGCCGCAAACGCCGGCCTTGGATACTGTCGCATTGCCTGGGTTGCGAACGCTTGCGATTGAACGACAGGACCGTCCATTCGACCCCGACTTCCTGTTGAATCGCTACAGCTCATTGGACAAATTGCTGGGCGTCACAGCATGGATCAAACGATTCATAGAGAATTGTAGACACCCTCAGAATAAATGTTTGAAGGCGTTCCTATCGCCACAAGAGCTCCAGGGTGCTCTTCTTCATTGGGTTCGTTCTGTGCAAGAGGCACACTTTGATAACGAGATTGACATTTTGAAAAGGGGCAAATCTAAGCTGTCTGGAGCTATTTGCAAGCTGAATCCCTTTTTGGACAGCGCGGGTCTTTTGCGAGTCGGAGGGCGTCTTAGGAACGCAAACCTTCCTTATGGAGCCCGTCACCCCCTCTTGTTGCCCAAGAGTGGCCACTTGGTGAATTTGTTGGTGACTGATCGTCACATCAAAAATTCTCATGCCGGCTGTAATGCTTTATTGGCCATTTTACAGCGAGAATTTTGGATTTTGTCGGCTCGAAGGACCATCCGTAGTGTGGTCTTTCACTGCATGCCTTGCTATAGGCTCAAGGTCTCCACCATGCAGCCTGTCATGGGTGACCTGCCCTCAGATCGGGTCACTCTGTGACAAGGCCCTTTGCTGGAGTTGGTACGGACTTTGCAGGTCCCTTTTTGGTTAAAACCTCGACCCTCAGGAACAGTAAAACGGTCAAGGCTTATTTGTGTGTCTTTGTTTGCCTGTCCACCAAAGCGGTACATTTGGAACTCGTCTCAGGCCTTTGTTGCGACGTTAGATAGATTTGTGTCACGATGAGGACTACCGTCCTTGATTCGTTCGGATTGCGGCACCAACTTCAAAGGCACAAGTAATTATTTAAAAGAGATATGTGATTTTTTGTCGTCTAATGAGACTGAAATTGCGTCGAGACTAGCTAGTCGCCGAATAACTTGGAAGTTCAGTCCTGCATCATGTCCCCACTGGGGAGGTATATTTGAAAGCGTGGTAAAGGTTGCTAAGACACATTTGCGACGAGTAATTGGCGAGTCCGTATTGACATTTGAAGAGCTCGCAACTGTATTTTGCAAGATTGAAGCCGTTTTGAATTTACGCTCGTTGAGCGCGATCTCTTCAGACCCTAATGACTTGGAAGCCCTTACGCCGGGCGATTTTTTGATTGGACAGCCACTCAACGCCCTGCCGGAATACCCCTTTGTTGATGTGAGACCCAATCGTCTCTCTCGGTTTGAATTGGTCCAACAACTCACTCGGAGCTTTTGGAAACGTTGGAATTTGGAATATTTACATATTCTCCAGCAGCGCGTTAAGTGGACTGATAAGACTGATCCACCTCGTGTTGGCGACCTCGTTCTGGTTAAGGATGCTAACTCACCGCCACTGTGTTGGCACAGGGGGCGCATTCTCAATTTAGTTTTTGGAACAGATGGTGTACCCCGTTTTGCTGAGGTTCAAGTGGGCGGTTCGGTCTTGAAGAGAGCGGTATCAACCTTATCACGACTACCAGTTAATTAGCGGCCAGGTAGATGTTATGAACCAAATGTATCGAGTGGTACCGCACTACGGTCTTATTGACGCTCGCACGTCCCTACGGAGGGGAGCCGCGCGAGCGCCGCTGTAGCAGCAATGCTCGCCCAGTCCGCCACGAATCGTTTCCTTGCATCGACGCCTTGTTGACGCGTGACGTGACGAACGATAATTGTTGTGTGAATCTCATTGTTCGCCAATTTTGGGCATAATCGCGTGGATTGATTGATTTGAGTGTAATGGACTAGTGTATAGTTAATTGACTATTGCGAACATTTAAGTGCCTAGAACAAGTTAATGTGAAAAGTGACGCCGTCATTTGCCGCCATCTTATGAAGCTCCGGCACATCGTGTTCAACCGAGGCTGTCTCAGATAAGTTTAGATCGATTAGCATTAATTATCCGATTGGCCAATTAGGGATTAGTGTTAATTAGATTTATATTTGAGGCATCGACACACCGGAGACGACTCAATACGTCGTTTAGGTAATTGTACAGCTTTATGTAGCTCCGTGAAATCGCGGACATGTTCTACCTTATTTGAATTCCGGATAATTATATATATCGCTTCCACTGCATTTCCTGCTAAACCGGATACGGGAATGAACACAAACTTTATACTATGTAAAGATAATAATATTTATTTTCAGAATCGTAGCAGAGCACTGTAATCTGGGTGGACACATAATAGCAAAAGTAGATGGAATGTCGGTGAACTTGGGTCAAGACACGTTCCAAGTTACGGACTGCCAGTTCACCATCGAGGTACGAGTATACCATTTTTAGGGTTCCTCAAAATGACAAAACGGAACCCTTAATAGGATTAGTTTGATATTCATCTGCCTGCCAGTCTGTCAAACTAAAGGCTACTTTTAATTGATATAAAATCATGAAATTTGGTAAAAAGCAAGGTCAAAGACATTTTTTTTCATATTTATGGCTTAAGGAGGCATAAAAGCAGTCGGAGCCTTATGGTGACTACTGATGCCCATAGGTTTCTGCATAACCAGAGGTTTTGCAGATGCATTTCCCTCCTTTTCGCTACCCCCCCCCCCCCCCCCCAATGTGCCATCGGAAACTCACAAACCGCCCGTAATGCCACAGCATAGCTGTCACTTTACATCGGATGATTGGCCGATGGGACGTACTGCATACAGATCACTGGTTGGTTGAATTGCTATTACGTAAGTGACAAATCACTGACCTGTTTCAGATTTTACGGCACACATTACTACTCTAGCCGGTTATAGGCTCGATGGTTTGAAGGGACGTATTCGTGTCTCGAATATCGGAGAGTGAGCCTCCATGGGACTCCTCATTAACTTCTTGCACGTGCTGCTTTGTACATCACTTCGTACCCATTCGATGCAGCGATGACGAGTCGTTTAGCTGGCTGTCTGATGGTAGGGTGGATGGTTACCATCTGTCGTGTTAAACACGAGTAATCTAGGTTTTTATTATGTTAGTTGGATAGGCAAACTGGCAAACGTACCACCTGATGGTAAGTGGTCGACGTCGCCCATGAACATAAACTAGTATACCTGGAACGAGCCCAGGCAACTCATTTATGTGTTGCCTATCCTGAGACATAAAATGTTAAGTCTCGGTGCCAGTAATTACACTGCTTGTCTTGCCCTTCTCTCCGAAACACGGCAAAGCTGTTTCACGGGAGAAACAAGCAAGATGGTGGTACCCATGCAGCCGGGAGCGCGGCAAAGCGCTTCCCTCCCCCCGGTAGGATATTGAATCTAAGATACCACGCCTTGGGAATAAGGCGTTCGCTACGAGGATTCTGTTAATATGTTATATGTATATTGTAAGACATTGAAATGATTAGTTTCACTTAGTTTGTTATGCCGGTTCTTAGCGGACTAGCTTTGGAACCAATAGTGTAGCTAATTTGACATTCAGTAATATTCTTATGTAATCAAAAAAAAAACTTTTTTTACTTTAAATTTAAATTAAGGCGGGGCTTCACCGCGGCATAAGTCACTTTGCGACGTCATTCGTAGATAACTTTCATCTACACAAGTATAATTGGTTGTATTGTGGATTGTAATTGTATTTGTTACAGATAACGACGTCCAACACAGGAGCTCCACCAATAGTTGCACCCTATTTCGGCAAAAAAAATTGTAGGTTTACGAAATACGATATTTTTTAAACATCACTATGTTACCAGCAGCTTCGCGAGCGAGCTTACGGCTGCTCCATCTAGTGGTGAGATATAAAAAAGTGAAAACAGTGAGTCAAAACTGTAATAGTTAAAAAAGCATCGGGAACGGCGGAAAATATCGGCGGTTGTTTTATTGGTTTCTTGTTAATTAATAATTATTTTGTACTTTGTGCATTCGGAGCGGTTTTCTATAGTGTTTGTTTTATAAACTTAATCTGAATAGTGTATTGTGATTGGTTGGCGAATATTGTGGAGGACTGTTCTGGAGCGGTTTTCTATAGTTTGTTTTTAAAACTTAATCTGTATATAACGTGATTGAAGAAGAAGAAGAAGATTGGTTGGTGAATATTGTGGTAGGCTATTCTGGGTGGGTGGAGTGGGAAGTGATAGTTGATAAATGGGGAATAGAGGGCCGAAGCCGCTCTCCTTGGGGTTTCACGCCGTTACTCCATATTACATACTAAATATTGTTTACGACAGACTTGGCAGCATGACCTTTGATCGTAGCCAGGAACTTAACAGGAATGAAAAAAACAAAAAAAACTAACCCTACCAGTGACAGGGACTGCCGATAGAAGTGAAAACAAAACAATTCAAATACCTAATAAAATACCTACATACAGGCTGCAAAAGATTATGACAACATAGACAATTTAAACGGCGCACAAAATGACCGCATGACATTGACATTTCATTGTGTTTGACGATTGGTTATGTAAACAAACATTGAATAATCATAAATAAATCAAACGTCATATAAACGTCAAATAGCGTCTCATAAAGGTGGTAACGGTGTCGCGAATCCAGAGATTTTATCTCATCTAAAAGTATGCGTATCGCGCCTAAAGCTTTCACTTAAAAAAAAAAAAAACAAACGGCATTGGTATTTAAATCTCATATTTGATATCCATTTTTATACATATATTTTCTGGTGAGTGGGATGGGCTTTCTACATTACATGTAATTCGTACCACTATCCTGCTTATTTCTGTCATTCGTTTGAAAATAAAGACAGGAAGGCAGGACAGGATAGGACAAAATGGATCTGACAATGTAGGATATTATAAGTTTATTTCGTTAGTACTTAGGCGAAGACATGTCAGGTGGTTAATCCATCAACTCATGAAAAAAAAACAGTGCCTTCTAGGAATGCCTCAAAGAAGCGAAGCTTTATAATTTGAAGCGTAGGAACTAAGTGTTAAAAATTCCGCACGTGCACCTAGTTTAGTGTAACGGAAAGCTTCGCTTCAAAAATCTATACTAATAATATAAAGCAGAAGAGTCTGTTTTTTTGAACGCCCTAATCTCCGGAACTACTGGTCCGATTTGAAAGATTCTTTTAGTGTTAGATAGCCCATTTATCGCTGTAACTAACAGGAGTAAAATTAAGTAAGTTAACGCGGGAGAAGCTGCGGGCAACAGCTAGTTTAATATATGAAATATTTTTGTTTCGGATTTTCAGCGAAAATAATTCATCAATTACTATCGAAGCCTATACGCCAGGAATTGGTGTCTGTCCTGCAAGCGAGTATGTTCACGTACATCAACACTTCTGCCATATTCGGCTCCGATTTACCAGAAATACGGCAAGTAATATGTTATGAATTAAGGACATTATATTTTTAGGATTTCGGTTAGAGGGTAACGTTACCCAGTTCCTGCCGGCAGCTGTCCGTCCTTTTTTCTATCCGCCTCCCCGTCACTTGGCTATATCTTTTGAAGGTCAATAGACCTCAAATGTCAGTGACCTCATAGTGTATTACTATGACCACTATAAAACATAATAAAAAAAATTAAATTAAAATTTGGAAAAATGAATATGGTTTCAACCAAGAAGCGTTTTTTCAGCGTGTTTGTATACCTACAAAAATGATTATATAAAATGTATAATAATATAGTACAATTGTACGAAACCCTTCGAGTGCATTAAGTCGAATTACGCTTAGATCGGCCTCAGGTTTGGTGTCCCCTCCCGTCTGAAATATACAAATATTATGAATATTAAGTGCCAAAAGTTATGTGTAGTGTGTAAATTCAATTTTAATAATGTAAAATTTAATTTAAATTCTTAGAAAAGGACAAGATAATATATTTTTGGAGACGAGAAAGTACACTAGAGGTTTAGTGAAGAAGGCGGTCAGCAATACTGTGAGGAAAAAAATAGTAGTTCAACCAATGGATCCGCTTTCAATAAATTGTAATATGGTAAGTATACAATAATGTTTTTTTCTTTTGCGGGAAATACTTTTAGGCATCCCGCGGGGGATGTGGGACTCCCCAGGCAGGTATGTGGGACTCGCTGCGTCCGAAAGATGGAAAGGTGGACGCAGCTCTACCCACTAAAACTCGGCGTTTCCCGGAAGTTTCCCGGATCTGTTGAGCAACAAGGCACCCCGACTCGAGGTATTGTCCCACACCACAGAACAACCCCTCCCAACGGGTGAGGTTCCCATCCTCCTTTCCCCCTGCTCTTTTGTACTCTCTTCTTATAAGAGGGGTACAAAAAGCGGCCCCCTCGGTTCAATTGGTTTCGGCCAAGGTTCTGGGTTCACCTTAGGCCCACCGCCGCGACAAGGCTTGAACCAAGATGGGGAAGTATACAATAGTTACTTGGTTTTATATTTACCAGTGGCCCGGAGATACTTCGTCCCGTCGCAGATACCAGCGCCACCTATTTGTGTACAAAACTTTTTCATCTCTCATACCGCACATAGTATGTAAATTTTATTAAAATAGAGATAGCAGTTTAGGAATATATCGTGGATGTTAAAATAAAGAAAACTTATCATTTATTTTACTGTAACTTAGATTTTTTCTTTTAATATCACAATGCTAAGATCGAAAAAAATATCAAGAAAAAAAGTAGCCGCAATTCCGTGCGAAGTTTTATTCTTGAGGATCCATTTTTAACGACCTCTGTGGCTCAATGGTAGTCTGTCATGTAAATGATTACTAAAATAGGGCACTTCTCCTTATAAAACCTACTAATGAATCATAATGTATTAATTAGTAAATCAAACGACATCTGTGGCTCAATGGTAATCTGTCATGTAAATGATTACTACAATAGGACACTTCTCCTTATAAAACCTACTAATGAATCATAATGTATTAATTAGTAAATTAAACGACATCTGTGGCTCAATGGTAGTGTCATGTAAATGATTACTACAATAGGACACTTCTCCTTATAAAACCTACAAATGAATCATAATGTATTGATTAGTAAATTAAACGACATCTGTGGCTCAATGGTAGTCTGTCATGTAAATGATTACTACAATAGGACACTTCTCCTTATAAAACCTACTAATGAATCATAATGTATTGATTAGTAAATTAAACGACATCTGTGGCTCAATGGTAGTCTGTCATGTAAATGATTACTACAATAGGACACTTCTCCTTATAAAACCTACAAATGAATCATAATGTATTAATTAGTAAATTTAACGACATCTGTGGCTCAATGGTTAGCGCGTTGGCGCTCAAGCCGGAGGTAGCGGGTTCGAATCCCGCCAGGGAACAAAAAGTTGTCTGTGTTCCTGGGTCATGGAAATGTATTAAATATTATGTGTATATCACATAATAAAAATCTTTAGTATATTTATAGTATAAAAGTATAACACATATTTCCGTTGACTGGTACCCGTAACACAAGTTCTTCGAGAACTTACTACGGGAGCAGATTGACGTGGCTTAAAAGCACCCATAGATATTATTATTATTATATTATTAATGAATCGAGATTTCGATGATGATATATTCCAGATATTTTCTTCTTCAGAATCATTATCATCGAGATGATATAGTAGATGTGAACATAAGTAAGGTGGCCGTGTATGAATTAGACAAGTTGTATTCCGCCCACATCGGAGGACCTCACAAACTGAACGACGCGAAAGTTGGCGAAAGTTTCCGTTTCGGCACATTGATGGTAAATCATTTAGTAACACAGATATTACAAAAACTTAACGTACTAAAATCTATATATGACATAAACCTAAATACTAATATTATTTAAAGTAAAACTATTAATCAGTAGCAGTCGCCTCTGCGGCGTAGGCCTCTCCTAAACCTTTCCATAATTCTCTTTCTCTTGCTTTTTGCATCCATTGAGAACCGCACCTGTGCCTAAAAATATCCCTCCACCTTTTGCTTGGTCTCCCTTTTCCTCTTTTCCTGTCCCTTGGTACCCACTCTGTTAGGCGCTTTGTCCATCTTTTGTCATCCATCCTACAAATATGACCTGCCCAGTGCCACTGTAGTAGTCTAATCCTTTTCCGTACATCACTAATTCTCGTTCTACGTCTGATGACGTCATTGCTAATTCTATCTGATAACTTTATTCCTAGCATACTTCTCTCCATTTTTCGTTGACAAATAGCAATAACCTAAACCCAAAACATTTAGTACTTATTATGCATTAAATATTATAAGGATGACAAACTGCCATCAAAGCCAAAATAGTAAATAGTCATTATCATCTAAAAACGTGTTACATATCGGATAGGTATAGAGATATGTGGTATTTAGCTGCGAAGACGAAAGTAAGGTTTACTATTTTCATAATGTATGTATGTATAAATGTAAATATGTATGTATATTACTATACGCAACTTTGTTTTTCTTTAACCCGAAAGCTGGTAAGTGAACGCAGCTCTACCCACTAAAACCCGGCGAGTGCCACCAATGCCGCCTTTGGTGAGGTGCCCCGGATCTATTAAACAAACAGGGCACCTCGACGCCTCGCGACGGCAGTCCCCCAAGGAACCGACGCTACCTCCACCGAGGGGTTGTCCCGCACCACAGAACAACTCCTCCCAACGTCGGGACAGTACAATGGGGTTAGGTTCCCGCTCTCGCCCCTTACCCCCTTCTCAATTGTCCCCTCTTATAAGAGGGGTACAAAGAGCCCCCTCGGCTCAATTAGCTTCGCCAAAGGTGCTGGGCTCACACTAGGCTACTGAGCCCCACCGCCACGTCAAGGCCTGAACCATGGTGGGGACTATACGCATCTTTTACGCAACACAGAAATTTTTGCCAACTGACCTCAGAACTTCCAAATGAAGATGAGATTTGATGATGATGATGATATGTATAAAGATAAATAAATTTTAAATGACAACTATTAATTCAATAAGAATCATTATCGGTGGGAGGGATCTACATCCTGCTTATTTCTTCTGAGTTGGAGCTTTGCTGTTTCGGAAAAAAATAGGACAGGCAGCGTCTTTACTGGGCACCGCGATTTTCATTGTTGCTTGTCTGCCCGTTTAACGATCCAACTAACATAAAAAAAAATCTACGTTAAACATTCTACTTTTACAGTACCACTGTATGTCATCATTTTATATTTTATAGATTCGAGGCCGTTTGAGTACTACAATTTCAAACATAACAAAGACGTATGATTTTCTAGCAGAAATAACTGATGTTTATGTGAGCTACGAACTTAATATAGAAGACAGAATATGGCACACGTTTAATATTACGGGATGGAGGTACATACTTTTTTTACTCCCAATAGGCCACCGGAAACTCTCAAACCGCACAAAACGCGATAGCATAGCTGTCATTTGACGCCGGTGCTATGTGAGCTTAGATACCTTTAAAAATTGTATATACATTATTTCTTATTTTATGTTCATTCTTCAATAACGTGAAGTTAAAAACTGGTCTTTCTCAGTTTAATACATAATATAATAAAAAGATTGCACAGATAATGGAGCGGGAAATATGTATATGAATATCGCTTTATAATTTATTTATTTATATTTGGGAAACAAACAATTATAATATTACTGATATATACTCTTCATTATTTCAGATCTACAGATGTATCAATAAAATCTGATATTTATGACAAGTACAGGGGGATCGGAAAATCTGTTTTAACTGGTTACATAGGAAACAGGCTGAATAATCTTTTGAATTCACATTTATCGGAAGTATTCGATTTATCGGGTAATGACAATGAGAACAGTCTCGAAAAGTCTGAAACAGAGCAAGATGGGACATCGAATGAATATGTCCTACATAAAAACTCACAGAATAATACTTTACAAAGCAGCAAAGAAACTAATGAAACTCAACATGATAATGACAGCACTAAATATGATTCTGACGTATCTCAAGTACACCTGAATATAACTTTTCATGGCCAAAAACAAAGTAGCAAAGAAACTAATGAAGCTTTTGACGATAAAAATAACATTGAACATGATTCTGGTGCATCTCAAGTAGAAAAAGATAAGAGCTCTAATGAAAATGACTTACATGATACATCACAAAGTTATAATGTAGAGAGTGGTCAAGAAAGTAATGAAATTCAAAAGAACGAAGATAGCTCAAGTGAAAATGAACTAAATGTTCCACCACAAGCAGAAACTAGTAAAGAAACAAATGGATCTCAAAAAGACGAAGAAAACTCTCAAGACTCTGATGAACCTCGTATCAAGCTTAAAATATTTTTAAATAGGGATGCAGAAGGCTCTGAAAAGGATTAAGCATAATTATATTCCTGCGATTTATGAAAATCTGTAGGAAAAAAATACTTCAGAATACGTTGAAGATTGTATGTAGGCGAACCTTTACAAAATATAGTAAGAATTATTTTATTCCTATAAATAAATATGTAAAATTAAATTCATTTAATGTAAAAGATATAAAAGATAAAAACTGTTCCATAAATAGGCACACTTTTTTTGATAATAATAGTAATTTAATGTTTAATTTACGAAGTTCTAGCGCGACGATGGTCTAGTGGGTATGGGCTCGGCCTCTTGACTGGGAGGTCCGGGTTCGATCTTGATCCCTGTGGTGCCTTGAAGGTGTGTGAAGTTCACCTACCGGGATTGGGACAGCGCATCGGTGAACTATGGCCAACACCCCCCTCGCCTACTTTCGAGGAGGAGACCCTCCTAACAATGGGATATAATATAAGGATTGATGTTATATAATATAACGAAGCTTGATATTTTAGCCTTGTCTACGAATCTTGTAAATTCATTCGTAGAGAATGCTACGAAGCCAGCTGAGCTACGAAACATAAAAAACGGAAAGCTTGGTTAATATCATGTTTGAAATAACTTCAATAACATTCAAGTCGGCTATTGTAAATTGTATCAAAACTAATCTAGACTCAAGATCAGACTCAGATTGCCTAAACATTATTATTTTCACTCACTCTAGCAAACGGTTATTGAGTGGTAAATTGTGAAACAATTGAATTTAATATATAATTATTGTGTGCCCAGCTCGCCACATAGTGCGTCAATAAATGAAAGTGCTAATATTGGTCACATTACAGGTACCAATATTTGCCTTCTCCGTACACCTGACACCGCTCTGTTTGTATTACGGAGCTTCCTTTATGTCGCAATTTCATGTTATATACGATATTCTATAGATACAATGGCGACATATACATAAATTATATTATGTTATAATAGAGTTTGGACTAGGTTTAGGGGGGGGGGCACCATGGTTCAGGCCTTGACGTGGCGGTGGGGCTCAGTAACTTGGGTGAGCCCAGCACCTTGGGCGAAGCTAATTGAGCCGAGGCAGGGGGCAGGCGAGGATGGGTCCCTCACCCTATTGTACTGTCCCGACATTGGGAGGAGTTGTTCTGTGGTACGGGATAACCCCTCTGTGGAGGTGGCGTCGGTCCCTTGCGGGACTGACTAGCCGTCGAGGTGCCCTGTTTGTTTACTAGATCCGGGGCACCTCACCAAAGGCGGCATTGGTGGCACTCGCCGGGTTTTAGTGGGTAGAGCTGCGTCCACTTACCAGTTGTCGGGCGCAACGAGTCCCACTTACCCGCGAGGGGAGACCCACTCCCGCGGGATGCCTCAGAGCATTTCCCGGCGTTGAAGAAAAAAAAGGTTTAGGGGGAGGGGCAATGGACAGTCGGTCCACCTGGTGGTAAGTGATCACCGACATTTATAAACACGCGTCACACTACAGTGTTTGTAGATGCCCTGCCGGCCTTTAAAATATGAGTGTGTTCTTATAATGATAGGTTTGGACTACCTAAACAACTATATCCGCAGTTCACAATTGGGCTTGATAGATAGGTCACAGTGGAAAGTGTGGCTTTACCTTTACATTTGTGATGCTGATCACCAACAACATGTTGTTTTGCAAAACACTGGTATTTACAGTACTGTCAAATTATCATGGCCACATGAAAACAGCTGCAATAACTGCCACATGAAAAGGCCGGCTACGCACCTGCTAACCTTCTGGTGTAGCGGGTGTCTATGGGTGTAGCTTTTCACTTACCATCAGGTGAACCGACCGTTTGACCCCTCTTCTTTCAAAAATAAAAAACTACGCAGAAACGAATTTAAACATAAAATTCGTTTCTGTGTAGCCTTTTTTTTTAATTTTATGTAGTCAAGATAATTTGACGTGTGTCCTTAATTAAAATATTCTCAAAATATTAAGCGTAACAACAAAATATATTTACAAATGAAATAAAAATATTTATAAAAACATTTAAAAACATTATAAAATAACAATCTTTGTCAAAATATATAGGCCTCATAATCTTCATTCCGCAAAATCTAATATAATTCTGAAAGTGAAAAAATTCTTAAATGCGAGATTTTGGTACAATTGGTAAAAAAGATTTTTACGTTCATCCGTCAACAAATTTTGGTAGCAATATATCTGTACTAGATATATGACGGTGTGCAATAGCCGCTCTTAGTTGGCGACGAGTGGCTGGGACCGGCCGTCTTGGCGTTCATTGATAGATGCATGTGTCCATCAATGGATGGAGAAAAGTCTGACAATGATGATGTCTTGTGTATTTCACGACTTAAGTGTACAATTGTCTATGATTTAAGGAAGTAAATAAATAAAATCAATACCTTTTCATATCGTCTTCGTTTGATGAAGGCGTCTCAGAATCTTTATAGTTGAGTGACTTTGACCCATACGTGTGATCACTTATATAGATTTTTAATTTTTCATCATCCAAAGACGAATCGTATATCGGTAAAAGATTTCTAGTTAATTCTTTATTATTCTGTGTCGCGGGTGTTGTTTTCAAAAACGGAAAATATACCCTTGTTATGAATTTGGTATTGATATACTCTGGAATCTGGAAAATTACGATTTGTCTTGATGTTAATAGAAGAGGCACTTAATGATGGGCTCCAAGTCCCCCATCAATATAGCCAAGTTAGGTTATCTTGGCGTCTTGCCGCTGGGACTAGCATGTTTTATGATTGGACTGCTTTTACGAGCAATACGAGCCGACAAAAATCGCATCTTTCCAATTGAGATAATTACTAAAACTCAAACTCTGTATTTTATACTTTAAGGAATTATTGGATATCTGACTGTATGATTATCATCGCCATCTTGGCGTTCGTTGAAAGAGACCTATGATCACAATGGACGGAAAAGGTTGAAATATATATATATATATATATATATATATTCGTCATTTCGTCATTTATATATATATATATATATATATATATATATATAAATGACGAAATGACGATGAAAAAAATATAAATTATTTTATAAATATAATATTACATAGAATTATAATAGAAAAAAGGAAAAATTATATAAAAATAAGAACCGTGTTACCTGTTGCGTTAAATTCGTTTTAGACGACGAGCTTACAAATTTATTTTCTTGGTCCTTATTGGTTTCTGACTGTCTTATAACATTCTTCAAGGAGTTAAAAATCACGCTTCTATAGTCTCCTTCAAAAATAAGTAGATTTAAAAAAATATACTACCAACGGAAATCAAATCATAAAAAAGGTATTAGTAATACCAGTGAAATTATTTAAATGTTATAAAAATCATTTATTATTTTTTATTACGACAAAAAGTTGCCAGTATATCGTTATGCTGCTTATTGCGTAATGCACCGCACCTGCGTGTATCGTCCCGAAGTAATGCGAGCCGAAGCTTCGTACGTTTGAAGTTTGAACACTAAAAAGTTAGCGCAATAAAAGCTGTGATCACAACGGCTTCGATATTTTGAATTAACTATTGACATGATTTTTGGTATGTTAAAAAATTTAATAATTTTGTGGGTGTAGGTAATAGTGGCGTTACTCCGCCGAATTATATGGTGATCTAGAAATTTAATTGTGTTAATCGGACATTCCTGCTGCGAGTTGTTTCATAAAGTGAGTAATTGTCACTGGTATTTCATGTACCATTAAACTATCGTGTAATAGTTTCAAACGTTTAACTGTGGACGTCGCCTTTCTTTAAGTACATCTACATAATATTGTGTGCTAACAATTTGATTGAACACCAGATGTTTTTTTTTGGATTCCATAGGATGGGCTCAGATTCATGATTATGGGTAAATTCTAGTACCATTTTATTGCTCGACTCCATTTTTACACAGCCACCTGCATGCGTCTGAACTGAGCAAAAACTACGGCCAAAATGAAACTCTCTCTATTGAAATTGGGGATGTTTTTTGATTTCAATAGCCTCACGTAGAATGGTTGGTGGCGGTGGGGCTCAGTCGATTAAGGTGAACCCAGCACCTTTGGTGAAGAAAATTGAAGCGAGGGAGCTGCTCTTTGTACTCCTCTTATAAAAGAGGGGACAAGAGGCGAGTATGGGAACCTCACCCTATAGTATTGTCCCGACGTTAGGTAGGGTTGTTCTGTGGTGCAGGACTACCCTTCTGTGGAAGTGACGTCGGTCCCCAAGTGACTGACTAGCCGTCGAGGTTTAGCTAGCTGTTTGCTCAATAGATCCGGAGCACTCGCCGGGTTTTAGTGGGTAGAGCTGCGTCCATTTACCACCTCGGGCGCAGCGAGTCCCACATACACGCCTGGGGAAACCCACTCCCCGGTGGGATGCCTCAGAGCATTTCCCGGCGTAAAAGAAGAAAAGAGAGCCTCACGTAGAAAACAATACGTATTGTATTCTAATGTTTATGCGAATTTCGCTCATTATAATAAAACAACTTTTATAAATTTTGTCGCGGTTTATAAAGATTTGCCCGACGTTTCGGATACTTTACAGAAACCATGGTCACGGTCACATAATTGTCAATACGGCTGTAGATCTGAATTAACGTGGACGAAGCGAGCAACGAGAATATAATAGAGGTTATATTTGCACCGTTCCAAGTCAGCCTAGGTATTTTTCTAATTCCGTAAAATTGAACTAAAGCATTGTGTAACATGATATTAAAGTGCTAACAGGCTGCGTCGGGTTTGTGGGGAAAATAATTAAATGAATTAGAGGACATTACGACACATTCTTTTAAATACACAATAAAAAGTTTAACTCTTTTTGTTTTCGCTGGGGAATGCGTTTAGGCATACCACCGGGTCCAGAGTACTTGGCCAGCCCAACGCGGGTACTGTGGACTTCCGCGGAAAGAAGGCTAACTAGGCTAACTTATGTTCCCAAAGAAAAAAGTTTTTTGTTTTCGCCGGGGAATGCCTTTAGGCATACCACCGGGTCCAGGCTACTCGGCCAGCGCGAGTACTGTGGACTTCCGCAGAATGAAGGCTAACTAGGCTAACTTATGTTCCTATTGTAACAAGTTTTTCAGACAAAGTTATTTAATTACCGGCCATTCAAGATTTAAATATATTTTTTTATAAATAATTTGGAGCCTTTTTTACAGAAGTTCAACTGATGGTGGGTGATTAGCGACATCCACAGACACCTGCTACACCAGTGGATTAGCAGGTGCGTTGCCAGGCTTACAAATATGAATATGCTCTTTTCTTGAAGGCTCCTAAGGTAAATATCGAACGAACTCTAGTATTTGTAAATGATTTGCGGCTTATCGTATCTAAATCAATTTAACAGTAATAGGTACCTTCCTTATTGTCTATCCTTGATTCATAAAATATATCTGGTCTATCACTTTTTGGACTGTTCTTGAAGACGCTAACGTCTGGATCTAAAAATTAAGATTTTTAAGAGTTCACAAATAGACATGTGATATTAAACGAATATACTAAGATAAGTTCTTTTTAAACGACGAATTTGGTAAAAATCGCTCACTCTATGTGAAGATTTCTAACGTAAAATTAAAATACATTAGCTAAATATCAGTACTGAGTACACGTAATGGTGTGTATATTATATTATTATTGTATGTATATACCACAAGTTGTGTATATTATTAAATTTAAGCAACATTATCAAAATAATAATTCTTGTCGAATTGTTTTTTATATGTAGAGATCTAGTTATATTAATAATAGCTAGTTCTTCTTGTATTTAGTCATGAGACGTCGAACAACTTAGGGCTCGCTTCTCTACTCTTCTTTTTTTCGTCCCCCCAATAATCTGACATAATTTAAGGATGATTCCTGTCTAAAAAACGCTAAAAGCGGAGTGCATTTATAACACGCGACAGTCTTGGTGATTTTTCAATGCCCTTTGCTACTTGGTGAGATTGGGTGAGATTTGGCTCGACCTCCTTCCTTCCCTAAATATCTCACATAATTGCCCCTTTAGTTCCCAGTTTGTAAGGACTTATATTAATGATGGCTTGGTCAGTTTTCTGTATAGAGAAGGGCAATAGTAATAACTTACACTTTAAAGTGAGAAATTCCGCGATGGAGTAGTTATAGCCGTACGCGACCCCCGCGACGATGGCAATGACGAGCCCGGAGAGAACGGCGAAGCACAGCCAACAGGACACTACGAATGTTAGTATCCTGGAATTAAAATAATGAATATCACTTTATTTTTTATAAACAATCTAAAACAGGCGAGGAAGGTGCAGGTTGGTGAACTTCACACACCTTCAAAGACTTTTAATCTCATCGGGCATGCAGGTTTCCTCACGATGTTTCCTTTACCGGTGAGCAAGCGATGGTCTCATGTTCAGGTTTACATAAAAATTCAGAAAAACCCATTTGTAGGCATCACAGGGGGGGGGGGGGGTCAGGTTCAAACCCGGATCTCTGGGTTCTCCCCCAAGAGGCCGAGCCCGTGCCCACTAGGCCATCGTCGCTCACTCATCGCCTGATTTCGAGGAGGATACCCGTGCCCAGCAGTGGGACATATAAGGGTTGATATAATTATATATAATATTATATAATCTAAAACAAAATCAATTCATACTACTTAAGGTAGTAGCTGCCATGCTGCTTTGCAGTCGAATTGGGCCGGCACGACCGAGGTGGTACCTCTCGTTCACATAATACCGGCGTAACGTGACAGCAAGTCGCATTTCGTGCGGTTTGTGAGATTCCGGTGGCCCATTGGGGATAGGGAAAAGGAGGGCAACACATCTGCATAATCTTTGGATGTGTATGGCTATCGAAGGTCGAAAAACGGCTTCGACTGCTTGTTTGCTCTCCTATGATATAAAAAATAAAGTAGGGTAAGGTGCACGTCCATTGGCCCGCGCCGGACACGCGGCAAACAACAGATTTTAGTTTTCTTTATATACAAAGTCAGACAAGTTTTTCTTTCTTTTTCGGAGGGATCTATGCTAACGGCTCGAAGGCCCTAATGCTACATTGGATTAGTGTGAGCCCATTTGGCTCACTTTTGGTTTATAAAAGTGGGGGGTTGCCCCCCGCCAACCGTGCAGTCTGCGACCACACGGCCTCCTGGCGTCGGTTGTGAAGAGTCAGACAAGTGCGTCCACTGATCCAGACCGTATCCCTTTATACAATGAAACTAAAATCCGTTGCGTGCCGCGCGTGCCGTTCGTACGATGCTGATATGTGGACGCCTTGTACCTTGTGTAAGATTCTTCTTGAACATGTTACAATTTTATCGGCTCGTATGGATTCCGACGAATTGAGAACCTCCTCCTTTTTGAAGTAGGTTAAAAACATAGGTTACTGTAAATGAAGTAAGACTGGCCACCCCACCATGGTTCAGGCCTTGACGTGGCGGTGGGGCTCAGTAGCCTAGGGTGAGCCCAGCACCTTGGGCGAAGCTAATTGAGCCGAGGGGGCTCTTTGTACCCCTCTTATAAGAAGAGGGGACAAAAGAGCAGGGGGCAAGGGGCTAGGACGGGAACCTCACCCTATTGTACTGTCCCGACGTTGGGAGAGGTTGTTTTGTGGTGGGGACAACCCCTCTGTGGAGGTGGGGTCGGTCCCCTGAGGGATTGACTAGCCGTTGATGTGCCCTGTTTGCTCATTAGATCCGGGGCACCTCACCAAAGGCGGCATTGGTGGCACTCGCCGGATGCATTGGTGGCTCTCTGCCACTTCAGCGTTCTTATCTAAGCATAACTAAGAGGTAGTGCCATGCTGCTTAGCAGCCGAATTGGGCCGGCACGACCGGGGTGGTACCTCTCGCTCACATAACACCGGCGTCAAGTGACAGCTATGCTGTCGCGTTTCGTGCGGTTTGTGAGTTTCCGGCGGCCCATTGGCGGGGGGTTAGGGAAAAGGAGGGCAACGCATCTGCATAATCTTTGGTTGTGCGGATGTGTTTGGGCGTCGGTAGTCGCCAAACGGCTTCGACTGCTCATTGCCCTACTATGCCATAAAAAAAAAAACTCGTGCGTAGACTACGGGACTCTCAACTGTTGAAGTATTGGATACAGCTCCATGCTTCAGCAATTCACTTATCATTTTTATAAAGTAGTAAAATTTATAAATTGTTTTACACTAGAACTATGAACTAACAAATATGGATGTAAAAAATCTGTTTTTTTTTTTTTATAAATTTGAATAACGTCAGGTAAATTCATTCATCATCATCATCATCCTTTATCCTTCCATTGTTGAATATAGGACTCCTTCAATGAACACCAAGATGACCGATCCGTCGCCACTCGCATCTAGTACGGACCGGTTAATGGCTGACCAACATTTTGTCTACCTAAACGCGGCCTCCAAGCGTGAACCTTATTACCCCATCGGCCATTCATTCTCCTGAGACCAGCCCACTGCCACTTCAACGTGCTTATTCTTTACGTGATATAGGTAACTAGTTCTCTGGCGAATGTTTTCATATAGATAATTCAAAAAAAAAACCTTTAGGTATATACTTACAACATTACCTTTGTATTAAATCCAAAATTAATGAAAAACAATTACATATGGAGCACATTACAATATAAAACTAACTTATACCGTATACGTAATATTACACTGTTCTAATCGTGAAATTGGTGAAGACCTTGCTAGTCTTTAAGGTTATAACAATTATTATCGTACATCCAACGCTAATTATTGTTTATTGTAAATATATACAAAAATAATGAGGCAATAAGACATAATGGTCGTAAAATATTTGACACATGTAAATATACAACCTCTTTGTTAATACGAAGGTATGGGAATGTTGAGACAATTGCCCGTGGTTCCACATAGGACTAAACAACTTGCACATTTTTGGTGATGTTTAAATATGTCAGTAGGTTGAATAATAAATTACATATTAATGATTTTAGTATGTTACTTGCTCACATTTTTGTGAATGAATAAAATAAGTAAAAAAAATATCATAAAATAAAAGTTATTGATTCTAGAATGTTAAAAAGTTATGAGAAGCTAGAAACTTGAGTCGTTTTTCTACTATATGGGAGTCTCGATTTTATAGCATACTAACTGTTGTCCGCAACTTCGCCCGAGTAGGATTAGATTCACAGCCGTACCTGGATTGATGATAAATATTTTTATAGCCTAAGTTACTCCTTAAAAAATCAGCTGTCAGTGAAAGTCCCACAGATAATAGCCGGAACAAACAGACAGAAGGGCAGACAAATATTGGAAAAAATGTTATTTTGGTATATGTACCGTATATACACGATATAAGTAATATTCCGCAGTATGGCGAGGGTTTTTATTTTTCTGGACAGGCTATAGTTATAATTAAGCAGTAGTTATAGATACTTTTTTTTCTTTAACGCGGGAAATGCTCTGAGGCATCCCGCCCGCCGATCTCGTGGGACTCGCTGCGCCCGAAAGATGGTAAGTGGACGCAGCTCTACCCATTAAAACCCGGCGAGTGCTACCAGAGCCGCCTTTGGTGAGGTGGTTGTTAAGCTAACAGGGCACCTCGACGGCTAGTCAGTCCTGCAAGGGACCGACGCCGCCTCCACAGAGGGGTTGTCCCGCACCACAGAACAACCCCTCCCAACATCGGGACAGTACAATGGGGTGAGGTTCCCAACCTCGCCCCTTGCCCCCTGCTCTTTTGCCCCTCTTCTTATAAGAGGGGTACAAAGAGCCCCCCCGACTCAATTAGCTTCGCCCAAGGTGCTGGGCTCACCCTAGGCTAATGAGCCCCACCGCCACGTCAAGGCCTGAACCATGGTGGGGAGTAGTTATACAGTCTAGTAACTTGTTGATCAATCGACTGGTAGGTCTTTAAGTTTTCTTATTTTCTAGTCTTATTGACGTTTAAATTAAAAAGGAATTGACAGTTTACCAACATTATTGCTTTTGTCGGAACTTTAACGCTGTTACGAGGAAATAGTTTTCCGAACGGAACGAAACACAACACCGGAATTAGACTTACTATTATTTTGATGACTTTTGTACACAAGGGGAATGCGTTTCATATACCAGGTATACAACAGCAACTGTTTTTTAAGTGAAAATATTATTTGACTGCATTTTGACTGCAACTTTTTAGGTCAGTAATTACACTGCCTTTCTTTCTTACTTTATGTGGAAATGGCAGTATTTATTCATGGTAGAATCAAGCAGGAAGCGCATTCCCTTTACTCATAAACTACTTTTCTGAGTAATAGATACATAAGGTAAGGTATAAACTTTATATATGTATAAATGTTCTTACCACTTAGTCGATTTAGTCAACTTTTGCACCATTGTATAAACACTCACTGCGGAGGTTGGCGCGGACCTTTTACTCCCTGCGGTCACCCGAGCGATGACCGGCAGTTAGAGCACATGGCAGGAGATCCTCTCCTTCTGCGAGGACGTGATGTCGCAGGAGGAGGAGCGCACTGGCGCCGTTCCACCCTTATGTATTCAGGGTGCCTTAATTGGAGTAGGAGGAGGGGACGCTACCCCCTATCTTCAGAAGAGTGCCTCCAGGCCCGCCATCATGGCCCGGTGCAGACGGAACCAGATCCTTCCTCCTCGTCCTCGGTTCCCACGCTGGGGCCGACCAGACGACGAGGAGGGTTTTCGTAGGTAGAAGAGTCTGCGTTCAACTTATCATATTTTCTTTGGGCGCCGAAAGTCCGACATAGCCCCCGGGTCCCCCGAGCCCGATGATATGCGTAAAAGCGTTCCCCAGTGTCAACAAAAAAGAAATGTATATAAACAAACATAATTTTAGGCTTTAATTATAGGCTAATATTAAAATTTAAAGAAGAACATATATTCTACACGATGATAATGATGCTTTACATTCATACAAAAACCGGTGGGAGGGTATGCCTAATACCACACTCACTCGTCTGCATGGGTGTACCATCTTGCTTGTTTCTCCCGTGAAACAGCTTTGCTGTGTTTCGGAGAGAAGGGCAAGACAGGCAGTGTAATTACTGGCACCGAGACTTAACATCTTATGTCTAAGGCAACACAAAAATAAGTTGTCTGGGCTAGTTCCAGGTAAACTAGTTCATATTCAAGGGTGACATGTCACTTACTATCAGGTGGCACGCCCGCCAGTTTGTCTATCCAACTCGATTCGGAAGTTATTCTTTATTTAAATGAATAGAGAAGAAAATAATTATTTATACAAGCATTCTGTGGGAAATGTGTTTTTGTAAATTATTCCGCGACCTCTAACAACATTTTCAATTTCCATTTTATGAAAGGTTGGGATACAGAATGTAAATGAATCATTGATAACGTACGGACCGACCTGCATGTAGATTGTAAAGAAAATTTAATACAAAATTAATAAACTGTGTTGCCAGCATTCATATGTTTATCGTTGTACGTTGAATGGAAGAGAAGGTATCGTATCGTTATAACTTATAAGTATGTGCTTGTGGACATAGCTGGATATACTTTTTCTTTTTTTTCTTTTACGCTGGGAAATGCAAGGCTGAAACCATGGCGAAATCTGTATAATAATTAATAACTTATGTTTCGCAAACTAACAATGGAAGTCATTAATTTATCTATACAGATAAATAAAATTGGAGTATCTGTTTGTAATATTGAAAGAACCTTTTTTATTGAATGCATAAACGGGACATATACCAAAATAGATTTTTTACAATTTTTGTCTGTCTGTCCATCTGTCTGTCTGTCTGTCTGTCTGTTTGTTCCGACCACGGAGCAAAATCTCTGAAATGGCTGGACCGATTTTGACGGGACTTTCACTGACAGATAGCTGATGTTATAGGGAGTAACTTAGGATACAAAAATAATCATCATCACTCCGGACATGGCTGTAAATCTAAGTTAACACGGGCGAAGCTGGGGGCAACAGCTAGTATGTTATATAATACAATTGCCAGTCAAAGAAGCGAACATATTTATATAATTTATTTGTTTGGGATTCGAAACCGCGACCTCTGTGTAAATCAGTTACATCACCTGTTAACGTTTAAATTCTACTTTTTACCACTCCAATAGTTTTTTGCGCCAAAATAAACGCGTCACGCGAGAGGTAAAACTAAAACCCTCGCCTTTGAACGGGCTGTGTTAATGAGTGCGGTGCTCATTAGTTGATGTGCTGTGGAAAATATTATAGAAATACTAATATTTATATCAAGACTGTAGCCCTCTGTACCGATTGAGCTTAAAGGCCATCAGGCCGAAAAGTCTAGCCCTTCCGAAAAAAAAACGGCTGTAGCCCGAGCCCGCGTGGACATGGATTTGTTTATTATATATATATATATATATATATATATATATATATATATATATATATATATATATATATAAACAAAAAATTATAACCGACTTCAAAATATAAAATAACTAAAAAGTAATAAAATAATTAATCGCGTTTCTTTAATATTTGTGTCTACAACTAATAATCATCTTGTACTTCTACTAATGTACAATTTTTGTGTTTACCACGTCATTATTGTTACTTTTGGAGTCGGTGTTAGCTAAGTTAAATAAGTAGTAAACCAGGTACATCAACAAATACGTCACCGTCGTCCGTCACCGGTGTCGTATTTGCTGCTGTAGGTTGGCTGACACCGACTCAAAACTCCGACCTTCATTAAATTGTAGTGCTTTAAAATGCTTATTTAAAAAAATATTAATCGCACTAGTCGGTCCTACGAATTTCGAAGGTTTCCCTCTATTTCTCTAGGATGCCATCATCAGATCCTGGTTTACTTATCATGGGACCATTTGGCAAGTATACCCTTACAAACAAAAAAAGAATTTTGAAAATCGATTCACAATTGACGGAAAAATCGGTGCACATACATAAAAAAAAATACCGGCCGAATTGAGAACCTCCTCCTTTTTGTCGAAGTCGGTTAAAAACAAACCGATACTGGTGAATAAGTTACCTTACGTATATGAGCTTAGAAAGAGTATGTAATGGATATGGAGAAGGTTTTTTTTTCTTTAACGCCGGCAAATGCTCTGAGGCACCCCGCGGGGGAGTGGGTTTCCCCAGGCGGGTATGTGGGACTCCGTGCGCCCGAAAGCTGGTAAGTGGACGCAGCTCTACCCACTGAAACCTGGCGAGTGCCACCAATGCCGCAAACAGGGCACCTCGACGATTAGTCAGTCCCCCAAGGGACTGACGCCTGACGCCACCTCCACAGAGGGGTTGTCCCGCACCACAGAATAACGCCTCCCAACGTTGGGACAGTACAATGTTCATAGGCGACGCTGGCCACTTACCATCATGTGGCTCGTCTGCCCGTTTGCCTATCCCAAAAATAATACCCATACACAATTAAAGGAGACGGTCCAAAATTGTATGGGACGTTGGTCTACTTTTGTACATGTAATGAGATGAAGGAAAGAAAATATTGATTTGATTTGTTCATATCCATGAATTCATCTCAATTTCAGTGGAAGAATAATTTAATGTTTCCAAGATTTGCAAAACTACGTGTATAAAAAAATGGCGTATGGCTTGTATTCTTTGGCGTTATCTGTCAAATGTAAGGAATTATGTCATTGTTCGAGCATCTGTCATCATTCGGTTTGTCATATTTTGTCAGAAATGACATTAAGTAAGTACTACTCATCCGTCTGAAGGGCGCCATATTCATTAAGAATTGCCAACAAGTTAAAAAATTTGAAATATATTTTTATTTTTTGCTTGTAAATTAGTTTCTTATACTAATTTATTTTATTTTTAATGAAATCTATGTATTTTTTCTCTATTTATGGTATACTGTACAAGACCAGACCAAAATGGACCGTCTCCTTTATATGATAAAGCCTTGTTTTGTATGCTTCGATATGATTCAAGTTAGTGTCGTGAGACAACCGTCATCGGCAGATGTCATGCAATCTTTATGGTCGTATACAAGACAACGTTGGTTCTATTTGTATTGGTTCTAAATTTTGGTTGGAATTTGATTGTAATTTTCATGTTTTATCATTTACTTTCATGCAAACTATCTTTAGGGCTTGTTCAGACACGGCGACAACCGTGCGATTTCAGAATCGCGTGGGAACCGCGCGGGTCTTGATACTTGATACTTGAGGTCAGGCTGGTATCCGCAACTCGACGCTTGCGCGCCTATTTTGCGTGCTGTGAGCCTGAAGCCACTGCCAGTTAAGCTCCTGTAAGAACGCTAGCAGTCTCTTGACATCCGGGCAGATCTCCGGGAGCGTCCTCGGGCACCCGAGATGGGCACACACACAGCCCGGAGCGGCGTGTATTATCTTCGGAATTTTGAGATGAGGTAGTATTTGAAAAAAATATTAGCTGGTTTCGTGATGGTCGTAGACTATTATAAGGGATTTTAATTTAATTAATTAAGGTGTGCGACGATGGCCTAGTGGGTATGGACTCGGCCTCTTGAGTGAGAGCCGAGAGGTCAGGGTTCGATTCTGCCCCCCCCCCCCTGTGATAACAAGAAATGGGTTTCTCTAAAATTTCTAGGTGCACCTGAACATGAGACCATCGCTTGCTCACCGGTGAAGGAAACATCGTGAGGAAACCTGCATGCCTGATGAGATTAAAAGTCTTTGAAGGTGTGTGAAGTTTACCAACCCGCATTGGGCCAGCGCATCGTTAAATATGGCCCAAAACCCTCCTCGCCTGATTTTGAGGAGGAGACCCGTGCCCAGCAGTGGGACATTATAAGGGTTGGATATTCTATACTAATATTATAAAGCTAAAGAGTTTGTTCGTTTGAACGCGCTCATCTCAGGAACTACTGATCTGATTTGAAAAATTCTTTCAGTGTTAGATAGCCCATTTATCGAGGAAGGCTATAAGGCTATACAACATCACGCTGTGACTAACAGTAATTTAGTTGAGTAAGTTAAGGTGGGCGAAGCTGCAGGCAACAGCTAGTATTATATATTATTATTATTAAAATTAATTTTCTTTTTGTGACAGATTAAATACTTGTAACTTTTTAATTTGCTAAGGTTACACGCAACAAACTAAAATTTAGAAACTGAACATAAAATCTACTGACAATACTCTAATTAACATATTCCAGTGTAAAAATCTTTTTCAAATATTTAGTTAGTTTCGCGTAAATACAATTTTAAAATGATTCGCCGTGGCGTCCATGACTACCCTTAAAATATAGGATATTTAAATAATGGATGATTTTGAAATTCTTTTATTCGTATTCTTCTTGAATAAATGTGACCAGTAGCGAATAACGATTGCTAATAATATACAGTGCGGTAAGGGGCTCTTGTCGGACCAAGTCAAATATTAAGTATTTTTACTAATTGTTTGTATCAAATCAATTAATCAAATTGATTGGAAATCGTCTTTTAATCGAATCGGTAGCAAGTTTGAATCCTATGAAAATCTGCTATTATAATAATAATAACCAATTTAAAAATTGATTGACTTCGTTGCGTAACATGGATAAAGTAATTGAAGTTTACCTAAGACGAAATTTCTTAGTTTTTTTCGCAATAAACCGTTTTTAAGTACATGCTTTTTTATTTAACATTGGGCGTATTATTTTATGCCAGTTTGAAATTAAAAAAAAGTCACGTTTCGAACTGTACAATAATTGTGTTGTCACCAAAATTATTTAGTTTCTTAAAATTTTCTTAAGTTGTTAATGTTAAAATCTTAGGCTCACCCGATAGCAGGTGTATGCTAATCGATTTTTGTGTAAGATTCGATTCTAAGCCGATTGTCCGTCATAATATATAATATATTTGGGCCAAGGGCGCTAGGTTCTTGCATATCGACTAGATTATACTGCGGTATCGAACAAACTTTGTGATTCAAGTTTTATTGTCATACAGTTTTCAAACTGTTGTATTTTCTAGTAAAACGACTACCACATTTGTTTGTTGTAAAATGAATATGGTTATATTTGAGAGAAACGAATTACGTTCTGTATTAAATACTAGTGATTAGAGTTCTTTTGTCTGTCATGAGGAGGCAACCGAGCAGTCGGAGCCTAATGGTGACGACCGATGCGCATCGACATCCGCACAACCAAAAGTTATGCAGATGCGCTGCCCTCCTTTTCCCTCTTCCCCCAATGGGCCACCGGAAACTCATAAACCACACGAAACGTGACAGCATAGCTGTCATCTTACGCCGGTATTGTGTGAGCGAGAGGTCCCACCCCGTTCGTGCCAGTCCAATTCGGCTGCAAAGCATTTAAATTATATACCTAAATTTCTTAACTTTATTTCCGTTCTTAGTACACGTACCCGTAATAGGCTAAGATACGGGTATAAGACGACCTTCACCGAGATGTTTATTTGATGAAACGTATTTTAAATTTAATTTAATACGTCAATAAATATATTGCATATGGGTTGCCTAAAAAGTGAAATGATTAAAAATATTTTTTTTAAACGTGAAATATTTAAAAAAATTTTTTTTAAACATTTCACCGGTTTGATTAAAAGATAAATTCTATACCAATCGAAAGTATGAAGCCCATAGAATATGCAAACGTTAGGTTGCTATTCTTTTCCGGTCACAACTATCGGGTAGCCAAGTATAAACAGGTAAATCTATACCGGACCGGAAAAGAATAGGCAACCTAACGTTTGCATATTCTATGGGCTTCATACTTTCGATTGGTATAGATAATACCGGTGAAATGTTTAAATTTTTCATTTTTTTTAAATTATTAATTAAACATACCCTGGACTGAAATTTGTTAGGCAACCCATATGCAATATATTTATTGACGTATTAAATTAAATATAAAATACGTTTCATCAAATAAACATCTCGGTGAAGGTCGCTTTATATGCGTATCCTATACTATAACACAAGTTCTAACGAGCTTACTAAGGGACTAGGCCAACGTGGTGTGATTGTTGGATAATATTTATTTATTTTTATTTATTCAATATATTATATTTATTGAGGTGTAAAAATGTACATATTTATTATAATCTAATGTTAGATAGGTACATTAGATTCTCATGTAATGGTGTTTGTAATTATTAAACTCCTTCGAAACGGTTCGACCGATTCTCATGAAATTTTGTGTGCATAACGGTCAACATATATTTTTCATTCCCTATTACCGCGGGAGAAGCTGCGGGCAACAGCAAGTTGACTATATTATTATTGACTACCCATGTCATTATACGAAAAGAAAATCTATTTATTTTAACATGTAGGTCACATTTCAAATTGATAAAGTAATTTCCCGTCGTATTGGGAAAGCAGTTTTCACTGCCAAGAATCTCTAATTGTCACTGACTGGAAGTTGTATGTTTTCAGTTTCAGTCGGTGATCGCTCGGGGACGAAGGCGGTTGTGCGCCCGCCCACACTTACGAGTCAAACTTTATGTGTCAGTGTTTGTGTTTGGATACACGCCAAGGATTTTGAACTTGTTTGAGGTAATATTTTATTTGTTTGTAGGATTTTTTTAACTTAAGTTTATTCATTTTTTTAAGTAAGTTGGGATGAATATTTAATGTTTTTAACAACGTGTCTGATATTTTTCCTATATTAATATGCCGCGTAACCCATCAATATGTTTCATTAAAGATTTTTGTTAATATAATTTCAGGTAAACATATACAACAACCACAATTTCGTAACAAACTAAACTAAATAAATATGTGATATATGACCAAAGCTTTGCGTGGTGCAAAATATTTCAAAGATCAAATAAAAAGTCTTATATTTATGTTAACTATTATTATTTTGTGGTGTATTTTAAAACATATAATTAGCATCAATTTAGAATAGTAACGATTTTAGTTAAATAATAAAAAAAGATACAATATTACAACCTATCACAAAAATATTGAAAAACTGTTAGGTGTGTTGAATACTTGCACTCAGATATTTGTTTGTGATGACTAGCGTCATTTCTTTACGCGTATTATAATAAAACTTTTTTTAAAGGATTCTATCTTGTTTTAATAATATTTCTGACATATATTACATGACTGATATTTGACATCTTATTCCGTAACGGCGGCTGCTGAATCCTAAACGGATTGCAAAAACAGTAAATATAGTTTCGATCAGCTATATTAAATCAGTGATATTTGCTAAAATATGAAAAAAATATCTTAGATTTTAGAAGCTGGAGTGACTTGTACTTTGCCCAATATTAAAATAATTAGATATGACAATCGGCTGTTAAAAAAACAATGTACTTTGTATTTTACGATCTTTACACTACATGAATAAAACTTAGCTGAGAACTTGATAAAACTAAATAAAGACAATAATAATAAATTAAGGAGAAGTAGAAATAAATTTCAAACAATGTTATTAATAATGCTTAATTAACCACTTTCTATATTTATAAACTTTGAATGAAAAATACATCTTAAAATACGAATAAGAGAAATAAAATTCCCATAAAAATAAGCCATCTAATCTGCTTAATGAACAACAAAAAAATCATTGTATTTTTTTGTTCTTCTGTTTTTGTAAATTCTATATTTGCAGTTTGACACTTTCAAAAAAGGACTGTTTTTGTTATCGCAGGGAAATACTTTTTACGCATGTAGCCAGAATCTCGGGGTAGATCCTGACCCTATGTGGGACTCGCACCTGGGAGTGCCCTACCCGTAAACTAAAACCAATGCGAGCGCCTTCAGCCGCATTTTGAGGGCCCCGGAAAGGCATTCAACAGGATCACCTCAGCGACAGGTTAGCCCCGGTGAAGGCCAGACTACTCCTCTTAAGAGGGGACTGCCCGGCTGCTTAGGCAGTCCCCGCGACGTCGTGTTTTAATGGGCCCAGGTTCCCATCCTGAACCCGACACGATCACAGGGGCGTTACTGGACTTGCATTAAGTAGCGCCTCCTGCGCACCCCCGTTCGTCGCCCACGGGAGGAGGCCTCGTCGGCGGCCTCCTCTCTCACCCGCTCGTCGGACTCCTTATGGGACATTACTACCTCGCAGAAGGAAACCATCGCCGTCCAGGACTCGTCATCACTGAGCATCGCGGTGATGACATTCGGCAGAGACAAGTCCCCTCCGACGACTGATGTCAGACTGTGACGCCGCCCATCTCGGGCACACCTCGAGTGTGTGCTGGGCCGAGTCCACCGCCGCGCCACAAACGTGACACACTGTCAACGGCTCCCTGCGGGCCGTCCGGTACAGGTACTCACCAAAGCAACCATGCCCGGTGAGCACCTGAGTCAGACGGAATTCAAAATAAGACTTGACAACCTTACCTAACAAAAAAAATGTGACATGGGATATCCAGTCTAAAGTTATGTAAAGAATATGCATCCTTTTCTTGTTGGTTAGCACAAAAGTATTGTATGCCAAGAACTTGTTATCACTTTGTAGTTTAGACTACAATTGTCCATAATTTGATATCGTTTGTTGCTTCTTCTGTCATGATGAGACGGACTCGTGCCAAGTATTATATCTATATGCCTAGGATATGTCTCGGATGCTAAATCAGATATACTATGTATTTTTAGAGATTTAGTGTTTTTATATATTAGAACTTACAACGTTAACATTTCAAAAAATAAGAATAAGTACTTATTGTAAGTATCAAGCTATAATTTACTTGTAAGGCGCGGCTCCACCGCGGCACACGAAGAGGCTATGCACGTGTTAAAATATCAATTCCAAAAAAATGTCAATTAATGCGTAGCGTGTCTGTGGATTGCAGTGCAACATCGAGCATAATATAACCGGATAGAGTAGTAATGTAAGCCATATAATTCCGAAACTCGTCAGTGATTTTTCACTGACATAATAGAAATTCAACCAACCAGTGATTTGGTTGGTTGGAGTAGATCCTATTAGCCAATCATCCATCAATGGCCATCAGTGGGCTAATCAGAGCGGTGAACCGGCGCAGTGTCGCAGGACTAATTTGGAGGAATTTCTATTCATACAAAATATATGTAGTTATATTGTATGAAGTTTATATCTATATTTTATTAAATATATTTCATACAAAATATATTAACATTACAGCAGCTCTACATGTTCGATGCAGTGGAAACAATCGCACACATTTTCATGCAAAGCGAAACTTGATAAACTTGCGTAGCCTCTCCGTGCGCAGGGGTGGAGTCGCGCCCTTATACCTAATGCATGCACTGCTGCATACCATATTATACGTACATTTAGTAAAATATTTGACTTACATTAATTCATTATTCTTCTTTTGATATTACGAATAAAAGTCGTTTTTAAAACGTTTACTCAATTATCATAACTTAAAAAAGCTTGTACAATATATTAAAAAATAAAAATGTAAAACTGGAATTTCGCGGAGCCCGATATTTTGATATTGTCTACGAATGTCTTGTTCACGTGAACTAGACATCGTTTTAAATATTTTTAGTAATAAAAAACTATATTAACTTCAATGGAAACTAACCAACCAACCAACCGAAATATCATCATCATCGTCAGCATCAGCTTCTATAATATGTCCTCTGCTGAACATAGGCCTCCTTCAATAAAAGCCAAGACGGCCGATCCCTTGCCACTTGCATCCAACATGGAGATCGTCGCCGGCCAGTGCACGGAGATCATCTTCCCACCTGGTTAATGGTCGTACAACACTTCGTCTACCTAAACGTGGCCTCCACTCTAGAACCTTATTGCCCCAGCCACACAACGGGTACATAGAAGAATTAAATGTATATTGCTTTTTATAGTTGACGGGAATTTATCCGCGGCCAGTGTTGCTGCATTCAAAACGACAGGAATGTATAATTCATAAACCTAGTGAAACACTTCTTTTTAGTTCTTTACAGAAAAAGTAATGGAGTATCCACAGATTAAAAATTGGTCTCCGCTACGCCGAATTCGGCGTGGTATTTGTTGCCGCACATTACAAGTACGGCGCGGTATCTAGTCGTAGCGTAGAGACCAATTTTTAATCTATGGGAGTATCGTTCATGTCACAGCTACACGAACTTTGGATAAACTAGTTCCGTTGACTTGTCGACGTATTAGTTTGCGCTTCCCAAATGTCCCCAGACTAAACTAATTGCTTCCTTTAGGCTGCAGCCATGCATGCCTTCCTCAAGATAACGTCTACAGACTTTATTGGATATTGTGTTCGATGGTCCTCTATATGGAGATTCCTTCATCTCGGTGAAAAAGGATTAATTACCATGTCAATTTTGTGTTTAATCTTCTTTCTCCACCTTTGGGAGTTTTTTTTTAAATTTACAGATTATAAAAAGTATTTTTAGATTCTTTTTCCACTTTTGAAAATATTTTTTTTAAACTTATCATAACAATTTTGCTTGATTTTAATATTTTGTTATTATGGTCTTTATGTACACTCATACAGACCAGACATCGATTTTTTTAAAGATTCTTATGCATATTTACTAACCAAATAAAAATATTACATCATCATCATCATTCGACGATCGCTGTGGCTCAATGGTTAGCGCGTTGGCGCGTTGAGATAGTGTTCGAATGTCATTTTTATGTTCCTGTCCACTAATCAATCCGGTCCACTAATAAATGTTTTGTACAGGAGGTTATTTATGTCACTCGGTGTTTTTTTTTCTTTAACGCCGGAAAATGCTCTGAGGCATCCCGCGGGGGAATAGGTCTCCCCACGCGGGTATGTGGGACTCGCTGCGCCCGAAAGGTGGTAAGAGGACGCAGCTCTACTTACTAAAATCAGGCGAGTGCCACCAATGTCACCTTTGGTAAGTTGCCCCGGATCTAATGAGCAAACAGGGCACCTCGACGGCCAGTCAGTCCCTCAAGGGACCGACGTCACCTCCACAGAGGGGTTGCGCACATAGAGCAAACCCTCCCAACGTCGGGACAGTACAATGGGGCACTTTTGTCCCCTCTTATAAGAGGGGTACAAAGAGCCCCCTCGGCTCGATTAGCTTAGCCCAAGGTGCTGGGCTCACCCTAGGCTACTGAGCCCCACCGCCACGTCAAGGCCTGTACCATGTTTATGTTTGTTGCGCATTCGTTCCACTGAAAGATTTATGACGATAGAGACTTACAAAATTAATGGTAAAATTTAGGTTGATCACCTATTTAGGGGCACGATAGTTTTTTCTTAATTAAATAGTTAAGTTATTACTAGGCAGATAAGAATTTTATAATGTCTGAAACGAGACAGATAGCGGTTTTTATCTGTAAATATAGTTCTATGGAGAAAATTTGGCTCTTTATCTATACAGATAAATAAAATTGGAGTGTCTGTTTGTAATTTGTACGTACATACGGAACAATTACGGTACATATACCAAAATAACATGTTTTTACAATTTTTGTCTGTCTTTCTGTCCGTTTGTTTTTTTCGGCTAATCTCTAAAACGACTGCACTGATTTTGACGGGACTTTCACTGGCATATAGTTGATGTTATAAGGAGTAACTTAGGCTATAAAAATAATCATCATCAATCCGGGTACGGCTGTGAATCTTAGTTAACGCGGGTGAAGCTGCGGGTAAGCGCTAGTCACAAATATGATACTAGTGTACCCGCTCTGGGTACACTAGTATCATATTTGTGACATACTATCTACTGTACTTATGTTATCTGCTATAAGTAAGCTACCAGGCTATGAAGCTCTATCGTATAATAAGAGAAAATAACGTAAGAGGTTGTGCTATGCTGCTTTACAGCCGAACTGGGTCAGCACGACCGGGGTGGTACCTCTCACTCACATAACACTGGCGTCAAGTGACAGCTATGCTGTCGCGTTTCGTGTGGTTTGTGATTTCCGATGGCCAATTAGGCGGGATAGGGAAAAGGAGACAACCGGGACAACCCCTCTGTGGAGGTGGCGTAGGTCCCTTGGGGGACTGACTAGCCGTCGAGGTGCCCTGTTGCTCAACAGAAAAAGAAAAAAAAGTATTAAGTAACAGTCGCCTGAAATAATATACATGTATTTCAAGTCTATATATTCTTAATCTATTTTAACAGCCATAATAATAATAATAATAATAATATAATAATAAACCTTTATTTCGGGCTGCATAGGCCCATAGATAAATACCTTAACCTAAACATACATAATTATAAAACAAGATTGTTAGTAAATAAGACTTAAAACTATGTTAGTAACACTTCACTTTTGCACTTAAGTCATTGCGCGTTCTGGCGGAACTTGTCCGCGGAAGCGGCGGAACACCACGCCCTGTGGCCAGAAGTCCTCCTGCATGACGAGGTGCAGAAAACATGTCAGCACTCGCACCACGAACGCCTTGAAGTTGACGTTTAATATAATTCCATATTTGACGATTAATATAATTCCATATTTGCAGGTATACTATATGTATGATACGGTTTCATAAATGCGATTTCCCACTTTTTCTCACCGGAAATTTTGTGTGAACGATCGACAGCGGGAAACCCAAATGATACTTTGATGTGATAAGACCCAAGAAAACGGCAAGAACCGCTCAATATCTATAAGAAAGTGGAAAATAATTCCATTTTGGTCTTTTCGGGATACATTCAAGTGTATATTATATTCGATATTAAACGTTCTAATATTCGATTGTTCTTAAAATTTTAAGTTAACCAGGATGGGTTATATTGTACATGTAAATATACGCCCATGTAAATATAAGCCCATGTAAATATAAGCCCATGTCAATTTAAGCCCATGTAAATATAAGCCCAATAAATATACGCCCATGTAAAAAGCCCATGTAAATATAAGCCCAAGTAAATATAAGCCCATGTAAAAAGCCCATGTAAATATAAGCCCATGTAAATATAAGCCCAAGTAAATATAAGCCCATGTAAATATAAGCCCAAGTAAATATAAGCCCATGTAATAAAACCAAAACCAACCAAAACACAATAATGACGTGGTAAACGCAAAGATTGTATATTAGTAGAAGAACAAGTTGATTTTAAATTGTAGGCACAAAAATTAAGGAAATTATTTTATTACTTTTTAGTTTTTATTTTTATTTGAAGTCGGTTTTAATTTTTGTTTAAAATTTTTTTATTTCTTAATTTTTAGTGATTTCAAAATTTGATAACTGATTTTATTTGTCTGAAATATGGGTAGAACTATTAAACGCGTTGCTCAGATTAAATAGTGCTGTATTAATGAAATGAAATTGTGTAAAACTTTATAAACATGTAATCGAAAGCAATCACGGCTGATTTGCTGCTATTCGTTAAATAATTCTATTATATATAGGTATAGAACATCACCAATATATAGATATAGAATGGATATTATGATGACCTTGAAAAACTATGATGCCCTTCCAAGGCACAGTTGTTTTTTGTTCATTTAACAACGACAAGTAATAAAATTACATGATTTTGGCATGATATTATTTACCGTATGAAGTAAGCCCAATAAAAGCTGTAAATCGTCGAGGATTCCCCTCGACTGTGTATGATCTCCATCATCACACCTGTAATGGCGCTTATAACCCATAATATGGGTACAAAGTTCTCATCAATTTAAATTAATTAAGTCCAAACACAAGGTAGCTACTGTAAACTGTTGAGGAGTTCCCTTAACTGTCCTTTGTCTTCATCATCAGACCCCCAATGACAGTCACAACCCATCTAGGTGTAAAGTTCTCATCATTACAAATTAATCAAGCCCAAACACAAGGTTACTGATGTAAATCGTTGAGGAGTTCCCTCGATTGTCTTTCGGCTCCAGCATCAGATCGACTCCAGACCTTCATTAAATTGTAGTCCTTCAAAACACTTAATAAAAAAAATATCAAACGCACTAGTCGCCCCTACGATTTTGGAAAGTTCCCCTCGATTTCTCTGGGATGCCATCACCAGATCCTGGTTTCCTTATCATGGGACCATTTGGGAAGTATACCCTTTAGAACAAAAAAAGAATTTTTCAAATTGGTCTAGCCATCTTCGAGTAATCAGGTCACATACATAAAAATAAAAAAAATAAAAAAAAAAGATTCCGACGAATTGATAACCACCTCCTTTTTGAAGTCGGTTAAAAAGCCCATGTAAATATAAGCCCATGTACATATAAGCCCAAGTAAATATAAGCCCATGTAAAAAGTCCATGCAATATTTCTCACGTTGTTCGTCAAGAAACGACGTTGATGGGTTCAGGTTCATGTCTTTTAACTCGATATCTCCAAGACAATCTATAACAACTAAACCACCATCGTTGTAATAATAACAACGAATTATAAAAGGTATGGAAACATAACTCTCTCACAAAGCTCGGTAAAATATGGTTCCAAACTCACACTACTAAACTGATAATAATAACGCGATTTGCACACGTGCAATACAAAATACTTTGCTAAATTTAATATGTGCACATGAATTCGTCTTCCTATCCATATAAGGCGCAATCTAATTTAGGAGAATAGTGATAGAATGAATCTGAAATATCAAAGAAAGTGAGTGCGAACGTGATGGACTATTACGCGACATGTAGACTGACAATGTCAGTTGAGAAGTGGAAGGATGATGTTATGCATTAGTCTGTGTCTGTCATTTATAAATTTTATTATAAAGTAATTGATTATATGAATTCATGTGGAAACCTAGATTTATTTTGTCTGAATATGACGAGTATTAAAATGACTGTTTTTAACCAATAATTTTTATCAAATTGAGAAAGAGTCATTATTTACTCACTATACAGAATCTGTCGATATTTCGTATATTTTACTTAGAGTAGTTGACAGTTGTAACTTTGTTTTTTTTTTATAAAAAAGTAGAAGAACCTCCAAAATGTATAGAAAGAACACACTCTACTGGCGTTAGTCGGTAACCAGTCATCTTCTCTTGTTTCTAAGCGGACTGCTGCAATCCATTGTAAACGCCGATTCTTGTTTTTGGGGAAACTAAAAGTAAATAATTGATTAAAAAATCGGTTGCCTGTAAAGTCGGTTTATTGACGATAGTTGAACGTGACAATAAGAAAATGGAACGCCTCAGAACGAGGTAACGCCGCATGAGTCATGTTTTTTCGTGCGTGCAGCCGGCTCCATCGAATTATAAGACGTTGACACGTCAAAACATAAATAAGGAATAAAAATATTAAAACTCAATGTAAAATATAATATGTATAACACTTTAGTTTATAAAATCAGCTGCCTGCTGATTGCATAATACTGACCACAAAGATTTATATGGAGGTAATTAATTCAAGCGTGAATAAAATACGAAATTATTAACTTAACTGTGGTAAGTGATCCCAGTTTGCTTACTTCCTTCTTTTCGTCTCTTACACCATTTTACAACACAGGAGGTCATTTTTGTCTCTGGGAAACGATTTTTTCGTCAACGCAACGGTCGTCTAGACTGTCACAGTACGCGCAGCAGACTGAGAGACAAATTGATTGTACTTTTTTAGCCCCGCCCACTTGATTGTAGTTTTCGAGGAACCGTTTTTTAGCGCAGTTCGTATTCCATACCTTTTCTAATTCGTTGAATAATAATACGCATGCGTATTTCCTCGAATGTATCTAAAATATGAGAACTCTGAACTGTTTTAAGTTCTACATCCAATGTTGATAGCGGTATGTCGAGATAGTTCATACTAACATTTTAATTTTTAAATTTTAATAGTTACCACCCCCAGCTTGTTTCTTTCGCGAAGCAGTTAGCTCTGTTCCGGAAAAAAAACCTTGGTGTCTCAATTGGGTTCATATATTTACTAGCTGGTGTCCGCGACGTCGTCTGCGCAGGATTATATTAACACAATATCTTAATAAAAGCTTATGTGTTATTCTGTTGTAAGCTTTATTATTGTAAAGTTTCATTGACTTCCATTCAGTAGTTTTTGCGTGAAAGAGTAGGAAACATCCATACATACAAACTTTCGCGTTTATAATATTAGTAGGGAGTAGGACTTTCATAGGCGTTGACAATTTACTACAAGCATGTCTGTTAGTTCTTTGTTTTTTGGGTATGTAAATTGGCAGACGTGGTAAATCCAGGGTCACTCATAAACCCCACCACGGTTCAGGCCTTGACGTGGCGTCTAAATTTTTTCATACAAAACGGCAATTTCATACGTAAAGACCTAATATATATATAGGAGCTGTTCTATAGATTGACTCATCACGATATCTCTGGAACTATACGACCTAGAGACTTGAAATTTGGTAGGAATATTACTTTATCCATGTAGAGGTCAGCTAAGAACGGAATTTTAAGAAATTCCTCCCCCTCCCCCTTTGACATAACGAAGTCTGTACGGGCAGCTAGTTTATAATAAGATACTTACAACGGAAGACGATCTCGACGATCGTGTTGGATGCGAGTGGCAAGGGATCGGCCGTGTTGGCGTTCATTGGAGGAAACCCATGTTCAGTAGTGCCGATAGAGGCTTATGATGATGATACTTACAAACCAAAAAATATTACAAGTGAAAAGAACTAGACGAACCTCTAGTTTCGATACCTTTTACGAGCCCTGTCAAAGTATGATAATCAAAGCTCCTCCCAAACTTCGCGTGGCAGCGGCCCGTAAACATTCCTCGTTGGACACTTTCATAATTTCGCATTCGTAGCGCGTGTCAGCTGACAGGAATTCGCCAAAACACTGTTACGCCGAATTGGTATATTTGGTAGAATTTTGGTGAACTCTGTATTATACTTATATGAAGTTGAGATAGGCAAATGTTCCGTCCCCACCATGATTCAAGCCTTGTCGTGGCGGTGGAGCTCAGTAGCCTAAGGTGAACCCATTACCCAGCACCTTGGGCCCACCCAAAAATATTTTGATTTGAAATGGCCAACTGCAGACCGGCAATTTCATAGGTAAACCTATTATATATATATATATATATATATATATATATATATATATATATATATATATATATATATATATATATATATATATATATATGTATATGTGTGCAGTGTGAGAGTTAAAAATTCCTCAATCTATTATCTATATAGATAGATAATAGATTGAGGAATTTTCTCTCTTCAAATTTTTTTCATACCGAGGGTCACCCATATGAAAATAGATGGCAACTTATACCAATGAAAATGGATTCTTAAGAAGTAAACTTTAAGAAATGGGTATGTCAAACTATACTTAGAACTCACCTCGTACAGACAAAGTATTTTTTTCCAACCGTTTTTAAAAATCGTGATATATCGTGATAGTCCTTCCAAACTTGTTTCATTTTTTTTATAGCATAGGAGAGCAAACGAGCAGTCGAAGCTTTAGACTACCTCCGCCCATACACATTTTTTTTTTTTTTATGTTAGTTGGATAGGCAAACTGGCAAACGTACCAGCTGATGTTAAGTGGTCGACGTCGCCCATGAACATAAACTAGTATACCTGGAACGAGCGCAGGCAACTCATTCATGTGTTGCCTATCCTGAGACATAAGATGTTAAGTCTCGGTGCCAGTAATTACACTGCCTGTCTTGCCCTTCTCTCCGAAACACAGCAAAGCTGTTTCACGGGAGAAATAAGCAAGATGGTGGTACCCATGCAGCACATCTGCACAACCAGAGATTATGCAGATGCGTTGTCCTCCTTTTCCCTATCCTCCCAATGGGCCACTGGAAACTCACAAACCGCACGAAACGCGACAGCTTAGCTGTCACTTGACGCCGGTGTTATGTGAGCGAGTGGTACCACCCCGGTCGTGCCGGCCCAGTTCGGCTGCACTGCCTCTTACAATTTTCATATGTTACTATCGCTCATAAATGCTTATTTATTTTAATTACTCTAAATGTATCTTACTCTACTTTATTTGGTAAAACGAAGCATATAATACTGTCGTTTGTCAAACAGATGACTTGGCATCGTCATCAGTCGTAGAAGGTTTTAAATAAACCTTACAAAGTCTGCTTGTATTAATTAAAATACTTCCAGTTTGCAGGATTTTTGCTGTTTCAGTACTGTTGACTTTTGCTTCACTCCCATCAAGTAGAAGAGCTAACTGTGCACAAATAAACTGCACAGATATAAATAGATCATCCCTTCATTAGTTAACTATAATTATAATACATGGAATGACGAAGTGTTGACAATTAACGAGGTGTGAAGATGATCACCATGCAATGGCCGATCCGTGTTGGATGCGAGTGACAAGGGATCGGTCGTCTTGGCGTTCATTGAGGGAGTCCTATGTTCAATATCTATCGGATAGAGGCTGATGATGATGGTGATCATGGTAATGATGATGATGAAATAAATGGGACTATAACTAGATGGGACGACGATCTCTGGTTAGTGGCCGGTTTTACTTAGAATTGATGAAAAACCTAATGATTTATTATCATCATCAACGTCATCATCATCAGCCTTTGTCCGTCCATGATTGAACATAGGTCTATTGATTATGATGAACTATATTATGTACATAAGGCCCTGTTATCTGTAGCAGGACGATGCTTGGAGCACTAGTTTATTTTATAGCAGTTTAGACGCTATGAGCGAACAGATGGACATACATACATACATACCGGTCAAAATTATAACCCTCCTTTTTGCTTCGCCGTAGTCGGGTAAAAATCTTTTTTTTTTCTTTAACGCCGGGAAATGCTCTCGAGGCATCCCGCGGGGGAGTGGGTCTCCCCACGCGGGTATGTGGGACTCGCTGCGCCCGTCAGCTGGTAAGTGGAAGCAGCTCTACCCACTAAAACCCGGCGAGTGCCACCAATGCCGCCTTTGGTGAGGTGCCCCGGATCTAGTAAACAAACAGGGCACCTCGACGGCTAGTCAGTCCCGCAAGGAATAGACGCCACCTCCACAGAGGGGCTGTCCCGCACCACAGAACAACCCCTCCCAACGTTGGGACAGTACAATGGGGTGAGGTTCCCATCCTCACCCCTTACCCCCTGCTCTTTTGTCCCTTCTTCTTATAAGAGGGGTACAAAGAGCCCCCTCGGCTCAATTAGCTTCGCCCAAGGTGCTGGGCTCACCCTAGGCTACTGAGCCCCACCGCCACGTCAAGGCCTGAACCATGGTGGGGGGTAAAAATCATTACGATGGCGATGGTTTACGATGAGTCTGTTTAAACTCTTTACTAAGTTGTAATATTAATTCACATATGAATTCTAGAATTTACTGAAACTACTTAAAAACGAAATAATACCGTACATTGTAATATTACCTACTAACTTCCTTCTACGAAGATGAAACAAAACAACGCGACTGATGAAAGATGGAAACGTTTTCATACAAATAACTTAATGCTAGAAACTTCTCGGTTGTTAATTAATATTGTTGTCATATTAGCAGCTTATATTGAAGGCTTTAAAATTTATAATATATACATACTTATAAGCGGAATTGTTTAATTGCTTATATTTGTTTTAAAGTATTAATATCCGGTACTACAATACAAATTTGAAAAATTCTTCTTTGATTTGATAACGCAATTATTGAGCAAAGCTTTTGAGATACAGAGCTTGTGATTACAATTTTATGTTGAGTCAACCCACGGGGAATGGTTTTGTATAAAGATATTAAAAGGGTCCTAGGATATTTTTAAAACTTTGCAAACACTTTTCATTCATACAAATGTTATTCTGTAACTCTCATTAGAAGATACAAACATGTTGTATGTTCCTTGAAATTATATTTTTCAAACTTTCCTAAAACAAATACAACCTACGAACAAAACAACATTATTCTATACAAAATATTCGTGTGAGTGAGAGGAGTTTTTATTTTCTAAATTTCCGTGTAGTAATTATAGTAAAATAATAAAATATTAATTATAGTATAATATTAATTATAGTAAAATAATAAAATATTAATTATAGTATAATATTAATTATAGTAAAATAATAGTAGTAATTCCAATATTGCTTACAAGTTGACCCCGGCAAATGTTTGCTTTTCAAACAAGTTCGGTTTTTCCTATACCTATCTTTTATTTACTACTTTTTGACGTATTTCAAGTGGTTTGGTTTTTCAACAGAATTCTAAAATCAAAAGAAGAATTATCTAATTTGGTGCAGTGGTTCCGAAGTTATGTGCGTATTTCGGCGATTCATTTTCATTTATATAGATATATAAGATATAAAATAAGATGGAAATTAGAAGTTAGTGAAACATAGGCTTCCATTTCTATATTCTATTATATTCCAGTCTTAATGATATGTAAAGTTCACTGATTGGTTTGTTTGCATTGGTCCAATTTTAATTGGAACTTGGATTGGAAGCTATTAATAAATTCTTCGCTTGATTTCTAGGATAGAAATATCTCTCTCTAACACAGGTCGCCTATTTAGCTACTAGGACTGTGATAACGATTTGATGGGTGACATCTAAACGTAGGACCGCACTACGCGCAACTGCACTACAGCGGAACTGAGCGATACGACACATATTTTTGAAGTAAAAACTTTAGGCACGTTGAGCACTTTTTGAGTGAATCAAAATCACGAAACTTGCGTCATCGTCACGTAAAGCTTAGTGTTAACCGGCTAAGTTTAGTAATACATAACCAATTGTCAAACCCACTGGAATGTCCATTTCATGCAGCCATTGTGTGCGCCGTTTAAATTTTATCGGATATCATTTCATATAATTTCATATAAAAAATATCGCGCCGTGTTGCTCAGTTCCGTTGCGGTGCAGTTCCGCCTAGTGCGGGCTTACCTTTAAACATGCTCTTTACATTCCTAAGCGCGTCAGACGGCAACGACACGATAGTTATCTTACTGTGTCTTGACTGTATCTTAAGTAAATATATTTAACGTATTACTATATCTAGTTTCCGGGTATGACATCTGCAGGAATAAGATAAGTTAGTAAATATGCATGCATAAACGATACGCTTGTCCAATTGCACCGCCGGTATCTTCTCGACCCTTGTACAATTGCACGTCTGGTATCTTCTCGACCCTTGTACAAGTGCACGGCTGGTATCTTCTCGACCCTTGTTCAATTGCACTATTGGTATCTTCTCGACCCTTATACAATTGCAGTTTCCGGTGGCACATTGGGGGGAGAGGGAAAAGGAAGGCAACACATCTGCATAATCTTTGGTTGTGCGGATGTGTATGGGCGTCGATAGTCGCCAAACAGCTTCGACAGCTCGTTTGCCCTCCTATGCTATAAAAAAAATTGTTAAAGATAACTAAAGTAAAAGCTAGAGAGGACTCTACCCTTGTCCAATCGCACGGCTAGTATCTTCTCGACCCTTGTCCAATTGTACAGCCGGTATCTTCTCGACCCTTGTCCAATTGCACGGGAGTTTCCGGTGGCCCATTGGGGGGAGAGGCGTCGATAGTCGCCAAACAGCTTCGATAGCTCGTTTGCCCTCCTATGCTATAAAAAAAATTGTTAAAGATAACTAAAGTAAAAGCTAGAGAGGACTCTACCCTTGTCCAATCGCACGGCTAGTATCTTCTCGACCCTTGTCCAATTGTACAGCCGGTATCTTCTCGACCCTTGTCCAATTGCACGGGAGTTTCCGGTGGCCCATTGGGGGGAGAGGCGTCGATAGTCGCCAAACAGCTTCGACAGCTCGTTTGCCCTCCTATGCTATAAAAAAAATGTTAAAGATAACTAAAGTAAAAGCTAGAGAGGGCTCTACCCTTGTCCAATCGCACGGCTAGTATCTTCTCGACCCTTGTCCAATTGTACAGCCGGTATCTTCTCGACCCTTGTCCAATTGCACGGGAGTTTCCGGTGGCCCATTGGGGGGAGAGGCGTCGATAGTCGCCAAACAGCTTCGACAGCTCGTTTGCCCTCCTATGCTATAAAAAAAAATGTTAAAGATAACTAAAGTAAAAGCTAGAGAGGACTCTACCCTTGTCCAATCGCACGGCTAGTATCTTCTCGACCCTTGTCCAATTGTACAGCCGGTATCTTCTCGACCCTTGTCCAATTGTACGGCCGGTATCTTCTCGAACCTTGTCCAACTGCAAGGCCGATATCTTCTCTTCGAAATCAGGAGGGATTTAAAACTGTAGTTCGTCCAGCTGCACAGATGCTAGTTGACGATCTTTAGGTCTAATCTAGTTAGCCATGTATATTTTCTCCCTGTGCTTAGTAAATATGATATTACATATACATATTAAAATATTGCAATGCTATAAACTTATATTTTTTTGTTTGAATACACGTATATCAAGGATAAAAATATTCTTATCTACCAGAGGGAGGGATGCGCTGTGTCGCGTCCCCTACAGGAAGCACCTTGCTTATTTCTACCATAAAACAGCTTGGCTGTGTTTCTTATAGTAGGACAGGGTAGGGTAATTACTGGCGCCAATAACTTAATCGTAAGTACCAAAGAGCTCGTTTGTATTCATAGACGACGTTCACCACTTACCATCAGGTGACCAGCCTGTTTGCCTATCTGAATAACACAAAACCCATATTTGGGTATGTTTGCATTTGGCTATCACAACTTGTATAAAAGTTTTACCCCTGTAGTTTATCACGAAGACAACTCTTAACGCTTTGTCTTATAGTGTTCTCAAAGTTAAGGCTAGGAATTCTAATGCCCGGCCCAAAAGAAATTATTTTAATATAATTCTCAAATAGTTATAATAAATTATCAGGGATTTGGTATTTTATAATTACGTCCATGGAGGGTCTGAACGTAAGGAATTTTGTCTTTGCAATTTATATCTCGTCCAAGCTTTGGCTCTACGAAAATGTACAAATTAAATTCATACGTTTTTTAAACGAGATAATCCATTTTTTATACTTTATTTATTTTTTAACAATATTCATCATATAAAATGGTGGGGAATTGTGATATACTTGAGGTACCCTTCTTATGAGAAGAGAGGACAAAAGCAAGAGGCAAGGGGCGAGGATGGGAACCTCACCCGATTGTACTGCCCCGACGATGGGAGGAGTTGTTCTGTGGTGCGGATCAACCCCTCTGTGGAGCCGGCTGTGGTCCTCTGAGGGACTGACTTGCCGTCGAGGTGCCCTGTTTGCTCATTAGATCCTCAAAGGCGGCATTGGTGGCACTTGCCAGGTTTTAGTGGGTAGAACTGCGTCCACTTACCACCTTTGGGGCGCAGCGAATCCCACATTCCACACGCCTGGGAAGACCCACCCACTCCCCCGCGGGATGCCTCAGAGCATTTCCCGGCGTTAAAGAAAAAAAAAGTATATTACAATTATATAAATATATATATATATATATATACATATACAATATATATATGTTGTGTGTTGTATGTTAGTTGGATAGGCAAACTGGCAAATGTACCACCTGATGGTAAGTGGTCGACGTCGCCCATGAACATAAACTAGTTTACTTGGAACGAGCCCAGGCCATCTATGTGTTGCCTATCCTGAGACATAAGATGTTAAGTCTCGGTGCCAGTAATTACACTGCCTTTCTTGCCCTTCTCTCCGAAACACAGCAAAGCTGTTTCACGGGAGAAATAAGCAAGATGGTGGTATTATTAATCATAGTAAGCTTTTATACCTAGTATCTATAATGTTAACGAAGATTTAACTTATTATAATGAAACAACTTTTACGGATTTTATCGCGGTTTATTAAGATTTTCACAAGCCCGACGTTTCGGATACTTGCCAATTTTCGCAACCATGGCAATTTTCAATAAACTTGAGTATTCATAAAACATTCACATCAAAACCTTGAAGAAACCGCACCTTATCCTAGGTGTGGTTTTTGTGAAAGCACTTCTGTAATAACTTTACCAAAAACATTCTTAAATAAGGTTGTGATTTTCGGGATTCATACTTATAATATTTACTTACTGTTTTAGTCTAGTTCACTGTTTTTTATAATTATAATATAATAGATTGATCTTAATGGAATTTGATAAAAAGTACGTGTAGTAGGGGTGGAAGAGGGGGCAAACGTACAGTCGTTTCACCTGGTGGTAAGTGATCAGACATCCATAGACACCCGCTACATCATTAGCAGATGTCTTTCAAATATGAGTATGCTCGTATCTTGAAGGTCCCTAAGGCCAGTTATAGAATCTTTGTTCATTTATGGAGCTGTATGTATTTTTTTAAACACACCCGTCCCGTCCCTGCACACAAGTGAAATGTGAAGTGGTGTGTACGGTAGGTTTACACTTCTAATGTTCTAAAGTTATACAGGTACATTCATACTAGGGCGCCATTTAGTTTTAGAACGTGTGTGTGCCACTAAACTCCTCCTAAGCACCTGGAACGATCATGATGATCATGGTTTAGATTCACTAAAAAATATATTGTACAGGACGTAGGTGCCTTATATTATAGTATATTATAGTTTAATTATAAATTCATATAAAGACCAGCATCACACTTTGTCAAAGAGCACTTGAATGCACTGCGCGGCGAGCTACCCGTCGCGTACGTTGCGTTTCTTATAACGTCAAAGCTATTTTAATTAAATTAGACGAATATAATAAGATTTTGAGCTTATCTAAGATTTAGTTCATTATGACTTGATGAACATTTAAAGAAGAAAAATAGTCATGAATTGTGATGATAAAATTTGCAAGGTATTTTGGCAATGATATATAATGGTATTTTGGCGTGACATAAAATGGCATGAGAGCTGAACTGTAAACGTGTTTTCATGACTTATATTCTGTGTCATCAAATACTCCTCACTTAGCCTAAATAGAGTTTCTTTGGCTTTCTTCAGGTCCCTAGCCAGTCAGTTGCTTGAAATAACTATCTACGTTCCCCCGGAATCGCTGAGGTATATAGTGGGAGTAGCCTGGCCTTTCTCCGGGGCCAGCCTGTCGCTGAGGTGCTCATGTTGCCTGCATATCCGGAACCCTCAATAAGCCGCTAAAGGCTCTCGCCGTGGTTTAATTTGGGTATACACAGCTCAAGTGTGAGTCTCACATAGGGTTAGGAATCTACCCCTGTCCTAGCTACATGCATAAAGCATGTCCCTGTGTCAAGAAAAAAAAGGTATATAGTGACTGCTGATAATAATTTTATCGCCTTTTATCTGGGACAGGTAAACCCTGAATAAAAACAAGTTAACCTGAGACTAGCCCAGGCAATTAATTCACATTTCCTTTCCTTAGACGTAAGATGGTAAGTACCCGTGCCCGTGCCAAACTGCCTGTCCAGTGGACTGTCACTGGACAGGGTACAGGGACAGGTACTTACCAAAACCACCGACTTAAAACTATTTAAAAGATAAAAGCGCAATGTAAAGTGCATCGATCGCCCAATAGATAACAGGGTTTATGATAATTACTTCCAGATAGCATGTTGAAGCGCCTAAAAGAGTTCTCTAGAATTGGAGTGACCTCCTGAGTAATACTTGAGCTCCAGTAATAATTATATCTAGGAACGCTCACATTGGCGTCATCATAAAACAGCCCCGCGATAGCTTTAGTACAGGGATTTCATAAATATTGACTTACAAACCGAACATATGGCGAATAGGGATTATTGAGTAATGAGTATAATGAGTAAAAATTTGGTATCATGACAACGGTAGGTAAAATGCTTTGTATGCACAGCTTGTTTGTATATTGTACCCATATCATGCCATGGTGATCGATGATGTGAAGTTTAGTTTTTGGTCGTACGGACAAAATAAGCATCAACGTTTCACAGTTTTTGATTATCAAAATAAAAAATATGCAAAGACATCAATCGAAACATATCTTACTAATATGTACTGAGGAATAGGAACCTGTCACTGAGGACCTTCAAAAAACGGCTTAAGGCGCTCGTAATGGTTTTAGTTTAAGGGCACTCCGATCAAGATCTACCTGAGATCCTGGCTACATGTGTAAAAAGAATTTCCCCGCGGAAAAAAATCTACTAATATAATAAGCGCGAAAGTTGTAAGTAAGAATGTATGGATATTTGTATGTTTGTTACTCTTTTACGTAAAAATTACTGAATGGATTTTAATCAAACTTTACAATAACATAGCCTATACATCAGAATAACACATAGGCTATAATTTATCCCAGTACTCCCACGGGAATGGGATGTAGGCGAGGGAAACCACGGGGACTAGTCTAGACAAAAAAGTGACTGTTAAATGGTTAAATAGTACCTACTGATAAATTCCAATACTATGACCGTTCGTTTTGAAACCACATACTATTTTTCATAAAAAATTTGATTTTAAGACTGTATCCATGAATCATGGTCACCGCAGTATGGCGTCCCCAAGCATAACAATTTATGATTCATACATTCAATTTATTTGTTAATGGTATACTGTTAGTAGTCATATTTGAATAAGCAGCGAATCAGCATAAAAAATCATACAAAATTCAATTTGCACTAGTAAACATTCAAGAAAATCTCACAAAATTAGAATCACGACGCGACGGTTTGCGTTCCAATTTTAGTATATGAATTAAATATTAGATAATTTCATATTCATTCAGTACTAGTGAGGAGTCGAAAGTTCGAATTTTTTAATTCCAAAATGGTTCCAATTTCAAATTCTACAGTATTATCCATACGCTGCCTAACTGGGTTGGTGTTAAGCGGGAAAAACCAATGTAGTGATTACATTCTCTTAGGGAATAACGTTCCGTTTTCGCTTTTCTAATTTAGTTTTTAGTTTTGTATGTGGGGGTAAAAGTTAAAACGGTCATGTTTTTATATGGTGTGAGGTATTAGAATTATCTAATCTATTTGTTTTTAACACGATTTTATTAGTTTGACCTCTACGTATGTTTGTATTGTAAAATCTTTTATTATGTTTATTTTTACTATTTTCCCGATGTTTCAAAAGTTTGAAAATTTTCATACTTGTCAAGGACCAAAGCAGATCAATGACAAAATAGAAAAATAAACGAATTTCAAAATTAAAAAATGTTCTACGGTCTACATATTTTTTTTTTTTTAATATTTTATGGCCTGGTTACGAGACCTTTAAGCCAAGTCAGATTTTAGGGCACAAACTTTTATCCTTTAATGTATCAATTACACTTCACTGATTTTATTTTATTCTATTACATATTTAAATTTTCACTACGGTATTTTTTATGTATTTATATAATGCACTATAACACTTTTTGTTTTTTAGCAAATCACACAAGTGGCGGCGGGAGGTATCACTAAATTCTATTATTTCGCTTGCCATTATTAGTCTTTGGAAAATAAACATTGGATTTTGACACTTGAAGAAAATGTGGTCAATGTCGGCGATCCCGTTGTTACAGAAAGTACAAATAACGGTCTACATAATATCAATGAATATATTTTTTTAAATTCATATTATGCTATTTGGCCAACGAATTAGAGAAGGTATGGAATACGAACTGCGCTAAAAAAACGGTTCCTCGAAAACTACAATCAAGTGGGCGGGGCTAAAAAAGTACAATCAATTTGTCTCTCAGTCTGCTGCGCGTACTGTGACAGTCTAGACGACCGTTGCGTTGACGAAAAAATCGTTTCCCAGAGACAAAAATGACCTCCTGTGTTGTAAAATGGCGTAAGAGACGAAAAGAAGGAAGTAAGCAAACTGGGATCACTTACCACAGTTAAGTTAATAATTTCGTATTTTATTCACGCTTGAATTACCTCCATATAAATCTTTGTGGTCAGTATTATGCAATCTGCAGGCAGCTGATTTTATAAACTAAAGTGTTATACATATTATATTTTACATTGAGTTTTAATATTTTTATTCCTTATTTATGTTTTGACGTGTCAACGTCTTATAATTCGATGGAGCCGGCTGCACGCACGAAAAAACATGACTCATGCGGCGTTACCTCGCTCTGAGGCGTTCCATTTTCTTATTGTCACGTTCAACTATCGTCAATAAACCGACTTTACAGGCAACCGATTTTTTAATCAATTATTTACTTTTAGTTTCCCCAAAAACGAGAATCGGCGCTTACAATGGATTGCAGCAGTCCGCTTAGAAACAAGAGAAGATGACTGGTTACCGACTAACGCCAGTAGAGTGTGTTTTTTCTATACATTTTGGAGGTTCTTCTCCTTTTTTATAAAAAAAAAACAAAGTTACAACTGTCAACTACTCTAAGTAAAATATACGAAATATCGACAGATTCTGTATAGTGAGTAAATAATTACTCTTTCTCAATTTGATAAAAAATATTGGTTAAAAACAGTCATTTTAATACTCGTCATATTCAGACAAAATAAATCTAGGTTTCCACATGAATTCATATAATCAATTACTTTATAATAAAATTTATAAATGACAGACACAGACTAATGCATAACATCATCCTTCCACTTCTCAACTGACATTGTCAGTGTACATGTCGCGTAATAGTCCATCACGTTCGCACTCACTTTCTTTGATATTTCAGTTTCATTCTATCACTATTCTCCTAAATTAGATTGCGCCTTATATGGATAGGAAGACGAATTCATGTGCACATATTAAATTTAGCAAAGTATTTTGTATTGCACGTGTGCAAATCGCGTTATTATTATCAGTTTAGTAGTGTGAGTTTGGAACCATATTTTACCGAGCTTTGTGAAAGAGTTATGTTTCCATACCTTTTATAATTCGTTGTATTTGGCACGTTATATAGAATTAATTATCATATTATAGATCAATAATTTTAAGCTGTGTAATGGTTTAATTTATTAATATTAGACACGGGATCAAATTGATTTAAACCAATTTTCATTAGAGATGATAATTAGGTACTTACAAGATTAATTTAGTGAGTATTAAAGATGTTTAAGGGTAAGCGACTTTTTTAGCGTAGCGATAAAGCCATTTTTATATCTGTTTTGTAGAATCAATGAACATAAAATATCCTGTGTAAAGTATGAATTAATGGCATAGAAATATTTCACTACACAAAAAAATGTAAAGTAGTTATATATAACGATATAAGCCGTAAAAGTTGTTTTATTATATAAAACAACCTTTACAGCTTATATCGTGGTTTAAGATTATTTATTACAAGACCGACGTTTCGGATACTTGCTGCTACTATTACATATGTACATGTACTACCATAGTTGCTGTAGGTACATTTATGGTAACGGGGGGACGCGAAACGTCGGGATGTGAAAATCTTAATGAACCGCTATAAGACCGTAAAAGTTATACCATTATGAGTGAAATTCACGTAAAAATTTGAAAACAAAATAGGCAGTCTCATAATATTCCGATATATATGTATAAATGTACCATACGGAACTAAAATCTAATAACCAATATGTTTCTAGGTGAATGCATTTCCAAAGAACACTCAATGTGCTCTAACATCGTACCAAACCGAATTAAATGTCCTAATAATTAAGTTTCCATCTTTTCCATTAGCCTTCAAGCGACCCCCAAACAGTTTACATAGGGCTGTCAACTATTCAAAACTATAGCCTAAGAATTTCGTACCATTCTGTTGAAGATGCTTTAAAATAAATTTACTAGATTTGCCCCGAACATACTGTATACAAACTACACGTTAAATAAAAGCTTGTGAACTTCATGTTCTCCGAGGCTCTTTGACCCAAAAATAACATAAAAGCTTTCCCAAAAAAAAAACTGGAAGTGAAAACTTCTTTAGCATCGTTGTGATTTGAAAGCCGATGAAACGAAAAAGCGACAGTAAAAAGAGACAGAGGCATAAATTAATAAGATTTATCGTGGGAGAAAATGAGATAGGAAGAATTATACAGTATTTCTTATGTCCGTGATTTTTGAAGGTTTCACTTCTACCACGTGTGAATAGCACACATGTTTTTTGTTTTTTTTTTCCAATAAATGGGTTATCAAATGTAGAAATATTTTTTCAAATAGGACTTGTGATTTCGAAGTTTAGCGCGTACAAACAAAGAAACTTTAATATTATAGGTGGGAAAAACAAGTATTCGATATAAAGTCGTTTAATTTTCTCCAGCTTTAAAGCTGCGTTTAAAAATACCTTAAATTATTCAACGAAACAGAACAACTTGGTCGGTAGCCCTGAGGGTGTAGTGTTTATACACATTATAAGAGAAAATTCATTTACTGTTTAATGTATAAAACTAGCAAGTATAGTAATGGACTAACTTGGCAGTTCCATCGTTTACTTTGTATGAAGGCTTTACAATGGAACGATCTGGATACATTATGAATAAAAAAGGAGAATTTTGGGCGTATTGTAATAATGAAAGCTTATTTGATTGTAAAGTTAAATAAGGCTTAAATTAATTATGTTCATTGGGTTGTAGGAATGTAATGGCTACGCTTTTTATTTTACTTTATAAATAAAAGAAATTCTAAAGAATGTGCGAAAGAATAACATTATTAAAACCTAAAATAAAAATTGTAACATTTTAAAGCAAAAAACTTTTTCATATTAAGTAACTTAGAAGTCCATTTTTCTTTCTATATATGATTTTAAGTTAACATGGTTATTTCCATTACTAAAATTATTGAAAACGGGATATTTACCATGTTTTTCATTTAAGAATAATAATAATAAACATTCGCTAACCGATACGGTGAGTTTCGTCTGTCGAACACAGGATCGAGTGTCGAGTGTACGTAAAACTAGTGACAATAGTAGGGGTGAAAAGACAATAGTAGTGCTGACCAGTGTTTGCGCAGCAAATGTATGAGAAAGGAGGTAGTCCGATACCGTCTACCTCTAATACCGTCAACATCTACCCGCATACTTCAGTCTCGTGAACAAGACATTCGTAGATAATGTCGAAATATCGAGCTCCGCGAAATAAAAGAGAAAAATATGATAAATATCCCGTTTTAAATAATTTTAGTCATTTTTCTTTCGTCCTCTTAGCTGACGATAAAACCTTGAATTAAAAAAAAATGATCCTACGTCATCATCATATTATACATACCCTACATGCTGAAACATAAAGTTTTAAATTTTATAAACATCATTAATTTTAAATAAAAATGTCGTCTTGACGTTCATTGTAGGAGACCTATGTTCAGCAGTGGACGGATAAATGCCGATGATGATGACGATGATGTTTACTTTACATCTAGAGAGTACTCGTTTAATTTCTCAATACATTATAATAAATGATAATAAATACTTAATTATTTAAAGTGTAAACGGAATAATAGCATTTTATAAATATATCATTTTGTCATGTAAGTATTGCAATTATGTTAATAAATACGTGATAACTATTCTTAAGCTTTACAATATAAAATAAAACGCATTTTTAAAACTTACATAAATAATTTATGAAAAATAAGTCACGTCGTTCGTCCACGATGATCTCCTAAAGTCAAACTACTGATAACTGATTACTGAACCGATTTTTATGTGTGTTTGCAAACTATGTGCAGTTTAGTTTTAAATAATTTTGGAGACGATAGGTGGTGCTGTGGTCAATTGCAGAAATACATTTTCCCGGGAAGTATCCCAAATATTTAAACGAGCAATTCATTTATATATTATTATTAATATGTTGGGACAACTCACACACGGCCATCTGATCCCAAACTAGGCAGAGCCTGTTCTTATGGTAACCAGACAATTGATATCTTTATACATATATTATATATTTCTTGTGTGCGTGTGTCCCTGAACTCCTCCTAGACGGCTGGACCGATTTTGATGAAATTTTTTGTGTGAGTTCAAGGGGATTCGAGGATGGTTTAGATTCACAAAAAAAAATATTTTGTACAGGACAACGTCTGTTGGTGCCACTAGAAATAATAATAATAATATAATCTACATACATATTATAGATAAATTACACCCAGACACAGAACAAATGATCATGGTCATCGCACAAACATTTTTCCTGGGTGGGAATGGAAACCAGAACCTTCTAGTTTAGCAGCCAGGTTCACTAACCACTAGACCAACCGGTCAGTTAATTAGAAAATAAACTTCTCGATTTAAAATAATTCCAAGATTTAGCGGTTCGAGCTTTGTAGAAGTTGGTGGAGGAGGCATGTGCCAGTCCATAAAAAACGATTTTATATAAAGACAATGCATACACATTGGAGGAAAAAATATAATATTGACTCGCAGCACTTTCGTACAATTGTGCGTGAAAGTAATCCAGTAAGATCATTTTAATACTAGTGATGAGCAAAGCAAGAACCAGAAAGGAGAACGATCGACAGAGGCGTTCTCAATCTTCCGTAGACATTTTTATATATTAGGATAGTTATCCTTCTATATTTAAACGTCATTTTGCGAATGCTGTGGCACCTATGTGGTGCAATTAGTAATCTATACTAATATTATAAAGCAAATAGTTTGTTTGTTTGAACGCGCTAATGTCAGGAACTACTGGTCCGATTTGAAAAATTCTTTCAGTGTTAGATAGCCCATTTATTGAGGAAGGCTATAGGCTATATAACATCACGCTGTGACTAACAGTAATTAAGTTGAGTAAGTTAACGCGGGCGAAGCTGCGGGTAACAGCTAGTATTTTCTAAGTATTTATTGTAACTACAACTGGTTGTCCTTAATAAATAAATATATATATATCGTCATGCTTGTAGGATCTTGCATATTTAGTTTCGGTTTTGGTTTCATTAATTTGGTTTTGGTACTGCTCGGTCACCACCAATACCAAGGCTGCAAGACCAAGACCAATTTTGCTCATCACTATTGAATACTGGATATTCTGAAACGGATTTTATCGTATGTCCCCAAGGGTTAGAATACTGCGAGGGTGTTTGAGGATTAAAAGAATACACTTTGAAGTCTTTTTGATCAACAATTCAAGTCATCTCGCAACCTTCAGACTACATTAATATCTATTGATTTATCGCTTCCTATTCCTCTAATACTACGTGATGAGGAATTTATTACAGGAATTTCATAATTTTATGTGTTTGTTATGTTGGCGAACGAACGTGTTTAGTCATAAAATATAAATATATAGATAAAATCAAATCCTATTTGATATATATATAGGCACGGATCTCCTCCTCGAAATCAGGAGAGGAGTGGTTTGGACAAAAGTTCACCTATGCGTTGGCCCAATATGGATTGGGAACTTCACACACCTTCAAAGCCTTAATCTCATTGGGCATGCAGGTTTCCTCACGATATTTCCTTCACCGGTGAGCAAGCGATGGTCTCATGTTCAGATGCACGTAGAAATTCAGAAAAACCAATTTCTAGGCATCACAAGGGGTCAGGATCGAACCCGGACCTCTCGACTCTCATTCAAGAGGGCGACTATCCACTAGGCCATCATCGGATAAAGTTTGGATGGAATAGATCAATCATTGGCCACAGCATTTTGTCAGATGATTGTTGCAGTGCTAGCAGGTAACAGTCACGCAGTTCTCGGGGCACCACATCTGCGTTTGTTACGTATAAGCCTATGGACGCGCGACAAATCTTGCCATACTTGTCGCAAATGAAATGTGAGTCCAAGGGTGGTTCGTTTTTCAAAAACAAACATACAGAATGGAATAGAAGGAAGAAAAAAAATGATTTAAGAAATGATTAATATATAAGTGTATGCATGTCAAAAACCTAATTAACTTTAACCATGGCATCTTGGAGTTCGTTAAAAGAATATGTCCAGTGGACGGATACGTCACTCCCTGCGGTCATCCGCGCGATGACCGGCAGTGAGAGTGCATGGGAGGCAGTCCTCTCCTTCTGCGAAGTCGTGATGCCGCAGAAGGAGGAGCGGGTGAGGGAGCGCACTGGTGCCCCTTCTCGCAGGAGAGCGCGGCGGCGACAGGCGGTCGCACCGCCGTGAGGGACCTGTGCGTGGCCGGTCGGGGGATCTGCCTCGCGCGCGTAAGGTTCGCGCTATAAGGCACCCCTAGGTGTTCGGGGTGCCTTAAGTGGAGTAGAAGGAGGGAACGCCATCCCCTGCCTTCAGAGGAGAGTGCCTCCAGGCACGCCGTCGCCGGTGCGGACCATACCATAGTTCCCGCACCGGGCCAGCACGATTAGAAGAACACCGCTGGGGTTTAGTGGGTAGAGTCTGCGCCCACTTTACCAACTTTTTTCGGGCGCAGAGAGTCCCACATAACCCCCGGGTTCCCCCGGGCTTGGAGGTATGCATCAGAGCATTCCCCAGCGGGAACAAAAAAAAAAAAAAAGTGGACGGATACGGGGTGATAATGACGATGTAGCCTTACGATTACAATTGAATGGGCTTTGCCAAATAAGTAATGCAAGTTTTATCATTACACTTTTCTGTAAGGTATAGACCATAGATAAAAAATTGGTCTCCGCTACGCTACGACTAGATACCGCGCTCCACAAAAAACAATAGCTCCTTGATGCGGCAAGTAAATATCATAGTGTGTGTAAGACAATTTCCAAGAATGCTAGTGTGCGTGAAGAATGCAATTGCCAGCTGCTTTACTATACCCTAAATTAATGGGAAACAATATTTTATGCAATGATCTAGTTACTAGTAGAACTAAGTATGGTTGTAAATATGGCTCAGAAAATATGTGTAAGGTCAATATACATCACAAAAAGAAAATTGAATTTTAGACAACATGCCAAGAGTTGAGAGTAAATATTTTTAGTTGTAAGTAAAATATTACTTTTACTCAAACGCTTGACTCATTATAATGAAACAATTTTTGCCTCCTCCACCCTCCTCCATGGTTGCTATAAAGTATTCGAAACGTGGAGCTTGCAAAAATCTTAAATAAACTGTGATAATATCCGTAAAAATTGTTTCATTTTTTACTAATGATTAAAAGTATTAAGTATTTAAAATAATTAATAAATTAAAAATAGTTCAGTAATAATGACTAGGATAGATAAATGAAGTAAATATTCTATATAAATTATAAAATATAATAACAATAAATCAATATAATATAAAAATTGCAACCACGGGGACTTGATTTTGGTATACGCGGCAACACTGAATGGCGTGACATGAACCCTAAAATTTCATGTTATTTTATGATTAAATTTCGAAATTATATGATACTCACAGATGACATGTGATCCCAGAGTCTTTCTTATTTCTTGTAGTATTATTTTTACACAGTTCCACTACGCAAACTGGCAATATACTTCAGATAATTACCAAAATTGAATAAAAAATTCTGTACCTCCACCTTACACAACGATTGCAATGAGACTGGCTCGGGTATGCCGAATTCGGCGTGGTATTTGTTGCCGCACATTACAAGTACGGCGCGGTATATAGTCGTAGCGCAGCGGAGATCTATTTTTTATCTATGGGATAGACATAGTCAGGAATAAACTACGAAATTTTCCGCTTTAGAATTTAATATACGTTGGGATACACATTCTGTATATTAAAAAAGCGGCCAAGTGCGAGTCAGTCTCGCCCATGAAGAGTTCCGTAGCAGCAAGTGACATAATATTTTTACGGCCTTCCGTTACAATATAAAGGGCAATTAAGTAAGGGTAAGCGCAGGTTCCTACTGCCCCTCGCGCACTCCGCACCCGCTACCGATCAAGCCACGCCCCGCGCATATTATAATTATTATTTACTTAGGCACCTATTACAGATTTATTATTATAAACTAATAGTTCACGGTTTATGCATAAGGTTTATGTTTATGAAATTAAATGTTTTTTTAAATATTTCAGTTGATTGAATGAAATTTAAATTACGGTTTACAAATTATGACGTATTAAAAAAAAACTAACAAACTATGGCTCTTCTCGCCTGATTTCGAGGACCTGTGTCCATCAGTGATACATACATGATTTGTTTATGCTATGCATTGCATGAACGTATTATAAACTTAAAAGGCATAAAATGAAGCTTTATTTGAAGCTCAATAAAGTTCACTGAGATTGTTTCTCCAGTTTTTCCGAGTGGGCTCGCTTTGGAACCTGTAGTAGAGTAATTTGAAGTTCAAAAATACACTTTTACATTAAATTTTCGTTTCATTTTCCTTTACTCTTCTAAGAAAAACCTTTATAATGTTCATATACAACCTATAATCATATAACAAATGTATGGACATGGCCATTTGATGCTAATTGATGGTCCTTTTCATAACGAGGGTCCCAAAGTGGACCCTTAATAAAGAAATCCTTTTGTTACAGTTATTTACATCTCACGTTACTTTGAAACTTTATCATAATGAAAGCTTTTCAACCTTTAAACTCTTGTTTCACAATCAAAGGATAATTTAGCTCTTTGACAGCTTATAAGGTTGTATTTGTTAATATATTTCTGATGTATGTTTGAATTATTAAATGTATTATTGTTAAATGAGATGCGTGTTACTTTTTGTCTCACTTTCTCACTCCGCTCATCACCTTTCGATGAATGAAATTCAATGAAATTATAACTTAATTATAATTATAACTTAATCAATACCAAATTAATTATCATCAATCGTGCTATGACTGTAAAACTAAGTTGTCTCAGACAAAACGGCAACAACGTGTAAAACAAACATAAGATGCATTTCCTAACCTAGGGGTTATTATCCCAAAATAAAAGTACACGCATAACATGTAATTTTTTAATGTTTACGCACTAATTATAATGAAACATTTTTTTTGGATGGATCTATGCTAACGGTCCGAAGGCCCTAATGCTACATCAGATTAGTGTGAGCCCATTTGGCTCACTTTTGGTTTGTAAAAGTGGGGGGTTGCCCCCCGCCAACCGTGCAGTCTTCGACCACACGGCCTCCTGGCGTCGGGTTGGATAATGAAACAACTTTAAGGAATTTTATTACGGATTTTTATTAGTGGTGGACTCACTGGTCCTCTCGTGACTATGGTTTCTGTAAAGTATCCGAAAAGTCAGCTTCGTATCTGTAAAATATAATCTTAATAAACTGAGGGGAAATCCGTAAAAGTTGTTTCATTATAATTTATGATAGTGACAGCTATGCTGTCGCGTTTCGTGCGGTCGCCCATTGAGGGGATTGCGAAAATGAGGGCAACACATCTGCATAATCTGTGGTTGTGGAGATGTGTATCAGCGTCGGTAGTCTAAAGATTCGACTGCTAGTTTGCCCCCCTATGCTATAAAAAAATGACACGATTAAAATAATAATGAGTGAGGCACGTTCCTTTATATAGCAATGGAATGTGCGGCGTGAGGAAACGCAGGTAGCATCCGACCCAACCCCGTGACACAGTGACCTTCATCGATCTAATGAAGCACTCCAGTTGTAATATGTACTGCATTTGCAGAAATTATAATTAAAGGATAACGCAATAACAATCTTCGATGACGACGAAGCGGGTGAAACGATTTTGATAAAACAAGTCGAAGATCCGCTAGAAAACTTGCTTTCAAATTGTGAATTGTGAATGATTTGTGTGTGTCAGCTCTGACGACTGTAGGATACTCTGAGATAATACTTAGAACGATTGTCTTTGAACAGATACAGAAAAAAAGATTTATTAGTCTAAAAATAATAATATTAAATTTCAATATAATTATCATATAATATGTCTCGCACAGTGTCACACACAAAGATTTTTAATCCGGCCGAGGTCATACCTATTATTTTTTACGCCGGGAAATGCTCTGAGGCGTCCTGCTGGAGAGGGGGTGGACTCCCCAGGCGGGTATGTGGGACTCGCTGCACCCGAAAGATGGTAAGGTGGACGCAGCTCTATCCTCTAAAACCCGGCGAGAGCTACCAATGCGGCCTTTGGTGAGGTGCCCCGGACCTATTGAGCAAACAGGGCACCTCGACGGCTAGTCAGTCTCTTAAGGGGCCGACACCACCTCCACAGAGGGATCGTCCTGCACCACAGAACAACCCCTCTCAACGTGCATATTGCTATGGGGTGAGGTTCCCATCCTCGCCCCTTGTCCCCCCTGCTCTTTTGCTTCTCTTCTTATAAGAGGTGTACAAAGAGCAGCTCCCTCGGTTCAATATGCTTTGCCCAAGGTGCTGGGTTCACCTTAAGCTACTGAAGCTCATACCCAATAGAGCATCGTCGCTCATGTACGGGTTAACTTGGAATTATTTGTTCAATATATTTATCTGTACGAATATCAGTGACATTTTCTTTTGTAAAATAACCGGAAGGCTTCGGTGGTTTTCTTCATATCTCACACATATAACATATTACTTAAGTAATATTTTAACACTCGCGATGTACACAGATACCGGATGCCTCACAGCAACCATGGTCCTCCCTGACATTTGGTTCCAATTTCCATTAAAATAAGTGAAATACGCGTTAACATTAAAGGTCAAGGTCCTGTTTTAAATCATTGTAAATATTTCAATTATAATAAACTTCAAAGGATTGCTGCATTTTTAGGAGTTGTTGAGAATGTCGGGAACGCTCAAACTCAGACGCTGTTTTAAATAGTTTGAATTACAAATAGTTGTTTGTTGTTCAAGATAAAGTTAGATGATTCATGTTTGAAAAGCTTTTACTATAATATAAGTAGAAATTATTTTGTTAAAATACACATTGACATATCATGTTTTTATAGCATAGGAGGGCAAACGATCAGTCGATGCCTTTTCGCGACTATCGACGCCCAGACCATACCACAGAACACAATTACTCACGGAGAAGAATGACAACTCCATACAAAAAGAGTGTCGCAAAAATACAAGACAACTGACGCCATCTGTTGGTAGCCCCCATGAAACTTTTTTGTGATTTATATGATATTATTAAGATTAATAATTTTACTATGGTACTGTTTTACAATAATAAAATAAACTTAAAGTTTATTATATTTAGTAAAACTAGTGTAGCTAGTGTAGTGTGTAAAGTGGTTTTATAGCAAGTGGCTATAAAACCCAATTGTCTTACTAATGTATATTTGGAAAAAAACGAATACTTATCAAAAATATTTTATTATGACAATAATTAATTAAGAATAACATTTTTAACACATTTTCTGGCACAATCTAGAATGGAAATATAGATCTATAAATTAATGATCTTACTTAATTAAATATATGTTATAGTTGATGGAATGTATTGACACTTCTTGTTTGTAAAACCTGGTTTTGGAAATCTAAAGTTTTGTGTCAGGGTGTCTGCCGATGGGCAGGCAAAGAACCACATTTGATACATTTTCTTTTGTTCTCTTTCATTGTTCACTCACAAACGTTGATCACAAATAATTAAAACTAGTTAAGTCACTATCCCATATGATTCACAAAACTAAATTAATCTAAGCACTGAAAAATGGAGGAATCGAAACTCAACTCAACGATATTTGGTATAATAATTCAGTTAATATGAAACTCAAAAGATAGGATTTACATGAAATAATAAAGCCGAACGAATTCCGAAAGCAACGGCAGACATTTTTCTTGAAACAATTTAAAAGTCCGGACCATAGAGTATAGACTATAGACATACCTGCATGGTGGGGTGCCCACTGCCCAGTAGTATTTAACAAAATTATAATTACTTAAACGTAAATTATTTTAGAAAATGTATATACATTTAATTAATAATTAAAATACAAATTTTTGGTAAATTCTAGCTATACAAAATTATAAAAACTTCTAAAGAAATTTAAAAAGTCGTATCTATTGGCAACCCAACTCTAGCCCCCATGCGACAAATGACGAGAACAAAGTTGACCGCCCCTGGACCATACACATTCACACAAACAAAGATAATGCAGATGTGTTGCCCTCCTTTTCACTACCCCCTCCCCGGGCCACCGGAAATTCACAAGCCGCACGAAATGCGTAACAAAACAAAGCAGCATGGCACTACATCTTACGACTTACAGAATAATATTTGAAGATATTCATCTTATTTTCGTGAGCTGTAATTAATAAGATATACATTTTATAAATGATGATAGAAATCGAGTAGTGTAGGTTTACCACTATTTTGCATTTTCTCAAGAATGTAATAACCTAGTTGACATCAAAAAAGAAAAGAAAACGTGTTAGTTTTTTAATTTAATCTAAAGTCGTCGGCTACATCAGTTAGTACATCAGCCGTAAACGTACCATTAAATAATATAAATAATACAAGAAACACTAGAAAATAGAATGTAGGCCACTCTTCTCTCGCTTGCTCATGAAATGTCTTCACATTTCGCGTGAAATTTCGCTTGGGAATACCACAAACTGAATTTTATCCCATTTTCGCCCTTTATTGGACGGATTTGTAAAGAATTTGAATAACATCGTTTTGAATTTGTAATCATACGTCCAAATAACTATTTTTATAGTAACTCTCCCATACAGTATTTTTTTTATACTTAGAATCTTAAAATGGGGTGGATAACTTTGGCTAACTTGACATTGTTTTTTTTTTAAATTATGCGTACGTATTGAATTAATTTAATAAATGAATTGAAAAACAAATTCAGTTTAAATACCGTAACCTTAATATGAACAAAGCCGTGGGAATATACTATACCTAAATAAAATAAAGTAGAAATCTAATTCTTTCTTTACTATAAGCAACTAAGTAATTAATTCGCGTGGTCTCAATTGAAAATGTTGGATCACTTTAATTAAACGAGGTGGAAATATTAAACGCTGTATTTGCCTTGCCTTGCCAGTCAGTAGGTATCATGTTGATCTATTTTTTATGTGTGGTAAGAAGAAAGACAGCAATCAATGTTAACCAATTTGACTTAGGTATATATTTTTTAAAACCAAGTAGAACCAAAATAAATTATATAAACTACCAAGTGTTAAAACTATTTTATAATACACGTATTCGTTTAGAAAAATGAATAGTATCACTAACAAAGAGTTCGTATACTAAACCGAAACATCGAGATTTGCGAAATAAAAATGAAAAACATAGTTTAAATATCTCATTTTATACAACTTTAATAATGTCATTTTAAGACTTGTAATCAAGTAGAACCAAAATCTATATTAAAGAAAAAATTTAAGTGTAACGAAGTAGGATCAAATAATACTTAAGACTAATTGTAAGTGTAACTAAGTAGGACCAAATAATACTTAAGACCAATTGTAAATGTAACTAAGTAGGACCAAATAATCTATACTAATATTATAAAGCTGAAGAGTTTGTTTGTTTGTTTGAACGCGCTAATCTCAAGAACCTTGTCCGATTTAAAAAATTATTTCAGTGTTAGACAGCCCATTTATCGAGGAAGGCTATAGGCTATATATAACATCACACTGTGACATATATAGGAGTTGAGTAACGCGGGCGAAGCTGCAGGCAACAGCTAGTATAGAATATATCCCATATTGTGTATTGTATTATACTCCAAGGCATTGTCAATATGCTTACCGATATGACCTTAAATGATGAGCCATGCAAAATTCAACGGTTTTGTGCCACGCTAGCTGTTGTAACTAGCGGATTCACGAAATTATATAGATGTGGCAATATTTACTATTCTTATCCTGAAAAAAAAAAATACATGATGCATGTCTATATTCCGGTTGTTCAGTGGGCCCAATAATAATAGCTGTGGGAGGGATGGGACGTGGCTTTCAACCTTCGGCTTGGGACCGCCATCTTTATATCTTCCGTCAAACAGCTTTGCTTTGTTTTGGAAAGAAGACAATGTCTACATACATACATCTTGTCTTGTCGGTTGTAGTAAGAGTAATCGGGCTACTATAACAAATCTTTAAATATGTAACAAGTAAACCTATATCGTTTTACGATACTTATATTGAAAATCATTGAAATTAATCACACAGATCGTTACGATACAGACGACATAATATTAAGTAATCGAAGGCTTTACGCTGATGTAGCTTTAAGTTCAAACACAGATCAAGTAGGCTTTACGTGTTGATAAAAGTTTAATGTTACGAATCGTGTTATTACATTGTTTTAACACATTGATTATAATTAATTTACTAAATAATATAAGGTAAATTATATGAAATTAATTTTCTTATTTCGACGATTTTTTTTTTATATTCTGACGCCCGACTATACTTATAGAAAGAGAAAAAACACTTGAAAATTGAATATTCTAAGTACAGTAACAGCTTGTGTAATTTCAATCTTAGTTCCGAAGTGTCAGAAAATATGTTTAACCCGCGGATGGCGATGAAATGGAGGTCCCATTTCATGGCAATAACTGTCTACTTGGACTAGACTGGGAAGTGCTTAGTAGTGGGAGTTGAGACTGGTGTTGTTATTACCGAGATCCCAAGTCTTCCTCAGCAAGTGCTTAGGAAGATCAAGATCACGATCAAGGAGGTTTTTACTGGACTAAAATATTATGTTAGTTTATGACTACGTAAATACTGTATACGTAAATAATATAATATGTATATTATGTGTACATATAAATACTACTGTATATACGTAAATAATATAATCTTTCCAAATTATTCTTATTACATTGTTATATAAATTATTCTCATTTAAGATTAATTATAATGATTTGCTAAGCCATAGATTTATCTGATCAATTATTATATGACAGTAAATAAGATTTTATATCATTTACTATTATTCATATTAATAATATTATAATAAAATTCATAATAATTTCATAAAAATAAAATACCATATTGATTTTTAATGCTTATACGAATTTCACTCATTTTTATTGAAACAATTTGACGTATTTTATCGCGTTATTAAGTTTTTTACATGCCTGACGTTTGGGATACTTTACAGCAACCACGTTCACGGGAGGACGGGAAACGTCGGGCATACAAATAAATTAATAAATCGCGATAAAATCCGTAAAATAGTTTCATTAAAAAGTAAAATACCATATCAATTTTTACGACATCGCGTAATGCCCTTGATTATCGATTGCACGCATAAGTATGGATTATTTCTGGAACTGAAAGGAACCAAGCTGAATAAAATTTGGAGTGGCCTCAGGGCCTTGGAGTAGATTTCAGAGAAAGTTAATGCAAGCTAAAGCTGTTCAATTTATTGAACTAACATAGTAACTTCTACCATTCATGTTCGTATGTTTTAATAACTTGAAACTATGAATGTATGTGACATAACAGCAGCTTTTAGTAAATATGAGAAAGAAAGTTTGAATAAACGTATTTTTTATCGAATTTGTCCCTTTAGAGTTTAGTTATTCAAAACTATTAGCGTTATAATATTACCTTCACCCTTTTTTCATTGAAACGCTGGCAATTTTATATATTTACTAGTGGCACCGACAGACGTTGTCCTGTACAAAATATTTTTTTTTTTGTGAATCTAAACCATCCTCGAATCCCCTTGAACTCACACAATATATATATATATATATATATATATATATATATATATATATATATATATATAATCTATACATGAATTGCTAAAGAGGTTATTGGTAGTTACGGTGTTAAAGAAATTAGAAGTAGGTACGACGTTAGAGAGGTTATACGTAGGTACGGTGCTAAAGAGGTTATAAGAAGGTATCACGCTAAAGAGGTTAAAAGTAGGTACGATGCTAAAGATATTTTGTGTCTAAAATTTTTAATACAACAAAAAACAGCAACACCTGTATTAGAATTGAAATAGAATATTATGAGCAAATAGTAGATTGTATCATAAGGGAGCAAAATAATATTTTTACGGCGAGGGTGGTTTCTTGAATCCAGAGCGAAGTGAGGGATTCTATAGTAGAATTCTGAACGTAACTAGGGATTCTTTAGTAGAATTCTGAACGTAACTAGGGATTCTTTAGTAGAATTCTGAACGTAACTAGGGATTCTTTAGTAGAATTCTGAACGTAACTAGGGATTCAAAGTACGTAAAATATATTTATGCAAAAATAAATTTTGCGCCCGAGTGCTACACTCTACTTTTCATCCCTCTATGAGACAATAAAAGGCGCCTCATATTTAATTGTAATATTATTATTTAATAAAACACAGAGTAACAACTAATTTGAAATGAAACAGTATCTAAAAATAAAACAAATAAAAACTTATATTTACATCTGAGACATTTTCGCAATTATGTTTTATTGTTACAGTTTTATTACGAATAGAAATTGTTGTGAATCCAAACAATATTTGCGTTCGATTTCTTTGTCACTGAACATTAAGATGTTCCAAATTCAAAAAGTGCGCGGCAAAGATAATTGCGGCGCACTTATGGCGATTAAAGAGGATTAAAAACTCATTGTTGCCCGCTAAAAGTTTCTTATAGAAAACGCCACCTTTGGGTGCACTTAAAGGCGAACCAAGTCGTACTTTTCGAATAGATGGGATGGAAAACACTTTTTAAGACCTCCTTTAAGAAGCTCCTTTAATCCAACTTTATTACCTAATACGTATTACATTTTTATTACTATTTTAAAATAGCTGAAGTTAACTTTTATAGTTTTAGGGAAAATATGTCCCAACGAATCTAGAGTACACTTGCAGAAGACATTAACAAAGTTGTAGAACTAATAACAGAGAATAGCTGAAGTTTAAAAGAATAACAATTATATAGCACTTCCAAGTTATTTATGCTTAGGTAAAGCGAAATTAACTTGGCCGCCTTGGAGACCTATGTTCAGCAGTAGACGGATAGAGGCTGATGATGATGATGATAATGAAGGCATCGGCCGTCTTGGCGTTAATTGAGGGAGACCTATGTTAAGCAGTAGACGGATAGAGGCTGATGATGATGATGATAATAAAGGCATCGGCTATCTTGGTGTTCATTGAGGGATACCATGTTCAGCAGTGTACGGATAGAGGCTGATGATGATGATGATAATGATGATGATTAAGGTGAAATTATATCATGTAATTTAAGTTCTTGGCAAAATAGACTTTACTCTTCATTAGATTAGTTATGTCCACATTAACATTACTACATATAAGTATTCTATCAAGATATAATAAAAGCGAAAGTAACTCTTCGTTTGTCGTTACCTTTCACTCCTGATAAAATATGGTAAGGCAAGACAAAGCAAGATATGTCTTGCCAAAAGAAATTGTCATGTCATGTCAAAAGAAAATACCTTGGAGTGGCAAAATAATTCTTTTGACAGTCTGTCCTCTTAACTACTACTATACTACGTACTAATATTAATTTTTTTCTAAGAAATTGAACATTTTGATAAATACAAAGGATCGGTGTCTGTGTATTATCAAAATCCGTTTACCCAGTCTAAAGTTCTGAGGTAACAAACATAAGAAATACAGTCGAATTGAGAAGCTCCTTTTTTAAGTCGGTTAAAAGCACGATAAAATCCGTTAAAAGTTGTTTCTTAATGATGATTCAAAATCATACTAGCATGAAGTACATTCATATATACCTAGTCTAGCCATAAGTTCTGTTCCGAATTCAAAATAATTAAAAAGTTGAAAAAAAAAGGAAAAGTTTTTATGTAACAGTATTTATGACCAAAACTATAAACAATAAAAATAAAAAAGGCTCTTTGATAGTAGGCTTATAACTTTCAGCGATTGTTCTAGTTTATTACCTGTCGTTCAGTAAAGGCTTAAAACAATGTGGTTGATGTCCAGTAATTGTCGAGTTATCTCCCGCGGCAGCTGCACCAAATGGACCGACAAACCTCCGACTAATGACATGTGGATGTGTCGTTAAATAATTATGTGTCGAGATTTCATTAATTAAAATTACGAAAATGTAAAAATTATGTCTTAACTAATATAATAAAACTGAGGAGCATGTCAGATAAAAAAAAAACATTTGTGCATTTGAAATACCAATTGGGTAGTCTATTTTAAAGCAGTTTTTTTCAATTATCGAAAACGAAAACTTTTAAATAGTAAAATAATAGGACAGCTAGCAGTTGACTGAAGTAAACTATATAATATGTATTTTTCGACAGTTTATAAAGAATGCCTGTAAATGAAGAAGTATAAAGAATTAAAACTAGCTGTTATTTTTTAAAACGACACCAATCATAGGGACTGCCGATAGAAGTGAAAACACAGCGACACTTCACTCAGCAGTGAAGTAAGACTGTATCTTGCTCTTCCGGGCACAGTCGGCGGTCCCGAGTTCACCCGATCGAGCCTTTCACCTCCGAACGTGACGTATCAGCCTCACTCACAGCCTACAAAAATCTGTGTATGGTGTGCCAATAGAAGTTTTCACTTCAATGACAAAATATATACACAAACAAGGGCTCTAAGGGTTGGCTCTACGGCTAAGCGCGCCAGTAAATGAATCACATAAAAAAATGTAACGATTAATTACTAATACTACTACTAAATAAATCTCCCATCAGTAATTTTGCTGTATAGATATAACTAGCAAATCCTCATGATCATAAAAAGTTTCAAGTTTATTTTTTATTTATGCACATACTAGCAGCGCCCCGCGGTTTCACCCTCGTAGTTCCCGTTCCCGTGGGAATATGGATATAAACTATAGGCTATGTTGTTTGCTGATAATGTAGCTTTCCATTTGTGAAAAAACATATAAAATCGGTTCAGTGGCTTAGTCAACGTAACAAAAAATACTGCGTAACAAATACTAACGTTCGCATTTATAATGTTAAGAGATTACCTTTACATATTATATTACTAGCTGTTGCCCGCAGCTTCGCCCGTGTTAACTTACTCAACTTAATTACTGTTCCTCACAGCGTGATGTTACATAGCCTATAGCCTTCCTCGATAAATGGGCTATCTAACACTGAAAGAATTTGTTTTATTATAATTTTTATATATATATATATATATATATATATTTCTATTGTGCGTGTGTATGTCACTGAACTCCTCCGATCCGAAATCGAGTAGCACCACACTACGGTCTTATTGACTTTCGTTTACATCACTCTCGTGATAACGCGGACCGTTCTTCCCCCCTTGAATTCCGGATAATTATATATATAGCTTCCACTGCCTTTCCTGCTTATCCGGATGCGGGAATGAACGCGGCTGAACCGATTTTGATGAATTTTTTTGTGTGAGTTCTAGGGGATTCGAGGATGGTTTAGATTCACAAAAAAAAATATTTTGTACAGGACAACGTCTGTCGGTGCCACTAGTATTAGTATAGATTTGTATACTGATTTAGTCAAAACAAACGATAAGTTTACCTTGCGATATTGTCCTTGCCCTTACAAACTCATTATTTTTAAGAAAATCGATATCACTGTAACGGTAAAAGCATATCAATGTAGCGCTTAGACGTGTATGTTAAAAATAGTGGTTCGACGATATCGATTTTGTTGAATCGGAACGGGCATCGGATTAATTGATAATTCATGCAAGGCTAAAATTGGACAACCCTAGTACATTCGTAACTTTGTTGTTTTTCAATGCTATAATACAATTTCTGTTATTGTGACGTAGGTACTAGTTGTAACTGTGATGTATGGAAAATAAAACCGGGAACAGATCTTTAAAGTCATTCATAAAATAATGTGACACCATGAAAATACTTTTTGAAAATATACATACGTACTCCTTTTGGCGCGTTAGGGAAAAATGATCAGAGTAAATTTTTATGATGGGCACGCCACGAAAAACCGACACCCTGAAGTTAGCTATAGTCAACATTATTTTACATAACAATTTTCACATAATGACAGTATAGACGTCAGAAGAAGATATAGTTTTTAAATACACAATAATCAAAAAAAGTTTACAGTGTAATGAAATTACATTGTAACCTTTTTTTTGCTTATTACCAACGTGTGTATATAAGTACACAAAGCCCTTTTTTACTTAGAGACTTATAATCGAAAAAGTCTTAGTTGCCCGCAGATTAAAACAGAATTCACTATAGATTTCACAAGTTTTAGAGCAAAAAAATACTTAATCATTATCATCATCATCAGCCTCTATCTGTCCACTGCTGAACATAGGCCTCCCTCAATGAACGCCAAGACGGCCGATCCCTTGCCACTCGCATCCAATACGGACCGGCCAATTGGTAATTAATTTGTAATATTTTAGTTGCACCACCCATAGGATTTTTAATAAACTAAGGAACCCTCTTCTTTTACGCCGGGAAATTCCTGCCTGGGGAGTGGGTCTCCCCAGGTGGGTATGTGGGACTCGCTGCGCCCGAAAGATGGTAAATGAACGCAGCTTTACCCACTAAAACCCGGCGAGTGCCACCAGTGCCGCCTTGGTGAAGTGCCCCGGATCTGTTAAGCTAACAGGGCACCTCGACGGCTAGTCAGTCCCGCAAGGGACCGACGCCACCTCCACAGGGGTTTTCCCGCACCACAGAACAACCCCTCCCAACAACGGAACAGTACAATGGGGTGAGGTTCCCATCCTCACCCTTTGCCCCCTGCTCTTTTGTCCCCTCTTCTTATAGGAGGGGTACAAAGAGCCCCCTCGGCTCAATTGGCTTCGCCCAAGGTGCTCGGCTCACCCTAGGCTACTGAGCCCCACCGCCATGTCAAGGCCTGAACCATGGTAACTAAGGAGCCCTAAGGAGCCCTAAGCTTAAGCGTTTGTTAGTTTTTTAGCGTTATAGTCGCCCTTGTATCTGCATTTAACTTTTTAAATATTTTGTTGTATGTTTTATGTTTGTAATTGCGTGTGTGTAGAATAAAGTATATTCATTCATTCATTAATTTTCTGTTAGATGGATAGGTGGGAGGGAAGTGCTGTGCCGCGCTCCCGGCTGCATGGGTACCACCATCTTGCTTGTTTCTCCCGTGAAACAGCTTTGCTGTGTTTCGGAGAGAAGGGCAAGACAGGCAGTGTAATTACTGGCACCGAGACTTAACATCTTATGTCTCAGGATAGGCAACACATAGATGAGTTGCCTGGGCTCGTTCCAGGTAAACTAGTTTATGTTCATGGGCGACGTTGACCACTTACCATCAGGTGGCACGTTTTCCAGTTTGCTTATCCAAGTAACATAAAAAAAAAAGGTTATCGGGTAGACTAGCATCAAAGTAAGTGGTTGCGGTCACCTATGAACAAAAATAAGCTCACTCGGGACTAAAGCAGACCAATGCCCATCCCTGAGGATAGGCATCTCTCTTATTTTATTAACATCAAAGACAATTTTTCTCTGACATCATTCCCGTGTTCGCTAATAAAACTATAATTGCTTTGAGTAACACCAGGATGCGCGTTTTTATCACTTCCTACATGAACAGGGAAGTCGTGTTATTTTTAATATTGGCTATTTTCCTTCAGGATGTACATGATTAGAAACAAATGCGTAATATTTCTAAGAAATCTAGTTAAATCTTACCGAGGAGACTTTCAAAAGTGTTTCAGTAACAATGAATTGTTCATTTTATTTAATTTTAATTTTATTAAACTTGAACTTAAAAGGTACAACTGCTTTATTTTTTGTTTTATATATATACCGGGTGTAATCGTTAAGTGTGCACAGGCGATTATTCCGTAACTATTACAGATATCAAAAAACTTTAAACTGATTTCGAAAGTACTTTACCTAATGAGTAAAATGACAATAATAAATTATTAAAAATAAAAATAAAACGAGAGATATCCAAAAATTTTACATTAAACTCTCCCATACAACGTGTAGGTACGCTGAGAGAGTTCACAGCCTAGAAGAGTTACAAAATCTTGTACTTTTATTTACGTGTACAATTGCTTTAATTACTCCGCAAATTTTAAGGAAAGTTCATTTAGAAACTGTAAATACTAAATAGAGCTCGGCATTGTATTGCACAACGATGACGTCACTTCGAACATCTTCTATGAATACAAAATTTTGTTCTTACTAAGAAATAAAATGTATGGGAGAGTTTAATGTAAAATTTTTGGATAATTCTCGTTTTATTTTTAATAAGTTATTATTGTCATTTTACTCATTAGGTAAAGTACTTTCGAAATCAGTTTAAAGTTTTTTGATATCTGTAATAGTTACGGAATAATCGCCTGTGCACACTTAACGATTACTCCCGGTATATAGATATATTAGATAGGTATTTGTTTTATAATATCACTAGCTGGCCCGGCAGACTTCGTACTGCCTCAATCGATCAATAAAAGACCTAAACTTTTTTAAAAAGCATTTTTTGAATGAAGCATTCAGACATTTTATTATTATTTTCGACACATCATGTTGCTTACTTACAAAACAGAGTTTTTCTGAAATACTGGCTATTTATAAGGTTATAATTTGATATTGACAGACACACTGTTATGATACAGTCTGTTAATCAATTTAAACTTTAAAGCTTTCTCATAAACTATATTTTTTGTTTTGAACACAAACTATATAGAGAATACTACGTATTGAACATGTATGTATGTACGTATGGTTTTGAACATGTTTACTAAATTGTTATTCTGATGAAGAAACATTTGTAATTCTTGGACAATGTTTCTCTTCACTGTTGGATTGTGAGCACAACGATTATCAATTTCCATATCTGAATTGCCCATGAAATAAATTTGTAAAAATTGATGATCTGCATCAGGTAGACGAACAGTTCCCTCAGTAAGTGATAAATTAGTCCTTGTATCTGTATTTTTTTTAAATTTGTCCATTAATTATTTCTGATATTTTTATTTCTGAGATTTTAGTGCAAACTTGAATATTATAAAAAATATTCTGGTATAACACCTTGAAAGTGGGCATAAAATTGTTCTGTATATTATGTGTAGCGCCAAATGATGTTATCTGGAAACAACTGTTATATTTCTGAATGTTGGCTAAGAAGTGCTTAGAATCATTTCTAATCCCAGAAACTAAAGAGCGTAAAAAGGATCTGGTGGTGGGACCAATTGTGGGAATTTTACTTTGCCTCCAGCACAACATAATTCAGTAGATTCACCAGTGTATTTTAACGCCTTACAATATTTACAAATTATTTTTATTTCCCCAATTGTTACCGATTTGTCGGCACAATAATCAATTGCCGGATCATAGTGGAATGCAGCTCGTTCAAGAATCACAGGAGCACTGCGTCTGCGGATTCGCTCAATTTCAATATGTCGTGCTTGCTGTTGTTGTGTTTGATGTGCATGAACTCGTTGCATTCTAAGCCTCTCTACTTCATTGTCACTCACTGAATAACGCAATTCTGACATAGCAATACGACTATTTTCTTGATTTGTCTCTCTCTGGTCATCAGTGCGGTTAACACGTGAGGTAGCTCTTCGCACACTTGATTGACTGCGACAACCTAAGTCAGTTCGTCTTCTCCTCGGCATCGTAAATTGTAATTAGTCATGAGAAAAAAAAAGAAATGAGAAAATTTCTTGCTCACTTAGCAGTAAAGTGTCACTATCACAAAATACAAACAAAAAAAGAGCACATTACTTTGAATGTCACTATCACAAAGGATCACCAAAGTAAAGAAAGTTCTCGCGCACGTAGCGGTAATCGTCACTCACAAAGATAGAAAGATGCACATAAAGATATCGTAACACAATAATTTAATAATAATAGTAATTATGGACGCTTTTACACCACGTCAATCTGGTCCCGTGGTAAGTTCTCGAATAACTTGTGTTACGGGTACCAGACAACGGAAATATATTTAATACTTTTATACTATACATATATTTAAGATTTTTATTATATAATACACATATTTAATACACATCCATGACCCAGGAACACAGAAACTATTTTTGTTCCCTGGCGGGATTCGTACCCGCAACCTCCGGCTTGAGCGCCATCGTGCTTACCATTGAGACACAGAGGTCGTCGTTATGATTTTTTCCGTGTTCTGAAGTGCGACAGGATGGATTGACTTATTAGTTGGTTGTCAAATCTAATGTCAAATATTATTATGGTTGTGTTCAGAAATTTAATTTGTGACAAAACTTAAGATTTATCAATTAAAAAAATAAATAATCTGATAGATTAACAATTACATACTGAAGTTTAGCTAACTTAAGTTTCATCAAGCCGACCAAATTGAAAATCATTACTACTAAATATGATCTATTACATTTTGTGACTATTCAATTTGGTCGCGATATTATTACTTTTGTTGAGTTTCGGAACGCGACATTATATCCTCCAATGCGCACTCGAAGACTGAATTTGAACTTTATGCAGCGGTAATAAGTTGCAAATTGACTCTTTGACGTTAGGAACACACCTACATTGATTAGACAACAGTGTAATCTATAATTACAACTTATAATTTAATATGACCTTTATTGAATAGCAATAAAGTTCAAATTGACTTTACATTTTATTTAGAAAACGTTTGTATGGGAAAAAGAAAAGGGCTGTTTTAGGGTTTTCCCGGCCATTATTCGAATTTTTCTCACCTTTTAAACCTTCCCTAGACCTCCACGAACATTTCAAGACCAAGATAAGATAAATCCATTCATCCGTTCTCGAGTTTTAGCGAGACTAACGAACAGCAATTGATTTTTATATATATAGATATATAGAAGAAACATAAAAGTCAGACTTTTTTAGTTAGTCGAAGCATTTTGGGTGCTTTTGGCGACTATCGACGCCTTCGAGATTCGAGATTATGCAGATGCGTTGCCCTGCTTTTCTCTATCCCCCTAATGGACCACCGGAAACTCACAAACCACACGTAACGCGACAGCATACCTGTCACTTGACGCCGGTATTATGTGAGTGAGAGGTACTACCCCGGTCGTGCCGGCCCAATTCGCTAGCAAAGCAGCATGGCACTACCTCTTACAGACTTTTTAAAACTAGCTCTTTTTCCGTTTATTCCCTTACAAAGCGAGGCCTATAAAAACACAAGTAAAGAGAATGTGTGCTATATTTTTTACCTTATATTTTTATTATGACAAGGCATAAAAACAGGCCAGTATAATTTGTTTTGCAAACGATATTTACCCTGATAATCTGCAAGTTAAGGCGGACAAGCGTGATGGTAAACGGGTTCCTTTTGGGTTGGCTAGTTTTATAGATATACAAATATTAACATATTTTCAATTGTACATACTTTTAATGGATCCCTTTTTCAACACATCTGTTCCTTAATAATATTTGTAATATTGTACCCGGACTGACTATTGATTTGTCGATATCGTACTAATATTATAAACGCGAAAGTTTGCAAGAATGTATGGATGTAAGTTTGTTACTCTTTCACGGAAAACTACTGAATGGAATTTGATGAAACTTTACAATAATACAGCTTATTCATCAGAACAACAAATAGCCTATAATTTATTTCTGTGCTCCCACGGGAATAGGAAGTACGCGGGTGAAACTACGGTGCGCTGCTAGTTATATTATAAACAAGTTATACTACACCTTTTTCTGTACATTTGGTCTATAGACCAGGGTCGATAATTTTTGAAACCAAAAAAAATTACAGTAGGATGAAACCCATTAGAAAAGGAGGGGAATATGATCAAAATGAAAGGAAAAATAAATTATGGTCGATCTGAGGGCGGAAAAGTGGAAGGGGAGGGGGGTAAAGGTAAAAAATCGGTTTATCTCGATTTCCGGCAAAACTACAAGTCCTATGGAAAAAAGTTAAATGGCAAAGTTGTAGGTAATAAAAAGATCTACAACTTTGTATTTGAAATTTTTTCACATAACCTCAAAATTTAGGTGAAAAATTCAAATAACCAAGTTTTTGGTTTTTTATTTATATCTTTTTCAAAAATTATTTTTTTTTCTACGAAATTTGGTAAAAACTTATCTTATTATGTCCCAAATACACTCTAATTTATTTGATTTAAAATATTTATTTTTTCGCCTTATTTTAACTTAATATCAAAAAAGCACCCTAATTTTCAATCGTAAATTCTGACGTCAAAATATCAGCTTTTTTCAAAAAAAAAATGTGCTTTCTGTTCTTTGAAATCTCTTCTTTCCGATGGTGTAAAAAAAGGATATATCACTATAGTAAATGATCTTAGAAAATGCAATAAAACAAATACGATACGTGAGAAAATAAAGCCCAGACCCTCTTAGCCCCTTCCCCACTTCACTATAAAATACATTTTGATGGGCTAAAATTTTCCATAGGTCACTCAGGTACATAACTTATCTTTCAAAAGCAAGAAACAGGCATCTAGGCATATAATTTAGTAGAGGCTAGGACGGCCTTTATTCTCTCTCGTATCGTACTGGTTTTATTGCATTTTCTGAGACCATTTACTATGGTGATATATCATTTTTTTTACACCATCGGAAAGAAGAGATTTCAAAGAACAGAAAGCACATATTTTTTTTGAAAAAAGCTGATATTTTGATGTCAGAATTTTCGATTGAAAATTAGGGTGCTTTTTTGATATTAAGTTAAAATAAGGCGAAAAAATAAATATTTTAAATCAAATAAATTAGAGTGTATTTGGGACATAATAAGGTAAGTTTTCAACAAATTTCGTAGAAAAAAAATAATTTTTGAAAAAGATATAAATACATATATATAAAACCAAAAACTTGGTTTTTTGAATTTTTCACCAAAATTTTGAGGTTATGTGAAAAAATTACAAATACAAAAGTTGTAGATCTTTTTATTACCTACAACTTTGCCATTTAACTTTTTTCCATAGGACTTGTAGTTTTGCCGGAAATCGAGATAAACCGATTTTTACCTTTACCCCCCTCCCCTTCCACTTTCCCGCCCTCAGATCGACCGTAATTTATTTTTCCTTTCATTTTGATCATATTCCCCTCCTTTTCTAATGGGTTTCATCCTACTGTAATTTTGTTCCAATTTTTATCATTTTCAAAGGCATCGGCACTGGTCTACTAGAGAAAAAATGTGTTTTATATATAGCGGACCCGACCAACAACAACGTTATCCTGTAGATATAAAACATTTTGTAGGGGATCGGATTGTGCTTCTAAACTATCCCCGAATCCACTTGAGCACACACAAAAAAACATCAAAATCGGTCCAGCCCTAAATAAAATTCTTCGACAGATGAACGAACAGAATAATTTTATACATAAATATAAAGAGTACAACACTTATTATTTGTAAACGTAGCACACACAAACTTTTTTTAATGTCATCAGGGGGCAAACAAGCATACACATTCGCACAACCAAGGCCACGCAGATGCGTCGCCCTCCTTTTCCCTATCCCCCCCAATGGGCCACGGGAAACTCACAAACCGCACGAAACGCAACAGCATAGCTATCGATTGACGCCGGTGTAATGTAAACTGCCCAGAGACGCTAATTTTGTGCGCATAGCCTACTTAGGGTAAGAAGAACAAGAACCACTAAAGATTGTCGGACACGCCTCGATCGGCTCCGAGCATAAATGCCCTTTCTTAAAAGTACCCACTTTAAAATTTCATGAACGTCATAATTATTGTGAAACTGTTTTTGGGAATGTAACAGCTGTTGATCTATTTGGTTATTAGAAAAGCCCTGCAGATAGCGCGCTGATGATTATGATACATAATAAAAGCTGTCTAAAATCAGTTTCGAACGTAAACTAAAACTCGCCCTGGAAGTTTCCGACTTCACTTCAACTTCTACTCACTGAAATAAAAATTGTAAAGTTTAGTTCTCACTTAAATTCTACATGAAGGGACTTAAAGTTAGGTACTTTTTAACTCTGCAACCACTAACTAAAGTTTTCATCAATTCAGTGCTTCGGTAATAGAAAACTGTCTCTAAGGTTCTATGAAATAAAGATCGCCATAAAATAAATACGCTTTAAGCAAAGAATAAGCTCGTTGAAGTGGCAGTGGGCTGGTCACACACTCAGAAGAACGGATGGCCGATGGGGCAATAAGGTTCTAGAGTGGAGGCCACGTTTAGGTAGACGAAGTGTTGGTCGGCCATTAACCAGGTGGGAAGACGATCTCACTGTGGTGGCCAGTTCGTGTTGGATGCGAGTGGCAAGGGGTCGGCAGTCTTGGCGTTCATTGAGGGAGGCCTATGTTCAGCCCCACCACGGTTCAAGCCTTGTCGTGGCGGTGGGGCTCAGTAGCCTAGGGTGAGCCCAGCACCTTGGGCGAAGCTAATTGAGCCGAGGGGGCTCTTTGTACCCCTCTTATAAGAAGAGGGGACAAGGAGCAGGGGTCAAGGGGTGAGGATGAGAACCTCACCCCATTGTACTGTCCCGACGTTGGGAGGGGTTGTTCTGTGGTGCGGGAAAACCCCTGTGGAGGTGGCGTCGGTCCCTTGCGGGACTGACTAGCCGTCGAGGTGCCCTGTTAGCTTAACAGATCCGGGGCACTTCACCAAGGCGGCACTGTGGTGGCCAGTTCGTGTTGGATGCGAGTGGCAAGGGGTCGGCAGTCTTGGCGTTCATTGAGGGAGGCCTATGTTCAGCCCCACCACGGTTCAAGCCTTGTCGTGGCGGTGGGGCTCAGTAGCCTAGGGTGAGCCCAGCACCTTGGGCGAAGCTAATTGAGCCGAGGGGGCTCTTTGTACCCCTCTTATAAGAAGAGGGGACAAGGAGCAGGGGTCAAGGGGTGAGGATGAGAACCTCACCCCATTGTACTGTCCCGACGTTGGGAGGGGTTTTTCTGTGGTGCGGGGCAACCCCTCTTTGGAGGTGGCGTCGGTCCTTTGCGGGACTGACTTGCCGTCGAGGTGCCCTGTTAGCTTAAAAGATCCGGGGCACCTCACCAAGGCGGCATTGGTGGCACTCGCCGGGTTTTAGTGGGTAGAGCTGCGTCCATTTACCATCTTTCGGGCGCAGCGAGTCCCACATACCCACCTGGGGAGACCCACTCCCCAGGCGGGATGCTTCATAGCATTTCCCGGCGTAAAAAAAAAAAAAAAAAAAAGGCCTATGTTCAGCAGTGGACGGATAGAGGCTGATGATAATGATGATGAAAATTTTCTTGTTTTTATACTTTCGTAATAACATCTGGAAATTTATGTAACGCTATAATTGGCTTTATATGTAGTCTTATATCAATTAATTCCTTCTACTTTAAGATTGTGAAAGAACTCGAAAAAAGGAAGACTAATTTGACGAATTACACATTTACTGAAACGTTTGTGCCAGTAATGATTATGATTATAAAGTTAAGAATACCATTGATCAAGGCCCAACATCAATGTTTTGAGTGAAGGTCAATAAAATTAGACCTTGACTTGCACTCGGATCATGTACATCAAAAATGTTCTAGCAGATTATAGACCTTACAGACGTGACAAACGTTAACAAACACTTTGAAATTGTAGAGATTGAATAAATATGAAAAAAGGTACATTTCAGCTTTGAAATAAAATTGGCAAAAAATAAGAAAACATACAATGTTAAATCTATGTTATATCTGTGAAGAGCAACAGAACATAACAATAGTATAATGCGAAGGGAACAATGTCGTCTATGAAGGTTGTATGTGAAAGGGTCTAAGGGATAGTGAGGAACAAAGAACGTAGATGGGCTGTAGACGATTTGAATAATAAATAAGAAGGGAATCAGAATGGGAATGACAAGCGACAAATGTGTAGGATACAAAAATAGTGCATTGACCCCAAATATGGAAATAATAAAAAGGAGGAATATGTTATGGCTAGAAATTACTAACTATACGACAGATGCTTGGGTCGAGCTTATTGTTTCTGCTAGATATACACCATGATATTTCTAATTGGGTTCTTCCTTTTCATTAATATTAAATTTTGAATATATTCACATTTATGGATTTTTGTTTTTTCCTTCATTTGTTTTATAAATCGAATTTCCTATCAAATGATTCTCTCATATAGTTTTTTGAGATCTGTGTCTTCTTCCTTGTCCCTTAAAACATGTCATAATAGTTTTTTTATCTGGGCGCTTAATAGGCCCGACCTGCTTAACTCTCTGCAAACCTCTGGTGTGCACTATAAAAAGATCGGGTATTTAGATGCTTATTTTAGTTTTTCATAATAGTTTTAGGCAGACTAGTTAACTCTTAGGTAAGAAAAAAAGTGGTATCTTTACCAAGAAAATTGATTCGCTGTTTGTTCTTCTCGTCTGTCAGTACTTTAAAAATTTTTACTGTCTGTGGCTAAAAATTAACACGCACCGACCACCTGTTGCCAGTTTTATGAACCATAAAATGTTAAGAAACTCGTATGCTAAGATTTCGTTAGCGTTCATTAAAAACGTTAAATACGGTCATAATTCATGTTTTGTTGGTAATTTTGAATATCACATTATCATCATCGCATGTAATACAGGAATATAAAACATTAATACTATTAGTACTTTAACTTTTTTGATTGGACTGGCATGTTAATTAGTGACCCTAACTGCTATACCAGTCATGGGTCCGATTCCCACCCAGGACAAATGTTTGTGTGATGTGCATGATCATTTTTTCTGTGTCTGGGTGTAGTTTATACATAGTGTTGTAGTCGGATAATATTTTGCTTTCGGTAACCTAATTATTAAGGAAGATTTTTAGGCTATTTGTTTTGGAAATTTTATATATACTTGATAACACACAACAACACTATGGTTCAAGCCTTGTCGTGGCGGTGGGGCTCAGTAGCCTAAGGTAAACCTTGGACGAAATCAATTCTCTTATAAGAAGCGAATCCCACACACCGTGTCCGAAAAAAGAAATATTCAAGGTGGCCTGGTACTTGTCGACGTTCCTCGCTAACTGTTATCTCGTTTCAAAATATAAATAAATAGCTTACGTATTCTGACGTGTAAACCACTCCCAAATAGAAATTGAAATTTTTCTCTAAAATTAAGTTCATAATCTTAAATAATTAGTCATCACTTAAAAGTATTTTAATAAATCTATTAATAAAAAAAATCGCAGATTATCTTGTTTAAACAAATACATAACTCTTTAGCTTATTTATATGTATATTATAATAAATATTATTATTAGATATATGATACATTCTTCCCTACTTCATCGAAAACGAAATTGTGGCCCTAATGTTCGTAGCACGGAACAAAATGTGAGAGCATTTAAAATTTTTATTAGCGTGTTGGTACAAAAAATAGGGTCACTGGAGAGACCGGGCTGAATGCAGCCTCGCCCGCCCACTTGACGACCCAAGTGACTTTGGTTTAATACTTACATACATACAGACATACCTACAATAATTATGGTTATGGTTAGTGGTGTGCAAATAAACTATTTTATGATAACGTGCTATGGACTATAAACTATATTTTTCTAGCGCGCTATTTTATAGACTATATTAGAACGTGTAGTCGCAAGACTAGAATTACGTAACTCGCGTGAGCCGGCCGGGATAGCGCACGACACATCTAGCGCGAGCGCGCGCTCGACGCTGACTGACGTATAAACTATAAATTATAACGTCTAGCGTCTACGATCAAGCACATTGGCGTAGTTCGAATGTTATAAAGTTATAACTACGGCCTACGCTAGCCGCCTCGCTACATACTTAATGTAGTGAGGCGCTACGTTATAGCTCCGACTAGGAATTTATATAGCGTACGCTATACGTTGAGTATGAATAGCGCGCTACGTTATGGCGCTATACGTTATATTAACCACCACTAGTTATGGTTATGATGTATGTACTTGTAAAGTTTACTAGAGTTTCACTATTCAGCATCTAGGCACGATCTGGACTGCCCAGGTTTCCATTTGGATGTCCGTACACCCGAATGTCCTGGGTGTTCTGTGTAAGTCAGATGCGGAACACTTCCCTTTCAGTGGTTTTAGTGCGGTATTCGCGTCGGGGGTATTTTTGGGGGCGCCGGGAGTCCCACATATCCCCGAAGATGACCAATCCCCGAAAGAAAAGTTTTTATTTGGGTGTGGTAAGCTAAAATGCCGCAATAGACATGTGACGGTGGACTCACACTCAGGAGTGGCGGCCGCGATTAGGTAGACGAATTGTTGCTGCTATAATACAGGCTGTAATAGATTATGACAACCTATACAATTTAAACGGCGCACAAAATAGCCGCATGACATTGACATTTCAGTGTGTTTGACAATTGGTTAAGTAAACAAATATTGCATAATCTTATATCAATAAATCAAACGTCATATAAACGTCAAATAGCGTCTCATAACGGTGGTAACGGTGTCGCGAGTCCAGAGATTTTATCTCATCTAAAAATATGCGTATCACTATACTCAAGCTATTTTAATCGTTTCAGTTAAAGTTCTGTCAGGGTTTTCACTAAATGATCGGGCATTGAATAAAAGACAATTTAAGAAAATACCTCCATTTTGTCTAGCACGGTAATTGTACTATAAATATTGCTCCGCGTATCCAAATCTAATAAGACGAGGGAAGCTCTCATGTAAATTCTTTTTACCAATTCAATTATTATGAAAATGTTATTTTAATTCAAGAAGACCTTTGGGTAAAATATTAATTTAGTAACCGTGGCAGATTGAATTGAAGTGCGGCGGTGGAGCTCAGTGGCCTAAGTTGAACCTTTCTTGGGTGAAACCAATTGAACCGAGGGAGCTGCTCTTTGTACCCCTATTAGGGAGGGCAACGCATCTGCATAACTTTGGGTTGTGCGGATGTCTATTAGCGCCAGTAGTCACCATAAGGCTCCGACTTCTCGGTTGCCTCTTTATGTCATAATATAGAGGTAAGTAAAAAGGTGCTGATCCTCTTCTATTTTAACTCTTTTAAGGCCTGAATGTCCCAAACTTCCCACCATGGTTCAAGCCTTTCCGTGGCGGTGGGGCTCAGTAGCCTTAGGTGAACCCAGCACCTTAAATAGGGGATAAAAGAGTAGAGGGGACAAGGGATGGGGATGGTAACCTCACCCCATTGCACTGTCCCGACGTTGGAATGGTTGTTCTGTGGTGCGAGACAACCCCCCTGTGGAAGTCGTGTCGGACTAGACGTCGAGGTGCCCTGTTGCTCAAAAGATACGGGGCACCTCACCAAAGGCGGTATTTTTGGCACTCGCCGGGTTTTAGTGGGTAGAGCTGCGTCCACCTTACCATCTTTCGGGCGCAGCGAGTCCCACATACCCGCCTGGGGAGTCCCCCTTCACACGTGGGATTAAGAGCATTTCCGGGCGCAAAAAAGTGTTGAAGTTGTTGTGTGAACGATGTTGAAGTGTTAGTTTAAAAATCACATAAGTATAAGTTTACCAGTGGGAGGTATGCGCTAGTTCCACGCTCTCGTCTGCGCGGGTAATACCATCTTGCTTATTTCTTCTGTGAAAAAGCTTTGCTGTGTTTCTTTAAGAAGGGTAGGCAGTGTAGTTACTTGCAACGAGACTGATTCTAACCTCTAAGGATATGATTTGTCTAACATAAAAAAAAAACTTATCTCTCCCATCTGTATTCACAAAATGTGTTATATAGTCCAGTATAATAAAAGATAAACATTTTATGTGGTACTTAAAATAACAGAACTCAAAACTTACAATTTAGAAGATTGTGTGATAGTTAACATATTATATGAAAAAACGATCTCTTTTATAAGGTCTAATATTTGAAGTTTTGTACTTGTGACTAGTCATTCCATCATAGCTTCTGTGACGTATATATTTGTCAAAATATAATGCAATGTAATATGGTCACCTTGACCCGCAGCTGTAGGGGCTGCACGCTAGCCTTTAGCATCGCATCGTTGCAGACGTCCACATAAATAAGTTTTTACATACGTTTTTACCCGTGACTTATAAAAACGCGACAAAAATAGCTGCAATATGATTCGTTGAATGTTTGTAACGGATCAATTAGTTTTTAACACTATTTAATGTTTTATCGTTGATTCTATTCCAATTTTATATAATAAAGCGGAAGGGTTTGTTTCTTTGTACTCTGCAATCTCCGGAACCGCCAGTCGTATTTAAAAAAATATTTTTGCTTTTAATAGCCCAATTAATTAGAAATTTAGTCCGGAAAAACATAAATGAATTTAGTTAATAGAATCAAGTGTTACTTTGCGGAAATCTATTATACTATAAGATTAAATTATAATTTAATTAGCAATAATCCCGCAAAATACGCAATCTTTACTGAAAATGTGTGAGTGCACGCATATGCATGCATATAGCACCTTTTGCTTTCCTTTCCCACACTGCATATGCGTACACTCGCATGTACCACCACCCCACATGCACCACACAGTAAAAGACCACCACCAAACAATCTACGCACGTTTCGCCCCGACACCGAGGCATCCTCAGGACGTAGACTGTACGATTAGTAATCGTTAAAAAAAAATTGAATGAATTTTGTAAGAAAAGTAATATTCATAGTAGGGATATACGTAATAAACACAGGTTAGATGTAGTTAACAGTGATTAGACTATCAAAAGTAAGCAATTATTTTAAAGGCAACTGTATATGCTTTTACAATAGGATCACAGAAAACGTTCAAAAGCTATCCATAAAAAAAATTCAAAAAAGTTGTTAAAGAGCGTTTGTGTGGTAAATTATATCGTTTACGTTAAGTGTTAAGTACTTTACGTAAATAAGTTAAGTGGCCAGTTGTGAGAATTTGCAGTGTCGCCCTCGTAGTTGTCTGTAGCAGGACGACGATTGCTCGCAGTATAATATAAATCGTAATACACTACATTTTAAAATTACCCCAAAATGGCGTTAATTACTTTTATCTAGCGCCAAAACGTACAGTGCTTAATTGCGTTGGCCGGCACTGAACTGAAAGTCAAATAACTGCGCAATCTGCAAGTTTATTAAATGAGTTTTACAATGTAGTTTTAATATAAGCAATGACCAGTTCAGGCTGTGTTTAATTTCTGGGGATTTAGGTTGAAAGTTTTAGGAACAGGATACATCTGGAGATCGATCTACCCTTGACGGGACGACGATTTCCGTGCAGAGGTGAGTGAATTGGCTATTTGCATAGTTTAGGCGAAGTGTTGGTCAACCCTTAACCAGGTGGGAAGACGATCTCCGTGCAGTGGCCAGTACGTGTTGGATGCGAGTGACAAGGGATCGGTAGTCTTGGCGTTAATTAAGGGGGCCTGTCTTTAGAAGTGGACGGATAGAGGCTTGATGATCATGATAGTCTGGACATAGGCATCTTCTGTTCCTAAATAAGTCACGAATAACATTCTTAAGACGTATTCAAATTACTGGAATATTCTTTTTAGTAAAAATGTGTGTAAGATCCGGTGGGAACAAATGAGTCGGTAAAGAGAAATAAAGGTTTTGTTCCACCGCTGCCATCACCTTGCGTATTCATTTCGCGTCAGCTACGTAATTTTTTAATACTATTTAACATATATCAGTCACACACCAACACTTAAATCTTATCCGAAATAGATTTAAGAATCTCGGAATATCATAAACAAAATTTTAAGAAATTTGATCGGGAAACGATATTTCACCGATTTGTAATAAACTTTCAAAGTGTCGCAGCGAGTTTACGAACAATTCCAAGGTACCTTCATAGTGAAAGTGATTAAATTTAAGTGACATTACTTATCTGGTATCAATGATAATGATCAGCAGCAGCCTGTGTCCATTCTGAGGAATATTTTTTTCATCATCTATACAGATAAATAAAATTGGAGTGTCTGTTTGTAATATTAAAAGAACCGTTTTTTATGGAATGCATATGTATGTATACACGGGACATATACCAAAATAGTTTTTTTACAATTTTTGTCTGTCTGTCCGTCTGTCTGTTTGTTCCGGATAATCTCTGAAACGGCTGGGCCGATTTTGTTGGGACTTTCACTGGCAGATAGCTGATGTTATAAGGAGTAACTTAGGCTATGAAAATAATCATCATCAATCCGCGTACGGCTGTAAATTAAGATAACGCAGGCGATAGTATTACTTAAAACACTTCGGAAAAATTACGGTCTTTAAAATCTGCCTTTTGGCTCTCATAATCCATAAAAGTTACCCATATCACGCAAGAAATAAGCTCGTTGAAGTGGCATTGGGCTGGTCACACACCAGGAGAATGGATGGCTGATGAGCCAATAATCAAGAGTGGATGCCACGTTTAGGTAGACGAAGTGTTAGTAGACCATTAACCAGCTAGCCTAGCATGCACGCACGACATATTTTGTCTATCCTTTTTCTCGTATTATCTCTCTATCTACAGTAGTTAAAATGCGATTTCAATATTAAGGACGAGAATAAATAAAGTAATTTAAATTTGTAAACCAAAGATAAATTAAACCGGTGCCTATTTTTTGTATACCGTGGCGTTTCCCTACTATAATTATATAATTTCGGTATATGAAGAGTGTACTCGTAGTAGCAGTCTTCGTATTACCCTAACGGTTACAGATTATACTCCATGTAGACATTCTCTCCTTCCCCCCCTCTCTCGCCAAGAGATATCTCGTTGGACGCATTCTAGCCCGGCAGGTGGGAAGACATCTCCATGCAGTGGCCGGTACGTTTTTGATGCGAGTGGAAAGGGATCGGTCGTCTTAGCGTTCATTGAAAGAGGCCTACGTTCAGCAGTGGACGGATAAAGGCTGATAATGATGATGACCCCTTAAACCCAAAATAATTATTAATCTATACAAATATAACATAACATAATCAATATAATATTATATGAACAGAACACTCTGATTTGACTTTTTTTATTGACAGCTTAAAAATTGAGGATAGAATAAAATACTAACGTACTTCACAGGATACTTTTTGTTTGAATTTCTTGTCGAGTAAAACCGCGGAAAACTGCTAGTAATACACATTAAACACACAAATATAATGGCGAGGGTAAACATATTACAAATGTTAATTAAAATAGTAATCAAAAGGCATTATTTATTTAAAAGGATTCGATAGTAATTGAAAACCATCGGCGCGTGTGTGAAATAAATATCAAACGCTGAATTATCTGGAAGTGCGGATGTTCATCCCTTCCTGTGGGAACTACAGGATGGGTTACAGTGTAGGTTAACTCGTGGCTACTGACTAAGTGGGTGTAGAAGATTGAATTTTCAATTAATATCGTTATTTTAACTATTAAAAATATCTTATGGTAATGTTCTATATATTATAGTTTACTAACATAATTTTAAAGTTCTATACTTTTTTTTCTTTACACCGGGAAATGCTCTGGGGCATCCTGTGGGGGAGGGGGCGATTCCCCAGGCGTGTATGTGGGACTCGCTGCAGCCGAAAGGTGGTAAGGTGGACGCAGCTCTACAAACTAAAACCCGGCGAGTGCCACCAATGCCGCCTTTGGGGAGATGCCCCGGTTCTATTGAGCAAACTGGGCACCTCGATGGCTAGTCAGTACCTCAAGGGACCGACACCACCTCCACAGAGGGGTTGTCCCGCACCACAGAACAATCCTTCCCAATGTCCGGACAGTACAATGGGTTGAGCTTCACATCCTCGCACCTCGTCCACCTGCTCATTTGTCCACTCTTCTTATAAGAGGTGTACAAAGAGCAGCTCCCTCGGCTCAATTCGCTTCGCCCAAGGTGCTTGGTTCACCTTAGGCTACTGAGACCCGCCACGACAAGTCTTGAACCTTGGTGGGGACGACAAGGCTTGAACCATGGTGGGGAAGGTTGTATACTAACACTTATGTAATAAAAATATATGTTAGTCTGTACGGTATATATCTATGGATAGATAGTGCATGAAGATAAATGATTTATTATTATTTTTCGGCTTTGTCTACGAATGCCTTGAAATTTTGAGCACAATAAAAACAAAAGCTATGCTAGAAATCCCTTTTTAGGGTTCCGTAGTCAAATGGCAAAAAACGGAACCCTTATAGATTCGTCATGTCTGTCTGTCTGTCTCTCCGTCCGTATGTCACAGCCATTTTCTTCCGAAACTTTAAGAGCTATACTGTTGAAACTTGGTTAGTAGATGTATTCTGTGAACCACATTAAGATTTTGACACAAAAGTAGAAAAAAAAACAATAAATTTTGGGGGTCCCCATACTTAGAACTAAAACTAAAAAAAAAAAAAACATCAAACCCATCCGTGTGGGGTATCTATGGATAGGTCTTCAAAAATGATATTGAAGTTTCTAATACCATTTTATTCTAAGCTGAATAGTTTGCGCGAGAGACACTTCCAAAGTGGAAAAATGTGTGTCCCCCTCCCTGTAACTTCTAAAATAAGAGAATGATAAAACTAAAAAAAATATATGATGTACATTACCATGCAAACTTCCACCGAAAATTGGTTTGAACAAGATCTAGTAAGTAGTTTTTTTTATACGTCATAAATCGTATACCGCAATGTACCTTTCATGCAATCAACTCAAATATATAAAAAAAACATTTAATTCCATACACATAAACCTAAATTTTTTGTTAAAGTGTCTAATTTTGTATATTATGTAATGGTACGGAACCCTTTGTGCGCGTGTCCGACTAGCACTTGGCCGGTTTTATTAAATAGCAAGTCATATGTCATCAGTCTCTATCCGTTGCTGCTGAATAAATGCCTCGCAATGAACGCCAAGACGACCGATCACTTGCCAACACGGACCGACCAGCGCACGATAGAGGCTGATGATGATGATGAAGTAATATCTAAGTATGGTTTGCTGATAAAAATACACGTCTTGTGTACTTTTAAAATAATTAAGTAGAGTTTATAGAATACGACGTATTTATAAGACATTATTGATCCTCTCAATGAAACAGTTTAACGGCGATTTCCTCTTTAAGATCCATCTAGGTTGTCTCTTTAAGTTTGAATTTTGTTTAGCATTAACTGACAAATATCGGACAAAACCTGCCTGATAATTCGTATGAATCTATTTTAATTTTCCCAAACCAATAGACCTATATTAACATTTCAATAATATGATTTCAATAAAGTTTTGATAACATCGGGTAAAAGCTATTGGAAATGTACGGTTGCTTATTCAAATATGTACAGTGAAAGTGGCATTCACCTAAAATTGGTGACATTTTTGTCCTCTTTCCCATTTTCTATAACGATGAATTTGGCCTTGACTTCGAGGATAGGTTCAGGTTCGCGCGACATGTTAATGTGACATTATGACGTCATTAAGAAATCTCAAATTAGTTTTGAAATTTCATTCTAAATTTATTCAAAGTTTTCACTTCTATCAGCAAGCAGACCTTATGACAGCCATTTCTTGTTATTATGTGAGCAATATATATGCTCGTCGGCCTCCTTCTGGGACATTACTGCCTCGCAGAAGGAGACCATCGCCGTCCAGGACTCGTCGTCACCGAGCATCGCGGGGACGACGCTCAGCAGAGACAAGTCCCCTCCGATGACTGATGTCAGATCGTGACGCAGCGCCGCCCATCTCGGGCACACCTCGAGTGTATGCTGATTGCTGAGTCGAGTCCACCGTTGCGCCATGACACTGCATATCTAATTCGTTATGAATCGCACTGCTGGTCCATGTAAAAAATAATCTTTATAGTCCACAAAAGTGGTGGTCATGTCACTGAAGCGAGTGACGCAAAGATCGCGGAATCGCGTACATCAAATGTTGCACCCGACGTAACGTAAGATGGTCTCGTTGCTTGTAATTACACTGACTGTCTTTGCCTAGTGTTGCAAAAGTGTAAAATTAAAATTAAATTAAATTAAATTATATTATAATGAAATAGTTAAAAAAAATTTAGGGCGTTTCGGTTTATTTACAGCAACCATGATTACGAAATCACTATCTGAAAACATATTTTACCTTTTTTTTCTTTGACGCCGAGAAATGCGTTCATCCCACGGGGGAGTGGGTCTCCCCACGCGGTTATGTGGGACTCGCTGCGCCCGAAAGTTGTTAAGTAGACGCTCTACCCACTAAAACCTGGTGAGTGCCATCAATGCTGCCTTTGGTGAGGTGCTCCGGATCTAATGAGCAAACAGTCGACGGCTAGTCAGTCCTCCAAGGGATCGTCGCCACCTTCACAGAGGGGTTGCCCCGCATCACAGAACAACACCTCCCAACGTCGGGACAGTACAATGGGGGTGAGGTTCCCGTCCTCGCCCCTTGTCCCCTTCTCTTTTGTCCCCTTTTATTATTAGAGGGGTACAAAGAGCCCCCTCGGATCAATTACCTTCGCCCAAGGTGCTGGGCTCACCCTAGGCTACTGAGCCCCACCGCCATGTCAAGGCCTGAACCATGGTGGGGAAACATATATATAGCTGTTGTCCTCAGCTTCGTCCGCGTTAACTTTTGTCCAAAAAAGGAAAAAAAAAATTGGGATGAGCCATCCTTAACACTAAAGAAATAGTTATAAACCTCTGCTCATACCTTCTTAATATACATATAAAATTTCATCAAAATCGGTCAAGCTGTTTCGGAGAAGTATAAACAATATAACGGTGACACAAAAATTTTATATATATTAGGTATATTATGTAGTATCATCATCATTATATATTAGAAGGTAAATTTGAAATGTTATTTGGTAAATTACCTAAATTAATATATAATTCACCGCGAAATCCTAGCAGTTCTAACGTGTCACGTTGCAAAAGCCTTCAGTCGAGTGACGGAAACGCATATTAGTATAAGGTTGCGTAAACACAAATTTAGAGGTAAAGCACGTAAAGGTCTGTACGTGCTAATTATCGATAATATTAATCAGTAATAATATATCCACGAAAATTATATTGAAACTATGACTTATTTGTGGTAAATTATTTATACAGCTTCAATTTACTGCTTACTTACTTACTGCTTTACTTTTTCTTATGTTTCGTTGACTATGAAAAAGCATTTGACAAAGTACAGCATGATCGCCTGATCCGACTTCTCAACGACATAGGACTAGACGATAGAGATATAAAAATTATACAAAATTTGTACTGGGACCAGCAGGCCACTGTCAAGGTCGAAGGGGAGGAGTCCAACAGGATTGACATCAAAAGAAGAGTTCGACAAGGTTGCATCCTGTCACCTATGCTCTTTAACATTTATTCGGAAGCGATTATGGCAGAGGCTTTGAAGATCTGGACTGACACCACAGTTAATGGGCGTCTTATTAACAATTTAATAAAACATCTACCGATTCCGAGCTCCAGAAAATTGTCGGAAGTGTGAATGAATGAAGTGAACGAGCAGGTCTTAGAATGAATGTTCGGAAGAATAATTTCGAATAACCAAGATCTTAAACCAAATATTCAACTATATCACTATGATCAGGAGACACGTTAGTGTCTAGCGCCAAGAACACATCCAAGTAGTTTGGCGTGAGGCACTGTGTATATATTCTCGAGACATATGTAAACATAACCTCCAAAACATAACAAAAAATTTTTGGGGCTTTATTTTGTTATTATTGCCAAAACACTAAGACTTCACACTATTTTTAATAAGTTTCTTTTTACGAATTTTACACATATTACAAAAAATTATTGGGTCTCAGCAATTATTTAATACATTTCAAACATGAAAATTATTGCTTGCGCCGTTTTGCGATTAAAGAGGTTTAGAGAAAATATTTTATATGACGTTACAGTGAGAATTTTGAGTTTTGACATCGAAGTTGGTTGCTTGTTTTTTAGTTTTATCCTATTGGAACAGGCAAAGGCTAGAGGCCATGCTGCCTATCGTTATCAATATACGGTGTTGTATTAAAAATTAAGTATTTCGTTTTTTTCTTGTATTCTCTATAGCTTATTTTTATTTATTTTTTCTGTCATATTTTATATTTGATAAACGTCTTTCGTATAATATATTTTTTCTGTCGTATTTTTTATTTGATAAACGTCTTTTGTTTCATATATTCGTTTCTGTTAAGAGCTCAATCTTCTTCGTTTCTTCCCAGTTTCCAGTTAATTAATTGTTATTTTGTGTTTTGTTCATTCTGAGTGATTTACTAGTGCTTGTTTTAAAAACTGTATATATTGTGATTGGCTGGCGAATATTGTGAAGAACTGTTCTGGAGTGGTTTTCTATTGTAGGACTGTTCTGATGGTTTTCTGTAGTGTTTGTTTTTAAAACTTAATCTTTGTAATATATAATGTGATTCGTTGGCGAATATTATGGTGAACTGTTCTGGGTGAATAGAATGGGAAGTGATAGTTGATTGATGGGTGCTAGAGGGGCAGAGCCGCGCTTTTTGTCATTTTCCGCCGTTTCTCCAAAGCACAGACAAGATATTTTTGTTAACACAACATATATGGCAGCATGGCCTCAGGTCTTAGCCGGTTCCAACAGAAAATGCCAATTGGAAAGAAAAATGTTATTACAGTCTAATTATTTTTCGAGAAATAACAAAATTATTTAACAAAGTGAGATGTACTATCTCTATCTATGTAATTGTGGTGCTTTAATGTGATTTTAATGTATTTTTTTATTTAGTTTCAACCGATTTTATTCGGTCAAAACTCTAAAAATTAGACATAACCGCTTATTAAATGCCGCTGGAGTTTGTTTCTTGACTTCATCTCCTACCAATTAAATTGGTATTAAATTTTTGCTATACTCTACTTTATTTATATTAGTCAACTTATCAAGAATGGAAACAATGTGGAGTTAAAGGAGAAATGCTGTTATGTTTACAATAGAAAAAACAGTTTGGTGGCTGTAGCAAACCAAGAAGATGGTGTTTATAAGTTGGTCATGGAACATAAACAATGTTTTTTTACTCCTACTTCAACAGTAATTAGTGAAGAGTGTCATAGGAGATTGGCAATTTGAATATAAATAACCAGAATAAAATCAAAGATGGAGCAGTTACGGGAATATCACACACAGACAGCAATCTGAAGAAGAAAATGAGGAACCAGTACCATTTACTTTTAGTAAAGGGGGACCCAAATTAAGTGAATAAAAAAGCTGCCAGAGCAGTATAGATTTCCAAATCTATGTACAATGTTGAGTCCAAATGTTACTAATGATCCAGTCTGTGTCCATGAAGCTCTGGAGAGCCCAGAAAGAGACAAGTGGATTGAGGCAATAGAGGAAAAGCTGCATGCAAGCTTTTGAAGAAAATGATGCATGGGTTCCTGTGAGTGAATTACCTTTTGATTAAACTTTAGTACAGTGCAAGTGGGTATATAAAAGGAAATTAAACAGTGATAATAGTGTATGTTACAGAGCATGTTTAGTGGCTAAGGGCACAAGGTTACACAGAGGCCTGGTATTGATTATGAATAGACTTTCTCACCAGATGTCAGACATTCTACTTTGAAATTATTGTTCGCACTATCTGTTCAGTTAAATTTAGATGTCACTCATTTAGATGTTAAAACAGCATTCTTAAATGGTTTTCTTAAAGAGGACATTTATAAGGTTCAACTAGTTATTGATGATGATGATGCTTTCCAAGCCGATTTCGGCTACGGCGACAAAACCTCTGACAAATATAAAACAGTCAAGTGTCATTACATTGATGGGCTCTCACATGGCTAGCATAGCCTATCTTGGCTCGGAAGGTACGCGAGCAGCCAGCGCATGTGAGAACACCATCAACGTAGTTATATTGAATATTAGAATAAGATTGTTAAACAAAGTAATTTATAATAAATAAAAAAATGTTTATTTCAGAAACTTACATATTAAGTACAATAAAATCTATAATTACAATGCAATGTTTCTTAGGTATTTACAATATATGTACTGACTGCCTGAACTAGGAAATCCTGTGTTTCAGGCTAAAAGGGCTAGTGTACTCGCTTCACGAATCATATTTTATCATTTATATTAAACTATATATAACTTATAAGATAAAAGTATAAATAGGTAAAGTCTAATCTAACCTAATTAACGAATTATATGTCTCTTCGTACGACCTACTTTGTAGCGACAACTGGATTTTTTTTATATAGAGAATCATATTGTATTATTTATATTAAACTACATATAACTTATACTATAAATGTATAAATAGTTAAAGTCTACTCTATCCTAATTAACAAATTCTCTGTCTCTTCGTACGACATACTTTGTAGCGACAACTGGAGATTTTTTTTACATTTATGGTAAGTTAGTCGAAAAATATCTGACAAAGCATTTAATCTGTTGTAGAGATAAGGGCCTAGGTATATATAAAATTTAGTTATAAAGGTATGTTTTATTGCAATTTTTTGGGAGCAAACTATATCTTTTCTTCGTTTTTTAGTAAGTTCAGTACAGTAGGCAAGAGCTGCGTGCTGTTTTAGTACTATATTTAGTATAAAAATTTGTCTGACTGTTAGGACTTTACATGTTTTATAAAGAAGGTTAGTAGGGAATAGGAAAGAGCGAAATGTAGCCACCTTGAGAATTGCTCTCTGCGCTCTCTGGACGGATATCAGTAGCGTTTTCGCTGCACCACCCCATGTGCTGATACTTGATGATTTATGGTTTAAAGCAGTCATCTAGATCATGGTATTAGAGAGTGGAGCAATGTTTATGTGAGTTAGGTTTCAAAAGGAGTGGTATAGAGCCATGAGTTTTTACAAAAATGAATAATGATGTAAAAATTGTTATAGCATTATATGTTGATGACTTATATTTGTTCCAATAATCAAATAGAGACAGACAAGTTAATTTCAGTATTGATTATGATATTATGTAAGTAATTTTACTTCAAATTTCTGACTTGTCATACTTTTATTATTGTCAATACAATTTGTTTTCCCATTGTCACAGACCGTGCAATAAAAAAAACTTTAAGCGGAAAAGAGCTGGTTGTAAACAAAAATTGCGAGACATTATGTGAGAAGTATTTCTTAATTTTAATTATTTTCATTTGAAGTTATTTCCTTACTGTTTTACATTTTTTTAGCTTCTGGAAAGGAAAATATTTAAAGGCCTTAAAGGACAATAAACATAATAATAAGTACATTGGTATCAAGTAAATTTATGACTTTCTTCGTATGGAGTTGGATTTGAATTATTCTTAAGAAAACAATAAAGAAAGTAATACATCTAAAGTTTTGATTTTTTTTTATTCTGAAGGCATGGTAGTGTGCAACTATAACTTAATAAATTTAGGGTAAACAATAATGAATCATATATTGGACAAGAACAAAAAATATAAAAAATTTTAATTACATATTTGAGCTTATTATACATGATTTACTAATAAGCAAATATAATATTTTACTTTAATTTAATTATTGATTTGAACTGCCGGTCAAGTTGCATGTTGTGCCATCTGGTATCTAACTTTCCCTTTTACATTCTAAATATTTAAACAGGAGGAATAACAGGAACGCATGCTCTATGTTAATTTTGAAAATCAAAATAACATTTTAAAAAATATGACGATGTTGCATTGGTCACTGGTCAGTCACAAGCGTCATTTAAAGTAAAAGTATTGTAATAGTACTAGCCTCTTTTATTATTAAATTATTTGAGAAAATTTATGAATAAAAGTTTTGATGAATTACTCAAGAAGTTTAAGTTTAAAATTTTAAAGTATTTGAAATAAATTACTCAAGAAGTATAAATATTTAAAATATTAAAATATTTGAAATGTAATTATGTTAATTAATATATGCTTTACAAAAAAAAGAGATATCCCACAAAAAACAGTTTCACTGTAAAATATCGCGCCAAGTACACGTCTAACTATCTATACCTACGTATAGCAAAAATAAAAAAAATAAACTAATCTTTACAAAAAATATGAAATAAAAAAACCAAGTACACAAAACCTCTCGGATTAAAAGAAACACTCATTAAAAACTGGGTAAATTGAAAAAACAATTGGTGTAGTATATTTACAAAAAAAAAGAAAAATTTGCAATCAAAAAAAAAATATAAATTAAAAAAAGTAATCATTATGATTTTCAATAATTGCAAAATTTTTGTGGCAAATTTTACAATTGAAAACAATTTTTTAAACGTACTTGGCGCGCGTCATTTTCCATGTATTGTAAATGGCTTCACAATGTGTATCACTAAGATAAATTATTAATGTCAACTATCAGTTCGAGAAGTTTGTGTTCCTCAAGCATTCATTAATGTTATAATTTTCAAAAACAATTTAATAAACATTATCTAAGGTAAAGTACCCAGTAGCTGCTCAAAAATGCAGATATACAAATAAAAAGAGTGGAAAGGTGGTTCTGAGCAGTTACTGGGTAATTTACCTTACTAGTAATAAAAACATTTCCTTATTTCTTGATTCAATTAAAAGGCAAGAAAGCGTCATATTCATATGAGTATAAATGTAATAGGAATAAGAAATATATAAAGAAATGGGTACGAGCTTGAATTTTAATTCTAATAGATTTGATTGAAGACATCAAAATAATCATTAGTGAGGCCAACTACATGGCGTAGAAGGGTTGCAACAATTGTTTGTTTTTATACTCCTTTTCCATACCAATTTCCTGGCTGTAGATCACAGAATAATATTACCCTAGCTCTAGATTAGCCATGAAAAAATTTGGGGTACTCAATGACGCGCGCCAAGTACGTTTAAAAAATTGTTTTCAATTGTAAAATTTGCCACAAAAATTTTGCAATTATTGAAAATCACAATGATTACTTTTTTTTTTTAATTTAAATTTTTTTTGTAGATTGCAAATTTTTCTTTTTTTTTGTAAATATACAAAACATTGTATATTTACTTCTTGAACTTCACCCATCTCCAAAATAATTTAATCTAATTAGACATGCAGGTTTCCTCACGATGTTTCGTTCATCAGTGAGCAAGCGATGGTCTCAATTGTCAACCATTGTCACTCACTCTAATAAAGTATTTTTAGTAAAGTATAAAAAAGTTTATAGCATGTGACAAGATTTGTAACCTGACTGAGAAAATCACATTTATTTCATTCCAACCATCGTAATTGTTACCATCAACAGTAAATAACTAATATAATAAAAATAAAAGTACGAAACAGTGGAAAGCATAATGTACAGATAATGTTATTTTCAATAATTTTGAGCTCGATATAAAACCGTTTCCATCAGCATCGCTTTTAAGAAATCGACTCAATTATTTAATTTTTTTTCTCCCGATTTTTTTGTTTTGTTTTACAGAATTAAGTACGAGTACGTAATTTCTTATTTCATTTATTACGGAACCCTGATTGATGTTGATTTATGAAAAAAGACATTTTCAGCTACCAAAAAAAATTGAAAAGACAAAAAAAAAGTTATTGTATGAGAACGTCACTGAAAACCTGGACTGGTTCTTTAGTGGATTTAATTTTATCTAAACTGATCAGTACTTCAGTAGTAACGAGGAGGTCACTGATAACCTGTATGTAGTAGTACAGCGACTGCAAATTAAGGGCAAGAAAGATCAATTCACTGCATCAAGGTATAGACGAAGATGGAATTTTCTCAAAACTGCTCCGTAATGTTTTTAGGACGCCTTGCCCTAGATTCAAGTGGATGTGCCATAAATGTTGAATGCGAGTAACATTCTTATCTTTGATATCACTTTGGCTGCCATTATCAACATCATCATCAGTTTTATAACCACCGAAAAAATTAAACTGATTCTTGTGATTTCGGCAATGTTGTTCGCTTCAAAAACTGCAAAGTACAAAAGTTCGGTAACGCATTTGCTAATCCTCTGGTGTAGCGGGTGTGTCTTAGACATCGAGCCTATAACCGGAATAGAGCGATAATGCTATGTGTTTTGTATGAATGATGTGATTGACCGACTGATGGCCATTGATGATTGGACGATGTGACGTACACACAGATCACTGGTTGGGTCAATTGCTATAATGTCAGTGATTAATCACTGACCAGTTTCGGAATTTTATGGCTCACATAAATACTTTATCCGATTATATGCTCGATGGTCCCCGGATATCGGTGGTCACTTTTCACCAATCACCTTGATCTGAATGAGAGTTTAACAATCTATACGTCAGGAACCCTAAGAATATAGTTTGAGTAAGAGTTTAAGTACTTATTTCCATATTTATTTAATTTAATCAAAGTTAAAGGAAACAATTTATAAGTTTCAACCGTCCGAAACAAAATGTTTCATTAATTTTAAAACTGTATAATTTATGCTTCTTTTCTTGAGCTGAGAAATTCTAACTAATATTACATTTTTATTTTAAAAGAACATAGAAATGAAATAAAACGACTTTCAATAACTAATCGCTTTAGCACTTAAAATTGAATATTTGAATAAATTTGAATTTTCATTACTACACTAACTTTCTTGCTAATATTAAAAATGCGACTTTCTCAAATTTCTCATTTGGATAAGAGTAAAGGACCTTCTGTGACTGTGATGGATGCTGTACAGTTAGCGAAACGGGAATATAAAATCTCAATAATCCGCTATTAAGACCGTTAATTAAAAGTTATTTTATTATAAAGAAAAAGACAAACGGTGTAAATAAAACGGGCCGTCTATATTATACTATGCCCGCAGCTTCGCCCGCGTTAACTTTTGTTCAAAAAAAAAATTTTTTTTTTTATTTATTTATTAAAACACACAAAATTTTATGAGAATCGGTCGGGCCATTTCTGAGGGGTTTAATTAAAAACACCGTGACACAAGAATTTTATATATTTTATACATGTTTGTCATAGATTGTCAACCATCTGCCATTGTCAATCATTATTTAAAATCTACTTTTTCGTATTCCAAAAATAAAAGAACAAGAAGATCTATAATTGTTAACTAAATAATGTAATGTAATAGGTACTTCCATCTGTATAAACAAAAAAGGTCTGTGTAAACAAAATGCGTGAAGGTTGGTCCTGCGTATATACTGCATACGCTTTAGAGTATACATTACCTGCAATGTATACTCTACTCTAATTAGAGTAGAGTAGTACGCATAAAGGAAAATTAATGTTTTAAAGATATCTACACTAATAGGAGGCGATTCACCCGGAACGTAACATTTTTTTTATTATTCTGTAATGTGCACACATTCGAAGTTTTTCTTAACAAATATTCACATTTACCTAACAAAATTTTAATGTGTTCCAGAAGAAAGGCGAAAAAGCTTTTCAAAGGTTTCGCTTACACGATAAATTCTTATTAAGTATACCTTTACTTTTTCACACATTTTCATGCAAATTTCAAGGTTGCGATTAAATACCTGGCACGAGTATTCTTTGTTATCGAAGTTGAATATCCGGAGGTCACATCCCATTCAGGCTGAAATTTATTTGGAAGGCCCATCAGCTACCTAAAACTTCTGGTTACAACGTTGTGCTTAAATTAACCTTGGATACTTGAGTAGTAGAGATTCATTTTAAGTGTAAGTGATAGTTCTGAATTAGTTATATAACAAAATTAGACTTTTTTGGAATACAATAAAAAAAATATTATAAAGAAACGAATTATTCACTACGGACAAGTATTTTGTTTAAGTGTTGTGCAACCTTAATTTTTGAAGAAATTGTACACCCTTTTTTTCTTTTACGCCGGGAAATGCTCTGAGGCATCCCGATGGGGTGGGGGGGATTCCCCTGGTGGGTATGTGGGACTCACTGCGCCAGAAAGTTGGTAAGGTGGACGGCGAACCCGGCGAGTGCCACCAATACCGCCTTTGGAGAGGTGCCCCGGATCTAATGAGCAAACAGGGCACCTCGACGGCTAGTCAGTCCTTCAAGGGACCAACGCCACCTCCACAGAGGGGGTTGTCCCGCACCACAGAAGAACCCCTCCCATCGGCGGAACAGTACAATGGGGTGAGGTTCCCAACCTCGCCCCTTGTCCCCCTGCTCTTTTGTCCCCTCTTCTTATAAGAGGAGTACAAAGAGCAGCTCCCCCGGCAATTAGCTTAGTCCAAGGTGCTGGGTTCACCTTAAGGTACTGAGCCCCACCGCCACGACAAGGCTTGAACCTTGGTGGGGAAGAAATTGTACACCCTAGTAAAGTAATAAAGTTTATGATTGGACTTACAATTACTTATAAATTTTGAGAGAACGAGTTTTATTGAAAAATAAGTTTTATGCGCATTGTAATTTTTTATGTACGCAAACCGTTTTCACTCCTGACCAATAAGTTTCATATAAAATACTCAACCTAGCCAATAAACGTAAGTAAGCGTAACTCGCAAGATGTCTGAAGCAACAGCTGTTCCGAGCCATTAGACGTCGCTGATGCGATTAGCGGGAGCGGCCGACTAATTTATTTACGTTGCCTTCAGCCGTCAGCCGTAGGTGCACCGCCACGGGTCACGCTTAAGGTAATCGCATATTGTCCGTACCAAACGCGTCGCATTTTTCTGCAGCAAGTATGCGATGTAACCGGGTTATTTTATAAAACCAAGAACTTTTAGTATTGTTAACTTCCTAAAAAAATCACTCGATACATTTGCCGCATATAGCGCATATGTGCGCATAGTGGGACGCATAGGGCGCGTGTGGCAATAATATGATGCGTCCGCTTAGAGAGTTTAGGGTAACTAAAGCCAGTGCGGCGCGAACAACGCGTAGCGACAACAACGCGTAGCGACAACAACGCGTAGCGACAACAACGCATAGCGGGAACTACGCGTAGCGGGAACTACGCGTAGCGACAACAACGCATAGTGGGAACTACGCGTAGTGACAACAACGCGTAGCGGGAACTACGCGTAGCGACAACAACGTATAGCGGGAACTACGCGTAGCGACAATAACGCGTAGCGCGATCTACGTGTGGAGTGATCGAGCATGTGGCGCGATTGGACCTGCGGCGCATTTTACATTTTTTCATAGCTTAGGTACTTTTCGTATCAAACACAGCAAACCTAAAATTTAGACTTAAAAACATTGAAGTTGAAATAAAAAGCATTGACATTTAATTCATATATAATTTTATTCAATACTAGCTGTTGCCTGCAGCTTCGCCCGCGTTCCTCAAGATCAATATGCCACAGCGTGATGTTATATACTCTATAACCTTCCTCGATAAGTGGGCTATCTAAAACTGAAAGGATTTTTCAAATCGGACCAGTAGTTCCTGAGATTAGCGCGTTCAAACAAACAAACTCTTCAGCTTTATAATAGTATAGATTAAAATAATAAAGTCTAATCTGTGAAAATAAGTGAGACTCAGCTGTGAGCTCACTTTTTCCCACAAAGGCGTTTTGATCCTTTGTAATTTCACGACCGCAGCTGTATACATAATTGTCTACAAAAGAAACTTCAGGCGAGTTTTGGGGTTTCATAATGTTGTACAACTGTTAGTTCAGACCGCACTACGGCTTATTATTGTACATCATGGCCTTAAACTAGGTCTAACTTGGAGGAACTATAAAGTAACACTTATAATTAAATAACATCATCAACTTAATTAAGTATGTTGCAGTCGTATAGAGACCGAAGTTCAATTGGGTGCGTAAAATCAAAAATGTTCGCTAACTTTAATAAATTTTCGCCCAGCGATCGAAATTCGATCACAATGTAAAAAAATCATTTTATTTCAAATACATTTTGACATTACTTAAAAACGCGCTTGACGTTCTTACGCTTTGAGGTGAGAAATGTATTTCCTACGCGCAGTTCCGCTAGTCATTTATACTTTATCGCAGCGGAATTCATCCAGCGGTTCCGCAACTTGTATTTCGCGGCGGAGGTGTGTTAGGGGCGTATAGCTTTTCATAGAGCACTTCCCATTTAAAATCTCATCATTTTACGTTCAGGATAGGCAGCGCATGTTTGAGTTGCCTAGGATAGTCTCAAGTGACTCGTCTACCGTTGTTAGTTACCGCATTTTTAGCAGTTTAAAGTGACGGAGTTATAGGGGCATCACTGCATGATAGGGTTATATCGTTTTCCGTCACGGTGTCCCAGTCAATTTTGTCAAGGCGCGTCAATAGATACATAATTCACATCAAAAAAATTGGTTGTCTATAAAGTAGGTTTACGGACCATAGTTTAACGAGACAACGTCATAATAAAACGCAAGCGTACAATGAGCGTAACGGAACAGTGAGCATTACGGGACAATGAGGCGACATTTCACGAAAATGCTGCCAGCGTTCATCGAGTCACGGTAAAATTTGTAGTACAATCACGATTAAATAACCCTATATATCTCAACTACTTCTGAACCTAATACACCAATCTGCCGCCATTCTCTTTTTATTAAAATTGAATCCCAGTTCTCTATAAAATAGGTAATAGGAGTTCGAGGCGGTCACGTAGGAATTTTGTGAAATTGGTGTGTTTGTTGTTGGGACCTTCGGAAGGGCCCGTACGTGTAAATGAGATCGCCGTTCAAGTATAAAGCAATAGTTTCTTAGGACTCCAACCTTGTGTAGTGATCATTAAAATTGGCCTAGGCTCAATAAAAATACAGGCTGATAATGATGATGATGATGATGATAATGATGATAATTATAATGATGACAATGATGATGATGATGATGTTATTGTTTCAAAATCAAATTTTATAATCGCCTTGACGTTCTTTGAAATAAGCCTATGTGCAATAGTATAAAGATATAGGATAATGATTATGATGATGAAATACTGTCCTCATCATTATCATCATCATCATCATTCTCTATCCCTCCACTGCTGAACACAGGATCCCTCAATGAACGCCAAGACGACCGATCCCTCGCCAGTCGCATCCAACACGGCCGGGCCACCGCACGGAAATCGTCTTCCCACCTGGTTATTGGCCGACTAACACTTCGTCTACGAAAATGCGGCCTCCACTCTTGAATCTTATTGGTCCATCGATCATCCGTTCTTCTGAGTGTGTGACCAGCCACTGCCGTTCTTCACGAGCATAGTCTGGTGTGATCGGTAACGTTAATTCTGTGGCGGATGTCTTCGTTTCAATATTGTCCTCACGGTTAGGTTTTTGTAACAATAAGTGACCTAGGAATTATGATATAAATTAATGAAAACTTAACACCTTTCATGTTCAGCTTACAATTCAAAAAAATATAAAAAGCTCAAGTGACAGGTTTTATCGTAAAATTGATAATTGTGTTTATAGTGAGAATTATTTCGGGTATTGAAAGCTCAATTAAATTGAGTATCTTTAAACTTCACTTTGGAATATATTTTTATATAAAATGTAAAATGTTAAATATATAATACAGGGGTCTAGGCTCCGAATATGATTTTGTTCCATTCGGTGTCGAGACCCTTGGTCCGTGGGGTCCTAGCGCTATACGGCTTTTTAGGGAAATAGCAAAAAGGTTAGTTGACATCACAGGAGACCGAAGAGCTGGCAGCTACCTCGGACAAAGAATTAGTCTAGCTATTCAATGGGGTACGCTGCCAGTATCTTCGGAACCTTGCCTAAAGGGACTCCTTTTTAATAATATATTTTAGTTAAGTATATATTTTTTAAATACATTTTTAAGGTTTTAAGGTTTAGTTTCTTTGTACATTATTAAGTCTTTATAATAATAATATCACTTTAGCTTTAAATAATTGTCTATAATTGTGAATATTTTATTTATTAAATAAGTTTTTTATAATATATTTTAACATGGTTTATTTTTGATATGCTTATATTAGTTTCACATGTATCTTTGAAAATAGTTTACACTATAAATTTCGAATTAAATTGAAAATTTGCGCACAAATGAAGGACTGATAGCAATGCAATATTGCACAAGTTAAAAATATGAGAGTAATAATTTACTGAGGCGCTGGCCCAATGCGGGTTGGTAAACTTCACACACCTTCAAAGACTTTTAATCTCATTAGGTATACAGGTTTCCTCACGAGTCAAGATGTTTTCCTTCACCGGTGAGCAAGCGATGGTCTAATTAATGCTCACGTGCATTTAGAAATTTTTGAAATAACCCTTTTTTTTCTTTAACGTCGGGAAATGCTCTGAGGCATCCCGCGGGGGAGTGGGTCTCCCCACGCGGATATGTGGGACTCGCTGCGCCCGACAGATGGTAAGTGGACGCAGCTCTACCCACTAAAACCCGGCGAGTGCCACCAATGCCGCCTTTGGTGAGGTGCCCCGGATCTAGTAAACAAACAGGGCACCTCGACGGCTAGTCAGTCCCGCAAGGGACCGACGCCACCTCCACAGACAGGTTGTCCCGCACCACAGAACAACACCTCCCAACGTCGGGACAGTACAATGGGGTGAGGTTCCCATCCTCACCCCTTACTCACCCCTGCTCTTATGTCCCGTCTTCTTATAAGCGGCGTACAAAGAACCCCCTTGGCCCAATTAGCTTCGCCCAAGGTGCAGCGGCTCACCCTAGGTTATAGAGCCCCACCGCCACGACAAGGCCTGAACCATGGTGGGGATTTCAAACCACCCTGTGGGATCAGGATCAAACCCTCAAGTCACACAACTCACTCAAGAGACCGAGCCCATACCCACTAGTGACTAGACCATCGTCATTTGTCGCTCACTTTGGGCCATAAACTACACAAATACGTGTTCTCCTTCCAGAACATTCAAGATGCCATGGAACGCCGCGAACGTAGTGAGATGATCACCAAAATGAGGGGAGGGGTCAGCTAGGCGGGAGCGGGACAGATATAGCTTCTGATGGAGGTGAACGGGACAGTACCTCGGGACGACGCCGTGGCGATGGCACTCAGCGTGGCCGTCACCGTCATCTCTGTCATCGGGCTCCTACTCAACGTGTACATACTGTTCATCATCGTCATCACTAAACAGGTATGTTTTAGAGGGAGGTACGCACAGAAATATTAGTTCTGTGGAGGTACGCCTATGTCTGCAAAACCTTCTTATATCCACTAACAGACATGCAGGGACAGCGTATCCCTGGATACGCTGTCCCTGCATGGATACAACCATCCTGCTTATGTCTTCCGTATAACAGATATGCTGTGTTTCGAAATGCAAGACATGCAGCGTAATTACTGGCACCTTGATTACGTCTCCCACAAGAAGTATGGTTTTCCAAATTAAAGTAATTAGATTTTCTGTTATCAAAGCTGCTTCAAAAAAAGAAATAAAAGTAAAGTGTCTTAATTAGTAAAGATGGGTAAACCAGCGTAAAGTCAAAATCACCCGAACTCAAGCGTAACAGATTTATAAATTATCTATTTGTTCGTAAATATGTTCGTGCTTTGGTGTATTATTGTATTATGATGTAATTAGCAAGATAATCGTTATGTACAGTTTATCCACTAACATACAAACGCAGATTCAATGTTTATAGATCGACGATTTATGTATTTTCAACTGATTCCACAAGTAGTTGAGATAGACAAATATAAATACTATACTAAATAGGGATGTGCTGAGTCGATCGTGCATATTTCTTCTTTACTTGATGTGTTTCAACGCAACGGACAAGACATGCATTGTAATAACAGAACCACCAAATTATCTGTGAACTGAGTGGTAACGGCACCGTCGATTTAGTGTTACTAATTTATATAAGTTGGTATGTTTAATAAGTAGGTATTCTAATTTGATATTACACAAAACATTGTTTAAAATAAATTAATACTAACCTTCTACATACAGTCTTCAAAAAAAAAGTGCGTACGTACAAAGTACACAATATGTCAGAAGTAAAACTTATTTGGCAAACAAATTTTTAAATCTCTTTTATATTTCTACTAATCTAAAGCTTTAAATTTCCGAGACTTGCAATGTGACGTTCGCTCTATCTCACTCTCTCTCTCTCTCTTTCTCACTCGCTTGCAAACAAAACTAACAAAAACGTTGCATATTATCGTGACGTTTCAACCGTAAAAAATTACAGTCAAGCGGCGAAAGAAAAAAATTTACCCTACTCTCACTCAATGCTACATTCATGCTACGCTTCATGCCATGTTCGTCTTTTCTCTCTCTCTTTCAGTTGGTCTCAAACACTCTCTCCCTCTTCTTGGACAAAACCTTTGCATATTTTCGTGACGTTTCTTCCGTAAAAAATTTACCCTCATGCGCGAAAATAAGTTTCACTTAAGAAAAAAGTTACTTAACTCACTCAGCACTTCAGATAGAATTAAGTTACCGTCACGTTAAACAAGTGATCATAAATATTGGGTAATTTACAAAAAGAAAGTTGACAACACTAGCCTGTACCGAACACAGAGCTTAAAGTGTGCGCTGCGGGGAATGTCTCGACAACTTCTATTATGAATTCCATGAATAAGAAAATAATACTGATTTTTTTTTTATTGACATATTTTTACCACAACTAAAAGTTTAACTTCTGCTACCTTAACTGGCATTTAGTCAACGTTTTGCCAATTTAATAGATACTGATCCCAGTTGAAACGAAGTGGCGGTGATCAGTCGTCTTGGTGAATATTGAACACTGATCATGATGATCTCAAACTTGGCAGGACTAAATCACTTAAGATTTAGGTACGGTCATTACCAAGTCTCGTGTGTAAGATGGGAACGTCGTCACGTATGTTTTAAGATTTAATACACAAACTTGTACTCAAATTCTCTACGAGGCTAGAAACTTTATAACGTACTGTCGATGTTATTGTATACATATTCACTTCTTCTATAAACTGTTGCTATTTTTTTGATAGTCGGATTGGCAAACTGGCAGACGAGCTATGATGTTATAAGGTTATACATGAACAATACCGGTGGGAGGGTTGCGTTGTGCCGAGCTCCTGGCTGCACGGGTACCACTATCCTGCTTGTTTCTCCCGTGAAACAGCTTTGCTGTATTTTGGAGAGAAAGGCAGGACAGGCAGTGTAATTATTGGCACCGAGACTTAACATTGGGCTAGTCTCTCAGGTTAATTACTAGTTTATGTTCATGGGTAAAACTGACGATTTTATCATGTAAACTACAAGCCCTATATTAGTTAAGCGTCGGATTTAAATTATTTATAAGAAGGCTTTTTCTTCTTTACCAATTTTCAAGCGATTCGGTAAAACTGACAATATAACTTTTGATTAAAAAATTAAGTATAATATACATTAGACATTGTGTTATCAATTATTATTAATAAATTAAATAATCCGTTAATCTTTACAGAGAAAGTTAGTAACCCTGAATACTACACATAGATAAAGTTAATTAAAGATGAATCGACTTCATTTTATTATGTTCCATCACTGATCCAGCCAATGTTCCAAGACGGAGTAGTAAAACGACAGTAACTTATAAAACCCCACTCGTATAACTTACATTTGATACGTTAAAATTGGCATTGTATTAATTATTCTCCGAGCCATCTCTTCATTTCAGGCTACAAGTATTACTGATATGAAAGAAAACGTTACGGGTTTATACCCGTATACATGCTTATGTATGAAAATGTAATTTAAAATATCAAATACTTAAAAGTTTCAAACTTGTATTTACATTTTATAAGCAAGTGGCTGCCCTTCACTACTTCATCCGCCCTAAAATTTAAGAAAAAAAATTCACCAAAAGACATGTTTATAAACTTCCTCACTTACAACCTATTAAATGCGAAAATATTTTTCATAAACTAGATATAGTAGATGAGTGCGTCCGAACAAAAAACTCTTCAGCTTATTATTTATTATTAGCATATCTATATAAGCATAGATAAGTTTTTTCATTATATAATTTAGGTTGTATATTATGAGCGCTTATTTTATAAATGAAGATTAAATTCGTAGCATCTTTTATCATACCTCTGTGGGAAGTTTTTTTTGCTTTTCGGTAAGTACTATGTTGATTATTTTGAATAAAACTAAATTGCAATCGGGTACGGGTTATAACAGAACTTGTTTTGAGTAGATTTTGTTTTTCACTCAGCATGAAAATTATGAAAATCAGGACAGACCGGGCTGTGGACTGGCACCTAGACATCTTGCGTCTCAGGATAGGCAATGCATGAATAACTTGCCTTTTTTGTTGTGGCAGTGGAAAGGCCTTACGCCTTCACCCGGGGTCGTTCTCGGTGAAATGTGGAACTCCCCAGCACTAGTCGCTGGTATACCGCACTACCACTGCGAGTTGCCTTCAATCGCTTGAAGGGGAGTGTTCCCGACTAACACACGACACCCCCAGTGACCGGCCGTTTCATTCAAAAGGGTACCTACCGAGCTTCCTCCTAGTATGAGGGAACTCCGACTACCCGAGGAACCCCTGCCGACGCCGGAAATTTACTATGAATAACTTGCATGGGCTAATTTTTATGTTACTTGGATAGGCAAACTGGCAAACGTGCCACCTGATGGTAAATGGTTAACGTCGCCCATGAATATAAACCAGTTTACCTGGAACGAGGCCAGGCAAACTATTTATGTGTTGCCTATCCTGAGACATAAGATGTTAAGTCTCGCTGCCAGTAATTACACTGCCTCTCTTGCCAAAGCTGTTTCACGGGAGAAACAAGCAAGATGGTGGTACCCATGCAACCGGAAGCGCGGCACAGCGCTTCCCTCCCACCGGAGAGCCTTCTGTCTGAGTGCCTATTTAATTAAATTGAAAAGAAACTCGTTTCCAGTAATATTGAAACAATCAAAAACTAGGCAGACATTATTGTCGAAATAATTTTTATGATAATCTATGGTACGAATCTGAAGTGATATAATATTTAGTTAAGAGCCTGTAGCAACGCAAAGGCTGGATTATAGCGCTGCGTCACGTTGATAAGAAATTTGCTATCAAATAAATTGTATAGCTCGCGGAATATTACTTCTGTTTGAATGGCTTAAGATAATAGGAAATTCCGTAAAATTTATACTTATTACCCATATTTAATATTACTACGAAAGTTCTTTTCAAGCATTTAAAATTTGGCAAGGAGGATAATTTTGTTAGGATTAGAACATAGATTATTACCTAAATATAGACTGTCTTATTGATGTTAATCTATATGATAATCTAGAAGACTATCAAAATTATTATTATCTGTATCATTGGACTATCTGTATTCTTAGGTGAAATGGTCCCGGTAATGAGGCCTGATCACCCGTCTGGCCTAGCTGGTGTCCCCACCCTTAAATAATAATCATTGGACTAGCCGATTAGAATCGAGGCCTCCCCCCGCGGGCGACGAAAGGGGGTGCGTAGGAGGCGCTACAACGGCTTTGGGTGTGATCCGATAGTGTGTGGGACTGGCGGCAAATACCTGTGCCGAATACCCTATATAAACCCGCGAGTGCCAAAAAATCCGCCTTTGGTGAGGTGCCACGGATCCCTTGAGCAATGCCACCTCCACAGAAGGGTTGTCTCACATAACATAACACGAACTATGTCTAAAACAAGGTTGTTGGTTCATGAAATAAAAAAATAAAAAAAATCATAATTAAAATTATCATTATATGAGACATTTCATTGCAAAACCTAGTCGTTTGTTTGTATTCTACTAATTATCTTTTAAAAACAGCCATCAAAGCGTTAAAATGGTAATGTGAGTCTGACACCGAAAACGTGTAATTATCCCTTTTGAAACAAAATTAAAACCCTATTTTAGGTGACGCTAAGCCTTCGCTATAATATTATTTAGTTTTAAACTTTTATCAAAGTTTTGCTACAGGCAAGGTACGGAAACCTTAATGTGAGTATCAAAATATCATGATAATGTAATAAAGAGTTTATCCCGTTTTAAATAACTTTAGTAATGAAAATAACCATAACACCGGCTTCAAGTGACAGCTATGCGTTTCGTGCGATTAGTTAGTTTCCGGTGGCCCATTGGGGGGATAGGGAAAAGGAGGGCAACGCATTCGTATAACTTTTCGTTGTACTGATTTTTTTTTTTGTTGGTCGACCACTAACCAGGTGACAAGACGATTTCCGTGCGGTGGCCGGTCCGTGTCAAGGCAACCGATCCCTCGTGTCTTGGCATTCATTGGGGGAGGCCTATGTTCAGCAGTGGATCGATAGAGGCTGATGATGATGATCAAGAGCCACTATAATACATGTTTTTGTGGCTATAGTAGCCATACAAACTGTAAAAATCCAAATTGAAGCACACATTATCCTGTTACATACGGACAGCGGAGTTTAACATAGCCTGTGGGCGTGGACCCCTAAAATCCCCACCATGGTTCAGGACTTGACGTGGCGGTGGGGATCAGTAGCCTAGGGTAAGCCGCTGCACCTTGGGCGAAGCTAATTGAGCCGAGGGGGCTCTTTGTTCCCCTCTTATAGAAGAGAGGACAAAAGATCAGGGGGCAAGGGGCGTGGACGGGAACCTCACCCTATTGTACTGTCCCGACGTTGGAATGGGTTGTTCTATGGTGCGAGACAACCCCTCGGTGGAGGTGGCGTCGGTCCCTTGGGACACTGACTAGTCGTCGAGGTGCCCTGTTTGTTTATTAGATCCGGGGCACCTCACCAAAGGCGGCATTGGTGGCACTCGCCGGGTTTTAGTGGGTACAGCTGCGTCTACCTACCAGCTTTCGGGCGCAGCGAGTCCCACATACCCGACCGGGGAGACCCATTCCTCCGCGGGATGCCTCAGAGCATTTCCCGGCGTTAAACAAAAAAAGGACCCCTAAAATAATTTTTTTTTTTCATTATAAAATGTTCGGTGAAATATCGCACAATTTATGAGCATCTAAATAAGGCAAATCCGCGATTTTATGTAATTTGTTAAATCCCGCGGGAGCCACGGAATGTATTAAAGAGATTTTCGTTATTTTGCTAGTGAATTTAGTTATTCATTAGAAGTATATTAGAACATTATTGTAATTTGATGAATTAAGCATTTTTTTATTATCTTGTGTGTTTGGATTTGATGTTAATTCTGTACGATATAATACATCTCCACTCGAGTTTCACGCCATTTGCCGGCGTTCGCGCCACGAGTGTAGAGCGCCTATAATAACTAATTTTACAAATTAGTATGACAAATTAATTATAATATTATGTTGAATGCGGGAGATGAAGCGTTCATTCAAAGGCCTTTCCAGCAGTGGACTTAAAAAATCGGTTGTCTGTAAAGTCGGTTTACTGACGATAGTTGAACGTGACAATAACGTCATAAGAGAATGGAACGCCTCAGAGCGAGGTAACGCCGCATGCGTCATATTTTTTCATTCTTGCAGCCGACTCCATCGAATTATAAGACGTTGTCACGTCAAAATGTTGATGATGATAATGATGATGGCATGTAAAAGAGCCAACTGCTTTATCTAACTCTGAGCCATTCAGACATCCCCGTTTCTCTAATTATTATAAATTGAAACGCTGCGAATTGCTGTCGTTAAACCCTTCTCCCAAAACTATAGGTATTTAACGCACCGAATCGGTTTGCACTTGCGTTGCGCGGGAGATGTCTTTATATGAACTCCGGTGACTTACCACGGCCGGCAAGCACGCCACAGTATACGAATATGCAGTAGATTGACTGTGCTCGAATTATTCTTAGATGTGATAATTAATAATTGTGCATAACAAAATCTTGTTGTTGTTATGGTTATCTAGTTTTGGATTTATAGAAATACTAGCTGGTGCCAGCGACTTCTTCTGCGCAGGATAAGATAGTTTTATTTCTTCACTAATTAATCGAAAGGAACTTCAATCCATCCGGGTGTATAAAAAGTATCCTATGTTAGTTCTAATACCTCCAAGAATATGTGTACAAAGTTTCATGATGATCGGTTAAGTAGTTTTCGCGTGAAAGCGTAGCAAACATTTATAATATTAGTAAGGATTAGGAAGGATGAATTAGCTACATAGGTCTAAAAGGTAGTGCCATGCTGCTTGCAGCCGAATTGGGCCGGCACGACCGTAGGGGTACCTCTCGTTCACATGATAATGGCGTCAAGTGACACCTATGCTGTCGCGTTTCTTGCGGTGTATGAGTTTCCGGTGTCCCATTGCAGGGGATAGGGTAAAGGAGGGTAATGCATCTGCATTATCTCTTGTGTGGATGTTTACGAGGACGACCTTTGTGGCTCAATGGTTAGCGCGTTAGCGTTCAAGCCGGAGGTTGCGGGTTCGAATCCCGCCAGGGAACAAAAAGTTTTCTGTGTTCCTGGTTCATGGATGTGTATTAAATATGTGTATTATAAATAAAAAACCTTAAATATGTGTATAGTATAAAATATTAAATATATTTCCATTGTCTGGTACTCGTAACACTAGTTCTTTGAGAACTTACCACGGGACCAGATTGACGTGGTACGCCCGTCCAATGATAAATAATTATCATCAATGTGTATATGGTTGTATATCTAAGTTAACACGGGCGAAGCTGCGGGCAACAGCTAGTTTGTGATAAAACTGTATTAAGATTATTTTTCCTTATTTTACTTTTTTTATTCGCCATTTCAATTAAATAACTAGGTACTACACAAACTCAAGTATCCATTTATTTACACTAATTAAAGGTTTTGCAAACTAATTACAACTAAGAACAACAATTGTTAGTAAGTATTAAGTAGCTATATTATTTACACTGTGTCGTCTTATTTATTAAGACGTAATAATATAAAATGCGCGGTAACAACGTAGTCACGAGCAAAAGCGGCACAGGTCCTACTTCGATGATGCCCGGCTGGGTACTGGCGCGACGTGGTGCGATGTGCGAGAGCCATTTTTATCGTTTTTTATTTTTCAAAATTTTTTGAAGTGACATAATAAAGATCTATCCAATCATTTCTACGTCATCCCCGTTTAGCAATTTAAACGTAAAAGTTTCATTAAAATTGAGTTACCCGAAGTCTCATACTACTCAATTTGCTTTTAAAATCGACGTTACTTTAGATTTTTTTTTGATCTTGTAAAATGTTAAATATTGTATTTTTATCCAAAAAAATCCCTAGATCAAAGATGTATCTATACCCTATTTTTTATTATTATTTTAAAATGACGACTTCTATGAAAACACCTCGATCTAGAAACAACAATTTGGGATAAGGGTAAAATTTATGAACGTTAGAATAATCTTACGCTTAGCTGGGAGTTCAAATTGTTGGAATTGTGCCCATGTATACTCAATATATAAAACTAGCTGGTGCCCGCGACTTTGTCTGCGCAGAATAAGATTTTAGCTTTTTTTTCATGAAAAGTATCATAATATGTTACGTTTAATATTTCCAAGAATATGTGGACAAAGTTTCATGATGATCGGTTTAGTAATTTTCGCGTGAAAGCGTAGCAAGCAAACTTACTTTCACATTTAGAATATTAGTATTGACAAAACCAAATATGTATCGTATGTAATATGTATCATCAGATGTAAATGCACTACAATTTCGTCATCGGATAATATCCTTATTTTGGCACTAAGTAGGGTAAATTTCTTCATGTTATATAGGTAGTTAGTCACGCTCCAAAATCTGTTGATAATAGTTGTATCTGTAACTCTATTAGCTTATCATTAAATATCGTGAAGTTGTTTCTGACCTCCAGCTGAGTTTTAATGAGCAATACAAAACAGCTATGGATTTCAAGACAGGGTTTACACCGCATTTTTTATTGGGACTCTTTTTAATTGGCAGATAAAACTTTTTTTCTTAAAAAAATATTATAGAAAAACGTTTTTGTTATCAAACTGAGGAAAGAAGGTTTTAATAACGAACCGCTTTCTCAAAGTGACATTTTATTAAAAAGCAAAGCTCAGGAGGTTGCGTAAACAATCAGGAAATTCTTGGCAAATCCCAGAGGAGGACCTCAGCGGAATGTGAGATTAGCGTGTCTTATATTAACGTGTTATCTCCAAAAAAATAAATGTCACGTGATAATTGTATGGATTACTAGTAGCGCCCAGGTTTCACCCGTGTACTTCCAGTTCAAGGGAGTACAGGGATAAATAAAAAAGCCTATATGTTATTTTGATGTACATATTATGTTATTGTAAAGTTTCATTAAAATCCATTCACTAGTTTTTGCGTTAAAGTGTAACAAACACGCATCCATACATTCTTACAAACTTTTGCGTTTATAATATTAGTAGGATTTTGTTGTCGGTCATGAAAAGAGGCCTAAGTCCAGAAGTGGGCGGTAATTTGACAATCACAATGATATTCAAAAAATATTTAAATAATAAAAATGTTAATATAAAAATATTTAGTTCAAGTTCAATTCGAGGTATAGAGAAAATAATTATTCGAGTATATATTTTTAATTATGATTTTTTTTTCGATAAAAATCAGAGCATTTCTCGGCGTAAAATTTAAAAACACAAAAAAAAAAAATCACCTGATCGGTGGGATTCGAACTTGGGTTTTTTTTGCTATCCAGCCCAAATAGTGTAGCACGCGGCTACCGACGCAGTAATGTGTCAGTCAAATATTTTTATTTCAATGTTAGATTCATTCTGATTTGCTTCTGAATAGGATGACGTCAAAAATCTTACGCTTTTATTTAACGTTACAGACGTTTTTTGCCGGCTGGGGTCCCCTCCGCAACGTCCCTTCTTCGTTCCAAAAAAAAGCCCCACCGCCACGACAAGTCTTGAACGATGGGCCGGGGGGGGGGAGGGATACTACATAATACCTGGTTTACTACAGAAGTCATGTTTAAAGGAACGTATATCAATCCTGTAGATGATTATATCTTTATATTTAATTAAAACTTTCACGAATCCCTTAGTACATCTGTTTGTTTGTCAAAGTTTTGTCAGTTGTCTATAAAAGACGAAAGTGACTCGAGAAGCCGTTTAACTTTTAATAAGTAAAGACTTTTCGGAAGTTAAATTCTTATGGTTAAATTAAAAGAGCTTTCTTGTTTTATTATTTTAGCTTTAATATTGACTTATAGGAACACAGGTAAAACGCGAGTGAAACTGGCGCAGGTTCCGTACAAACTTATTTCATACAGTAAAGCACTGGTTTCCTAATGAAAAAGTAAGTCGGATTGAAATACAAATTTACATGTGCCGTTCTTAAAATATTATAACGTACATCGGTATATGAAACGGCCAATTATTCAAGCGCAAATGTAAGATTGTAAACACAACGCGTCGCACAAAGAGTTACCTTCCGGTAAAAAGGATAGACAGATGGAGACAGATTGATATTATAAAGATTTTTTTTCTTTCGTAGTCTTGTGAATGGAGATAGAAAACTAGTTTTCTATGTTCTCAGTTATAGATTTATTATTATCATTGTAATAAATGTCTTTGGCGTTGAAGGTACGGTAGTAAAGTATGCTTTTTTCTTCTTTTTTTCCCCCGTTTTAACGCCGGGAAATGCTGTGAGGCATCCCGCGGGGGAGGAGGGGGGACTCCCCATGCGGGTATGTGGGACTCGCGCCAGAAAGATTGTAAGGTGGACGCAGCTCTACCCTCTAAAACCCGGCGAGTGCCACTTTGACGGCTAGTCAATTATCCCTCAAGGGACCGACGTTATCTCCACAGAGGGGTTACCCTGCACTACAGAATAACTCCTCCCAACGTCGGGACAGTGCAATGGGGTGGTGGTGGACCCGAGGTCCTGGCTACGTAAAAAGCATTTCCCAGCGATAACAAAAAATAGTTTTTAGTGGGCAGGGATTTTTGTCTGCAAAAACGCAGTTAAGAGTCAAATCCCGAGTCCCACGTAGCCAAAAGATTCCACTCAGGTACTGGTAGTATAATAATAATAATCTATGGAATCTATGGACGCTTTTACACCACGTCAATCTGGTCCCGTGGTAAGTTCTCGAACTTTTGTTACGGGTACCAGACAACGGTTTTTTTTTATGTTAGTTGGATAGGCAAACTGGCAAACGTACCACCTGATGTTAAGTGGTCGACGTCGCCCATGAACATAAACTAGTATACCTGGAACGAGCCCAGGCAACTCATTCATGTGTTGCCTATCCTGAGACATAAGATGTTAAGTGATAAGTCTCGGTGCCAGTAATTACACTGCCTGTCTTACCCTTCTCTCTGAAACACAGCGAAGCTGTTTCACAGGAGAAATAAGCAAGATCTTGGTACCCATGCAGCCGGGAGCGCGGCACAGCGCTTCCCTCCCACCGGTTAATTATTTAATACTTAATTTAATACCGGGAAATATATTTAATACTTTTAAACTAGTTTATTAACCGACTTCAAAAAAAAAGGAGGTTCTCAATTCGTCTGTATGTTTTTTTTTTTTTTTTTTTTTTGTATGTATGTGACACGATATCTCCGCCGTTTGTGAATGGATTTCGATGGTTATATTTTTGTTTGAAAGCTGGTGTTTCCAATTTGGTCCCATATTAATTTTATTTAGATCTGACAAGCCGTTTTTTCAGTTATTCCCAATAATGCCTATTTGGTTGGTTTTGTTTATCTTGATGATATAATAATTTTATTACGTGTCGATGTAACTAACAATTGTATAGGATGCTTTGGTAGCACACCATAGTATGTCGCGGTCATCGTAATCATCATCATCATCACCAATCATCACCATCATCATCATCATCATCATCATCATTTATCCATCCACTGCTGAACATGCCTCCTTCAATGAACACCAAGACGACGAATTTCGGAATCACTAAAAATTAAGAAATAAAAACATTTTACAAAAAATTAAAACCGACTTCAAAAATACTAAACTAAAAAGTAATAAAATAACAGTTTCTTTAATTTTTGTGCTTACAACATATAATCAACTTAATCTTCTACTAATGTACAAACTTTGCGTTTACCACGTCATTATAGTTACTTTTGGAGTCGGTGTCGTATTTGTTGCTGTACATTACCTACCTACCTTGGCTGACACCGACTCCAAAAGTAACTATAATGACGTGGTAAACGCAATGTTTGTACATTAGTAGAAGATTAAGTTGATTATATGTTGTAAGCACAAAAATTAAAGAAACTGTTATTTTATTACTTTTTAGTTTAGTATTTTTGAAGTCGGTTTTAATTTTTTGTAAAATGTTTTTATATTTTACTATATTTAAGATTTTTATTAGTAAGAGGTAGTGCGACAGCATATGTCGCGTTTCGTGCGGTTTGTGAGTTTCCCGTGGCCCATTGAGGGATAGGGAAAAGGAGGGCAACACGACTGCAGTCTCTGGTTGTGCAGATGTGTATGGGCGTCGGAATTCTAAAGCTTCGACTGCTCATTTACCCTCTCATTTACCTATATATTAAAAAAAAAAAAAAAAAATTAGTCCATATGTACCGGAGTCCCAAGAAACGGTCAAAATATCTTTGTATTTTACATGTTTGTAAATATTTTTGACTCGCATATTTCCGCAGAATCGTTGATATCTTCAGATGAATGTACTCGTACAGATAAGCCCAACTAATCGGAGATTATGCCGCAAAAGGGCTGCCAACGACTTCAATATCTTCGCTCTCCTTCAGAATATTCAATAAGCAAATATTGGGCGATATTTCTTTCAAAATGTGATGTCGCAATATTTTTTCCATTTCTGCTATGATATTTTCTGCTAGAAAAAAGGAATAGATAATGATCTATAAAAATATTTTGAAAGTTTTTGGGGAATCGTACTATTTTTTTCTTACTTTAATGAGACTTTTTTGTTAACACGGGTTTTGTTTGGACTCGGGGCACATATCTGTGCCGTATACCCACTCTCCCCCTTCCCCCTCTTTTGGCCCTCTTCTTATAAGAGGGATCTTCGGTTCACTTAGTTTCGCCCAAGGTGCTCGGTTCACCTTAAGCTACAGAGCCCCACCGCCACGATAAGGCTTGAATCATGGTGGGGACTATAAATAGACTGCTAAGTTGTCATAAAATATCACTTTCAGCATATTTTCTTACTTATTGTAAAAATTTTAGCTTTCTCAGCGTAAGCCTATACGAGTTTAATGACTTTAACAATGTTAACATTATAATATATACTTACATAAAATATCTCGCAAAATAATCCGATACAATATCCATAAAAATACGAATAAGTTATTTATGTTACATTTTAAAATCCGGAAATACACGCTGAACACGTTTTTTATGGACTGCACTAAGTGCATTGCCAATGACGAGGCAATATTTAGTCTGTACTATGGAAAAACGGCGGGAAACCCCAAAGAGCGCGGCTTTGCCCCCATCAATCAACTATCACTCCCACTCCACTCACACAGAACAGTCCACCACAATATTCGTCAACCAATCACATTATATACCGGTTGTAATCGTTAAGTGTGCACAGGCGATTATTCCGAAACTATAACAGATATCAAAAAACTTTAAACTGATTTTGAAAGTACTTTACCTAATGAGTAAAATGACAATAATAAATTATTAAAAATAAAACGAGAAATATCCAAAAATTTTACATACAACGTGTAGGTACGCTGAGAGAGTTCACAGCCTAGAAGAGTTACAGAATCGTGTACGTCGTGCAATTGCTTTAATTACTCTGCAAATTTTAAGGAAAGTTCATTTAGAAACTGTAAATACTAAATAGAGCTCGTCATTGTATTGCACAACGATGACGTCACTTCGAACATCTTCTATGAATACAAAATTTTGTACTTACTAAGAAATAAAATGTATGGGAGAGTTTAATGTAAATTTTTTGGATATTTCTTGTTTTATTTTTAATAATTTATTATTGTCATTTTACTCATTAGGTAAAGAACTTTCGTAATCAGTTTAAAGTTTTTTTATATCTGTAATAGTTACGGAATAATCGCCAGTGCACACTTAACGATTACACCCGGTATACAGATTAAGTTTTTCACAAATACTATAGAAAACCGCTAGAACTGTCCTACTATAGAAAACCGCTCCAGAATAGTCCTCCACAAAATTCGCCAACTAATCCGCCAAATAAAAAAATTTAAAACAAACACTATAGAAAACCGCTCGAAATGAACAAATTACAAAGTAACAATTAATTAACGGGAATCCAAAAAAACACAACCGCACGCTATGATACTTCCCGCCGTCCACCTGAACACGTTAACGTTAAAGTAACGTCAAAATGATATAGTGCTATGTAACAATATACGTCATTAGCATATAAGACAGATATCGTCGTTTTAAGGTCATGTGTTCTCTATTGCTACTTAGCCGTACCCTCAAAAGTTTTTAGTTTAATACATAAACAGATTATAAGTTAGGCGTAATTACATTAATTCAAAGGTTCATTTTAATCCCAACTGAACCATACAATTACTTTGACCGCGCTCGGTTCAACTTTACTATGAAGATGTATTAGCTTTTACCTCGATGTTTAAATCAAATTGCGAGGGAGTCACTATTTACAAACGAGATTAAAAACGCGCATTTTTCAGCGATGTTTTTGTTTTAGTCTCATTTGGATAAGAAATATGGCTGAATAAAGGTTTCATGTATTTTATATTGTAACTAGCATATTTTTTATTGTTTTCTTAAGTTTTCCTCCCGTGACCATTGCTGTCAAGTATCCGAAACGTCGAGCTTGTAGAAATATCATCAATAAACCGCCATAAAAATCGAATTTGCGTTGTCTTAACAGTGTCGTATGTTCACTTTCAGCCCCACTATAGTTCAGGCCTTGACGTGGCGGTTGGGCTCAGAAGCCCAGGGTGAGCCGCTGCACCTTGGGCGAAGCTAATTGAGCCGAGGGAGTTCTTTGTACCCCTCTTATAAGAGGGGATAAAAGAGCAGGGGGCAAGGGGTGAGGACGGGAATCTCACCCCATTATACTGTCCCGACGTTGGGAGGGGTTGTTCTGTGGTGCGGGGCAACCCCTCTGTCGAGGTGGTGTCTTTCCCTTGAGGGACTGACTAGCCGTAGAGGTGCCCTGTTTGTTTATTAGATCCGGGGTACCTCACCTAAGGCGGCATTGGTGGCACTCGCCGGGTGTTAGTGGGTAGAGCTGCGTCTACTAACCACCTTTCGTGCGCGAGTACCACATACCCGCGTGGGGAGACCCACTTCCCCACGGGATGCCTCAGAGCATTTCCCGGTGTTAAAGAAAAAAAGGTTACATAACCAAATAAATAAGCTGTGATTATTTAAGTTTAATTAATTAATAACGCTGACTTAGATAAGTTTTAAACTCTAAATTGTAGCGCCGGGGGAAAGTAGGCAACCTTTATTTTTTCAATTCCTTGGTGTATATTTCCTAATCTAATGCTCGACTCACATAAATAACTAATTAAGGGAGTTGATTAAAAAACTCTTTAACGTCATCGGCACGTGCTTTGGCTAGGCGACCTATATACGATGTACCAAATAATTATGTATACATTAAATAGTTTTTATAACTTTTTATAAGCACACCTCTTCATCCTCATCTTTTCAGAACTTTACAAAAACTAAAGCATGCTACGACATTGACGTAGCATGAATCTTTACCAGAAAAATAAAAACCCTCGCCATATTGCGGAAAATTTCGGAACTAATTTCTGTATGGACTAGAATATGTGTTACAATTTAGGATACAATATAAAAGACAGTGGCGACACCACGCAGGGTTTATATATTCTATTCAGGCTGGGTATAATTCATATTGTTTTCGCTTGATTATGTTTCTAGTCATATTAAAAAGAGATTATAAAATAAAAGAAACGTAATAGAATTACATTACAATATAATACATTACTTACGTACACGAATACAATAAATACAACAATATAATTACGTTGACAATCATTTAACCATGTTAAAAGACTAAAACTTTTACAATATTTTATGACAAAGCCCGTCATACACGTAGCTATAATAATATATATTAATATACCGTACTATAATATATATTATAGTATAATATATATTAAGCTACCGCATACGGAGATGATGTTATAATATATTATGTTGCCTTCATTTCTCTGAAGGTTAGCCTAGCGTTAATATGCAATAATATAAATTACGGTATAGGTTGGTGACTTCATAGTATTATAAAAAATATAGCTGCGTGTGTGGTTGGAATGGTTAATATACCTACCTCGCTATATCATATATATTGTAGCTACGTGTGTGACGGGCTTAAGTCAATAAGTATTTTCTATATCATATAATTTGTAAATTATAGTTTTCCCATATTTACTTTTTTATCAGATATAGATAAAAATGTTGAAAATAAGCTGTTTTCATTTAATTTAATAGATTTTTCTGTGTTTGACTCCTTTTCAGCTTTTGGGATTTTATTTTCATCATCTTTTCCATTTGCTTCACGATATTGTTCCTGAAGTTTCATTATATTTCTCTTTTTACGCATTGGAACACCGCGTATATCATCTTCGTAATCGTCATCATTATCTTTTTGATTAGGTTTAAGTTTTTGTTTGACGTCATTTTCTGATCTAAAAACACATTAATTAATTATTATAGTCACAGATCTGCGCACAAACTATTATACAACTGGCTGTTGCCCGTAGCTTCGCCCGCGTTTACTTAGATTTAAAACCGTACCCGGATTGATGATGATTATTTTTATAGCCTAAGTTACTCCCTATAACATCAACTATCTGTCAGTGTAAGTCCCATCAAAATCGATCCAGCCGTTACATAGATTAGCCGGAACAAACAGACGGACAAAAGTTGTAAAAAATAATTACCTTGAAAAGTCTCCTTTTGCAAACATGAATTTTTCCTTAAATGTGTCCATCTCTTCGTCGATCGATTTTGGAATATCTGGTCTCGGGCTCAGTGTGGATCTTGTTGGCTCTGGTGGATGTACTGTCTTCTGCATGTACCGTGGACGGGTCGGCCTCACAGGACCTGGCCTTGGCGTTATTGGCGTTGGGAATGTAAGGCCATCGTAGTCATCGCGCATGTACTTGGCTCTGGCATACGAATCTATTGGAAGATGTGGCAGCATCCATTTCAGAGGGCTGTTTATATCATCAGCCGGTACAGCATTACGTAGGGAGTTGATAGTAGAAGTTGGTGACATAGATGGAACGTCTAATGGCATTCTCCTTAGAGGCTTATCCGGCCTCGAAAATGGAAAATTTGGAATAGCACGTACGTCTTGGTAAGTTGTCTAAAAACAAAGAAATATAGTTTATTTAAATGTATCGAATATATGTCGCATATTATATCGAAGTATTCGCCTTGGCACTAAAATCTACTCGAATGACGTGACACAAAACTTTTAAATGAAATAAAAAAATGCGATTTATTTCATTTCATATTTCTTCATAGATATTTATTAATTTTGAATTCCAATATTAACAAATATGTTTCCCTTCTTTTTACAGGAGATATCTTTAAATAACAAGTTACGTTTTTGAGCTCATTATACCCTTCGTATTAATTTCATTAATCAGATTTTAGCGATCATTAAGGGCTGGTCCGCACTGCTATATTTTACCGTGCGATGTCTTTTCAAAATTCTGAAATACATTGAATTTAAAAGAACTAGCCGCACTGACGGGAATAAATCGCGCGGGAAGAATTTGGTATAAATTGAACGCGATACCGTGCGATTTATTTCCGCGCGAATAAAAATCTCGCGGTGAAATATCGTTATTAGGACAGGTCCTAAGGATTATATTAAAAATATTTTAATGACCACACCAGTAACCTCTATAATTAACATTTTTTAATCTATACTAATATTATAAAGCTGAAGAGTTTGTTTGTTTGCGCTAATCTCAGGAACTACTGTTCCAAATTGGAAAAATTATTTCAGTGTAAGGCTATATGATATATACCATCACGCTGTGACTAACAGTAGTTAAGTTGAGTCCACCGGTGGGAGGGAAGCGCTGTGCCGCGCTCCCGGCTACATGGGTACCACCATCCGGCTTGTTTCTCTCGTGAAACAGCTTTGCTGTGTTTGCCGGCACGTTTGCCAGTTTGCCTGTCCAACTAACATAAAAAAGTAGAGTAAGTTAACGCGGGCGAAACTGCGGGCAACAGCTAGTTAAATAGATATAGAAACCTTAGCAGTACTAGCAGTAGTAGCCCGACTCGCGGCCGCCTCCATCCTCCTCATGTTTAAGGCACTTTTTACTGCTTTCAGTTGCTCCAGTGAGTTGGATGGATATTTATCGACAATCTGCAATTAATACGTAGAGTATTTCGTTTTATAAATACTTACATTTTGATTTCAATTTTATCAAGAAATATTGATTATATCAGTTAGGAAAAAGTATAAAAAAAGTATTCAATGCTACACAAGTATCTTATTGAACGTAAAATGAACTCTACTACCGGTGTAAAATCTAGTTAGTAAGGCTATCTTAAGCGGGGAAGGAGGAGGGGAAACCACCCCCAATCTTTACAGGAGAGAGCCGGATGGCACGCCGTCAAGGCCCTATTCGGACTAAGGACCCGCGCCGGGCCCGCTGGACGACACGGAGAACATCACTGGGGTTTTAGTTAGGGTCAGAGTCCCACATATCATTGATTTTCTCAACGAGAAAAGTTAAAGCCCTCGTGTAAAAGGTAATAAATAATAAGAAACGATCAAACACAAAATCATCGAATAAAATTTCCAAGTTCGTAATGCAAACCTGATTCTTTAATGTGGAACCTTGCTGCTAAATACAGCAGTAGACAAATAAAGGATTACGTAATTTATCTTCTACGCTTCTAACATGCAGCTAAACTAATACCACAATACTTACATCACCGATAGGCAACTCTTTTGGATTCACTTCTGTTGAGCTGAAATCGGGAGCTTTGGCAGTCAGCCTCATGAGTGAGTCTTCGAAATTATTTTTGTCATTAGATTGGAATACCGAATCATCTAATCGCCTCCCAGATCGTAATGTTGATGATTCGTCATCCGATGAGCCCGTTATGACTGTAAACAAATTGATTACATTTATTTATTTATTTTGTTTATTAATCAAATTATTGTTTATTATTAATAATTTCAATCAAAAGGTGTTTCTTTACTACTAGAATTTTGCCACCAGATAGGAAGTAAGTGATTGGCGTCACCCATATACATAAACTAGTTTACCTGAAACTATAGTCCAACTCATCTATTTATTGTCTATACTGACACATAAGAAGTAAAGACTCGTTGCCAGTAATTACACTGCCTGTCTTACCCTTCTCTTCGAAACACAACAAAGCTGTTTTACGGGAGAATCAAGCAAGATGGTGGTATCTAAGCAGCGCATCCCTCCCATCGGTACTTTTTTGTAATATTGTAAGTTAAACATTAAGTTTAGGAGAATTCAAATTCTTTTTTTCACATCTAATCATTTAGAATACAATTTAACGTACAAGTACTACTTTTTTAATATTTATATACTAGCTGTTGCCCGCAGCTTCGCCCGCGTTATTTTTAAAATTTGAGGGGTTGACCACCCTTATCACTTAGGGGTATGAAAAATAGATAGTAGCCGATTCTCAGACCTACTGAATACGCATATAAAATTTCGTAAAAATCGGTAAAGCCGTTTCGGAGGAGTACGGTAACTAACATTGTGACATGGAAATTTTATATATTAGAAGATTATAATTAAGATAACGTTGTAAAGACAGTTCTGGGGTAATGAGAATCTGTTTTCCATCCGATCTACAAATTTCTAATATGACTTAGTCTAAAAAGTTACTATACATACGATTATCTTCCTTGATGTGACCAGCAACAGGAAGGTGTCCACTCCTCCGCCATACCATATCATCGGCTACTTCATCATCAAATACACCTCGCTTCAAATAAACGGACACGTTTGTTTCTGTAATAAAAGTTATCATTAGTCTATTAGCATTTACTCGAGACTAACTGTTGCATGCAGCTTCGCCCGCGTTAACTAACTCACCTACTATTAGTCACAGCGTGATGTTATATTGCCTATAGCCTTCCTCGATAAATGGGCTATTACTGAAATATTTTTTCAAGTCGGACCTATAGTTCCTGGGATTAGCGCATTCAAACAAACAAACTCTTCAGCTTTATAATATTATAAGTATAGATTTGGATTACTTTGGCGCTAAGAACTTTAACCTGCATGCTCGCTCTTTAGAAAGTCTTTACAATATCTACATTGCTCCCTCTTAATATTACTAAGCATTTTGTGAGTGTGATGCAAAAGGAAGGTCATTACCCTCTATACTAAGGAATACGACACAAGGAAAAGAAGAGTGGGCGTCTACTGGCGAGTCTACTGGTGAGACAGCTACTCGTATACTATTTCTATAATTGATTATAAGGCCAAACATTTTTTTATATCACAGGGAAATCTTTTATGGATGTAGCTAGAATCTTCAGGTAGATCCTTATCCTATGTGGGACACCTGGGAGTGCCCTACCCTAAACTAACAAACCAATTGAGCGCCTTCAGCCGCTGTTTGAGGGTCCCGGATCTGCAGGCAACAAGGTCACCTCAGCGACAGGTTGGCCCCGGTGAAGGCCAGATTACTCCTCCTAAAGGGGGACAGCCTCAATCGCGGGCACCGGGAGCAGTGCCTGATAAGGCCAAAGCCTACGCGCTTGTAGATTAATTTAATTCACCCTTAAAAACTGATATTTTTATTAATAAGCATATAAATTACCTTTTAAGTCAATATATTCTGCTAACGAGTAATTATATCCAAGAGCAATACCAGAGACGGATGCTGTCATAAGAGAGCAGCAAACGGCTGCACTGATGAGGCAAGTCATTGTGAACGTCCAACATCTGTGAGATAAAACCTCTTTGTTAATAACACTAGTGGCCTCAGACGTCGTCCTACAGGACAGCAACAGCGCCTCATATCGTGGCCAATACTCTGCTATCAATTTGGGCCAACTACGTTAGCTAACATATTATTATAGCTGACTTAAAACACCGCTGTTACAAAGTCCGCAATCAGTGAACATATGACAAAGCTAGCCATGATATTAGATTTGATATGCCAAAGGACATCGCAAAAGAACACCGATTCCAAACAAGGATGATCCATGAGGCTATCACAAAAATCAAGCATAATATTGTCACAGATCTCAGATGAAGTAAAAAAAGGTAGATAACGCACGGCCTTTGCTAATAGTAATACTGAAGCCACAAAACTCAGCTCCTTTCATGTAAATACACGCGCTCACGCACACACATGCACCAAAACTAAGCTCATTTTTCGTTAGTATCTTATGAGTCGTCGTGCAGTAAGTTTGCCAAAAAAAATACAGTTTTGTGTAATTTTATGGCGTACAAACAATACAAAAGTGACCAAAAAGTCTGAAGAAATATCGTTTTACATAAATAAACACAAGACTATATAGTCATGTTAGGCTCTGGCAGCCCTAGTATAAGGATTATTGCTTAGTTTACATTTTTGGGTTCCCAGCTACTGTATTACCTGGGAACACGGAGATTAGATGATTATTTTTAAGTGAGAAACAAGACATTCGTTATGAGCATCCAACTCTGTTCAGACGTGTCAATTAGTTAAGTTTAAATTGTAACTAGATAAATAAGTTCATTTTAATAAATTAAATAGTTTTTAAAAAAAGTATTTTCTGCTCCCGTAAACTTGACTGGCGCAGCCGGTAGGATTTCTCCTGAAAAGCGCGACCTTCGAAATTAGGACAGCAATAGGGGAAATCCAGAACCATCAAATAAATTTTGTCAAGGTGAACAGCGGAGGCCGAAAGCGATGATTGCAGCGGGTTGGTGAGTACAACTTTTCACCTTCCTTACCTGTCCGTTATTTTCGGAATCAAACCTCGTCCGTATAACGTAATCTGGTTTTTAAGTTTAGATTAACATATTATAAAATTGAATAAAAGAAAGAAAGAAAGTTAAATAAATAATAATAATAATGTGTTAAAATACTAAGAAATAAGTAAAAGTTAAAACTTTAAAAGTTGTAATTTAAGATATATTATTTTGAATTGACAAATTATTTAATTTTAAATAAATATAATTGAATTATTAATAAGTCATAAATATTATTAAATAATATTTTACTCTTGAATAGTGAAATTAATTAAATCATTAATAAGTAATAACGATTATTAAGTTTTATATAATATTCAACTCTTGAATAAATAATTGATAGAGCATTTTAATATTTTCAGTTTTTAATTAATTTAAGCCACTACATATCATCATAATTGTTAAGATAATTTTTGTGTTAGAGATAAGTAATTTTATATTACAACTAGCTGTTGCCCGCAGCTTCGCCCGCGTTAACTTTTAAAATTTGAGGGGTTGACCACCCTTATCACTTAGGGGTATGAAAAATAGATAGTAGCCGATTCTCAGACCTACTGAATACGCATATAAAATTTGGTAAAAATCGGTAAAGCCGTTTCGGAGGAGTACGGTAACTAACATTGTGACATGGAAATTTTATATATTAGATATTGTGTGCATTTTTGTGTGTGTTATATTTAAGAGCAATTTTTATTCGCATTTTCCTTTACATTTTTTTTTTTTTTTTATTATTATATTTTTTAAATAAAATGGAGCAAATCACTTTAATACCGAGTGAGTTTTTAAAATTAATCCCTCTTTTTAATGGTGATAAACGCCAATTAAATCTTTACTTGAGAAAATGCGAATATGTTATCGATGGGTTTAAGGGCGGCGAGGCTCAGAATTTATACATAATGCAATGTATTATGAGCCGCCTTGTAGATAATGCAGCTGCGCTTATCAGCGAACGTGAGGATATTGTTACATGGTCCCAGTTTAAGGAAATATTAATTCAACATTTTGGTGATCCAAGGAATGAGGAATGTATTGCTATAGAATTAGAAAATTTAAAAATCAAGCATGGGGAAAGTTTTCTTGATTTTTGTAATAGGATTCAGGCTGTGCGTTCCATAATAATATCCAAAGTAAATCAAATTACGAATAACGAAATTAAGCAGAGTAAAATTATTATATATAACCATAATGCGTTGAATGTATTTCTTTATAATTTCCCAGAGTATATGGTGAGAATAGTGCGTTTAAAATGTCCAGACACTTTAGAAAAGGCGTTAAGCATTGTTTTAGAGGAAGTAAATTTTCAAGAACAGTACAGTGCCAAAAATAAATTCATGAATATAAAACCACAGTCTCATAATTCGACATTCAGAAATTATATAAATAATTTTCCTTTAAATCAAAGTGGGCTACAACAACAGGTTCCGAAATTTAATTTTGGTATAACCCAAAATAATCATAATAAATCACATCTTAATAGTTTTGGTGCTCAGCCTAGCCCACCTCAATTTGGTTATAGGCCTAATCTTAGTATGAACCAATTTGGATATAAGCCCAACGTTAGTAATTTTAATAATAAAGGAGGTTCGTTCCCTGCGCTTAAAATGTCACCACAGCAGTTTGGTCAAAGGCCACCACAACCGCACGGATATAGACCACCCCAACAATTTGGATATAGACCTCCTCAACAATTTGGATATAGACCTCCTCAACAATTTGGCTATAGACCACCACAACAATTTGGCTATAGACCACCCCAACAATTTAATTACAGACCACAGATACATTCTGAAAATACTGATGTGTCAATGAGGACAGCACCTTTCAATAAGCCTCATCAATTAAATGAAATTCATTTTAGCGAAGCGAATATTAATCCTTATTTTAATGATATAAATAATTATTATGATCACAATTTAGACAGCGAAAATTTTGATTTAAATTCCGACCAAAATTATATAGATAATGCTATCGAGGAAATTACAGAATCTAGTAGTGAAAATTTTAATGAAATTCAACACACTAATGATGCTGAAGAAAATTTTCATATAGAGGCCTCGAGTTGCCTACTGAAAAAAATAGAAATAAATTGTGACCCCAATTTAAAATTACCGCACATATATATTCCAGAAATTAACTCTAAATTTATGATCGACACGGGAAGTACAAAATCTTTCATTAGACCCGATATAGCATATAACTATTTTAAACAGTATATACATCAGGAACCATTTGAAGTAATTAGCACCCACGCATCTAGTAAACATAATGAAGTCATACAAATTCCGCCATTACCGACATTTAAATCCAATGAACTTCAAAAATTTTACGTCTATAACGTTGACTCTAGATATAACGGATTAATAGGCAACGATCTATTAAAACAATTAGAAGCAGTCATAGATCTCAGAAATAAAATTCTTAAAATTAAAAACGCACAAATTCCTATAATATATAATGATTTACAATATAAAATTCAGCTACCACCACGTTCAGAATTAAGAGTTTCCTTGCCTACCACTCAATATACAGGTGATGCCATTGTTAATTATACTGAATTTTGTAAAAATGTACGCATGCCATGTGCAATAGTTAGGTGTGTACGTGGTTATGCTAAAACAGTAATTCAAAATTTATTAAACGAAGAAATGACCTTAACGATAAAATCCCCTTTTGAAGTAACTAAATATGAAGGCACTGAATGTGAGGTTAATGAATTAAATAACATAAGTGAAATTAACAGTAATATAGAAATAGATAAATTATTAGAAAAAATAGCAGATAATTTAGAATATTATATTAATAGATATAAGGAATTTAGTAGCGTAATAAATACAAGTAAGCCATATCCTAATGAATTTATTAATATGAAAAATCAAGTAGAATACATTCGTGATTCGACAATAGATAAGTTTAAGCAAATTTTCCCTCCGCAAAGAATTAAGCGCGGATTGTTGAATCCACTAGGATCTCTCATAAAATCGATTACTGGCAACTTAGATAATGAAGATGCACTTTTTTATGATAACCTTATTCAAAATCTGTACAAAAAACAAAGTTCTATACAAAATAAAATCACCGTAATCACCAAAATGATTGATCACCATATTAATAGCACAGAAATACTGTATAATAATTCTTTGATTTTTAATGAGCGTTTAAAGCGTATCGAGAGAATGTTAAAAGAAATCAATACAAAAGAAAATAATTCAATTTATTCTATTTATGTATCAGGCATGTATAGTACTTTTATTAACAGTTTTCGAATATTATATATTATTACCATTAATGAAATAGAAACCGCTTTAGCGTTAAGTAAGGTTGCTGTTCTACATCAATGTATTATTAATTCCACAGAATTATTTCAAATATTGTCGCAAGTTGAAAAAGTTAATAGATTAGTATATCCTGTCTCTGAAAATAATTTGATTAAATTAGAAAGAACTATATCTGTAAAAGCGTATATAAAGCAAAACCAGATCACGTTTATATTAGAGGTTCCGCTTATTAGTAACGAAACTTACGATTTCTATATAATATTTTCCCTACCGGTTTATGATCAGCTAAAAAATAAAACATTTATAATTATTCCCGAATATCCTTTCCTGATGGTGAAAAGTTCAAAGTACATATCACTAACATCGCCTTGCGAACAAATTTCGGAGAATGATCGGTACTTGTGCACCGAAAAGGAAATTGTTCCCTATACTTCCACTACGTGTACGGAACAGCTGATGGAATACCAATCAAATTCATCTCTCTGTATAATAAGGGCCGTACACATAGAAGATATAAAACTGCAAAGACTTTCATCATCCCGATATATTATATATTCAAAAAATAATATAATAATTACCGAAAAGTGTGTAAACGAAATAAATAAGACGCCGATAATTGGCACGTATATGATACAGATCGAAAATGGATGTGAAATTATAATTGGCAAAATTCGTCTACGCAACGAGCAACACCCCTTAAGAGAAATAAATTATCAAATAATGCCACGTACATTTTCCGAAATTAAAAATGGATATTACTGATAACCCGCCATTGGACATAAAAGGAGTTAATTTAGATGACCTGAAACACCTGTCAACTATTATCAAAATGCAAGATTTCAGTGATAGTGACAAAGTGCAAGTTATAAAAGTCAATAGTGTCAGTGTTGCAGCCCTTATATTATATTTCTTAATTTTATGTTTATGTATATGTCTAGCATTATATAAATTTAGAAATAAATTAATTTTACTAAAAAATCGAAACCCTCAGAACAAAAATAATTCGTCTGATGGTTTCGAACTTAAGGGGGGAGGAGTCATGTTAGGTATAAGGATTATTGCTTAGTTTACATTTTTGGGTTCCCAGCTATATTGTATTACCTGGGAACACGGGGATTAGATGATTATTTTGAAGTGAGAAACAAGACATTCGTTATGAGCATCCAACTCTGTTCAGACGTGTTAATTAGTTAAGTTTAAATTGTAACTAGATAAATAAGTTCATTTTAATAAATTTAATAGTTTAAAAAAAAAGTATTTTCTGCTCCCGTAAACTTGACTATATTCTTTTAAGATATTTTAACACTATTTTGAGGTTAATCAACACAAATAATATTATTGCCCCGAAATGACGTATCGGGAGAGTGTTGCCAGAAGTTAGTATTTCTAATAGCCCAATAGTGGGTAAGTCAATTGCAGGCAAAGCCATAGCAAAATAATTAAGTACAGAGGTGACATAATTATTATTTTATTATTTTATAGCTATATGACTGAATCGAAATGACCTCGTATAACCTATGTTGTATTTTTTTTGGGACTCACATACCCACCGCGGGCCCATGTATTTAATTATTTATAAATTCAAAGATTTACCATTTAATAAATTTAAAAAAAATGTAACAGTGTGGCTTGCAGAGAAATGTTTTTATAATTTAAATGTTTTTTTTTAATGGAAAACGACATATTATGTATTTAATTTAAATTGTGTATTGATAAAATGTGACTTTCTAATTACCATTATAATCAATTATTTTGAAACTGTTATTCTCTGACAATGATTTTAATGACATGTTGTATTTATCAAGTTTATTTAATTGTAACTATTTTTTCCTGTTAATTTATATTAATTGTTTATTTATGTAAAGTTTTATTTTCATACACCATGTTATGGTAGAATGTATAGAACTTGTTAAAATTTTTTTAATATCACCTATGTATTTACTACATTCATGGGAATAAATAAATAAATCAAACAATTGTGTCAATATGATATCTATTGAGACAGTTTATAAAGTGAACCTACACGCCTCCTACATATTCGTAATATTATTGTATTTTATAAAAATATTCACTGTCGCATTCACTTATTACCTATTTTTATTAATACCTATGCAATTTTAAGGGATATTTAAAAAAATGGCAACCCTTCATTCACTCACACATACTTAAAAAAGTGGCTTCACTTTCTTGTTCCAAGTGCGCTATCTACCTTTTTTTACTTCATCTGAGTCACAGATTTAAGACTCAGTTTGCACTTTCTGCGAAAAGAGGAGTAATTAAAATATTAATGTTTCATAGGATAGTTTCGAATAACTTTGTAACTGTTATGTATTCGAAACGTTGGACATGTAAAAAAACTTAATAAACCGACATAAAATCCGTAAAAGTTTTTTTATTATAATATTTTTTTTTATGTTAGTTGGATAGGCAAACTGGCAATCGTACCACCTGATGGTAAGTGGTCGACGTTGCTCATGAACATAAACCAGTATACCTGGAACGACCCCAGGCAACTCATTTATGTGTTGCCTATCCTGAGACATAAGAGGTTAAGTCTCGGTACCAGTAATTACACTGCCTGTCTTGCCCTTCTCTCCGAAACACAACAAAGCTGTTTCACGGGAGAAACAAGCAAGATAGTGGTATCCATGCAGCCGGGAGTAAGGTAAGGGAGGGAGCTCCCACCGGCACTACATTGTGCAGAATGTTATAAAATTTTTTTTATAACATTCTGCACAAAGTTTTGTAGTTTATAGCAGAAAAACAATGTGACACGAATGGTTGACATAGTAAAAACCAAAAAAACTGTAACTTACCTTTGTAAAAGGTCAACCAACCAACTGAAACACGTGAATATGCAGCACATGGTGGATGACTTTAAGTTTCATTAACTAAAATAATAATATTTTATTTAACATGGTATTATTCTTTAAAGATCTACTAAAACGGGACATTTGCCTTTTTTTTCACGAGACTAGGCATTCGTAGGTAATGCCTAAGTATTTTACTGAAATGTGGCGTGTATATTCAAAGCTATTTAACTTTTTTCAGTTCAGTTTGTTCCGGCTAATCTCTGAAACGGCAGCGCCGATTTTTATGGGACTTTCACTGGCAGAAAGCTGACGTTATAAGGAGTAACTTAGGCTATAAAAATAATCATCATCAATTCGATTACGGCTGTAAATCTTAGTTAACTCGGGTGAAGCTGCGGGGAACACCTAGTTTCGTATATAACTAAAATCGGTTTCAACAGCAGTGATGTTTCATTAGTGTAAAGTTACGCAGCTCTGAGGCATCTTTCTCGCTCGGGCACACTCGGCGGTACCGAGTTCACCCGATCGAGCCTTTCACCTCCGAACATGACGGATCAGCCTCATTTATACCCTACAAAAATCTGTGTGAGTTTATGCAGGCTTTTACTACTAGGTACCTACCGTCGGAGTCCACGAGCACATCCCACTGGCCAAATACTAGTAGAAATCAGTCGCTTATAAAGGGGAAATTGTATACTTAGTACTTACATTATTTAAACATTTCGTTAATTCATGTTTAAGGACTTGTAAATTTTCCTTTTGACAAAACGTTGATAATTTAAAATAACATTCGTCCAAATAAGATTTTACATTTATGTTTGATTTTTAAATTATCATTAATCGAAAGAAGGCTACTTTTACAGAAAATTTTGAAAACTAAATGACTTAAGAGATTTTTGACATACAAGTTTTTTATTTATTTTATAATTTGTAGCAAACACATAAGAGAAGTATAAAGGTAAAAATGGAGATATAAGATATCTATTGCACATTTTCGTTTTTGGCTTTTTTTAATTATTTTTTATATAATATATCTTATAGATAGGATAGATATAATGATGTGATCCAATTAATGTGAACGTTACTTAGAACTGAGTAAGTGGTCACCGTCCGACCAATGATGTAAGCGAATTCGCCTGGAACTGGCCACGGCCAATAACTTTTTTTTTCTTTTTCCGCCGGAAAATGCTCTGAGGCATCCCGCAGGGGAGGGGGGACTCCCTAGGGTATGTGGGACTTGCTGCGCCCGAAAGATAGTAAGGTGGACATAGCTCTACCCACTAATACCCAGCGCGTGCCACCAATTGTGTGCCCTTTGGTGAGGTGCCCTGGATCGGTCTGAGCAAATAGGGCACCTCGACGGCTACTTGAAGGACTGACCTTCAAGGGACAGACGCCACCTCCACAGAGTGGTTTCCCGCACCACAGAATAACCTCTCCTAATGTTGGGACAATACAATGGGGTGAGGTTCCCGTCCTCGCCTCTTGCCCTTTGTTTTTTTTTTGCCCTTGCTCTTTTGTTCTCTTTTTTTCTTATAAGAGGATTGCAAAGAGCCCCCTCGGCTCAATTCGCTTCGCGCAAGGTGCTGGGCTCGCCCTAAGCTACTGAGCCCCACTGGCCACTGCCACGACAAGGCCTGAACCATGGTGGGGTTATGTACTTATAACCTGCCTCAGGAATTACTGTATCTCATGTTGAAAACGATATGAAAATCCATCTTATGGTTTCAGAGTTTATCGCGTACAGACAGACGCGGCGGAGGACTTTGTTTTACATTATGTAATGATTTACTAGAACATTTGCGATTTTTATGACTGTCCAAATCTAGCTTTTAAGTGTCTGAAAGCAATCAAATCTAGAGGTAATCCTCTAGAGCTTTAGCGCAGCTTTAGTCTCAAGGACTAAGAGCTTTGTAATAAAGTTTATGAAATTGTTAGCTGTCGTACTGGTAGAGTTGTAAGGCACACCTATAATATTACTATGACGATGTCTCTTTCAAACTTGTATCTATAATTTCTATTGTCTACTACTTAACTGTTACCCATTTTTTGATGACGAAAATACTTTTTACGCATATAGCCAGGTTACCCCGGGTGGGTTCCTGACCCTCTGCAGGACTTGCCCTTGGGAGTGCTCTACCCAAACTAGAACCGCTGCGAGCGCCTTTAGACGTTTTTAAGGGATCTACAGGCAACAGGATCACCTCAGTGACAGGCTGGGCCCGGCGAAGGCCAGACTACTTTAAGCAGTCCCGGTGACGTTGTACCATACTGAGCCCAGATTCCCATCCTAACCCGACATGAGCACATGGACGTTACTGGAGGCACATTAAGCAGCGCCTCCTCCCCGTTCGTCGCCCGCGGGGCCCCGTCAGCGGTCTCCTTTCTCACCCACTCATCGGCTTCCTTCTGGGACAATACTGCCTCGCAGAAGGAAACCATCGCCGTCCAGGACTCGTCGTCTCCGAGCGTCTCGGTGATAACGCTCGGCAGAGATTTGTTGCCCATAGTTTTACAACTTCATGTAAAGATTTTTTTTCTTTTTTTTCTTTTACACCGGGAAATGATCTGAGGCATCCCGCGGGGGAGTGGGTCTCCCCAAGTGAGTATGTGGGACTCGCTGCACCCAAAAGGTGGTAAGGCGGACGCAGCTCTACCCACTAAAACCCCGCGGGTGCCACCAATGCCACCTTTGGTGAGGTGCCCCGGATCTATTGAGCAAACAGGGCACCTCGATGGCTAGTGAGTCCCTCAAGGGACCGACGCCACCTCCACAGAGGGATTATCCCGCACCACAGAACAACCCCTCCCAACGTCGGGACAGTACAATGGGGTGAGGTTCCCATTCTCACCTCTTGCCCCCTGCTCTTTTGTCCCCTGTTCTTATAAGAGGGGTACAAAGAGCCCCCTCGGCTCAATTGGCTTCGCCCAAGGTGCTGGGATAACCCTAGGCTACTGAGCCCCACCGCCACGTCAAGGCCTGAACCATGGTGGGGTAAAGTAAAAATAGTCACATCCAGACTGATGCTTATTTTGAAAGTATTTACCTTTTAATTTGATCAAAGGTACGCAGCAAAGATATCAGACAGATTGACAGTAATAGTTCAGTCCCCACCATGGTTCAGGCCTTGTCGTGGCGGTGGGGCTCAGTAACCTAGGGTGAGCGGTGCACCTTGGGCGAAGCTAATTGGGCCGAGGGGGCTCTTTGTACCCCTCTTATGAGGGGACAGAAGAGCAGGGGGCAAGGGGTGAGGATGGGAACCTCACCCCATTGTACTGTCCCGACGTTGGGAGGCGTTGTTCTGTGGTGTGGGACAACCTCTCTGTGGAGGTGGCGTCGGTCCCTTGCGGGACTGACTAGCCGTCGAGGTGCCCTGTTTGTTTTCTAGATCCGGGGCACCTCACCAAAGGCGGCAATGGTGGCACTCGCAGGGTTTTAGTGGGTAGAGCTGCGTCCATTTACCAGCTGTCGGGCGCAACGAGTCCCACATACCCGCGTGGGGAGATCCACTCCCCCGCGGGATGGTTCAGAGCATTTCCCGGCGTTAAAGAAAAAATAAAGAAAAAAAAATATTTCAGTCATTTACAATATTTATAATACATGAACAGTATATGGAACAGATAAGCGAGAAAAATGATGAGTCTTCCATATTCAATAATATTTTTATTCCAGGCCCGTTAATATGCCTGTCGGAGATCGGATTTAGTTCGAATGTAAAACACTCGCGGATGAGGAAATATAATTTTATTTAAAGGAAGTATTTTACAATGGCGAGACTTAATCTTAAACGTTCCGTTCGCAGCGGCGGTTACTGGACGACTCACATAACAGTTTTACCGAATACCTTACACTGGTAACACTAATATTAAAGGGTTGTACCAACATACAGATTATTATATTATGCCAACATTACAAATAATACATTGCGTCGCTTACACAGCCCCACCTCAGTGCTGCTGTCGCAGCACTCATACATCTAAAGGAATTTTAGCGACGCGAGCAACAGATCTCTTAAAGCTACCTAATTGAGTTCGAACTTGTACCACTCGCACACTACCGTCTTTGCCGGAGAAAACTTCCTCGACTATACCTCGGGGCCAAACGTTACGCGGGGCATTAGGGTCGACGACCAACACCAGGTCCCCTACTTGAAGGGGTTTATACAAATCGGTAGTCCACTTTTGGCGTGGTATCAGCTCTAGTAGCACCTCAGTTACCCATCTGCTTTAAAACATATCTGCCAATCTCTGTGCTATCCTCCATTCATTAATTTGAGATAACTCGTCGATCTCGCCTAAGCGGTGAGCTACATAAGGTTTGTAAGACCGTTTGTTGTTGTGTATTCAATGCAATACCGTCGTGGAATCACACCAAAGTATCGATCAGCTGTTTTTATTCGATGTGTGGACTGTAGTGTGTTTACTAATCTTGCAGCCATCACTTGTAATTCCAATCTCGGTACTGTTACTGGTTTTACAGGGCTAACTCGGCATTTACTCGCCACGAAACAAACTCTTATTTGTTTATTGTTATCCACCCAACGCCAGTAAGCGACCGAGCACATAGCTTGTATTGATGCATCGCAAAATATATGAAGTTGTAAACAATTATAACATTCGTTCGCTCGCCCGTCGCCAGTCAACGTATATGGGTGCGGAGACGCGGCTAAGTTATTGAATGAACTAGCCTCAGTGTGACGTATCGTCGATCCATTCACTCGCTGATAACATCTGGGTATCCGTATGCTACTAATCGATTTTAACAACGTTAACCATTTATACCATTTTTTATAAATGTCCTTTGTTATCAATTCCTCCCAATCGAAGTTCGACTTCCATGTTTCCTGAAGTAATAATTTACCATTTATAGTGAACGGTGAAAGAAAACCATAAACATCGAACAGTGACATAATCACTTTTAATAACTCGCGTTTCGTAGGCCATTTTGTACCATCCATTATTTCCTTGGATATCCGTTTAAATGAGGTGACAAACCCTAGGGTGTCGGTGTCAGGATACCAAATTACCCCCAAAGCGCGCTCGCCCTCATCATCATCATGACGCGTTCCTACCGTCACGGTAGCGGCCGTAGTGGATAGCGATTGCTTAGGCAAGTAATTCATCACAGTCTTGCTATTACTTGACCAGTTACGAATCTCAAAGCCATGTTTATGTATATACATGATATCATGCGCCAACCTGATGCATGTGTTATCATTCGGTTGACTATCTATGTAATCGTCCATGTAGTGCTGTTCGCGAATAGCTTGAACAGCCATAGGCTTCGACGATTCATAACGTAATGTGTTTTTATTTTTAATGAACTGTGCGATGAACGGCGCACAATTCGCACCAAATATGAATGACGTCATTTTGTATGTCCTTATAGGCTGGCTAGGACTGTCACGCCACAGAAATCTAAGAGCGTCCTGGTCGGTAGGTAAGATTTTAACCTTTAAAAACATATCTTTGATGTCGGCGACTACTGCTATTTCGTGTTCCCGAAAGCGCAGCATGATACCTAACAGTGACATCAGCAAATCGGGACCAGTCAATAAATAATCATTAAGTGATACACCATGCGATTTAGCCGCAGGGTCAAAGACAAGCCGCAACTTCTTTTTATTGGGGTTGTCCACCCCAAAATGAGGTAAGTACCATGTTTTGTTTACCTTTGTTTTATCTAAAATTTCCTGGGCAAAATTATTATCTAATAAATGCTTAATACGATCTCGGTACCTCTGAGCGTATTGTGTGTTGCATGACATTTTTCTCTCCAAGTTACGTAACCTAATATGTGCCGTACGTTCAGAATCAGGCATTCTACAAAAACTATCCTTCCATGGTAGACCTACGTGCCATTGACCATCAATTAATTTTGCCGTTTGGTTCAGGTGTGCCAGAGCATGAAGATCATCAGCGTTCTGACGTGGTTTCCCGGATATTCCCATAGATTCGATGGTAAATTACTTTTTGACCATCTCGTGCAGGTCCTCTAGTGAAGGTTTAGCCGACCCCAATTGAACCTCGGTAACATGGTTTATGTACGAAGTCGCGCGCGACGAGAGTGATGCGGGCACCAGCCCATGGACGCACCATCCCAGCGGAGTACGAGTGGCATAAGGTTCGTTACATTTTCCTACTATAATGTCCCATGCACCGCGTACCCGGATCGTCTCCCGGCGGCCGCGGAGGCCCGCACGGGACGCGAGAGACTCACTGATAAGAGATACGGTAGACCCATTGTCTAATAACGCACTCGTAGTAAAAATACCGTTAGGACCGTGCACAGTAACGGGTACCACCTTTAGTAACACTTTACACTTATTACTTTTTATATGATTTATTGTGGTTTCACTTTCAGGGCTCACCAACGGCAAGTTCACGGTACTATCACTAATACACTGAATGTCATCTTTTTTTTTTTTTTTTTTCCGGATGGATCTATGCTAATGGCCCGAAGGCCCTAATGCTTCAACGGATTGGTGTGAGCCCATTCGGCTCACTTTTGATTGGGGGGTTGCCCCCCGCCTACCGTGCAGTCTGCGACCACACGGCCTCCTGGCGTCGGTTGTGTGATTGTCATCGTGCGTTGTCTTACGCATAGTAAAATGCAGTAACTTGTGATGGGCTCGTCCACAGTTATCGACGTCACACGCTATCGCAGGACAGGTCGATTTGTTATGAATTGCATCTATGCATTTGTAACATAACCGGTTTCGTTTAACAAAACTCCAGCGATCCTTGCGTAATGCTTTACGGAATTTCTTACAATCCTGTAATTTATGAATTGATAAGAGGCAATACTGACACTTTTCATTGTTATTGTATTTTTTATTCAATAAAACTGTATATGCATACCTGCTGTGTATTTTTTCTTGCTATAATAATTATTATCAGAATTATTTTTAATTGTCAACAAAGCCATAGAAGACACTTTTGTAGCTTCTTCGTTTAAAAAATCGGAGATATCCATACATGTCGGTCTTTTACCTTGCTTGATGAACGGGTAACTGTAATCTGCCCACTTTGAGAGGAGAATCGGTGGTAACTTTGACAGTATAGACGTTATTAAATTTATTCCATTTAGATATTCATAGTGGATTACTTTTACGGCGGCTACACAATTTCTCACTTTAACAGAAAATGGCACAATATCCTTATGATATTCTTGTGACACTGGGTGTAATTTCTTTATATCTCCCATGATGCGTGACATGATAAGGTCAGGATTACCAAACTGTAGCTCAAGTGCGGACATTACCATCTCGGGCGAAGAAGCACTTATCAGCAGGGCCGAGACAGCTTCGCGAGCTGATCCTTTTAGACACTTTCTCAGGCGCCACATATTTTCATTATCTTTGAAATTACACACCTTAGACGATTCTTCATATGCCTGTTTAAATTGAAGCCATTCCATGGGGTCACCAGTAAATAACGGTAATTCTTTTGGTGTACATATTCGACTCAATAAATTGCTAATTATGCCATTGTTGGTAGAAGCGGCTGCAAGATCCTTCAGTGCGCTGGCCAGGAGGTGAACTGTTCCATCAGTGCCGATATCCTGTGTGATCGGCGGGCACGGCGCGTCCGTATTTTGACCCTCGTCGTGGACGGGCTGTGCTTCCAGTTCTCGGTGGCTGCGCTCCAACCACTCTTCTACATCCTTGGTGTGGTCTGATTGTACACTCATCGTCAATCTTGGCTAGGTCCGCATCCAAACGTTTATTAATTAAGTCCAATTCAATTTTTGCTCTCGCTTCTGCTGCCGCCAGTTCCAGCTTCTTCTTACGTGCAAGCGCAGAGGACGATGATGACCTCTTAGACTTCGCACTGAACGCTTGACCAGACGTTAAAGGTATTTTTTGAACGGCCGTTACGTGCGGCTCCGATTTTACAATACTACCTTCACTTTTATTTTTGTTGAGCGAAAATGTTTGATTTCGTCGTAAATTATCATCTTTAACGCATTTTTCATCGTTAATTCCTTGTACTGGAACCTCTTGTACAGATATCCTGGACTCCTGTCGCTCCTCATCCTTCTTTACCGTCCTCCGGGTGTTGACCATACTTTTTGGTGTGTGGAACATTTTTATATCCGTCTCGAAGTGACCAAATGTCGGAGATCGGATTTAGTTCGAATGTAAAACACTCGCGGATGAGGAAATATAATTTTATTTAAAGGAAGTATTTTACAATGGCGAGACTTAATCTTAAACGTTCCGTTCGCAGCGGCGGTTACTGGACGACTCACATAACAGTTTTACCGAATACCTTACACTGGTAACACTAATATTAAAGGGTTGTACCAACATACAGATTATTATATTATGCCAACATTACAAATAATACATTGCGTCGCTTACAATGCCTGGAGTCAATAAATACTTTTGTCATATTGTACTGCTTTTTTTAATTGTGTAAAATAATTGTTTCGTAATTCACGCGCGGGCGATGCACAGATAATAATATTCTAAAATGAAAAACATTTGTATCTGAAAATATTTTATTCACTAATAAATTTAAAAATATATTTTTACAAATATCCAAAACCTATTTTATGTTTTTTATTAATATTTTTCATATTAATCTTTACTTAATAATAAGCTTTAATAATATAACCTTATTTGAACTCCGTCGTAAGGATACCTTAAAAAAATAACAGAGAAACTAAGGACTGTATTTTGTTGAACCTAAACTTGGGAAATATAAATTACCTTGTATGTAGTAGAATATATACGTAACATAACGTAAACTTTCTACTCGGTATTTATCTTATTACTTTTTTTCATTCTTGAATATTACATTCGGAAAAAGGGAAAGCGAAGTACTTCGTTAATACGTCTAAGTTATACTAAATATTATATGCGCCATACAAAATTTAGAATTTCGACTTTCGTTTAGACTATTAACTTTACAAAGATGTAGAAAAACCTTCACAATTAGGTTTTCCTTTATTTAGAACATATCCTATACCTATGCTATATATACAGTTTCTTAATTGAATGACTAAAATTTTGAAATACTTTGAGCAATCGTATTCACTTCTTTCATATTTAATATACTCCTCCTTTTACGCATCGGCACCCCCTTCACATCATATTCATAATCTTCATCTGGTTTCGCTCCTGGTTTCAAATTTTGTAAAAAATCATTTTCGTTTTGTCTAAAATGACAAAATATTGAAATTAATGTCTTAATTGAGACAGTTGAAACAATCCTACGGTTCAAATCTCTGGATTAATATTTTTCATAAGCCCATTTCAGCTCTGCAACACATCGCTAGCTAAATTCCAAATCGGCCAATTATCTGGTACTAACGTTTAACTTTAAACGAGCACTGCACGGTGTTACTAGTCAAAGGTTGTTTTTTTTAAATATCATTACTATACTTTGACTCGCATAAGGGTTTCATTGGTCACGAACCCGTGTTTGATATCTGTTTAGTAAAGTTTAATGTGTACCTACCACTCTTGTAATTCTCATTCAAGAATCAAAATTGCTGTGTTTCACATAGGATCAGGATATGTCTTCGTCTCGAAGTAGGTTGATAAGCTAGAGAGCTTTTTTGTGGGGGAGAAGGGAGAGAGAGGGACTCACAAAAGTATATAAATTTTACCTGGAGAAACCTTTATCCAACACGAATTTTTCCTTGAATGTGTCCATCTCTTCGTCGATCGATTTTGGAATATCTGGTCTTGGGCTCAGTGTGGATCTCGTTGGTTCTGGTGGATGTACTGTCTTCTGTATGTACCGTGGACGGGTCGGCCTCACAGGACCGGGCCTTGGCGTTATTGGCGTCGGGAAAGTAAGGCCATCGTAGTCATCGCGCATGTACTTGGCTCTGGCATACGAATCTATTGGTAGATGTGGCAGCATCCATTTCATAGGACTATTAATATCATCGGCCGGTACAGCATTACGTAGGGAGCTGATAGATGAAGATGGTGACATAGATGGAACGTCGAATGGCATTCTTCTTAGAGACTGATCCGGCCTCGAAAATGGAAAATTTGGAATAGCACGTAAGTCTTGGTAAGTTGTCTAAAAACAAAAAAAAATATGGTTTATTTAAATGTATCAAGTACTCGTATCGATATTGGAGGATGGTGCATATTAGAAAGTGAAGAGTGGACAATTGAGGAGAAAGTTAAATTAGTTAAGATCTTGTTTGCTACCAGCGAGATTTGACTAATTCTTTTTGTATTTTATAGACCAAATATTGAGAATGCAATTTTTTTTAATACAAACGTTTGTACGAGTAGCAACCGGTTTCGACCGGTTGCTACTCGTACGTGACAAACCACGAGTGCTAACGCACACATGCGTTACGACGCTTGTAGTAGTGCAATCGATTCGCGCGGTTGTATGAAACTTTGCCTCTGTCCGTTTATTTACTCATGTGCCTGGAGTCTTCGCCCTTAATCGTCTTTTTACACAAGCCGTAGTTTGCGGTTAAACCTATTTAAAAATTTAAATTACAACTTAGCTTTCTACTTTCCTATGACATAGGTGATATTTGTTATATGATTTGAAACGTGTAATATTTAAAACTTGGATTATGTATAGGTATTTAATTGTACTTATAATTTTACTCATCTTAGTAAAATTTTATACGGCAATATCGAGCAACCGACATCTTAACATTATCATCGTTGCATATAAATCTTTATTAAAATAATAAAATTGCAGTAAAACCTTCACGGTGCCAGTAGTGGTGCGACTCGCGGCCGCCTCCATTCTCCTCATATTTATGGCACTTTTAATGGCTTTAAGTTGCTCTAAATTATTGGCTGCGTATTTCTCCACAATCTGTAATGATTTGAGTAAAAATATCTTTTGTAGAATTTTGCTTAAGGGAGATGTAAGGAGAACGTCACGCCGTTATCGGGGACGCTAAAAAAAGTAAGAAGAAAACACCTTGCTAGTTTGTACTTCTTTATATCTATGGGAGGAATGAGCTTGACGCTTGTGTCGCGCGCCTTCCTAATGGGTATTACTTTTTCTATAATCTTCTGTGAAACTGATTTACTGTATTTTGGAAAGAAGGGCAGAACAGGCAATGAATTACTGACACTCAGACTATCTTATGTCACAAGATAGGCAACGCATACATTATTTGCCTGGGGTAGTCCCATTTATACCACTTACGATCATAATATGTTACACGTCGGTGACACTTTGAATTGTGTGTACTAGGCTTCTGTCATAATTGAATCCTGTATAATAGGCTTATGTCATCATTAAAACGTGTATACTAGGCTTTTGCCATCATTCATTCGCAGGTATAATATACTAGGCTTCTGTCATAATTGAATCGTGTACTAGACTTATGTCATCATTAAATCGTGTATACTAGGCTTCTGTCATAATTGAATAGTGTATGCTAGGCTTATGTCGTATTTAAATCGTGTACGTGGCCTTCTGTCATATTTGAATCGTGTTTATTTGGCTTCAATCATCATTAAGTCGTGTATACGTATACATTATTGGCCGAGTAAATTCATAATTGGAGACGGGTCTCGCTTGACGAAAAATTGTCAAACGCTTAGCGATAATTAATCTTGATGGCAAGTTTCTGTCCCTTAGAACTTTGTTTACGAGTACCAGACAAAAGAAACACATTTTAGTTTTTATATACATACAAATAAAAACATCTATTACTCCGGTACAAACTTTCACTTTTATTATACGAAATTTTTATCCGCACACTGCGGACACTGTTCGTGTAGGGTAATCTTTATCGTAGTAACTATATAGTAATCTGTGTCTTTACAACCAGCGGATACCAACATAAAACACATAAAGGTACACTCACATCTCCGATAGGCAACTCTTTTAGAATCCCTTCCGTGGAGCTGTAATCAGGGGCTTTGGCAGTTAACCTCAGGAGTGAATCTTCAAAGTTGTTTTTGTCATTAGATTGGAATATCGAGTCATCCATTCGTCTTCCAGGTCGTAATGTTGAGGGCTCGTCATCTGAGGATCCTGTTATTACTAAAAAAACAAATGGATCAAAAATCACTATACTGTGAACCCTTTTAAGCTTCTATATTTTGATATAGATTCTATTATTTTAACAATTGTTTATTTCCTATCGAGACATAAAAAAGAACCAATAAACGGACGAAAGGGCGAGGCTCTCACAGGCCTCAAAGTATGGGTGTGTGTTTTTCTGTCCTTTCCTTTACCTTAGCTAAGTTCGTAGAGAAGGGCAGTACAGGGTCCCGGATGTGTAGGCAACAGGATCACCTCAGCGACAGGCTGACCCCAGCGAAGACTACGTCGTCCAGGACTCTGGACAGTCCAGGACTGTCCAGAAAAGTCCCCTACGATGACTGATGTCAGATCGTAACGCAGGGCCGCCCATATTGGGCATACCTTGAGGGTGTGCTGGGCCGACCCCACCGCCGCGGCACCACAATCGTGACACACTGTCACCGGATCCCTGTTGGCTGTCCGGCACACTTACAAAAGCCAGCTTACCCAGTGTCAGACGGAAGGTGATGGGTTTACGCTTACGCCGCATCCACCGCTCGAGGATCGAACGCAGAGCAGCCGTTATGTTGACGTTTATGTGGCACATCGGCTAGGTTAGGTTTTATGGGTAGCGGCAATACTTTACCATCTTGTAAAACGCATATTCTTTCGCCACCGTATGAAATAAAGAAAGTGACTTACAATTGTCTTCTCTGATGTGTCCAGAGACGGGCAGATGTCCACTTCGCCGCCATTCCGTGTCATCGCTGATGTCGTCGTCGAACACACCTCGCTTAAGATACACCGACACGTTGGTTTCTGGAAACGTACTACTGGTTCAACTACATAACAGAAATACACACCGCTAGTTTTTAATCAACATAAAATAAATAAATAGAACGTCGTTCTCTTGCTCAAAATTCAGGATAATACGTATTGTTCCGTACCTGAACAAATAATTTGTTTAAACTAAAATAGATATATGAGTTATTTCGTATTTTCGTACATCTGCAAGGTAGCATAAATTGGACAATATCGTTTAAGTACATATTATTATTTTTTCCTTTGAACTGAGGGGTCGCTTTGCGATATACCGCCATCCGAATGCGATCGTGAATGCGCCCTCTAGTGTGCGCTTATAGTCAGTACAAACTCAACCACTGCCGCGCGCGCATACAAACCGGGAGGCCTCCCGTAACCCGTTTAACTCGATCGAGGATTAACATCATTCATCCTACGCTGGAGATCCGAATCAGTGTGTCCCTATGGTGGTGTTGGATACGAGGGTTGGAACAGTTCGCGTCACCTACAGAGTCTCCGGAGCAGACCACGTTGCCGAGGACAGCGGTAGGTGAAGCGGGCGACCCCGGCCTTATATCTAACACGTATATTATTTTTTTTCACATCTTTAACGTGAAAAGAACAGAAAGAGTATATTATAATAAACAGTATTAAATAGAATATCAAGTCCATGTTAAGTTTTGTATGTGAACAATTAGATATTGAAAATATTTGCTTTTAAGAAAGTTAAGAGCCTTTGAAAATATGCATATTTCGTGAGTAATTTGGGGTGTATGTGACTTCTAATATTGTTGTTCCCCGTACTTTCGCCAGCCCCGAAATGGAATAAAACTATTTATTACTCTTAAATAAACATCCTTTGTTAAAAAAAAACTCAAGTTTAAGTGGTGGTTCTGGAAAATAAGGCAATCAAATAAAAATAGTAAAAGATTAGTATCAACCATAATTATCATATTTTTAGGGGTCGAAAATGGCCTAAACTGCTTCGTGAAAAGGTACTGCCGTGCCGCTTTTTTGCAACTTTGCGATCTTACGCCAGCGGCGTAGACCGCCAAGTGAAAATTATAAATAAATATTTATAGTTTTATAATCCTTTTTTGTCCTAGCTTTTGGAACCTTTTAGATATCTAAATTAAAAATATACAAAGATTTAAATTTAAATTCATAGAGCCGTTTCGAAGCCTATCAGATACAAACATATCAATTACATTAAACATTTTTCTAAAACAGTAATTTATGAAGTGTATGTGTAACAGTTACTTTTTTTGGCATTTATTAAGAAACTAGCTGTTGCCCGCAGCTTCGCCCGCGTTAACTTAGATTTACAGCCGTACCCGGATTGATGATGATTATCTTTATAGCCTAAGTTACTCCTTACATTATCAGCTATCTACCAGTGAAAGTCCCATCAAAATCGGCCCAGCCGTTTCAGAGATAACCGGAACAGACAGACAGACAAAAATTGTAAAAAAGGCTATTTTGGTATATGTACCGTGTATATATCCATATGCATTGACTAAAAAGCGGTTATTTTAATATTAAAAACAGACACTCCATTTTTTTTTATCTGTATAGATTGTAGAGATGATCATTACATCCATTTGAAGGTTCCACAAACGGAATGATGAAGGGTAAATATATTAAAACATTAGTCGAACACAAATCGTGCTTTACTTTGTAACCTGTTTTGAATAATAGGGGCTTTATCAAACGCTACGAGAGAAGTGCCAGAACCTTGGCAGCTTGACTCTGGAGGGTCTTTGTGTTGACCACTATTCATTAAATTAGACGTAATTTGATATTGCCTTTAAAGCTACTTATGAATATATCCTTAGATACCTTTATTACTAATAGTATAAAAGGGAAACCGTATTTTGTTTGTTCTGAAATCCCGCAAAAATTACACAACGCACATTCATACATATTAAAAAATAGTTTATGAAAGAAATAAAAAACGTCTATTTAAGTATTAAAAATTACGTTCAAATTTTTAGTTCAATTTGCTATTATTTAAGCGTGTTTTTTAGTTTTTTAAACTATAATTTATTCTGATTTGATATTTTATGACATAACTATACTATAACTAAGAAGTTTTAATACCTTAATTGAAGGAGTGTTTAATTGTCTACTAAATACAATTCATTTCATTATTAGTTTCCGAAATTTTCTGGTACTTTAAGTGACCCCCGGACTTTCTTCTTCAAAGCTATCGAGTTTATAAGGATTTATATTATTCATTAATTTATTTAACAGTTACGTACCTTTTAAATCAATATACTCTGCTAATGAATAGTTATATCCCAGAGCTATCCCAGCCACAGAGGCAGTCAGGATAGAACAGCACACCGCCAGGCTGATGCAGCAGGACATGGTGAACGTCCACGCTCTAAAAATTGAGAAAGTTGAGGTCAAAATCTATATTTTACATTCAGAGATTTGTTGTAACTAAAAGTGATCCTTAAAAGGAAAAAACTCGACGCAATAACAAAAACTGTGTCCTTGAAATGGCTGAACTGATTTCGATAAAGACTGTTAGAAAACCAGCTTTCAATTAAAAAAATATCCGGTAAAGTTAGTTTACGGACGATAGTTTAACGTGACAACGTCATAAGAAAACGTACGCTTGCGGCCCAGAAATTGGTGCCAGCTCTCCTACTATCGCTCATTGTACGTTTGCGGCCCAATAATTGGTGCCAGCTCTCCTACTATCGCTCATTGTACGTTTGCGGCCCAAAAATTGGTGCCAGCTCTCCTACTATTGCTCATTGTACGTTTGCGGCCCAAAACTTGGTGCCAGCTCTCCTACTATCGCTCATTGTACGCTTGCGGTCCAAAAATTGTTGCCAGCTCCCTTACTATAACAGGACGATGACGCGTCATTTCGTGCAAACAACCAGCGTTCATCGATTTATTAGACGTTGTCACGTCAAAAACCGCATACAAATTGGTTCACCCGTTTCAAAACAACGGTGTCACGAACAGCACAGCACAAGACACAGGAGGCAAACTCATAAAACGACGGGTGTTCTTCATCTTCAATCTATCTAAAAAGCAAATAATTACTGAAATAAATAAGCAGGTTGGTACCTACCTCGTAGTTTATTAATACTAATTTGAATACTTACCGTTGTATCAAGTCGATTATCCAACCAAAACACGTAAAAAGGCAGCACATTGTGGTTTCACGATTCCATCAAAATTTATTGATTAAAATAGGTCGTCTGCAAAAAGCGAAAATATAATATTTGTTAAAAACACAAATCAGGTCCAAACTTAAATCTAAATTCTGAGGTAATAAGAAGGCAGTAAAGGCAGGTAGATGAGACGATGAACAGTTGTTCCTTACAAAATAGTAACTGATAACGTCATAGTTAGCCAGGCACAGGCAGCTACTTGAAATCGTAGTTGAGTCTTCTTTACATTTTGTTTAATTTTAAGAAGCAAATAATGCATAATATTATTGACAACCTTATTCCTTCCACTGCTGGCATGATCTTTCAATAAAAGTCACCGGTCTCTTAATGCCGCTTAATATGCCTCTCGCATCCAATTAGGATAAGCAAATGATTTTTTTTTCGTTGAATAGATTAAAAAAATGATCTGCTTATGCACGCGCTGAAACACATTATAAATATATTTATAATTTACGTCACTCTAAAATCTCTCGCACATCAATATTTTCTTCTGGCTCTAAATTGTATTCTTGGAAGTTTTATCTACAAACCATTATGGACTAACAAAACTTGACCAACCATCAGTATCATCATCAGAACTATAACTACTGCTGGGCATACCTCTCTCAGTTTTGACGTCTCGTATTTTTTTTAGTTTTATTTAAGTTATAATGGAACGTTTACGGATTTTAACTCGGATTGTTAAAATACATGCCCAACGTTACGAATTCTTTAAAGTTTAATCAGTATAATTCGCGTAAACATTAGAAAAAATATTACTTACATTTAATATATTCAAGTGAATAAATTGTTGTTTTACTTTTAAATGTCATAATTCCATAATATTATTCGTAAAATTATCTTAATAAACTCACAAATTTTAATGCAATTTCACATTCATCGAAAATATCACATTGATCTGTATTTATAAATGTCTAATGTCATATTCGACGACAAAGCAAAATTAAATTCTTCCTTCTTACTGCTACGAAGGTTGTCCTCGATTATAATATGTAATAATTTCCACATTTTAATGTAAAGCATCTATTGGCGCGTGTTAGCAGTAAAATTGACTCGAATGCCGTGACAACAATTGACATGAGACTATTATGCCGCGTGTTTGATTCCAACTTTCGTTATAGATTTTGATTAATTATATATTTAAAAAATTCATATTATCGTTATCTTCCAGGGAACCATTGTTGTTAACTTTTTTTTTATAATTTGATTTTTGATATTGCTTTGAGGTTGAATTTGCTAATTGGATGTTTTAACATGTAATTTATTTTTATTACATTTAAACTTCCTGTCTAATGATTTTGTAAGTGGGTCTAAATTTAAATAAAATGACAAAGTAATATGTTTAATAATAATACCATATATCATAAACTTGGCCACAATTAAACTAACAACTTAAAGGAAAAAAGTTGTAAAACAACCATAAGCTGGAAATACATTCAATGATTCCAAAGATGTTATACAAGAAGGGTCCAAAACAGCTCCCTGTGGGATACAGCGACTTATTGAAATGTCGATGACGCCATTTTGGCAATAAATTATATTTTATCACGAATTGGGCCTACGCGGTATGGTAATTTTTTCACCTTTATCCCCAGAAATGTTGCCTTTCCAACCGTTGTTTAATAAGCTTTCATTACAAAGCTGCAAATTAATATTTTTAAAGATTAGTGGTTCCCTAAAAGTAATATCTTATATAACATTTTACGTAAGCTTTTTTTATGTTATACTAGCTGTTGCCCGCAGCTTCGCCCGCGTTAACTCACTCAACTTAACAACTGTTAGTCACGGCTTGATGTTATATAATATATTATAGTCTATAGCCTTCCTCGATAAATGGGCTATCTAAAACTGAAATTATTTTTCAAATCGGACCAGTAGTACCTGAAATTAGCGCGTTCAAACAAACAAACTCTTTAGCTTTATAATATTAGTATAGATAGGCTGTCTGTGGAGGTCGTGTCAGTCACTTGAGGGACTGACTAGCCGTCGAGGTGCTCTGTTTCTCAATGGATCCGGGGCACCTCTCCAAAGGTGGCATTGGTGGCACTCGCCGGGTTTTGGTGGGTAGAACTGCGTCCACCTTACCATCTTTCGGGCGCAGAGTAACATACCTGTCTGGGGAGACCCACTCCCCCGCGGGATGCCTCAGAGCATTTCCCGGCGTTAAAGAAAAAAAACTCTATTGTCATTGTAGAATAAGTGATCGCCACACTGGTTTTTTTAAGGCAGGGCGGGGCTATCCGAAAACTGGATGAATATGGAGCCCCACTCGGCACTGAAACCGCGTCGGGCGCTTTCGCAGCGAGTGAAAACATAATAATATATTTATTTAATTGAAGGAAGGGATTTATAAAAAAATACTTTATGACGACCGTTTTAATCACATTTCTACAAGGTTTATTATGGTATAAGTTTTATTGTACAAAACCTGATATTACTCAAATAAAATGGGTTTTTCTTCTCAGTTTTGACCTATTATTTGTAATAAGTTACTAAAAGATATCAAAAATAATTACGATAAAAACCTTCTAGAACAATAGTAAACGGATCTGGAAACACGTTAGGGAGATAACATATACAACGAAGAAGCATGAATCTTCCTCAAGATTGTTAAAAAATCATTCGTCAGAATTAACATCAGCTTTTTTAATGTGGGTTCAGACCTAGCAAATAAAGTGCAAAGCCAATTACAAGGTCAATCTATCACTCCCTTGACGTGCAGCTCTAATATCACATCTTTCTCACTTATCGAAACCGATGAAGCCGAAGTAGAAAGGATTATTATGTGCTTAAAAGACGACTGTATCTAGTAAAATAATAAAGAGTTGTAGGCATATTTTGACTAAGCCGTTGACACATATTTTTCAGAAATGTCTATCTGATGGCTATATTCCCAAATATTTAAAAAAAGCTATCATAGTTCCTATCTATAAATCTGGTGACAAACAGGATGTCACAAATTATAGACCAATCTCAATATTACCAACTTTATCAAAAATATTAGAAAAAATCATTAACATTAGGTTGCTCAACTTCTTAGAAAATAAGTTGATATTATCGAAGAATCAATTTGGATTTAGGTTCAAAATGTCTACTGCTGACGCAGTACACAATTTGACAAATCACATTTCCCAAGAACTGGATAATATTATATTCCTTGACCTAGCTAAAGCTTTTGATACTGTTTCTATCGAAATCCTTTTGCGTAAACTAGAAACTGTAGGTATAAGGGGCACACAACTTAATCATTTAAAGTTCTAACCGTTCGTCAACTGTTCATATTGAACGTAGTCCTAAAACAGCACACAACCCTACCTTTCAACTCGGAATACATGGATAAAAGGCGGAAAGATATCGTTTGTCCGTTAAAAAACACATGTAAAACATACATTTGCGACAAAATTTTATATATTTTTAGGTCTACTGCTTTATAATAGAGTAAATGCAATAACTAGTATATATGCACTTAACTATTTTAACTGTAAAAGAAGCCTCAAAAGCTGTCTACAAAAATTGTCCTACGAGGAGACAGAGAAATTACTTATAGTGTTACAATAGGAAGTACTTAATATTTTACACTAACTAATGCTATTTTTAAATTAGATATTTTTATATTAATCTCAAAAACTGAATAAGAATGTTTTGTAATGTTTATAATTTTGTAATTTATTGATTTATTGATCCAGTTTGTATAGCTAATAATGTAAGCTCTAGTTGTCGCCTGAAACACAGGATATCCTAGTTCAGGCACTACCGTTAATCTTATACAATTAATGCAAATTGTACCTTATGTTTCTATATAATTTACTATGTATGTACTTTTCTTGAATAAATTATTAATATTATTATTATTATTATATCTTTTCAATTTTTATGCAGCAAAATATGAGTAATCGTGTATCGAACAACCGAAATGTATTGATGAAAGAGTGTTAATAACAATTTTTTTTTCAAATTGCCACTTATCGGGAAATGCCCGCCTTAAAGTTCGCAAACGCAAAAGCCACAGAACTATATCAAGATAGAAGTAAAGAGTTCCGCAATTTGTATGGGGACCGAGCGTGTAATATTTTGCGTAGGTACCATGACGTCACGAGTGTAATTTAGTGAGGTGAAACACATAAGCCGCGCGAAAACAATTCAAAAGCATCGATTCACAGATCGATTATAACACGGCACCGATTCTATCAGTAGTATTGTTCAAATAAACAATTTTATGACAGCGTGTTGTGGACTATAAACTATATTTTTATACATTACGTGCTATATTATAGACTATATTGTAACGTGTAATTAGATTATTTAATAGATTGTTTTTTTTATTGATAATAATTAAAATGTTGATTTGATCAGATAATATAGATAGAGCGCCTACCGTCTACTGGCGCCCTTATTAGAGGGATTGTGATTTCTAATAAACCAATCAATTTCTTTAAAGTCATCAGTGATTAGTTATAGTCCTTCTAATACTCCAACTTTTGATCTTTGTCACATAGTGTCATTTTGCTTATACTATTGCTACAAAGTCATTTGAGATGAAACTGAAACTGTTTATCAAGCATATTGATGAAAAAAAGCTTGACCATTTTCCTAATTTCAAGAAAGCCGTGGAAGAAGCTGGAGATAATTTTGAGTGGCACAAAATAAATTACTATCTCCCTTAGCATGGAAATATTCCAAAACCCTTTTGTAATTGATATTAATGATGTACCAAGCAATTTGCAAATAAACATAGTAGATTTGCAAAGTAAAAGCACACTTAGAACGGCATTTAAGGAAAGCATTGACTTTGTACAGTTTTACGGAGGTTTGAGTTCTGAAAACCGCAAAATGAAGAATAGTTCGCGGTTAACGGATGAACATTTAGACGTGATACTGCGCGTGTCTATGACTAAAATGAAAGCAGACGTTAAAAAACTTGCAAGTCAAATGCAGCCGCAAAAATCTCTCTAGTTCTTGAACTTGAACTTGAAAAAATTGAACTATGTTTTTTTCTTAAAGGAGTACTGTACTAATTTATATAAGGATCATTCGAAAAACTATAATTTGAATATAGAAGTAGCCATAACCAGTTTCTCAATAATATTTGCTTTGCATTAAAAAATGCTAAAAATAAAGGTTTATTATTATTATTACATACATTACAGCTTTATAATAATATAATACGAAATTATCATTTCCTCTGCTTTCAAAATCGATTTTTATCCAGTAAGCAAATCGAAGTGTAGGTACAGCACTATTGACAGAAGAAATGAGAAATCGTCTTCAACGTGACTTGATAGTTTTAATAGCATATACATCGCTGGTTTTGAACGCCCGCCAAGTCTGGCTCTTCAAATTAAAGCCGCAATGGAAAACTAGCGTTAGACACAATCACCCGCTACTGTTGAAAATAGTAAAATAAATTGTTTTTTAAATTAATAACAGATTTTTTAGGACAAACAGTACTTACCGATGAAAGGAAATACCTCGATTAACAGCTCCAATTTTACTGGTAGTGTTTGAAAAATTAATTATTGAACAAGGAGTCATTTTGTTTTTAAAACCTTATGTCGCATGCTGACCGCGGCCGGGAGCATACCAAAGTTCGCGGAAAGCAATGGAGCGGTCGAGACGTCTTTTTGCCACGCGAGGTACATACACTCTTTACTTCTATCTCGATATATTTCTGTGGCAAAAGCGCTAAAGATCGTAGAAAGAACGTCGATTAGTAGTTCCTATAACTTAGCACAGGAGGCAGATCTTGCATCATTTCTTGCGTCATTCACTTCTTATTTGTATTTTCTATCACACTTTATCCATGTTTTATTCGACTTTAACTTTTCATTAGATAAATTCTTTAAACACACCGATTAAATTAATTACTGAAGAAGCAGGTGTTTGGTTAAGCCTACAATTTGCAATGCTACAGCTTCTAATTACTGTTTCGATTGGGTTTCAACATTTAATTCAATATTATACTTACAAAGTCTCTTAATTACAGACGTCCAATTGAATTTACTACTGTTTCCAATCCCTAAGAAGAATCGGCTAAATAGTTTTTTTTTATATATTACAATTTATGTTAAAATATTTAAATAGCTAGTGTCGAGCAGTCGGGGCCTTATGGTGACTACCGACGCCCATAGACATTCGTACACCCAAAAGTTACGTAGATGCGTTGCCCCCCTTTTCTCTATCCCGCCCAATGTGCCACCGGAAACTCACACACTGCTCGAAACGCGACAGCATAGCATAGATATATATTTTGTCTTTTGCGTCGATAAAATCGGACTAATCAATAATTAAGACTTTGTGTAACAGAAATTCATAAAACAGCCCGCGATCACGTCGCTCCATCGAAGAACAAAGTAACTAAATTGTGGAAGTTTTTAAGTAGGACACTCAGTTTTAATACGTGTTTAGTGACGCTTTTGTTCCAATATGGTATTAGTGGTCTTCCTTGGATTCTATAAGGGCCGAGAAGTAAAATCCAAAAAGTGAAATGCATACGAACAAAGGAGAAAGTGGAATCCCTTCAGCTTACAAGTTAAATGAAAACCACCGCCTACAGATTTGAAAGCTATACTTCACCTTAATGTGGGGTTAAGGAAGGAGGAAAAAAGGGATTTTAAATATGAAACAAGATTTATGAGATTGGAAAGGGAAATAGACTCTGTGAACCTACTCAATCCGAAACAGAGTGCACTACTAAACGTCTTAGGCAGACGGAAGTACCTATTGATACCAGTTGGACATGCCCAGGACGATCTGAAACAGCCAAAACAGCTCAGGAAAGTCAACATTCGAAGGATTTGCCTGGGCGAGTCTCAGATGAACGATTTTATGTAGTGCATCTGGTTTGTTTGCGGAAGCTCGCACTAATAGTTTTAGAGCGGTTCTGCGGAAAATAAATGCCTCTAGCAGTATTTTGAAAATGTTAATTGATCATTTTGAGAGTCCGGTTTGGAGACAAAGGACGAAGGCACCCGTCTCTGTTTAAAATTATTAATGTAAATGAAAATATGGAAAATTATTTATATTTAAAAAATATGTAAGCGTCAGTACCCACTAACATAATTTATTATTTTGTGACTAAAGCGATATGGATTTGGATCTAAAGTAAATGTATTATTATTTATGAGCAATTTCGACCCCTTAGGCACACGAGTAAATAAACGGACAGGGGCAAAGCTTCATACAACCGCGCGAATCGATTGCACCACTACAAGCGTCCGACGCATGTGTGCGTTAGCACTCGTGGCTCGTCACGTACGAGTAGAAACTGGTCGAAACCGTTTCGACGAGTGTTCGACCGAAGGGATGTGAGTGCACGTGTTAAGTTGCGTTGTATATTTAATATTTTTTTTTGGTTGGCGGGTATTTCGAATTATTATCATTGTTCTTAAATTTTTGTTAATTAAAAGTAAAGAGTGTCAATATGATATACTGTACTGTGTGTATGAACAATAATAGAGCAAATATAAAAATAATCATATTTTAATCTATGATAACATTGTTTGCCCTTAAATAATTGTTGATAATTAAAAGTAAAAAGTGTCAATATTGTATGGTATATACCATAGACTTAGAATATACTAGTATATACCGTACTATGTGTATGAATAATAATAGAGCAAATAATAAAACCAATCATATTTTAACTATCCCAAAGATTCCAATAGGTAAGTTGTAACGTATTATTTTATTTCTAGTAATTATTATTACTTTTGTTTACTAAGTTTTTATGGATGTGCCTAAAATCTAGTTAGGGAACATTTAAGCCGACATTAAATCTTAAATCTTAGATAAACTTTACAGTAAATATACAATATAGGTACAGAATCCCCACCGTGATTCAAGCCTTGTCGTGGTGATGGGGCTCAGTACCCTAAGGTGTAACCTTGCTTGGAAGCACCTTGGGCGAAGTTAATTGAGCCGAGGGAGGTGCTCTTTGTACCCCTCTTATAAGAAGAGGGGACAAAAGTGCAGGAGGACAAGGGGCGAGGATGGGAACCTCACCCCTTTGCACTGTCCTGACGTTGGGATGGGTTATTCTGTGGTGCGAGACAACCCCTCTGTGGAAGTGGCATCGGTCCCTTGCGGAATTGACTAGCCGTCGAGGTGCCCTGTTTGCTCATCAGATCCGTGGCACCTCACCAACGGCGGCATTGAAGGCACTCGCCGGGTTTTAGTGGGTAGCGCTTCGTCCACCTTACCACCTTTCGGACGCAGCGAGCCCCACATACCACTCCCCAGGTGGGATGCCTCAGAGCATTTCCTGGCGTTAAAGAAAAAAATAGGTACCTACAGAATACGTAATTAGGAGACGATCTCCTGTTCGGAATAAAAAATATATTATAGTTATGAGAGTGCTTTCCATTAGAATTTACCACTCTATTAAAAGGTACAACAGATTATTGAAAATAAAAATATAAACACAATATTTAGAAAACATATTTTGTAATAAGATAGAATATTTACATAGATTAATTACTACACAAAAAAAAGTCGCTGTGTTCGTTTAATTTTTCCACTTGTGACAACCCTACCATAAAAGGTAACAATTTTACGCGTTGTATGGAAGCTTTGTCTCTGTTCTGTTTACTTACTCATGTGCCTTAGGTATAGATGGTAAGCGATTCGTCTACCAATCCGTCTATACCAACTAACATAAAACAGCTCTCGTCTATATATAGTAAATACCAGTACTCTTGTTTTATGCCATTCAAAAAAAATCTAACACAAAAAAACGTTATTCTGGGAACACGTTTATTCACATGAAATGGAAACATAGTAAGTGATTATTTGCCGATATGGCTGGGCTGAATTAACATAAAAATAATAAAACTAATCTTCTACATTCATTTACCATAATAAATTACTGTAGAATGGTTGTTATGGGTTCATACGGGGTATTTTCGGCGTATTTTTAAAACCGACAACCCTATTCCTCTGGCAGAGATCCAGCATTACGAAAACACACTTTAATAAAACACAACTTTGAAATGAAAAAGCTTCGCAAAAGGGACAGTGGGAGTCGTTTAATATAATTCAGAGAAAGGTTAACATTTATGAGTCAGTCTCGTGAATTTGAGTAAACATATCACATCATAAAAACTGACATGATAAATACGACAAAAAATTATTTGCACTTTTATATACAAATGATATGAAAAATTACACAACCCTAATTTAGTCATGTTTTACGCTCGTTCAATGTTTGTGATATTATGGGTTAGTAGTAACGGAAGTTAGGAAAATCGTTTATCACTAGCAGTGCCCCGCGGTTTCACTCGAGAAAATTCTAGAGCGATGATTTATTATGACTTTCGAAGTGGTTTAACACAAAAACAGTGTGTTGACCGGATGATTTCTGCATTTGGTGATGAAGCCCCATCCAAAACCACAATTTATCGCTGGTTTGTTGAATTTCAACGTGGACGTGTCAAGCTCAGTGATGATCCCCGTCAAGGTCGTCCAAAAACTGCAGTCACCCAAGAAAACGTTGATGCTGTGCGTAAGCTGATTGAGGAAGATCGACATGTGACATACCGCGAAATTCAGGCAACTTTAGACATTGGAATGAGTCAAATACAAATAATCTTGCATGAACAATTAGGTGTAAAAAAGGTGTTTTACCGATGGATACCGCATTTGGTCTGTGAAGAGCAAAAAGCGGCTCGCGTTACTTGGTGCGTCAGAACTCTCGAAAGATTCCGCGCAGGATCCGCAAATGCTGTATACAACATCGTATCAGGTGACGAATCCTGGATATACGCGTACGAACCCGAAACAAAAAACCAGTCACGTGTTTGGGTGTTCGAAATTGAGTTAAAGCCAACAAAAATTTTTCGTTCACGGAGTGTTGCAAAAAAAATGGTGGCCACGTTTGTCTCCAAAACCGGCTATGTTGCGACTATTCCTCTTGAGGGATAAAGAACGGTTAATGCAGAATGGTATGCTAGCATTTGTTTGCCACAGGTCGTTTTTTTTATGTTAGTTGCATAGGCAAAATAGGCAAACGTGCCACCTGATGACCGTGAGTGGTCGACGTCGCCCATGAACATAAACCAGTTTACCTGGAACGAGCCCAGGCAACTCATCTATGTGTTGCCTATCCTGAGACATAAGATGTTAAGTCTCGGTGCCAGTAATTACACTGCCTGTCTTGCACTTCTCTCCGAAACACAGCAAAGCTGTTTCACGGGAGAAACAAGCAAGATGGTGGTACCCATGCAGCCGGGAGCGCGGCACAGCGCTTCCCTCCCACCGCCCATCGCCTGAAGAAGCTGTGGATGCCTACAAAACGTTCATTTTGGAGACCCCAACTTCCGAATGGAATGGTTGCTTCAATTATTGGTTCCATCGTATGGAAAAATGTGTCAAATTTCGCGGAGAATACTTCGAAAAGTAAGAAATACATTTTTAAAAAGTAATGTTGTGTCACTTCCTTGATTCCCGAAATTTTCAGTGCCGCCCTCGTATGTGTTATGGTAAAAAGTAGCATTCTAATGTTGAAAAAAAATTTTAAATCGGTCGAATAGTTTTCAAGTTCAACCATAAGAAACAAACAAACAAAAAATCTTATCATTCTTTATCATGTTAGTTTAGAACTTTAGATACACACATCCATGTCAGTGGGGCGGGATTTGAACCCGCAATCATTGCTTGTTCCAGTCACCTGCCCATACCTAATATTTTGACGTGAAAATGTCTTATAACTCGATGGAGCCGGCTGCAAGAACGAAAAAACATGACGTATGCGATGACGTATGCGGCGTTACTTCGCTCTCAGGCGTTCCATTTTCTTATGCCGTTGTCACGTTCAACTATCGTCGGTAAACCGACTTTACAGACAACCGATTTTTAATACAGTTTGTATGTATTTAACACAATTTAAGTGTAAATGAGTCGTAATGGTCTTCGAGTTTCGGAAAACACAGTTTTGCAACGAAACCTCTTTATTATTGAGTGTTAGAAAGAGACAGAAAGTGAATTCACAGTAGGGTAGACTGAAGTTGATAGTCTATGCACGGAAAGGATGCAAATTAGAGTTTTTGTTGACGCGAGTGTTTCGCTACTTGTGACTTTATTCAAATTTTGTTTTCCCGTCCTATTGTGAATCTAAAAGGTATCTAAATAAATAAGCTAGGTATCTAGGTAATTCGTGTATAAATAGGATAGATTTTTGAGACCAAGACGAAGAATATTACGAGATGATTTATCGTTTTTCAGTACAAAATGTATGGAAAATGTTTTAGCAATTTCTGACATTTCTAGTACTCATACCTTATACGGTCCCATAGAGTCTTTTGATTCCCATTCGAAGTAGGATCGGGAGGCATAAACATGTTTTATTTTTTGGATTATAGCATTTTTTCGCTGACCGTGAATTTTCTCAAAAATCTGTGAATGCAGTTCAGTATTTAACAAGTTATGGATAGTATCCTAAGAACATTTTCCTGTAATTATAACGGTTAAGGCCCTCACTGAGCCGTCCCAAAAATCCACCTTGTATGTCCCTTTATCCTTTTATCCAATATTTTTTTACATTCCTTGACGATTACGTGGGATTTGACATAAGCTACTAAAAACCACCGCGGAACTTTCAGTCGCTGGTAAAAAGGGACCCGAATTGGTCAGGAATACAAAAATTGGTTCAATTGGCTTGGTTCAATTAGCTTCGCCCAAGTGCTGGGTTCAACTTAGGTTACTGAGCCCCACCGCCACGACAAAGCTTGAATAATGACGGGATAGTCACGGGTATACTCGTAAAGCAACGTGTATAAATTTTCAAACTAATATTCATCTAATTAAACACTAAACTAAAACAGACAAATTTAAATAAGTTTAACGAACTCATCACGTTCATCTCATAACAATAAGTAATAATAACAAAGTGAACTAAACACTCTAAATTATTAAACCAATAAAGACAACACTAAGGGCAGTAAAATTAACTTAACTAAAACACGAAAAATAAAATGAATTTTGTCGTGTTATAACAGTCTTTTTCATTATGAAAATTATGTAAGACTAGCTGTTTGTCTGACTGAATGTTTATCGCAGAGATAGTATATACATGCTTTTTACCCATGTAGCCAGAATTTCGGGTAGATACTGACCCTATGTGGGACACGCACCTGGGAGTGTCCTACCCGTAAATTAAAACCAATGCGAGCCTTCAGTCGATTTTTGAGGGTTCCGGATCTATAAGCAACAGGATGACCTCAGCGACAGGCTTGTTCCGGCGAAGGCCAGACTACTCCTCGTAGCCCCGTTCTTCGTTTATCCGCTCGTTGGCCTCCTTCTGGGACATTACTGCCTCGCAGTACAGATATGTGATATATCGTACTGTGACGTAGCGCCGCCCATCTCGGGCACACCGCGAAGCTGCGCTGGGACCCCCTACAACCTCACAAACTTTAGCTCTTTATAATATTAGTATAGATCTTTATAATATTAGTATAGATTTCTCATTTTATCCTGTTTCAAATTACGCATATACAGAGCGAAAGTGCTAAAGATAAAAAAAATAAAAACGAATAAATAAAAACCGGTCAAGTGCGAAAAAAATACTTATTTTTTACTAGTCTGTCTGTCTGTCCGTCTGCCACAAGGCTGTATCTATACTTATAGATACAGCTTTGTGGCAGACGGACAGACAGACAGACTAGTAATAGGGCTCGGTTGGCACACTTTTAAACATTATGAAATAAATAAAAAAAAACATTTCCCCAAAACAAAAAAACAATATGGGTCTTATTGTTTTCACGGCTTTCCCTTGGCATTTGTAATGTTAAATAAAAGTCTTCACACATACAGTCGTAACTAGCTTAATATACAGTAATCTCTGAATAAATGATACCGTGAAGAACAACCCACGGACAAGCCACCGAGAACTACTTGCATATTTGATGAAGCTACTGTGTACATTTGTAACACGGCATTCAAGCCTTACTTTATTAAATGACTAATGAAATGACTCCTAATAACGTTGATGTAGAATTAAAGCTATTGATTTCACGCGAAGAGTAAGCTCGTTGAGTGGCTGTCACTCGGGAGAACGGATGGTCGGGGCCAATAAGGTTCAAGAGTGGAGGCCGCGTTTAGGTAAACAAACTGTTGGTCGGTTAATAACCAGGTGGGAATACGATCCCCACCATGGTTCAGGCCTTGTCGTGGCGGTGGGGCTCAGTAACCTAGGGTGAGCCGCTGCACCTTGGGCGAAGCGAATTGGGCCGAGGGGGCTCTTTGTACCCCTCTTATAAGAAGAGGGAACAAAAGAGCAGGGGACAAGGGGTGAGGATGGGAACCTCACCCCATTGTACTGTCCCAACGTTGGGAGGGGTTGTTCTGTGGTGCGGGACAACCCCTCTGTGGAGGTGGCGTCGGTCCCTTGCGGGACTGACTAGCCGTCGAGGTGCCCTGTTTGTTTACTAGATCCGGGGCACCTCACCAAAGGCGGCATTGGTGGCACTCGCCGGGTAGAGCTGCGACCACTTACCAGCTGTCGGGCGCAACGCGTCCCACATACCCGCGTGGGGAGACCCACTCCCCCGCGGGATGCCTCAGAGCATTTCACGGCATTAAAGAAAAAAAAAAAGGTGTGAATACGATCTCCGTGCAGTGGCTGGTGCGTGTTGGATGCGAGTGGCGTTCATTGAAGGAGACCTATGATTAGCAGTGGACGGATTAAGGCTGATGATGATTATGAACGTTGATATTGCTAGGAAACTGTTCTTGGCACTTGAGGATCTGTGGTGCGTTTTCCTAATTCTTTTATATTATGAAGGCTTTTACGAATAAATTCTAGGAGGTAGGGATCTATATAAGTTTGAGAATTTATTGACTTTTGATCAAATACTGAAATGTATGTGGTAACATAGGTATCATTGGAAGTACATTTTAAGTAATAAAAATGAGAATAAATAAAAGATTTTATTGATGATTCCACACCTTGGGAATAAGAGAATACTTAAGGTTTTAAATGTAAACAATATAAACTTGGTGTTTTATTTTTGTTGACAAAAGAGCAACCCCTAAGTTTTTTCTCCTTTTTTAAAGTGACGCCTTCATTCCAAACGAGTCTTTTTTAACAAAAAAAAGTGTGTGTGTGTCAGCTCCGACGCACGATTGGAGTTTACTCATTACGAACGATAATTATGATATATATCGAGTAGAAAAAAAAGGGTAAATGAACGCATCTGCTAAAATGATAAGAGAAACAAACATATTATATCTGTAATTATTCGGATTATTTATATTACTTTAATAAAGCGTATTACATAAAGTATGTTACAAAATAATAATAATAATAACAAAGAGGAGGCCCCGAGAATAAGATCAGGGAGGATCAGGGGCATTTCACTTAGTACATTTGGTTTTTTGTATGAGATTGGAAAGTCATTATATTGCGTTGGATGGCGCGTTTTATGTTGAAGACTAGTTATTCTTATATAAAATATACATGATTTATTTTTTTAACAAATATAGGTACCTATTTAATACTTAATCGAAATTAAATTCTTTACTTGACAAGTGTGTACAATTAAACTTGAACCAAGTGTTCAATGGTCACACCGAATATATATTAAGGGAGGCAACATTAATATTTTAAAGTTTCTGATTGGTTAGTTATCAAATTGAAGAGTTTCAATTTATTGTATTATTGTTAGAAAGAAATTGCAAATTAGAAATATGATTTTGAAAATATGAAAAAGAATATTTGAAAAGAATAAATATATTATATTAAAATTACGAGACTTTTCTGGGCTGAAATTTAAAATAATTTTAAAATCGCCGCGAATATTGGAACGTAATGACTTTTTTAGTCTGTGCTAACATTTCTCAATTTCTATTTTCGAATTCATTTTTGTTATTACGTAGTATTCCCTAGTTTGTGTTTTTGATTATTCAATCTTGAATGTGCTCTAGTTGTTTTATTTCTTATTTCCATTCATGTTTTTAAAAACCATTGTGAGTTGTGACTATGATAACGTAAGAAACTACATGAAGACAGTTTTCTATACGGAAATTAATACAATGCCAATTACATAAAAATCTAAATTGTGATTTCATATGCAATTTGGTTAGTAATTTTTTCACATACATTAGTGGTGCAAAGATATAAATGATATATTAAGTGGACCCAGAAAAGACACAGTGATAGAACAGATACAGTAAAAATTTACCTAGTCAATATTTTAATAATAGACGAAATATAAAATAATAATTAGTACCTACACATTGTTTCATTTAAAATCCTACATAATAACGTCACGTCAATTTTAGCTAATGCTGACCAAATGGGGGATACTTATTTGTCTTGCAAATCATTGCAACGGAATAAAGTATTATCCCCATTTTTTTTATTTATCATTAGCTAAAATTGTTTAAATATCTTATAATATTGTATATATAATGGTCGTGTGATTGACTTTTAGTGCTGTAATATCGTGTTAGATGGCGTTGGCGGCATTATTTTAAGATACGCTGTGTAATGTATTCCATCTCATTCTTTTACACATTCAATCATACAGATTTATATGTTTGTCTCTTTCTACGTAACGCCTCAACTTTTGTGTTGCACTAGATTTTACTCCTCATAAAATTTCCATACCGGGCCGTATAACTCAAATCGTTTCTTAAGGAGTAAAATCCAAAAAAATATGGACTAATTTTTTTAGCGTATTTCAGTACAAGCTATTACCTACCTATGAAATAAAGATATTTTGATTTGGTTTGAATATACTTGTGAGGTTATGTACGAATTAATTAATCTTAAAAACTGTCCCAAATTTTATTTTATGTTTAGAAGTTTTATTTTGTGGATCGATATTTCGGCACCATCTGCAAACGCGTTGACGAGACACGTGAGTTGTACTTGTTCCAAATTATGAATTTTGTCTGTCACGCACTTCAAATTCCCTAATGACTATAGTACACCAAATTCGATAATAACAGAGTAAGTAATGTAAACATCTACCCTTAGGAGTTTCTAATAGGAGGTCGAAATAGAAGGTCAGTTGGACTCGCCCACGAAATAGTAAATATTTCATTTAAGCAATAGTAGTTGTACTCAAAAAATCACAACGTTTTTGAAGTGAAAACTTCTTTAGGCGCGGTACGCATATTTTTAGATTAGATAATATCTCTGGATTCGCGACACCGTTACCACCGTTATGAGACGCTATTTGACGTTTATATGACGTTTGATTTATTTATATAAGATTATGCAATATTTGTTTACATAACCAATCGTCAAACACACTGAAATGTAATGCGGCCATTTTGTGCGCCGTTTAAATTGGTATAATATTTATATTATATTTATATTAATACGTTGTCATAATATTTTTCAGCCTGTATTAAAGGTATTTGAATTTAATTGTTTTTTTTTCACTTCTATCGGCAGTCCCTGTGACTGGTTGTTTTTTTATATACAACTTTCAAAGACACAATGAAATATACAGTCAAGCAAAATCTTAATCTAACAGGCAACATCAGTGAACATTAGCGATATTTTTAAATTTAATGCCTATTGCATAGCAAATGAAGACAATATATTAAAAACGTGATTAAAAACTAGATATAGTTAAATAAAAAATAAAAAACAGAGAGGTTGTATACAATTCAATTTCAGTAAAAAATAGAGCGTCACATTTTTTGTAGTCAATCTGAAACCCTGCCAGGATAATGGAATGGAAGTGAAAATGGTAAATTATTTATTGTGTGCATACGGAGATCGATTTCTTGTTTTCGTCACCTTTTCTGGTTTACCTTGTATAGGATTTCAAGTCATATCATACATCTGTATAACTCATTACTTCATCCAAATTACTGTTATGTGACTCATCAAGTTTCAGGACAAATTGGTTGTGGCAGATGGACAGACTTTTTTTTTTCGGAAGGGCAGACAAACTGACAGAAATTTACGCGAATGATAAGTTCTCGAAGAACTTGTGTTACGGGTACCAGACAACGGACATAATATATTTAATACTTTTATACTATAAGTACATATATTTAAGATTTTACACGCTTTTTATTAGCTTCACCTGTATGTTTGTATGTTTGTTTGTAACCGACTTCTTTGGGCGCTATTTTGACCCACTTCTAACGACCAGATTTCGTTCAAACTTTGTAGATTTATCGAGGACCGATGACAATACAATAATTTGATAAAATTATTCAAATATCCTGATCAAGATAATCAGGATAGCACATGCTAGGAAGGCATAAGGCGCGCAAGTTACCTACATCACTTGTGTTGTTTTTAGTCTCTCACTCATTTCTAAAGTGATTGTTAATAGTTGAGTACTTTAAATTAATAAAATCTTTAATTAAAAAAATCGACACTAAAAAGTAAAAAATAAATTATAGTTTAAAAAAAAACTAAAAAACACGCTTTAATAGCTAACCGAACTATAAATTTGAAAATAATTTTTAATAGAAGAATTAAATGGGTTAACATAATAAATAAATGATATTACTTATTGTAAAAAAGCGTGGTGCTTGTAACTAAGTTTTTATACTAACTTCACTTTTAAAAAATAGATACCGATGAAATATTTTTAACAATGAATATCGAGCACCTCGCGCTTTTTTACAATAAGTAATATCATTTATTTATTATGTTAACCCATTTAATTCTTCTATTAAAAATTATTTTCAAATTTATAGTTCGGTTAGCTATTAAAGCGTGTTTTTTAGTTTTTTTTTAAACTATATTTTTTTATTATATAATACACATATTTAATACACATCCATGACCTAGGAACACAGAAAATATTTTTGTTCCCTGGCGGGATTCGAACCCACAACCTCCGGCTTGAGCGCCAACGCGCTTACCACTGAGCCACAGAGGTCGTCGAAGAGGATTGATTAATAAATGTATCCCACATTGGAAATTTCGGCGTTAATAATCAATTTTTTTTTTCAGTAATTCCAAAACGAATGTAAGTAAATATAAGTTGGCGACCTAATAGTTCATGATAAAAACCTTATTTTGATAGTTTTCAATACATGAGTAGGTAACTTTTGTAACAAAGAAAAAAATATCAAACATACCTCTTTTTACAAAGAGATTCACATCTTATGGGCTAACGGGACCGGCTTAAGCCTCATTACTTTCTCCTTAGATGAGACTATTATACATACTCTTTAAAATAATGGAAGGAATTTCTCAGATTATCGTTTTGAACTAAATAAAATAACAAAAACCATTTTGTCGTTTTCTTCCTTTAGTTACAAGCTAGCGCGCGTATGGTAAGCCTCGCCCACTCAGGACGCTGCGTCCCCTCTTGCGCGTGCCTGGGCTTAGAATTATTGTTTCACAATGCGTCGCCTTAAACAAGGTTTAAGATTTTCTTTAGATGTACGAAGACCTAAAATCGCGAAATGCGATATCATTCACAATATTACTGCCATGTCAATCTCCTTATCTTCTCTTCTAGTAGGATATGCCTACTAATAATATAAAATATGTAAAAGTAAGTTTGTTTGTTACGCCTTCACGCGAAAACTACTTAACCGATCATCATGAAACTTTGTACACATATTCTTGGGGATATTAACCGTAATATAGGGTACTTTTTTTGAAAAAAAAACCTAAAATAAATATTTACAATAACAACTACAACAACATACTAAACTAAAATATATTCTCTATATGAATTAAATTAAACCTAAATTAAGATTAATGTACTTAATAACTGTTTTTTTTTCTTCAGCCAGCATCAGCATCGACGGTGCTCCTCGTTCACCTGGGGGCGGTGGGTGCTCTTGCCAGTGGAGTAGCCCTCTGTGGAGGCAGTGGGGCTTGCGTGTGCGGTGGCTTACTGCACGCACTACACCCCTTACAGCTTTGGACGGTGTGTGGACTGCACGCGGACAGAGCTGCAGCCATCGCAGCCCCGCTGCATTATGCTGCTATTGTCTCCGCGAAGAAGGTTTACTTTGTTTTTGCTTTTTCTATCAACGAAAAGGACAGTGATTGAATCCCCTAAGTTCCCACCTCAAAGTCATATGACAGTGACCTTCATATGTATAGCCTGACTAGAAATATATTATAAGCCCTTCATTGGTCTCGCCACTGTATCTTTTATACGGTAACACATAGTATAGTCCAAACAGAAATTAGTTCCAAAATTCTCCGCAATATGGCGAGGGTTTTTATTTTTCTGGTCAGGCCATAATTGTTATTACTTTGTCAGACTATGTTGAAAATCGCTTGAAAGCGTGACCAAACCTCTCGCTCACATAATACCGGCGTAAAATGTTAACTATGCTGTCGCTAAAAGGTCAACGCATCTGCATAATCTCTTATTGTGCAAATATGTACGGGCGTCGATAGTCGCCAAAAGGCTTCGACTGCTCGTTTGCCCTATATAAAAAAGGGCTATCTGCGGCAGTAGACTGAACAAGTAACGATAATATGACGATAATGGCCAATCGTTGTTATCAAAAGCGACTTGAACAGTCCAGAATATATTGTACCAATAAATTTCGTGCAACAACATCAATACATAACAAGAGTTTAAAACTTATCAACGATTTTATAAAATAAATCCACTGTGAAGTAGATGCTGAAGCTTATTTAAAGTTTGCCGCCTTTGAGATTGTCGTTGACAGCTGCATTTAACTTTGACTACTTACTATCCACTAGAAGTGTTCGATAAAGTTTTGAGACACTTTAAGAGCGTTTATCTTACAGAATTATGAATATGATATTACTTAGATAGTAGTAGAGCCGAGAGGTCCGGGTTCGATCCTGACCCCCCCCCTGTGATGCATAGGAATGGGTTTTTCGAAATTTCTACGTGCATCTGAACATGAGACGCTTGCTCACCGGTGAAGGAAAAATCGTAAGGAAACCTGCATGCCCGATGAGATTAAAACTGATTTCGAGGAGGAGACCCGTGCTCAGCAATGGGACATATAAGGGTTGATATTATGATATTATTATTAGATATGTTACTCTCCCTTTTGCTGTATCATCATCATCAACGTCAAGAGTCGTTTTTTAAAGAACCTCAAGACAACTGTTTTCCCGCTACACTCATCCAACTAGAGACACATCTAATGCAGTGGATCTGTCGTCGATCTTGTTGTATATAACCTCCGAAGACATAAAGAAAATATTTCCATTTATTCTTACTGAAAATATCAAATATTCATTAGACAAAAAAATATTATATTGATTAATTATATTCTTGTTCTAGGTATTAATCGGCGTGGTCGGCGGCTGGGTAGCACTGGTGGTGCTCCTGACTCCTTTGGCAGTGGACCAACCACCTCTAGCCTACAGCATCGGCCTGGGAGGATGTGCGCCAGATTGTAGTGCTGGAACTATGGCGTTAAGTTTTTGCATTGTTTACTCGTTACTAACATTCTTACTCCCGACAGTACTCGTTCTCGTTTGTAGTCTGAAAATACTTCGCATCGCTCGGTACCATCGACACAGAATCGCCGCAGCCATATACGAAGTAACGCTATCCGCCCAAGTCACAGTGACGCACCAGCGCAACCCGTTCGCAACTCCACCGCCACCCCGAAGAAAAGCTCTATCAGCTGTTCTGCAACCTTTAGGGTCCTTGGCAATACTTTACTTACCGTATTATTGCGTTATGATATGGCCCGCAGTTTCTATACCACCACAATCTCTAGCTGCACTATCCGCTGCTTTACTCGCTGCAGCGCCTCCTGTTAATGGTGTCCTATATGGAATAAGGAGTCGAGCCCTGCGTGATTCGTTGCGGAACTACAGACGAAAACGTATGACAAAAAGTGAAGTGACCCAAGAGATACAAGCACGAACACCAAGCGCTTGCGGCTCAAGGAGGCCTTCTTTATCCGCTGGTTCTGGATGCATTCGTCCACCTACAACTAGAAGATTGTCCGATGCAGCCGCGATGGGTCTACGGGGCTCAGAAAGACCTGCCCCTAGAGCAGCATCGTGCCATATGTTGCAAAATTCTCAAGAGGACGAAGTCCACCGACCTCGGGCATCAGCCATTCCTCTTATCAGAGCTCCGCCACATGTGGTACTTGGTCGTGCGCTTGGATTGGAAGAGAATATGGGTATAGCTCCTAATCGTAGACGGCGTCAGTCTCCACGCATTACCGTCACCAGAGCACTGTCAGATGAGTGTGAATCTCCATCTCGTCGTCCATTATGTAGGCAGCAATCTCGATCGAGTGGAGCTCTACTCGGTATCATGTGTTCGACTGCACTCTCAGAGAATAGAACTACCAACCATGCGGATGAACAGCTTCTACTGTCTTGGCCACAACAATCTTCGAATAAACATGACATTTTGTAAATTACTAAATTGCTGGGTCCAAATTAGCATATATCATATTAGATATGATATTCATTAATCTGAATCCAGCGTGGTCGTTATTTTAGACAATAAGATGTGTACGTTTCTGTCGATTGTTATTTTAGACGTCGTGCCCATCAGAACTAGGCTTGAGATTTGAGGAGGAGGAAAATATAGCAAATTAGTTTATTATAAAGATACAAAAAACTTTTAGAGCTGACTTTGAATGACCTTGCTATTTGCAATTGTATCCTCGGCTTCGACCAAACTGTGACCAAAGCTTTCATATCTATTTACCGCTCTAATGATAATTTAACCTACAGGGTTCCTCCATATCGTTAGCTTTACGAAACGAAGTATTACCTTGTACTTCTGACCTCTCTATATTCCATAGATTTAGGTATGAGATTGTTATATTTTTTGTTATAAATATAGATATGGCTATAACTATGTTTAGCTTTAAAAATGAGAGTCACGTTTGCAATGTTCTAGTCAAATTTATTATAAATAATTAAATTATAAGTCCGTATTTATTCTAAAATATGTGTTAATTTTTAAGATGTATAAATTTAAGAAATGTAAGTATAATTTTCATCCAATTTTTATCCATTCCATTTCATGAATGTCACATTGTTAAGAGGCAGTGCTATGCTGCTTTGCAACCGAATTGGGCTGGCACGACCGGGGTGGTACTTCTCGCTCACATTACACCGGCGTCAAGTGACAGCTATGCTGTCGCGTTTCGTGCGGTTTGTGAGTTTTCGGTGGCCCATTGGGGAGTATAGGGAAAAGGAGGGCAGCGCATCTGCATAACTTTTGGTTGTGTCTATGGGAGTCGGTAGTCACCATAAGGCTCCGACTGCTCGGTTGCCTCCTCATCACATAAAAAAAAGAAAATGAAGAATGTGGAATTAAAAACTTTTCAAATATGATAACTAGAATCACAGTCATAATCTCAGCTTTAGTCGATCGATTTAAAATTTTATTGCAAATTTCTTTACCTGGCATAGACGTGGGCAGATAAATTATACAAATTTCATAAAGTAAGTTCTACAAAGCTTTCAAAATGAATGATATTTTTGTAAATAAATTCATATTTGTTTTTATTTCGTACGAAATTCTGGATATTTTGTTTCAATTTACATGCAGCAAATATTTTATTTACTATATTTTATATTTTATTTAACAAAAATATATTATAAATAAAATTATTTTATATTGACTTTACTAATTCGGAAATCTATTAGGACTATAGCTCAGTTTCCGAGAAAGAAGAAATCGTAATCATTTTTTTCTTTTTATTCTCAAATATGTATTAAGTATCTCAGAATAAGAAGTAGACAATACCTACCTCAAAGAAGTGATTACATTATAATAAAACAATTTTTTAACGGATTTTATCGCGGTTTATTAAGATTTTTACAATTTTACAAGATGCAGGAGTATACAAGCTTGATTGTGACTGTGGTCTCTCCTATATAGGCCAAACTAAAAGATCTATTAAAACTCGCGTGAAAGAACATATAGCTGATTTAAAACACCGTCGCTACACTAAGTCTGCCATCTGTGAACATAGTCTTGACAAAGCTCGCCATTATATCAGATTTGATAAACCACAAGTCCTCGCAAAAGAACACAGATTCCAACCAAGGATGATCCGTGAGGCTATTGAAATTAAAAAACATCCTAATTTCAATAGAGAAGATGGCTGGCTTCTACCACCTGCTTGGGATCCCATTATTAAAATTATCAAATCAAAATCCAAGCATAATATGTCACAGATTAAAGATACAGTTAGCACTTTCTGCGTAGATAGGACTGACCAAAATATTGATGTATCATAGGGTAGTTTCGAATAACTTTGTAATAATAGGACGTATGACACCTCAGTCCTCCCGTGACCATGGTTGCTGTAAAGTATCCGAAACGTCGGGCTTGTAAAAATCTTAAAAAACCGCGATAAAATCCGTAAAAAAATTGTTTTATTATAATGAGTGAAATTCGCGAAAACATTAGAAAACAAGAAGTGATTACAATTATCTTTACAGATAAAATTCTTTTGTATGTGTGTTTATCACCCAACTCCTTCTAGGTTACCGGTATAAGGTTGGACGATAGGAGGAGGAATGAAACGCTCTGACTGCTGGTTAGTAACTGGACTATTTTTTTTTTCGGATGGATCTATGCTAACGGCCCGAAGGCCCTAATGCTACATCGGATTAGTGTGAGCCCATTCGGCTCACTTTTGATTTATAAAGTAGGGGGTTGTCCCCCGCCAACCGTGCAGTCTGCGACGACACGGCCTCCTGGCGTCGGTTGTGACGCACTATTTATTATTAGACACTCATATTATATACTTTACACACTACACCGGTAAGATGTTGTGCCGCGCTCCCGACTTCATAGGTACCACCATCTTGCTTGTTTCTCCCGTGAAACCTGGGTTTCGGAGAGAAGGACAGGCAGTGTAATTACCGGCACCGAAACAACATTTTATGTCCCAGGACAGGAACACATAAATGAGCTGCTTGGGCTCCAGCAACTCATTTATGTGTTCCTGTCCACTATATATATATTGGGTTCCAGGTCCAGGTAAACTAGATTATGTTCATGGACGACGTCGACCACTATCACATCCATCGTCGATCATAAAAATACAAACAATTGTTTGTATTTTTTTGTTCGAATTTAAAAAAAAAAATTTATTGGACTGGTAGATCGCATCGATCATGTTATAAGAAAAAAACTTATTTGGTTACAACGTTCAGAGTTATCACCAAAAAGTAATGTGACCTTTGTCATACTAAAATACACTAATATCAGAATAAATAAATAAATAATAATATCTATGGACGCTTTCACACCACGTCAATCTGGTCCCGTGGTAAGTTCTCGAAGAACTTGTGTTACGGGTACCAGACAACGGAAATATATTTAATACTTTTATACTATACATATATTTAAGATTTTTATTATATTATACACATATTTAATACACATCCATGACCCAGGAACATAGAAAATATTTTTGTTCCCAGGCGGGATTCGAACCCGCAACCTCCGGCTTGAGCGCCAACGCGCTTACCACTGAGCCACAGAGGTCGTCTAATATAGACGACCTATATTAGACGACCTCTGTGGATTAAGAATAAATAATTTATTTCCCCATGTGTAGTTACCATATTTTTTAAGTATTAATTAATATCGTAAAATTATAATTGTGACTACATACATTACATTACAATGCAAACTTCCACCGAAAATTGGTTTGAACGTGATCTATATAGTCAGTAGTTTTTTTTTTAATACGTCATAGATCGTAACCCGCAATTTACCTTTCATTCAATCAGCTCAAATATAAAAAAAAACATTTAATTTCATAAACATAAACCTTATTTTTTATTAAAGAGTCTAATGTTTTATATTATTTTATGTTACGGAACCCTTCGTGCGAGAGTCCGACTAGCACTTGGCCAGTTTTTATATTATTGGTAAGAATTACGTATTAACAAAAATACTATGTGAGGACGGTATATCGTCCGCTAGGTTTTAAATAAAATATGAATTACGACGTCATTATATAATCTTCTAGAAGCCAAGAAATTTTAGAAATGTGTAGAGCATAATTCACTAAGAATATAATAAGTATTTGAACATTCAACAAAGACAGACAAATGTAGTATTCTATTCAGACTGCCAAAAGCATTCAGTTGAAGTAAATAATGATGTTTGGGGTTAGCTCAAAGGTCTTAGGCTTCAATAAGACGCTTTTGTTCCTAAGACCTTTACAAACTAACTGACATGTGAACTAGGTATTATTCAAATAACCTTTCAAACTTCTCACAAAATGTTATCAAGTTTAGCTATTTGCGTACCATAATAATAAGTTTTTGCTGAGTTTGTTTTTCTCAGGGGCTCGCCTTAGAACCAGTAGTACATTCAATTGAAAATCATTCAGCTTCTTTGTTAGAACGATGGTCTAGTCGTGGTTTAGTCACTAGACTTTGTATGGGCTCGGCCTCTTGAGTGAGAGATCCGGGTTCTGTCCTGACCCCTGTGGTTCCTTAAAATGAGTTTTTCTAAATTTCTACATGCACCTGAATATCAGATCATCGCTTTCTCATCGATGAAGGTACTTGTTTTTTTTATATCTATGGACGCTCTATACCACGTCAATCTGGTCTCGTGGTAAGTTCTCAAAGAACTTGTGTTAGAGGTACCAGAAAACGGAAATATATTTAATACCTTTATACTATACATATATTAAACATTTTTATTATATTAAACCCACATTTAATACACATCCATGACCCAGGAAAACAGAATTTATTTTGTTCCCTGGAGGGACTTGAACTCGCTACCTCCGGCTTGAGCGCCAACGCGCTAACCATTGAGCCACAGAGGTCAAAAATATAAACTAATTGTCTTAATCATTCCAACATTATTAATCACAATGAACCCTTTATTACTTTAAGCTAAGTGGAAAGTTAGTTAGTAATTTGGGTCGTTACAGTGAAACATCGTGTCCCCTGCCTCCAGACAAAAATCTCAAGAGCGAGGATAATAATGCTATGTAAAACTTTGGAGTGACCCATGTTTTGTTTATATTATGTATCACAGAAGGCTTGTTCAGTGTCTGGAAAAGATTTATTTAATTACATTTTGAAGGCTGTAATGGAACCTGTTTTGGAAATTTTATATTCGTGATACAACCTGGTGGGGGTCCGCCTCCACACCCGATTCCAGCAGCATTGGTCCATCCGAAAAAAAGGAGAAAGGAAATTTTATATAGTTTTTCGTAGATCGGACTTATAAAATTATACATTAATGATCGAACAGCTTCCGTGATTAGCTTAGCAGGCAGAGTTGCTGTTAAGTATCTAAAACGTCGGGAATGTAAAACACTTTATAAACAACGATTAAATATCTAAAAATTAATTTCATTTTATTGTTATATTCCTGCTTAAAAGTATTATCGTCATCAGAAAGTCGTTTACGTTTTTCAGCAGGGCTCGCAAAGACGATCGACAAACAATACCAACACTCATTATTGTTTTTGCTAATAACGTTCCTATAGCCTCTTGTGCACAAACGTTTTTTTCGGCGTGAAAATGTACGATTAACGCGCGGCTCTACCGCGGCGCACGCAGAGGCTACGCACGTCGACGCGTGCTAAAATGTCAATTGCAAGAAAATGTCAATTAATAGCGTGTCCGTGGGTTGCAGTGGAAAAAATCACATGCATTTTCTTGACAAACATGCGTAGCCTCTCTGACCTTACGTCCTTACCATTTTTGACAGATGATAGGCAACACATGAAACAAATGGCCTCACTCTTGTGGATATTGATAAAATAAAGTTACATTCTAAATTCTTCTTTCGTTCATGATTATTCAATTTCATGAATTTCTTCGTTTTCTTTTTCTTAGGAGAGAAGTTTCCCTCGTAGATATTTCGGCAAGGTATGAATAGTGCTCTACTAACTCATTAACCTACTTTCTGAGCAGATAATATTAAATTTATCACCGCCCTAAATTCACTAACTTTCAAGTAATAGTGTATATAACGAAATTATTTCCTTATTTATAATAGTATAAGTTATTTAGTTGATCTTGAGTATATTTTGTTATAGCGTTAATTCCTTAACCGATTTATAAACGAACTTATACTCACTTGGGCACAAGTCTCCTCGAAAACAGGAAGGGTTGGGTTAGTTCATTTAAGCACTGCCCCTAATTAACTTTACGCCATTCAAGGAATTGAAATATGGCAGGTTTGACTTCATGAGTTGAAACATAATTTCTTTACAAGGTTTCACGAAAAAAGAAATATTGTTTAACCAGCGTCAATACTTTTATGAACTAAAATTTTTATAAATGGATATTCGATGTTTAGACTTTTTTTTTAATATCGCAGGGAAATGCTTATGGATGTAGCCAGGATCTTAGGGTAGATCTTGAACCAATATGGGACTCGCACCTGGGAGTGCCCACCCTAACTAAAACCACTGCGAGTGTCAGCCACTTTTGAGGGTCACGGATATGCAGGCAACAGACAGGATCACCTCAGCGACAGGCTGGCCCCGCCGAAGGCCAGACTACTCCTGGTAAGGGCGGGGTTTCCGGCCGCTACTAAGCAGTCCCCGCGACGTTTTGCCATACTGGGGCCAGGTTCCCATCCTGAACCTGACACGAGCACAGGGGCGTTACTGGAGGCGCATTAAGTAGCGCCTCCTACGCACCCCCGTTCGACGCCTGCGGGGGGAGGCCTCGTTGGTGGCCTCCTCCCTCACCCGCTCGTTCTGGGACATTACTGCCTCGCAGAAGGAGACCATCGCCGTCCAGGTCTCGTTGTCACCGAGCATCGCGGTGATATGTTTAATCTTAATCCATTCTTTTTTAATCTTCTAAGTTTATTGTATGTTGTTTTTCATTTGTTTTTAAAATCATCTACATACAGCCCACGTCTAAGCTATTTAGTATTCAGTAATATGATTTTACCTGGAAATTGTGTATAATAACTAAGAATACTTGCTACATCAAAACAGAACTAGAATTATAATAAATATAAACGGAATTATAAATATTGAAATATAAATGTTGCTTTTAATAAATGTATAATATATGTACAGTTAATATTTTAAATATGTGTATTTCAAAGTGTGTTTTTCCTAAATGATATATCTTTGATAATGGTGTGAGGTAGACTATTTATATATAGATATATTTTGTAAATTATAAATGTTAGTATAAAAGTAGTTTTTAATATATTTAGTTTGTATTTACAAATCAATTATAGAAAAATCATGGTTATGCTTCGCCAAAATACATATATAATATACACGAATTTATTTATAGTGATTTTATTTCAAAAGAGTTCATGTTTATCCATTGTACAGAACACAGTACGTTCATTTTATGAATTCATAACTGCAATTATTTTTAAAGTGATTTATGCGTCTAAATTAGTAGAAAATATGTCTTTTAGTTAATTAAAACAGGCGTTACTTTGCAGAAATCCATTATATAAATAATATTATATTAATTAGCAATTATCCACGCATATGCATGCATATAGCACCGCCCTCCTTTCCCACACTGCATATGCGTACACTCGCATGCACCACCACCCCACACGCACCACAACCACAGTAAAAGACCACCACCACACAATCTACGCACGTTTCGCCCCGACACCGAGGCATCCTCAGGATGTAGACTCTACGACTAATAGCGTCAATTTACCGATTACTATGCATATATACTATGCCCCGCGTGTTTCTAGGGATAATTGCTAATTAATATAATATAATATCTTAAACGTATATTTTCATTGAAGTTTGATCATTAAATAGAAATACATATTGTATTTAAGAAGAATATATACGCTTGAAAAATATTTTTAATGTTAGATATAAGAATTTTGTAATATTATTGAGTGGGATTTCAATTAGAAGTACACATTTCAATAGAACTAAGATATTCCGCTTATAGAGTATTACTAGTCATAAAATAAATGTCGTTATTAAATGTATAAGATATTTAATACTTGTTATTCTAGTCAGTGGAAATTGTTTAAAATGTTCAAGTTAATAAAGAGTAAAGGAATAAATTAAAAGATAACAACAGATCTTTTATTACATCCACCCGACAGCTGTCGAGACTAATTTCATTTTTAAGGTTACAGGAGAAGCGCTTTTATCTTTATCTATAAAATTCTTCTGTACCTTTTTCTTTAACGCCGGGAAATGCTCTGAGGCAGCCCGCGGGGGAGTGGGTGTCCCCAGGCTGATATGTCGGACTCGCTGCGCCCGAAAGCTGGTAAGTGGACGCAGCTCTACCCACTAAAACCCAGCGAGTACCACCAATGCCGCCTTTGGTGCCCCGGATCAGTTGAGCAAACAGGGCACCTCAACGGCTAGTCAGTCCCTCAGGGGACCGACGCCACCTCCACAGAGGGGCTGTCCCGCATCACAGAACAACCCCTCCCAACGTCGGGACAGTACAATGGGGCGAGGTTCCTGTCCTCGCCTTTTGTCCCCTCTTCTTATAAGAGCACAAAAACAAAGAGCCCCTCGACTCAATTCGATTCGCCCAAGGTGTAGCAGCTCACCCTAGGCTACTGAACCCCACCGCCACGTCAAGGCCTGAACCATAGTGGGGAAAGCGGCCGAACCTCCACTACTCGCATCCAACATGGACCTGTCGCTGCATGGAGAACGTCATCTCGTTTGGTTGGTGGCTGGAGACACTAACACGTTGGAAAAGAAAGATACGTAAACTTTTATAATTTAATATTGTCCATGTCCCACTTCTGGGCATGGTTCTCCTCGAAATTAGGCGAGGAGGGTTGTGCGATAGCTCAGCGATACGCTCGCCCAATGCGGGTTAATGAACTTTACACACCTTTAAAGACTTTTAATCTCATCAGGCATGCAGGTTCTTCACGATGTTTCCTTCACCGGTGAGCAAGCGCTGAACATGAACCCATGTTCAGGTGCACGGAGAAATTTAGAAAAACCCATTTCTAGGCATCACAGCGGTCAGGATCGAACCCGGACCTTTCGCTTAAGAGGCCGAGGAATACCTAGTGGGTATGGACCCTCCTCTGGGTCCTCCTCGTCGCTCATCTGGGTAAGTAAATTAGACATGGTAATTGTGTCTGTCTCTAAATTCTCTCTAGTTATAATAAATAACTGCACTAAAATATTCACTTGTTCTTTGGCGGAGTAATACTGTAGAGTTCATACAATGTTTACGTATTAAAATGTCTTGCATCTGAAATTTAACAATGTGAATATATTGGCTTTACGTTCACTTTTTTTATTTAATACTAGCTGTTGCCCGCAGCTTCGCCCGCGTTAACTTACTCAACTTAATTACTGTTAGACACAACGTGATGTTATATAGCCTTCCTCGATAAATGGGCTATCTAACACTGAAAGAAATTTTTCAAATCGGACTAGTAGTTCCTGATATCAGCGCGTTCAAGCAAACAAACTCTTTAGCTTTATAATTTGGAAGATTGAAAATTTAATCTATTGTAGCATACATAAAACATTGTTCGCAGGGCAGTTTTGGTATCCAGTGTTTATGGCAGTACTAGGTGTGGAGAATCAAACATTCTAGAATAATATATGTCCTAACTAATTCTAGTTGGTAAATACACAACAAACACTGTTTAGGTCACAAATTATATTAATTTACGATTTCTGAACAGTTTGCGTTAGCAAGACCAGTTTAATCGCGCATTAACAGAAACTGTAAATAAGATCGTTCTAGAAATAACAAGATAGATATTTCTATTGCAAATGATACTAGAACCGTGTGTACATTTAGATTCTATTGTTTTATCATCATCATCATCAGCCTTTATCCGTCCATAAAGCTGAACATATGCCTCTCTCAATAAACGCGAAGACGGCCGATCCCTCGCCACTCACATCCAACACGGACCGGCCACTGTTAAAATGTCAATTGCAAGAAAATGCCAATAAATACATAATATGTCCGTGGATTGCAGTGAAAAAAAACACACATTTTCTTTCAAAACGAAACTTGACAAATTTGCATAACCTCTCCGTGCGCCGCGGTGGAGCTGCGCCCTTTTTCCACTTTAAAATTTGTAACCGTCGCATTACCAGTCTTACACGCAATACAACCTATACACAACTACATGACATACAAACACGAAATATTGTACACAGACTACCATTAATGGTGCTGTACTGCCTTTCTATCTTCAGCGAGTATCGCAGTAAAAACTCCTCGTATGGTACCCCAGACGTGCCACACGTGGAACAAATGTATTGGTATATGAATTAGTATTCCAACGGAACACATCCAATTTGTCGCCGGCTGACGAACAAGCGACGTAATTAAGAGGAAACCAAAATGAAATTTATTGAAGTATGGCTCTTCATTAAACGTGGATAAAACCAGGTGTCGTATGCTGTGCTCGTGGTTTTCATATTCGGTATAACCCCAACCATGGTTCAAGCCTTGACGTGGTAGTGGGGCTCAGTAGCCTAAGGTGTGTCCAGCACTTTGGGCGAAGCTAATTGAGCCGAGGTGTCTTTGTACCCCTCATATAAGAAGAGGGGACAAGGGGCGATGACGGGAACCTCACCCCATTGTACTGTCCCGACGTTGGTAGGGGTTGTTCTGTGGTGCGGGACAACCCCTCTGTGAAGGTGGCGTCGGCCTCCTGAGGAGCTAACTAGCCGTCAAGGTGTTAGCTCATTAGATCCGGGGCACCTTACCAAAGGCGGCATTGGTGGCACTCGCCGGGATTTAGTGGGTAGAGCTGCGTCCACTTACCACCTTTCGGGCGCAGCGAGTCCCACATACCCGCGCGGGGAGACCCACTCCCCTGCGGGATGCCTCAGAGCATTTCCCGGCGTTAAAGAAAAAAAAATGTTCGATATAACGCTTTGGGACCTTTGGTAACTTCTTGGCGGGAAAAAAATTCAATACCCGAGAGGCAGTACAAAATGCCTTTGAAGAATTTGTTGCCTCCCGTCCAGCTGATTTCTTTCTTTCTGAAGTCGGTTTTATTTTTTTGTAAAATGTTTTTATTTCTTAATTTTTAGAGATTCCGAAATTCGTCGTCTTGGCGTTCATTGAAGGAGGCCTATGTTCAACAGTGGATGGATAAAGGACGATGATGATGATTACGATGACCGCGACATACTATGGATTGCTACCAACCCCAACATGGTTCAGGCCTTGTCGTGGCGGTGGGGCTCAGTAACCTAGGGTGAGCCGCTGCACCTTGGGAGAAGCGAATTGGGCCGAGGGGGCTCTTTGTACCCCTCTTATAAGAAGAGGGGACAAAATAGCAGGTGGCAAGGGGCGAGGATGGGGACCTCACTCCATTGTACTGTCCCGACGTTGGGAGGGATTGTTCTGTGGTGCGGGACAACCCCTCTGTGGAGGTGGCGTCGGTCCCTTGCGGGACTGACTAGCCGTCGAGGTGCCCTGTTTGTTTACTAGATCCGAAGCACCTCACCAAAGGCGGCATTGGTGGCACTCGCCGGGTTTTAGTGGGTAGAGCTGCGTCCACTTACCAGCTGTCGGGCGCAGCGAGTCCCACATACCTGCGTGGGGAGACCCACTCCCCCCGCGGGATGCCTCAGAGCATTTCCCGGCGTAAAAGAAAAAAAAAAAAAAGGGAGGATAAAATTAAAGATTAAGCGCTACAACTTTTACAAAAAAAAAATTATAACGACAACAAATCTTGGAATCAGAATTACCAAGAGAATGTTACGGTACCCAATTCTGAAATTTATTTAACTAAAACCTTTATATCGAGGAATTCTGTGGCTCAATGGTTAGCGCGTTGGCGCTCAAGCCGAAGGTAGCGGGTTCGAATCCGGCCGGGGAACAAAAAAAAATCTATGTTCCTGTGTTATGGATGTGTCAAAATCTTATATATATGTATAGTATAAAAAATATTAAATATATTTCCATTGACTGGAACCCGTAACACAAGTTCTTCGAGAACTTACCACGGGACCAGATTGACGTGGTGTAAAAGCGTCCATAGATATTATTATTATTACATATTATAGGTACCACCCCCGTCGTGCCGGCCTAATTCGGCTACAAAGCAGCATGGCACTACCTCTTCATAAATTCTGTTTTTTTTGTCACAACAAAGCTGTTTCACGGCGCATACGTTGATATTAACAATTACCGTACAAACTCAAGATTTAATCCCTACTCGCCAGAGTTCCAATCTATTTGAGTATTACGCAATCAACAAGATGAAGTCATGCTTCAGAGGTATTTAGACCATACCTCCGGCGCCAATATCTTGTAATTACTGATGTTATTAGCCTGACGGAGTTGCAATTATTATAAACGAACCGAATTAATGCAATTAGGTCATTAATTTCGAATTCCTGTTATCCTAGTATTCAACTCGGCTGAACTGAAGTTTGACAAATTTTGCTTGCGTATCACTCATTAAAACGTACGGCGCGGTATCTAGTCGTAGCGCAGCGGAGACCAATTTTTAATCTATGATATTTAGTATTACACTTTTTTTGATAACGCAGAGGAATATATTAACGCATGTACTATCTAGGTTATCCAATCGTGACATACAGTCAACAGCTCCCTGTGGGTCGTCCGGCACTAGGCACGGGTACTCACTCACCAAAGAAACTTTGTCCGGTGAGCACCTGTGTCAGACGAAAGGTGAGGGGTTTGCGCTTACGGCGCATCCACCGCTTGCGGATCGGGCGCAGAACAGCTGACTTGACATACGGCTGTCGCGCCAGGTCCTCCCCCTACCTCCGCATCAATGCCCTCTGTCCTAGTCGGTGAACCTGCAAGTTCCCGTCAATCGCAGGCTCTCGTCAAGGGCCCTCCTAACCGAGGAACCATAGGAGTGTGTCTCAGCAAGAACCTCCGTCACGAGTTCCAACGGGGGATCACCGGCCAGGGCAGTGGCTGCCGCCCATGATACCGTACCCCCAAATCACCCTAACCGCTATGACCCACTGCGCAGAACGCAGCTGGGCCTTATTTCTTGCAGTAAGGTGACCATTATGCATTAGCCGTCGTAACAAAATATAATATGTATATTGTTTGTGCAGCCTGATAAAATATTGCCCCTCATATAGCTAAAATCCGGGCAAAATCCGACGACATCCACAAAAGATTCTAATCTACATACAATTACAAACGCTAAAAAATGTCATCGAATATCAAGCGAAAATCCCATATTTTTGTATAATCCACAGCACTTTGGCTTAAGTGAACGGTTACTGAAACGATGGAGGCTCCATTTCCGATTCGTTGACACGGTCCAATTTCAAATTCCACTGGCAACTGGGAGCTATTTTAGTGTGTCATGACAATTTTCACTCGGAGCGTTTGTGTCACTGTGAAATACTAAATTATTTTTTTGTATGCCGTGTCATTACATGCCCGTTTTTAATACTTTTATTAGTTTCAAAGCTTCATGTAACGGAATCTTTGAACATGATTTAGACCCCCTTCAAAACGTCGGATTAACTCGAAATTTGGCATACTTTAAGGACCAATGACAATTCAATATTTTAAGCAGTTTGACCCGTTATCCTTACTAGGATATTCAAGATTAGCGATTTTTTGTTTTCAAGCCAATTTTTTTATTTTTTTTTATTTTATATTATTATTATATTAGGTGACGCAGCAATGTTGTACTGCCATATCAATTACTAGCTGTTGCCTGCAGCTTCGCCCGCGTTTCTCAACTCTTATAAGTCACAGCGTGATGTAATATAGCCTATAGCCTTCCTCAATAAATGGGCTATCTAACACTCAAAGAATTTTTCAAATCGGACCAGTAGTTCCTGAGATTAGCGCGTTCAAACAAACTCTTCAGCTTTATAATATTAGTATAGATTTGTAGAATATACATATTTAGGTTGTTAAAAAAATGTCAAAATTTTTTAAAAACAAATCCGGATAGGTATAAAACATAATTTACGGCCTATTCTTAAACCGAATATACATAAAAAAAAAGCTTACAAATCGGTCGAGCCCTAAGGTCGAGCCGTTTCGGAGGAGTGCGATCACAAGCACCGTGAGTTTTGTATACATAGATAATGAATTAGTGTACATTGTGTTTCTATGCATAAGTTTGTAATATTTTTGAAAAAAAAAAAGAAAAGCCAGACTTCAAACCTTCAAACAAACCCTCAATGTAGGCGCCATTTTTATGCGTTCAAAAAATATAGGAAGATCTTAGAGTAACGGATCTCTAAAAACTTTATGTGGAGGTTCTGTGGGTGTATGCGTAATCCGTATTCAATCAAGATAAAAGCTGAAGCTGAGAGTACAATCCAATACTGATATTACTGGTTTGATCCGCAATAATCAGTATCATTCATAAACGTGCAACCCTCACTAAACAACACGCCTTCCGCATACTTCTCAATGTATGGAATAGTATAATAAAGTTACAAATCCCTCTAATAAATTACTAGATACTGTTGTGTTGTGCTATCATCATTACTAACTCGTATAAGGCCTCCCTCAACGAACGCCCAGACGCCCGACTCATCGTCATAAGAATCCAACTAGGACCGACAACCACACCGAAATCGTCATCTCATTTAGTGTTTGTCAGGCTTGTGTCGTCACCCCACCATGGTTCAAGCCTGGTCGTGCCGGCGCGGTGGGTCTCAGTAGCCTAAAGTGAACCCAGCACCTTGGGCGAAGCCAAGTGAACTGATGGGGCCTGTACGCCTCTTATAAGAAAAGGCACCTCACCAAAGGCGGCATTGGTGGCACTCGCCGGGTTTTAGTGGGTAGAGCTGCGTCTACCTTACTGTCATTTCCCGGCGTAAAAGAAAAAAAAAATTGTATCATCATCATCAGCCTCTATCCCTCCACTATTGAACATAGCCCCACCATGGTTCAGGCCTTGACGTGGCGGTGGAGCTCAGTAGCCTAGGGTGAGCCCAACACCTTGGGCGAAGCTAATTGAGCCGAGGGGGCTCTTTGTACTCCTCTTATAAGAAGAGGGGACAAAAGAGCAGGAGGCAAGGGGTGAGGATGGGAACCTCACCCCATTGTACTGTTCCGACGTTGGGAGGGGTTGTTCTGTGGTGCGGGACCACCCTCTGTGGAGGTGGCGTCAGTCCCTTGCGGGACTGACTAGCCGTCGATGTGCCCTGTTAGCTTAACAGATCCGGGGCACCTCACCAAGGCGGCATTGGTGGCACTCGCCGGGTTTTAGTGGGTAGAGCTGCGTCCATTTACCACCTTTCGGGTGCAGCGTATCCCACATACCCACCAGGGGAGACCCACTCCCCAGGCGGAATGCCTCAGAGCATTTCCCGGCGTAAAAGGAAAAAAAAAACTATTGAACATAGGCCTCCCTCAATGAACGGATGGTCGGTGGGCCAATAAGATTCAAGAGTGTTGGTCGGCTATTAACCAGGTGGGAAGACGATCTTCATACGGTGGCCGGTCAGGATATGTTGAAAAAATAGGATAAAGTATTTTTACACACGGGTACACACGGCGCCACATCAAGCTTTACATTTCCAGTATAACGTGACCTCGCTTTGTATATATTTTCGGTATAAACAGATTTTGTATATCTTGATGTGGCGTCGTGTGTACTGAGACTCTACGATGCCTGGTCTACCCAGGTGAACTCGTTAATGTTCATGGGTGACGCTGACTACCTAATATAAAAATAATAATTCCAAGACCTTAGCGTTATCTTATTTTACGATTGGCCCACTACCAATTCAACGTGTAGTTTTCATCTTTCGTAAAATGTGTTTTTAATTAGTAAGAAACTTGGCCACCTCTCAATGTTTGAATGTATTACGTAATACTTTAAAAATGGCAAACATAAATTCACCCCTTTATTTAATTTATTATTTACTCTATAATAAATTGCCAATTTAATCAGATTCAGAAACTTAAGTTTTTTGGCAGACATCTTGTCTCTATAGAGTATGTTATATTATGTCTCTTATAATAATAAGAACAAAGAATCACAATCACCGGACAATGGGTTAGTAATAAGATTATGGTAAAAGTTAGTCAAATTGGTGTGTTATATGGTTTTTTTTTCTTTTACGCGGGGAAATGCTCTGAGGCATCCCGCGGGGGAGTGGGTCTCCCCAGGCGGACTCGCTGCGCCTGAAAGCTGGTAAGTGGATGCAGCTCTATCCACTAAAACCCAGCGAATACCCCAATGCCGCCTATGGTGAGGTGCCCCGGATCTATTGAGCAAACAGGGCACCTCCACGGCTAGTCAGTCCCGCAAGGGACCGACGCCACCTCCACAGAGAGGTTGTTCCGCATCACAGAACAACCGCTCCCAACGTCGGGATAGTACAATGGGGTAGATTTCCGTCCTCGCCCCTTGCCCCCTGCTCTTTTGTCCCCTCTTTTTATATGTATGAGGGGTACAAAGAGCCCCCTCGGCTTGTACCCCTTTGTACTGCCCAAGGTGAGCCCAGCACCTTGGGAAAGCTAATTGTAGCTTGCCCAAGGTGCTGGGCTCACCCTAGGCTACTGAGCCCCACCGCCACGTCAAGGCCTGAACCATGATGGGGATATGGTATAGTCTGACCACAGATTAATCAACATAAGTTAAATAAAACACAGATTAATTACATAACATTAATGAGCTTTTACTGACGGGTGGGACAGCAGTAGAGCTGTAAATGCCCTACCATTCTATCTAGACCTCTGGATGGTGATTACCATACAGCAGATGTCTTTATTATAAGATAAAATACTCCTGTAATCAAACGTAAAAGTTGAGCATTATTCGTTTCGATACAAAGAAATATTTATTCTTTTTGGCTTACATACATAAGAACATCTTTGCTTATATCATCATCATCAGTTTCTATCCGTCCACTGCTGAAAATAGGCCTCCCTGAATGAAAGCCTAGACGGCAGATCCTTTGTCACTCGAATCCAACACGGACCGGCCACCGCACGGAGATCGTACATTTTTGCTTACACATACAGACAGTTGAATTAGGCTTAAAATGTTCAGTGTATATTGTTGTAACTATCACATAGAACAACGAACGAAATCTAGATTCCGCAGAATAATGTTGTAAGTATGGGATGCAACTTCTGGGACAGGCTTTATTCCACAGCTTTATTGTGGAATAAAGAAATGTTGAAAGAACCATATCTCAGAAAATACATATATTTTCCTAATTATCTTTTAACATAGTACATAAAGAATACTATAATGTATTTATTTATTTATTCGCTCTCGTGTAAAATTGTAGTTTTGGAGATACAACAATTACGTGGGAGGTAAGCTAAGTAAGGTAAAGAGTAAGGAGGCTTTAGGAGTCGTTTGCATTTCGCAGCAAAATGGCTTACTGAAATTCCACTTTTAATAAAATACAAATAAACGCTTATAATTGAATGCATATAGATGTATACACGGTACATAGGTAAACCAAAATTGCCCTTTTAAAATTTTATGTCTGTCTGTCTATCTGTTTATTTGTTCTGGCTAATCTTTGAAACGGCTGGACCGATTTTGATGGGACTTTCACTGACAGATACCTGATTTTATAAGGTGTAACTTAGGCTACAAAATAATCATCATCAATCCATGTACGGCTGTAAATCTAAGTTAACGCGGGCGAAGCTGCGGCCAATAGCTATTTAAAAATAAATTAGAACTAAACTGTAATGAGAGGCTTGCGGAGGTATAATTAGACAACGTCACAGGACACAGCGGCACTCCGCGCTGTGATTTCGCAATTTGATTCAACGCATTAAATAGTAATACAAAACTATTAAAAAAAATACTTACAGAATTGCAATATGCAGAATGCCCCACCATGTTGCCCCGGATCTGTTAAGCTAACAGGGCACCTCGACGGCTAGTCAGTCCTGCAAGGGACCGACGCCACCTCATAGAAGGGTTGTCCCACACCACAGAACAACCCCTCCCAACGTCGGGACAGTACAATGGGGTGAGGTTCCCATCCTCACCCCTTGCCCCCCGTTCTCTTGTGTCCCCTCTTCTTATAAGAGGGGTACAAAGAGCCCCCTCGGCTCAATTAGCTACGCCCAAGGTGCCGACTCACCCTAGGCTACTGAGCCCCACCGCCACGACAAGGCCTGAACCATGGTGGGGTGGCGAATGCGACGTGCCCGTTCCCACCGTATCTAATTATACCCTTTCATAAACCTTGATCATCAATACGTGTAATAGTTTCATAAATCGTACCACATTCCCGGTATGAATATTATTCCAATCGACTCTACGACCCTAGGGGAGCGAGTCCCGCGAGAAATCAGCCCCGAATTTATTGCCCAAACATCAGTACGATTCATATAAATATTTAATAATCGATCGACATATTGTGCAATCATTATGAGAACATATTATTATAATGATAATATATTTTTTTTAAATTAGGGGGCCAACGAATAGTCGGGGCCTTATGGTACTGAAGCCCATACACATCCGACCAACCAGAGTTTATGCAGATGCGTTGCCCTCGATTTCCCCAATGGGCCACCGGAAACTGCATGGGCTGCACGAAACGCGACATCATAGCTGTCACTTGACGCCGGTGTTATGTGAGCGAGAGGTACCAGGTCGTGCCGGCCCAGATCGGTTGCAATGCAGCATGGCACCATCTCTTACTATGACTTTTAATATCAACCCTTATATTATGTTCCAGTGCTAGTCACGGATCTTCTCCTCGAAATCAAGCGAGGAGGGTATTGGACCATAGTTCATCGACGCGCTAGCCCAATGCGGGTTGGTGAACTTCACACACCTTCAAAGACCTTTAATATCATCAGGCATGCAGGTTTTGACGGGGTCGTAGGTTGTATGCCTGGCGTTCCCATGACCCATGACCCTGTCCAATAGCAGAAAGGAGGAACATCGTTGAGTTTTAGTGGGTGCGAGTCCCACATAAACACCGGGTCCCCCCGGGCCTGGTGGTATGCAAAAGGCATTTCCCAACGTAAAAAAGGCATACAGGTCTCCTCACGATGGTTCATTCACTGGTGAGCAACTGAGCAGGCGATACTCATGTTTAGGTGCACGTAGGAATTTAGAAAAATCCATTTCAAGGCATCACAGGGGTCAGGATCGAACCCGAACTCAAGAGGTCGAGCCCATACCAACTAGACCATCGTTGCTCGCATTTCAAAACCAAAAATAATTCCAATTTCATTCTGTCTCCTTCTTAAACAAAAACAAAAATGAAAATCTACAATTTTCAAAGCTCCTGCATAAAAGACAAGGCTGAGACACCTTTGCAATATCATAAAATATTTAAAAGCGTAAGAACACACGCTGGTCATTTCGCCTCGACTTCAATGGACACTTGGAATTTTTCAATTATCCGTTATCCCGCGCTCAACAATTCTATCTACTCTTTGTTTTCTATCACTTATTAACTTTTAACAGGTTAGTGCACTTCTAAATTATCTATCTCCCCTTTTGTTAAATCAAAGATGGACGTTCATTAAAGTTACAAGGTTCTGACTGTGTATGTGTTTAGTTCATGATGATCAAGCCAGTTTCTCCTAGTTCATAAATCAATAATCAGCATTTGTATTGAAGATACTTTATTCGTATTTCTTTACAATTCCACCATGTTACTAAGTTTCGTTATATGATTATTTGATCCCCACCATGGTTCAGGCCTTGATGATGATTTTATTTCTTAATTTTTATTGATTCCGAAATTCGTCGCCTTGGCGTTCATTGAAGGAGGCCTATGTTCAGCAGTGGACGTATAAAGGACGATGATGATGATTACGATGACCGCGACATACTATGGAGTGCTACCAACCCCACCATGGTTCAGGCCTTGTCGTGGCGGTGGGGCTCAGTAACCTAGGGTGAGCCGCTGCACCTTGGGCGAAGCTAATTGAACCGAGGGGGCTCTTTGTACTCCTCTTACAAGAAGAAGGGACAAAAGAGCAGAGGGGCAAGGGGCGAGGACGGAAAACTCACCTCATTGTACTGTCCCTACGTTGGGAGGGGTTGTGCGGGCCAACCCCTCTGTGGAGGTGGCGTCGGTCCCTTAAGGGACTGACTAGCCGTCGAGGTGCCCTATTTACTCATTAGATCCGGGGCACCTCACCAAAGGCAGACAGTTTGTCTGCCTTTGTTGAGGTGCCCCGGACAATTTGTCTCAGTGCTATTATATGCATTGCCCAGACAATTTGTCTCAGTACTATTATATGCATTGCCTCTTCAAAACTTAGCTATAATTACTAAACAAACTACCTAAAATCATTTAAACAGCCATTGTCTTAGAAGACACAGTGACTAATCGTCACAGTAACGAATCGCTCCAAGTACAATGCTCCCTAATTAGTAATGTTTCCCTTAGTGCAACTGGTAATGGTGTAAACGAACTGTCATCATCTGTTCATGTTTGCTCATTGGTTGGTGACTGAACTGAAATACCACACAAATTTGCAGATAGTACCGGTGGTTTGCCTCCCCACCATAATTCAAGCCTTGTTGTGGCGGTGGGATTCAGAAGCCTAGGGTGAGGCTAGCACCTTGGGCGAAGCAAATTGAGCCGATGGAGCTGCTCTTTGTACACCCCTTATAAGATGAGGGGACTAAAGAGCAGGAGGACACGGGGCGAGGATGGGAACCTCACCCCATTCTACTGTCCTGACTGAACTCTTTTTTTTTCTTTAATGCCGGGAAATGCTCTGAGGTATCCCGCGGGGGAGTGGGTATCCCCAAGCGGGTATGTGGAACTCGCTGCACCCGTAACCTGGTAAGTGGACGCAGCTCTACCCACTAAATCCCGGAGAGTGCCACCAATGCCGCCTAAGGTTCCCCAGATATGTTGAGCAAACAGGGCACCTCGACGGCTAGTCAGTCCCTAATGGGACCAACGCCACCTCCACAGAGGGGTTGTCCCGCACCACAGAACAAGCCCTCCCAACGTCGGGACAGTACAATGGGGTGAGGTACCCGTCCTCGTCCTCTGCTTTTTTGTCCCCTCTTCTTATAAGAGGGGTACAAAGAGCCCTCTCGGCTCAATTCGCTTCGCCCAAGGTGTTGGGCTCACCCTAGGCTACTGAGCCACACAGCCACGACAGAGCCTGAACCATGGTGAGGATCGTCTTCCCACCTGGTTAATGGCTGACCGTCCACCCAAACGCGGCCTCCACTCCATATTGGCCCATCGGCCATTCGTTCTCCTGAGTTTATGAACAGCCCACTGCCAGTTCAACGAGCTTATTCTTCCCATGATATCGGTAATGGTAGAACAACACTTCGTCTACCTTAACGCATTTGTCACATTCTCAACTTAGTTCAAAATAATAAACTAATTAAGAATTTCAGTATTATATCCAACTCATAATTTATTCTAACTAACAATTTCGTATGAGCCTGATGAGTAACGCCCACAAACTAAATGAATTAATAATATGTTACACTGAAATCTAATTTTGTAATCAAATATGTCATAATAAATTTATCGGTGGTAGGGTTGCGCTGTGCCGCACTCCCTGCTGCAGGGGTACATATTTCTTGTTTCTCCCGTCAAACAGCTTTGCTGTGTTTCGGAAAGAAGGTAGTGCAATTACTGGCACCGAGACTTAACAACTTATGTCTCAGGATAGGCAATACATAAATGAGTTGCCTGAGCTAGTTCCAGTTAACTAGTGTCTTGTGTTAGGTCTGGGACTCTCCCCTTCAAGCGGCTGACGGCAACTCGCACTGGTTTTAGTGCGGTATAGCGGCGCGGGAGGGGGGAGTCCCTCATATACCTGGAGACAACCCATTTGCCTGACTAACTAACATAAATAGTAAATAAATAAAAAGTGTTTTAAACATTTAATTACTTGCTTCATATTTCTTTGTGTGTGTTAGTTAAAAACTTGAAATAATCATGTCTTATATGCAGAAGCTCACTCAGAGATAATTCATATCATATCCTCTGGTTTTGCTTCGGACCGGAGCTTCCTGGGAAATAAATGCATATTAGTGTCATCGAGCATTTAACCGGAATAGAGCGGAAATGGTGTTTTGTATGAAAACAAATTCCGCCAAGCTGGCTGGCTGGCTGGCTTAACCTTTTATAGGTGTATAGCTTTATAAATAAAGAATAAAAAGAAAAAAAAAAGAAACCGCCAAATTTTGTGCTACCATGCTACGCTGGTTCTTTGCGCTCTGATTGGCTGATTGGTGGCCATTGATGGATGACTGGCCGAAGGGACACACATACAGATCACTGGTTGGTTGAATTGCTATTACGTCAGTGACAAATCACTGACCAGTTTCGGAATTTTATAGCTTACATTATACTAAATATGACTAGGTATATGCTTGATGATTAGCATCGAAAGCTATTTGAATTTGAATCCAATTTCATCTTAAATTAGTAATAAAATCAATAATTGTATATAATTGCCAAAAAAAACATTTTACAAAAAATTAAAACCGACTTCAAAAATGCTAAACTAAAAATTAATAAAATAACTGTGTTTCTTGAATTTTTGTGCCTACAACTTATGATCAACTTACGCTCGAATACTCAAACGAATCTCAAATTTAAGACGTACTTAAATTCGTGTTGTCCCTCTTTTTTTCTTTGAATCTGACACGTCGTAGCATGAGTTTAAGTACGTCTTACATTTGAGATTCGTTTGAGTATACGTCACTATAGTTACTTTTGGAGTGTCAGCAAAGGTAGGTAGGTAGGGTACAGCAACAAATACGACACTGACAGTATTTTATTACTTTTTAACCGACTTCAAAAAAAAAGGAGGTTCTCAATTCGTCTGTATGTTTTTTTTTTTTTTTTTTTTGTATGTATGTGACACGATATCTCCGCCGTTTGTGAATGGATTTCGATGGTTATTTTTTTGTTTGAAAGCTGTAGTTTCCAATTTGGTCCCATATTAATTTTATTAAGATCTGATAAGCCGTTTTTTAGTTATTCCCAATAATGTCTATTTTGTTGGTTTTGTTTATCTTGATGATATGATCATTTTATTACGTGTCGATGTAATAATTGTATAGGATGCTTTGGTAGCACACCGTAGTATGTCGCGGTCATCGTAATCATCATCATCATCACCATCATCATCATCACCATCATCATCATCATCATCATCCTTTATCCATCCACTGCTGAACATGCCTCCTTCAATGAACGCCAAGACGACGAATTTCGGAATCACTAAAAATTAAGAAATAAAAGCATTTTACAAAAAATTAAAACCGACTTCAAAAATACTAAACTAAAAAGTAATAAAATAACAGTTTCTTTAATGTTTGTGCTTACAACATATAATCAACTTAATCTTCTACTAATGTACAAACTTTGCGTTTACCACGTCATTATAGTTACTTTTGGAGTCGGTGTCGTATTTGTTGCTGTACATTACCTACCTACCTACCTTGGCTGACACCGACTCCAAAAGTAACTATAATGACGTGGTAAACGCAAAGTTTGTACATTAGTAGAAGATTAAGTTGATTATATGTTGTAAGCTCAAACATTAAAGAAACTGTTATTTTATTACTTTTTAGTTTAGTATTTTTGAAGTCGGTTTTAATTTTTTGTAAAATGCTTTTATTAGTTTAGTATTTTTGAAGTCGGTTTAAATTTTTTGTAAAATGTTTTTATTTCTCAATTTTTAGTGATTCCGAAATTCGTCGTTTGGCGTTCATTGGAGGAGGCCTATGTTTAGCAGTGGACGGATAAAGGAATCAGATGATGATGATGATGATGATGATGATGATGGTGGTGGTGATGATGATGATGGTGATGATGATGATGGTGATGATGATAATGATGATGATGATGATGGTGATGATGATGATGATGGTGATGATGATGATGGTGATGATGATGATGATGGTGGTGATGATGATGATGATGATGTTTACGATGACCGCGACATACTGTGGTGGTAGCACCAAAGCATTCTATACAATTGTTACATCGACAAGTAATAAAATGAGCATATCGTCGAGGTAAAAGGAACCATCCAAATAGGCGTTATTGGGAATAACTAAAAAACGGCTTGTCAGATCTTAACAAAATTAATTTTTACCAATTTGGAAACACCAGCTTTCAAACAAAAAGAATAACCATTGAAATCCATTCACAAACGGCGGAGTAATCGTGTCACATACATACAAAAAAAAAACATACAGACGAATTGAGAACCTTTTTTTTAAGTCGCTTAAAAAGTACCTAAAACTTACTACAGAGTCAGAGTTACAGAAAGTGCGTCTCCTTAAGGAGTAGCAAAATAATACTGTACGGCAAACATTATGAAATAGGCATGTAAATATGGAAATGAAATGATATTAAGTAGATTATTGAAATTGTTTTAAGTGGTATATTTACCGCGATTTTCATTTTTAATTCGCTCTTAAGACCCGTGAACAATAAATTCGTAAATAATGCTAAAACATGCTAAATATCCCATTATTAAATAGATAATAATTAAAACAGTTTAAACAGTGTGTAACAACTAAAACACTGGTACACTGTTCTAATCACTTTTATTCCACATTCAACATTCTGATAATGGATAACATATTACACATTTTAACATTAAAATGAATTAGAGAACACAACCACGATGTCCCTCGCAAAACGCCGGCGCCGTTGGCGCGTAACAAGTGAATAATATAATCCTACTAATATTATAAATGTGAAAGTTTGGATGTTTGTTACTCTTTAACGCAAAAACTACTGAATGGATTTTAATGAAACTTTACAATAACATAGCTTATACATCAGAATAACATATAGGCTATAATTTATCGATCTACTCCCACGGGAATGGGAAGTACGCGGGTGAAACCACGGGGCGCTGTTAGACATATTATATCATCTTAAATTATATTATTGTTTAAGATTAAAAAATAAGAAGACTAATTTACCTTAAAACGTTACGTTTTTGTATGACATTTAGCATTCAAATAATCATACACCGCCATACAAATAATAATAATAATGAACAGTGGGATGAGGAAGCATAAGCATTTACCGATACCTATTACACAGTTGCTGGAAAAAAAGTGATTCAAATAATAAACGGTCAAAGTAATTATTCAAAATCTTATTCTAAATGTATCTATTAGCTTATTATGTCTATAATGTTCTTACAAAACTACTTCTGGGTAGTGCCATGCCGCTATGCAGCCGAACTGGGCCGGCACGACCGGGATGGTACCTATCGTTCACGTAACACCGGCGTCAAGTGACAGCTGTCGAATTTCATGCGGTTTGTGAGTTTCCGGGGGCCAATTGGCGGGATTCGGAAAAGGAGGGCAACGCATCTTTAGTTGTGTGAATGTGTATGGGCGTCGATAGTTGCCAAAAGGCTTCGACTGCTCGTTTGCCCTCCTATGCTATAAAAAAGCAGCTCAACCGATTAAGTTGGGGTTTTCTCATTTTAACAATTCTGAGAAATTCAAAGAATTTTTCAGGGTCAATAATATGTCTGTATTATAATTTACTTGTCAAAATGAAATGGTAAATTTTTGAGAAATCATCAAATCGACATATTTTACATACAGGAAATTATTGTTGGGCGTCTCATCAAAATGATGATACTCACGGAAAATTAGCTTGATAGTAATCAAGTGCAAAAATGGACCCTGTATCCTGGACCAAAACCGTACCGTTCATGAAAATTATGATTGAAAAAATGCTGATCATGACTAGAATAATAATACAAAATAAAGTTCAAAATCTAAATTCCACATAAACAATATAGACCACCGATTTGTAAAACTGATAAATTGACAACAAATCAATCGGTTCACTAGATGATTAAACTATTGACTGCTCAACAAAAAACTTGAGAGCGCGTCAGTTACCTAGAAAGGATTAAGAGGAAAAGATGGAATTAAAAAAATTGACCGCCAGTGCGACGCTGGCCAGATGTAAAACATCCACAATTAATAGCAATGTATAACGAAAAATGAAATAAAAACATGAGCGCACACACAAAGACGTCGAGTGTCGTCGCTGCCTAGTCAAGGCAGCGTCACGGCATTTATTATCAAACCAAATCAAAAATGAGCTTACATTGAGGGATACATAGGAAAAAAGACTGACGCAATTCCACTTTTTCGGTTTCGGAGCTAAACTATATTAAAACTACAATGTCATACCACATAATTGCAGTCTGTTTGCAGGTTTTCCAATCACATTCACGTAAAAACTTTTTAGTTGCTTATTCGTATTTGCCTCAACGATTGCCTTGTTAAACTTGGATTCTGAAAAAAAAATCCATTTTTTTTTTATCAACAATCATATCACATTTTAATGTTAGTTAATATAGAAAAAGAAAAACAAATGTAGGTACATACAATATTAATACACAACCATGAGTTTAGTACAAAAATTTGATATATCTTAGAATGTCCCTTCATGTAAGTCGTAAATAATATTTTGCGTGCCAACAAATTTAGTAAAAAGATTCCACCCAAATAAACATAGTTGTTACATCCTTTTCAAACTTAATAAAACTTACATAATCTTACACAAATATAATCGGTAATATGCTTTATTGTAAGTCACAATTATATTGCTATCTATGCCGATTTCGTTTAAACTTTTCTTAAATTAGCCCTAGCATTAGCTTCTTAAGGCGAGGTACCCGAAAATAATTTCAACGCTCGCTCCGCCCATTTCACATTGTTTCGATGAGATAAATTCATTTAATTTATTTCCATGCGAAAAAAAAAGACCGAAAGAGAGTGACGCCGCTCCGAAAGTATAAAATAAATCAGATAAAATAAACTACGCAAGTAAATAAACATGCTTTCAATTCGCTAGATAAGTAGCATTACTATCCTTTCTGAAAACCTCGAAGTATGAACACATATAGTTGCGGAATAATTAATTAGCAAAACAAAAAAAAACAAAATGGATACTGCTTTGGAATGAAAATCTATCAGGATTTTTTTACTTATCATGTTTTCCTATCCCAGTTCGTTAGAATATATAATGAAAATTGCACACTAAAATTTCATTCACCTTAAGTTAACTTACTTTCCTTAGAATATCGAAAGGTAAATTGCCAAAAATTCGAATTCCTCGTCTTAAAACTATATGTAATTAGAACATGTATAATTCATACAATAGATCGTACCGTAATAGATGTTGTATTAAATACCGAACAAGTATCATTGCAGCGACGACAAATATTCATTCGCCGGCTTCCAGTAGTAGTCGTATACAGCTAAAGCAACTATCACGATTGCAACCAATGGAATAAGAAAGCATAGGCATTTACTTATGTTCATAACACAGTTGCTGAAAAAAAAGTTTATAGTAATTATCTTTATGAAAATCTTTATAAAAACCTAACCAGTCAGAGGTGCTGCCGATAGAAGTGAAAACACACAGCGACACAGCACTCAGCAGTGAAGAGCAGCTGACTATATCTTTCTCGCTCGGGCACACTCGACGGTCCCGAGTTCACCCGATCGAGCCTTTCACCTCCAAGCGTGACGGATCAGTCTCACACATAACCTACAAAAATCTGTGTGCGGTGCGCCAAAAGAATTTTTCACTTCAAAAGAAAAAAATCCAGAAATTCAGGAAGATAAGGAAAGAAAGAAATGTTCAGTCATCAATAGCTGATAATCAAAATATTTACATGCATAAAAGATGCCTTTCCCTGCTTCCTTTTTAGATAATATTAGCTTTCCAAAGCATGAAAACCAAGCTTTGTTTCTTTATTTTCTGCAATAGCGAACCAACTTACTAAAAGATGGAGGTTTTTAAAACCTACGATGTTGGACCTTGTAAAAGGTATTGTCTAAACGTAACGTAAATAAAGTATAAAGTCTAAGATATTTTAAACATATTCATACCACATATCTCCTTTAAACTTTCCGTAATAAATCTACGAAACATTAACAAAAACTTTCAACTTTCCAGTAATGACATCGTTTTGTTCGACAGCTTGAAAAGTGACTCAACTTGACATCTTGACTAAAGAGTATTAGTTAGGGATGATAATGTATTTTATAAGTTTTATTACTTAGTGGAATAGTTAACGAGTAAGAAATATTATACTGTACTGGTTTTGTATGTAAGGTAAATATTACAGGTCTTTCTCAATCTTCCCACCATGGTTCAGGCCTTGACGTGGCGGTGGGGTTCAGTAGCCTAGGGTGAGCCCAGCACCTTGGGCGAAGCTAATTGAGCCGAGGGGGCTCGTTGTACCCCCCTTATAAGAAGAGCAAGAGGAGAGGATGGAAACCTCACCCCATTGTACTGTCCTGACGTTGGGAGGGGTTGATCTGTGGTGCGGGACATCCCCTCGGTGAAGGTTGGCGTCGGTCCCCTGACTTGTGAGACTAGTGACTGGTGCTGTTGCTACCATTTTTTTCGATAATAATTAGTGCCTTTGCATGATCCAAGTTTGCCTCTGGTAAGGCTCCTGGACCTATGAAGGACTCGCACTTGGGAATGCACTACCCCACTAAACCACCTGAGAGCGTTTTCAGTCGCTTTTCGAGGGTACGAATCTGCAGGCAACAGGATCACCTGTTCTTCCCGGATGCGATTAAAGCCTATAAAATTGCTAGGAAAATCAAACCAGCTAATATAATCACCCAGGTTCTGACGGGGCACGGTGGTTTTTCGGGTTACCTGCACCGTTTTAAGTGTAAGGACACCCCTCGTGTATCTGCGAACCTGGAGTGGATAAAACTGTTGCTTACATCCTTTTTGATTGTTAGATAGAAATTTAAGAGATGGATTTATAAATTACTGTGTAAAGACTGCAAGCCAAGTGATAGCAAGGAACAGGCAGTGTTGAGTGTCTACTTTGTAAGTATACACCTGCAACACTGCAAGTTTGATTTTAAGAGTGTGCTTGCAGTCAAAAAGATTGTAAGTGTTAATTTTAAAGTAATATCTTTATTGTTTATTTAAGAGAGCCTGCATTGTGTGATATTTGTCTGTCTTTGACTTGACATTGTGTGATATTTTTAGAAGGCATATGAAAATGCCAACATCAGACTTGTAATATTGTAAAATGGCTATTTTGGTATTGGTACTGTGTATACATCCATAATATGCATTCAATAAAAAGCGGTTATTTTAATATTACAAACAGACAATTTTATTTACCTGTATAGACAACAAAATAACTGCGTTCTATTTTTTTCTTTACGTATGTTGTGAGACCTAGCTTTTACAAAATTTGATGCAACGGGAAGTACGTACCCTAGGTTTTGGTTTGACAGACCGACAGACAGACAGTCAACAGAGTGATCATATTTTCCGTTTTGTCACTTGAGCAACGTAATCCTAAAAGGGTGTATTCATATACTGTAGAAGTGTAAAAAGCTTATATTAATGCACAGGTGGGGGGATACGCATGTGCCTCTTAGGGCGAGGCCGAACGAGCGTAATTTTTTGAGCTGAGTCGCGTAAAATGAGTCGCGAAATTTACGCTGCTTTCGGTTGAATACTGAAGTCCTGTTTGTGCCACACGGCGACGCAAATTCACTGTGCACATTAGTAGAAACCGAATGCGCTGCACTCGGTTTCATACTTTACATACATACATTCGGCGACTCATTTTACGCGACTCACAGCTCAAAAAATTACGCTCTTTTGGCCTCGCCCTAAGAGGCACATGCGTATCGTAGGATGTTTTCATGGGTAATACTATCCAACTTATGGCACACTAAATACTGGCTACGAGACTAATCATCTCACGTCTCATGAATTTAAACGCATGAGTTGCTTGGACTAGTTTTTATAACAATAATTGAAACATTAGAAATATTAATACGCTATAGTCCTTTATACCATAAACATATACTGTCGTATATTATGTATATGTTGCAGTCAAAACTCTTAACCAGTCAAAAGTACTATTGACTAGCAAAATCAGTCAAGTGCTTTTGACTGATGTTTTATTGCAGTTAAAACTACTTTTGACGAAGAGCGTCAGTCAAAAGTACTAATAACCAATAATTATCAGTCAAAACCACTTTTGACCAACCAGTTCAGTCAAAAGTACTTTTGGCTGATTGTGCTAGTCAATAGAACTTTTGACTGGTGAGTTTTGACTGCAACATATATAATATGCTTTCATATATTTCTGTGGCTTTCAAACATTTGTCCGCGGCGAACTGTGTAGCGCCTAACACTAGTTTAAATAAAAATACAATAAGAACTTTTTTGTATATAACGATTTATTATTTCAAAATGCACAAAAGGATCCGATACAAAACTATAGATCATCATTTTCTCCAATTTACGAAGCCGGCCTTCCAGAACTTTCGAAGAGATATTTTTTAAATAATTCATACGTTCCGTGTCTCTGAAACAATCGTGAATTGATGAATATTGTATAACGTGATAAAACTTTAAAATTAGATATTTAGAGATATAATTAGGTCCAGAATTTTTAGATCTAACAAATTACTAGATTAAAACCACTTTTTACAGAATTTATCGCGGTTTATTATGACTTATGAATGAGCGACGATGGCCTAGTGGGCATGGGCTACCCACCATGGTTCAAGCCTTGTCGTGGCGGTGGGGCTCAGTAGCCTAGGGTGAGCGGTGCACCTTGGGTGAAGCTAATTGAGCCAAGGGGGCTCTTAGTACGCCTCTTATACGAAGAGGGACAACAGGGCAGGGGGAAAAGGGCGAGGATGGGAACCTTACCCCATTGTACTGACCCGACATTGGGAGGGGTTGTTCTGTGGTGCGGGACAACCCCTCTGTGGAGATAGCGTTCGTCCTTTGAGGGACTGACTAGCCGGCGAGGTGTCCTGTCTGCTCATTAGATCCGGGGTACCTCACCAAAGGCGGCATTGGTGGCACTCACCGGGTTTTAGTGGGTAGGCCTGCATCCACCTTCCCATCTTTCGTTCGCAGCGAATGCCACATACCCGCCTGGGAAAACCCACTCCCCCGCGGGACGCCTCCGAGTATTTCCCGGCGTTAAAAAAAAGGTAGGTACTGGCGTGGTGTATTGTACGCGATCGAAATTCACAAATTATTAATATTTCATTAATTAATATTTGAACGATTTAATTTAAACATCTCAAATTAGCAATTATAACATGTTTAACTAAAGCGAGTGAATGTAGAGAAACACGAGTGTTTACATTCATATCGTGGGAACACACATTAACATTTCTCAAATGATATTTACCCAAGATTCAAACCCACTACCTTTCGTATCACAACGAATAACTTCACTAACTAAGGAAATGCCGCATGCATTTTGTGGTTAGTGGCACCATTAATATTGAGCCGAGGGTGCTCTTTGTACCCCTCTTATAAGAAGAGGGAACAAAAGAGCAGGGGGCAAGGGGCGAGGACGGGATCCTCATCCCATTGTACTGTCCCCACGTTGGGAGGGGTTGTTCTGTGGTGCGGGACAACCTTTTGCGGGACTAGCCGTCGAGGTGCCCTGTTTGTTTTCTAGATCCGGGGCACCTCACCAAAGGCGGCATTGGTGGCACTCGCCGGGTTTTAGTGGGTAGAGCTACGTCCACTTACTATCTTTAGGGCGCAGCGAGTCCCACACCCGCGTGGGGAGACCCACTCCCCCGTGGGATGCCTCAGAGCATTTCCCGCCGTTAAAGGAAATAAAGTTGCAGGTTAACTAGTTTATAGTAATGGGCGACGTTGACCATTTACTGTGTGGCTCGTTTGCCACACGTGACGCGGTGCAAGCACTGGTGATACGATGCACCGAACTACCGATATAGAACTAATCGAACTAGTTTCGTTCAAGAAATAACCAGGATGGTGGTATCATCCCCCTACTCACATAACACGCTGGCAGCCCACAGCACCAACCCGAGGAACACCCCCAGTACACACGTCACCGCACATGCCACCGTCTGGGCAGTTGTGTTGATGGCATCGTCATTGATGTACACGTTACCCCAACTGAAACAAAAAAAAAAGTTTAAAATAGTCTTAATACGTTTAAGATTAAGCATACTGTACGTAGAAAAACTTTTGGGATATAAAATATTAGTATAGTACCTACCTATTAAGTCTTGGCGGTCATTGGGGGAGGCCTATGTTCAGCAGTGGACGGATAGAGGCTGATGATGATGATAATGATGATGATGATGATTACCTATTACATTATGTGCTTGTTTTTTATAACATACTAGCTGTGGCCCGCAGCTTCGCACGCGTTAACTTACTCAACTACTGTTAGTCACAGCGTGATGTTATATAGCCTTCCTCGATAAATGGGCTATCTAACACTGAAATAATTTTTCAAATCGGACCAGTAGTTCCTGAGATAAGCGCGTTCAAAGAAACAAACTCTTCAGCTTTATAATATCAGTATAGATAAAAGCCATAGTTAATTATGTACTTAGACAAAAATTGCATGCAGAGCCGTCTCAATAAATATTCGTATACACTAAATAGATGTAGAACGCGCTCATGTTATGGGACGGGACGGTGGATATGTAATCACCACCGCATACGCACATTTTAAGTTAAAACACGTAATTATTAGTATCTAGGAAGAGAAATAATAGTTTTGGGATAGAAATGTTATATCGCTGGTCGGTAAATACAGTGAGTTAGGAAGAACTTGAGACCAGTCGGGCACACCACGCAGATATCGAAGCGATAAGGAAGGCCTTGAAGGTTTTAGGCCCCATAGGCCTTCGGTCCTCCTTACAAAACTTAAACTGTAATATAAACTGAAACAACTTTACGGATTTTATCGCGGTTAATATATATTATATATTTTTTATTATATCGGCGGCCAGATTGGACGTGGACAGTGCCTTTATGCAGCATTGGACTCGTGTACATTTGGTCAAAGACACCAGACCTTCCAATAAATTCAATTTAGATAACTTACTAACATAGTTTTTAAGATTATTTTGTTACCAACAGTCTATGGGTATTTATTTGTTAATCCCGAAATAAATGATTTTATTTTATATATTTATTTTATTTTTATTATCGCGCCTATGTCTCACCATGGTTGCTGTAAAGTATCCGAAACGTCGGGCTTGCGAAAGTCTTAATAAACCGCGATAAAATGAGTAAAAGTTGTTCCATTATAAAGAGTGAAATTCACGTAAACATTAGAAAAAAAATATTTAAACTGACCACATATCTATTATATTAGACGCATCTTTCCAAAATCCCCTTTAATAACCTCTAAATTAAGAATTACATTTATATTTTACGCACAAAATTTCTCTCGTTTGAAATATTGACGTGCTGACATTTGAGTGACGATAAAAACAAGTACAATATATTTTCTTTTCATTAAATCAGTTTCGTCTTAATAAAAAAGGGATTTATAGAATATATATTTCGTCTTTTCTTGTTTTTTTTTTATAAATTTGTTTGACATAAAAAAGCAGCAATTGACCAATAATATTGCTTATTGACTGAATCAAAGTGCATGCTAATTATCAATATTACTTTATGGGTCAACTAATAACAATATAAATGGTATGAAGGTCGTTTTGCAACTATAAATTAATGTACCGTAACTTTGACTAAATTAATGCAGCCAGATCTACTTTCGTACAACTAAATTATTTATAATAAATAAATAATTATTGAGGAAGGTTTATGTTCAGCAGCGGACGGAAAGGAGATGATGATGATGATAATAATGATGATGATGATAATGATGATGATGATGATGAAGCCAACATTAATAAAACATCCCTTGGAACCATTTGAAAATACTGAAATTTTATATTAGCAAAAAGCTTTTGAGTGTGAGATCCATTTATTATTAATTAGGTATCTAATTTATATTTATTGTATATATGTACTCTATAGATATTATAATATTTTTTAGCCTACTAGCAGTGCCTCGCGGTTTCACCCGCGTAATTCCCATTCCCGTGCGAGTACAGGGATAAATTATAGCCTATATCAGAATGTATAAGCTATATTGTTATTGTAAAGTTTCACTAAAATCCATGCATTAAGTACTTTTATGTGAATAAGTAACAAACATACATTCATATTATATTATTACATTAACTTTTGAGTTTCAGTACACTGGTAAAAGATTAAAAAAATCAGATGATTAGTTTAGATAAGTACCTGCTACATCCAAATTCATCCCGATTCACAATTACCGGTGGGAGGGAAGCGCTGTGCCGCGCTCCCGGCTGCATGGGTACAACCATCTTGCTTGTTTCTCCCGTGAAACAGCTTTGCTATGTTTCGGAGAGAAGGGCAAGACAGGCAGTGTAATTACTGGCACCGAGACGTAACATCTATGTCTCAGGATAGGCAACACATAGATGAGTTGCCTGGGCTCGTTTCAGGTAAACTAGTTTATGTTCATGGGCGACGTCGACTACTTACCATCAGGTGGCACGTTTGCCAGTTTGCCTATCCAACTAATATAAAAAAACATACCTTATTTCTTTATAATATATGTAGTACTTTTAAATTGCTTCAAAGAAAGTCTCAGCCAATACGAACAGCCCGCAAATAACGATGACACCAATGAGCGCGCAGCACAGCAACTTGCAGATCAATTCAGCACAACAACGACAGCAGAAGCAGCACGGGAATGAAATACAACCACCACTGCCGCCGATTATGATGTTATGAAAACTAAAAAACATCAATAGGTTTGAAGACAAAACTATTACTTTACGCATGGAGTATTTAAAAGAAATAACCATCCTGTGTGGGTGAAAAGTAAAAAAAAGTAGCCGCATATTATATACACATGGCGTACGTATACAATGGCGCTGGTGTAGCATGTGGAAGGATTGTTTGTATACATAAAATATGTGTGTGCGTGCGTAATTTCTTGACGCACACAAGTTTAAAAATCCTTCCACTTGCTACTGAGGCACCATCTGTAATTTGTCACGGCAACACCGTAATTTGTCACTTTTTGGCGGACACTTTTCATACACAGAGATGGTTCTACATTTTTTTTCTTTAACGCCGGGAATGCTCTGAGGCATCCCGTTGGGGAGTGGGTCTCCCCAGGCGGGCATGTGGGACTCACTGCGCCCGAAAGCTGGTAAGTGGACGCAGCTCTACCCACTAAAGCCCGGCAAGTGCCACCAATGCCGCCTTTGGTGAGGTGCCTCAGATCTGTTGAGCAAACAGGGCACCTCGTCGGCTAGTCAGTCCCTCAGGGGACCGACGCAACCTGCACAGAGGCGTTGTCCCGCACCACAGAACAACCCCTCCCAACGGATTGAGGTTCGGATTCAAATGCAATTCAGTTGAAGGAACGGGGTGAGGTTCCCGACCTCGCCCCTAGCGCCCTGCTCTTTTGACCCTCTTCATATAAGAGGGGTACAAAGAGCAGCTCCCTCGGCTCAATTTGCTTCGCCCGAAGTGCTGGTTCACCTAGGCTACTGAGCCCCACCGCCACGACAAGGCTTGAACCATGGTGGGGTGGTTCTACATTTCCCATGGTCACGGGCTCCTAGTATTTCTATCGTCACGGGATTGACATGTTTTTAACTTTTTTTATTTAAATTGTATTATAATGTTTAGTTTTTGAATTAATCATATATCATAAAAGGTAGTGCCATGCTGCATTGCAGCTGATCTAGGCCGGGATGGTACCTCTCGCTCACATAACACCGGCCTCAAGTGATAGCTGTCACTTGAGGCTGTCGCGTTTCTTGCGCTTTGTGAGTTTCCGGTGACCCATTGAGGGGGATAGGGAGAAGGATGGCGCATCTGCGTGGGCTTGGTTGTGCGGATGTGTATGGGCGTCGGTTTCTTTAGGCTCCGACTGCTCGTTTGCCCCCTTATGACATAAAAATATATATATATTTAATTCGATTTCAAACAGGTGGAATTAATTCTTACAGTTACTACGATACAATCCATGTTCTCATGCACAGGCTTATGGTTTATCAAGTCTTAGATTCTGCTGCAGAATTACAGGTCTACGATAATGGTGACAAGAACGGCGTCGTTGTTAATATAATCCGCAAGAAATAACGTCATCGCATGGAATAAAATTCTTCAAAACAGTAGGTACATATTTACAAATAAAACTGATTTGAATCTATCTCTTAGCCGATATGTTCATGTCCCTTACACATCGTACTAAACTCCAGAACTGTGTCGATCAAAGTACTCAAGGCAGCGTTCGGAACCGTACGATAATTATCGTACACATACGTTAATTTTGTGCCTACGTACGATGTACGATAGCATATTATTATCGTACGCAGATTGTACGATAATTTCTATCATGATGCAAAATTTGAGAATTTATATTATTTCACTCTTGCGCTGATAGTATAAATCGCATGATTTTATTTTGTCCAATAAAATCTTGGGAAAATACCGGGCAATACAAGTTCTCTATTCCTATTGGTTCCTACGATTCGCTCTGCTAAGTTTCACCACTGCCGATACTGTAACTTTATCCAGCGCCTGCTGTACACTAGGAGTGTGCGAATAGTGTTCGAATTTTTTATTTCACTACCCATTCATATCCATTTCTTCTTTATAAATACAAAATTTTGGCGTGTTTCATACCCAACTTGCATGGGAACAGTGAAATTTTGTCTGAGTGAATTTTAAGCTTGGCGCGTTTATTGAACTTAAAGTGGAAAGGGAATCAGTTCAGGTCTGTACCACGTGTAAAACATTTGGATTTCAGTGTTCTGTTGATTTGACAGCGGTGGTTTAAAAACGATAGACTATAGAGTACTTGCATGCATATCAATATTACAATTTATATGATTTATTTATCTATAATAGACATTATCCTAAAAAATACGATAATTTCGATCCATGTACGATAATTTTACGCCCCTGGTACGATAGTCAGTCCACTTCAAGTTGCTAACGCTGACTCAAGGTATCGCTCCGGCCCACGGATATCCGGTGCTGAAATATGGTGCGTGTTTAGTAATGAGAGCCTGATAGAATGTTCCAGATAAAGCGACCCAGGAATATAATGTACTTACAAAATATGAATATGTAGAGATACATTTTTAGGGTTCCGTAGCCAAATGGCAAAAAACGGTAAAGATTCGTCATGTCTGTCTGTCTATCTGTCTGTCCGTCCGTATGTCACAGCCACTTTCTTCCGAAACTATAAGAGCTATACTGTTGAAACTTGGTAAGTAGATGTATTCTGTGAACCGCATTAAAATTTTGACACAAAAGTAGAAAAAAAACACATTTTGGGGATCCCCATACTTAGAACTAAAACTCATTTTTTTTTATCAAACCCATCCGTGTGGGGATATGTATAGATGTATGGATAGGTCTTCAAAAATGATATTGAGGTTTCTAATACCATATTATTCTAAACTGAATAGTTTGCGCGAGAGACACTTCCAAAGTGGAAAAATGTGTGTGTGTAACATCTAAAGTAAGAGAATGATAAAACTAAAAAAAAAATATGATGTACATTACCATGCAAACTTCCACCGAAAATTGGTTTGAACAAGATCTAGTAAGTAGTTTTTTTTATACGTCATAAATCGTATACCGAAATTTAGTATTTACCTTTCATATGCAATCTACTCAAATATATATAAAAAACATTTAATTCCATAAACATAAACCTTATTTTTTGTTAAAGTGTCTAATGTTGTATATTATGTAATGGTACGGAACCCTTTGTGCGCGAGTCCGACTAGCACTTGGCCGGTTTTTTTTTTTTTCGAATGATCTATGCTAATGGCCCTAATGACGAATCGTCGGTTTTTGGTTAGCCAGTTGGCTCACCTAAGTATTTTATGAGGGGTGATGGGCGGCCGATATATGCTCAAGTGTGCAATGTTGAGCAAGATATGTCTAGCCGCCAAGCGTCATTTCTACGTACCCGTCGTTCACCCTGGTAATATCCGGATCTACTAACAGGCATTGCACACCACCAACTACCCTGGGATCCGGGTAGCTAAATGTAATGACGCTATCTCGCTAGTGCACTCCAACACGGCGGGAGAATCCCTATACCATCATCCGTGCTCCTACATCATAAATATCCACTACACCCACTTCCTCTAGATCCCTCACCCATCCTTTCCTCTCCCCCAATCCAAGGTGTCAGACGGACCGTGCCGAGGGATGCGTGGCCAAGGGGATGCTTGGTTCCAAACGGTGTCTCTCCAATGAGATGGCAATCTTGGAGTAGTAAGTGGCCTTACCCGAGCAAGCGGGGCTCTGCTCGGGCTGACCTTTTAGTTCCCCTGCTACTCGTGGGATAAGATGGAGAAAGATTTAAAAAACACAAATAACCCAACCCCTTCAACGGAAGGCGTCGAACTTCCAAGTTCGCGCAGACGCGTCGAAAGCGAGTCGCTTGCGAACGCTTTTGACGCGTCACTGAAGTTCTCAGAGGAAGCACTGCTGGAGTCACCTACCCCGTCCCCTAAAAAGGATGAGGCCAAAGGTTCCGGTGGTGCAGGTAGTAGTAGCAACATAGACCCGAACACTTGGCAGATTAGCCGCAGTAAGTGGAAGCGGGAGAAGCGGAAGCTAAAAAGACAGATCCAGGAGGCCAGCTTGGCTCCCGCGTCGCGGGGCTCTCAGGCGAAAGCCTCGACGAGCGCTGGGGCGGGGGAGTCAAGGAGGCCGCCGAAAATCAAAAGGCAAGGGACGGACCCTGAAGAGGGCCTGTCGCAGCAGCGCCCGGCCAAGCGACAAAACCGAGGTGAGGCTCTGACCGAGGGACCGCGCTGCTCTGCAAAGGAGCAGAGCGATCTCGCGGTCATTGTACACCGGGAGGATGGCGCTAGGGTGGACGAGGCTGCGGCGGACCTCATCAGGGATAAGCTGGCGGACCTCATATTCGCCAAGATGGAGGATACCCAGGATGACATGGGGAGATCCACTGCTTTTGCGACGTCGGGACTGGTGTCGGAAGGTTTCTTCCTTGTGACACCGCTCACGATGGAGGCGAGGGAGTGGATCCTGACATGCGATTTTGGCGTGTACAATGGAATCCCACTAAAGGTAAAGCCACTGAACCGGAGCAGAGTAGCAGTCTGGCTGCCCGGTAAAGTGGACTTAAGAGCACCAAAGTTTCTGCAGGGGCAGAACGCGTATAAGACCGAATTGAGGATGTCGGAGTGGACCCTTATCTCTAGGGAGAAACTCCCTGCTGGGGAGAGACTGGTGATGGGGGTCCCCAACGACATTTTCAAGGAGGACTTAGGACATGTCTGGCTCAATTACCAGGCCACCCAGGTTCAGGCCCGATTGCTGCGCACGAGCAGGCAGCAGGCGAAACCTGATGTGGCCGATACCGGACATGGTAGCGGGTCTAATGTGGCGGACCAGACGTCACAAACAGTGTGCCCTGGAACACGCATCGGGCACACACAGGACACAAGCACACAAACAGACCCACAGTACTCCACAGAGGAGTCGCTGGGGGGTAAGGGCAGACATTGCGGTTGTGTCTGTTCGGGAGCAAAAAGATGCGCCCCACAGCTCCTGCGATCAGCCCTGCCCGTCAGCGGCCCAAGCGCAATTACAGACACAGACCTGGGACCTGTGCAGACCGCCTCGCTGAAGACACCTGAAGATCACCATAGTGTGACTGACGGTGATCAGAAGCGGGGCCCGAAGCATTAGGTTCCGGGCGGCACACACACCTTTTTTTACACACACAATGACTCTACACAATAACACTACACAAGCACACACACATACAAACACAACACAAAATAAAATAAAGATACTTCAGTTAAATTTGCACCATTGTCGCGAAGCCATGACAGAGCTTTGCAGATTTGTGGTATCAAATAACATAGACATCGCCCTGCTACAAGAGCCCTATGTAATTAATGGCCGTGTTGTTGGCATCGGCTGTCTGGGTGGTGAAACTATCTACCATCGTGTTGGTGAGTCCAACCCCAGAACATGCATCTATGTTAGCAACAGAGCTAGGGCGCTAGGACTAATGGAAGTTGAATGTTACAGAGATCTCACAGCTGTACTAGGCACACTATGTATGGCAGATGGGAACACAAAGAAAATGGTCTTCATGTCGGTCTACATCCCGAGCGAGACGGACTACGAACCACCAGGACAACTCATAGAAGAGACAATGATAAAATATAGAGGTATGGGTATCCCGGTTGTTGTAGGCTGTGATGCCAACTCCCATCACAAGGTGTGGGGCAGCACGGATTGCAACAAGAAGGGAGATTTACTACTTGAATATATTCTTAGCACTGACCTAGAAATAATTAACGTAGGCAACACACCCACGTTTGTAACTAGAACAAGGAAAGAGGTTCTTGATATTACATTAATGTCAAGCGATGCCTCCCATCTGTTGAAGGACTGGAAGGTTGACACCTCTTATGCTTTCTCAGATCACCGCAGAATAACATTCCATCTGGACTGCCAGCTGGAAGTAGTAAAATTTAGGAACAATAGGAAAACAAACTGGGATACGTTCGATCTAGCGTTGAGAGAGTGGATTCCCGGTAAAAGAGAATTAGGAGAAAAGGAAGAAATAGAGCAAGAAGCATGTAGGCTTGAGAAAGCTCTTAACGATGCCTACCTCAAAGCCTGCCCCCAGAAAGAGATAAGACCTGGGAAGGGACAACCCTGGTGGAACAAATCCCTGAACAAAGCAAGGAAAAGGACTAGAAGGGCACTTAGAGTCGCCTTGAACAGGGACGACGACGAAAGCTGGAGCAAATACAGAGAAGAACGCAACAATTTTAAGTACCAGAGCCGCAAAGAAAACAGAAACGGGTGGAGTACATACTGCGAAAGCGTTACAAAACAACCAGAAGCGGCCAGGCTGGTAAAAACGCTAGCAAAAGACAAAACCTGTAAATTAGGAAGCCTAAGGAAAGGTGACACCCTAGTAGTGGAACCCAAAGAAATACTTGCAGAAATGATGGCCACACACTTCCCGGATAGCACAAGCTATTCAGAAGAAGACATGGTTGTCACATCCGGTGAGAATCTAGCAGAAGCGAAAGCGGAAGCGGAACTGATTATCACCGAAGAAGCATTAACATGGAGCATTTCATCATTCCTACCGTATAAAGCGACGGGACCCGATGGCGTCTTTCCCAAGATGCTACAAGTTGCCCTTAGGTATATCAAAGATGACCTACTCACCATATACCGGAGTAGTTTAGCAACAAACTACATCCCCAGTAGCTGGAGAAGAGTCAAAGCCGTCTTCATACCTAAGCCAGGGAAGGTTACATATCACGAGGCGAAATCCTTCAGATGTATAAGCCTTTCTTCGTTTGTATTGAAGACACTCGAGAAGATACTAGATAGACACATGAGAGCAGGGATAGAAAAGAGTTCAATGCCGCTACACGCCAACCAACACGCCTACATGGAAGGGAAATCCATTGATACGGCATTACACAACGCGGCAATAAGAATTGAAAGAGCTATAGAGAACAAAGAATATGCCCTTGGCTGCTTCTTCGATGTAGAGGGAGCCTTTGACAAGGCCACCCCTCAATCCATTGTGGAAGCACTTAACAGAGAGGGGATATCTGGACAGATAACGGGATGGATAACTAATATGTTAAAACATCGCTCGATACAAGCTGACTTAGCGGGAACGACATGCACCATTCGAGCAAGAAGAGGATTTCCGCAAGGAGGATGCCTGTCTCCGCTCCTATGGTGCATTCTCATAGACGAATTAGTATCAAAGATAAACGCCATGCACATTTACATACAGGCGTACTCAGATGATGGTCTAATTCTGGTCACAGGTAAAATACTAAGCGTGACCAGAGACATCATGAAGCGAGGAATCGACACAGCGCTACGATGGTGCAGGGATAATGGGCTAAACCTGAACCCAGCAAAAACCAAGCTAGTGTTATTCACAAACAAGAGGAAGATTGATAGCATGATTCCATTGAGAATTGATAACGAAAATCTAGAGGTAGTCAATGAAATAAAATATCTGGGAGTGATCCTAGATAGAAATCTGAACTACAAAGCCCACGTTAAAGAGATCTGCACAAAATCCAAATGTGCCCTTGTGCAATGCAGGAGAGCGGTAGGTAGAACCTGGGGCATGAAACCAAATGTGGTTCATTGGATCTACAAGGCCATAGTACTACCAAGAATTCTACATGGAGCCTTAGTGTGGTGGCACAAGGCACAATTAGGAACGAACAGGAAAGAATTCACAAAAGTACAGAGACTAGCCAGCATCATGATATCGAGCGCCATGAAAACAACACCAACGGCGGCTCTAGAGATGATACTCGGCCTCAACCCAGTTGATCTCACGATCAAAAAGAAAGCGACTGAACAATGGTTCAAGCTTAAGAGCAACAAATTATGGAAGGGAGGGCACTATGACAAAGGTCACGCCGTAATAGCAAAACAGTACGAAGAAAATCTATCCATGATTTTATCAAACAATGATTTGATAAAGAAGGAGAGAATCTTCGACAAGAAATACAGGATAAGCATAGGCTCGAGAGATAACTGGAACATTAACATCGACCACCCAAAAACAACGATGGTCGGCTACACAGATGGATCCAGGAAGGAATCGACAAAGTTATCAGGGGCTGGCGTATATATTAGCCATCCAACTGAAATAAAAGCATCGTTTAATCTAGGCAGATTCTCCAGCGTATTCCAAGCGGAGATATTCGCAATACGAGAATGCGCCAACATGATTAAACAAAATATCACTAGCGCACAGAGGATTGAGAAGGCAGTCATATACAGTGACAGTCAAGCGGCATTGAAGGCCCTCAACAAGAGGGAGACTATCTCAGCACTGGTCAAAGAATGCAAAAACACCCTGCAAGATCTAGCAGACCAGACTGAGATAGAAGTTGCCTGGGTACCTGGACATGAGGGAAATGCGGGCAATGAAGAAGCAGACAGACTGGCGAGAGAAGGTGCCGATGAGGCGTTCATAGGCCCTGAGCCGAGACTGCCAATAGCACACAGGATAACAAAAAATGTTATAATCCTGAGAATAAACAAAGAAACAAACCAGAGATGGAATGACACGAAGAGCTGTAGACAGTCGAAATTCTTCATCTCGACGCTTGACAGCAAGAAGACTAAAGAGTTGCTCAAACTCAATAGGAGCAACATTAGAACAGTTGTGGGAATATTGACGGGACACTGCCCACTCAACAGACACCTGTCAATAATGAAGCTAGCAGAGGACCCCCTATGTCCTAAGTGCAAAGAGAAAGAAGAGACCAGTCTGCACTTCATAACGGAATGCCCAGCATATGCATACGCAAGATGGGAGCTGTTTGGAGCGGACGAGCTGAAGAAGGAAGATTTAGCATATCTAACCATAAGGCAGCTAAGTAGTTTTTGTAGATCAACACGTAGGTTTGAGGGGGTGACACCAGAGGGGCAAATGATAACCCGTCCCCGCATCTAATCCCAGAGGCGAGCCTGGGGAATTGGGTGAAATGGTCCCGTTAATGAGGACTGATCACCCGTCTGGCCTTGCTGGTGTCCCCACCCTTAAATAATAATAATAAGTATTTTATGAGAGGGGCTGCCTCCTGCCAACCGTAAAGGCTTCGAGTACACGGCCTCCTGGCGACGAGTCGGGTTTGTTTCTGTGGCGGGACTGTGCCGCGTCCGCGTGGAAAGAGATAGAAAATATGCAACCTGATGGTAAATGGTCAGCGACGCCTATGAATGTAAACGCTTCGGACTAGTGAAAGCAACTCATGAATTATACATTAACCTATCCTTTTTTTTCCTTTAACGCCAGGAAATGCTCTGAGGCATCCCGCGGGGGAGTGGGTCTCCCCGCGCGGGTATGTGGGACTCGCTGTGCCCGACAGCTGGTAAATGTACGCAGCTCTACCCACTAAAACCCGGCGAGTGCCACCATTGCCGCCTTTGGTGAGGTGCCCCGGATCTAGAAAACAAACAGGGCACCTCGACGGCTAGTCAGTCCCGCAAGGGACCGACGCCACCTCCACAGAGGGGTTGTCCCGCACCACAGAAAAACCCCTCCCAACGTCGGGACAGTACAATGGGGTGAGGTTCCCATCCTCACCCCTTGCCCCCCTGCTCTTCTGTCCCCTATTCTTATAAGAGGGGTACAAAGAGCCCCCTCGGCCCAATTAGCTTCGCCCAAGGTGCACCGCTCTCCCTAGGTTACTGAGCCCCACCGCCACGACAAGGCCTGAACCATGGTGGGGACATTAACCTATCCTAACCTATCAGAATGTTATGTTATTTGAATAAAATATTAAAAATGCAAACAATTTTTTGTCCTTTGTAGATGACAATTTCACTCGTGAATATATTGTAAAGCGTTCTTTCATTGTATTCTGTGAAAGGGTCCGAACTTCCTTCAAGTCGTTAAGTACAATAATTGGAAACTGTCGCTTAGAGGAAGCTTTTACGAGGTCGCCCGGCAACATTTTTCGTGAATCTTTCAACTGGTAATTGTTTTTATGAATATTTTAACCGACCAAAATATACATAGATTTTTGTTTAGCTTTTTGTTAAGATAAAAATGGAGGAAAACGTAACAGTTACCATATTGTGTGCATGGAAGGGCATAGGAAGAACGGACGTTTTCTCCTTGGGCACTCTTTTTTATCTTTTGTGCCAGGAAATGCTCTTAGGCATCCTGCGGAGGAGGGGGGACTTCCCAAGCGAGTATGTGGGACTTGCTGCACCCGAAAGATGGTAAGGTGGACGCAGCTTTACCCACTAAAACCCGGTAAATGCCACCAATGCCTTTGGTGAGGTGCCCTGGATCTATTGAACGACAGGGCATCCCGACGGCTAGTCAGTCCCCGAAGAGACTGACGCCACCTTCACAGAGGGTTTGTCCCGCACCACAGAAAAACCCTTCCCAACGTCGGGGCAGTGCAATGGGGTGAGGTTTCCATCCTCGCCCCTTGCTATTTTGTCCCCTCTCATTATAAGTGGGGTACAAAGAGAAGCTCCCTCGGTTGAATTAGCTTCGCCCAAGGTGCTGGGTGTACCTTAGGCTACTGAGCCCCACCGCCACGACAAGGCTTGAACCATGGTGGGGTCCTTAGTCACTCTGGGCAAGGGCGCCATGATCAATGGAGTCCCATAATTCCTATTTTAATAAATATCTTTGGTAAATCATAAGAATAGTGTCTAAAGCATTCAAGTTTCACAAATTTTTTACATAATTAAGATATTGATGTCTAATACTTTTTGCAGATCTCCGAATCCATCTTTGTTGTTCTATCGAATAGGTTAGTAAGTGCATCGAGTGCGTACTGGTTCACATATTGTATTCTAATGTTTACGCGAATTTCACTCATTATAATGAAACAATTTTTACGGATTTTATCGCGGTTTATTAAGATTTTCACAAGCCCGACGTTTCAATAGAGAAGATGGCTGGCTCTTACCACCTGCTTGGGATCCATCATTAATATTATCAAATCAAAATCCAAGCATAATATGTCACAGATTAAAGATACAGTTAGCACTTTCTGCGTAGATAGGACTGACCAAAATATTGATGTATCATAGGGTAGTTTCGAATAACTTTGTAATGATAGGACATCTGTCACCTCAGTCCTCCCGTGACCATGGTTGCTGTAAAGTATACGAAACGTCGGGCTTGTAAAAATCTTAATAAACCGCGATAAAATCCGTAAAAAATGTTTCATTATAAGTGCATCGAGGATAAAAGTCTAGAGATCTGAGAAAAGTCTGAGTGGTATGTGTCTTTTTTATGTCATATGAAGGTAACCTAGCAGTCGGAGCCTTATGGTGACTACTACTACTGACGCCCATAGACATCCGCACAACCAAAAGTTAAGCAGATGCGTTGCTCACCTTTTCCCTATGCCCCCCAATGGGCCACCGCAAACTCACAAACCTCAAGAAACGCGAGAGCATAGGTGTCACTTGACGCCGGTGTTATGTGAGCGAGAGGTATCACCCCGGTCGTGCTGGCCCAATTCGGCTGCAAAGCAGCATGGAAAAGAACAGAAAACAAAATTTACATAAATTGCCTACATCATGACAGCTATTCAGAACTCTGGCGACTCAGATTCGCCGTCGGATTGGCTAAGATATTAGTACCAAATAATATTATTTTACTGAATTCAGTCATTAAGAAATTCCTAATAATATCTAGTCTTCGAATATTTTGAGTTAAAAGCTTATTAAATTGTACATTACCACATAATTTTGCAGTAAACGATTGCGAATCCATAAGTGTAACAAGGTTTCTGATTTCAACAATTAATTTATTGTGATCCTAATAATATGGGAAACATATTTTGAAAGAATATGACGCTACTGAGTTTGACGTTTTCCATCATTGCTTATTACACTTTTTTATTCTGAAGAGTAAAGAGTGGTTTAGCACTGCATCTCATCTAAATAAGTGAAAATAATTATCTTGAAATCACCTCTGAAAGGGTGATTCACAAATGAAAAACAGAAATCGATTCGAGTCCCTAAGCTATCATACATTATAGGTACAATTAGTTCTACGACTACTTCGAAACGTATTTTCACGCATTCGGATCGGATACATCTCAAAATCGCTCTAAGGAATTGTATGTGTTCTAAAATATATTCTTATATAATGTTAAATTTATCGATAGTTTTTATAGAATTTTACAAATTTGAATATTTGAATAGTAATTGAATTTGTGGAACAATATTATAATGGAGTGCATGCTTCGCTCTAGTCTGACACTCCCCGACCTTCTAGTAAAATATTTATGAGTACCTAAATCATCTTATGCGAAAACAAAAAATTTTAATACAGAATACTTATTATTACTTACTTGTAACTTCGATCCTACCGTCGACCTAAGTCGTAAGTCTTGCGATCTATAACAAAGATGTTTAATACAGAATACTTATTATTACTTACTTGTAACTTCGATCCTACCGTCGACCTAAGTCGTAAGTCTTGCGATCTATAACAAAGATGTTAAATACAGAATACTTATTATTACTTACTTGTAACTTCGATCCTACCGTCGACCTAAGTCGTAAGTCTTGCGATCTATAACAAAGATGTTTAATACAGACTACTTATTATTACTTACTTGTAACTTCGATCCTACCGTCGACCTAATTCGTAAGTCTTGCGATCTATAACAAAGATGTTTAATACAGAATACTTATTATTACTTACTTGTAACTTCGATCCTACCGTCGACCTAATTCGTAAGTCTTGCGATCTATAACAAAGATGTTTAATACAGAATACTTATTATTACTTACTTGTAACTTCGATCCTACCGTCGACCTAAGTCGTAAGTCTTGCGATCTATAACAAAGATGTTTAATACAGAATACTTATTATTACTTACTTGTAACTTCGATCCTACCGTCGACCTAAGTCGTAAGTCTTGCGATCTATAACAAAGATGTTTAATACAGAATACTTATTATTACTTACTTGTAACTTCGATCCTACCGTCGACCTAAGTCGTAAGTCTTGCGATCTATAACAAAGATGTTTAATACAGAATACTTATTATTACTTACTTGTAACTTCGATCCTACCGTCGACCTAATTCGTAAGTCTTGCGATCTATAACAAAGATGTTTAATACAGAATACTTATTATTACTTACTTGTAACTTCGATCCTACCGTCGACCTAAGTCGTAAGTCTTGCGATCTATAACAAAGATGTTTAATACAGAATATTTATTATTACTTACTTGTAACTTCGATCCTACCGTCGACCTAAGTCGTAAGTCTTGCGATCTATAACAAAGATGTTTAATACAGAATACTTATTATTACTTACTTGTAACTTCGATCCTACCGTCGACCTAAGTCGTAAGTCTTGCGATCTATAACAAAGATGTTTAATACAGAATACTTATTATTACTTACTTGTAACTTCGATCCTACCGTCGACCTAATTCGTAAGTCTTGCGATCTATAACAAAGATGTTTAATACAGAATACTTATTATTACTTACTTGTAACTTCGATCCTACCGTCGACCTAAGTCGTAAGTCTTGCGATCTATAACAAAGATGTTTAATACAGAATACTTATTATTACTTACTTGTAACTTCGATCCTACCGTCGACCTAAGTCGTAAGTCTTGCGATCTATAACAAAGATGTTTAATACAGAATACTTATTATTACTTACTTGTAACTTCGATCCTACCGTCGACCTAAGTCGTAAGTCTTGCGATCTATAACAAAGATGTTTAATACAGAATACTTATTATTACTTACTTGTAACTTCGATCCTACCGTCGACCTAATTCGTAAGTCTTGCGATCTATAACAAAGATGTTTAATACAGAATACTTATTATTACTTACTTGTAACTTCGATCCTACCGTCGACCTAAGTCGTAAGTCTTGCGATCTATAACAAAGATGTTTAATACAGAATACTTATTATTACTTACTTGTAACTTCGATCCTACCGTCGACCTAAGTCGTAAGTCTTGCGATCTATAACAAAGATGTTTAATACAGAATACTTATTATTACTTACTTGTAACTTCGATCCTACCGTCGACCTAAGTCGTAAGTCTTGCGATCTATAACAAAGATGTTTAATACAGAATACTTATTATTACTTACTTGTAACTTCGATCCTACCGTCGACCTAAGTCGTAAGTCTTGCGACCTATAACGTGTTGTTTTGAGACCTTGTGTTAGAAAATGTATCTAAATAAACAGATTTTTGCTGCTTTATAAATTTAGGAAATTATATTTAAGAACTAAGTAACAAAATAATAAAAGAAAACATGTCAAATTACTCATTAAATATTTTGGAACAAATACAGACTAGGCTGTATGGACTATGGTCTTTTGTTTATTCATTGTAAGAAAAAAGAAAAATTATATTATCGTTCGAATTTCGATGAATATTGTGCGTTAATTATTAATTACGGTCTAGAATCACATAATATTTGTAGCCCATAATTATTGTAATTTATCACAAGAATAATAACTATATCTCCAATAATTTAATAAGTTTTGTTGTATCTGGTTTTACTGTGAAATGTATAAAATTAGATATCGGCTATATTGACTGATTAATTCGTATTGTAAACATAAAAGTGATAATTTGTAATACCTATCTTAGAAGATTAAAAGTTTACTTTTGGATCAAGTTGGTTTTAATTATCATATTCAGAAGTGCTGGATCAAGATTATCTACGGCCACGCGTGGTAATGTACATACAGTATAGGTAACGGGCGGAAATTGGTAAGCGAAATTTGTTGTTAACATTTTACATTAAAATATACATATATTAATAATATCAATGACCAAAGAATAAAGATCCAAAACAGCTTTTATTTATGATTTTAAAGGTATATTGTATTTATTATTTAAATGTTTAAAATGGTGATGACAATTAATTTTTTTTATTGCTTGTATGTAATGTAATTTGAATTTAAATTAATTTATTTTGACCTATTTACAATGTTGACAATCTTATATTTATTTTATTATAATACTAGTACAATAGGATTAAGTTTGACTTAATTTATATTTTATAATATTTTAACACATTTATATTGAACAATTTAATCTTATTGACTTTTAATGAATTCATGCATAATGTGCATCATAAATAATTAATTTCTAATTTCTTACTCTTCAAAAATTTGCACACCATGAAAATGGTAAATTGTGAGGTATGGGTTTTTTTTTTTTTTTATATGTAACATCTCTGTAACCACAATTTAAGCAAATAAATAAATTATTATTATTAGTATTATAAAACCGAGTGTTACCAAACCCTTTCAACTTGTAGGGTAATTTGTTAATTGTTCTCAGGTGTTTTTGATTATTGTTATGCTCAGTTTTTCTTATTAAGTTTAACCATAAGCAAACAGTCTACGTAATGTATATCATATTATTATATATTTTATAGGCGATGAACTGCTAATAATGATATTGTTTTTCAGATTTTGTTGTGATTTTTCTGGTCTTTGTCTCGGTTCGTTTTTTTTGCTTAGTTGCGGTTAGATCCAACTGAACTATTGTAACTTTTATAGATATTCAATGTAATTATACATGTATATTGTATGTACATGTAATTTAAGTATGTAAATTATTATATTAGCCTAGAATAATTATTTTGATTATATATACATATATATATATATATATATATATATATATATATATATATATATATATACATATATATATATATATATATATATATATATGTGTCAGTTTCTTACGCCGTTAAACTATGGCAGGTCGTAGTTACACGCCTGAAGGCCTTGTGCCTTATTTAACAAAACCAGCTACGATTAGGAACAAGACTGAACCGGTTCGCACAAGCCGTAAGCGACAACGTAATTCTACCAGTAGTAGTTCCTCTTCGCGTTCACCAAATCGATATTATAAAATTAGCAATCGTCACCGTAAGTCCGTGAGGCATGGCCGTTCGTACTCGCGACGAAATCGGTCATGTCGCCAAACCCGAGATTCGTCTTCGTCAACGCGTCATGGCTCACGTTCAGCCCCTTCTAGAAAACATGCACGCAATGATTTGTCCACTTATTCTCGTTCACCTCGTAAACACCGTAGGTCGCGTGTAAAATCTCCGTCGCCGCGACGACGACAGAAGTCGCGTTCAATGGCACGCAATCGTAATAGACCTAGTAGCAATTTATTATATGAAACATCTCAAGAGGAACAATTAAAATCACACCCCCAATCTAGTCCTTTAGAAAATACGTCAAAAAATATCCTCGATAAATTGATAACTGCTTTACAAGGCGGTAGTAACTTTCGTAATAGTAATGCGACACATGTACAGGGCTCACAGAGTGTTATTACCGAATTCGATCCGGCTTCAAAGAGTCAAACTGTAAATGATTGGATTTCCAAAATTAATGAGTCTGCTGAAATTTATGGATGGACAGAACAACAAATTATATTTTACGCTTTGCCAAAACTCTCCGGGTTAGCAAAAAAATGGTATGACGGCCTTACTAGTGTCAAGTTCTCATGGCTCGAATGGCAACAAAAATTATTAAAAACATTTCCGAGTGATCAGAACTATGCCGACCTTTTAGTTGAAATGTTAAATCGACGAAGCAGGCGTAATGAAACATTGGTAGAATATTATTATGATAAAATTATGTTGATAAATCGATGTCAATTAAAAGGTCGACAGGCGGTAGATTGTTTAAGCCACGGTATCTACGATAACAATATTAGAATGAATATTGAAGGAGCACAATATGGTGATTCAGAACAGGTTTTAAATTACTTCCGAAATATTTCGCATAACGTTAGAGGAGAAGCCTTTAAGAGGTTTGATGTCCGAGATCGAAGTCACTTTGATCAATCACGAAAGTTTTCTGTGATTCATGACAGTAAACCAAAAAATTCTAATGAACTCTCAATTATTCGAAAAACTCATCATTCGGTTACCTGCTACAATTGTAAAGAAGTAGGCCACACTGTATCGAACTGTACTAAAGAGATTTTTAGATGTAATAAGTGCAAACGTTACGGTCATATAGAATCAAATTGTAAGGTATATTTAGGTGACAATTCTAATAACATTCCAAACGTTGTTACCTCAAAAAGTACAGATTCAACACGTATTTTGAAACAAGTTATGAATATTGATGAAATCGTAGGTAGTAATGAAAAGTATTTTAAAAAAGTAAATGTAAACGGTATTGATATATCCGGATATATAGATCTGGGAAGTGAATGCACTCTTATTAGTGATCTAATAAGTAAAACCCTAGAATTAAGTTTAAATACTGACAACTTACCAACTCTTAGAGGATTTGGAAATAGCGCTATTATTCCGGATGGTAAAATAGAACTTCACATTAAAGTAGATCAAGTCGAATTGCAATTATCTGCATTTGTTGTTCCCGCGTCATATTTGCCCGCTGATATATTAATAGGACAATCGCTGACAGAACATCCCTCGGTTAGAGTATTTAAATCGGACAAAAAATTAATTATTTATCAAATTGCGCCAAACAAGTCTAACGTGATTGTCCTTAAGGCTAAAGAAGACTCTACCGTTTTCCATAATAATTCTATAGAAGTAAATAGTAATTCAGATTTTTGTGGGTTTGTAAGTATTATGCCTGACCTGAGACTAAGTATTGGGTCGGAGTACTTGATACTACCTGGATTATATCCTATCAACAAAGGTATTGGACATGTAGTTTTGATTCCCCTCAACGGTAAACGGATATTTCTAACTAAAGATAAAATTTTAGCCCGGGGTATATGTCTACCGAATGAAATATTCCCCGACAATATTAAAAATAGTTACGTCATGAACGTCCGACATATCTCTAATGCTGCTACTCTAATTACCGTTGACGACCTGAATATTGACAGAGATTTAGACTCAGGGGCTGTAAATAAATTGTTAGATATTTTAAATAGCCATAGGGATTGTTTTGCGTTCTCAACTGCTGAATTAAGCAAAACCTCTGTTGCGGAAATGAGAATTAGTTTACATGACACGTCCCCTGTAACATACAGACCTTATAGACTGTCTTTAGCAGAACGCGAGAAAGTGGGGCAAATTATAAACGAACTCCTAGTCAACGATATTATTAGAGAATCCAACTCTGAATATGCCAGCCCAATGATATTAGTACCGAAGAAAAATGGTGAACAGCGCCTGTGCGTCGATTATCGGGCGCTTAATAGGAAGACGATTAAAGACAAATACCCTATGCCATTAATCGAAGATCAGATAGACCATCTTCAAGGACAAAAATACTTTAGTACGTTAGATCTGACACAGGGCTATCACCAAATTCCCATGTCAGAAGATTCCAAACATTATACAGCTTTTGTTACCCCAGATGGCCACTACGAATATAATCGTATGCCATTTGGACTAACAAACGCTCCAGCAGTATTTCAAAGAATGGTCCATTCATTACTAAATAAACATAGAATACCAGGTGTTCTTGCATATATGGATGATATAGTAATAGGGTCTAGATCCATTGAAGAGGGAATCGATAAATTTATACAAGTTCTTGGTATGTTACGTGAGGCTAATTTGTCTCTCAACTTAAAAAAATGTAATTTTTTCCGAAAAAACATTGAATATTTAGGGTTCGAAATATCTTCGCTAGGGATTCGGCCTGGTTTACGTAAAACAGAGGCAGTTATAGCCTTTCCGTCGCCTCGGAACCCACATGAAGTGCGGCAATTCATAGGTTTGGCTAGTTTTTTCCGCAAGTTTATTCGTAACTTCGCAACTATAGCTAGGCCTTAAACGACCTTAACACGAGCTCACACACCTTGGAAATGGGGTGAGGAGCAGATTAATGCATTTAGACAAATCAAAGAGTCCCTAACTTCAAGACCAATTCTTAGCATTTATAATCCTAATCACCTCACTGAGCTGCATACTGATGCCAGTCATCTGGGTATCGGGGGAATCTTACTGCAAAGAGAAAATGAGAACTCTCCTCTTCAGGCTGTTGCTTACTATAGTAGACAGACTTCTCCTGAAGAGCGTCATCTCCATTCATATGAGTTGGAGACCCTGGCAGTTGTGATGTCTCTCAATCGCTTTCGTGTTTATTTGCTTGGTATTCAGTTCAAGGTGGTGACGGATTGTAATGCTTTGAGAACGACATTGACGAAACGCGATCTTATTCCAAGAATAGCCAGATGGTGGCTTCTGGTCCAAGACTATGATTTTACGGTTGAATACGGACCTGGTAATCAACTCCAACATGCCGACGCTTTGAGTCGTAACTCTTTACCATATACTTGCGATGATAAAATAGAAATTAACGTGTTCAGAATTAATTTAGATGATCAGACTTTGCTTTCAATACAGTTGTGTGATCCAAAATTAAAACTTATTAAATGCATCTTGGATAGGAATTGTTTGGAGGCAAAGGATGTGCAAAATAACTATTGTTTAAGAGATGGCAAAATATATAGAAAAGTTGGGGAGGATTATAAATGGGCAGTACCACGTGACGCTCGATGGAAAGTTTGCCTTCTCTGCCACGATGAAAGCGGTCACTTTTCTTTCGACAAGACCCTAGACAAAATGCGTAGGGACTATTGGTTCCCGAGTATGGCTCGGTTTGTTAGGAAGTATGTACGGGCATGTATTCACTGTGCGTATGCTAAAGAGCCGTCCGGTAGGAAACAGGGAATGTTACACCCAATACCAAAGCCTACCACGCCTTTCGAATGTATTCACATTGATCATGTAGGTCCGTTTGTGCGCAGCAAGTGTGGGAATACTTATGTATTAGGAATCGTAGACGCATTCACAAAATTCATAATGCTACGGGCCGTTAGAAATACTAAAAGTAGAACATCGGTACAGGTCTTGAGAGAGTTCATTGGTTTGTTTGGTTCTCCGAAAGTCGTAGTTTCCGATAGGGGTACCAGTTTTACGTCCGACGAATTTAAGCGATTTATTGATTCAAATCAAATTAAACATGTTAAAAATTCGGTTGCAACTCCAAGAGCTAATGGACAGATTGAACGATATAACCGTTCGATTTTGAGCTCGCTAACGGCTCTAAATTTTAATAAAGATGATCGTAATTGGGATACGGAATTGAATAAAGTGCAATGGAGCTTAAATAATACTTTAAATAAGGGTATTGGCAAAACTCCAGCTGAGGTCGTTTTCGGTAAACATACTGTTAACATTACAGAAAGTCATTTACATGAAGTTTCAAATAAATTGGATTTGGATAAAAACATACATGAGACCCGCAAGGAAGTAGCTTCCCACATAAGGAAAGAACAGGAGTCCATGAAAGCTCGGTTTGACAAAAAGCGACGTGTTGCACATGTATATAAAGTAGGAGATTTAGTAATGGTATTGAAAAATGTTCGTAATGTCGGAAATAGTAATAAACTTGTACCGCCGTACAGCGGTCCGTATAAAGTGTCTGCTGTGTTAGGTAATGACCGTTACGAAGTATGTAGCATAGACGGATTGTCAGGTAGGAAATATAAGAATGTGTATTCCGCGGATAAAATGAAACCATGGATACGACTAGGAACCGTCGGTAGTTCTGATGATGAAGATGAGGATGTAATTGTTGAATCAGCCACTGAATAACGACATCTCATAATGTATTATAAGTATTTATATTTATGTGTATGTGTCCTTGTGAATTTTATATTTAACTGTATAATGAATTAGATAAAGTTATAACTAATATTCATGATTATATACTTATTTGTCTGTTATACACATGCATTCCTAAAAGTACTTACTAAGTAAAAATCTAGCGGTGATTGTGATTAAGCGGGCCGAGATCTGAGACCGTAATCACACTGAAATTGATGACCGTGGCAGACTATAATACGCAGGAGGCCGATACACCCAGTGAGTGTACGCAGCAGCTGGCACTGGAAAGTAGACCGGTACACCCTGTGCGTGAATGCAGTAATGTCGTCCAACTACAAGATAGATACAGCCTATGTGTATGATACTTCAACTACAAGGCCGATACACCCTGTGAGTGTACGCGGTAGTGTAGTCCACCCCAGAGTAAATACATCCTGTGTGTGTATGATACATTGTCAACAAGGCCGATACACCCTGTGAGTGTACACGGTAGTGTTATCCAGCCCAAAGTAAATACACCCTGTGTGTGTATGATACATTAACAACAAGGCCGATACACCCTGTGCGTGTACGCGGTAGTGTTATCCAGCCCAAAGTAAATACACCCTGTGTGTGTATGATACATCAACAACAAGGCCGATACACCCTGTGCGTGTACGCGGTAGTATACTCAACCACAAAATAGGTACACCTGTGTGTGTACGATACATTAACTGCAAGGCCGAAACACCCTGTGCGTGTACGCGGTAGTGTAGCCAACCACAAAGTAGGTAACTGCAAGACAGACACATCCAATGAAGCAGAAGCTGTACTTGTAAAATAGAACCCGATAGTGTGAGTGTGTGCGTAAATGTGAAGTGTACAACGAGTTTAATAATAATATAAAGACACTAAGTGATTGAATGGGGTCATTCAATATTTACTAGGATGGCCGAAAGTTTCTAAAATTATATCAATTAATGTAAAAAAAAAAAAAAAAAAAAAAACTATATAATGTAAAAAAAAAACTAACTATATGTTACTTAAACTGATTGATCTTGAATATTTTTGTTCATAAAAAAAGAAAATAAACAAATTTTGTAATCAATTTAATCGCCTGTGGACAGGCAAAAATTCAGGATGGCCGATTGTTAGAAAATGTATCTAAATAAACAGATTTTTGCTGCTTTATAAATTTAGGAAATTATATTTAAGAACTAAGTAACAAAATAATAAGAGAAAACATGTCAAATTACTCATTAAATATTTTGGAACAAATACAGACTAGGCTGTATGGACTATGGTCTTTTGTTTATTCATTGTAAGAAAAAAGAAAAATTATATTATCGTTCGAATTTCGATGAATATTGTGCGTTAATTATTAATTACGGTCTAGAATCACATAATATTTGTAGCCCATAATTATTGTAATTTATCACAAGAATAATAACTATATCTCCAATAATTTAATAAGTTTTGTTGTATCTGGTTTTACTGTGAAATGTATAAAATTAGATATCGGCTATATTGACTGATTAATTCGTATTGTAAACATAAAAGTGATAATTTGTAATACCTATCTTAGAAGATTAAAAGTTTACTTTTGGATCAAGTTGGTTTTAATTATCACTTGTAACCTGTGTCTTAGACCTAAAACTGTGCCCTATAACATGCGACCTGTGACTATAACTATAACCAAGCTACTACAGGTCACAAGCTATATACTATAATATAGCTTGTGACCTGTAAACCGTCACTTATGACATGCAGTGTTGACGGTCGACTGGTCGAGAGGTCAGGCTAGGTTCAGACCTTGACGTGGCGGTGGGTCTCAGTAGCCTAGGGTGAGCCGCTACACCTTGGGCGAAGCGAATTGAGCCGAGGAGGCTCTTTAAGCTAAAGCTCTTCTTATATGACCCCTCGGAGGGGACAAAAGAGCAGGGGCGAGGGGCGAGGACGGAAACCTCACCCCATTGTACTGTCCCGACGTTGGGAGTGGTTGTTCTGTGGTGCGGGACAACCCCTCTGTGGAGGTGGCGTCAGTCTCTTGAGGGACTAACTAGTCGTCAACCTGTTTGCTCATTAGATCCGGAGCACCTCACCAAAGGCGGCATTGATGGCACTCGCCGGGTTTTAGTGGGTAGAGCTGCGTCCACTTACCAGTTACCACTTTTCGGGCGCAGCTCCCACATACCTGCCTGGGTAGACCCACTTCCCCCTGGGATGCCTTAGGGCATTTCCCGGCGTTAAAGAAAAAAAAGAGGTCAGGCTACTGGACACTTTACGCAGCGGTCATAGACGTGTATAGTATAAAATATTTATATTTTCTTATAATTTATTCCCGTTTCTAGTACCCGTAAACTTACGATATTCTACTATTATTATTAATATACTTACGAAATCACCACGGGGCTAGGATAACGTGGTGTGATTATTAAATAATATTTATTTTTTTATTATTTACAATGTCCTGTCACAATTGCTCCCTGCAATTATAACTTGTGACTATTTAATTCGATTAATTCGATGACTCGATTTAATTTTGCATACTGTTTGTAGATTGATCCAACTTGAGATTTGAACACGATAGGTTGTTGACAGCAGAGCATATTAAGCGTTTTGCCTTAAAGTAGGCACAATATTTTTGTATCATCATCATTATTAGCCTCTATCCGTCTACTGCTGAACATAGGCCTCCCTCAAATAACGCCAAGACGACCGATCCCTTTTAAACAACCATTTTAAACGTAACTTCAATATATCTATCTCATGTCGCCACGTCTATAGGGTTCTCTGTCTACGATATTAAGTACATTTCAACACAACCATATCATATACGTATATATAATTACAATCAAAAACAAGGTAAGAAATATGTTTTATTTCAAACTAATATTTCTAATGTAACATTGTGCTGCAACTCTCTGAGTTTTTTTAATAGAGATGTGAAATTTGTATCCATTATTGGAATGATTATTGTGCGAGCTTGCCGAAGATTCTGATCTGGATTTGATGACTTTGTTGCAGCGTCTGTTACAATTTCAGAGGTTGTTTCTGTCCCAAATTCTGTTTCTGTTTCTGTAACAGTTTCTATTTCTGTTTCTGCAACAGTTTCTAATTCTGTTTCTGTCACGCTTTCTGTTGTAGGTTCTATTTCAAATGCAATTTTTACAGTGGGTCTTCGAAAATAATGTACTCTCCTAGGAGGGGCTAGTGTCGGTCTTTCAGATTCTACTGTGAAATTAAAAGTTATATTGGTGGATTATAAAAACTGGCCAATTGTGTTATTTAAAAAAAAGTTTGCTTTTTTATTTTATTTTTTCGGAGGGATCTATGCTAATGACCCAAAGGCCCTAATGCTTCGATTAGTTTGTAAAAGTAGGGGGGGTGACCACACGGCCTCCAGGCGTCGGGTTGGAAAGAGTTTGCTTACGATTACAGTGATTTCTACTGATTTGCAAGCAATATGGTTATTATTGCCCTTTATGAATTTATTTCAACATTATTTGTTACTTCTTTTGGTTGCACTTTTAAAGTTACTTATATTTGAAACAACTACATCATGATTAAATGCTTTGGATATAAGAGCATAGGTACATTGTCTTGTTTCTTCAATTTCTACACAAAATACTAATTTTAAAAACGTTAAGCGCTTGCGAAGCTGAAAAGTCATAAGGAATCCGATTTTTTTTCTGTCAATTACATATCTTTGACTGGCCTGTTGATCTAGCGGTTAGTGACCCTGACTGCTAAACCAGTAGGTCGTGGGTTCAATCCCCACCCAGGACAAATGTTTGTGTAATGAACATGATCATTTATTCTGTGTCTGGATGTAATTTATCTATAATATGTATGTATTTAGATACATAAGTAGTATGTGTCAGTTGTCTGGTCGCCATAATACAGACTCTGCCTAGTTTGGGATCAGATGGCCGTGTGTGAGTTGTCACAACATAGTATTATTATTTATATTATTACCCTGTGTTCCTGTAGTCAAATCGATGTAGCAGTAATTGTAGCCCAAACCGATCCCGAGCGCCAGCATGATTATGACCGTAGCTACAATACACGTGACCACGAATGCAAATGCGCAGCAAGAGACTAATCTGGAAACAAATTACAACTAGCTTTTATCAAACAATAATTCCGTTAGGTCAGCGTTTTTTAACGGCCCCCGGGGGGTCGTGAAGTCGCAGTAAAAAAATAAAAAAAAAAATAAAGTTTTAAAAGTATTCAGTAAAAAAATATCTCCGCACTCTGTGACAAGTACTTACAACTTGATTATTTGATTATGAAATAAATATTTTGTACGGATTTGATATTTGTAAAGTAATAAAATGCGATTTAGATACAGAGCCTCCTCGGTTTCTAGCTCATATTTGAACGTAAATAAGAAAAAAAAACTAAATAAACTTTCGCAAAAAACTTTTACGGAGGTCGTGTAATGAAAAAGGTTGAAAAACACTACGTTAGGTCAATATACTATGGTGAATTAACCCAATCGAAGGGTACAAGGTATGTAGGGTACGTCCCAAGAAATTAATTTGCCTGTCCCTTAGGCTCCAAGGGTCCCATGATTAGTTGTTATCTCCATCGACTTAGGCGACACAAGGATTTTAGGATTTGTATGTTATAGACTATTGGGCCAATATAATAGGTCAGGATGAGTTCCAACGCTTTGTCTCCTGTCTTAATGACTTTAGACCGATCTTACACAGTTTTAGCTTGAAATGGTCTCATGTATAGAAGTACCAAGCTATTTTGGTCCTGTTATTAACAATTTTTAGAAGAGGTAATTATAATTTTTCAGACCACAGAGAGAAGAGGATAACAAATATAGAAATGTTTAGGATAAGGCTCTCTCCCAACAATCAAGCCACAATCTACTATCTCCCAGGCAAGAAAAAAATGCAAAAAAACGAAAATTATATTATTTTCGTGTACAAATACAATATAACAATACCCATAAAAAATTGTTACAAAAATATACTTTTTTACGCCGGGAAATGCTCTGAGGCATCCCGTTGGGGAGGGGCTACTCCCCGGAAGCGTATTGGGACTCGCTGCACCCGAAAAATGGTAAGGTGGACGCAGCTCTAGAATGCCGCCTGGGTGATCCTGATCTATTGAGCAATCAGGGCACCTTGACGGCTAGTCAGTCCCGCAAGGGACCGACGCCAACTCCACAGAGGGGTTGTCCCGCACCACAGAACAATCTCCCAACGTCGGGACAGTACTTTAAGCTACTGAGCCACAAGACAAGGTTTGAACCTTTGTGGGGACAAAAATATACTTCGATCTTAGAATAATTTATTGTAATTATTCTAAGGCTTCGATCAATTTAATTCAATACTTTTTGTTTTCATACTTACTTTTCAACTATGTACATACAATTGCTAAAAAAATAAGCGACTCTTGTACAGTAGCACATATTCAAATGAAATATTAAATTTATATATATTTTGAATAAATAAACTTAAATTACGACGTATTTTAAGAAATTTAATACTAGTGTCAGAAATGACGTAATGTATTTTTAACAGTCTCTACATTAAAGACATCAGATATAATATTATATTCCTAATAACCATAGAATAACAAACCTGCTTTTGGGTGATGATCATATATAATTGTGGCCACTGTCCCGACGTTGGGAGAGGTTGTTGGTGCGGGACAACCCCTCTGTGGATGTGGCACTAGTCTCTTGGGGGACTGACTAGCCGTCGAGCTGCCCTGTTGCTCAACAGACCCGGGGCACCTCACCAAAGGCGGCATTGGTGGCACTCGCCGGGTTATAGTGGGTAGAGCTGCGTCCACCATACCATTAACATCTTTCGGGCGTAGCGAGTCCCACATACCTGGGGTGTCCTTTCATCCACCGCGGGATGCCTAAGAGCGTTTCCCGGCGGTAAAGAAGAAAAAAGGTGCGAACACGATCTCCGTGTAGTAGCCGGTCCGTGTTGGATGCGAGCAGGGGTGGTCAACTTCGACATTATTTGAGACCTATTTGGGGATTGTTCAGTGCTGCAAGCCTATAAATAAAAATGGGTCTTTCATAATAAAAAACTTCAAAATGCTGAAGAGTTACTATTAGTAAAAATATTTAACTATTATTATAAGTTTTAAAACATTAATTGTTGAGCATTTTGTGTTTAAAAAGTAAATAAACTTAAAATAAAATATATATAGTGAAATTTTTTATATTAATTTTATGCAATGGTAACATTACTACATTTGAAGTTTAGTCTGTGTTGAAGTTTTTACTTGGAATTATAAAATGGCTGCTTTGTTTGTTTTCATTTAGGTTTTCATAGTTTGAAATATAAATGTAATTACTGTCGTTTCGTTGAAGTTTTTCTACATTTGAGTTGAGTTGAGCCAGTCATCTCCGTAATCATGTGAAGTGAAAGTGTTATAGGACTTTTAGTGACAAAGACAATAATTACGTGTTATTTTACTAATTAGTGATAATATCAATAAAACTATTATTGTGAAGGAAGCAGTTGGAAATTTTAACGTATAAAAATTGTTAGGATTGTATATTATTGTTTATAGAAATAGTAAATGTTAACTGTGGTGAATAAAAAATTTGCACAAAATTATAATTGTTTTATTTAATGTGATATCATGAATAATTTAACTTTTGAATTGATTCAGGACACTTATAAGATCTGTTTATGGAAGTGTCGATATCAATTCTGAAGCCAAAATAGGTATATTCTATTTTGATTAAAAGAACATGCTAATCAGGGTTATTTAAAATTGCCGCTCAAACAGTTTCTGTGGGACTAACAGAGATGGCAGCTGTGTCCTGTCCTAAACTGTTTTGTATGAAGTTGACCTTCTTCCCGCTAGGGTAATATTGTTCTGTGGATGCGAGTAACAAGGGATCGGCTGTCTTAGCGTTCATTGAAGGTGGCCTATTTTCTACAGAGGATAGAGGGTGATAATGATGATGAAAATATAAATCATTTTAAGAAAGTGACTGTAAATAAAGTAAAGAGTATAGTATCAGTCACACAATGTTGCCGTCCAAATTCCGATATAGCCTGACCAGAAATATATGAACCCTGTATTGGTGTCGCCACTATATCTTATATACCGTAACATATAGTATTATAGACCATACAGAAATTAGTTCCGAAATATTCGTCAATATGACGGGGGTTTTTATTTTTCTGGTCAGGCTTTAACTGAACATACACCGGAAAACAAAATCATAGTTTATAATTTTTTTCAGTATTTCACTAGAAGTGGCTTAATCCACATTTCTACTCCTTTCAATCCAAAAATCAAATAATTCTTCCAATTTGAGAAAGCTCTTTAGCTCTTTCAAGGTCATACGTTATAATAATAACGTATTGACCGACATACGACTATTGATATCAATTGATATTGATAATGACAACTATAATAAAAATACCATCAGTATATTCTAAGTGTATGAAAAATACTATACATATTAATATTGTTCTAAGCTTACGTACAGCTTGGCAAAAAAGAGTATGACGTGGTGACAGGTGGAACTAAATATTTTACTAAATGGAAACCTATGATGTTGACAATACTGGGCCGTCAAATACTAGATTTTGAGTAAAGCTTAGTGTTTCACATTTATTTTTAATGATTTGATTAAATTATCTTGCTGATTTTCCATATTATGATGAGACCTAAGTGAAAGTGGCGCCCTCATTTTTTCCATACTCTTTTTTGCCAAGCTGTAAATAAGGTATTTTGTCTACAATAATATGTTGTAATAAAAACTTTGTTTTTACATGACTTTTAATTAAATGCCAGATAAGAAAAAAAAAATATCAACGTGAAACGTTTTTTAGTGAAAAATAATGGTATATACAATATTGAGCGCGGAAAATCTTCCGGAGAATTTAAAAAAGTAGGTATTAGTAGATTTTGATTTCATAATACGTGTAGCAAATCTCTTTCACTTAATATTTTTCACATAAATAATCAGCCGCGTATGCTTCGAAGTAGTAATAGTAGTAGAAGAAGTAGTAGTAGAAGAAGAAGTAGTAGTAGAAAAAGTAGTAGTAGAAGAAGAAGAAGTAGTAGTAGAAAAAATCGGTTGTCTGTTAAGTCGGTTTACTGACGATAGTTGAACGTGACAACGTCATAAGAAAATGGAACGCCTCAGAGCGAGGTAACGCCGCATGCGTCATGTTTTTTCGTTCGTGCAGCCGGCTCCATCGAATTATAAGACGTTGTCACGTCAAAAGTAGTAATAGAAGAAGAAGTAGTAGTAGAATAACCATCATAGTGATAATTTTGGTAGGTTCTAGAATCTTCCTATATTTTGTGTATGCTCTCTTCATATTGTGATTTCATTCTCCTTTTACTAAAAATTACTAGATCATTGAAGCTTTATAAATGTTGTGTACAGATGTAATTGGGCGTCAGATTTGTAACTGTATTTTGTTCTCTATTGTGTAATTCTATATTGTGTAAATCTGTTCCTTTAAAATCAACTGGATGAACATCAGCTCAGCTACTTAGAGGGATCTCTATAGAGGGACATCTATATAAATTTAAAAGCTTCCTAGAACTTAAACTTTTAGTGCTTTTTTGTCTTATTTTCAACCATGTTGTTTGTTAGAAAACCAAAATGGATAATATGCGTAATGTGCTCTGCTGGCTTCCTCATCACTATAACGTTGGCAGTGGCCATCGGAGTATTCATTGGATATGCCTACTGCTACGTTGAACATCGCTCAGGATTTCAAAATGGTAGGTACCTATTACTTGGCAATCCAAAAAAAAGTTGACTTTGAATATGGAACTCTTGTACATAATATAGCATTAGATTATTTTAATCTCTTTTTTTTTCATTTCGAAGGGTTACGTTAAATGCTAATAAAAAAAATAACCAAGCCTTGAGCGGCGATGGTCTAGTGAGCCACAATGGACTAGTCAAGTCTAGTGGGTATGGATTTTGAGTGAGAGGTCCGGGTTCTATCCTGTGATGCCTAGAAATGGTTTTTTTCTAAATTTCTACGTGCACCTGAACATTTGACCATCGCTTGCTCACCAGTGAAGGAAACATCGTGAGGAAAGCTGCCTGCCAGGCGATTTTTTTTTTTTTAAGGCGTATGAAGTTCAGAATACAGCGGTAATGTTGTGTTTTGACGACGGGCCGGACGTACATACAGATTGCTAGTTGATTGAATTACTATTACGTCAGTGACAAACCACTGACCAGTTTCAGAATTTCATGGCTCTCACATTACCACTCTATTCGTTTATATGCTATACTATGCATATTAACTCAAAGCCGAAGATTTGTGTGATACATTTCATGTCGCTTGTCTGCGTGAAAACCACCATCTTGCTTCTTTCGTTAGTGAAAAATCTTTATGTCGAACAGAAAAGCAAGACAGGCAGTGAAGTTATGGTCACCAAACTTTACAATCTTACATCTTAAATCTAAACCCTAAGCACTAGACAATATAATGAAACACTAAAATAACACCTATAAATCTACAGCAAACTTCACTCGAACAAGAACCGTCCGAGAGGCAGACCCTGATAAGGCAAAAACGACTATCAACGGAGCGATCGCTTCCAGCGTCATCATACAAAGCATCTGGAATCACTGGCTCCAGTTCTGGAACGGGACGCGTAATGGAATCAAGAAGGTCGTGCAAAACACAACTGGTGTAATACAATAAATTTTCTTCATCTGGTAATATTTTTTTATTTCCTTTTGTTTCGACTTAAGGCGAGGCACCGCAGGCGAAACGGGTAAAATGGCTGGCAAACCATCCAATTTCCATCTTTTTTTTTATATTTACTATTATTATTCTTCCGAATTTGTTGGACCATGGTTCTGCTATGCTTATAACTTGTTTTATAGAAGAAGGCAAACGGACAATCGTTTCACCTGGCGGTAAGTGATAAGTGACAACCATAGACACCCGCTACATCATTAGCAGGTGCGTTGCCGGCCTTTCAAATATAAGTATGCTCTTTTCTTGAACTTGGTTGTACGGTTCCAAAACGTCAATATGGCTCATTAGAACATATTCTAATGCTACACCCACACGGCTTCGCGAAGGTTCAATTTTCGCAAGTCGCTACTTGTCTGGCATACTTTCTGCGAGTAGTCACATGAACCCAAATGCGTAGGAAATTAGTGTGTTAAAGGGTAATCCTTTTTTTTATTTATTTTTTATTTGATAGCAATAAACTTATCTGAAACAACCCTTTTTTTTCTTTAACGCCGGGAAATACTATGAGGCATGCCGCGGGGGAGTGGGTCACCCCACGCGGGTATGTGGGACTCGCTGCGCCCGAAAGCTGGTAAGTGGACGCAGCTCCACCCACTTAAACCCGGCTAGTGCCACCAATGCCGCCTTTGGTGAGGTGCCCCGGATCTAATAAACAAACAGGGCACCTCGACGGCTAGTCAGTCCACCAAGGGACCGACGCCACCTCCATAGAGGGGTTGTCTCGCACCACAGAACAAACCCAACGTCGGGCCAGTACAATGAGGTGAGGTTCCCGTCTTCACCCCTTGCCCCTGCTCTTTTGTCCCCTCTTCTCATAAGAGGGGTACAAAGAGGCCCTCGGCTCAATTAGCTTTGCCCAAGGTGCAGCGGCTCACCCTAGGCTACTGAGCCCCACCGCCACGTCAAGGCCTGAACCATTGTGGGGATCTGAAACAACCATCTTCTGTTCCAGATGTAACAGCGTAATTTATTCTGTGTTGTAACGTACAATTTCGAATATTCAGTTTGTGTGGACGGGATCAGTGTTTATGAATAATATCCAAGTTATTATAAATGTTCGTCCGATAAAATGATCCGAGCGTTGGAATATCTACAAATTACAACCATCATCATCATGTCATAATGATCAGCCATTCCACTGTTGGACTTAGGCATCCTAAATAAACGCCAAGACGGCAGATCCCCCGCCACCAGTACCAGGACAGGCAACTGCATGGATATCGTCGTCCAATGCATCAAATTAATACGTTATAAAAATTATCCTCCGTAGGTCAATTGATATTCAATTATTAGGGTCATTGGCCTAGTGCAATTAGAGTTTAAGTCGATATCGAGAAAAGATTGACCTTAAAAACTGATCAATAGAAGTTAAATTAATTCAACGACAAGACGTCAAAATTTTTAAGCCTTAGACCAAACTAAATTCAGGCTTAACATCCAATCAATAAGATTCAAATTCGCATCGATATTGTCGCTTTACTGTCACCATAGGTGTGACAGTGGTTCTTAAACTTTCGACAAAAATATAATGAACTGGCTATTAACTATAGAATTTCTGAAGGATAAAGGATTGGTGTTGACATGAGTTGAGGGAGAGCGAGATGTGAATGATTACCAGCTGTGTTGGCGTAGGTGTCTATGGCGTAGGTACATTGAAAAGGGGACATCCATAAATTACGTGAGGTGAATTTGACGATTTTTCGACCCCCCCTCTCCCATTGGTGAGATATCGTGAGATTTGGCTCGACCCCCTCCCCCCCGTTCTAATCTCACGTGAGATATTTCTAAACGCGTATTTTAATGTAAATGTTGTGGACCTATTTTACAAAAGATAATTTATTTCATTATTTTTATTTAATGAAGTTAATAAAGACATACGAGTCTAAAGTTCTCTGACTGTAATCTAAAATCATAGTGATAATATAGTTGAATAATATAATACTATCAAAATTATTAAGGAACACTTATTCTAAATCAGTTCATTATCCGTGGAGAGAATTATAATCAAGAAATATGTTTGACCATAATTTGACCCTATTTTCTTGTAATTACATACTGTTTCTTGCGAAAAAAAAAATACGTGATATTTGTTGAGACCCCCCCTCTCCCCCACGTGAGTTTGGGTGAGATTCTGCTCGACTCCCTCCCCCCCTAATAAACCTCACGTAATTAATGGACACCCCCAAAGGCCTATGTGCAGTAGTAGAAGTAGACAGGGTGTGAATGATAATTATTATACGGTAAATATAAATACCTAAGTATTTTTACGTTTTATTACGCAAATATCGATATTTGGTATTGTCTACGAGTGCTTTAAATAGTCAAGCAATCATGGAACTGCATAAAGCCAATTAAGAGATAAAATCGATGTCTAATATATACATATATAATACATATATAATAATCTACAAGAACTCGATTTTGCATTCTTGCATTGATACGGCATTGCCGCTTGCAAGCTGCAACCTGCGGTATTTTCGAACAGGTAAGACTTAGGGACCTTCAATAAAAGAGCATAGCCATATTTGAAAGGCCGGCAACGTATCTGCTAATGACGTAGCGGGTGTCTATGGATGTCGCTTATTGCTACCAGGTAAAATGATTCTCCTTTTGCCCCTGCTTCTATAAAAAAAACATGGTAAATGTCCCCTTTAAAACAGATTCATATTCATTATCACCTTTGACATTATAAAGTTTCACCCATCTGAGATGCTTGTATACGATTGGACCACCGGTTGGGAACCACTGGTCTACGCTGACCCCTAAGAGTTAATGACCGATGATTTATAAGACAATTCTAAGGTTCAGTCATTAATGAATGAATAGGGGACTGGACTGAGGGATTCGATTGTTCACTTGTTTTAATTGGTCAATGTAAGATTAGTAAAGGGAAACTCGATAGGTCATTTCTTTCATTGGTGCATTCTTTGATAATTATTGTTGTGGTGTATGATTATCTTTTAGGATAGCTTTATCGTCCCCACCAAGGTTCAGACCTTGTTATGGCGGTGGGGCTCAGTAGCCTAGGGTGAGCCGCTACACCTTGGGCTAAGCGAATTGAGCCGAGGGGGATCTTTGTACCCCTCTTATAAGAAGAGGGGACAAAAGAGCAGGGGGCAAGGAGTGAGGACGGGAACCTCACCCCATTGTACTGTCCCGATGTTGGGAGGGGTTGTTCTGTGGTGCGAGACAACCCCTCTGTGGAGGTTGCGTCGGTTCCCTGAGGGACTGACTAGCCGTCGAGGTGCCCTGTTTGTTCAACAGATCCGGGGCACCTCACCAAAGTCCGCATTGGTGGCACTCGCCGGGTAGAGCTGCGTCCACTTACCAGCTTTCGAGCGCAGCGAGTCCCACATACCCGCCTGGGGAGACCCACTCTCCCGCGGGATGCCTCAGAGCATTTCCCGGCTTTAAAGAAAAAAAAGGATAGCTTTATCGTTCTGTACTTTTTACGATTTTTCCATGACTGGCGTTTCAGATACTTCACAGAAACCATGGTCGATCTTTGTAAACCAAGATATTATCCGTAGAGTTGTATGATAAAATAATTTAAACTATTTTCAAATATCTCTTGCAATTTGTATCCTAATAGGTCCTGATGTATGCAATTTCACCAATAATATTATCTTTATTAACAAACGTCTTAATTTAATAATCAAACTGCGTTTTTGACTAGATCGAGACATGAAACACAAGTCTCTTAAATGTAGATAATGATCTACTGGCCCACTAAATAAACGGTATGAGTCTCTCCTTGCCTGATTTCAAGAAAACCTTGTGTCCGAGGCATTTTTTTACTAGTGACTTACCCCTAAACCCTTAAGGGGCTCACTGCTGGGCACGGGTCTGGTCCTTGAAATCAGGCGAGAAGGGTTTTGGGCCATAGTTCACCGATGCGCTGGCCCAATGCGGGTTGGTAAGACTTTTAATCTCATCAGGCATGCAGGTTTCCTCACGATGTTTGCAGCACCGGTGAGCAAGCGATGGTCTTGTGAAGTCCTGAATATCCTGAATGAGTCAGGTGCACTTAGAAATTTAGAAGAAACCCATTTATAGGCATTCGAACCCGGACTTCTCGGCCCTCACTCAAGAGGTCGAGCCCATACCCACTACGCCACCGTCACTCACATATCAAGTGCAGCTTACTTAAAAAGAGTTTAGCGAATTCCAATACAAATGAACTGATTCTGTTATGAGTCAATATTTATGACGTCCTCAGAGAGTCGAAGCTCCAATAATGTCACACTGGGCAAGGTTTATTGCCAATAGTAACAGCCAATATATTTCCTCTCGAACGTGACCGGTTTTTGTTCAGCCTGGTGCTCAAGTTCATTTAAAATATATTAAACTGCTAATTGGATTGGTGAAACAACTTTAGGAAAGAGTTGTTATTGGATTATATTTTTTCGTTTTTTTTTAAATATAAAATCGGTTCTTGGTAGACGTGCTTTATCTCACTTGTCTGCGAGAATACGTAGCTACCACCATCATGTGATTCTTCCATGAAACAGCTTCACTGTGTTTAGGAGAGAAAGGCAGGCATAGACAGGAATTCTTCTGCCTAGCCTTTTCCCAACTATGTTCGGGTCGGCTTCCAGTTGGATACCAGTATTTTAAATGGAGCCTCTGCCTATCTGCCCTCCACAACCTTTGTCAGATTTTCGGCCTTCTGACGACCCGTAACGACTTTCAAAGATTCACGAGTGACAGCCACAGCGTGCTTTCTGCGGTTCGGAGGAGTCTCTGTATGCAGAAATGGTCACCCATCCACGGACCAACCCCGGCAAGCGTAGCTTAACCTGACAAACTTTCACGTTTGTAATATTAGTAGGATACTGGACAAAAGTTTATTTTTCAATTTGCGTGCTCGTCTAAGTCATAAACAACGAATTATAAAAGGTATGGAAACATAACTCTCTCACAAAGCTCGGTAAAATATGGTTCCAAACTCACACTACTAAACTGATAATAATAACGCGATTTGCACACGTGCAATACAAAATACTTTGCTAAATTTAATATGTGCACATGAATTCGTCTTCCTATCCATATAAGGCGCAATCTAATTTAGGAGAATAGTGATAGAATGAATCTGAAATATCAAAGAAAGTGAGTGCGAACGTGATGGACTATTACGCGACATGTAGACTGACAATGTCAGTTGAGAAGTGGAAGGATGATGTTATGCATTAGTCTGTGTCTGTCATTTATTAATTTTATTATAAAGTAAAGATTATATGAATTCATGTGGAAAACTAGATTTTTTTTTGTCTGGATATGACTAGTATTAAAATGACTGATTTTAACCAATAACTTTTATCAAATTGAGAGCGAGTCATTATTTACTCACTATACAGAATCTGTCGATATTTCGTATATTTTACTTAGAGTAGTTGACAGTTGTAACATTGTTTTTTTTTTTATAAAAAAAAGGTCAATAATGTTTGAAAAATGGGAATGGGGCATAAAATAAAAATCACAAGTCAAAATAGTTGTATTTCTCTTTAGTAAGAAATTTATAATATATTTTTTCAAAAATATATGGTTATATTATTATATTATGTAATATAATGGTGCTACCATCAAAATATCTTTTTGAACGTCAATTAAATGTACCACCGGTTCCAATGCAAGCCTACTGCGAAGAACCTCCAAAATGTATAGAAGACACTCTACTAGAGTTAGTCGGTAACCAGTCATCTTCTCTTGTTTCTAAGCGGACTGCTGCAATCCATTGTAAACGCCGAATCTCGTTTTTGGGGAAACTAAAAGTAAATAATTGATAAAAAAATCGGTTGTCTGTAAAGTCGGTTTACTGACGATAGTTGAACGTGACAACATCACAAGAAAATGGAACGCCTCAGAGCGAGGTAACGCCGCATTAGTCATGTTTTTTCGTGCGTGCAGCCGGCTCCATCGAATTATAAGACGTTGTCACGTCAAAACATAAATAAGGAATAAAAATATTAAAACTCGGTACTCAATGTAAAATATAATATGTATAACACTTCAGTTTATAAAATTAGCTGCCTGCTGATTGCATAATACTGACCACAAAGATTTATATGGAGGTTATTCAAACGTGAATAAAATACGAAATTATTAACTTTACTGTGGTAAGTTATCCCAGTTTGCTTTTTACTTCCTTCTTTTCGTCTCTTACACCATTTTACAACACAGGAGGTCATTTTTGCCTCTGGGAAACGATTTTTTCGTCAACGCAACGGTCGTCTAGACTGTCACAGTACGCGCAGCAGACTGAGAGACAAATTGATTGTACTTTTTTGGCCCCGCCCACTTGATTGTAGTTTTCGAGGAACCGTTTTTTTAGCGCAGTTCGTATTCCATACCTTTTCTAATTCGTTAGTCATAAATGATAATAATATTATAGTAGGTGTACTTATAACGTAAGAGCGAGGCCACATTAGTGCGTTGTGCTACGTTGCGTCGTGTCGTCGCGACGGATTAACGCATTGTATGCCACGACGTCGCGACGCAAGCGGGTATGCACGCCGTCGCAGTTGCATCTTAGTTCAGCCTTGGTAATGCTTTTGTTGCTTTTATTATGGTACGCCACCGCCGAAATAAACATAGAAACCATAGGAGATTATGCAGCGCATCACCCACCCTCCCGCTTCGTTTCTTGTCCGTCGATCCGTTAAACCGTCATGTGCGGCGATGCAACGAGGTAATGGGGCATGTCATATAAAATATATGGAAAACTACGCAGCGTTGAACGTTGCGACGACGCAGCGCAACGCAATGCACTAATGGGGCATCACCCTAAGACGTAAGAATGTTAATGTTTGTCGGTAATTACTTCATAGTGCTCATCTGTTCGGAGTACAAGATGCGTGTGGGCGTCATGATGTAAGTACGTTACACACAGATGTACGCTAGGGAGCAGTTGGCTGAAGTTAGGAACTAATTGAATAAAATCGAATTTAAGTTGGCTGACTTACTGAACAGTCAGAATTAGAAGTAAGTAGCCGAAGACATATTATATATGGACCTGTAGACTGGGAGATAAAGCAAGTGATGGAGTAAATTATATAAGTTGAGGACAGCAGATATATAAAATAATTTTAAATCATTTGGCCTCAAGTTACCTTATACCTACTAATATTATAATGAGGAAAGATTTGTTTGTTTGTTTGCATTGTATAGGCTCCGAAACTAGTGGATCGATTTGAAAAATTCTTTCACCTATAGAAAGAGAAAACGTCGGCTATACATTATTTACCCGTTCGAAGCCGGAATACACCGCTAGTTTAATATAAATATATCCTTTTAATCCCACTTTTAATCAATATAAATGTATTTTTTGCAGCATATGTTACATTACTTACGAAAAATACTTATTAGTATGAAATAACTTCTAACTTATTTTATCAGACGTTTTAGATACTTTATAGCAACCAATTTGTATACAAATACTTCCAAAATAAACATCATCAATCGGCCCAATATCAACAGAAGTCTCCACGTGCAATTACTTCTTATTCTTCTGGTCATAAGGGTTAGAATAATTTCGGATAGTAACTTTTTATTACACAAATTAAAGCATACGTTACGGAAGCATTAGAAGTTAATGCTTCTGCTACATTAGCGAGGACGTAAAACCAACAGTGAGCATGTTATAAGTAAACTAATGAAATTAGATGTATATTTAGCATGGACGCCTCTTATATGTCCCACAGCTGGGCATTGGCCTTCCCAAAAATCAGGTGAGCAGTAGTAGAGTAGTAGCAGGAGAGTAGGCCCTACTAACAGTAATGAAAAGTAGGACGTCTCAGCATCGTCCTTGATATTATAATCACCACCACGCCAGCGTGGGTCTAAAATGCTTCATAGGGCTGTCACCCTTTAGTTATGTATTTGATAATGTCATATGAAATAAAAATATAAATAATATATTATACATGATAATTTAATATTAAATAATATAATATAACAATAAGTGATAATAACAAGTGTATAATAAATGTTAATAAATGACTTAAAATATTATTATTATTATTACTGCTTTGTCTCTCCTTTCCGACTTTGTTGGCAATCTATAAATGACAATTCCAGTTTCGATATAGATGAATATCCGTATCCGTATTGTTATTATCTTCGTGACATAATTAGTTAAGGACGTAATGAATTCGCGTACCGACACTCGCGACTGATGGTTGCCGACATATGCTGAGACTTCGTGGCGCATAGGTTCCGCGTTCTGGCCGTTAATATGAAGCCGTGTGCGTGTGCTGTACGTTTTCTTTGATGTGCTATGTAATCAGTCACGTAGGTTTCACGATGTTTACTTTATCGGTGAGCAAGTGCCTTTGACAAGGTCAAGGTACCTAATGCACAAAACCTAATCCCAGTGAATTCTTATACTTCTTACATCGCTTTATTAAATTCTGTAAAATATTGGATTTGCTTAAACTCAGTTTTTCAATTTTACAAAATGTACCACACACAAATTTAACTATTTTTGAACATATAAATATGATAAATCACCAACCTTGAGGTTACTATTAATGTATGTACTTCACGGTGATGATTTTATGAATATTCATCATTTTGCATCGACTTTGTACTTTGTATTATGTAAGAATCCATTTTCATTTTCTTTAAACTAATATCACAAAATAGATATGATCAGAAAGCAGTTTATATACAACGCGCGCTCGAGCAACGCACACATAGACACCGTTCACGGACACGATATTGCGGAGCATTGGGAACAGTGCGAGACGCGATTGATACAATATGCGTCTGTGAACATTTTTGTGCAAGGATGGAGGGAAAAAAGAAGTTCTTATAATTTTTCAGTGGATGGTTGTTTAAATTCAATTAACTAGCTTACTATAAAAATATTATGTACTATGTACATAAAAATGAGAATTTATTATACTTTGAAATGTAAAAATCGATCATTTTGCCAATGTCGAAATCGTCGCTTGAAAATATTTTTCGCGAAAAATTTATAATTTGAAAATATATATCACTGAACTTGACATATTTTAGGATGTAATAAGTATTTATTAATACTTCATAAATGCATAATATATAAATAATATAATTTACTGATAATATATATTATATGAATGTCACTACCATGATAGTTTTTGCGCATAAGTCAATGTTAACAACCCTAGCGCGTAGGTATAAAAAGTGAAATACACACGAGATTTCCTTCTGTTCATATCTATTTTGTGCTAATATAACGCACCCTTGTCTTGGAAATAAGGTTCAAATTTTTTATGATAGTTGGATAGGCAAACGGACAGATGAGCCACATGTTGGTAAGTAGTCAGCGTTGCTCATGAACATAACCAAGTTAACCTGGAACGAGCCCAGGCAACTCATTTATGTGTTGCCTATCCTCAGACATAAGATGTTAAGTCTCGGTGCCAGTAATTACACTGCCTGTCTTGTCCTACTCTCAGAAACACAGCAAAGCTGTTTCACGGGAGAAATAAGCAGGATGGTGGTACTTTTTGGATACTCTACAGCGACCATGGTCACGGGAGGACTCTATGCTCGTAAACTTACCAGATCATTGCCCAGCAGATCACAAATAATTGGAGTTCTGTTCGAATGCAGCTGAGTTATATAAGTTCATGGTCCTTTTTACAAATAGTTCTAGTTTTCACCTCAAATATGACACTTGAATTATAAATATTTTACAAAATGATCTGCTAATTTACGCATCTGGCACATAATTTTGCACCAAATTGAAAAAAAGAATTCTCCTCGCATGCAGTTTAGTTCTTCCTGATACTTTTTACACATAGATACACATAGATAGAAAAATGACAATAGAATATTTTGCAAAATGATTGCCATTTTTCGACTACTGATCCATCATCATCATATCATTAATAGATGATGACCAAAGTCGCAAAAGTTTAATCTAGAAGTACTAGATTAAACTTTTGCGACTTTGGTCAATACTACCTTCTGCTAATTAGTTAAAGTGTAAGCATTGCAGATATTTAACGCGTTCATTTTCCATAATATGCATAATATGCAAATAGACTTCGTGAAATAATCGCATTACAATATATTTAATAGAAACGATTACAATTGCTAAACCTCCATCCCTATTAATATTCCCGAATAGTTTTCTGTTTATTGAATTTCAATGAGTTCGAATAAATATTATCAATTTGAATGTAAATAATTTTTGACAAGTCATCATCATCAAGCAGCGTTCTGTTTTATAAACCTTTTACAATGTACACCAAACGACCTTTCCCTCTAGAGTGTGGACAAATGGCTGCCGCGTATAAAGAGATGCCCGCACAGACTTCGTTCTGTCAAAATTTAAAAAAATTAAAATCCGTTCTTAGCTTTTTTTTTCTTTTACGCCGAGTGCCACCAGTGCTGCCTTGGTGAGGTGCCCCGGATCTGTTAAGCTAACAGGGCACCTCGACGGCTAGACAGCCCCGCAAGGGACGGACGCCACCTCCACAGAGGGGTTGTCCAGCACCTCAGAACAACCCCTCCCTAAGTCGGGACAGTACAATGGGGTGAGGTTCCCATCCTCACCCCTTGCCCCCTGTTCTTTTGTCCACTCTTCTTATAAGAGGGGACAAAATCTATCTTCTCATAAGAGGGGTACAAAGAGCCCCCTCGGCTCAATTGGCTTCGACCAAGGTGCTGGGCTCACCCTAGGCTACTGAGCCCCACCGCCACGACAAAGCCTGAACCATGGTGGGGATCCGTTCTTAGCTAACCATGTCATGGCAAAAGTAATATTCCTACCAAATTTCAAGTCTCTAGGTCTTATAGTTCCAGATAATTATCATGATGACTCAATCTATCTATAGAACATGGCTGCGCGTATAAAGAATTCGCTTTCAACATAGAATATAATATTAGTAGCTACGAGAACAATTAATCTTCTATTAGTTTTAAGTAATGCCAATTAAGTAGATTATTTTTGACAATCGAATTCGTCAACTAGCGTTTGTAAAAGTATAATTGATAATATGAAGTGTTTGCTCTTGTCTAGGGAGAAAAAAAGGTAGCTAGAAAAAAAAAATCTTGCTATCTTTTTTGGAAATTTCATAACCGTTGCAACATTAACCGTAAACCAAAGCGTATACTTAACATAGCAGCTTAAAGATTTTTCTTCATTTTATTCCTCTGAATATATTTCATTACATTCATACTACTAAATAGTCTTCGGTTTAGTGATATATTTTTAATTAAAATCGAATTTTACTAAACTATAAAAAAAAACCACCAGCCACTTAACCCTTAATTACTCGCGTGGGGTATATTTTACCCCAAAGCATGTTTAAACGCTTGCAACACCTAACGTACAATTTTTTTCACCGTGGCCTTCCTAGTAGCTGCCTAAATAGCTCCCCCCTCCACGATTCAGTCGCGTGCATCACGTTGCAACTTGCGGTCGTGCCGGGAGATCGCGTCTGGGGTATATATTGCCCCACGCGAGTGTTGGTGTTACTTTTTTTGACAAGTAAGTAGTAAACATTTTTATTTATTTTGTACGTTTTATGCTTGTTATTGATTGTTATGCTAATGTTGAGTTATATTTTTAGGTTACAACGTTCGGAATGGCAATCCGAGGCCTCTACTCAACGTAGCTGGCATCAACGCCTTGGTGATATTTTTTTTTTTTTTTTCTTTCACAAAGGTTTACTTACTCATTAAATTAAACACATTTAATCCTGTCACTTAGTCACAAGTTCATGTACAACCTTTGTGAGAGACTGGAGTCCGTACTAGATTAGTAATCTGTGTTACAGATCCCCAGGCCCTCTCAAATTCAATTATAATTATTACTTATCTAAGACAACGTAAGACGTATGAAAAACTAGGTGAAAAAAGAGAAAGAAAACAAATTAAATCTAGGATGTGCTGTGTGTATGCATTGTATACGTGTGAGTGTGTATTTGTTTATGCTTATGTGTATGTGCGTATGTGTTATGTGTATTGTATATAAGTGTGTTGTTTAATAGTTAATAAAATAAAATAATTTAGTTAACATTTACATCAAGGCATGCTTATTTCAAGCAGGTTTTCAGTATCCACATAGCTCTGTTCCAGCAACCACATAGTAACAGTTTTTTTACATTTGTTATTATTTAAGGAGTATATATGAAGAATTTTATTATTTTTTTTGTATAAGTAAGGGCCCAGAAAGATGAAGAATCTATAAATAAAGCTAGTTTTAGGGAAAAGTGTTACATCACATACATCAAAATTCCATCAAAAAAATAAAATCTCAGTTTGATACTTAACGCAAGTGTGTTGTTTTAGTATGATAGATTGAAGATAGATAGATTGAAGAAGATATATAAAAGCAATGTTGAGCAAGGCATCTCCAGACGTGAATTTCTGAAGCATCTTGTAGTAGATCTGACAAAGGCTCACCAACAAATTCGAGCGAAAATACTACAGCTACCCAGGACTATACAAAAACGTCTCAAGAGAAGTGCTGATGTTCAGGCTCCTAGCTCCACGTCCAGAGGTGGCCCATCCAATTCGTACAAAAAGTTTCATTTGTGTCCAAGGTCAAGGGATAAAAAAATTTGGTTGACGTGCGCCAAATGCAACCAGCACGTCTGTCATGACCATTCCATCATGACATGTAATGAATGCAATGAATAAATTGTTCCCTATTTTATATATTGATCTCATCAAAATGTTCCTAGAAATCTTGATTATGAATACTGTTATCCTCTATCGAGATGTTGATTATTTTTAAAGATTTACTTATAAAAATAATATTAAGCAGTAATACTTTCATTTATTCAATTTTTCAAATGGGGTAAAATAAACCCCACGCGAGCGATAGTGTAACTTTTTTGACGCGAGTAATTAAGGGTTAAAGCAATATTTCGCCACGAAGAGGGAGATGGCAGGGTCAAATTCACCAGTTTTTTGTGGAAAATCCACTAAGTTGGCAACATTAATGGCGGCTTGAGATAAGTTCCAATTTCGGCCGCGCGCAGACTTACCTGGCGGCTGTCGCGCCTAAAATGCAAAACTGCATGTCTAAAAATAACATTTAAATGTCAAGATAAAAAAATAACAAAATTATATAATATAATAAGTCCAAAAATAAATATTAAAAATGTCAACACTAAAATTTAATTCTTAATATCATTTTGCATCCTCTTGACTGATCTAAGAATATTATGTAATAAAATCTTCTGTAAGTGTGTATGTCACCAAACTTATAGTAAACGACTGAGACGATGTTAATAAAACTTAGAAGTGAAAATTCTTTTAGGCGCGTTGAGCACTTTTTGGAGTGAACAAAAATCATGGAACCCGCGACATCGTCACCTCGTCACCGAATGCTTTCAATGTTACGTGTATGTATATTGAAAACGCATGTTAGCCCAACCCGACGCCAGGAGGCCGTGCGGTCGCCGACTTCACGGCTGGCTGGTGGCAACCACCCCACTTTTACAAACCAAAAGTGAGCCAAATGGGCTCACACTAATCCGATGTAGCATTAGGGCCTTTGGGCCGTTAGCATAGATCATTCCGAGACAGAAAGATGATACGAGAAAAGGGGTAGACAAAACTTTGCCGTGGCGCGCACGCTAGGCCAGGTGGTCTAAAACTTGACAAGTCTCAGTGTCAATTATACCTGTCCTTTCCTCCTTTCTAAACACAGCGATATAGAAATAATCAAATAACACAGAACAGTAAGTAACCTATTTTACTGTTCTGTGAGAAATAATCACGATGGTTGGACCCAATTGAACCGTGTAATATAACGATTATTTTAGATTATCATAAGAATTCCCCTCTGATTGTGTAGTAATTGTTTAATAACACTTGGTCCATTGTCATCCATTTGTAAATGGAATTAAATGATAATAATAATTGATGTCATGTCGTTGCCAACCTTTGCCTTTCATGAACAAAATAAAAATTATTCATTACTGATCATTTTCAAATGATCATTTTAGAACGTATAGAGTTTGTGATCTCTCAAAGGTGGCATAATTATTACCATCTTCAAGTTTTTATAAAAAATTAAGCACTGTTAATTAGGCAAAAAAAAACATCCATCCACTGATTAACATTGGACTTTCTTTCTTTTACGCCGGGAAATGCTCTGAGGCATTTATAATATTGAGTGATGTTGGTCCAGTGGGTATGGGCTCCCCACCAAGGTTAAAGCCTTGACGTGGCAGTGGGGCTCAGTAACCTAGGGTGGGCCGCTGCACCTTGGGTGAAGCGAATTGGGCCGAGGGGGCTCTTTGTACCCCTCTTATAAGAAGAAGGGACAAAAGAGCAGGGGGCAAGGGGCGAGGATGGGAACCTCACCCCATTGTACTGTCCCGACGTTGGGAGGGTTTGTTTTGTGGTGCGGGACAACCCCTCTGTAAAGGTGGCGTCGGTCCCTTGCGGGACTGACTAGCCGTCGAGGAGCCCTGTTTGTTTACTAAATCCGGGGCACCTCACCATTGGTGGCACTCGCCGGGTTTTAGTGGGTAGAGCTGCGTCCACTTACCAGCTGTCGAGCGCAGCGAGTCCCACATACCCGCCTGGAGAGACCCACTCCCCCGCGGGATGCTTCAGAGCATTTCCCGGCGTTAAAGAAAAAAAAAAGTGGGTGTGGGCTCGGCCTCTTGATTGAGAGCAGGGATGTCCGTGTTCGATCCCCCCCCCCCCTGTGATGCCTAGAAATGGGTTTTTCTAAATTTCTACGTGCATCTGAACATGAGACCATCGCTTGCTCACCTGTGAAGTAAACATCGTGTGGAAACCTGCATGCCTGATGAGATTAAAAGCTTTTGAAGGTACGTGAAGTTCACTAACCCACATTGGGATGACGCATCGGTGAACTGTGGCCCAAAACCCTCCTGGCCTAATTTCGAGGAAGAGACCCGTGCCCAGCAGTGGAACATATAAGGGTTGATATTGTTATATCATTATAATTTTATCATATATTTTACCGGTGGGAGGGAAGCGCTGTGCCGCGCTCCCAGCTGCATGGGTACCACCATCTTGCTTGCTTCTCCCATGAAACAGCTTTGCTGTGTTTCATAGAGAAGGGCAAGACAGACAGTGTAATTACTGGCACCGAGACTTAACAACTTATGTCTCAGGATAGGCAACACATAAATGAGTTGCCTGGGCCCGTTTCAGGTAAACTAGTTTATGTTCATGGGCGACATAGACCACTTACCGTAAGGTAGCACGTTTGCCAGTTTGTCTATCTAAATAACATTTAAAAAAAAAAGTAGGGATGTCCTCGTGTTCTCGTCAGCACACGTGCTTTGAACGCGATGATTAGATCATCGAAGCCTTAACAGGCGTAACAATTTTCCTGCTAATTTTTTTATCCTACCTATCTTCAATCAAGTGACATTGACATCAAGTCAAGGTAAAAAACCTAGACGTAGGTTAGTATAGCTTTCGGGCGCAGCGAGTCCCACAAACCCGCGTGGGGAGACCCACTCCCCAGCGGGATGCCTCAGAGCATTTTCCGGTGTTAAAGAAAAAAAATGGAGTAACAGCGGTGGGAACGAGTGGGGGGCCTAGCCCGATATGTATCATCATTATCATCATCGTTAGCCTTTATCCGTCCACTGCTAAGAGCCTCCTTCAATGAATGCCAAGATGACCGATCCCTTGCCACTCGCATTCAACACGAATCGGTTACACGGAGGTCTTCCCACCTGGTTAAGTGGTTAATGGTCAGCCAACACTTCGTCTACCTAAACATAATATAATATGTATAATAGAATAACGCTTGCAGCAGGGATAGGTTGGCGTGGTGTGATTGTTCGCCAATATTTATCTATTTCATTCGCAATACCAACATGTCACCCATGGCTGCTGGGACTTATTTGCGCGGCGGCCATATTTGTTTGCTATAAGACGATGTTACCTCAGAAGTTTTTGCGTTTTGATATCAAATAACGCAATAGTTTTTTTTTTTTTTTTTTTTTTTAATTTATTTAAGGCATTAGTTACAAACTATCAGCCACGAGGCAGTTATAATATTCAGGTGACAAAACAACAAATTATTTGCATTAAATCTTAAGCTAAAAATAGTTTTTAATTATCATATTTACTTTTTTTTTCGGATGGATCTATGCTAACGGCCGAAGGCCCTAATTCTACATCGGATTAGAGTCCATTCGGCTCACTTTTGGTTTATAAAAGTGGGCCACACCACACGACCTCCTGGCGTGGGTTGAGTATATTTACTTCTCGTTCATATATAATAGTGAAATATTTACAAGCCAATAAATATTTTATATCTCGATTTACCTGATATTAAGTAAGAGGTAGTACCATGCTGCATTGCAGCCGAACTGGGCCAGCACGACCAGGGTGGTACCTCTCGCACACAACACTGGCGTCAAGTGACAGCTCAGCTTAATTTTTAGTGATTCCGAAATTCGTCGTCTTGGCGTTCATTGAAGGAGGCCTATGTTCAGCAGTGGACGGATAAAGGACGATGATGATGATTACGATGACCGCGACAATCGTTACATCGACAAGTAATAAAATGAGCATATCAGCATAACATCAAGGTAAAAGAAATCAACCAAATAGGCATTACTGGGAATAACTAAAAAACGGCTTGTCAGATCTTAATAAAATTAATACGGGACCAAATTGGAAGCACCAGCTTTCAAACAAAAAATAACATAGAAATCCATTCACAAACGGCGGAGTAATCGTGTCACATACATACAAAAAAAACCATACAGACGAATTGAGAACCTCCTCTTTTTTTAAAGTCGGTTAAAAAAAATTGTTACAAACACAGAACCTGAAATGAGTAATATAAAAGTTTATAATATTATGTGCGTTTGTCGTTATTTTTATCGACCACCTTAACTTTTTAAGAGTTTTGACTGATATAACCAGTCAAAACTACTTTTGACGGAATTAATCAGTCAAAAGCTACGAATAAATAATACAAAAGTACTTTTAACCAGCTCCATTGGGCAAAAGTACTTTTTTTAAACTGTTATTTTAGTCAAATTATTATTGACCAAAGCATACAGTCAAAAGTACTTTTGACTAATTTTGCTAGTCGATAGTACTTTTTACTGGTTATGAGTTTTGACTGCGACATATGTATGTATGTTTGTTACTCTTTCACACAAAATCCACTGAACGGATTTAAATGTAACTTTTCAATAACATAGCTTATACATTAATACATCAGAACAGATCGGTTATAATTTACAAAGATATTGTGTGAATCCAAATCTAATCCGGCGCAAACGAAGTCGCAGGCACTAGTTAGTATTCCGCAATCACACTAAGTGCAAGTAGTAAACCTGTCTCAACTCACAAGTCCTAAAAGTGCAGAAAAAACGTGGACGGGTCTGAGAAGTGAGAAGCGACGGCTCTCAGTTCATTCCGAGAGCGTCGCAAGTGCGCGTGAACGCATCATGATTCAAATTTCAATGCATCACTAATATCGGAGTGTTGTGATACTCGGGTTTTGTTGGATTTGTCAACTATTGTGTCAGTGTTAATAAGGTTAGTATCGTCATTGTTGAGTGACCCAATACTTTCTATATTGGCTATGCCGGCAATTGTATTGTAATTTATAGGTACTTACGTGAACACATGCAGTAATAGGTACTTTTTAATGTGATATTTTTGCGATCGAAAATTGTATACAGTTTTATATTAGTTTCCTCTAAAGAAAAATATATAAAATATATAAAATAATAAAAGATATAAAAGAAAAATGTTCCCGAATATTAATAATTAATAATAAAGTTTACAAAATCCTTATAAATTCAGCTTCAGATCTATAGAGATAAATAAAATTGGAGTGTCTGTTTGTAATATTAAAATAACCGCTTTTTATTAAATGTATATTATGGATGTATACACGGTACATATAACATTCTAGCTGTTGCCCGCAGCTTCGCCCGCGCTAACTTGCTTAACTTCACTCCTATTAGTTACATCGTGATGTTTTATAGCGTATAGCCTTCCTCGATAAATGGGCTATCTAACATCGAAATAATTTTTCAAATCTGACCAGTAGTTCCTGAGATTAGCGCGTTCAAACAAACAAACAAACTCTTCAGCTTTATAATATTATATAATCTATAATACCAAAATAACATGTTTTACAATTTTTGTCTGTATGTCCGTCTGTCTGTCTGTCTGTTTGTTCCGGCTAATCTCTCAAACCGCTGAGCCGTTTTTGATGGGACTTTAACTGCAGATAGCTGATGTTATAAGGAGTAACTTAGGCTATGAAAATAATCATCATCAATCTAGTATGGCTGTAAATCTTAGTTAACGCGGGTGAAGCTACGGGCAACAGCTAGTTTAAATATAAATTTGTTCGGGTCCCGATATTTCGGCGATGTTTCGGGACCTCGGGTTTCAAAAAAACCTCAATGAAACTATAAACTTGAACAAATATAATATTATAATATTTAAATACGAATAGATCTCGTTAGTTTAAAACAATTCAGCTTCCGTATATATATGTGTAAAACACGAAAGTATTTCGATTGCATCTTGGCATTTTGAAATTCTTAATCTATCCTGGATACTTTACAAGTGTGGTACTTGCGCCATGTAGCCGAGAGCGCGGCACGGCCCATCCTGTGGGCCGTGCCGCGCTCTCGGCTGCATGGGTACCACCATCTTGCTTGTTTCTCCCGTGAAACAGCTTTGCTGTGTTTCGGAGAGAAGGGCAAGACAGGCAGTGTAATTACTGGCACCGAGACTTAACATCTTATGTCTCAGGATAGGCAACACATAAATAAGTTGACTGGGCTCGTTCCAGGTAAACTAGTTTATGTTCATGGGTGACGTTCGCCACTTACCATCAGGTGGCACGTTTGCCAGTTTGCCTATCCAACTAACATTAAAAAAAAAAAAAAAACATTTTAAAAATTGTTGCATTCCTATACTAGAATGTCACATATAATTTTTATCCCGAAGTTTCCACGGGAACGAAAGCCATAGTAATGCGTGACCTGGCTTAGTTATTTTTCAATAAACTGTATCAAATCAATGATTTTAGAGGTTTCGGTTCAGTTCTCCGTAATAGTTTACATGCTGATAAGAAAAAAATGAATCAATATATACTTATGTTTTTTATGGTTAATCTCCCTAGGCTACATCACGGTTACCTACCTATTATTTAATATATTTAAATATATAAACAATAGATTTCAAACCCATTATAAGGTGAAGAAGTAACTTAGCAATATAATAAGTACATACACAAAAATATTGCCTGTTATAAAACTAAACTAAATTTCGATACTTTTCGAAAATAATATTATTATATCTAGATAAAATACTTAAAACTATTATTAAAAATACGTTTACATATATATATATATATATATATATATATATATATATATACGTTAGGAGAGAGGTGGTCCGCGGTATTCCACAGGGCTCGGTCCTAGGGCCGCTCCTGAGGAACATCGGCTTCGATAGGGTGCTCCGTGGAGAGAATTCGTGTCGACCATGAAGTACTTGGACCTCGTCCTCGACAGGCGATGGGACTTCAAGGAGTACTTCCAGCACCTCATCCCAAGGTTGCTCCTGCGGTTCTTTTTACAAGGCCGACATTTCGGATACTTTACAGCAACCATGGTCCTCCCGTGACCATGGCTACTGTAAAGTATCCGAAACGTCGGGCTTGTAAAAATCTTAATAAACCGCGATAAAATCCGTAAAAATTGTTTCATTATAATCTAGTGTTCGTTATAATGAAGTAACGACCTACGTGAGGTAGTATGATAATAATAATTTATTTGCATCCAAAAGGACGTAATTTAAATATTATGCATAGATTCAAATAAAATAAATATCTAATAAATTAGGGATTATTGTTCTAATAAACAAATGTTATTAAAATGATATTTGAAGATACCTAGGACAAGCGCTTATTTGTCCCACTGCTGGCCTTCTCCTCGAAATAGGGCGAAGAAGGTATTGACTATTTTTTTCTTTTACGCTAGGAAATGCTGAGGCATCCCGGTTGGGGGGGTCTTTTTATTTTAGGGTTCAGTTCCACAAAAACAAACAAAACCCTAAGATCTGTCCGTTGTCCGTCTGTCTGTCTGTCTGTCTACTTCTCATGACCATAGAATCATGAATTTTGGTAAGAATCTCGGTCTCACACAAGTCAAGAATGCTGAAATACATAAAAGGCTTTTTCAAGTGTATAACTAATGTTTAAAGGATTAAAGCCCTGTGACAAATGCGTAGGTAAGTAGGTAGATACGTTTTTTAGTACGGTACTTTAATATTATGTATTTACCAATTATAAGTTTTAGTGCAAAATAAAAAGAAATGCTCTTCATTTGTTGTAACATTAAAGTTTTCCGGTTTTTTTTTACATTTCAACTCCTCCTCGGAGTTTCTCGCGGCCAAAGTAAGTGCAAAATAAATTTTTCGATGCGGAACAAAAATGGCTTCAGCTTTTCACGATTTTATATAGGTACCTAATCACAAAAGCAAAAAATATTATCTAATATTGTAGTACAATGTTAATGTTAAATTACAAAAACATACACATGTGTCGAGCAAGTCGATTTCGTAGGAAATCTATAAAAAATAACTGAGTGTTGCCAGATGTGGAATGGAAAAAAATATCGGTTTTCTGTGTGGCGCGGGCCAAGGGCGCCGGCGCTCTGTGTGTTGCTATTTTTTGTCATATATTATTTACAAAAATTAAAACTGGTAATAGGATTTTAAAATCTGTAGACTAATTTAGTTTCGAAGGGTTGATTAATATGTCTTAGGTTTTAGCAAAACATTTGAATGTTGGCGCATATTGAAAGAGACGTCCCGCGGAGGACGGAGAAATAGTTATAATGATCATGACAAATATTTTTTTATCCTAATATTTTTTAATTTATCTAAAATTTCATAAAAACTCGTTGACCTCGGTACATTTTATATTATACAATTTACACACAAGGAAATGGATTAAAAAATCACAAAATAAGACAAGCTGTTCATCATAGATGTTGCCTATAGTAGATAACCTTCATGGAAATGTTTTGTATGCAAATAACTACAATTAAAATATAATATAGCACGTATTATGAATAAATTATGTTTGATGGAATATCCTACACAATATAATTAGTTATATTCAGTCAAAATTAGAAAGTTTCACAAACAACTGACGGATATTAAAACCAAATTAGTAATACATAATAAGATTTAGAAATTCTGACTAGTAGTATAAATATTATATTATCATCATCAGCCTCTATCCGTCCACTGCTGAACATAGGCCTCTCTCAAAAATCGCCAAGACGGCCGATCCCTTGCCACTCGCATCCAACACGGACCTGCCACTGTACGGAGATCGTCTTCACACCTGGTTAATGGTCGACTAACATTTCGTCTAGCTTTAATAGGTATTATAAATTATTGTTTCTTCCGAATGAAAATTGATATTTTTACAATAAAAACTGATAAAATAATGTATAAAAGAAACCCGACCAGTCACAGGGACTGCCGATAGAAGTGTCGCGAGTCCACGTCATATAAACGTCAAACTGCGTCTCCTGCGTTTCGTGTGCGGTGTCGCGAGTTCAGAGATTTTATCTCATCTAAAAATATGCGTACGGCGCTAAAAAAAGTTCACACTTAAAAAAATCGAGAGATACGCTGTGCCACGCTCCCGTCTGCAAGGAGTATCATCCTTTTAAGCAGTTGTTGCAGACAGTGTAATTTCTGGCACCAAGACTTCATCTTACATCTCGGGACGGGCAACTCTTGGATGAATTACCTGGGCTAGACCTAGGGCCTAAAACCTAGGTCATAGGCAAACTAATTTGTTCATGGTGCTACCCAGTTCCACCACACTATCAACTCTCCCAGGCTGTCTATCCAACTAACATAACAAAACTTGTTTGTAGTGTCTTACTATAAATCTAAAATCCATGCTATGTAAAATATAAATAGAAATAACAAGGACAATAACGACAAAAGTCAGAGGTCTGTAGACATAAAATTACACATGGCAATATATAATTATATAATATTTAAACGATTTAAACGATTAATTATATTTTATGATTATTTTTTGTAAATCGAAGGCAAATCCTTTATAGATGTAGCCAAGATCTTCGGGTAGATCCTGACCCTGTGTGAGACTTGCACTTGAGAGTGCCCTACCCTTAACTAAAACCACTGCGAGCCCTTTCAGCCGCTTTTTGAGGGTCACGGATATGCAGGCAACAGTGACAGTGACAAGCTGGCCCCGGCGAAGGCTAGGGGGGAACTACCCGGCCGGTAGCCACGCGAATAATAAATATGTTCAAAGAACACGTGAGCTAAAACATATTTCGTAGTTACTATAGTATTAATATAACTAATAGTGTTTTGAGGTTTTTCCCCGGTCCCCCATAGAAGTGTGGAAAAGATACGTTGCATCAGAGGAGACATCTAAGAGTTACCTCCAGTGAGAGTTCTTACATGATATAACCAAGTATACGTTTATTTTGTATATAGATTTAATACCTAAAGTTTACAAAAATATCGGGACCTCAATAAATCCGCAAACGCGGTAAGCACCCGTAACAATAACAATATAAATATGGATGTAACAGGTATTATTTTACAATCCCCACCATGGTTCAGGCCTTGTCGTGGCGGTGGGGCTCAGTAGCCTAGAGTGAGCCACTGCACCTTGGGTGAAGCGAATTGACCGGGGGGCTCTTTGTACCCCTCTTATAATAAGAAAGGATGGGAACCTCACCCTATTGTACTCTTCCGACGTTGGGAGGGGTTGTTCTGTGGTGCGGGACAACCACTTTGTGGAGGTAGCGTCTGTCCCCTGAGGGACTGACTAGCCGTCGAGGTGCCCCGTTTGTTCAACATATCCGGGGCACCTCACCAAAGGCGGCATTGGTGGCACTCGCCGGGTTTTAATGGGTAGAGTTGCGTCCACTTACCAGCTTTCGGGCGCAGCGATTCCCTCCCACACAGGCGGGTGCCTGGGGAGACCCATTTCCCGGTGTTAAAGAATAAAAAGGTATTCTTTTACAAGGCAAAAGTAGTAATGAATTTTATATATAAAAAAAGAAATAGTTTATACAGAAAAGTGGTAAAAGTGAAATAAAAATTACGTAAAATTCAGTATTAACAATTTCATAAACTTGAAGTAGAACAGCTGATGTGAAGGAGAAATTATATGATGGTATAATAAATTTCAACGAAAAAAAAATCTTTGAAGTGGCATTGGGCTGGTCACACACTCAGAAGAACGGATGGCCGATGGAGCAATAAGGTTCTAGAGTGGAGGCCACGTTTAGGTAGACGAAGAGTTGGTCGGCCATTGACCAGGGCCTGTAGACAAAGTGACATCGTTTTGTAGCCGAAATTCGTTATCGTCTTTGAGATAACGATAATAATTTTCTAGCCAATGATCAATCAAAGATCGTGACAGTGCAACGACAACAACTGTCAAGTGTCAACAAAGTTCGACAAGAAGTGTCAAATCGGACCAAAAAATTAAAATTAATTTCTATGTAAATAGACCTCATACACACTATAACTCATAAAAAATGTGAAAATGTTGCCCTCCATGGCCCACGCCCACGGATAACAAATCAATATCAATAATAAAATAACATAAGTTTGACATAAGTGTTCGATAACCAATTGACAGTTTATGATTTTGTTACGAATTTTAACATTGTCTACCAACTTGCGATAACGATAACGAGTGACATAATTGAAGACGGCTTATGTCAATCCCATACATTTTATTATTTTCGAACTTCGTTATCGTTTTTCTAATGTTACTTTGTCTAAGGTCTCAGGTGGGAAGACGATCTCCGTGCGGTGGCCGGTCCGTGTTGGATGCGAGTGGCAAGGGATCCGCCATCTTGACGTTCATTGAGGGAGGCCTATGTTCAGCAGTGGACGGATAGAGGCTGATGATGATGATGATGATAATAAATTTGTTCAAATTAACACAATAATTCGTATTTTAAGTAAAATATGAATGCAGGTTTTTTGGAAAGGAAATAAAAACAGTCACAGATTATAACTATCAGTAATCAATATATGATGCGATCATTGAGAGAGGCCTATGTTCAGACGGATAGAGGCTGATGATGATGATGATGATATGAGGCGTCACTCTGTAGAAACACATGACATAATACTATGTCGTTAGCAATATGTCGCTAACTATAAAAATTTCAGGAACGTGTTATTTTTACTTCATAATCATGTTAATAAGCAAAACTAATAAATACAGTTCTTTTGCATTTGCAATTTTGATTCATAGGATGGAAAAATCCTACAGTGTATCTCATTCACATGAGAAAAAAGTATAAGAATATGTACTTAGTGCACTAGGTAGTAGTTGTAAAGAAACATACATACAGAATATATGAAAAAAAAACTAAGCATTTCAAAAAGTCGCAAAATATTTTTCGAATTAATTATTTAGAATTTATTTAAAATACTTAATTTGATCACAAAGATTGTACGGAATGTTGAAAAATCCTTCAAATTCCTTTGTAAGACGTAGTGCCATGCTGCTTTGCAGCCGAATTGGGCCGGCACGACCGGGGTGGTACCTCTCGCTCACATAACACCTGCGTAAAGTGACAGCTATACTGTCGCGTTTCGTCCGGTTTGTGAGTTTCCGGTAGTCCATTTGGGAGGATCGGGAAAAGGAGGGCACCGCATCTGCATAACCTCTGGTTTTGCGGATGTGTATGGGCGTCGATAGTCCCGTAGTTTGCCCGCCTGTGCTATAAAAAAAATCAAACATATATAAGTTATACATAAGTACATGAACTCAAACACAGGTTCATTTTGCACATAAAAATTAAATGTTATTAAGTACATCACTTCCCACACTCTTATGATCTGCCTCAATGTAAAATACGATGTTTTGGTTGGTGGAATGCACCGCAATGAGAAAACGCATCAAATTTACAAACAATGTCGTATTTTTCAATTCTTTCGTATTATTGTTATTACTCACTAGGAATTCAGGCAAGGAATAACATGTGACAATGGACAGGATTGTCAAGGTGAAAAGGATATATAAAAAAAAGTTTCTGAAGAAACTGTAAGACAGTCACAAAGCCAACAAATTACGTTTTTATCAGTATGAACTAAAAAATGAAACTATTCATCGTAATCCCCTTTTCTACATTGGGAATTCCTAATGGATATCGCAAGACACGGCGGGGGGGGGGGGTTCCACCGTGCATCCGACGGGGCCATGGGAGCAGAAAGACATCCATAACTCCGTCTATGGGTACCCTGGCGGGTGCCTCCAGGGGTATGGCCTGGTGCAAGGCCGGCATCCATCGCATTGGGCTTCCAGGATTATCTACTAGAAGTTTTCAGGCGGCCATCCCTGAATGTCCTATGGTCTCTACAGCGGCAGCGCACAGTCAAGCACGCCTAGGCGCACCCAAACCTCACACCGCTACTTTCCTCCCGCAGACAATTGGGAGCGACGTGTAAGCCTCCTGGCCGAAACCACAGCCCGTGGATCCAATTGTTCGCACTCGCTGACACCCCAGATTAAACACCACCACGACAAGACTCGAATCCATGGTGGGGACGATTGTTATCCCTTTATATATGAAAGGCTCACTCAAGGAAAATACCAGATTTGCTTATAGTAATACCTATGTTTGCTAGTTATACCTACTTTAACTCATATATGATTGTAAAACCGAAAATCGGATCGACAAGATTGCAAGATAATTGAAAAGCCTTGATAAAAAAGGCTATTTTTCATTAGGTACGGAAAATACGTCCCTAGTTGATACTAGGTATGTATTTTCCGTTTCGGGCTGATGGAATAATATATTATGCGTTCCGTAATAATCCCTGTCAGGGATATTTGACCAATATCGTAATGACTTTAGTCCTCTTTCAATCCCCAATGGTTCAGGCCTTGACGTGGCGGTGGGGCTCAGTAGACAAGGATGAGCCCAGCACCTTGGGCGAAGCTGATTGAGCCGAGTGGGCTCTTTGTACTCCTCTTATAAGAAGAGGGGACAAAAGAGCAGGGGGCAAGGGGCGACGACGGGAACCTCACCTCATTATTATTTCCCGACGTTGGGAGAGATTGTTCTGTGGTGTTGGCACTCGCCGGATTTTAGTGGGTCTACCCACTAAAATCCGGCGAGCTACCGGCGGATACGTCCACTTACCAGCTTTCGGGTGCAGAAGTCCCACATACGCGTGTGGTGAGACCCACTCACCCGCGGGATGCCTCAGAGCATTTCCCGAAGTTAAAGAAAAAAAAGGCCCCCTTTAATGAATGCTAAGACGGCCTATGTACAGATTATGATGATAATATGCAACAAATAAATTTATTTCTGACGAGGCTAAAGCCTCTTAACCACCAACAAGGGCCACCCGTAAACAAACGTTTTAGTCCTGGAGTCGAGTCCATGTCGACCTGACGGGACAGTGAGCTTAACGTATTGTTGGCCCGAGACATGGTACAACCAGGAGACTGATTAAGTCCCGGGCCAACAGCCAACAGGTGGAAGATCGTCTTGGCATTCCTTGAAGAACATATCCAGCATGCGGGAAAAAGACGATTTGTAAGAACCAGTGTCATTGCTGCATTGCAGCCGAATTGGGTTGGCACGACCGGGGTGGTACCTCTACTCACATAATACCGCCGTAAAGTGACAGCTATGCTGTCGCGTTTCGTACGGCTTGTGAGTTTCCGGTGGCCCATTGGAGGGATAGAGAAAAGGAGGGCAACGCACAAGCATAACTTCTGGTTGTGCGACGTGTATGGGCGTCAGTCACTATAAGGCTCCTAATTCGTTTGCCTCCTAATGACATAAAAAAATGCTTATTGTTATAAACCTTTAAAAGAGTTGCCTCGGTTTTCGTTCGTTCTTGCCACGTTGAGTTGGATTTTCTTATTTCTCATACAGATATCATACTAAAACAATATTACTATATTAATATTTAATATTTAATATCTATATCTTACTAGCAGACCAGCCTCGCGTTGCTGTGGATAAGATATACGATATACGTGGATAAGTATATTGTAGTATCTAAACTATTCAATACAGTAAAATTATTATTTAGAGATATAAACTATCCTATCTCTCAAGTTGGATCAAACTGCACACTGTGAGTAAAATTTGTTTTTTTTATGTTAGTTGGATAGGCAAACTAGCAAACGTGCCACCTGATGGTAAGTGGTCAACGTCGCCCATGAACATAAACTAGTTTACCTGGAACGAGCCCAGGCAACTCATATATGTGAATTGCCTATCCTGAGACATAAGATGTTAAGTCTCGGTGCCAGTAATTACACTGCCTGTCTTGCCCTTCTCTCCGAAACACAGCAAAGCTGTTTCACGGGAGAAACAAGCAAGATGGTGGTACCCATGCAGCCGGGAGCGCGGCACAGCGTTTCCCTCCCACCGGTAAAATTTAAAATCGGTTCAGTAGTTGAGGAACTCATCAACTGGATAAACAACGTGACACGTAATTTTTATATATAGAGAATATCCAATACATTTTCGCCAGATAGGTATGTTGGATATCCCTACTATGGTTCAGGCTTCGCGTTCCACGTGGCGGTGGAGCTCAGTAGCCTAGGGTGAGCCACTGCGCCTTGGCGAAGCTAATTGAACCGAGGGGGCTCTTTGTACCCCTCTTATGAAGGGGCGAGGACGATAACCTCACCCCATTGTACTGTCCCGACGTTGGTAGGGGTTTTTCTGTGGTGCGGGAGGCCGAGGCCGGGAGAACAGACCGACGCCACCTCTCTGTGGAGGTGGCGTCGGTCCCCTGAGGGACTGACTAGCCGTCGAGGTGTCCTATTTGTTCATTAGATCCGGGGCACCTCACCAAAGGCGGTATTGGTGGCACTCGCCGGGTTTAGGTAGAGCTGCGTCCACTTACCAGCTTTTCGGACGCAGTGAGTCCCACATACCCACAACGGGGGAGTGGGGAGACCCACTCCCCCGCGCGATGCCTCAGAGCATTTCCCGGCTTTAAAGAAAAAAAAAGAAAGGCAGCAATCGATTTAGGTTTGACAATCTTCTCAACTTGACAATGTTCTTCTAGAATGTCATCAATAACCTGACATGATCCTGACAATGGGTGTCAATTGTTTGACAATCTTCTCAACTTGACAATGTTATTCTAGAATGTCATCAATAACCTGACATGATCCTGACAATGGGTGTCAATTGTTTGCGTCAGTCCCTTATTTAGTGTGAAAATTAATAATTCTTTGTAATATATTATTTTGAAACGGAACTTTTTCGATTTTCAAAGAAACTTATTGTAAGTGCAATTTATTTAGTTTCTCAAGGTCTCAAGTTCAGGGTCTGTCTTAGACAAATTGAATATCCTGCGACTGACCTCTGCGGTTCATTGTAAAATTATCATTATTACGATGATATGTTTGAACGGCTTGTGTCCGCAGATTTACTCATATTTATTTTATAAGTCATCATCATCATCATCAGCTTTCTCTCCACTGCCGGATGGTCTTTCTCTTTCTCTCTCTCTCTCTCTCTCTCTCTCTCTCTCTCTCTCTCTCTCGATGAACGCCATTACTATAATTAATAATCTTCTGTTATTCTTAATAAACTCGAAGTTTCTCGTGACTTGACAGATAATCTTTTTTTTTTCAGAACATCTCCAGGATGACGATTCGAAGTATGACAGTCACAGAGGCGAGGGATGCTACCAAAAAGAACTGCTTCACTGGGTATTGTATTTTTTATATTACGTATATATATAAATAAAATTGCAGTGTCTGTTGATGTACTAAAATAACCACTTTTTACTAAATGCAAACTGATATATTCCACGATATCTATACAAAATAACATTTTTTTCTTATTATTATTATACTGTGTGTATGTCTGTCTGGCTGATGTATAAATTAAACGATTAAACTAGATATTACCTGAAGCTGGTACACGAACCACCTAATGATGAATGGTCAACGTCGCCTATAATAAACAAATCCGGCAACCTAGGGGGTTAATTTTTGTTGTTAGGTGCTCTTTACCTGCCCTGGCCTTCTTTTCTAAAAGCAGCAAAGCTGTTTCACGAAACAATATGAAGGATATGCATGTATGCAAACGAGCGTGCAGCACAGCGCATCGCTCCCACGATACCAAAGCTATAGACCTATAGTCTGTAAATGAATAACACTGTGGCTTTTCATCCCATATCACAATCTCATTAGCTGACTGCGAATATAAATAATTAGCGCGTGCACAAAACGGTAATTATCCGATAAAATAATTACAGATTTAACTATCTATGCAAACTAATAAATGTGAGAACAAGGTTCGTTTGGAGAATTTTATTTGTTAACTTTTAAATCCGAATCAATACAAATAAATAAAGTTGAAGTGTCTGTTTGTAATTTAAATTTGTAATGTTTGTGAAAGTATAAAGTAGTATAAAGGTCTGTCGGTTTGTTTCGGCTAATCTCTGTAACGGCTGGACCGATATTTACAATACATATTTCACTGGCAGATAGCTGATATTACAAGGAGCAACTTAGGCTAAACCGGATACGGCTGTAAATCTAACTTAACACTGAAGCTGCGGGCAACAGCAAGTATTAGGTAATTAACAATTTTGTTGCTCTGACTTTTAATATTTCTATTTCTAGTGACATGATAAAGCATTAATTTTAAACGAAATTTGGTATGCAGTTTAGGACTTATGTATATAAGTCCTAAGGTGTATTTTCTATGTCCTTTTAAAAGAAATCGAGAATGCCTGTTACAAATTACTGTTATCTGACATCCAGTCTGCAGTCGAAAAAAAACAACCACCGTACATAATTAAATAGTTATACGAAAAACAGCGCTTGCTATTCACTTTTGTCAGGCGCTACTTAAAATAATGCTAGTAATTGTAATAATCGCGACAATGTTGATATGAAGTCTAGAATCATTGTATTATATCATCTGATTAATACTTGTATTGTCTACTTTTTTCAATTCATAACCATTTTAATATTATTATTTTTTTAATTATATTCTTATTTCAAAAAACGTGGCTAGGGATCGACAGTTTCAATGTTCATTGATTAATTGCACTGGAAGGAAATTAATGACGATGATGAAATGTAAATTAGCTCTCCTCAGTAGAAAGATAAGAAATATAGATACAAAGTGTAATTACTAAGACGTATACCATATTTTAACTTAATCATCATGTGTCACCCAGAAGCGGCACAAAAATCCAGTGCTAATTGCATAATGAGGGCGATACTGAAAGTTCTTAAAAAATCAAAAACTGAACAAATTAGCAAGTAGTTTTATTATACCTTTTCAAAATTGTGCCCATCGCTACATCCGATGGAACCACTGGGAAAAGCACTTTGCCTACTCGTCTTAGGAGTATCTCCGACTTCCGGAGAACGAGTCCACCATCGTTTTCCTACGTTTCGACCTCTCTTCACTTTTATTGGCAGCTCCTCTGAAGGTAACACCCACCCAGCAGACTTTATTTTAGTAACAGTAAATCCAGCTTTCGTCACCCGCAACTTATTATGTCGAACACCGCATTTGAGACACCTCCCTCAAATCTTTAAACCATTTCGTGGCACCGAAACCACGAATTTTTTGGGCCTCTTGTCAAATTATGAAATATCCACCGGGCACAAGTCTTCCTGATCGTTAAATGTTCATGGAGGATTTTGTGCATTTGACTCATACCGATGTCTAAGCTTGTCCGAATCAGTCGATAGGTTACTCTTTTGTCAATCTCTATCATACGCCGCACCCACACAACATGATCTTGATCTTCAGTCGTCACCGTTGAGCGCCAACCGTTACACAGATCATCGGTGCGATTAGTGCGATCACGTTGTATCTCACTAAACCAGTTGTAAACAGTGGCACGAGAATGGGGCTTTATCGTGAAAGGCCAATCGAAGTCTATCATAACTTTCGCGTTGCCTTATATGACATCGAAAATCATAAAAATCATTGCATGAAAATTTTCTCGCGTTAGCCGTTATTAATGCTGTCATGACACAGACAATTTTCAATTTGCCGCTAAATCGTAAAACAAGTGACAAATGAATGAAATACATGTAAATACATAATGATATTGGCAAAGAGTTCCATTTTTTAATTTATTCTTGTTTGGCCGTCGTACTGATTCTACTGCCAGTTTGTTCCTGCCGAACTTATTCTAAGACAAGTAGTAAAAAATTATTAGTGTACCATTCTGCAGTAATCGTTTTAGGTCCTCCAAAACAATTGTTGCGTAATGACCTGTCCTTACGAAGACTCGTTCTTCGACAACATCTTTTTTCCCACGCTTCGATTTCTATTCACTTCACTAGCAACTCCTCTGAAGGAAATACCCACTCTGCAGACTGTCTTTTAGTTTCAGCCAGACTATATTAAAGTTATAGGCTGACCAGAAAAATAAAAACCCTCGCCATATAAAGGGGCATGCCAAGTCTCCATAGTAATTTTGGCCCACGGTGCACACCTGTACTGTGGACTGATAATTATAGTAGGCGATGGCAACAACTAATTCCTAAAAGAAGTGGTTTATAAAAAACTTGGAATTTTTAAGTTATCAATTATTTTTGTATGTTATTAACACAAGTTATATGAAATATGTGCAATGTCATTTTATAAATTATTTTAATTTATTTGGGAGTACAATGTAATAAAACAATATTATATTTCAGTTTTACACATTTATTCATCATCATTATATACTACTAATACTTCATCTAAAAATTGAGCCGGCGGTAAAATATTGTTTTGATGCCGTGCCCATCCTAAGTACTGGTACCACAACACAGTCATGACGTGGGCACAGCATCCTACCGTTCGACGGCCTACAATACAATTACAGCAATACTGTTTTATTGCTTCGCGGCCTGTATTAATTGTACTGTATAAAATATACACAAAGTATACTTTGCGACGTGTAGAAGAATCGCCAAAGTCAGTATTCATGATAATAGTCGTAAATTGGAATTGAAATGCAAAATGAAAAATCACAGAATACGTCTTTAACTCAAACAGCACAAAAATTGAAAACAACGTTTTCAAGTTCTCTGGTGTCTGACACTTAGAGCTGGTGTTGCCAGAACACAAAAAACAAAAAATGATTGAAAGGTTAAGAGAAGGGTAACATACGATATACTATATTATTTTTATTTGCAATAATACAATCTAAATATACATGTAATTAGTTTCATTTTATATAATCGAAATCATTGCAAAAACTAACATTAGGTATAAATATTATATCATAGCAGTATAGACATTACCTGACAAAATAATATTTTCAGTAACGGCAACATTTTAATGTACATGAAAGTCATAGAAAGTACATATCTAGGTTCCTATTCGTTTACTTGTTTAATATTTTTTGTATAAAGTTGCCGAGTTGTACAGATTAATGAATACAAGGAAGGACTACAATAAATATTAATACAATTTTTTAATATAGCCAATTATGTGTGCACTTCTGGGCCTAAAACTGGGATTCCCCTTTCGGATCTAATTTCTATATGGACGATAGTAGGTGTTGACGCAAAAAAGTTAAAGTGGCGACACCACGCAGGGTTTATATATTTCTGGTCATGCTATACTTGAATATAGTATGGACTCTGTTAGATGAGTAAGGAATGAATCTAGACGAGATAATTCGCATGTTTGAAGAATATGAAATATTTATATTGAACAAACAGGCGAATTATCTCGTCTAAATTTACTATGTTTTTATCTATAAAATTTAACGATAACATAAACGCACCCGTCATTGAGCGTTATCTAGGAAGTAAATATTTGTGTTATACACGTACTATACGGTTTTTGTACGCGTGGTAAATTGTTGAACGAAATGGACAGATCAGCTGATTTCAAAGTGGATCTCCATATTTCTACATACGTGCCTTAATAATAGAACTTATGTTTTGACTAACGTCAAATATTGTTCTTGATGTAAAACATTTGCGCCTGGGCAGTAAAAACGACGTGAATGCCGTGACGGTAACAATAGGGATTCCCATAAAAATTATAAACATGTTACCTAAAATGTGTATAAATAAAAACTTTTGAAATATCGGGCGCTGCCAAAACCATAATTTTAGGGGAAAGTTTTTTCAGATGAACCAGTGGATTTTTTACTGCTATTTCATTACCTATTTTCCTAGTAATAGAATAGAATAGAATAGAATAACATTTATTTTGGTAAAATATTACATTGTTATTAATACCATTATAAAAAAGATAAAGGGAACAATTTCGGCAGTAGAAGCTACCCATCACCGATGAATCTTATCTATTAAACTATTCCGGAAAGTTTGCTATCTTTCCGATTGGATTTGATAACAAAATATCTGTATCGCTGTAAAACAGGATGCGATTCCTAAAATATTTGACTGAATAACTCAGAATGAACAGAAAATATATATATTTTGTGGTATAAATTACCTATTTTTTTTTATAGCATAGGAGAGCAAACAAGCAGTCGAAGCCTTACGACTATCGACGCCCATACACATCCGCACAACCAAAGATCATGCAGTTGCCCTCCTTTTCCCTATCCCCCCAGTGAACTCACAAATCGCACGAAACGCTGACATAGCTGACACTTAACGCCGGTGTATGTGAGCGATAGTTATCACCCCGGTCGTGCCGTTCCAATTCGATTGCAAATCAGCACGGCAGTACCTCTTACAAAATAATAATATTTATGCAACGCGTAAATAAATCACTTTTCTATGGTTATTTTCAGTTAGTGTTTGTTTGTTTCAAATTAAGTGTAGATAAAATCTATATTAGTATAAAAAACTTGTGGAGCTCGTTTAGATAAGCTAATCTCCCAAATAATTATTATTGCGGTTATTGGCTATTTATTATAAAAGGAATAATTTTTTTAATTAGGGTAAATGAAACCGCGGGAAATAGCTTGTTTATTATGGTATAATACCAAATATTTTTCTTTGATAATATTGTTATCAGATATTTCATAACCATACACACACGATGCTTATCTTCAATTGCCACAAATAACACAATTGTTATTACACTCGAACCATAACACAAACAATAACTGAAAAAGACAATAAAAAATGTCATTGTTTTGTTCATTAAAACCACCCATGTGTAGGACCACGTTATAGGGTTCCGTTACGTGATATCCACGTGTATTCGGGTAAAAAACCAGACTAATATTATAAACGCGAAAGTTTGTATTTATTTAGTTTGAAAACCTCTGTGGCTCAACGGTTAGCGCGTTGGCGCTCAAGCCGGAGGTTCGGGTTCGAATCCCGCCAGGGAACAAAAAAGTTTTCTGTGTTCCTGGGTCATGGATGAGTATTAAATATGTGTATTATATAATAAATATCTTAAATATATGTATAGTATAAAAGTATTAAATATATTTTCGTTGTCTGGTATCCGTAACACAAGTTCTTCGAGAACTTACCACGGGACCAGATTGACGTGGTGTAAAAGCGTCCATAGATATTATTATTATTTTAAGGCCTCGAAGGGGGTCGCAATATTAAAGAGCGTGGACTGTAATATAATTATAATTATTTATTTGCGACTGAGAACATCCAAATGCCCACGCCGTATGCGATGCAACAGCTGGGCAGTCTGACTCGTGCGCCGCTCGCCACTCCTCCCTCGTATGTATGGATGTTTGTTAATTGTTACATATTCACACCAAAAACGACTGAATGGATTTTAATGAAACTTTACAATACTATAGCTTATACGTCAGACTAACACAGATTATAATTTAAAAATCGGAGTCTTAGTATTCGGATTCCAGTTTTACCCCTTGGGTACATACAGAACCTTAAAAACACGAGCCTGAAGCCGGTCTAGACGTCAAAATAATAAATAAGTTTAATATTATCCCCTGCCACTAAAGATGTTCAACAAGATGCTTTGGAAAATAGTATGTTAAATAAAAAATAATAACTTTTCACTTCTACGCTGAAGAATCTTTTATACTAAAAAAATTCAAACTTATTGTCTCAACTTTAATTTTCATTCTTGTTTTCTTTACTTAATCTCTATAATTTAAAAGGTTGGCGTGGCGCTTTCAACTAGATGTGGGTGTTAGTGACAGTAATCACTCACAGTCCCGGCCGCTCCTTCAGCATTAAAAAAAATCAATAGACTATATAATTTCGTGATTTTGTAAAACACCATTGTTTTATATATGTAGCGGCATTAATTGTACGATGATGACATCGAGCATATAACCGGAATAGAGCTGTAATCTTATGTGTTTTGGATGAAAACAAGTTCCGTCATAATTGTGCTGCGACTATGCGACGCCGGTTCTGCGCCCTGCTTAACCGACTGAATATGGCCATTGATGGATTATTGGCCGATGGGGCATATAGTGGCATATACAGATTCCTGGCTGGTTGAATTGCTATTACGTCAGAGACAAATATCTATCTAGTTATATTATACTCGCTGAATGATGACATCAAATGTATCATATTGTATGTATGATTGTTTTTAAGTCAATGTATGGCGGTTTATTTTTCTGACCAGCGAAAAAAAACCGTATAAAATAATAAATGAAAAATTTGATTTGGGAAAAATAATTTGATTATGAATTAAATGGTATGTAATTGTAATGGTAATATATATGTTTAGGTATAATGTTTAGGTATGACATCTATACATCTATACAGATAAATAAAATTGGAGTGTCTGTTTGTAATATTAAAATAACCGCTTTTTATTAAATGCATATTGATGTATACACGGTACCAATACCAAAATAGCCTTTTTTACAATTTTGTAAAAAAAGTATGTTGTCTGTGCGTCTGTCTGTCTGTCTGTTTGTTCCGGCTAATCTCTGAAACGGCTGGGCCGATTTTGATAGGACTTTCACTGGCAGATAGCTGATGTTATAAGGAGTAACTATAGGAGGCTATAAAAATAATCATCATCACTAGTATAAAATAAAAATGCGTCGCCGAAATGTATATACGCACATAACTTCAGAACCACTGCACCTAATTAGATATTTATTTTTTGTTGTGTTCTCTATCGTTAGGATAAGGTTTGTATAAAAAAATATGATGACGTGAAACATTTTTGGGTAAGGGCTGGACAACGTTTGGTTTAGCTTACTGGCTACCTGGCATATTAAAATACACAAATTCTCAGGTTCTGTGAACCTTTATAATTGATTTTGCGGTAGCTTTTAGTACGCTTAGTATTTTTACAAATAATGCAACTTTTGCATAAAATACTAGCTGTTACCCGCAGCTTCGCCCGCGTTAACTTAAATTTACAGCCGTATACGGATTGATAATGATTATTTTTATAGCCTAAGTTACTCCTTGGAACTTTAGCTATCTCTCAGTGAAAGTCCCGTCAAAATCGGCCCAGCCGTTTCCGAGATTAGCCGGAACAAACAGACAAACAGACAAAAATTGTAAAAAATGCTATTTTGGTATATGTACCATGTATACATCAATATGCATTTAGTAAAAAGCGGTTATTTTAATATTACAAACAAACACTCTAATTTTATTTTATGTATAGATTTCAAATTTTTAAGTGTTTAAAGCAGTTAGGCTATTTAGAGCTTTCAAAGCTCTAAATGGATATATAATGGATATAGAAAAAATTGATAATGTTGGCGAAACGTGTGCACAAACGCAATATGAACGCATAAATATTGTAATATGTAAGTCGGTAAATTGAAAAAGTGAGCCTATTTATCTACACAAATGAGTAAAAATTACTGACGAAAAAATCGTGAAGTCTCTTTACGCTAATGTTTCTGTAACTTTCGACATTACCAAATCTATTTATCCTTAGTACAGGACTACAGAACTCTCAACGTTATCCGACACGTACTTGTCCGGTTCCTATACAAATAGCATTTAAAATATGTTGAAATATTACGCAATATTTACCTACGAACGTCATGACAGTGCGTTTTTTATGATGACGTAGGCATTTATTGGTGATCGGTGTTTTTTCCCATGGTAGGACTGTTTCCAATTATTACATACAATGGTTGGCAAGCACCTACTTTCAAAGTCTACTGGGTGACAGCGATAGTAGCAAACTACAACGATACTAACAAATCTATGTTATTATCACTCTTTTCGATTCTTAATAATTTCCCAATAGTGCAGTAAAAATAGACGTTTTACTTGGACAACCTTGCTCTAAATTTTCGATCCAATTTTTTTAAGCGCTTTAGTAAAGTTAGAATCCAATCACAAGCTGCTGACAGATCCAGATGAAACTTCAAGCGCCATCTTATTGATTCAAATAGGCCATAAATCGGAAACGGTAAAAGATATGAAAATTTTATTCTCTACAATAATGGCCTGAATAAGTTTGGCCCTAAAGTGACTAAGTATGCACTTTAGGGCCAAACTTATTGCGAGATATCGGCCAAAAACTTTATAAAAAATTGGATCGGAAATTTATTGGGAGGTAAAATTCTTTTTTACTATAACCACAAGCAAAATTTATAATTTATATACAGTAAGATACATTTGCCACGCTGCTGCCAGGAAATCTAACATCCGAATTGAGAAACTCTGTCTATATCCCCATGAAACTTTAGTCTCCATTATTTTCTCTTGTCAGTGTCTTTTTGCAAAAAATTACAATTTCGTAAGATGCGAGTGCATAAGTTACATTCGCCCTAATTTAGTTTTTTTGACGTTTCAGTTCATATCATAAGTCTAATTCGTGAACCATAAATATTGAATAACTTGTAAACGAACGGTTTGCACTTGATTAATTTTTTTAAATTTTAATCCGCGTCCAGTTAGAAATTAGTTTAAACTTTATGAAATTTAAAATTGTATTTAAAATCTTAAATAAATTAAAACTAAACCTTACGATATTCATCGTATAAGTCTAGTCTTTTTTTTTTTTTTTTTTGTTTTCGCTGGGGAATGCGTTTAGGCATACCACCGGGTCCGGGGGGGCCCGGAGGTTATGTGGGACTCTCTGCGCCCGAGAAGGTGGTAAGGTGGACGCAGACTCTACCCACTAAACCCCAGCGGTGTTCACCTCGTCGTCTGGCTGACCCGGCGCGAGAGCTATTGACGTCCGCACCGGGCCACAACGGTGTGCCATCTGGCACTCTCCTCTGGAGGCAGGGGGGTCGACATCCCCTTCTCCTACTCCGCTTAAGGCACCCTGAACACACAAGGGTGCCTTATAGCCTGGACCTTAAAGGCGCGCGGCGGATCCCCCGATCGGCCGCGCACAGGTCCCTCACGGCGGTGCCACCGCCTGTCGCCGCCGTGCTCTCCTGCGGGAAGAGGCGCCAGTGCGCTCTCTCTCCCGCTCCGCCTCCTCCTTCTGCGACATCACTACCTCGCAGAACGAGAGGACCTCCTGCCATGCGCTCTCACTGTCAGTCATCGCTCGGATGACCGCAGGGAGCGACAGGTCCGCGCCCACTTTAGCGATAAGTGGCGCCCTTTCCTCTGCCCAAGCTGGGCACTCCGCCAAGGTGTGGTCTGCAGTGTCTTCACTGCTGCCACAGTGATGACACCCTGGCGAGTCCTCCGCTCCTGCCACCTTCCACAGATACCTTCCAAAGCAGCCATGCCCCGTCAGGATCTGCGCAAGGTGGAAGGTGATTATACCGTGCCGTCGATCCACCCACTGCTCCAGGATTGGACCGACGGCCGACACCGTGCGCTGACCTGCACTCGGCTCATCCAGCCGCTCCTTCCACTCGCGGAGCACTCGCCTTCTCATGAGCCTCCGCAAGCTCCCCTTGTCTCCCTCAGCCTCGTCATCATTAGAGACCTCCTCTTCGGCTTCTGCTCTCCTCCTTCGCCAGAAGTACGCCAGGGCACCTGCCACCAGGTCCCATGGTGCAGAGCCCGCCAGTACGCACGCAGCCTCGTATGAGGTAGTGCGATACGCACGGACGGCCCTGATCGCCATAGCTCTCTGCGGACGTCGCAAGAGAGCCACGTTTTCTCCCGTCAAAGCGCTCGCCCATATCGGCGCGCCGTACAGCCCCATGGACTGCAAGACGCCCGCATATAGGCGTCGACAACCAGCGCTCGGCCCACCCACGTTTGGGAGGAGACGACTTAGCGCCCGCGCGGCTCCGAGCAACTTCGGCACTAGGCGCCGGAAATGCTCTTTGAAATTCCATCTGCTGTCGAGGATAAGGCCCAAGTACCTCATATTCGCCTCGACAGAGATGGAAGTTCCTCCGACCATTAAGCTAGGTCCGGGTGGAGGGGCTCGCCGTGGCCCGTGAAAGCATATAGCCTCACTCTTCTCCAGGGCCACTTCGAGCCCGAGACGTCGGATCCTAGCGACGACCTGGGCGACTCCGGCAACCGCACGTATGCGGGCCTCTGAAAAGGTACGACCACGCGCGGTAACGACGGTATCGTCGGCGTAACACGTAACGTCGACGCCCGTGAAATTCGCACCGCGGAGAACCCAGTCGTACCCTATGTCCCACAGGAGTGGGCCAAGGACAGAGCCCTGTGGAACACCACACTCCACTCTCCTCCTTACCCAGCCGCTAGCCGTGGGATACACGACGCACCTACCAGACAGGTAATCCCCTACCAGTCTGCGCAGATACGCCGGCACTTCATGGAATCTCAGCGCCTCCAAGATTGTGTCAAAGGGTAGGGTGTTGAATGCGTTGGCGATGTCAATAGACACCGCCAAAAGCACCCCTCCCCCCTCGACCGCCTCGTCAGCGAGGGCCCTCACCCTGTCCAGAGCATCCAGGGTGGACTTGCCCCGCCGGAAGCCAAACTGGTAGTCGCTGAGATTCGGGCCTGTCTCCTCCAAGTGGTCGGCGATACGGGCAGCTGCGATCCGCTCCAGCAGCTTACCCGCATCGTCGAGCAGCACGATCGGCCTGTAAGCCGATGGCGACTCTGCCGGTCGCCCTTCCTTCCGGATCAGGGTCAGCTTCCCCTTCTTCCACGCCGTGGGAAACCGACCCTGCGCCAGGCAAGCGCTGAACAGGCGCTTGGCGTGAGACCGGAGCGGGCCAAGGGCCAGAACCAGGGCCCGCCCGGGAACACCATCGGAACCAGGAGCCGTGTTTCGCGCTTTAATCCGTTCTACCGCCACGTTCAGTTCTCCTTCGGAGACTGCCGGAGTCTCCTCTTCTAACCTCGACGGGTCACTATCTGGTGGAGCCATCGGCGGGGGCATGTGCTCTTCTTGTCCGGGAAACAAGGCCGGTACTATGCGAGCCACGAGTTGGGGCTGGAGACTCTCCGTCAGGGGAGGAGCACAGGGGCGCAGTTTGTTGCGAACCATCCTGTACGGCCTCCCCCACGGATCTCGATCCAGAGTCTCCAGGAACTCCGCGTAGGCGGCTTCCTTGGCACGGCCTATAGCAATCCGCAATTCCCTGGCGGCGGCCCTATATATAGAATAGAGCCGCCCCTCTTCCGCTTCATCCCGGCGTCGTCGTCTGCGGCTCCGGGTGTACCGGCGTCTCGCCGCAACGCACTCTCGGCGTAGTTCGGCGAGCTCCTCCGACCACCAGTACACCTCCTTACGTCGCGGGGGCCTCCGGTCAATTCGAGGCATGGCCGCGTCGCACGACTCTGTCAGGGCATCGACGAGGCGGTCGGCCTCTGCCTCGACTTCCACTTCTGCCCTGTTCTCCTGTGAGTCCAGGTTCCAGGCCTGGACTATGGCTGCTTCGAGGAGGGCCTCCCTATCCAGCCTCCTTAGCGACCAACGGGGGCCACACTCTGCACTAGAACCGCGGCTTGGGGAAGGGGTGGAGACGCTGTATCGGAACCGGATATACCGGTGGTCCGATAGCGTCTCGATCTGAAGTACCTCCCAGCCCTGCACACGGCGAGCTAAAGCAGCATCGGCGAATGTGACATCGACGATGCTGCCACCCCGCTGTCGCACGCACGTGTGCTTAGACCCCACGTTGAGCACCTCCAGCCCTACCTCGACCAGCCAGTCCTCCATGATTGGTCCTCGCGCATTAGACACGGGGGAACCCCACGCCGCTGATTTAGCGTTGAGGTCCCCGGCAACCAGCACGTGATCGAGGCGAGCCCGCCCAACCAGAGAGCTGATCTGAACCATAAACTGTTCGAATTCAGCGATACTCCGGTTGGGCGAGAAATAGGTCCCGATCACCAGGACGCGACCGATTTCAGCCGCCACGTAGCCGCGCCCCCTCTCCACAACGCCGAACGATGGCGAGCCATTTAGGCTGGCGATTGCCACTAAGCCATCCTCGTCCCCTACCCAACTTGGCGAGTCGGGGATACGGTAGGGCTCTGCCACTATGGCCACCTGTACCGACCACTCCGCCAGTGCTTGAAAGAGCAGATCCTGGGCTCTGGCGCAGTGGTTGAGGTTCCCTTGTAGGACTTGAGTGTAAGGGCGTGCCATCACTCTAAGGCCATGGGAACCTCCTCGGCTAGGACATCGAAGCTGTTGCTCGTTGTCAGCGCTTCAGGCTGCGGAAGGGCCATAGCACCATCGCCAGCCGTCTTCCCTTCATCGCCGCCACGGCGTCGACTGCGGCGTGGGGCAACGCAGGCGACACTACCCATTTTATGGGCGGCGGGTTGTCCCTCCTTGGAGCAGACTGCGCACGACGGGACAGCAGCCGAGCACGCCCTCGCAATGTGTCCCGGTGCTCCGCAGCGGAAGCATAGGCCACTCCGATCTGTCTTCGACGTGCAGACCGCGGCCATATGCCCCAGCTCCTGACACCGGAAGCACCGTAGTGGACGAGCATCCAACAGTCTAAGTTGCGCGGATACCCAGCCCACAAGTAGTCTGCCCCCTGCAACGATGGCCTTCGCGGCCTCGACGGGGCATTGTACTATTGCCGCCCCGAGCCCAGACGCACTGCGGCCTATTTCTCCGGACCGCACCTGTTCTGGAGGAACTCCACCCGCCTTAGCGACCGCCGCCACGACGTCTTCTTTTGTCACCGAGTCGTCCAGACCCGAAACACGTGCGCTGACGCATTTAGTGGGTCTGGACACCCTGACGACGTCATCGCCAACCACCTCCTTTATCTTGAGGGCTAGGGAGTCGGCCTTCTCCTTATTTGCCGCACCTGGCAGCACAAACAGACGGGCTCCGGTAGCCGCCTTTCTGCAGCGGAGCGACTCTATGCCGAGGTCCGAGAGGCGAATTTCAGATCTCGCCTTGCCAATAACATTGGCATAAGTGAGGCCCCTGTCGGCAGCAGCCGGCTGCAGCTGCAGCATAACCACCGAAGAGTTCGGCGTTCGCAGCTTAGGCGGGGCCCGCGGCGCCGCCTTTGGTGTTTTGGCCTTCGGTGCCTTCTTTCTGGTGACGGTCGTCCACCCGTCATCGTCAGTTGGCTTCGTTGTCTCCTTGAGCGCTGCCTTCTTTTTAGGCGCTTTCTTCTTGGGGCCGACCGGCCCAGGATTTGCTGGTGGTGTGAGCGTCGTAGGCGCTGCCAATGCTATGGGCGCCTTGCTCTTTGTCCCCTTCTTCTTGGCGGCGCCTGACGCGGATGATGGCGCACTTCCACTGCCGCCCTACTGTCCGCCGCGAGAGGCGGGCGCAGCCGCGGCTCTGGCAGGAGTCGTGACTCTAAGCCTTCGAGTCGGGCATTTAAGCGGGCGCTTGAAAGCGCCACCGCCTCTCGTATCGCCTTCTCCACGATCTCCTCCAGGTTTGTGGGGAGAGAAAGCGCTGGTGTCATCTGACTTGTTGCCGGCTGATGGCGGGAGGAGGCGAGCTCGCTCCTGAGCGTTGCCAACTCCTGACGCAGTTCCGCAACCTCCGCCGACAGCCGTTTGTTGGCCGCCTCTAACGCCCTCGTTTCAGCAGAGGACGTGCGGTCAAGGAGCGCCACTGCGGCCCCCTGAATCGCGTCCTCCGCGTCCTTCAAGGCCTTGACCATAGGGCCCTTCTGGTTCCGACGTTGCTGTCTTACGCCCTGGATTGTCTCCAGGGCCTTATATATGGATGACCCCAGAACGCTTGCCGTCTCGATCTTATCTGAGGCTACCTCCGACCCCGACGACTCCGATAGGCGGGATGGGAGTAAGCGACGCGGTAACGCGAATACACCGCGCTCTGCCTCCACCTCCATGGCATCTCTCTCTGCCTCCGCCTGCTCACGCCGTGCCTTTGCGCGGCCAACGTACTGGCCCGTTGTAGGCGGCCGCCCTCTTCCACGCTTGGTTGGTGGAGACTTCCTGAATGAGGCCACTAGATCTTTCGGTGTCGTCTCCTCCTCCGACGACGAGGGCCGCGTCCTCTTAACCTTCAAGGTTGAGCCCGAGGACCTCGCGCTCTCTGCGGAGTCACTTTGGCTCATCCCCTCAACATCCGAGACAACCACGTGTCTCTTTGCCAAATCATTTGCATCGGTATCCGTTGTGTGTTCGCCATGGTCGCGTGGGTTCGGGGTTGCCGAACCCACGAAGTATTGTTTGGCCCCCTCCGTATTACACGGGGCCTCAGTCCTAGGACTGGCGGGATTCGCGGTACCCGCCCGGAATAAGTCTAAAGTCTAAATTAATAAGTTAAAAAGTGAGTAAGAAAACTTATATTTCTCGGGACACAACTACGAAAGAATTTCAAATATAAATTGTTCTAGAATTTAATTTGAAACATAATAGAAATTAGCTCCACGTTACGATCAAAGTGCTCATAGAGCAAATGTTTTTAATTTAAAAATGTCTTGACGAAAGTATTCGCATAATTCGTTCCTTGGCAGGGACATTCATTTCTTTAAAGTATTATGTTATATGTCAAGTTGCATTTAAACATTTTTACTGAACTGAATAATAACATGTCCAAGCCCATCATTTCCATTGGGTACTCTGGGCAGGTGCCCAGTGGATGTGAGTGGCAAGGAATCGGTCGTCTTGACGTTCAATGTGGGAGGCCTACGTTCAGGCCCCACTATGGTTCAGGCGTGGCGGTGGGGCTCAGTAGCCTAAGATGAGCCACTGCACCTTGGGCGAAAAGCCGAGGGAGCTCTTTGTACCCCTCTTATAAGAAGAGGGCACAAAAGTCCAGGGAGGACGGGAACCTCACCCCATTTTACTGTCCCGACGTTGGGAGGGGTTGTTCTGTGGTGGGGGACAACCCCTGTGGAGGTGGCGTCGGTCCCTTGGGGGACTGAATAGCCGTCGAGGTGCCCTGTTTGCTTTTTCGGATTCGGGGCACCTCACCAAAGGCGGCATTGGTGGCACTCACCGGGTTTTAGTGGGTAGAGCTGCGTCCACTTACCAGTTTTCGGACGCAGCGAGTCCCACATACCCGCGTGGGGAGATCCACTCCCCCGCGGCATGCCTTGCAGCATTTCCCGGTGTTAAAGGAAAAAAAAGGCCTACGTTCAGTACCCCACCAGGGACTTCACGAAAGGCGGCACCGGTGGCACTCGCAGGGTCATAGTGGGTATTCGGCATAGATATGTGCCGCGAGTTACACACACCATCAGATTCCACCCAGGGTCGTTGACGGCACGCGGAAAGGCATTTCCTCGTTAACAAAAAAAAGCCTATGTTCAGCAGTGGACGGATAGAGACTGACGATGATACATAATCTCCCGGAATCGACATTTATACTCTGTTTCTTTTAGCACGACATTGTTTTAATATTAATACACTATGTATATAACTTTACATTATTCTTTATTACACAATTGTATAAAAAAAAGGAAAAAAAAAACAAGAAAAACAAAAAACAAAAAAAAACAAAGATAAAAAAAAAACAGAAAACTAAAGACAAGACAAAAAAAAAGGACTAATTCTATTTTATTGTATCTTTCTATTTTAATTGTAATTTTATATTTATTTAATACACGTTATACATAGTATTACTTATACTTTATACTGACTCAAAATTTTTAGTTGTTAATTAATAGCACTTAAAAAAAAATATGATAGAAAAAAAAAAAATGCTTTAAAGTAGTTATTGTATCTCTCTCTCTATTGTATTGTTTTTAACACATTTTGTATGTAACTTCATTGCCTTCATATATTACATATATATATCATATACATACATAAAAAACATATTTTCATTCTCTCTCATTGTCATCATCCTTCATCTCGCATTCATTCCTCAGTAAGCCTGGCTCAGTGGTACAATGTATCAAATCGCATTACCCGCTGGACTCGCCTACCATACATTAGCACTCATTTTAATTCCACCGTCTCCTAAAAAAAAAAAAAAACCTACCTATAAGGAAAAAAAAAAATGCGAGGGCTGCGTGTACTCTGAATGTAACAAACACATTAGAGTAATGTGTTAATGTGTAACTAATAACATCATTAGACACTACTAAATATTTCTAATTGTCGCAAAATCATAATCAAAACATATCCCTAGCTTAAATACACAACCAACACAGAAATAGCAGTTACATAAGAGTACACGCAGCAGTAGCACCCGAATCAACTCATTTGGAAAAAAAAAAAAAAAGACTAACGATGATGATGTTGATAAACATTTGTGATCTTTTCTCAGATATTCTATTGCACATGCAAGATATGTAAATATTAAATTATTACCATAGGGGGCCATCCATAAATTACGTCACACGAATATCTTGATATTTGGACCCCTCCCTCTTGTCACGGATGGTCACATTTATAAGACCCTCCCCCCCTAGTGTGACGTGACATATTTTGCAATTTTTTACATAAATAAATTGATAAATCAAAACAGCTAGCTGTTCCGAAATTAGTTTTATTTTTGCTTTAAATTATTTTTTACGTCCGTTTTTTAATTAGTTCACAGTACCTAGTCTTATGTGACGTCACAAAATCTGGGCGCCCTCCCACCCCCTTGTCACATAATGTCACACTTCGTCAGAACCCCCCCCCTCCCCCTTAACCTGTGACGTAATTTATGGACGGCCCCTAGAGTAAAAAATATAAAGTATGTGTGGTTTTTACATGCGCATGTGTGTATTACAAGTGTAATGTGTATGTATGGTTCTAACATTATGCAACAAATGTTTATTATGATCGATAAACGAAAAAGGCTTGTTTTCGTTCGCCTTGAAATTGTCTTGTTTTCAAAATAATATTAGTTCAAGGTCTTCGTTGACAACTCCAAAATGACAATCTCCGCGTAATAAACATTGTTAATGTTAAAACGCGATGTTTAAAATGGTTTTTCTGAAAATTTAGTGAAAATATCGGGACAAAAATTATAAGAACTGTCACAAAGAAGGACAACATTAAGTGGAAATTTTAAATAAAATCGGCTTTTTGACGGACGGAATACGCAAGCTGATTTTTTTATTTATATAAAATACTTTTTGTTAAGCCTCTTTGACCTATAGGACATCAATAAAATAATGAGCATCAATAAAGAAACATGTCTTTATGACAAAACTTAGCGAATCCTATGAAAGCGACCTAGCAGTCGTTTATCTTTTAAAACTTGTTTCTAAAGTAAAGTAAATCAGGAATCCTAAATAGCAAACAAAAAAAGACATAATAAGGAGTCATTCCCATAAATATACTACTGATGAATGACTTTGCATTTTTTCTAATTAATTTTTCCCTCTGTCGTGTGGAGGTCATATTTTCCTGCTTCGCACGACGAATATATGGAATCAGCTGCTATCTATGGTGTTTCCGAACGGATACGACTTAATATACATAGAAAACGGCCGTTAGGGACCATCAAAAAAAAGAGCATACTAATATTTGAAAGGCTGGCAACTGCTAATCCTCTGGTGTAACAGGTGTCAGTAGATGTCGCTTTCACTTACCATCAGGTGAACCGACTGTCCGTTTGCCCCCTATTCTATAAAAATATCCCCGCGGCTGGAGTGCCTATATTATGTGAAAGTTCATATAAATCTATACTAATATTATAAAGCTGAAGAATTCTTTAGTGTTAGACAGCCCATTTATCGAGTTTTTTTTCTGCTTGATATAAATATTGCAAGAATATTCTTGCCACATATCCTAATCTATTGTCTTACAGCAAATCTATACTAATATTATAAAGCTGAAGAGTTTGTTTGTTTGTTTGTTTGAACGAGCTAATCTCAGGAACTACAGGTCCGATTTGAAAAATTATTTCAGTTTTAGACGGCTTATTTATCGAGGAAGGCTATAGGCTATATAACATCCCGCTGTGATATATAGGAGTTGAGTAACGCGGGCGAAGCTGCAGGCAACAGCTAGTTTAACGATAAAGCGTTGCATCATTAAATTTATGAACACTCCACGTTAGTCTAGTTTAGGTTTAGTCTCGTGACGTGAGTACTAACGTCTAACACTGAAATTTTCCCTATCCCACCAATGGGCCACCGGAAATTTACCAACCGCACAAAACGCGACTATGCTGTCACCTTACGCCGTTATTATGTGAGCGACCCAATGTCCCAATGACCCAAAGTCGTGCCGGTCCAATTTGGTTACAAAGCAACATAAAAAACAACAACTACGTCTTACAATTCATCATACAAAAAAAGTTTTAGCGGTATTCGGAGCCGCAACCCTCATTTAAAATAGCACACTCATAGAAGACAGCCTTTAATTTTCTAAAAAAATTCAACTTCAACGAAGATTTTTTTTGTATGATTGGTATTTATTATTACAATTACAATTACTAGACTTACTTTTCGGTGTAATAACAACGTCTTCATTTATCGTGGCTAAATTAATATCTATATAATATTATCATTTATATCATAGATAAGTTTCAAAAAATAATCTTTTAATTAGTAGTCTATAGGAAACAAAAAAGTATATGACTAATAAATACAATAAAATTCAAACTATTCATTATGAGAAAATGACTATAGTAAATGGATAAGAATCGATATTAAAACCTATTTCCTATCACTATGAACAAGCCTTTTGATTCTAGGTCGTATATTCGCAGCACATCACTACAGTACCGACTTCCGCCAGTGCAGGTAGTGTTGTGTTGTGATAATGAGTGATGTGGGATTGTTACGACAAAGTTCTTTGCGGAAAATCGAACCACGGGGTAACGTGAAACGAAAGAGGCACGTTCTTATAAGTGTACCAGAATCGGATCGCGACAGGTAACGACCAATTAAAGAACTTTTAAATCTTCGGGGATTCGGAAAGTTCTTTGGTACTTTATGTTTTAAAGTTAAATCCCACATAATTTATGTTACATTTTTAAATGAGGATTTAAAGAATATTATAAAATGTATTTAGTAAACGCTTTTATTATATTTTTAAATGTTTAAAAATGATGAAGAACGAGTTTATTTTTGGATGACATTATGCTTTTTTTAGTCGGTGTTGTTTCAATTCTTGCTATGAATTAAAACCGATTTTAGAAAAGTTTGCATAGTTTTTATCATTGAAACCGTGTCCTTTTGGAATTAGCCACTGCGTCAGGCCGATTATGGTTACCTTTATGATACTAATAATACCATAACCTTCAAAATGAATTCTGTGTGTCTCATTGACCTTACACTTTTCAACAAATATGATAACTAATCTAAAAAGCTATACAACCTTATTTATGTATGTTTCTGTTTCCAAAAAGAAGATGGTGGAATAAATGATAATTAAGAATTCTTGGATTTTAATTATCCGGCTAATGTTTTTAAGTTATAATTAAAACTTAAAATTATCACTTAAAAAAAAGTGATAATTACAAAGTATCAAAGAAACAGACCAGATGCCAGTATATAAGTAAAAAAACTTATCTGATATTGAATTTGATGACACTAGATTTTGCCCGCTGCTTTTCCCATGATGAACGGCTTCCCACAGCTCATGATGAGTATTGTAGCCTGTGTCACTCATTGATAATGTAGCATTAAACCACAGATATTTGAAATAACCAATTCATAGTTTTGAAAATTTCTACCTACATCCAAATCACAAAATATAATACCTCTTTATTGATATAAGTACCAAAATCTATTTATTTATATATCCTCATAACAACAGTATTTTTCCAAATCGGACTTCCATCTTATCTCTAAATATACCTATAATTCTTCTGTACGTGTGTAGTCGCTGAACTCCTCCTAAGCGGCTGGACCGATTTTGATGATATTTTTTGTGTGTTCAAGTGGATTCGAGAATGGTTTAGATTCACAAAAATAACTATTTTGTACAGGACAACGTCTGTCGGTGCCACTAGTATTATATAAATCCTTCACCGTTTTAGAATATTATGCGGACATTAATTTATTAGTATAGATTGTTGGATATAAATTCTGATAACAGTATTGAAGGTCAAGTGCGTGAAAAAACGGAATTTTGTTTAAACAGTCAAGAGCGTGGATTCGATACAAAAATAAAAAGTAAATTAAAAAAAATACAATAATTTGGCGCCAAAAATTCGCCATTCTTTTAAACATGCAAATTTTATTCAATAATAAAATATTAAATACTTAAATAAAAAAAAGTCCTAACAATTTGGCGCCATAACGCCAATTTATTTTTCAATTTAGATATACCCAATGTTATTCTTACAATCAAGTCTAACCTAACGACATCAAGCCATTCAGACTGGAGAGCGTACTAAAGACAATCATTTCACAGATAATATTATGTATTATGTACGTACTCATAGAAATATTCAAATATTTGTGTAGGTACCTACAACATACATTATATTCACTAGAAAAAGTACCCTCCTTCTGACGTGGGAGGGATGCGTTTTGCCACTTTCCCGGCTGCATTGGTACCCACCATTTTGCTTATTTCTCTCAAGAAAAAGGCTTGCTGTGCTTCAGTGTGATACGGGAGTAGCCCCGTATCTAAGCAGGCTGTTGGAGTTGGTAGTCTGCGAGAACCGGTGTGGTTCCGTAGGGTGGTGGCAAGTCAAGCGCGGTGTTCCGCAGGGATCGGTTTTGGATCCGATCCTGTGGGACATCGGCTACGACTGGGCCCTGCGAGGCCGCCTCCTCCCCGGGATGGGTGATATATGCGACGCGGCGGTTCATCGCGGTAAGCGTGATCCTACATACCATACGGTATCGTGTGCGGCAGCCACTATCCTGGCCGGTGATACCCCGTGGAAACTCGAAGCAGAGGTTCTTGCCGAGACGCACTCCTATGTCTCGGATGAGAGCCTTACGCTGGATGGGATCGTGTGGGTTCGTCGACTAGGGCAAGAGGCGCTAAGCCTACTCCCGTGGGAGGGGTGCGTAGGAGGCGCTACTTAATGCGCCCCCAGTAACGCCTCTGTGTTCTTGTCGGGCTCAGAATGGGAACCTGAGTCTGTTTGGCGCGACGTCGCGGGGACTACTTAGTAGCGGCCGGGCAGTCTCCCCTTCTGAGGAGTAGTCTGGCCTTCGCCGGAGCCAGCCTATCGCTGAGGTGATCCTGTCTGTTGCCTGCGTATCCGGGACCCTCAAAAAGCTGCTGAAGATGCTTGCAGTAGTTTTAGTTAGGATGGGCACTCCCAGATACGAGTCACACATTGAGTCAGGATCTACCCGAAGATCCTGGCTGCATCCATAAGGATTTCCCTACAATAAAAAAAGCTGTGTTTCAGAGAGAAGGGCAAGACAGGCAGTCTAATTACTGGCTCCGAGACTCAGGATATTTCCTATCATGAATTATCTCTACACACGCCCTACGCCTTACAAATGATGATGATGATGATGATGAATGATGATTTTTAATTGACCGGTCAGCAAAAACATGTTTACGACTAGATTATCAATCACGTAAGCAGACAACACCTATGATAGATACGTGTCAGAACAGAAATTATAAGTGTATCAACGTCAAATAACTAGGTTTGCCCCGCGGGTTTGTCCAGGCCTAATAAATGATGATAATGATTTGGTAGTTCCATGGCTTTTTTTTTTTTGCTTGATATAAATATTGCAAGGATATTCTTGCCACATATCCTAATCTATTGTCTTACAGCAAATCTATACTAATATTATAAATCTGAAGAGTTTGTTTGTTTGTTTGAACGAGCTAATTAATCTCAGGAACTACTGGTCCGATTTGAAAAATTATTTCAGTGTTAGACGGCTTATTTATCGAGGAAGGCTATAGGCTATATAACATCACGCTGTGATATATAGGAGTTGAGTAACGCGGGCGAAGCTGCAGGCAACACCTAGTATCTAATAAAATGACTAAGAACGAACGAATGTGTTGTTTTTTAAGTCTCGTACAATAATATAATCTCGTATAATAATAAAAAAATCATTTTTCAGAATTAAGAAATGATTGTCAGTTCAGGTTTCATTAATAAAAAATCGTCAAAAATAATAAGTTTTGTAAATATGTATAGGTACCTAGGTACTTTTGTGTGTGAATTTAATTAATAACATCTATGCACGCTTTCACACCACGTCAATCTGGTCCCGTGGTAAGTTCTCGAAGAACTTGTGTTACGGGTACCAGTCAACGGAAATATATTTAATACTTTTATACTATACATAATATATTTAAGATTTCTATGATATAATACACATATTTAATACACATCCATGACCCAGGAACACAGAAAATATTTTTGTTCCCTGGCGGGATTCGAACCCGCAACCTCCGGCTTGAGCGCCAACGCGCTTACCACTGAGCCACAGAGGTCGAGGAATTAAATAGAGAGATATCATGTAGGTAATGCCCCGTTTAGAGTTCGAAAAAAAGGTCACGTTAGTCATATGTCATAATATGATCAAAAGAGACGAATTTAGGTGAAATAGCCTTCACATACATACATTAAAAGACAGACAAGGGTAACAACATATCCAAGGCGAGAGCCTTTTCAGTGTACCACTACAATATTGTTCCGTCATTTGCTTCCGTCATTCGTATGTACCACTAAGTTAATACCTAAGTTAGTACCTACATAGCGTGCAAAATAAATAAATCTTACGTACAATGACACTTTTTGCTCTCAGGCGTCCCGCTGGGGAGTGGGTCTACCCAGGCGGGTATGTGGGACTCGCTGCGCCCGAAAGCTGGTAAGTGGACGCAGCTCTACCCACTAAAACCTGGCGAGTGCCACCAATGCAGTCTTTGGTAAGGTGCGGCGGAGCTAATGAGCAAACAGGGAACCTCAACGGCTAGTCAGTCCCTCAGGGGACCGACACCACCTCCACATAGGGGTTGTCCCGAACCACAGAACAACCCTTCCCAACGTCGGGACAGTACAATGGAGTGAGGTCCCCATCCTCGCCCCCTGCCCCCTGTTCTTTTGTCCCCTCTTTTTATAAGAGGGGTACAAAGAGCCCCCTCGGCTCAATTCGCTTCGCCCAAGGTACTGGGCTCACCCTAGGCTACTGAGCCCCCCCACCACGTCAAGGCTTGAACCATGGTGGGGTCGTACAATGACACTACCTTAATCTAGTTCTACGGTAAGCTCGTATCTATAGTCTATACTTACTAATAACAGAAATAAATTTAAGAAATCGTGGAATATAGTTTATAATTATAGCTAATGTACCCACTTAGGTACAGTCATAAACAAAAAAAACATACAGAGGAATTGAGAACCTTCTCTTTTTTGAAGTCGGTTAATTATACATGTCAAAAGGTAGCCTACGTTCTTAGCATGAAAAAATCTAACTAATGAATATCGAAATGTCAGTTTAGAGATCAAACAGACGGATTGTACAATTTACTATTATAGACAAAGTAAGCGAGACGCTTAGTAAATTGTCAATAATATCGACTCTTAGGTATAATTATGTCCCACTGCTGGGCGTTCATTAAGGGAGGCCTATGTTCAGCAGTGGACGGATAGAGGCTGATGATGATGATGATGATGATGATGATGCTGGGCACGACACCTTGTCCTCCTCGAAATCAGGCGAGTAGGGTGTTGGGCCGTAGTTCACCGAGGCGCTGGCATTAGGCGGGTTGGTGAGTTTCTCACAATTACAAAGACTTTTAATCTCATCAGGCATGCACGTTTCCTCGGAAATTTTGAAAAACCTATTTCAAACCACCACAGGGTCAGGACGAACCCGGACTTCTCACTCAATAGGGCGAGTCCATACCTACCTACCCCCTTAGACCATCGTTCTCGACTATTTTGTCTAGTTTTGCAATTATTGATATAGCATTAACATTAGCATTAGCAACTGCGACTCTGGTTTTCCCTTTTCTTAGGTGAGCCATCTAATCAGCTACTGTTAGGCCAAAAGTCTACTTAAGAAAAACCCTTTCGAAAAAAAAACTGCTTTTCCGGTGTGAAGTACTTTTAAATCCTGAAAGATAAGAGGGGGATATGTGGGATTCGCTGCGCCCGAAAGATGGTAAGGTGGACGCAGCTACCTCTAAACCTAAAACGACTGCTACTAATGCCGCTTTGATGAGGTGCCCGAGATCTGTTGAGCAATAGGGCAACCTCGACGGCTAGCAAGTCCCCCAAAGGACCGACGCCACCTCCATAGAGTGGTTGTCCCGCACCATAGAACAATCCCTCCCTACGTCGGGACAAGTGCAATGGGGTGAGGTTCAAATCTTCGCCCCTTGTGGGGACCAGCTGCTCTTTTGTAGGGGACTTCTTATAAGAAAGGTACAAAGAGCTCGGTTCAGTTGGCTTCGCTCAAGGTGCTAGGTTCACCTTAGGCTACTGACCTCCACCGCCACGACAAGGCTTGAACTGTGGTAGGGATGTGTTGCCTATCCTGAGACATAAGAAGACATTGAGAATGCCAGTAATTACACTGTCTGTCTTGCCCTTCTAGCAGAAACACAGCAAAGCTGTTTGACGAAGCTGTTTGACGGAAGCAACAAGCAAGGCGATGGTAGTGGTACCCATGCAGCCAGATGCGCGGCACAGCGCATCGCTTCCAGATGTGATACTTACTTCAAATGACGAAACTGATGAATTGAAAGGAAGTATCAAATTATAAAAATATTCAAAACCGATCGAATGCCAATTAAAATATGTACTTTATGGTCTTTATCATCAAAGCAAATTGTATACACGGCAAACAATTGATAATAGATAATATAATTAGATAAAATGGATAAACAACATTTGAAAATAAAAGTAAAGTATTTTATTAACATTCTGCTATAGAAGTTCAAAAAATTGTTTTCTTCTAATTTTACGGTGACCTACTGAAATACAAAAAAATATTCTATGATCTATATATAGAAAATGTTACATTTTAAATAGATTTTTTATTCCAATCTAGGCAAAAAACCTTTATATCAACTGATATTAAAGACCATAATATAAAAACCGTTTCTGTGGCATCATCGCAGAATCAAAAACATTAAAATTTGTTGATTTTTTTTTACGCAAACGTGCCACCTGATGGTAAGTGGTCAACGTCGCCCATGAACATAAACTAATTTACCTGGAACGAGCCCAGGCAACTCATCTATGTGTTGCCTATCCTGAGACATAAGATGTTAAGTCTCGGTGCCAGTAATTACACTGCCTGTCTTGCCCTTCTCTCCGAAACACAGCAAAGCTGTTTCACGGGAGAAACAAGCAAGATGGTGGTACCCATGCAGCCGGGAGCGCGGCACAGCGCTTCCCTTCCACCGGTGATTCCCACGATTACTGTGTCGGGCTCAGAAAAAACCCGAGAGATGACAAACTAAAAAAAAATCCTTTTCCTCTATAACTTTCCGTAAACCCTCCCCTCCCAGTCGACAATCTATAATTCCTTGAATGGACCATAGGCTATCATCTAACATATTATATTAAATTCAATTCATTTCCGTTAACCCATAAAGAAAAATAATCATTTCCTAGGAAATGATTGATGTATTTACTTCAATATATTATGCTGCCTTGAATATTTTTATACATTTCCTAGGTATCCCAATTATAGCATACACTGGTAAGTGTTAGACATATTATAGGTAATATGCTCTACTAGTAAAGAATCAAAGCCTTGCGAGCTTCTTAAATCTAAAAGTATTTTTTAACACTACTATCGGATAGTAGTGTTAAAAATACTTTTAGATTTAGGAAACCTCATTCGCCAATATAATGCTACAATTAGTGACAGAGTCTATAATATAATCATCATCAGTACGGAGACGGTCGTAAAATTAATTCAACGCGGACAAAACTGCAGGCATTAGTTGGTACGCACGATGAAGAAGGTGAATAAAAAGTAGGTACTCTGTGCTTAAGAATAAACTCAGATTTTTTTATTCCGTAGAATTCTGACATTATTCAGTGTTGCTACTAAAAAAGCTCTCCACCACAGGGAAAATCTTTACCAATTTGAGGGCAATAACAAATAAAATGCTAGATTTTTTTTAATGTTTTACCTAGATAAAGATAAATCTAAATATTATATTTACTTACTTGAGTAAGTAAATAAATTTAAATAAAATAAAAGGTTATTTTTGTACAACGTCAGAATTCTACGGAATAGAAAATCAAAGTTTAGTTTGTTTATTTGAGTGCGCTAACTGTCGGAACCATCAGCAAAAAAAATGTAGTTTTTTTTTAAGGTTAGTTGGATAGGCAAACTGGCAAACGTACCACCTGATGTTAAGTGGTCGACGTCGCCCATAAACATAAACTAGTATACCTGGAACGAGCGCAGGCAACTCATTTATGTGTTGCCTATCCTGAGACATAGATGTTAAGTCTCGGTGCCAGTAATTACACTGCCTATCTTGCCCTTCTCTCCGAAACACAGCAAAGTTGTTTCACGGGAGAAATAAGCAAGATGGTGGTACCCATGCAGCCGGGAGCGGGGCACAGCCTTCCCTCCCACCGGTAGTAGGTACATCATAATACATAAATGTACAACTACATACATTTATTTTATAGGATAGTTTTTTTTAAGTAGGGTAACTGCGGGAAACACTAATTGATGTATGTAACCGCTTTATATGTTTATATATATATATGGATTTTAATTCTATATAATTTGCCTTGAAGTGCCTTACTTCCAAGGCGTTAGAATTATAGCGTATTTCATACATTTCCGCACGCGTAATATGAAGCGGTCTCGGCACAATCTGAGCTCTTTTATCGTCCACCCGCGCTTCAGATAAGCCTAATATTACACACCTGATATCCGTAGTTAATATAAAAGGTGAGCGTAACTGAATATTATTGTGATATTATCGAGTATATATTTTTCACTGGTGAAATGCGCTGGGTCGGGCGTCCGTTTTCACGGATACTTACTAGACAGTAGATACCATTCTGCTTGTTCCTCCCGCTGAACATAGGTGTCTCTCCCTCAAAGAACGCCAAGACGACCGATCCCTCGCCACTCGCATCCAACACCGTGGCAGTGGGCTGGTCACATACTCAGGAGAATGGATGGCCGATGGGGCAATAAGGTTCAAGAGTGGTGGCCGCGTTCGGGTAGACGAAGTGATGGTCGGCCAATAACGAGATGGGAAAACGTTCTCCGTACAGTGGCTGGTCCGTGTTGGATGCGAGATATATTCGAAGGAAAATCATGGAGAGTCGATACTGCTAGGCACCGATCTGCTCTCCACCAAGTTTCAAGCCTTATCGTGGCGTTGGGGCTCAGTAGATTATGGTGAGCCCAGCACCTTGGGCGAAGCAACTTGAACCGAGAGAGCTGCTCTTTGTACCCTTATAAGAAGAGGGGACAAAATAACAAGGCAAAGCTTTGCTGTGTTTCGGAAAGAGGTGAAGACAGTGTAATTACTGACACCGAGACTTTTTCTGACGTCTTAGGATATTTGTAAGAGGTAGTGCCATGCTGCTTTGCAGCCGAATTGGGCCGGCACGACCGGGGTGATACCTCTCGCTCACATGATAGCGGCGTAAAGTGTTGTTGCGTGGGGGACAAGGAAAGGAAGGGCAACGGATATGCATAATCAGTGGTTGTGCGGATTATTATAATTTGTTTATATTCATGGGTGACGCTAACCATGTATTATCCGGTGGCTCGTCTGCCCGTTGCCTGTCCGATTAACATAAAAAGAGTGAAAGACGATGATCCAGCCCAGCTCGGCCTTGAAAGTTTTACTTCAAGCCTGACAAGGGCACTCCCTTAAAACGGGTTGTAGACAATTGTAGTTAGTAGTAGTTCTTTTTTTCATTTTACGCCGGAAAATACTCTGAGGCATCCGGCTGGGGAGGAGGGGACTCCCCAAGCGGGTATGTGGGACTTGCTGCACCCGAAAGATGGCAAGGTGGACGCAGCTATACCCACTTAAGCCCGGCGAGTGCCAACAATGCCGCCTTTGGTGACGTGCCCAGGATCTATTGAGCAAACAGGGCACCTCGACGGCTAGTCAGTCCCGCAGGGGACCGACACAACCTCCACAGAGGGGTTGTTCCTCACCACAGTTCCAACCTTTCCAAACGTCGCGACAGAGCAAAGGAGTGAGGATTCTCGATCTTTGTCCCCCCTGTTCTTTTGTATCCGTCTTCTTATAAGAGGGGTACAAAGAGCAGCTCCCTCGGTTCAATTTGCCTAGCCCAAGGTGCTGGGTTCACCTTAAGCTACTGAGCCCCACCGCCACGACAGGGCTTGAACGTAGGTGAAGAGGAGACCTATGCCTAGCAGTACGGACTCTTCATGATTTTCCGTCCTCCGAATATATCTCGCATCCAACACAGACCAGCCACTGTACGGAGATCGTCTTCCCACCTAGTTATTGGCCGACCAACATTTCGTCTACCCGAACGCGGCCTCCACTCTTGAACCTTATTGGCCCATCGGCCATACGTTCTCCAGAGTATGTGAGGAGCCCACTGCCACGGTGTTGGATGCGAATGGCGAGGGATCGGTCGTCTTGGCGTTCTTAGAGGGAGGCCTATGTTCAGCAATGGACTGATAGGGGCTGATGATGATGATGATGATGAATATATCTCACTGCAGTGTTTTATGTGCTAATTTCGCATTAATAGTTTTACCACAGATTTTACTTTATTAATTTATTGATTTAAGTTTGTAGTGATTATTTTCTTCTCTAAATAAATAATTATTTTATATTTAAAACAAGTAAATAAAACTTGGTCCCGACTTCATGCTGGGTTTTCTAAAAACAAAAAATGTTAATATTGTTTTCTAATGATTACACGAGTGTCACAAATTTTTACTTATTTTATCGTCAGGCATGTCAAGATCAAAACCGCGATAAAATTTTATTTGTTTCATTATTTTAAAAAATGTATTCATCAAAACAAAATAGCGCCATCTACATTTACAATACTCAATTTTCCCGACACTGTCTTATGATTTCTTCCATTATTCTTCGTTTTAAAAAAACAGCATTTATATTCATGACACAAAATTATTAACTAAGATGTAGATACGGGCGTGTACCGAACCCATATCGAATATTATACCCATAGACTTAGAATATACTGTATTATGATTATACCTATATATTTAATATAAGGAGAATATCTGCATAAAACTCTTTGATCACATAAAAGGTGAGATTTTTACGAGTATTACAAATATGTGCTTATCGTCATAAGGTTATGTCCATAATCCATACACGTTTACCGCGGTGAACGCCAAAACGACTATTTGCATTTAGCGTCAGCTGAAAAATATCAACCCAAATGTTGACTTAAGTACATTTAGTTACGGCAAAGCTTAGTACAGTAACTTTTATAAGATACAAACCCGTATAGGAGTTGCCGATTCGAAACCGGTAGATACGATCTCTATTTGTGTTTTCAGTCTTGGTATTTAATTACTCATGTGAATAGGTATTATTTAAATATTAAGTATACATATTCATAGAACTAAACAGTTTAAAATACAAAATTAAGAAATATTTAAAGAAAAATTCTAATTTCAATAAACGCCATCTATCGTGGATTTTCCTAACTAATATGCGTACTACACAGCTGTGAACAGCTGTCCGTCGAATTGATTTTTCACGTATGAAATGTTCACTGCAAAGGACATACCAACGTGACATATTTAACTGTAAACTATGTAAATAATGAGCTAAAGTGAAAGCTTTTTACGTGTAAAACAATAAAATTGTAAACCCCATTTTTACGAAGCGAGACTTTTTTTATCTGTGGTGCTATGTTGTGAAAATATGGAACATCCCCGAAATGGGTTACGTCGCCGCTTCATCAACACCAATTTTGGTGAAGTGCCAGTAGACACGATAAGTTTGGTGTCACCATTAAACAGATTTACCATTTTACAAGCCAGCAATGGCAACGATTCTCTAAGAAAGTAAGTAGCCGGCAGTACTTCCAAGGTCACTACATAAGCAGACAGCAGTGTTTATATAATGTAGCTACACGTGAAAACATAATAAACACGAATAAAACAAACAGTGTTATCTAAACGTAAATATAGATTGATTGAGAGCTTAAAGATTTAAACATTGATGAAAATATAAGCAATTGGCGTTTTTACAGTAATGTCTCATAATATGCGCAAATATAATATGTTCCAAAAATATAATACAATTTGGTAAAAAAAATGCAACATTGATAACAAAAATACGAGAAACAAACATCGCTACTTTATTGCTCAGTAATAAAACAATAAAATGCCAGATTACTCTCATATAAAGATTTTTTTTTAAATTGAAAATCAAACCTTTGCCCTTAGATTATGAAAAATACTATAAAATCTTGTTCTTTTTTGTTCTATAATTAAAAAAAAATGAAATCTTTTGTTTGTTACAAATTTTTTCAATATTATTATTTATTGTAGACATAATTCATGTGCTTCTTACTTTATGCTTATGAAATAAAAAAACATTTCTATAGGAATGGTTAGGAATCATCCATTCGAGCCACTTGACGATCCAGATCCAAATATATTGGCGTTTATTTCTTCCTTTAAAATAACAAATGACGATCATGACGATATCATGATTTCTTTATTCCTGTTCCTGTCTCTGAAATATTTATTTGCAACCACATTTAACGCCTGGTACCACGAATTTTTCTAAGACTATTCAAAACGGGATAATTAAGTACCATGTCTTTTACTTTATATTACGAATGTATTATTCACAGTCGAGTGTCTGAAGCGAATATACCCATGGTAATTTACAAATTACAATCTTACATAAACAAGTGCACCAGCGACTAGCCAGGCAAATTAGTCGGTCAATCATATTATTGCCCGTCTGTCCATCTTTCTGTAACACAGATGAGCTGTTTCACAAAAACAAAAGGGAGAAAGGTTTACCATGCAGGCATGAGGGACAAACCCATCTCTGCCACCTAGTAAACCTGAGTTGTTTTCATAAATGTAACGGTGAGATAAAGAATAAATAAATTGCACCATTTACACTGTTACCCGTTGCCGTAGGATACCACACCCCACCATGGTTCAAGCCTTGTCGTGGCGGAGGGGCTCAGTAGCCTAGATTGAGGCGAATTGAACCGAGGGATCTGCTCTTTGTATCCCTCTTATAAGAAGAGGGGACAAAAGAGCGGGGGGCAAAGGGCGAGGACGGGAACCTCACCTCATTTTACTGTCCCGACGTTGGAAGGGGTTGTTCTGTGGTGCGGGACAACTGATCTTTGAAGGTGGCGTCGGTTCCTTGAAGGACTGACTAGCCGTTGAGGTGCCCTCTTTGCTCAACAGATCCGGGGCACCACACCAAAGGCGGCATTGGTGGCACACGCTGGGTTTTAGTGGGTAGAGCTGCGTCCACTTACCTGCTTCCAGGCACAGCGAGTCCCACATACCTGTCTGGGAAGACTCACTCCCCCGCGGGATAGCTCAGAGCATTTCCCGGCGTTAAAGAAAAAAAAAGATGGATAACACCACTGACCACACCACACCAAAACACGTTACCATATAATTGTAGATTGTAGGTGCTAGCCTCATTACTATTCTTCACGATTTCATACAATAATACTCGCATCTAATACTCGCATAATAAAACAAAAGTACATATTTTGTCAATACTTGGTAACTTTGGGTCATACTGATTGTATAAGAAGATTTTTTTGTCCCTCAAACAAACAGAATGAATTAGTAAAATAATTTTCTAATATTAGAAATTAATGTGAAGTAAAAATTTTCTGCTGCTGATCACACAAAGATTCAACTTTTAAATAAATAGTTAGATATAAAATATGTGACCACTAAAAAACAAAGTTGATGCAGGCGAAACTAAGTAGCTAGTAATAATAAATATTATAAACGCCTGTTTAAATTGAAAAGCAACACACCCTCGCGTGATACTAACAATCATGTGCATTTTAGTTCAATGACTTGATATTAGATGGCGCTATATGATTAATTTATATTTTTCTTTGTTTCAGACCCTACAAGCTTAAGACAAAGATAATAATCTCCGTACTTCTCATACTTTTCGTGGCCGGAGGATTAACTGGATACTTTATTGGTAAATCAGATCTAAAGAAGAGAATAGAACCCCCTGATCCATACGAACCTCTCCTACCTTCAGCATCAATCCTACATACCTTCAAGAAGGCAGCAGTATGTACAGATGCACCACGCTGTTCAGAAATCGGAAGGTAAGATGCTTTTATTTTATTTTCTGTTACTTAGGTAAATATTTTCTATTACAAAATATACTATGGTATTATACTTCTTTACCTCCGGTGCTCATCAACGGCACTACTTTACCATACAGTAAATGCGTTAAAAATCTTGGCGTTTACATGGACGAGAATATGAACTGGACAACGCAGATTAAAGAAGTGAGTAGAAAAATGTTTTCAACTTGGCATTCGTTAAGACGGGTACAATACATGCTACCTACTTCTACGAAAATTGCGCTTGCGGAATCTCTTTTACTGTCTTATCTTGACTATGCTGACGCGTGCTATCCTGACCTTACTGAGCAACAACTAACAAAACTTGGGAGGCTTCAAAATTTTGCTATAAGATTCGTATTTTCTTTGCGCAAATACGATCACATATCCGATTTTCGCAATAAGCGAATTTTCGCAATTTATTTATAACTTTTTTATCTTTATTATATTGTTTAGATTGTAGGATCCTCTTTGTTTTAATTTCAATTTAGTTTTTCTTTTTGATGACCTACTCAACTATTATTTTAAATTCTCCTCTACCCTAAGGTTGTCTGGAAGAAATCGCTTCCTTAGCGATACATAGGCTGCACTAAAAGTATCAGGAATGGAATATTTCCACTGTTCCTGTCATATTAAAATCTTTTTAATTGAAAACTCCTTGGTTTTTTTTTGAAAATCGAATACCATTTATTTATTTAAAAAAAGATTATCGGTCTTGTCACAAGGTCTTGCCAAACTTGTTTAGTCGTTGAGAAAATGGAATTGACTCGAGAAAATTCTAGAGCGATGATTTATTATGACTTTCGAAGTGGTTTAACACAAAAACAGTGTGTTGACCGGATGATTTCTGCATTTGGTTATGAAGCCCCATCCAAAACCACAATTTATCGCTGGTTTGCTGAATTTCAACGTGGACGTGTCAAGCTCAGTGATGATCCCCGTCAAGGTCATCCAAAAACTGCAGTCACCCAAGAAAACGTTGATGCTGTGCGTAAGCTGATTGAGGAAGATCGACATGTGACATACTGCGAAATTCAGGCAACTTTAGACATTGGCATGAGTCAAATACAAATAATCTTGCATGAACAATTAGGTGTAAAAAAGTTGTTTTTTCCCGATGGATACCGCATTTGCTCTGTGAAGAGCAAAAAGCGGCTCGCGTTACTTGGTGCGTCAGAACTCTCGGAAGATTCCAGGCAGGATCCTCAAATGTTGTATACAACATCGTATCAGGTGACGAATCCTGGATATACGCGTACGAACCCGAAGCAAAAAACCAGTCACGAGTTCGAAAATGAGTTAAAGCCAACAAAAATTGTTCGTTCACGGAGTGTTGCAAAAAAAATGGTGGCCACATTTGTCTCCAAAACCGGCCATGTTGCGACTCTTGAGGGACAAAGAACGGTTAATGCAGAATGGTATGCTAGCATTTGTTTGCCACAGGTCGTTTCTGAACTCCGTAAAGAGAACTGCAACCGCCGCATCATCCTCCTTCACGACAATGCGAGTTCTCACACCGCGCACAGAACAAAAGAGTTTTTAGAGCAAGAAAACAGAATTATTAGACCATCCGCCGTATAGCCCCGACCTAAGCCCTAATGATTTCTATACTTTCCCTAAAGTAAAGAATAAATTGCGTGGTCAGAGATTTTCATCGCCTGAAGAAGCTGTGGACGCCTAAAAAACGGCCATTTTGGAGACCCGAACTTCCGAATGGAATGGTTGCTTCAAAGATTGGTTCCATCGTATGGAAAAATGTGTCAAATTTCGCGAAGAATACTTCGAAAAGCAATAAATACATTTTTAAATAGTAATGTTGTGTCACTTCCTTGATTCCCGAAATTTTCAGTGCCGCCCTCGTAAGACGGCGTTTGTGCATAATATTATTTTGTAAGTTTTTATTTAAGATGTAATTATTGTTTTTTATGCACAATAAAGTATATTTCTTCTTCTTTCTTCTTCTATGGAAAAATGTTGTGACCGATTTTGAACGTAGATATTGTTTTATTATTTTATACTTAATATTATATTACGGTGACCCATTGCTGGGGAATAGGGAAAAGGAGGGCTACGCAACTGCATAATCTCTGGTTGTGCGGATGTCTAAGGGCGTCAGTAGTCACCATAAGGCTCCGACTGCTCGTTCGCCTCCTTTTGACATAAAAAATATCATTGTAGAGTCATTTCAGGCAATGATATTTTTTACATTAAAGAAAACTATAAAAAAATATAATAAGTTTATCTATAAAAGCTACTACATAATACAAAAACTCAGTTTAATTTAATATAGTATTATCATACTTATCTCTTTTTATAACATACCTACTAGTGGCACCGACAGACGTATTGTACGAAATATTAAAATATATATTTTTTAATTTTTTTGTGAATCTAAACCAATCTCGAATCCACTTGAACACACACAAACAAATTCATCAAGATCGGTCCAGCCGCTTAGGAGGAGTTGAGTGACATACATACGTACAGAAGATAATATTATAAAATATATTAAGTTCCAAAAACTACCTAGGTACTCGTTTGGGATTCGAATCGAATGCGGGATTAAAAATACGAGAAAAATTCTTTTGGTTGGTTTTCGGGTTTGTTCTTTATTCGAAAATTATAATAATTAACACAATATATAAAAATCATAACAAGTTTATGGTTACAATTTGTTTCAAAATATACCTATCACTTTTATCACAGCCTATCATGGTCTAACATCATCACGTTCGTAAACTGATTGAGACTAAACATGATGATGATGAATTTTGATAAAACATGATGAAAGATTAAACATGATTTTCGACGATAAGTTGAGTTTATTAAGAATGATAAGCATTCATTTAATCACATCCCAGTAGTGTGAGTAATTTTAAATACTAATTTTAGTCTAATAGAAACGATTAATACCAATATTTCATCATGTTTAACGCGTTAAGTCCACCATTAGTAACCACTCCAATTTTTATAGCTTTAAAGATACCACTTAGCAGATACATTTTAATTTATTCCTGATTGCCATGAAAATTACAATTATGTTAACGGACAGAAGTATAACAATGCTATAAAAATCCTAAAACAATATCCAATCAAAATAATTATAATTCACTGCCGAAGTACACTGTTAACATTTATGTCAAATTAAATCATTAGGTACTTAGAAATAAGTTTTATCAGTTATTATTCAATAACAATAAAAATAAAAAGTGGAACTAAATATTTTACTAAATGGAAACCTATGACAATACTTCGCCGACAAATACTAGATTTAGAGTAAAGTTTAGTGTTTCATATTTATTATTAAATAATTTATTAAATTCTCTTAATGGTTTCCCATATTATGATGACCTAAGTGAAAGTGGCGCCTTTATTTTTTCCAAACTGCGGCGAAACAGCGCTGCCAAGTGACAAAACGTCTGAACCATGAACGGCAAATTCCATATAAATGAGTGGATGAAAAAACTCGAGCACTCAGAATTATTCAGAATATGTAAAGTAAGTTTGTTTTAAGTTTAAACAAAATATGACAATAGCAGTGCCACCTAAACACAGTATCAAATATATTTATTTTTACTCGGGAACATAACAGATGGCGCTTGTCTACTGTCGCATAGGTTTCAAAATATTATATTATTTACAATACCTAGGTAATAGATTATAGAGTATCGAATTTACATAAAAAAGTAATCATAATATCATTACATAGAAATAAGTACCTATATTTTGTTTAACATGCGTAGTGCGTAGGTGCCAGTCGTACCTACCACGTTTAAACTTCCTACGAAAAAGTGATTGCATAAGCGCAGACATACCAATGTGGCTTATAGAAATTAACACGTCGCTTAGCCAATCAATACATTACACATCATTTACTCCCTTTATCACTCACTGTTTATAAGCAGTAAGCACTGTTTGTTGTGTTCTGAAAATAACAAGTAGAAAATCACACACGTCTAGAAAGTCTACGTATGTTGACGTGCGAATATATGAATGATGAATGTTGCTCTATGTAAATATTTCTCCACTTTTATGGCAAAATTCAAATAAAATACATTAAAAAAGTTATTTCTACCACTTTCTTTTTTCACTTTATTGCGGTAAATATTGTGCAATACATTGGCGTCTATTGTATATAAAAATATATATTTTGTAATTAATAGATATAATAAAATATGTTTAAATGTCAAAATATAAATAAATATATAGTATTGAGTTGCAACATATATTTGTTGTGATAAATGAATTTTCGTTTACACGAATCGAAAGTTGTAGCGTGATTATATTGATTTTCCCCACCATGGTTCAAGCCTTGTCGTGGCGGTGGGGCTCAGTAGCCTAAGGCTTCCCGACCTTGGGAGGGGTTGTTCTGTGGTGCGGGACGGCCCCTCCGTGGAGGTGGCGTCGGTTCCTTGAGGGACTGACTAGCCGTCGAGGTGCCCTGTATGCTCAACTGATCCGGGACACCTCACCAAAGGCGGCATTGGGCACACTAGCCGGGTTTTAGTAGGTAGAGTTGCGTCCACCTAACCACCTTTGGTCGCAGCAAGTCCCACATACCTACTCGCCTGGGAAGACCCACTCCTCGCGGGATGCCTCAGAGCATTTCCCGGCGTAAAAGAAAAAAATATATATTGGTTTTAATAAAGTTGTATCATATAGTATTATGATGCAGATGTTGTGTACAACTTGGTACTAATAGCGGACAACATTTTTTCTTGGCGTTATTCTTTCCAACTGTGAATATATTACGGGATCTCATTGTAATAGAAAAAAAATAAACGACGTTATAAAAAAATATTAATATTTTAATCATAAAAATCAGCTCAGTTGAATTTGAGTCTTTGATAGAGTCGTGGTAAATAACAATAATAAATAATAATATCAACCATTATAATATGTCCCACTGTTGGGCACGGGTCTCCTCCTCGAAATCAGGCGAGGAGGTTGTTGGGCCATAGTTCACCGATGCCCTGGCCCAATGCATTGGTGAACTCGTCACCAAAAACTTAATCTCATCAGGCAGGTCTGTAATTAATTATTGTCCTTTTTACGTATATGGAGAATTGTAAGTCGCGCTGGTATCACTTACCGGCACACTAACACATACGCGTTTCTATAAATAAATAACAGCTAATAGGTCGTGGAAATCGGACCAATCACGTTTCGAGAACGTTATCGACGCGCATGCGGTCACTGACGCGACTGGTGCTCTGGCCTATAAAACCGCCGCGCCGGCCGTGCAGCCGACAGTATAACAAAGTACAAACAACAGCCGAGATACAGTCTCTGATATATTTGTGTGATACGCGAATTCAAATTTAAATTCTATAAATATGTCTGAAGCTTTCTTTGATGAGTACGACTACTACAATTTCGACCACGGCAAACACATCTTCTCTGGACACGGTGGCAAGCAGCGCACGAAGAAGGAAGTGAATGAGCACACCAACCACTTCGACCCGTCAGGACATTCCAGAAAGATCGTCACCAAACTAGCGAACACAGAGAACAACAAAAAAGGTGGGAACAAACATTAAGTGTTGCTCAATTGTTGACGACAATGGCATGCAAAAGGAACGCTGATTTTTTGCCGAGCGAAAGGAGGATTTTATGGCGGATACCCGAAGAAAGTACGGGACGCTCGTCTCTGGGATCAGTGGAACAACCTAGAAGGTTCTTGCTCACACAGAGCTTTTACTATGCACACCACGATGGAAGAGTACGATGGCGGAGAAAACTCGCGTAACATCGTATAAAATGGTGGTAACCAACATCGTTCCAATAACTGATCTCATCTGGGCTTGTTGTAAAGCCCGACTTGCTGTGTTATTAATTAGTTAGATATTACGTTGTATCGTGTCTGAGTACGTGAATGACTGTAATAATTTAAGATTAATAAATTTAATTTAAAGTTATACTTTGTTTTGTTATGTGAACGCTTGGCGAGAGGCGACACCTATTCGTGTTTATACACAAAAAGAACCTTGAACGAGCAGACAACGCCTCGACGTGTATGACCTTCAGTCATACAACTGCGTTGTTTAAATGCTAATGAATTATATTCCTACCATATACACTAAAATTGATGCAAGTAATTAATTATACTTATTATTATACTCTGAAAAACTTCACAAAATTAGAATAATTAACAATAAAAACAATGACTATTTTTTCGATCATAATAATTAACACAAACAATATTTTTTTGTAATTTAAAAATGTAGACATTTAAATGGATAAATTAAAAATTATATTTCTTTTCAACTAAGTTAAAAATTTAAATAAGTTACCTACGTACCCATACAACTCTTGTTTTAAACACATACCTACCTACCTACAGTTAGGTACATACATTATAAATAATATGTTATTTTATAAAAACGGAATAAGGTAAAACCAGTTTAATAAGGTACCTAAGTACTTGGTAGGTATAAACAAAAACATGACTGATATTTTTGTTTATCCAAGGCTGATCGTTTAATTTATTGATAAGGCCCCAAAAGTATTTGTTTTTTCCTTTCCGTTGACGTATTAATTGTATGACAAAGATAAGGTTAATAAACAGCAATTGAAGGTCTGTTACACAGTCGCTGATTCATATCCAATAGTGTTTTCATCAAGCTGTCTACCGTAAATAATGGAGTTTTTGTAGCTAGTGTTACAATAGAAACGTTTGTATAGTTTTTTTTGTTGGTGTATGCATTGAAACGTTTCGTTGAGTATAAAATCAATAAAATTATCAAATTAAAATAGTGAATTTCTTTATAGTCAAGTGAATTCTGAAATAAACAAACATGTATCAACCATTTTGAACTTTATCTCACTATTGCAAACGTTCCCGATTTATTGGGAGATCTACAGATTTTGGTCACTGTCTCCTGATGTCCCGATTTAGCAGTCCTATCTCCCGAATTTTTGAATTTTCAACTAATTTAAAATAAGCTCCTCATAAAAATGGTAAATAATATTATTCTTAATAAGGTAACACTAAAATAAACCTATAATACAAAATCAATGCACGGGACTTCGTCTCAAAAATAAATCGTTGAAGATTTAGGGGCTCTCTATCAAAAAAGATCAATAGTACCACCAGTAGTAGTAGTTAAACAATTCCCCAATTTATCAGAGATCAATGATGATCAAAAAATTGACACACGTTTACTTCGTAATACGAAAGAAATAGTGACTTTATTTCTATAGGTCTAACTTCTAAGTCAAAAAGCAGAAGCATTTAGGACAAGTGTGAGTAGCATGAATTGTGGCTCACGCATGGTTGAAAACGTTTGTTCTTTTGTTTTTAAAGTTTTCGAGTTTGCCACATGCATATGAAAATGTAAAAATGATATTTTCATCCATAAATTTTATGAAAATTAAACAACGGAACGCATTATTAACATAAAAAAGCTTTTCGGCGATAAAGTCGCCTTTGTGTCTGCATTTATATTTTTAACTTTTAAATTTTTAGTGTTTTATGTTTGTAATTTTGTGTGTGTACAATAAAGTATATTCATTCATTCATTCATTCATTCATTCAAAATACTTTTGTTTAATTCCGAATAAAAATTCCCGATTTCTCCTGATTTCGAGGTGCCAAATTTAACGATTTTTAATTTTGCACTTTTGCAACACTGCTTTATCTATATCATTAACCTAGAATAAGCCAGGTGTGTGTAAAAAATATGATTAATATATTATTTAAATACATTTCTATTGAAGTTGAAGACGCGTTAAAGTTGTTTTTTTTAATTCAGTGGAAATTTGTCAATTTCTTAGTATTATTTTATCAGAAGCAGCTTCAGAGACTTGGCCTACAAGTTACAACTTACAACAACAAAAAAAATCATGCGTTTATAACGAATCCTGTTCTGACGAATCAATCTTTTATATTCAGACTCAACTCCAATTGCGATTAAAAATCAATTCCAAAGTAATATAGGTAAAATATTCAGACACGTTTTTTTTTTGGCTTTCATTGAGGGAGGCCTATGTTCAGCAGTGGACGGATTGAGGCTGATGATGATAATGATGATGATGATGATCATTCAGACACGAAGTTATTTTACTGTATTTCTTTTAAATATAATTTAGTAAAGTATTCTTTTTTTAAATATAATTTTAATGATATAACCTCACATAACCTCTATCTAGTCCCGGCTCTATCATCAGCGACTGCCCTTAGATGCAATCAACCCTGAACCTGCATCCCCTACATGGCATGCCATTCGCATATTAGCTTAGGTACCAATTACAAGAAAATCAGTATCATAAATATTTTTTCTGATATTCTTGTTATACAATAATATTATGATTGTTTCTTACGTAGTAATAATATGCTCAGTTAAATTATATAATCAAAATAATACAAGTATACATAATAAACATGTTCTAAGCACGTTTTATCTCAAAAAATATGTTTAAATGTTCGTTCGTACGTGAAAAATATTCTCGACACGCTACTATATTCATATTTAAATCCTTCATTTGAATATTAAAATTATACGTTGAATTTTAAAACGCAAATACTTGTAAATGTTACTAAAACAATTTTTATTATTACTTGACTATTAATATAAACCGTTATCTTTTAAACCCGAGAAATGGCAATCCTTGGAAGAGGCCTTCACCTGAGAGGGGTTTCTAAAAAAAAAAGGAAAACAGACTAAACAATTAGAAATAACATGAACAAAAGATGAAAGGAATCAGATGAAAATAAAACATAAGCCATAACAAAAACAGTGTTCATTTATAAAAATAAAAAAAAACTTTCAGCATAATAACGATATTTTGTACTTACTACTTAGGAAGTAAAAGGACTATTTATTTTTATTTTATTTAGTTATCTTTTAAACACATGTTTTTCGAACGCAAATATGGTAAATAACCAAATTTCAAAAAGTCAATTTCAAAAGAACCTCTGCAGGGGACATTTTCAAATACATCAATATATATATAATGATCAAGCCTTTTATGTCTGGGAGTATTTGGAAGTCCTAAGGTTAATTCCGTCCCATTTCGTAAAATATTATAGTTTAAAGAGACATTAAAAGTATCCTTTTTTGTCATCCTGCCATACTTGGGAGGAAAGAAGGTCCTCCTAACCCTCAAATGTATGTTTTTCGTGGACTATCTTGTTTCAATAAGTTCTACGTATTCTGTCAGCGATAGACGAACAAAAGGCTATCCTAGGTGACGCTATATTATGTAACCATAGACAATGAAAAGCCTTTTATGTCTGGGAGTATTAATTGGAAGTCCTAAGGTTAATTCCGTCCCATTTCGTAAAATATTATAGTTTAAAGAGACATTAAAAGTATCCTTTTTTGTCATCCTGCCATACTTGGGAGGAAAGAAGGTCCTCCTAACCCTCAAATGTATGTTTTTCGTGGACTATCTTGTTTCAATAAGTTCTACGTATTCTGTCAGCGATAGACGAACAAAAGGCTGTCCTAGGTGACGCTATATTATGTAACCATAGACAATGAAAAGCCTTTTATGTCTGGGAGTATTAATTGGAAGTCCTAAGGTTAATTCCGTCCCATTTCGTAAAATATTATAGTTTAAAGAGACATTAAAAGTATCCTTTTTTGTCATCCTGCCATACTTGGGAGGAAAGAAGGTCCTCCTAACCCTCAAATGTATGTTTTTCGTGGACTATCTTGTTTCAATAAGTTCTACGTATTCTGTCAGCGATAGACGAACAAAAGGCTGTCCTAGGTGACGCTATATTATGCATAGACAATGAAAAGAATGCGACACGTCACACGACATGCGTACATAATATTATGCTTATGATAAGACACGATCGGAAACACGTATACTTGTGAGTCAGAAGGATTTACATAAGTCATAAGACCGACTAGTTTCAGGCATCGAGCATATAAGCGGAATGGACTACTCTAATAATGTGAGCCATAAAATTCCGAAACCGGTCAGTGATTTGTCACTGAAGTAATAGCAATTCCACCAACCACTGATCTGTATGTACGTCCTATCGGCCAGTCATCCATCATAGGCCATCAGTCGGCCAATCAGAGCGCTGAACCAGCGCAGCGTCGCAGCACAAATTTGGCGGAATTTATTTTCATGCAAAACACAACATTACCGATATTCCGGTTATATGCCCGATGAGTTCAGACCAGGCCAGGTTGTATGAGTAAATCATGATTCATGATATCTGTTACTTTCAGCATTAATTTTAAAGACCGTAAGTTTGAGCATATTTCGGTGTTCAAGCTTCATTCCAGAACAAAATCTTTAGCTAAATTAAAAATATATTAAATTACATAACAAGTAATATTTTAAAATATGAAACACGGTTTGATGCAAATTATACTTCACAAATTATTTCACAACACTTCCGTTAGATGTGGTAAAGATAAAAAAACTTCATGACTATGTATACAAATAAGTCATAACCACTGTATATATTGCAACAGCATTTCAAATATAATGAGGAAGTAATGTACTTACTCATACATATACATATTATGTAATAAATTATAATTTATGATTTTATTTCTTTCAGCAAAATATTCAGTCGATAGTTAAAACATTTTAATTAGCGCCATCTATTATTAAGTAGCTGACGATATAGATAGAGTTTTTTTAAAGATCAGTCAATATTTAAAAATAAGCTTTTATTAGAACTTGAGTTGTTGACAAAAACGTCATTGCAACATCTAATGTAAATAGGTATATCCTACTAATATTATAAACGCGAAAGTCTAAGAATGTATGGATGTATGTTTGTTAGTCTTTCACGCAAAAACTACTGAATGGATTTTTATAAAACTGTACACTAACATAGCTTATACATCAGAATAACATATGGGCTATAATTTATCCGCGTACTCCCACGGGAATAGGAAGTACACGGGTAACACCGCGGGGTGTTGCTAGTATTAAAATATTTTACTTTGAAAGGATATTATGTAGAAATTCTACTTTCTACGTCGTAATAAAATAATAATTAATTATTTGGATTGTAAATTGTTACAATTTATTTGTTCTCAACCTTATCTACGTATGTGAAATCGAATGCTATATTTAAAACGAGTTTTTTTTCTTAAAAAATGTTTTCAATTTTATTATCAGTAGTGATTTGTTTATCGTTTAACATAAATGTTGTCTATGAGAGGTACACCGTACACGAATGATTATTGATTAGGAGCTGAATTTGTCAGTCACTAAGGCAGCTTTGACTCAAACAACATCATCAGCTAATGACGTCTTTATTGGCATGGCACATTTACATAATGGCGTCATTATGTTTTTCACGGGGCAACACATTTTTTGTAGAAGAATTCAAACGGGCAGTTTCTTTTTAAATGTTAGTTGGATAATCAAATTGGCAGACGTGCCGCGCTTCAGCGTCGCCCATGGATATAAACAAGTTTACCTGGAACTAGCACAGGCAAATTATTCATGTGTTGCCTAACCTGGGACATAAGATGTTAAGCCTCTGTGCCTGTAATTAATTAAACTGCCTCTCTTGCCCTTCTCTCCGAAACACAACAAAGCTGTCTGACGGAAGAAACAAGCAAGATAGTGGTCCGCGGTACCCAGACGAGGGCGCGGCACAGCGCTTGCAGATGCGTTGCGACTTGCGGAATTCTTCAACGCATTTAACGCATACCACCAGATACCGTCCGTGGGACTCAGCGTTGATTTCATTCTCGCTGTCGTAATAAAAATTTCCAACCTAGATGTCAGGAAATCCACAACAACGCGATTTTCGAGGAATTTGTCTCGCATCACTATATGGAATCAGCTGCCCACGGTATTTCCGAACCGTTACGACCTAGGGACCTTCAAAAAAGAACATACTAATATTTGAAAAGCCGCAACGTACCTGCTAATGTTGTAGCGGGTTTCTCTAAATGTCGGTCATCACTCGGTCTTTCAGAGGTTTTTTTTTCGTTTTTCAGGCCAGATTTATACGTGCTACATTAAAGTTAATATCTCATTTATTCGACCATTCATAATTTGTGATAAGCTGGATGTCTATTTCGATATGGACTCGCTTAGACGCAATTCGTTATAACCTTGACATTCTGACAACATGAGTGTTTATTTCCTTAAATACTGATTACATTAGCAATAATAAAATTACTAAAATCTACAAACATTATGTAACAAACTGGTACGTAGGACAGTAATAAAAATAATTAAAATATCCCTTATGGGTGCGAGGTAGACGCTGATTGCGGTCGCGCCTATATGGTTAAGGTACCAGCCACATACTATCGTGCTTATTTTTCCATAACGGCTTTGCAAGTATCAAAATCAAATAGGAAAAGATATTTAAAAAACAGAGTCGTTCCGAAGATTAGCATGTTCAAACAAACTCTTTAGCTTAGATTTCGTGTCTATTTTAATGAAATGCACTCTTGTGAGATAGGATAGTTTCGGACATGATTGGTGCTGTTGTCTGTACGTCTCCCCGGGATAATCATTCCGTTATATAAATTTAGTATAACAGATTATTTTAATCACATACTGTCTCGTGTCCAGAAGCCATACTGGCACAAACCTCTCAAATATGTTCACGTGGTAAAGGCATTTTCCGTGTAAGCCTTTAACTAGATTAGTCATGAGTTCATGTGATTTTAATTAACTTGCTGCATACCTCGATAACTTTTACCTTCGTCATCAGCCTCTATCCGTCCACTGCTGAACATAGGCCTCATTTAGTGAACGCGAAGACGATCGATGTACCATATAAATGAATACTAATCATAGGAATAGCGATTCTTAAACCGTTGCTAGGCACTGGTCTTCTTCTCTAAATCAGAAGAGGAGAGTAGGAGGACGTATTTTGGGTTTGCACTATTCCAATGCAAGGTTTATTTTTACATTTAAATTTCCAATTTTATCAAGAACGCAGGTGATGATGATGATGATGACATGATTCCAGCAGGAGACAAACGTTGACATTCATTTCCGGTGTCATTTTCAGTGTATAGCTTAGGCTCAATTTCTTATTTCAGGCACGTTATGTCGGTGTAGCCTTCAGATCGCTCTTCCACTCCATGAGCCACTCACTAACAGCCCCCTTGTTGATTGGCCGCCTTTTTGTTGTGTCCCAGATAAGTTCAGGAACATAGCACGAGGCGTCCGGGCCGGGGCAGTTCAACAGCCTATATTTCTATTGCATATCGACATGGAGTTAGTTAACATATTAACGTTAGATTGGCAACATTTAAAGCACTCCGTAAATAGCTCTCACCATAATTGCCTTACATTGAGATGCGATCAGCGTTTTTTGCTCTGAATCTAGTTTGTACCCGTTAGGTACAGCTCTATTGGGCGAGTCAATGACTTGGTAATTCGTAGAGTGCAAACCGAAATTATTTTATTAAATTATATTTACTCATATAATCTGTAAATAATTATAATAATGAGAATTTGTTTGTTTAACGTTAAGCTCCCTAATTACCAATATGTAAGAAATTATTTTAACATTTTATAGTACAATTATTGAGATAGGCAATTTAGTTTTTATTTTTCTTCCCATTTCGGGTGGGCAAAGCCGCCGGATACAGTTAGATTGAAGATATATATATAAGTTTAAGTCAAGGTTAACAAAACATATACACATACACAAAACATAAATATGTTTTCGTATTTTTCACCACTTCTTTTCTGATAAACCCAAATACACACAAACAATATCTTGAAAACTCTGTTTTTATCCACCTCTAAAAATTGTGTTTTCGATCATAGGGCCCTAGTAAACGGGTTTTGAGATATTTTGTTGTTTCCAGTTTTAAAGAGGAGTGAAATGAACACATTATAAAGTTGTATAATCGCAACGCAGGATTGCTAACTACTGAAATTATTTGTAACCGCATCATTTGGTTTCCAACTATTATACCTCTTTTCTTTTTCTTTTACGCCGGGAAATGCTTTGAGGCATCCCGCGGGGGAGTGGGTCTCCCCACACGGGTATGTGGGACTCGCTGCGCCCGACATCTGGTAAATAGACGCAGCTCTACCCACAAAAACCCGGCGAGTGCCACCAATGCCGCCTTTGGTGAGGTGCCCCGGATCTAGAAAACAAACAGGGCACCTCGACGGCTAGTCAGTCCCGCAAGGGACCGACGCCACTTCCACAGAGGGGTTGTCCCGCACCGCAGAACAACCCCTCCCAACGTCGGGACAGTACAATAGGGTGAGGTTCCCATCCTCACTCCTTGCCCCCTGCTCTTCTGTCCCCTCTTCTTATAAGAGGGGTACAAAGAGCCACCTCGTCACAATTAGCTTCGCCCAAGGTGCACCGCTCACCCTAGGTTACTGAGCCCCACCGCCATGACAAGGCCTGAACCATGGTGGGGAACTATTATACCTCTACATGAATCATGTCTTGTAACTGTCATTTAATTTCAGGCAAATCCTGCTGATGAATGGGTCAGCAGTGGACGCGACCATAGCTGCCATGTTCTGCAACGGCATCCACAACCAGCAGAGCATGGGACTGGGAGGGGGGTTCTTCATGACAGTCTACATCAAGGAGGAGGAGAAGGCATATTCTGTGGTGGCCAGAGAGACCGCCCCCGCCGCAGCCACTCAGGATATGTTCAGTGGGAAGAATGACAAATCTAGACATGGTAAGTGTATCCTATTGTTATATTACTGTAAAGTTATGACATAAAAAAATATATACAGGATTTCCCTGCGATAAAAAAGGCGTGGTATTTTGATTGGCAAATAGCAGATAGGTAATAATAGTAAATATTTAGTTATATCCTAAAGCAAAGCTACTGAACATGCCTTGTCTCAGTTGATAGTCGGGCCCCAGTACTACGACTACTATAGCTATATTTTATGTTGGATGAAAAATCTTGCAGAAGAACAATTTTAAACGACTTCTCCAGGGAGTAGATGAATATTTATTCAAGCTCTGTTTAACCTTAGACGCAAGATTGGTCTAGATACCAATAATTACGTGTCTGTCTGTACGAAACAACAAAGCTGTTTGACTAAAGAAATAAGCGGGATGCTGGATGACTGAACCATGTATAAAATGCCAACAACGTTACTCTGCCTCATTACAAGTAGTAGCGGAAGGAAATAAAATTTGACCTAAATGAATATTTGATGGACTGTAGCATAATTGGATAAATATATTGACAATTTTCAATGGCTGTATACTATTATAATTATTACTATTTGACATAATAATATATTTTTATGAATTATTGAATTTGTAAGCCTTACAGGCAGACCATAGTGAAACATGTAAGATAACTGTACCATCACTTTACCTATGTGTCACAAATAAATATATATTATTATTATTATTATTATATTTTAAAAGAGCATAAAGTTAAAAAAAAGAAATGGCGTTGAACATTTTTATACTTAAAGCTGTTGCCCTCAGTTTCGCCCGCGTTAACTAAGATTTACAGCCGTATCCGGTGTGATGATGATTATTTTTATAACCTAAATTACTCCCTATAACATCAGCTATCTTCCAGTGCCGTCCCAATAGGCTCAGCCGTTTTAGAGATTAGTTGGAACAAACATACAGACAGACACAAATTATAAATAATGTTATTTTGGTATATGTACCGTGTTTACATCCATATGCATTCAATAAAAGCAGTTGTTTTAATACAATTACAAACAGACACTCTAATTTTATTTATCGGTATTATAGATAAGAAGTATCATATTTCGAGCGATTTAAAGTAAGGGAGAAGTAAGGTCACACTCAATTTTCCCCTACTGTAACATTAACCATATAACAACAACCAGAAAACTCATTTCTAGTGTAAGATGTAAGTAAAAATATTTTTAGGGCGTTTCCTTATTATAACAGTAGATTGGAAAAGGTCTTGCCTCGTACGCATGCGCGCTGGCTTAGATTTAGCGGAATCAGCCTCATAAGGTCAAAGGTCTGACCTTCTAAATATAGATGAACAGCATTGATCAATGAAATATTTATCATGATCACCAACATTTACCGGTGGAAAGGATGCGCTGTGCTCCCGGCTGCATGGGTATTGGGTACCACCATCCTGCTTGCTTCTGTCGTGAAACAGTTTGTCTGTACAAGACAAACAGTGTTATTACTGGCACCGAGACGTAACATCTTACGTCATCAGCTGATAGACAACACATGAATGAGTTGGTAGGGCTAGTCTCATCTTAACTAGCTTACCCCACCACGGTTCAAGCCTTGTCGTGGCGGTGGGGCTCAGTAGCCTAAGGTGAACCTTGGGCGAAACCAAGTGAATCGAGGGGGCTCCTCTTTCTCCCCCCCTCTTTCTACCCCGTAGAAGAGGGGACAAAGGGTGAAGATGGGAACCTCACCCCATTGCACTGTCCCGACGTTGGTAGGGGTTGTTCTGTGGTGCGGGACAACCCCTCTGTTGAGGTACTGACTGATTGACATGATGATGATACAAAAGTATAACTTTTATATTTCCCTCTGCTGGGTACGAGTTTCCTCGAAATCAGGCGAGGGATGAGGTCATAGTTGGCCTATGCTCTGGCCCACTGGCAAATTTCACGCAACGTCAAAGAATTTTATCTCATTAGACATTCAGGTTTCCTCATCTTGTTTCCTTAACACATGGAAATTTATAAAAAAAACGTTAATAGATGCTCTGGCTGGTTAGGCTCCAGGCGCCATTGATAGTGAGGTCTGGACCTCTATCAATGGCGAGTCCTATCGTCGTTCATGGATTTTAGATGCTATCAATTTTTATGGGTTTTGTACTGAATTGTGACACTGACCTGACGTACCTTTTTTTTTTTAACGCCGGGAAATGCTCTGAGGCATCCCGCGGGGGAGTGGGTCTCCCCACGCGGGTATGTGGGACTCGCTGCGCCCGATAGCTGGTAAGTGGACGCAGCTCTACCCACTAAAACCTGGCGAGTGCCATCAATGCCGCCTTTGGTGAGGAACCCCGGATCTAGTAAACAAACAGGGCACCTCGACGGCTAGTCAGTCCCGCAAGGGACCGACGCCACCTCCACAGAGGGGTTGTCCCACACCACAGAACAACCTCTCCCAACTTCGGGACAGTACAATGGGGTGAGGTTCCCATCCTCACCCTTTGCCCCCTGCTCTTCCGTCCCCTCTTCTTATAAGAGGGTTACAAAGAGCCCCCTAGGCCCAATTCGCTTCACCCTAGGTGCAGCGGCTCACCCTAGGTTACTGAGCCCCACCGCCACGACAAGGCCTGAACCATGGTTGGGTGACCTGACGTACCTGTCACAGAGCAGATTAGTAGCTGTATGATCTTACCTAACGTGCCTGTCACAGAGCAGATTTGTAGCTGTATGATCTTACCTAACGTGCCTGTCACAGAGCAGATTAGTAGCTGTATGATCTTACCTAACGTGCCTGTCACAGAGCAGATTTGTAGCTGTATGATCTTACCTAACGTGCCTGTCACAGAGCAGATTTGTAGCTGTATGATCTTACCTAACGTGCCTGTCACAGAGCAGATTTGTAGCTGTATGATCTTACCTAACGTGCCTGTCACAGAGCAGATTAGTAGCTGTATGATCTTACCTGACGTACCTGTCACAGAGCAGATTTGTAGCTGTATGATCTTACCTGACGTACCTGTCACAGAGCAGATTTGTAGCTGTATGATCTTACCTAACGTGCCTGTCACAGAGCAGATTTGTAGCTGTATGATCTTACCTGACGTACCTGTCACAGAGCAGATTAGTAGCTGTATGATCTTACCTAACGTGCCTGTCACAGAGCAGATTAGTAGCTGTATGATCTTACCTAACGTGCCTGTCACAGAGCAGATTTGTAGCTGTATGATCTTACCTAACGTGCCTGTCACAGAGCAGATTTGTAGCTGTATGATCTTACCTAACGTGCCTGTCACAGAGCAGATTTGTAGCTGTATGATCTTACCTGACGTACCTGTCACAGAGCAGATTTGTAGCTGTATGATCTTACCTAACGTGCCTGTCACAGAGCAGATTTGTAGCTGTATGATCTTACCTAACGTGCCTGTCACAGAGCAGATTTGTAGCTGTATGATCTTACCTGACGTACCTGTCACAGAGCAGATTTGTAGCTGTATGATCTTACCTGACGTACCTGTCACAGAGCAGATTTGTAGCTGTATGATCTTACCTGACGTACCTGTCACAGAGCAGATTAGTAGCTGTATGATCTTACCTAACGTGCCTGTCACAGAGCAGATTTGTAGCTGTATGATCTTACCTAACGTGCCTGTCACAGAGCAGATTTGTAGCTGTATGATCTTACCTAACGTGCCTGTCACAGAGCAGACTAGTAGCTGTATAATCTTACTGGATCGTTCCGGCAAAGATCGTAATTTAATCATTGCGAGTGAATATCATATTATTAGGGCTAGTTTCATATATAAAGTGGGAAAACTTTAATGTATTTCCCCCATTTTGCCGAAAATCATTTGCAATGGGATTTTTTGCAAATGAGGATATTAATAAGACTTTTGGGGTTTTTATATTAATTCTAGTAAATGTTTTTAAGGGAATTAAAGTTATTTTAATGCCTTTGGTTTTAAATTACCGAAGATAGCGAAAAGGAACACACTTCGACCCTAATTGAAAAATTATAAAGTAACAACTTTTTAAATTATAAGGTAACAACTTTTTAAATTATAAGGTAACAACTTTTTAAATTATAAGGTAACAACTTTTTAAATTATAATGTAATAACTTTTTAAATTCAAAGAAAACACCTCGAAATCGATCCCTTGCCGTTCGCATCCAACACGGATCGGCCACTGCACGGAGATCATCTTCCCACCTGGTTAATGGCCGAGCAACAACTTCGTCTACCTAAAAGTGGCCTCTACTCTTGAACCTTATTGGCCCATCGGCCTCCGTTCTTCTGAGTGTGTAACCAGGCCACTGCCGCTTCAACGAGCTTATTCTTCGCATAATATCGGCAACTTTAGTTCTCTGGCGGATGTCTTCGTAATTTCATCATGCATTAGAGCACTCAAAGACTTTTATTTGAATTGATGGTTGTGGTCCGTGGATATAAGTTTTAAGAGTTGGCAACCCTGAACCTCTGTTAGGCAGAGATATTGACTGAACGTGTCTGTACTGTAGACAGCGTGGTGTGAAGGGGAGGTATAACGGCGGCGCCGTGGGTTCAAATCCAAGGGCAGACATACAAATGTCTGCGGCTTGGCATATTTGTTGTTATATTTTTCGTCATCTGGTGTCCTTCACGTCTAAATGTATTTATCACGGGATATAGAGAAAATAACTTTGTATTAGTACTGTAAATTTTCAATCTCATTATCTCACCGGATTTTTTACCGAATATTGGGTTCTGTAATTTTTACCGAATGTTCGGTAATCGGTTCCGGTTGCATCCTAATGCGGCACATAACTAGAGACGACACTAAAAGCTTTTAAATATTATTTCCTCCCAGGAACAGAAATATTGTTTATTTGACACATCACACAAACATCATAAACTCGTCATCAATCCATGCCAAGTTTCCATATTGTCCACATTTGAACGTAAAAATTAAGCAGTATATTTATGATCATAATCATTATCATTATTATTATCATCATCATTATCATTATTATTATCATCATCACCATCGTCATTGACCTGATCTACTACCTATTTAACTTAGCTGACACCGACTCCAAAAGTAGCAATAATGACGTGTAAACGCAAAAATTGTACATAAGTAGAAGTACAAGATGATTATTAGTTGTAGACACAAAAAATAAAGAAACGCAATTATTTATTACTTTTTAGTTATTTTATTTTTTGAAGTCGGTTATAATTTTTGTTAAAAAAAAATATCATCCGTCCAATGGTAAACAATTCAATGAACCCCAAGACGACCTATCCGTAGGCACCGCTTTAATCAGTTTTAATAATGAAAATAACTAAGTATGTTAATTTAAAATCTTATAAGAAGTAAGTATATGTAGACTAGATGGTCGTAGAAAATAGAAATAGTAGAAATTTAGGATAGGTAAGGAAGTAAGCTAATAGCTTTAAAATCGATTACCACATATTAATCACATATTAGAAAAACATTTATTATTGTTATAGTCATAACTCGTATCCAATTACAAAAATTGCACAAACAACTTTTACCTAAACATTATTTTGCTGTCCCATGATATTCACTTACGCTTGCAGAATAGAAAGTGGCAATAAAATTTAATTATAAAATTGTTACGTAAATTGTACGCATTATGTTGTACACGCTGATTGAAATAATTTCACAAAAAATTGACTTCAAAAATAATTAACGAATTAAATGATAGGTTTATAGAAGTAATTAATATATATATGACTACGACCTCTGGGTAGACTTTAGCGATATTCATTTTGTGCTTATTTATGCGATAAATCATTCCCGCGTTGTCCAAGACGCATGATGGTAGGGTAGTTCTCGGTACTTTTTATTAATTACAATTCCGACTCAAGAGGCTGATCCCATACCCACTAGACCATCGTCGCTCACCACTACAAATACTACCTCTATTATATCAGTTGAGAAACGAACATGTCAAACGATAAGGCAAACACTCCCCAATCCGTATCTTAGTAATTCTTAAAGTTTATATATTTTATGATAAGATGGTAATTTTGTTTTTGTTTTATTATAATAATCCGGTTATTTTAAACTGCCGTATTAATCATCGATATTGATATATACAGTTGTTATAATAATGTATTGTAACGCGGGCCGATGTACTGCAACTAGGTTAAGAACACGCAAAGAGAACTATGGAAACTTCTAGAACTGTTATTTACCTGTTATATTAATCATTTCGATTTCATAATGATTGATATGATTATTATTATTTTGTGAGCGACTATGGTCTATGCTATTGGGTGAAATGGTCCCGTTAATGAGGACTGATCACCCGTCTGGCCTTGCTGGCGTCCCCACCCCCTTAAATAATGGTCTATGCTAGAGGGTTGGGCTCGGCCTCTTGAGTGAGAGGTTCGGGTTCGATCCTGACCCTTGTGGTGTTTTGAAATGGGGTTCACCGGCGGAGGAAACATCGTGACGAAACCTGCATACCTGATGAGATTAAAAGTCTTTGAAAGTTTGTGAAGTACACCAAATCGCATTGGGGCAGCGCAAAAAAACCATGCATTTGGTAAAAAGCTGTTATTTTAATATTACAAACACACACTCCAATTTTTTGTATAGATAGAATAGATTTTATTTGTATAAATAGAACCGAACCATGTCGAAATTGTTAACAATAGAAATTTAATTAAAAACACTGTTTTCTCAAAAGTATGAAGTACAAATTTAGCGATACTTTCATGCGAAATTTCACCTTAGCTTTCTCTTAAATCTGGTTCAGAAATCGGATATTAGGAACGGGCGGTAGGTATACATCGATGTGTTGTCACTCGATACTTCGCCATTACAATTGTTATTATCTGTGAACGGTGTAGTCGTAGGTTTAAGTGAGGTAGATACCAGACTGGAACAATCCTCGAAAATAGGTTTTTGTAAATTTTCCCGTGCATCTTTTTAATACTTGCACATTGCGTAAATCTGAGCTCTGAATGTTTGATAAAATATGAAGTCTTGAAGGCTGTGTAGGTATTTCATCATCATAGCCTTTATCCGTCCACTGCGGAACATAGGCCTCCTTCAATGAACGCCAAGGTAAAAACGCGTAGGTATTTGTATTGCTCCAACTATAGGGTCAGGGCATGGTCTTTTTGTTTTCATTTTACTTCGAGGGATGCTATTCCAGCTCAAATGTGCCAGCTCTATAATATAAAATATATACTATATTCGGCTACACTTACACTTTACGCAGCGGTCGCGGGTTCGAATCCCGACAAGTACAATTAATTTGTATGATGAATATAGGTCTACACCGGGTCATGGACGTTAATACTTATATGTATTTATGCAAATTACTTTAATTTTTCGTTCCTAGTTCCGTATCACAAGCTCTTATGAACCTAGGCTAGGTTAACGTGGCGTGATTGTTGGATAATATTTATTTATTTATAACTTTGAGTGACTTCTAATCCCAGATTAAGAAGTAATGGAACAACAAATACAATTGTATGAAAATAGCATAATACTTATATTAGTCGATACTAGACATATTCGACCTAGAAGTGTAATCGATTGTTATCGATGTATTTAAGTCGATAAAGGCTTATCAAGCTTATGTATCCAAGTTTACAAACCTCTTTGTTTACCTAACACGGTTCCTTGCCTATGTTACGTCTTAAACGATTTATACGAAAGCTAAAAACGTGTTTTCGACAATCGATTGAATCGATAGCACAACTCTACGAAGTCCATCCCTATGTCATAATGTCACCGGACTCGTTTTCATTGAACTGGTTTGAGGTCTTAAGGTTTGAAGGTCCAAAATATAAAGGATTGTTAATTAGAACTTTTTTTAAAATAAGTTTGCATTTTGATGCAAGGGTATGATGAGAATTTCAATTATTGAATATTATTTTATTCGTTTGAAATTTGACTAGAGATAGGCAAATAGCCATGGCTAGCAGAGCTATATCAAACAAAGTAAGTAGACTCTTACTGGCTGAAAAGACGAAGTTTTTATATATTATGACATAGGCATGAGTTATTTAGGTAATAAATATTTAGAATTTTGTATAAGGTACCTATTCTAACAACAACTTTTTTATCGATTTTGTTTATATTTAGATTCTATGGAAAATATAGGGAAAATATAACATTCTTTATACACCATCTCGATGCCCGAAAATCCACACCAACTCGATTTTAAAGTCATTTCCTGCCTCACACGACGACTATATGGAATCAGCTGCTGCCATCTACGATGTTTCCGAACCGATACGACTTAGGGACCTTCAAGAAAAGATAATATTCATAATAATATTTGAAGGGCCGGTAACGTCCCTGCTAATCCTCTGGTATAGCGGGTGTCTGTGGATGTCGCTTTTTACTTACCATCAGGTGAACCGGCTGTCCGTTTGCTCCCTCTACTATAAAAAAGCACGTCCTTTAAAAACTTAATGTAACCTAATAAAGCGCCATCGCGATAAAATATTTTTTTTAATTTTGCAAGGTGGTCTATCAAATGGAGTACCTGGTGAACTTCGTGGGCTGTGGGCTGTCCACCAGCGGTGGGGTCGCCTACCCTGGGAGAGTCTGGTCAAACCCACCCTAGAGTTCTGTGAGACAGGTTTCAACGTGTCAAAAGTACTGTTTGACAGTACCAGAGACGCGCCATACATCAAGGAGGATCCTATTTTAAGGTATACCTGTATGCATAATCTACCTTTGATATTATAAAACTGTATTTAGATCTAAAACTACTAAAATAGAATGTGTTCTAAAAATACTAAATTAAGCTAAGACCAATTTTGTTACTTACCATATTTATAGCAAATAAAGATTATGATTAAAACCATGATTATGATTAGGTACCTTTTTGCCTATAGACTAGTGATCAGATCCCTCTTTCTTATTGGCTACTTCGGGTATGTTAGGAACCCGATAGATGATTGCTGCTAGATCTAAAAAATGAAGTTTCTCAAAGTCAAAGAAGAAACTGCTTTTTTACGTTCAAAATCATAATAATCATAACAACAATAAAATTTTATGAAAATAAAACTAGTCTACAATACATAATAATTTAGCGCCAAAATCCGCCATTTTAATTTGTTACTTGGCGTAAAATGGCGTAGATATGCATCTACGCATGTAGCGTTCTATGCGCATTCCTCTCATTGGTAACAAGTAAATAATTTTTCAAGAATTTTCATAAACAGTCTTCAATAAATTTATAATAAATCCTTTTCGTTTTTCACATTATCGTTTTCACAACCCATGACAAGTTCTTAAAAGCGCGGGATAGAGTAACGTAAATTGCTTGAAAATTATTACAGGAAGCAACTTTACGATGAACAAAACGACATGTTCTATCTCCCGGGGTCACTCGTGAAGCCGAGCGAGGAGCTGTGCAGGACCATCAGGATAATAGCCGAGAAGGGAGGGGATGAGCTGTACAATGGCTCCCTCGCGGTCGAGTTCCTGGAGGACTTGAGGAGCGCTGGTAGCATCATCACCGCTGAGGACTTGCAGAACTATAAGTAAGTGAATTTGAATCGGCCTATGCTTTTTATTGCCAGTGCGAGTTGGTGCTAGCAGGCTATGGGGGAGGGGTCGGCCGTCTTGGCGTTAATTGAAAGAGGCCCACGTCCAGCAGTGGACGACAATAATGATGATGATGATGATGAATATATTTTAAATGGCAGTAGCCCTATCGCACAAAATTGATTTGGGCCTATCGTAAAGAGCCTATAGGTAGGTATATCAGACCAGGCTGACAGTCTCTCCCCCTTAAAAAACTCTTTTGAGAAACCACAAATTTACTCCATGGAAGAAATAAGCAGGTATGAAGGCATTTGTCTGTACAAAGCGCAGATGCGCATGTCTTGCGTACAGAAACCTGCTCTCTGTTCTACGTTAAATCGCCTGTTGCCGGTTGCTATTACTTTACCTATTGTTTATAATATATTTTTCCTTATCTTTTTATGTTAGTTGGATAGGCTAACGAGCAGACGAGCCACATGATGGTAAGTGATCAACATCGCCCATGAACAACAACTCATTCACATGTTCCTATCTTGAAACGTAAGATGGTAAGTATCTGTGCCAGTAATTACCTGTAGGTACTGCTCTTCTTCCGAAACACAGCAAAGCTGTTTCACGGGAGAAACAAGCAAGATGGTGGTACCCATGCAGCCGGGAGCGTGGCAAAACGCTTAACACTCCACAAAAATTCTCTTCTAAAACATCTTTCATACACTTTTAATTAAATATAGATATAGGAAAACTCAATAAATAAAGTCGTTCATGAGAAAAACTTAGATAAACAAGAAACCTAAGAATATTCTATATTAATTAATAATTTACCGGTGGAAGGGAAGCGCTGTGCCGCGCTCCCGGCTGCATGGGTACCACCATCTTGCTTGTTTCTCCCGTGAAACAGCTTTGCTGTGTTTCGGAGAGAAGGGCAAGACAGGCAGTGTAATTATTGGCACCGAGACTTAACATCTTATGTCTCAGGATAGGCAACACATAAATAAGTTGCCTGGGCTCGTTCCAGGTAAATTAGTTTATGTTCATGGGCGACGTCGACCACTTACCATCAGGTGGCACTTTTGCCAGTTTGCCTATCCAACTAACATAAAAAAAAAACGCTGAGAAAGTTATAAAACTTAGACTAGATTAGAGAACAATAATTCTATTAATATTTTGGACGACAGCCAACTTATATGTAATTTGTATACTAAAAGCCTTATTATCGTTGTTTATTTCGTCATAAATATATTCGCATAGCGAAGTTTTAGTCTGAATACAAGATATTTTTTCTTTTACGCCGGCAAATGCTCCAACCATCCAACCTCCACAGAGGGGTTGTCCCGCAGCACAGAACAACCTCTCCCAACGTCGGGACAGTACAATGGCATGGGGCATCCTCGCTCCTTGTACCGTCTTCTTATAAGAGGGGTACAAAATATAGCAGGTCCCTCGGCTCAATTTGCTGCGCCCAAGGTGCTACATTCACCTTAGGCTACTGAGCCCTACCGTCACGACAAGGCTTGAACCATGGTGGGGCTGAATACTAGATATTGATCTAGCTATAGATAACCCTTGAGTTTCACTAAGGACCTTTCAATATTCTTACACGAGTATAACCGTATACGGGATTATTTTACCTATTATTTCGTGGAGCTCGATATTTCGGCATTGCTTAATGCCTTTTCCACGTTTTAACAGTTTTACAATGATAATAACTACGGTAATTTAAATCAGTACATGTTTTATAGTCATCAATTCATTTACGTCTGCTAAAATAACGACATCATGGGCACAATATGATTGACGTAAACTAAATAAACTCCTGGCGTGGGGTTTATTTCTGTGACGGGTCTGTGCCACAACACCGTCGTGTAGAGTTGTACCCCAGGTGGACTTCCCCTACCGGGTAAAATAACATTGACCTACAAGTATTGATGAAAGAGATGATTTCAATAGATTTGGACATTTCTAGAATAATACTTGTCATTAACGATAAAAACAAGACCACCTGTTCAACTATTGAGTATTGACATAAAACAACATGGCCGACTCATGTGTTGTTTACAACAGAAATGTTTTGTTGATGATATCATTGTTTAATGTTTTGTCGTTTTTTGTTTATCTTGCATTTTAATTTCACATTGCATGACCTTACTTCAACAAAACTACCTAGCTACTATCCCTGACTGTGCCTTTATGGGCATGTTAATAAAAATGTTATAGAAATTATAAACTTAACTATAATGAAAGATAGGCTAAAATAATCCATATTCAAACGTCACAGGTTATTTTCCCCTGAATATATACAAATATATCACAAATTCTGTATTTTCTTTTTATATTTATTGTTTTACAATTTTTCGTAATCAAAAGATTTTTCTTTCAAATTTGCTATAATGTACGAAATGTATACCAAAATTATCATCTTATCCTCTAGGATCTTTTATTACGTACCCTCTAGGGGTCTAGGTCCATTATAATATGTAATACGTATATGATATTCATATCAAAGTTTATCTATGGTCGTACGTGAGTAGGCAGCACTTTATCTTTTCTAATAAACAATTACTGCTGCCTGTGTGTGCTCTATGTCTAGAATCTAGATCGGACTACATTGTAATTAAAGAGATAAGATTTTGTTAACATTTTCTTTGAGTTATAAACAGAATAATAACTAACTCATGTTCGTAGGTGTCTAATCTAAGTAAAAAAAAGTCTACCGTTCCAATTTCAAACACAGTATCATGAAGTCTAGAAGCACTGTACCTACTTATTTATATTTTATAGATGATGGGTATATAGGTCCATCGACAATAAACTAGCAAATATTTTTATTAGATAAGTAATATAAAATGGTATATTTATTATAAAATATAGTCACGAAATAAATTTTTTGCTGCGAACGGAATAAATGAACAACTCGGTAAATACGATATTTGTACAAATACAAAAATACAATAATTAATAAGGAGCGATGGTATCAAAAAACGATAAAATATCCAACCCGACGCCAGGGGGGCGTGTGGTCGCAGACTGCACGGTTGGCGGGGGGCAACCCCCCACTTTTACAAACCAAAAGTGAGCCAAATGGGCTCACTCTAATCCGATTTAGCATTAGGGCCTTCGGGCCGTAAGCATAGATCCATCCGAAAAAAAATCAATAAAATATATTATTCGAGATCTCTAGTTTAGTGGCGTATTTTGCCACTACACAATCAAGTACATACGTTTTGTGGTTGTGTTTTTAATCTATCGTAGGCTAAAAATTCTGAGTATTGAAGTCTGTATATTTTATTATTAGGTATATGTTTATATATTTCATTACAAGTTGACCTCAAGACAACGTGGTGTGATGAATTAATGTTTATATTATTTATTATTATACGTTAAAATAACGCAAACGCAAACAAGGCAACTTCGCTGATAAGATCGAAAAAAACTTTTTTTTTACTCGACTACAGCAAAGCCTAAGAAGGGTTTTAACTCTAATAAATAGATAATGATTTGAGGCGTCAATCGCGTCGTTTTTATGACCCAGGAAACCTATGCCACATTACACATAAACACACACATGCCAACTTCAAAAATAAGGAGTAATCGCTTCACTGTTTTTTAAATTTATACGTTCTATATTATGGTCCGTAGCTGATAAATTATTGTAAAACCCTCGTTAAGACGACCCAGTCTATGTTGGACATGCGTTTGGAAAATGCCAGTTAGACAGAACTTTAAAAGCCAAGAGGCAAGAACACGGGATTTCTTCCTGTCTTTGAAAGTGGTTTGTGGACAACAGCAGACGACGCCGATGATGATGATTAAAGCCTGAGATGACTTCTAAATAATCAAACACGCAATTTGTTTACGTTTGACATTTCCAACATTGTTATAGGTCAAAAGTTATCCTTCTTGTTTGCAGAAGAAACGTTGACGTCTATACCGGTCTGAGATAGTATTTACATACATACATATTTATAAACTGATATAAAGGTAAATATTAAATATAAACAGGCCGTCATTAACCTATTTATTATAACATGAACCTCCCCCTTGGTGATTAATGAGTGATGTTTTTTTAGTACAAAAAAAAACACATGAATTTTCACAAAAGCAACAAGATTCACAAAATAATTTATTTTTAAATTTAGTATTTATTTTATTTTTAAAATAAATACACGTGATATCTCACGACTCCCCCGTCTCCCCTGGTGATATTTCGTGATTTTCCGGAACCCACCCTTTCGAGTGTCACGTAATTAATGGATGATACTTTTTCAATAGTGTTAATGGTATAATTGCGGCTTGCTAGTATAAAGGTCAAATGATTGATTTCACACATCGAGTTCGAGGGTTTTGTTTCCGCTTGTGGTTTCGCCAAGTGCAGATTATTTGTATGATGAAGATGTTTATATAGTGATCGCGGGTTTTGTTCCCGCCAAGTGCAGATCATTTGTATGACGAAGATGTTTATGTAGAGATCGCGGGGTTTGATACCGCCAAGTGCAGGTAATTTGTATGATGAAGATGTTTATATAGAGTTCGCGGGTGTTGTTTTCGCCAAGTGCAGATAATTTGTATGATGAAGATGTTTATATAGAGATCGTGGATTTTGTTTTCACCAAGTGCAGATAATTTGTATGATGAAGATGTTTATATAGAGATCGTGGATTTTGTTTTCACCAAGTGCAGATAATTTGTATGATGAAGATGTTTATATAGAGTTCGCGGGTGTTGTTTTCGCCAACTGCAGATAATTTGTATGATGAAGATGTTTATATAGAGATCGTGGATTTTGTTTTCACCAAGTGCAGATAATTTGTATGATGAAGATGTTTATATAGATTTCGCGGGTTTTGTTTTCGCCAAGTGCAGATAATTTGTATGATGAAGATGTTTATATAGAGTTCGCGGGTTTTGTTTTCACCAAGTGCAGATAATTTGTATGATGAAGATGTTTATATAGAGATTTCGTGGGTTTTGTTTTCACCAAGTGCAGATAATTTGTATGATGAAGATGTTTATATAGATTTCGCGGGTTTTGTTTTCGCCAAGTGCAGATAATTTGTATGATGAAGATGTTTATATAGAGTTCGCGGGTGTTGTTTTCGCCAAGTGCAGATAATTTGTATGATGAAGATGTTTATATAGAGATCGCGGGTTTTGTTTTCGCCAAGTGTAGATAATTTGTATGTATGATACGGGTTTTTTAATCATAATTATATTTACACCCGTAAGATTTAATGAAACTACCACGGGGCTATGTTAATGTGGCATAATGATTTTTTGCACAGAAACAGAACCACTTCAAATATCACTTTCAATATTATAATATAACATAGTTGTACCAATTAAGATAAAATTTAGATATCATTATAAAACGTGCGATTTGAGTCACGAGTAATCGTTGGTGTATTAAAATAGATATATTGTGTAAATATAAAAAGTAGGGCGACAATACATAGCAACCGCCACACGCACCACAAAACAACCCCTCCCAACGTCGGGACAGTAGAATGGGGTGAGGTTCCCATCCTCACCCCCAAGCCTTCGCCCAAGGTGCTGGGCACACCTTCACCTTAGGCTACTGAGCCCCACCGCCACGTCAAGGGCTGAACCATGGTGGGGCAAACCACTAATACTACTTTTTACTACTACTACTATACTTACCTAATTTATTCGTTCACATTCTAATTCTATTAGTCTGTGGGCCGTCAGAGATTTTTGGGTTCTGTAACCATTATAGAAAACGATTATTATTATTACAACTACCTTTTTAGGTGGGTCGCCCTCATAATATAATATTATGATGCATAAGAAACAAAAAACCGATTCACGCTAAGGACAAATTTTATGATACACGAATACGACTTCGAACTCACGACTCACAGACGCACGACTCGCGTATGCTTATTGCTTCGCCTAAAAAAACAAAAGACTGACGTAGATAGTCAACAGTTTTTCTTTTCAGAACTGGAATTCGATGCCTGTCAAATAAGTCAGGGCGTTATAATAAAGTTATAAAAAGTAAAACCGAATAGAATTCTTAAGAAAAAATTAATATACCTATACAATTCATAACAAGACTACATATTATGAAATTATGGTATACTTATAATGTACTCTAATAGTGTATTAATATAATTCGAAAATATAGTCACAAATGTCAAATCTTCACTAATCACGACAGACTCTAAGACATCCTTTTTCAGGCCAAAGATAACCGATCCCATCACAGTGCAAATCGGCAATGGCGACACCATCTACACGTCCCCGTTGCCCAGCAGTGGGCCTGTGTTGGTCAACATCCTCAACATCCTCAGCAGCTACAACTTCACAGCTGACAGCATCAACAGCACAGATGATAAAATTCTGACGTACCACAGAATAATAGAGGCGTTCAAGTACTCGTACGCGGCCAGGACTAAACTAGGAGACTCGGATTTTTTGGACTTGCATGAGGTAATATATTATAATTAAGAAAGAACAGATTTATATGAGTTAATATATATAATTTAGGAAGTTGAAAAGGCATGGGAGTAAGTAGGTCGCATGCACTAGGGCCAATAGAGATTTTTTGTGGAGGCCGCATGCCGGATAACCTAGTTGACTAATCCACAACGAGAGATCCATGCAACGGTACATTACGGTCTGTGGCATTTTGGTGGCCATACTGATCATTATTGTTACAACAAATACTGTTGTTTTATTACACGAAACCGGGTGGGCCACACTTGTATTTATGATGCGTACAGACGTGCGTTCTTGTGTCGTAACTACAGCGAGCGTATCAGCGTACTGAACTGAGCGCTCCCGAGCTTACGCACACAAAGACAATGTGCATGTACATTTACTAATTCAAGGATGGCTCACCCGCTTTCGTGAAATAAAATATCTATAAGTCTTTAATTAGCCCAGCCTTCTCGCAAGAGTTCCCTACCTCTTCGAAACTTCTGTTCGAGTCGTTCGGTCTCTGCGCCAATTATTTTAGTAACACTAGGTATAATAAAAATATAGTAGGTACCTACTTAACTATTTCTTTGTCGACTAACTTAGTACGTTCCCACTCTGTTACAATTTAGTGTCACAGAAAGTGTATTTCCAAAAATACATCTAATTACAGCATCTCAATTTACTCTCTCCTTTCAGTTCCTGGCCAACATAACATCTCTTCAATACGGCGTGGAGGTGAGAGAGAAGATAAACGACGCGATGACCAGCAACAGTACCGAGTACTACGGCGCCACCGAGTACACCGGGCATGACCATGGCACAGCCCACATTTCCGTGCTGGCCGAGAACGGGGATGCTGTCTCCGTCACCAGCAGCATAAATTACTAGTGAGTATTAGATGGCGGTAGTATGAGACTGGACTGGATGTTGCTCCCCACCATGGTTCTCCACACTTTTGGTGTGGAGAACTAATTAAGACATCAACATATCATTTAAAAAATGTCATATCACGGCAGACGCCCAAAAAGGTGGAAAAAAGGAAATAACAGCGTCATGCAGATTTTACTGCAAAAGCTCGCTTATAGATGTAGACATTAAAAATGCTTTAAAAACGAACAAATCTGCATTTAATTTTCCACAATGCTTACTTTATAAAAAAATATTGAATTTTCTTATTACAGCTTCGGAGCGGGATACGCGACCCGTAAAACGGGAATTATCATGAACAACGTGATGGATGACTTCTCGTCCCCGGGTTTCGCCAACTACTTCATGCTGAAGCCTTCCCCCGCTAACTTTATCGCTCCGGGCAAGAGACCCATGTCATCCATGTGCCCCAGCATCATCGTGGACGGTAGCGGTAACGCCAAACTGGTGATAGGAGCCGCTGGGGGAACCAAGATTACGACTGCTGTTGCGTTGGTAAGTCATTTTGATAGGAAGGACATTTTGAACTAGTTAAACTCGACTCTCTATTCTGGCTTTTGGACCCATGGAGATGTGGGTTCCTTCTCCAAAAAGAGTCTTGAACTAATTCTTTGTTTGTGGTTATTTGGTCTACACAAGCATTGATATTTTTGCTTTTTGTTTACTAGGTTGCTATCCGGAAACTTTGGTTCGGTCAAACAATTAAACAAGCCGTGGACGAGGCCAGATTCCATCATCAGATATTCCCAATGAAGGTCGAATATGAATTTGGTATTACTGAGGTAAGACAAGCACTTGAATTATATTCCTCCTAAATCGCTCCCACGTTACATTTTGAAACTGAACAAGAAGTTGAGTAAAAGAGTAAATTTCCTTAACGCCTAAAAAAATGAAAGTGGATGACATGATTTTTTACTTATACAAGGTTGATAAAAGCGAGAGGCATTAAATTAAACCACGTATACTATGTACCATTTTCAGGCTACACGCCAAAACTTAGACCAATAGAATCAATAATTTAGTCACAGGATATTTTTAAAGTTTTAAAGCCGCTCCGGTTTGTTCGACCCGGTGAGACGCAACGTGCTGTGCGACGTTGCCTTTTAGATTCGAAGGACATTTTACAAAGGTTTACAAAGAGTTTTTACGTTTTACTTTGACTATTCACGTATTTAAGTTATTTGAAAAACTTTTTTTTGATTTCTCTCAAACTATTTTTTATAGTTTCGGATTAACCGTAAGCATGAGTAGTATATGTAGTTTAATTTAATGCCTCTCGCTTTTATCAATCTTGTATATAGATAATAAGCAATATGTAATAAGAAAATGAGCAACGATAGTCTAGAACTCTAGACTCTAGTGGTATGGGCTCGGCCTCTTGAGTGAGAATCGAGAGGTCCGGGTTCGATCCTGACTCGCCTGTGATGCCTAAAAATGGGCTTTTCCAAATTTCTATGTGCACCTTTACATGTGCCCATCGCTAGCTCACCGGTGAAGGAAACATTGTAAGGAATGCCTGATGAGATTAAAAGTCTGTGTGAAAAAAGTGTGTGAAGTTCACCAACCCGCATTGGGCCAGCGCATCAGTAAACTATGGCCCAAAACCCCTCGTCGCCTGATTTCGAGGAGGAGACCCGTGCCGAGTGTGATAAGGGTTGATATTATTATATATTATATTTTAATAAGCAATAGTAGATAAATATCAAAAACAGCTTGGACTCAAGCAACAAAGTGTCACTTGTTGCGCGTTGTTCAGCAAAGAAGACAAACAAAACAGTTGATAACCTTCTTTGTAATCATAATTGATTTCTTTTAGACTTATGGCATGTGACTCGAAAGAAATCTATAGCATTATAATCGTGTTTTACAGGATATTTTAAAAGGTCTAAGAGCTAAAGGACACGAGATGGTAAGGTACCGTGGCAGGGGCTCCGTCGTGTGCGGGCTGTACAGGAACAAAACCGGCATCTACGCCAACGCTGACTTCAGGAAGGGTGGTGACGTCGCTGGCATGGATTAATAAACGGAACCCAAGCGGGTTTGGCATTTCTCGTTCTGATCACTAATGGTTGTTTTCCTTCTTTGCATTTAAGTCATTGTTCTATGTTTTGTCTTTTGTCAGATTTTTAAGACACATGTGCAAATGTTGTTTTTAATTTTTCACCTTTTCTAGTTGAATTGTAAAATGTTTAGGACATTCCGATAAAGAGACTGAAAACGCCATAGTAATAAGATTTTAATATCGATATCTCAAAACCCTCCGTTCGCTTAAATATTGACTTTTTACAGTAGGTACTAATGTCGATTGTAGAATTATTACATTTATTAAAATATATTGTTTATTTACGACAAAAGAGGACAACTGTTTCTTTCTCGCTCGCACAAGCATAGATCATCAGTATTTTAATCATAGTTTTGCTCAAAACATAGATAAAGGAATAGATCAATGTATGTTTTGTTTTAGAATATGTTAGATAATAATTATGCTCGTAATATGTTTTTCTCAACATCATGAGATTTTATTGTATGCACGTATGAATCTTTTACTATTTTATTTAAATGTATGGGAATGTGATGTAACGGTACTTGATGTGTTATATTTAAATACTAATTCATCTCAAACTATATTAAAATAGATCACTGATATTTAAAAATGGAAAACTTGCCGTCACAATATTGTAAATATAGAATAATCCTCAAGATAATTAAAATTAAAAAGAGTCACGCTGGTACACTTTGAAGGCCTAAATGGTGTTAAGTTTTTGGAATTTGAGGAATATAGGTAATCTATACAATTGTTGATTTTATTAGATTAATCAAAAAGATTTGTTCAATGACAATTCAAATAGGGTGCAAATAATGCTTAAACTCTCTTGTAAAGCTGTCGGTTTTGGCCAGAATATACGTGGGATAAATGGTTCGGCAAATCGCTCCGCTATGCCAAATATGTAGCCTAAAATTGTTTTAGAAAAAATTGTGTTAATATAATAAAAAGTATTATGGTAATCTTTGTTTCATTACATTTTAGTTAGCCCTCCTATGCTATAAAAAAACGTGCTACCTGGTAAGTGGTAAGCGTCGCCCATGAACATAAACTAGTTTACATGGAACTAGCCGAGGCAACTCGTTCATGTGCTGCCTATCCTGATACATAAGATCCCGGTGGCAGTATTTACAATTTATGCTCAACCCTTTTTACCGTAACACTGCAAAGCTGTTTGACGCAAGAAGTTAACGTGATAGTATCACCCATGAAGATGGGAGCGGAGCATAAAGACATCCCACCGATAAAACTACATTCAGAATTCTTGTTAAGTGTTTTGTCATTCGTAATTTTGGATAACTATATCTGCATAAGCGTTGGTATTACCTGATGTATGTTATTTTTGTATTGCAAGAGAATCATTATACTTACCATCGATCGTAATATGTCTTACTGCTGGGCTGGTCTCCTCTTCGAAATGAGGCGAGGAGGGCGTTGGGGGGGACGTATGCAGGGACCTAAATCTCATGAGGCGCTTGCAGGTTTTCTTAAGATGATTAAGGAAAATTCCTTCCCCTTATTTCACTTCACCTTAATTGCAACTTATGTTCTAAAGTTGATATGTCCAATAAAAAATGACATTATTAAAAAACTTTGTATTTAACAAATAATAATTACAAATAACAATACATATAGGTACTATAACAAAATGCAATATTTTATAAATTCAGAATATAATTTTATTTACAAGTATTTTTATATTGGCATTGTAATTGCATTGCACACTAGTTTTAAATTCATTAGTTCATTACGTTTATATCATCTTATTTTAAATCTTAACGACTAGATTAAATTAGAGAATCCCTACATTCGGAAAAAGATCGACAAATTTCTATTATAATAAGTCGAAGCGGGTCGAGGAAAAACTTCTTAACATATACATACATACACTACAGCTATAATTATAGAAGAAACGTTCAGTAGTTTTTCAATATATTGCACATGTTTCTGTCTATACTTATTCCACTACTTACGATAAAGCCTTAAAATTACAATATAAATATTAAATACATACTTGTTCAAATACATAGTATAATCACAGTATAAGCAAAGTCCTACAGTAGGCCAACGGACGCGTCTAGACAGAGCAATCGTGCGGGTTTTCGAGGGGGCGGACGTCTCCCGAACTGCCATACACTCGTTCGGGAGATGTCAGCCAGGGCTGTCTCTTTGTATTTTGATTTTTAAGTGTTTCGTTACTTATATTTTTTCCAGGTGCTTTTGATTAAATAGAATTTATTCTTTGTATGGTTTTTTTAATGAAATCAAAAATATTAACCCAGCGATATTAGGTTAAATTATGCATATTTTTGTTTACTAGATTTTTGTCCTTTCTTAGAATGGTTTTCGAGGGTGCCGATTGCGAATATGACAATGTATTTCAAGGTTCAAAATGGCAGACGCGAATTAAAAAAAATCAATATGGATATCGTTTTCATGGTTTTTAGGGGTGCCGATTACGAATATGACGATACATTTCGAGGTTCAAAAGAATTACATATATGCATACATACATATTATGCGTTTCAAATAAGAATAGGAACGTCAATGACCTCTATCTGTCAAATATCACTTGAAAAGTACGTTTTGCACGAAAACTTATTTGCATAATAAGTCTTACGTCGAATTTAAATAAAAAAGTTAAATAATAGTTACTTATCCAAATAAAAAATAATAGTTATTTAAAGTCATAATTCGTTTTAGAAACCATACAATAGCATTTTTTATTTTCATTGTTGGTGCAAATTCCCTAATGCCATGTAAAGATTATTAAAGAAAATAAGGACGCCGGTCGACATCTTGTCGTTGTTAGTGTGCTTCGTCGTGAGGATCTGAAGGAAATATAAGTTTGACTCGTGAAATGTAAGCTATCATTTTACAAACACTGCAAAATGCAAGTATAGTGACCAAGCAAGTTCATTTGGCTACGGGGATAAATAAAAACACGTTCGATAAATAAATCCGACGCGCACTCGGACAGAAATACAGAGATGAGCGGAATTAAAGAGCTAGATTCTGATTGATTTTTTTTCACTTAATCTCTGTAAATAAATTTAATAAAAAAAAACTTTTTTGTCCACCTTACCTAACTGGTCTGAATTGACAGCTATGACGTCACAATATGACGCTAAGACCGTCCTATTCTCATTTGAAATACATAGTACACAAACACACGCACATTACTAAAATAAAATACTTAATTTGAAAGGAAAAAAAGAAAAGAAAAAAAATACTCAGAGCTACAAAAAAAACTGATGTAAATATTGTGACAACCCTACAGGAATGAAGAATGTCAAAATTAAAGCGGCATTTTGCATGACTTCAAACGCGTTGACCCATTGTATGTAAATACATACCACAGTGTAAATACACTGTGGTATAATTATACCACATAGAGATGTTTTAAACTTAACCTTAGACCTTGACCTGGAGGGAAAAGAGGAATGTCTTCCAGTCTATATGCGCTATACAGGACGATACGAATGGTGCATCTTAGTACGGAACCAATAATAAACATACTGAAATATCACTCAACCTGCTACAGAATGCCAAGCCGTATTATTCCCTATCAAAAGCCATACGGGACGAGCTGGGAGAAAGGAAGGAATTAGCATCCAACAAGTGTAGTGTCCCACAGCAGGATGTGTAATATGTTTCGTTATAAGTGGATATTGATTCCAGATCCCATGCTATGCATCCCTAGATCCCAAACTTGAGTACTTATTATTAGGACTTAGATCTGAGTACCTAAGTGACCCTGGACGACCTGGGAGCCCGCTATAACTTGAGCACGTCCCTGACGGCATCCCTCGGCGACAGCAGGCGCGTGGCCCCTAGCAGCACGCCGTTGTCGACGCCGCTGGTGATGACCGCGCGGTGCAGGCGCTTGCACTCCTCCGCCGTGATGCCGCCCACCACGAACAAGATTATGGTCTGGTTGTCAAGGGGGTGCTTAGTGGTCTTCTTTTTGCTTGTGAGGATGCTGAAATAAATTCAAATATAAAAATACTACTAATATTATTAAGGCGAAGTGTAAGTTTGGATTTTTGTTGATCTTTGATGGCAAAACGGCTTTAAAGCCGGGAAATGCTCTGTGGCATCCCGCGGGGGAGTGGGTTTCCCCAGGCGGGTATGTGGGACTCGCTGCGCCCGAAAGCTCGTAAGTGGACGCAGCTCTACCCACTTAAACACGGCGAATGCCACCAATGCCGCCGTTGGTGAAGTGCTCCAGATCTGTTGTGCAAACAATGGCACCTTCACGTCTAGTCATTCCCTCAGGGGACCGACGCCACCTTCACAGAAGGGTTGTCCCGCACCACAGAACAACCGCTCCCAACGTCGGGACAGTACAATGGGGTGAGGTTCCCGTACTCGCCCCTTGCCTCCTGCTATTTCGTAAGTATCCGCAACATCGGGCTTTTAAAAAATTTAATAAACCGCGACGAAATCCACAAAAATTTGTTTCATTATAATAAGCTGTATTGATTATTATTATTATTACTTCCAATGTATGTACCTCATTCAAATACAAATAAAACATATTCTATTCGTACTTGAGCCCACTCCTTAGCAAGTCCTTGATGCCCTCGTTCCGGTGGCGGAGGTCTGCGAGGTCGGGCCGCGTGTTATCCACCACGTCCTCCACGAGCTGCTGCAGGACGCCCTTGTACTCGTGCCCCGCGCCGCTCTCGCACGGTTTGATCACGGAGTTGTATCTGGAGAGTAAGAGAGTACATTATATACAGTATGATACTAGTACTACTTACTGGACAGACAAATTGTCAGACGAGATAAATGGTAAGCGGTCAATAGGGTTTAGTTTCTTGGCTCGGGATTCAGAAAAGAGAGCTCTGGAGTCTGTTTGTATGTGTCTAACTCGTAAAAAGTTGAATTACATAAAATTCTAAATATATCAGTTAAAAAACTTTAATTATTTGATTAGGTTAAATTTAGCATGTGAAGTTCACTAACTCTCATTTTGGTCTAATGCTCACTGATGCTATGCTAAAACAAATAAATCTAAATTACTCGAACAATACTCACTTGTGTAAAATCTTCCTCATCTGCGCCACATCTCTCAACCTGTCCATGACCCTCTTAGAAATCTCCTCGCACTCCTCCGGAGTGACGATACTCTCATCCCTCGTGAACAGGGTTTTGTTGTCCTCAAATATAGCGACACTGAGGGCCTCTTGTAGCCCGTCCTCGTGGTGTTGGGTGAAGCTCACCTCGGTGCCCTTGAGGGAGTACAAATGTACCACTAGAGCTAGGAGGTTCTCGAGCGGCATGCCTCTGTCCTTCCTAGTTTTTATTAGGTGACTTATCTGAAATTTGAAAAACGAAGTATGATATGAGGTAAACATACTTGTAACTGACATAAGTATTATTTTTTTACTTGGATAGGAAAACCCGCTGATTTGCCACCTGATGGTGAGTTATCAGCGTCGCCCATGAACATCACCTAGCACTAGTCCAGGCATGCTGTTATACTTTTCTTTCCGAAACACTAGGTGTTCTATTTTTGAACTAATCATGTGTTACGGAGATGTAAGACGTTAAGTCTCAGTGCCAGCAATTACACCGCCTGTAATATCTTTCTTCCTGAAACACAGTTGTTTGACAGATGATATACCAAGACGAGAGCGAGGCACAACACATAATACCCACAAATTTTACAAAGTAACGTTTTTAAGTTTATTCCTTTACTTATGCTACCAGCTTGATGATGATGATTTTAAATCAATGGGAATTACTATATAGGTTTTGATTTGACGACCTCTGTGGCTCAGTGGTAAGCGTGTTGGCGCTCAAGCCCGGAGGTTGCGGGTCCGAATTCCGCCAGGGAACAAAAATATTTTCTGTGTTCCTGGGTCATGGATGTGTATTAAATATGTGTATTATATAAAAAAGAAATCTTAAATATATGTATAGTATAAAAGTATTAAATATATTTCCGTTGCCTGGTACCCGTAACACAAGTTCCTCGAGAACTTACCACGGGACTAGATTGACGTGGTGTGAAAGCGTCCATAGATATTATTATCATTATATAATGATGTTATATATGTCTGTCAAATAATATTATTTGACAGACATACAGACGATCAACGAAGTGATCCAATAAGGATTTAATTTTGTCATTTTGAAAACCCTAAAAAGTTGTGTACCTAAACAGTTTTTAAATTTACTTACCCGATTCAAAATACTAGTGGAATCCCCGCTGGCGGCCAGACTCTGCAACACCTGCCGCTCCAGGTTCATCTGCAGCTCTTGTAACACGCACTTGGGTGAACTCAAAGTCTGCACCACACCCATAGCCACTTGCAGGATTCCTATATGCTTTTCAATTATGTCGTAATTACCTAAAAAATTAAATATAAATCTAACAGAATCTTACTATTAGAAATTGTAGGTATAAAAATAGGTGTTTGGATATAATATATAGTTTCACTTTTCCAGTGTGAGGGTTGCGCTGTGCCTCACTCCTGTCTACCTGGGTACCAGCGTCATGCTTGTCTCTTCCGTGAAACAGCTTTGCTTTGTTTCGAAAAGTAGGACAGAAAAGGCAGTGTAATTACTTACTAGCACCATAAACTTATTATATAGGGTGTGTATGACGATATCAGTTTTCTTTATGTGTCAGGGATAGTGTTACTAGAATATACACAAAAGAATTATTTAAAAATACTCTATACTTTAGGCACAGGACCTTTTTTTCATTTCCACAAGATTTACGCACACTTTAGATACACATAGATGTGGCGTCTTCGTTACGATTATGACAACTGCGGCTAAGCCTAGTTTGCACTATACCGTCATACACATACCTGTATAAGTCTCAGTATAGAGCCTAGCCTATACTGAGTTCCCTGTAAACTTGTTTATGTACATGGGTGACCGTAACTACTCATCTGCAAGTTTGGCTATCCTACTAACGTAATCCTTATAACAATATGAAAATTAGCACTTTTAAAAAAAATTATATTCAAAGAGAAAGCATTTTTTTTACCTTTGGATGCGACTATAATTTTATGCAATCTAGACGAAGTAATTTTCATGAGCTTCATCGGATCGGGAGACGTTTTCACTTCGATTCTGGATAGTTTATTGTACAGGTCGAACATAACCTCCTTCTGGGATTTGTTGATCATATAGTCAAAGGTTTGCACGCAAGAGTCATCATTCGCATGAAACATACAACCCGGTGAAAGCACGTCGTCTTGATTTGTAATACTGTAAAAAATTTCAGCATATTAACAACACGCTAGACATACTTTGCCAAGTTGTGAATAAAGAAGTATAAGTACCTATTACACAATTTTACTGGTTTTATTGCGGTTTTTTAAGATTAAGAAGAGGAATTCTTCCATGACTGTGGTTGCTGTAAGGTATCCAAAATAAACCCCACCATGGTTCAGGCCTTGTCGTGGCGGTGGGACTCAATAACCTTGGGTGAGCCGCTGCACCTTGGGCGAAGCGAATTGGGCCGAGGGGGCTCTTTGTACCCCTCTTATAAGAAGAGGGGACAAAAGAGCAGGGGGCAAGGGGCGAGGATGAGAACCTCACCCCATTGTACTGTCCCGACGTTGGAAGGGGTTGTTCTGTGGTGCGGGACAACCCCTCTGTGGAGGTGATGTCGGTGCCTTGAGGGACTGCCCTGTTTGCTCAATAGATCCGGGGCACCTCGTCAAAGGCGACATTGGTGGCACTCGCCGGGTTTTAGTGGGTAGACCTGCGTCCACCTTACCATCTTTCGGGCGCAGCGAGTCCCACGTACCCGCCTGGGGAGTCCTCCCTCCCTCACGGGATGCCTTAGAGAAAAAAGATATCCAAAATATAAGGAATGCAAAATCTTAAAAACCACCATAAACTCCGTAAAAAGTTTCTTCATTACAATGATGCTTGATTACGAAACAACAATCATAGGTAGTAATAGAAAATTATAACTTTTAGAACTTGATCATGAGTGCTAGTATTTTTTAAACGCGAGATAAACCAAAAAAAAATAATGATGTACTGATTATACTCAAAATACACTATTATTATTATTTTTCGGAAAGATCTATCTATCTAAGGCTAATGGCCCAAAGGCCCTAATGCTACATCGAATTAGTGTGAGCCGATTTGACACACTTATAGTTTGTTAAAGTGGGGTGTTGCCCCCCGCCAACCGTGAAGTCTGCAACTCCACTGCCTCCTGGCGTCAGGTTGGATACTGTTATATATTTATATCTAATGAATGTTCATTTTGAAATATAGTAAAATACTATTAGTTTCACCTGACGAAAACCTGAGATTAAAAGAGCGGATGAATGCACAACAACAACTGTAACAAACAAATACTCACACATTAGCTTCACAGAGAGGAGACATATTGACAGCCACATCATTGGAATGACCAGGAAACCTCGGCAGCACGGCCATCACTTTATCCAGAAAGGATTCCATGGAATGACTTGCTGCACCACACAGGTCTAGGGTGCGATCAACAATGATGAGGGAAGTAGGAGAGGAGCAGGTCTGAAGATTAATTCCCAATATATCTGCTTACATTATTACAAATATGGTTTGTTTTCAATAATAAATGTACACATGTCTCATAATTACAATCCTGCTGATGTAGAATAAATTTTGATTCTGATAGAGCACTCCAGCTATATCTTCACGAGTCTAAGCTTAAATTTACTTCTTACTAGCTGTTGACCACAGCTTTGTCAGTGTTAACTTAGATTTACAGCCTTATCTGGATTGATGATGATTACTTTTAGTCTAAGTTACTCCTTTTAAGATCAGCTATTTGCCAGTGAGAGCAGGGCCATCTTTTCCACTGGGCACTCTGGGCACGTGCCCAGGGTGCCCACGACCCATGGGGCCCCATTATTTCTATCAGAATATGATTGAGTGACATTACAAAACCCCAACGGGTTAAAGGGGGCATAGAGTGAGAGTCCCGTCAAAATCGGTCCAGACATTTCAACAAACAGATAGGCAGACAGAAAGACAGACAAAAACTATTATTTAGAAATTACAAGCAGACATTTTGTTGATTTGTATAGATATATGAATAAAGGCAAACAAGACTTCTCTGAAACTATTACTTAATTCAATTCATAGAAATCTGTTCAGCTGTTCAGGAGTAATAAAGTGGAATGGATAATAGAGGTAACTCTATTATCTCTTAACTGAACGGAAAAGCAATTTACCTAAATGAAAGTTAATATTCAAAATTTTTGAAATATCTAAATATAATATTTTTAACCAACCTTTCTCCTGTTAATACACACAGGTGAATTTTCCAAAACACCAGCTATAAGTGCACTGAATTGTCCCATATAATACACATCCTCCTTTAAATTCATCGCCCCTAGCATACTATTGAGACCACTGGCTAGTCTCCGTACAGATGACCTTTCCTCACTCGATAATGAGTACAGGTCTGTAGCTCCCGCCTCGGGTATAATTTTTCCATCAAATTGTGGATATACTTTATAGTATGGAGGTGTGAGAAATATAACACTGGTTGGAGATATTGTGAATATTGGTATATGTACCACTTCTACAGAACATTGCTGGAAAGAAAGTAATTTTATTTATTACTACTGGTAGAAAAATAGCTGCCTTTACTTAGAGGATAAAATCCCTATTATATTTGTACTAAAAGACTCACTTAGTGACTAAAGAGAGACCATATTAAATAATGTTCCTTAGATGGATATATATTTAATATCACACACAACCCTTTTGAGTTTCTTATGTTTTAATTTGGTATCATAAATATATATTTAGTGCTCAAACTATGTTTTCCTCTTTACCAACAAATTATTTTTATCATTATAAATATTTTATACAAATACTAGCCTGCAGCTTCGCCCGTGTCAACTTCTATAATAAAAAATTGATTACCTATAAACATATTCTCATACCTACTGAATATACATTTACAATTTCATCATAATTGGTCAATCGGTTTTGGAGGAGTATAAACACTAAAACTTTGGCGCATGAATTTTATATTTTAGATAAATAATAAATATGATGTACCTTTTTACCTATCCATTCCAGAAGCATAACTTCCAGTTGTTTTGTAGCTTCGGTTGGTGCCTTTCCTGAGGATATGACATCAGTCACATCCTTACCCTCGTTTAATTCTAGGTAAACTACATCCAAACTGACACACGATATAAGAATACAGTGGGTAAAATCACTGTTCTTGATGATCTCGTTGATTGTTCTCAACTGTGTGCTTGTTGTTTGAGAAATAAAAACTGCTTTTTTGTGTTCACTTTTACAACTCTGAAAAAATATAAACAATATATTGTTAAGGTATTGGGCATAAGTTGTTAAGTCGAGAATTTTTGTGAATAATATAAAATAAATAAATGGAATATTAGGTTTTATTCGTTTTTTGTTTTAAAATGATTCATTTAATCAAATTATACAGTGTATTCAGAGATACATTAGTTAGGAATTAGGACATAGGTGTATGAAGAGATGCGCCGAATGTTCGACAGAAGGCACATTCGGCGCATATTTTTTCATGTTTGTATTCAGCCGAATCGGTTGATTTGCCGAGTAGGTAATTACTGAATATTTAAATTATTGATAATATTTATGAAAAGAACATTTTATTAAACAGTAAGGTTAACTACTTTAGAACCTCGTTAAGTCGAACCTCAATAAGTTGAAAACCTCCATATCTCGAAAAAATGTTATGTTCCCTTCCCTTCAAACACCAAAACCTCGATTACTCAAAATCTGAAACCTCTATAAGTCGAAATAATCTGTGTTAAATTTTATTAAATAAACTTATTTTTTTATGTATATTAATGAAACTAAATTAAATGCCTTTTTACCAGCATTATTTGTATGTGTTATTTCTTTGTAACTATCTAGTGTACATATATTGTTAAATAAATAAATTCAATAAATAAATTTCTATGAAATTAACAATAGTAAGAACACTGCTTTGGGCAACAACTTTTAACAAAAGAATTATTTTAAGAATTATAAGAATTTACTTAATAAAAGACGAATATATATATTTTTAGAATATAATAACTACTATATTTAGAAAAAAACACAAGTATTAAAATATGTATTACTTATAATCAGTTTTTTTATTAATGTCTATAACCTATATGTATACTTTTATAATTATTATTAACAAATATTTATTTGCAACATAAAAACTAGGAATTGTTATAATTATTTGTAGTTATATTCTTATTAAGTATTTTAAAAGTAAATGTTAATGAAGGTCAAATCTAATTTTATGAAATCAACAATGAACAAATATATCTTCCTTATAATGAAACACTTTTTTACGGATTTTATCGCTGTTTATTAAGATTTTTACAACTTGCTTGGTTGGGATCCCATTATTAATATTATCAAATCAAAATCCAAGCATAATATGTCACAGATTAAAGATACAGTTAGCACTTTCTGCGTAGATAGGACTAACCAAAATATTGATGTATCATAGGGTAGTTTCGAATAACTTTGTAACATTAGGACGTATGACACCTCAGTCCTCCCGTGACCATGGTTGCATGGTTGTAAAGTATCCGAAACGTCGGGCTTGTAAAAATCTTAATAAACAGTGATAAAATCCGTAAAAAAGTGTTTCATTATAATGAGTGAAATTCGCGTAAACATTAGAAAACAAAATATATCTTCTATCTATCCGTAAAAAATACTAGTTTACAAATGCAAAGGCTCTGGCAGAGTTTCGTACCGACGGGTACAAACCTGTTTACCGCGCAGAATTGAACTGAATGATTCAGCCGAACATTCGGTTCAGTACATTTTTGACTGAATATTCAGCCGAACATTCGTATTCAGTTGAACCCACATTCAGTGCATCTCTAGTATGAAGTGTACCAAAAATCTCAGTCAGTCTCTTTTGTATAGATTGTATTATAATCAACTTGTAACATACTGATACCATACTCAGTACACCCTTATTTTTTCTCCTTGTCTAATCCTCTCATATAATAATTAATTTGTATTTCAAGATATCATAAAATGAATTTCAAAATAAAAATATTACCTCAAAGGGCGACAAGCTCTTTACAGCAACTGCTCCTCCAGATAGAAGATTGAAGAGACCGCCATCCCAATGCAAGCATTCGGCAGTGAAATCATCCAGAAAAACTACTGCACCGATTATACGGTTGTATACCTCTGACCAACAGGCCTTTCCAAACTCTTTTATTGATGCCATCGTATTACCAGATACGTTTTATGTTCTAACTATTAACTAACATATTGAATGTAACAAATATTATTGACTCAAACTAAGTTTTCAGATTGACAAGATACAATACTTAAATTAATATAATATTTTACAAACACTACTTAATCCTACGAATTAAATTATTGTCGTATCGATTTTTCAGACCAAAGAGTTAGAATTCTACGTTAAAATCATTATTTCTACGTCTGAAAACCGAAAACAGAACTAAACACGCAACTGACAAGTGACACTACAGGACAACTGACATATTTTTTTTCTATTCAAAGGCATTAGCTACTAGGCTATTAGCCATACAAAATACTATATTTAGTCTGTAATATGGAGAAACGGCGGGACACCCCAAAGAGCGCGGCTTCGCCCATCGCTCATCAATCAACTATCACTTCCCATTCCATCCACGCAGAACAGTCCACCACAATATTTGCCAACCAATAACATTACATATTACATAAATTAAGTTTTTAAAACAAATACTAAAGAAAACCGCATGCCATGATTCTTCCCGCCATCCTCCATTGCTTTTTTTTAGATTTTATGGTTGCACAAGTCAATAATGTCAAATCCAATAAATCTTCTTCTTTTATTATTGGTAAACAATGCAATAATGGATAAATGATACCTGGATCTTGTGTTTCTTTAATTGAACGAATGTGATAAATATTACACTATAGGTACATACATATTTCTAGTTTTAGAATATCTAGATATGTGAAGTAACGTAAACAAAAAATTGCTGAGTTTCGGAGAGAAGGTCAAGACAGGCAGTGCAGGACTGGCACCGAGACTTAACATCTTGTCTCAGGATAGGCAACACATAAATGAGTTGCCTGGGCTCGTTCCAGGTAAACAAGTTTATGTTCATGGGCGATGTCGACCACTTACCATCAGGTGGCACGTTTGCTAGTTTGCTTATCCAACTAACATAAAAAAATCTTCTTTCTTGACTAAGATTTGATAAGAAATCCTATCCTAAATACGATCATATTAAATACAACAGCAGGAAACTGGCATCGACGGTGTTATTTTCCAAATTCTGGTAGCCTTTAAGGAATCGCATCAAAATATAACAACAGAACAGTCAGCTGCATATCTATCTTTTCCGCACTCTTGAACTGTACATGGCGTGTATAGCAAACAAACCCGTTTTTTTTAATACATTATAGCACCCAGTAGTGGAGTTGCCCGTATAATCGTAGCTCACATTCGAGTGACAGCACATCCCTAATCCTTATTATTATTATTAGTAAATTCTCGTTTTTTAAATAACATAGTGCCTAGTGGCTTTGGTTTTTTTTCACTTTGACAAATTCCAGCCGTCCTGCGCGACCCGAGAAAAAGTTCTGCTGATTATTCAATTGCTTATTTCGTAATTTTTTTTTTGTCTCGCTGGGGAATGCGTTTAGGCATACTACCGGGTCCGGGGGGCCGGCGGTTATGTGGGACTCTCTACGCCCGATAAGATGGTAAGGTGGACGCAGACTCTACCCACTAAACCCCAGCGGTGTTCTCCTCATCGTCTGGGTGACCCGGCGCGAGAGCTGTGGACATCCGCACCGGCCACAACGTTGTGCCATCCGGCACTCTTCTCTAAGTGGGGGGAGGGGTGTAGCGCCCCCCCCTTCTCCGCTTAAGGCACCCTGAACACATAAGGGTGCCTTATAGCCCGGACCTTACGCGCGCGCGGCAGATCCCCTGATCAGCCGCGCACAGGTCCCTCATGGCAGTGCGACCGCCTGTCGCCTCCGTGCTCTCCTGCGGGAAGAGACGCCAGTGCGCTCCCTCTCGTCGTCTCCTCCACATCTGCGCCAGGGCCCTTGCGACCAGGTCCCACGGCGCCGAGCCCGCCAGTACGCACGCAGCCTCATATGAGGTCGTACGGTACGCACGGACGGCCCTGATGGCCATGACTCTCTGCGGACGTCGCAGCAGAGCCACGTCTCTTTCTCCGTCTTCAGGGCGCTCGCCCATATCGGCGAACCGTACAGTCCCATGGACTGCAAGACGCCCGCATATAGACGGCGGCAACCAACGCTTGGTCCACCCACGTTGGGAAGGAGAAGGCCCAAATACCTCATGGTCGGCTCGACAGCGATGGAAGTTCCCCCTACTACAAGGCGGGATCCGGGTGGAGGGGCTCGCCGGGCTTATTTCGTAAATGCACCAACCCATATTTGTTAAAATAGCATTTTAAATCAGCCATCGTCGTTACAAGACATAACATTCACTTTATTATTATTTATTCACATATTTTTGCATTATCAACATCGCCAACCCATGCCCTTATTACAAGACAAGTCTTTTTTCCCAATAACAGTGCATAAAGCGACTCAGTGCCGCACAAAGCCGAATTGGGCTAATGCTCTAAAGTCTAATTTAAAGTGAAAGTTTTCAAGTACACCAACAGAGTGTGCTATGTTCAGTTTTGAAAAAATATGAATAATGGAAAAACCGTGTTTTTTTATTAATAATTAGTCTATGTTTTATACCTTTATCCATCACATCAATATCAGCCTCTATCTGTCCACTGCTGAACATATGCCCTCAATGAATGCCAAGACAGCCGACACCTTCATCCATACTTATATTTATTTTATAACACAGTCTGAATTAACTTTTTATTATTAAAAAATAATGACTAACGATAATAAATAAAATTTATATCAATGCCAACTTAAAGAAAAAATGATTTGTTAATTTTCTGCTACCCTATTGCGCGAAAGCACTACTTTTGAGAGTGCTGGATTGTGCAAAGCGTTGCTGAAATGAGAACATAATGTGGGTTAGTACTGTAATTAGAGAACACACTATGAACACCAAAAAAGAAATAATAATTTTAATAATTCATTATATTCCAAATTAAAAGATTTATTTTTATTAATTTCATGATAATAAAAGGTAAAAACTGGATTGCAATTTTGACATTTTTATTATCTTAACATAACAGAATTTCTAATTACAATCAAATCTAAATATAATGAATACTTCAACCATTTAGTGTTCATCTTCATAGCCCGTGGGGAGAGCATTGACATGGGGGTTGTGGAACAAAGATTTCTGACCATCGCCCCATGGGAAGCGCTGAAATGAATGAAAATATTATTTTAAACTTAATAATCAAACTGTCATATGTATATATACATAGCAGCATTAATTCCTGGGCATTAATATTATGGTAAAAAATTATATACTTAAAATTTTTGTTCTTTAAAATTACTAACACTCATATTTTTTTCTTAACTTGACAATTTTCATACAAAAAAATTATATCAAAATTTGATTCATTCTAACAGATGTAAGCACCAAAAGGTGTCATTTGTTTAATTAGTCACAGGATATCTATATCAATATAAACATAATATAAATAAAAACTCTCAAGAACTAGTTTGTTTGTTTCAAAAAATAATCTCATAACATTCAACCAATAGGATAATAATAATACAATAATTATATTGGTACCTACTTTATTTTTGAGACATTTATCACTTTTAAAAATGAAATTGGCTCAAAATGTTATTTTTTTTTGTGTAGGCAATGTTATATAATTTTGAAAAAATATTTCAGTTATAACAACTGTATATTGTACGTAACTGAAAAACCAAAAACGAACAAGAGAAATGACAGATAAAACTATATATTATATTTATATGTTCCATATACTGACTACTACCACTTGCACACACATACATCCGAAAAAATACTAAATTGAATGAAACTCTACAAATCACGAAGATAAGCTGTTTGTACAACTAGTTAAATAGCCAATCCTGACACATACCGCCTATTAAATAGAGGGGCAATATTTGTCAGGATCTACAGCTAACTATAGCCACCTAAGAACCATTATGTTGCAGTAATTTTTAAACACATTACCATGCAACATAACTTGCACTTTACCTGCTAATTAATGTTTTAGACTTAAGTCGTAAAGTCGATAAATTAAAGATACAAGAAGTATACATGATAAAACTTTCAAAGATTCAGTCCTTTTGTTCATACTAAATACACATCCAGATTTATGTTTAAAGTTTATTTGGAGGTTGTAATTATAATAATCTCACCATATCATGTACCAAGGTTTTAGATTTTAGTTATATCTTTAAACATATTTATAGCCTGTAATCACATTTTTACTGAGTGATTGCAAGCCTAAATATTAGTTTTATAGGCTTAGATAGACCTTCCTTTTATTTCATAAGCTTAATGCATAATTTTGCATATCATCATCATCGTCATAAGCCCCTATCCGTCCACTGCTGAATATAGACCTCCCTAAATGAACGCCAATACGACCAACCCCTCCCCACACTTTTTTGGGTGAAATGGTCCCGCTGATGAGGACTGATCGCCCGTCTGGCCTCGCTGGTGTCCCCATCCTTAAATAATAAATAAACCCCTCGCCACTCACATCCAACCATCCATATTAATGATCTACGTGACAGGATTTGGGAATCCCAAGATTGTAGTATATATTTTGCAATCACTTTTCTTACCTTTGTCCTGATTCTCAAGTAGTCGTAGGGAACGAAGTCAGGACGCTTGTGGCCTTCTTCCTGATGCGCTAAGTAGGCGTTCAGCATGCCGAGGGCAACTGCGGGAAATCCAACGAAGAACGAAATCCTCTTCCATAGCTTCCAACCACCTAATAATACAAATATTAATTAACAAAGGCCCTTCAATAGATAAGAATTTGGATAGGTTATGTGATTACATAATTTTCTAAGATGTATTTTTAATTACCTCCGTGGCCACCAGCAGTAGCTGCATGAGACGCTAAACGCGTTTGATTCTTGTAGTATTGGAATGCAGCTCGCTGCATAATCGAAGCCATTTTCACAAATACAAAATTTTATTTTCCTGTCCCAAATCGATTGTCAAAACCAAATGTCAATTCTTGATTTTTTTTTCATTCATAATGGAACAGGCTGAGACAAGAGGCCATACTGCCAATTCTGTTGTAATAAATATTAGCTTAGTCTGTATTTGGTTGGTAAGGCCGAAGCAAAGTGTGACGTTGAAACGAGTGGGAAACACGAGCGGTTGTGTTTTTCTTGCCTTTTATAAAATTATTACCTATATTTATAGTTCAGAACAGGTGTCAAGTGTATATATTATAATAATTTTATCATCATGGGGTGCCATCTTCACATTGAAGTTTGGAGGTCAGATTTCGGTACTCCGTCCGATCATGGGATATTTTCTTTTATTTTAGTCTTTCTGGCTTTCTACCCGGTATCTTGCCCTCGAGGATTGTCTATAAAAATTCGAAGATTCGAGGAACTCTTTGGTTATTTAGTTTTAGTTATATACTTATATCAAGTTTATTTTTCTTCTATTTTTGGTATGTAAGTTCTGTTAACTTAATTTCTACAATGAAAGAACCTCGAACCCTGGCGGCAGGAATTATACCACCTATTCAGCAAGCTAGCAATTTCTTTACTATAGATTATGATGCATCGAGTATGGAAACTGACCATTCTATGAATAATAAAAAATCACTCAAAAGATCTCGTCTCCATAAAATTTGCAAACAATGTATTAAAAAAGATTGGAAAAGCGCGGGTAATTAAAAAAAAATGGTTGCCAATGTTCAGAGTCTGAGAATTCAGATGAAAATAAAGATGCCCTGGTTTTGGTTTCAGAATCACATCATCCTGATAACATATTTAAGTGTGTGTATGCATGCATAAAAGTGATAACGATGGAGCGACTTTACACCCAATGACATTTGGAGATTTCCTTAAGAAAAATAAGATATTATATAATATTATTATTTACTTAAAAAATATAGGGTGAAACAGAATTTCTGTAGCTATAGTAATAATCTTCACTTATTTAAAACTCATTCTTCAACAATAGCCTACTTCTTGAAAACAGTTACCATGCTTTCATACAATCTTTTAACGTTATTAGAATAGGTATTGTTAGGGGTGTGCCAATAGAATGGTCCCAAGAAGAGATTATAATAAATTTCACTTTCTACACCCATTCCTTGTGAGAAAGTTGTAAAGGTCAGACGCTTAAATAACAAAACTGTTGTGTGGGTGGTAAAAAATAAATGTTTATAAGCTACAATTCTCTTCCAGTCGAGCTTTATATCTTTCCCACAATATAATGTTATAAATGTTGCCGTTATGGACATACAAAAATGTAGTGTATTTAAGTGTAATCACTTCTTGTCCTTTTAACAATGTAAATGTACCAAAACAGAAATTAGATTGTTAACGCTAGATATAATCTAAAACATTTATTGTCTAATCAAAATACATTTATTGATGCTCTTGTTTTCTTGATTGAGAGTCCTGATGAAGTCTTTCGAGTAAAAAATGAAACATCTCATATTCCTAGTCTACCTTGGTGGGATAAAGGTTGACTGAAGCTATAAAAAGGTGCGTGCGTACAAATTACACATGTCAGAAGTGAAACTTATTTTGCAAACTAATTTTTAAATATCGTTTATACATATTTATACAAATCTAAAGCTTTACATTTCCGAGACTTGCGATGCAACGTTCGCTCTATCTCACTCTCTCTCTCTCTCGATCTTTCTCACTCGCTTGGTCCCTACTCTCACTCCATGGCTATGTTCTTCATGCAACGTTCGCCCTTTCTCACTCTCTCTCAATCGGTCTCAATCATTCTCTCCCTCTTCTTGGACAAAAACGTTGCACATTTTCGTAACGTTTCATCCGTAAAAAAAATACCTTCATGCCATTTAGGTGTAAAGTTCTCATCAATACAAATTAATCATGCCCAAACACAAGGTCACTGAAGTAAATCGTCGAGAAGTTCCCTCGACTGTCTTTCAGCTCCAGCATCAGAACTACTCTAGACATTTATTATATTGTACCTAGTGTTTTAAAATGCCTAATTAAAGATTTGGCAAAAGTATACCCTTTCAAACAAAAAATATTTTTTTGATTTCCCACAATTGACGGAGAAATCGGTGTACATACATAAAAAAATACCGATCGAATTAAGAACCTCCTCCGTCTCCCCTACATACACTCGTTCGGGAGTTGTCAGCCAGGGCTGTCTCTTTTTATTTTGATTGTTTAGGTGTTTGGTTACTTATATTTTTTCCAGATGCTTTTGATTATAGAGTATTTTATTCTTTGTGTGTGGGCGATAGTGCGTTTGGTATTTCTTGTATAAAGTGTTTTGAAGGACTATAATTTAATGAAGGTCTAGAGTCGATCTGATGCTGGAGCCGACAGATTTACATAAGTAACCTTGTGTTTTGGCTTGATTTACTTGTAATTATGAAAACTTTATACCTAGATGGGTTGTGACTGTCATTAGGGGTCTGATGATGAGGACGAAGGACAATTAAGGGAACTCCTCAACAATGTACAGTAACTACCTTTTTTTTGGGCTTAATTAATTTGTAATAATGAGAACTTTACACCTACATGGGTTGTGACTGTCATTAGGGGTCTGATGATGAAGACGAAGGACAGTTAAGGGAACTCCTCAACAGTTTACAGTAGCTACCTTGTGTTTGTTACCTTAATTAATTTAAATATGGGTTAAAAGCGCCATTACAGGTGATGATGGAGACCATAGACAGTTGAGGAGATTCCTTGACGATTTAGAGCTTTTGTTGGGCTTACTACATACGGTTCAATATGCCAAAATGTCTATCTCTGTCTGTTTGTCTTTGATGAATCACAAAAAATTAAGAAATAAAAAAACCGAATTCAAAAAATAAAAAAATAAGAATATCTAACAGATTAAGTATTAATGTTAACTGTTGGAGGAGCAAGTTTATCTAGAAAATCATTTGCTATACTACTGGGAAGTAATATAGAATGGGAAGCATTATAATAATATGCTGACTTGAATCTTCTTATCCTTTTCCATACATCTGATGGAGGAGTATTAGGGGATAACGATGAGCAAAAATTTCGCCAACTATCACATTTTTTCCGTTTAAAAAGTATAAAAGGAAGTTACTCTGCCGGATTATATTGCGATCAAGGAGAGTCAATTGTGTTAATCGAACATCAGTGCTGAGGAGTGGTTCCATATTGTAGACCTATCAAATAATGTATTTGTGAATGGATGCGGTATGCATTTTATTGCAAAAGGAATAAAATAATCGCGTTTCCTTAATTTTTGTGGCTACAACTTATAATCAACTTGTTCTTGTACTAATTTACTATCTTTGCATTTGCCACGTCATTATTGTTACTTTTGAAGCTAGTGTTGTAATTTGTTGAAATACCTATCTATCTCGCTACCTATTTTGGCTGACACCGACGATATGGCACCTTCTAGCTAGTACTTGGGTGTGTATGGGGATTTAAAGCATTGGACAAAATTCTAAGTAAAAGTCTTAAGATTATTTGTGGGGCCATGAAATCTAGCCCTATTAATGCTTTACAAGTTTACGTCGTCAATATTTATCAGACAAATACCTCTTTCACTGTCTTCAACATCATCCAATTATTGCAAATCTTCAACAACTTGCTCACTTTGTTTCTAATAATTCATATTAGTCACATAAACCAAACCCGTATTTAGTTACATATTATTTTAAATCTCCAATCCTCTCTTTCTGCTTCAATTCGAAGCTCTTGTAATTTACCTTTTTGTTCTTGTTCATTCGATGTACTTATTCCCATTCCTAATGTTTTTTGATCCGTTTTGGCATTGAAAATACAAATCATTTTAGCACTGATGAAAAATAAAAAATAACTGAAACAAGATTTAGCGATTATCATTATCTTTTCACAGATGCGTCAAATCATTGTACCAATGGTAACGTTGGAGTAGGCATTTTTCACTTTCAATATAAATGTCAATAATATGGCTACTCCCTGCTGAATGTACAGTATTATCTGGGGAATGTTTAGGTATTCTTAAAGCTTTGGAATATATCAGGTTAGCTGAACTTCAAAGATCAATAGTTTTCATATATTCATTACGTTCCATTCAAGCTCGTAACAAGAATCCTTTTAAAATTAAACAACAACATTATAATATTTGGTATCAGACAATTACTTACTGAGTACACTGAGAAAGGGCTCTTAATAACGTTTGTTAGGATTCCTAGCCATTGTGGAATAGAGGGGAATGGGTAAAAATGGAATAGAGAACTCGGGCCAGAGAAGCTATAATAAGTGGTGATTGATCTTTTTCCATATAAAATTAACTACCCAGACTTACTAACTTTTCCCAAGTCTTTTATTGATATGTTGATTTAATATTATTTCCAGTATTATTATTCCAGCATCCCCCATTTCGTCACCACAAACATAAGAGGGTTATGTTTGTAGTAACGAAATGGGGGATATGGATATCAACAATCTTTTATTTTCCTGTCCACTTTTCAACCGCACCTATTTACTGGAGTCACTGATTGAGTATAAAACTTCTTTTCTTTTTTATTCCCACAGGGTCACATCTATAATTTGTTAATTGTATTCATCATATCATAAAAAAAAACTAAATACTTAGCACTGAAAGTATTGCACATAAATTAAACAAAAAAAATACATATTTTATTACAATTTTACGTGATCGTTTTACAATTAAACGTGGTCGTTGATATTTTTAAAATAATCCAAAATAACAAATAGTGCAGTACAATCAATATCATACGGATATAACTTATAGTTATTGTGAGATTCTATTTACAAATAATATTCTTGTTGGTCAAACTCCATGAACTCCGTTGGACTCTGGTTTGAAATTGTCTTAGTGGTTGCAAGTGGAAAATGGCGTTCCAGAATTGACTTGGGCGATACCTGAAAAGACAATTGAATCTTATTTACCAGGCTTCAACGGTGAAAATAATTAACACTATAAAAAGAATATATTTTATATAATTCTTATTTTTTTGTGGTAGAGCGCAAAAACAACAATTAGACTGCCCTTTAAATGGCAAATTTGTACAATTTTTTTTTTTATGTCACAAGGAGGCAACTGAGCAACCTAGCCTTATGGTGACTACCGACACCCATAGACATCCGCACTACCAAAAATTATGCAAATGCGTTGCCCTCCTTTTCCCTATCCCCCCCCCCCCCATATGCTACCGAAAACTCTCAAACCGCACGAAACGCGACAGCATAGCTGTTACTTGATGCCAACCCGACGCCAGGAGGCCGTGTAGTCGCAGACTGCACGGTTGGCGGTTGGCAACCCCCCACTTTTACAAACCAAAAGTGAGCCAAATGGGCTCACACTAATCCGATGTAGCATTAGGGCCTTCGGGCCGTAAGCATAGATAGACCGAAAAAAAAAAGTTACTTGACGCCGGTGTTATGTGAGCGAGAGGTACCACTCCGGTCGTGCCGGATCAATTCGGCTGCAAAGCAGCATGGCACTACTTCTTACTAACCTTTGCAATTTTAAGTGATGTTTAAGTTCCCAAGTTGATAAATGAAACATGAGGTCCATATAAAGTTTATGTCCATACATGGGCTTGTTTAATACCCTGTACACCAATAAATAAAAAACAGTAATTAAACTTACAACTCTGGATGTAACTTTTTCGATGTTATAGCCCATAAAAAAGGCGGACTGCTGCATCTGCCGGAGAGATTTCATTCGTACTTTCGGGTCCCGGTCTAGCAATCGCATTAGCAACCCACGAGATGCGGCTGACAATTCCTTTGCACATTCTGGTAACGTGCCAGGGATTGCAAGTGTCGGATTTTCCCTGAGAAGAAGATAATCTTGAGAATTATTTTAGTAATATCTTACGTTGTGAACATTTAAACTTTTACACATGCGTTGATAAAGAAAGTATGACTTTCCTAGTATATATGGCTCGATATATGGCTTTATGTATTGTATGTAAATATGTACATGTATTCTATTATCAATTATTTATTTTTATTATTATTTTCATTTAAAGGCATTAGCTACTACGCTATTAGCCATACAAAATACAATATTCGGTCTGTAATAAGGAGAAATGGCGGGAAACCCCAAGGAGCGCGGCTTCGCCCCTCTAGCCCCCATCAATCAACCATCATTCTCCATTCCATCCACCCAAGGCAGTCCACCACAATATTCGCCAAACAATCACAATATATAAAGATCAAGTTTTTAAAACAAACACTATAGAAGACCACTCCGAATGGACAAAACACGAAATAACAATTAATTAACGGGAAACCAAAAAAACACAACCGCTCGTCCCGATGTTTCCCGCCATTCCTCATTTTATTATCAAATTTCCAACTTATTTTTTTTTTTTTATTTTAATTTTGTCTTGGCAAGATGCCCTAAGGCGCTTGTCAAAATGATTTTGTGTAGGACACCCAAAAATTGAGAATACATAGAATATACGAATACAGAGATAAAATGAAACTTTAATAAAATAATATATTTTTTATTATTAGTATAGCTAAATATTACCCAAAATCAGGTGACATATTATCCTCTGGCTTACTAGTGCCTCCGCGGGTAGAAGTGCGTGTTGCGTCTGCAAAAGCGGCAGGCGCTGGGAACTAAAAAATATAATAAGCATATATTTTAACGTTACGTAAATTTATTTATAGACTAGCTTTTGCCCGCAGCTTCGCCTGCGTTAACTTAGATTAAAAACCGTATCCTGATTGATGATGATTATTTCTATAGTCTATGTCATTCAGTGTCATTACGTAAGTTAGTGTTTGTAGAGACCAAAATTTACTTTTAGGATGTTTACACCTGTCCCCGCCGTTTCACTTTTCACGTTTCACAGCAAACAGGGCACCTCGACGGCGAGTCAGTCCCTCAAGGAGTCGACGCCACCTCTACAGAGGGGTTGTCCCGCATCACGTCCCAATGTCGGGACAGTACAATGGGGTGAGGTTCCCATCCTCGCCGCTTGTCCCACTGCTCTTTTGTCCCCTCTTGTTATCAGAGGGGTAAAAGCAGCTCCCTCGGCTGAATTTGCTTCGCCCAAGGTGCTGGGCTCACCTTAGGCTACTGAGCCCCACCGCCACGACAATGCTTAAACCATGGTAGGGACGCCCATACACATTCGCACAACCAAAATTTATGCAAATGCGTTGCCCTCTTTAAACTATCTTTAAACTCACAAATCACACGAAACGCGACAGCATAACTGTCACTTAACGCCGGTGTTATGTGAGCGAGTGGTACCACCCTCGGTCGTGAAGGCCGAATTTGACTGCAAAGCAGCATGAGTGCCATGCTGCTTTGCAGTCGAATTCGGCCTCCTTCCGACCTCTTGACAGAAATTGGTAAAGAAGATAAAAAGCTTATTTTGTTCGTTTCTCCTTTCTTCATAAATGAGAATATACAAGGTTGATAAAAGCGAGAGGCATTAAATTAAACCACATATACTACACATGCTTACGGTTAATCCGAAACTATTAAAAAATAGTTTGAGAGCAATCAAAAAAAAGTTTTTCAAAGAACTTAAATACGCAAATGGTCAAAGTAAAACGTAAACAACCTTTGTAAAAATATGTCCTTCGAATCTAAAAGGCAACGTCGCAGAGCACGTTGCGTCGGTGGGGCACAGGTGGCGTCTCACCGGGTCGAACAAAGCGGAGCGGCTTTAAAACTTAAAAATTATCCTGTGACTAAACGATTGATTCTATTGGTTTAAGTTTTGGTGTGTAGCCTGAAAATGGTACATAGTATACGTGGTTTAATTTAATGCCTCTCGCTTTTATAAACCTTGTATACATATATACGTTCTTTAAAATTATAGAAGGAACTTCTCCAATTATCGTTTTTAAAGCAATAAAATAACAAAAACCATTTTGTCGTTTACGTCCTTTAGTTATAAGCTCGCGCGCGTACGGAGAGCCTCGCCCGCTCAGGATGCTCAATCCCCTCTGGCGCGTGTCCGGTACTAGAATTATTGTTTAACAATGCGTCGCCTTAATCCTCTATTGCCATTATTACATGTTCTTTATCAAATGAAAATATAACGTCTATACAAAAGTTCATTTGCAATTAGTTGCCACATGAAATTGCAACTGTTGCAGGAATATGAAAAAGTAAACATTTATGAAACATAGATGGCGCCGCATGCGTATGGCTACTACTTTTTACGAGTTCTTCGATATCTAGGAGACGTTATTATCATCACCACTATAAGTCTTATCTTTATATTTTATGAGTCATCTGCCTTAATCATCTAAATCAACAGTTTGCTAGAATCTTTATCGCAATGTTGACGATGACTGTTCTAATATATTTTTAGTCAGGCCAGTGATTACAATCGAGCATAATAAACCGCATAGAGTAGTGACGTGAGCCATAAAATTCCGAAACTTGTCAGTGATTTGTCACTGACGTTATACCAATTCAACCGACCAGTGATCTGTACGTATGTCCCATCAGCCAATTATCCATCAATGGCCATCAGTCGGCCAATCAGACCGCAAACCGGCGGCGCAGCGTCGTAGCCATAGAAATATTAAAATATATCTGTGGTCGTAGCACTGATTTGGCGGAATTTGTTTTCAGCACAAAACACATAACATTATGGCTCTATTCCGGTTATATGCTCTATGGTGATTACTTATTACCACAGACCACAAATTAAGGAGTTGAGAGTTTAAAAGACGTCGCAGAAATGCCCACCTCAGCTTTGTTTTAGCAGCTTTTTGCCCCCACATGGGTTGCACAAAAATCGATAAAAGTACCGTCCCCAGAATCTAGGCTAATTTCCCAAATAAATAACACTACACTACCGTTGGTAAATGGCTATAGATTGTGGCAAATGGTTATCAATAGAGCGATTAGTCCCCATGTCCGCAAAAAACGACAACATACATAATATCAAAATAGGTAAACGAGCTAACGGCCCACGGTAACTGTCGCTTGACATTATTACGGTAAACTATTGAAAAACCAGACGCATCAATATCCTTATTAATATGCATAGATAATAAAATAATCGCCTGTTTATTCAAGTATATTTCTATAGGAGATCATTAATAATATGGCAAAACTTGACTAGCAAAGGCATACGTCTAATACATCCAAGACGTAAATAAATTAGTAATTACAGACATGGAGAATTGCTATCATAAGTTCTATATAAATGCTAGTCCGCACCGGTCCCCGCGGATCGTCTGTCTCGTAAAAAAACAATGTTCAGCTAAAAATAGGGAGCCTGCTCCTTAATTGCACACTTGGAATTTATAGCACGTTTTAACGATTGTAAGCTGTGTTGCTAGGGTCAATATATTTAAAAAAAAAACAATAATAATAACAATTCACTAGGCACTGATCTCTTTCTTAAAACAAAGCAGTAGATTTAGGACTAGTCAAATTTTCTTAAGTGCCGACCGCCGTAGAATCAAGATTTTTCATAAACTAAGACCTTAACATTCGTCACGCAAAGATATCCTCTGCGTGTCCCAGTCGTTTATTAGGATATCCCTGTCATACACCATTATTTCTAAAATTCAGACTAGTAGAGCCTTTCCAACTTCCCTGGGCATAGCACAATAAGAACAGTCCTGGGACTAGAATGGAATTGTAAGTTTTATTAGCACCTAATAAAAGTAGCAACAAACATTGTTGGAACATACCGATTTATGATTTTGTTTTCAAGACATTCTCCAAAAATATTAAGTGATACCTATTTTATTTGGGGAAAGTAGAAACATAATCCTGGCAACACTGTTGCGAGTTTATCAAGATAAATGCACCATAATGCGAGGGCGGGGTTATGTGTTGCAGATTGTTATAGTAGTTAGTATTACATTAAAATAAAGCTGTAAAATGTAAAAAAATCTCCTCACGTAGCTAACGTCGTTCTATCCTTAGTGAATTTTAAAGAAAAAACTCGGTTGTCTGTAAAGCCAACGACAGCCGGCTGCAAGAACGAAAAAACATGACGCATGCGGCGTTACCTCTCTGTGAGGCGTTCTTATGACGTTGTCACGTTCAACTATCGTCAGTAAACCGACTTTACAGACAACCGATTTTTTGTAGAGATCCGTTTAATGTATATTACATAGGTCCTTATAAAAATGTTATGAATCTATTTAAAAAAAGATTATTTTAAAATAAGAATATTTTATTTGTTATTGTGCACATAATGCTGCGTGCATTTAAATATACTCGCAAGACAACAGTGTTAACACATCAAAAAATTTAGAAGGCATTTTGTTAATTTTGTTTAACTCTTGACATGCGAGTAACTCCCAAGACGAATCGACCATAAACTCAACAGCTACTTCTTAAGCCGGACTGGTTGCAACAGATAAAACCTCTAATATATACTTTGACACCTCAAAGACCCATGTAATGCTTCTTATTTGACTCAGCCACAGGTAATCTTCGGCGCCATATTAACACTGTCCCGTTAGAATTAGCGCCAAGACTACTAATCACCTCTTATCTTAATCAAAATGACTGTGATCCATCGATGTGTGATATAATCTAGACCTTTCATGTGGGCGATGAATAAAGATATTTGAGGGAGTTACAAGCGTACGATACAATGTAGGGTTTATACATTACCTTTTTTATCTCAGAATAAAGGTCAGATACTTATTATAGCCAGGGTATTTAACTATCGTGTACTTTTAACGCGGAGTCTCAATTTAGTTAATTACGAGTTTTTTTTTAATTAATAGAAAAATAGACAAATCAGAGCTAACGAGGCAGACTGGTAAATAGTTATTGTTATTCGCGATTGTCAAATCCACCTGGGAATAGTATTGTTTGCTAATGATTCCTCAGTAATATTTAAAATTAAACGACAACAAATCGTCTTTCTACGATGTAAATAATGCTTTTTCGAACACGGTACATTGGTTTAGCGTGAATTCAACTAAATTGATCAAATTTACACTTGCTAATTTTAAGAAGGAGCAAACCAATTACCAATGTAAGACTTAACGGAAGGGTGATTTTGATTTTCTCGACTGGATACTCCATCAAGTTCGAGTGACTCGAGAACGCGATACCAACCAGGAGATAAAATATGATTGCATCAGTCAGCCAGTATTGCGACCTCTCTTGCCCATTTCCTCAGAATACAGCCAAGTTGTTGATGGTATGAGTTATGACTCACATACTAGCTGGATATTGGTACTCGTGTAGAGAGGAGGAGGGGAAGGGAAGTACAAAACGGATCTACTGCAATTTGCTGACTTATTGTCCCAATTAAAACCTATTGCACGTTATATTAACTCCTTTCAGCGCGTGAACAATGTGTTGTTTTTTTTTTAATAAAAGGTAATTTTTTCAGGGTCAATGGGACGATCGTTTTACCTGGTGGTAAGAAAGGGCACACATTCATAGACACCCACTACACCAGAGGACCGGTGGGAGGGAAGCGCTGTGCCGCGCTCCCGGCTGCACGGGTACCACCATCTTGCTTGTTTCTCCCGTGAAACAGCTTTGCTGTGTTTCGGAGAGAAGGGTAAGACAGGCAGTGTAATTAATGGCACCGGGACTTAACATCTTATGTCTCAGGATAGGCAACACATAAATGAGTTGCCTGGGCTCGTTCCAGGTAAACTAGTTCATGTTCATGGGCGATGTCGACCACTTACCATCAGGTGGTACGTTTGTCAGTTTGCCTATCCAACTAACATAAAAAAGATGATAAGTAGGTGCGTTGACAGATTTTCAAATAAGAGTATGCTCTTTTCTTAAAGGTTTTTCTTTTATCATCCACTTAAAGGAATCCGGAACGTATCCACGCACAATTGTCACCTCATTCATAACCGCTGGGAAAATCCGCTAAATATTTTATTATTTAATAAATATGGAATGGCAGCTGTTTCCTGCAGCTTCAGCCCTGTTATTTTACATCTCTAAGTTAGGCTACGACTAGGAAACTTGAGTTCAAAGTCTAGACTATTACTTCAAACGCTGAATATGAGTTTTTGATTGTGCTTCTATTTTTTATAACATACCTTATTTACAAGTTAAATATTTACTTCGGGTCGAGTCACGATTCGGCCGCATTAGTGGATATGTGAAGGGGGGGGTCTGAACTTATACATTACGAATTTAGACCAGATCGTTGGAAGTGGCACAAAAATACTAGTTTGAGATAGGAGCCGAGAGAAAACGTTATATCCGATATCAAAATCTAGATAATATTATGATAACGGCGAATGCATTCTCTTGTCATCAAACAGCTCGTATATTCATTATAATTTGTATCTAAAAAAGATATAGCCAAGCTATTTTTTGGAGAATTTAGAAATGGTAAATTACGATACTTTAAAACGAAAAATAATTTTGATCCTAATTTAAATGTTGAAAAGTATTTATTATTATGTATTATTTATATTATTATCTTCTATATTATATCTGATATTGTATTAATAATCATCAATTATCACCTAAATTAAAATAAATATTATGTTAAATATATCTAGGAAAATAACCCCATAGTGATTTGTGCACACTTTTTTCTGAGGTTAGAATATTTTTCCCAAAATTTTGAATAACTGTAATCAGTTTCTTTGTATGAAGCCTTTATTTTGTCTTGTTTATGAAATATGAAAACAACAGGTAAACTAATAATAGGAAACAAGAACAAAATTTGTTAAGATAATGTAGGATGACCTTTAATATTGGCGGAGGTTACAAAAGTTAAGGTTTTGTTATATTTTTTACGTATTAACCTTGCGAAGATAGATGCAATCAACTAAATCGTGAAGTCGATCCTGATTGTTAAAAAAAATGATGACAATCCTCTAATACTGACATAAATTATATAAATTACTAATTACTGTTTCCCGCAGCTTCGCTCGCATTAACTTTTGTCCAAAAAATTAAAAAAAAATTTTTGATTAGTTATTTAAACGTATTCTCATACCTACTGAATATACATATTATGCTAAAATAAAAGTGGAAAAAGTGAAAAAGGAGTTGTAGAATTATTATAACATATTAAATTTCATTAAAATCGGTCAAGCTGATTCGCAGGAGTATTAACACTAAAACAATGACACAAGAATTTTATATATTAGACTAATAGGCAACGGCTTCCCATCGAGAACTTAGATTATGCCATGCTGCTTTGCAACCGAATTGGGCCGGCACGACCGGGGTGGTACCTCTCACTCACATTCCGGCGTCAAGTGACAGCTATGCTGTCGCGTTTCGTGCGGTTTGTGAGTTTCCGGTGGCCCATTGGGGGGATAGGGAAAAGGAGGGCAACGCATCTACATAACTTTTGGTTGTGCGGATGTGTATGGGCGTCGGTAGTGACCATAAGGCTCCGACGTGGCTACGACTGCTCGGTTGCCTCCTTGTGGCATAAAAAAAAGTTAACGTGGGCGAAGCTACGAGTACCAGCAAACTACATAAATAATTCGACTCCTAGTACCTACTTCAAAACTCATCTCTAAAATCAAGTTACATACCAACACAGCCTTCTAGTTTCTAAATTTTCAGCTGTTTACAAAATCATCAGAAAGATGCGTGTAAATACACAATAAAAGTACCTACATAGGTGATTAAAAGTCAAATCAGAATAATCTTAGCAAAAATTTTTATTCGTTTGAGACCAGCGCCTCTTTAAGTTTTTTTATTTTCGAGAGGAAGTACTTTAAAAACATTTGCATAACAGTTCCTACATTAACTATTTTGTAAAAATAAACCAAACAATTGAATTTAAAAATCCAAAAAAATTATATGTTTGATTTGTTTTTTGGTGTTTTCCTGTTTGAAAAGGGTTAAATTATTCCCAACCATGGTTCAAGCCTTGTCGTGGCGGTGGGGCTCAGTAGCTTAGGGTGTTCCCAGCCCCTTGGACAAAGCAAATTGAGCCAAGGGAGCTGCTCTTTGTACCCCTCTTATAAGAAGAGGGGACAAAAGAGCAGGGGGACAAGGGACGACGATGGGAACCTCGGCCCCTTGTCCTGTCTCGACGTTGGGTGGGGTTGTTCTGTGGTGCGGGACAATCTCTTAACTTGCAGAATTTTTGAACGTTTTTAGGCTCGTACAAAATGGCAGTTTTAGCTTTAATTTCCTCTTCATTTTTGCAATCGGAGTTTACAGCTTTATTGAGTAAAGTTTTAGCTTTAATTTCCTCTTTAATTTTGCTATCGCAGGTTTTAGCTTTATTAGGTAAAGTTATATCTTTAATCGACACGGATATTTCCATGGCAGTGATTTCATTCATATCTATATAGGTACCATCATCCCGCTTATTTCCTCAGGAAAGCTTTGTTGTATTTCTAATTTTGCTTGACTTTTAAACGTATATATATATATATATATGTGTGTGTGTGTGTGTGTGTGTGTGTGTGTGTGTGTGTTATTTCGGGTACCTAGCGAGAAATCTAGGGTCCTAGGCTAGTCCTAGGCCCGTGGCCATTTCCCGGCTAATTTGTTTTTGCTAACAGGCGACTTTGATTTATCTAGTGGCTCTGCTGTTCTGTCTTTCCGACTAGCATAAAAGAATTAGTATATCATAGTACTAAGCACAAACATTTTATCAAACCGTATTAATCTTGTCTTTTTTGATGACTCTAAAGTCAATTAATAAAAAACTGAATACATGCGAATTTAATGTTCCTAATTTGTTTCTGTTCGATAAATACAATGTATCCAAATCGTAAGTCAATGTACTGTAGAGGTCTTAGTAACATTTTTTCTATAATCATTATCATCATCATTATTGTTAGGTAGTATAATCGACCCCACCAAGGTTCGAGCCTTGTCCTGGCGCCAGTGGTGGATTTACCAGCAGGCTGAGTGGGCTGGAGCATAGGGCGGCACATTTTTGGGGGCGGCAAATATGGGAATGTACAGTATTTGGGGGAGCAGTAAATTTTGGGATCAACAAAATCTTTACAGCTTGAAAAAGTACCCAATCCGCTAAACCACTGCCAAATTCTAGAGAATTAAAGTAAGCAAAACTTTATGTATGAAAATTCAGAGGCGGCAAAAAATGGTCAGCAAAACTCTACCTATCAAAATTAAGAGGCGGCATAAATTTAATAGCCTAGAGGCGGCAAGTCTGTAAGTCCGCCACTGCCTGGCGGTGGGACTCAGTAGCTTAAGGCGAACCCAGCACCTTGGGCGAAGCAAATTGAACCGAGGGAGCTGCTCTTTGTACCCCTCTTATAATTATAAGAGGTTATTATATATAGGATGTTATTTTATCCGGTGTCCTGTTCTGTGGTGCGGGATGAACCTTCTGTGGATGTGGTGTCGGTCTTTTGAGGGACTGACTAGCCGTCGACGTGCCCTGTTGTGTGCCCATTGGTGGCACTCGCCTGGTTTTAGTGGGTAGAGCTGCGTCTAGCTTACCATCTTTCGGGCGCAGCGAGTCCCACATACCCGTCTTAGGAGTAAGCGGGATGCCACAGATCATTTTCCGGCGTGGCGTAAAAGATTTTTTTAATGTTAATTGGATGGGCAAACTGGCAAACGTGCCACCTGATGGTAAGTGGTCAACGTCGCCCATGAACATAAACTAGTTTACCTGGAACGAGCCCAGGCAACTCAATAAGTTTTGCCTATCCTGAGACATAAGATATTAAGTCTCGGTGCTAGTTATTACACAGCCGGTCTTGCCCTTCTCTCCGAAACACAGCAAAGGTGTTTCACGGGAGAAACAAACAAGAAAAAAAAATATATTATCGGGCATATAACCGAATATAGTATTAATGTGAGCAATAAAATTCCGAAACAGCCACCAGTCAGCCAATCACAGCGCAGAACCGGCTCAGCACAAATTTGGCGGAATTAGTTTTCATACAAAACGAGGGTGGTATCCATCAACGCGGATTTGGATGCACGAAGATTGGGAGCTCGTCTAGTTGGCGATCGTATTTACTTCTGTCGTGCCGGCTTACCCCCTAGAACCGCACTAGCCGCACAACAGTGTCTACAAAAGAAGGTTATTTTATGTCTATAATAAAGTTAAAAGTACTGCGAGATGTTCTTAATTTCAACATGTTATCACAAATGTGAATGTGCCAGAGTGGTGTACCACAAAGTTACAAATGCCTGAGTTTGTTCGTTTGCATGTTTCTATGAGGTACCTAACTGCTATTAATTTAATATATACTAGGACTTCTTTACACTAAAATATAGCATAAGGTCATGTTCGAGTCATCCCTGAATCTTGATCCTTACCTCTAGATGGAGATGGTGAGCAAATACCTACCTACCTACCTACCTACCAACCACCTTTATCTCTATGGTGGGGCCTTGGGGGTGGGACTTAGGGAAACTCCGGGGCAGCAGCCTGCCTTCCGTAAACTAATGTTTTTTTAAACCCCAAATTATAAAAGCACTAGCATTAAAAATCGCTCCAAAATCCGCAATTGACGGAATCGGTGAACACACATTAAAAAAATATACAGTCGAACATAGTCCTCCTCCTTTTTTTAAGTCGTTTAAAAACTCAAAAGGTCGGCAACTGGCGACTCAGTGACAGTTGCTGGCAATTCTCGCTACTTTTCATTCCCGCACTTTGTCCACGCTACATTATAAAATTACCAACATTATCATAAAGGTATAAAGCGTGTTGTGATTGGGCAACCAGACAAATATCAATAGCTCATGATGGAGTCAAGGTCGTCTAATGATAGTGCAGCAATCGCGCCGTACATAGACGACTAATAAACTATTGGCAAGTGTTGCGTTATTATAGACAAATTAGATGTCCTTTGTACATTAACATTATCCTCTTTCATGTTAAACTGGATTTGATTGTTTGTAAGTTTTCATAGACCACAATCATTTTAGTTGTGTCATCAGGCCTTGAGTGGAAACAAGGAGTTATGTGAGACTCGCCTCAAAGAGACTAAAAACTTGTAGTGACCTAGGTGTCTTGAATTTAGCAATAAGGATCACCAGTCCCTCCTGCCTCCCCATAGCGTATCTGCGTGCTTCTTCTAAGATTTTGATTCTGATTTTGATTCGATTTTAAGAATTGTATTGTAGAAGGAGTCCGTCACCGACTAAGCCATTTCCCTTCCAAGGAGAAGAACGCCGGAAAGCGGTAGGATCAATTATCGAGGCACTATAGCTCAAGCTAATATCTCAGAGCATCCCATCTCTTGGTAATCCTTCAGGAGAGGATTTTATCAGAAGACGATTTATTGAAAAGATAATGTCTGATCTCTGATGTTTGATGAGAAAGATGTGTGTCTTGGGCTGCATTTGCAGTCCAATTGACTTCTCCTAACGTGTATAATGGCATACAATGGAAATATCATAGCATAATTGTATGTAACATTAAGATACTGAAAAGATAGAATGTTTAAAATAAAAACTACGAGCACAATCAATGGCTATGGAATGGAGCTGAAATAAATTATCGACGACATTATGATGATGAGGCTTAGTTTGTTGGGTGCGTACAGAGGCTTTAGCTATGGAAGCCGTGTAGTAGCAGGCTTTGGTATTATTTTAGATATACGTACCAAAATAACAAAAATTGCGAATTATTACCAGGTAATTCGATTTGTTTCTATCTATAAGCCTGACCAGAAAAATAAAAACCCTCTCCATATTGCGGAAAATTTATGTATGGAAGATACTATGTGTTGACGTAAAAAAGATACAGTGGCGACACCGGTCAGGGTTTATATATATCTGGTCAGGCAATAGCATTGAAGCTGTGCATAAAGGTGCATAGACAAAACAGTTATATTTCTCCTCTGATTATTCTACACCGACTTTCATTTTTTATTACAAGATATTGTCGAGCTTTTTGTTGTCAATAAAAATGGTTTGGTTGATTTGACTCATCAACGCTAGTACCAATAAAAACCTCCTGCTAGATGTATTTATAGCCGTACTATCTGATCGACTACAGATTATCTCAACCGTCGGAACGATAAATAAATATTTAATGCACACACACTGAACTCACCATGTCATTGACTTCATTAGCTCATGATTTATAACCTGTCTTTGTTTGTTAATGTAAGTTTTACATTATATTTTTAACGTAACGCATTACCCCAAAACATTCTGATTAAGTGCGAATCGGACGAATATTGTAAAATTCCGTAGCATGTTTCGTAAAAAAAAGAAATTTGCCACAGATTATAAAAAAAATATTGACGATAATATACTTACTGCAATGTCAAGCAGCAGTGTTTCCATGATGAGGGGAACTTCCCCTTTTGAGGGGAAAGTAGTCCAGAGGGAAGAGAAAGGGGAAATCGAGGAACAATAATTACATGCATTTTTTTAAATTTGAACTTAAATAACTAAAAAAAGGTCTATACAAAAAACGAACTACAGTAAATTTTTTGTTGAGGGGAAATAAGACCTGAGAAGGGGAAATCTCAATTAAGGCGAGGGGGAAGGAAATCTTTACAGTGGAAACACTGGTAGTCAATACTCAGTAATGCTTTAATTTTCACTCACGTTTGAAATATAATTATGACTTTCTTACCTGTTTTTATCCGACTTTTGGTTTCAAGATTATATAGCTATATTTTAGCTTTGGAGGTATCTTTAGATTTGTTTTGATCGATTGAAATTTCAGTTACACACGCAATCGGCTTTTTAAAATAATTAACTAGTTGTCATTAAAATCAACTACAGACTGTTTTTTAAGAGGGAAAGGATTTAATTCTATCAGGGACGAAAGGAGACATTTATTCTTTCTTGACATTGCCCTTGTGTCAAGTAATAAAGGAAGCCTACGATCAGCCGTGGATGGAAAAAGATAGTTGATGATCCCAAGTAATTAGACGGGCGTGTCTAACTCGATGCTAAGTCCAGAACCTATTTACATACGTATTTTTAACTTTCACGTCAGCCCGAGACACCATTAGCGGCGTTAACGACAGGTTCCCGAGCCTTCCCGTGTTTGTGTGCTTTTTAATTAAGTCTCCACACATAAAACCAGATAGATAGAAGCTATCAACCGTCGTAACTGGACATTTTAATGTATTTTTGGTTATTGCGCAGCGAATTAATCGTTAATTTTATATTCCCGCTATAATATTTATTTGTCAGATGAGGATTTAATATTTTATTAGATTGACTCATTTCTTGCAGACGACAGCGATCTAAAGAAAATGTTTTTTACAAAAATCTTCTTTAAAAAAATTCTTACTCTTTTCAAATATACGCCTCCTCTACTTCCTCTTTGTGACTAGAATAGTGTAGAATACAAGGGGTTCAAAGAATCAAAGCACCTAATAAAATTGAGAAAAAAATATATTGCAACTTTTACGGTTTATTAAGATTTTTATATGACGGCGACCGTTGTAAACGGCGAATTAGTGAAATTCGCGTAAACATTAGAAAACAATAATATATGCCAACATTTAAAGTAGGAGGTTACGATTCCAATCTCAACAAGGCAAAATAATAAATAGGCAAGGAATATAAATCTATAATCACGATTTTGGTAATAGGTTTGCAAATAATTTTTCGTGTCAATGAGTAAAACACATAATATTTTATTTGCTAACGCAATTACCTCTTTCGCCGTCGGTTAGGTTTAAGTCAAGTGTGCGTCTAAATAAAGCACAAATAGAAAAATAAACGCGGAGCCGTGCGCGTTAAAGAAAAATACCAGTCGGATAACTCTTCGGCCAAGCGCGGTCAACGGCCGTGACATTGCACCCAGTTGAGACCGCATTCATTTTTATACTCAACTTATTCTGATCTGATGTAATATGATAATGGAGAAATCGTGTTATTTTTATTACTTATTTATAATAAATTTTTACTTTAATATTTTTAACTTCAGTTTTAACTAACTACTAAATAAACTTTAGTTTTATGTCTTAGATTTACTCAAGTTATGTTGGTTGCTAAGCGGGACTGGCTGGTTAGATTGGCAAAACATCCGAGCTAAAATAGAATGCATTTTCGAATTCGAATTTAAAAAATAATATTGATATGTCCTTTTTTTCTTTTTCCTGGCAATTCTCGTACAATTCTAGTACATTTGCCACATATTATGTTCTCTGTTATTTTTACGAATTCAAATTTCTAAATGCATTGAGATTATAGTAGAAGATATAGGACTCTGAGATTGTTACTTGTTTATACAAATACAATTATTTTTAGATTAGCCTAATATCGATACTTTTTCATCATAGGACTCTGCGCTGCTAATTTATAGGTAGAGAGCATGCATTTCAACGTCAAATATATTTACCGTACACAATTAAATTTAATATCAACTTTGGACTAAGAATTCATTTTTTTGCGATCTTATTTACCGGAATCTTGATGTCCGTGTACTTGGCCGATCTTTTATCTTTTTACTTTTGATCCTAATCACTTTTATATGTAAATTTGAATTGATGTTAACATACAGATCTCGTTTTATAATAGTGAAAGTAGCGTGTTTAGAATCTGTTACTTATAAAAAGGGGGCTAATAGATCGAGCCATTGGCTTAGATTGTTTTTTATTTATTTATTAACTTCGTAATTATTATGTTCAAAAAGCCTGTTGTGGCGCTTAAAGTGTTTTTTTCCTATAAATTGTTAAATAAAATTTTATAAATTGTAGGACATAGAAACCCAAAGTTTATTCATGTTAGTTGGATAGGCAAATTAGCAGATGCGCCACCTGATGGTAAGCGTTCAGCGTCACCCATGAGCATAAACAAGGACTCGCCCAGGCAACTCTTTAATCCCCACCATGATTCAGCCCTTGTCGTGGCAGGTGGGGCTGAGTAGTCTAGGGTGAGCCCAGCACCTTAGGCGAAGCCAATTGAGCCGAGGGGGCTCTTTGTATCCCTCTTATAAGAAGAGGGGACAAAAGAGCAGGGGGCCAGGGGCGAGGACGGGATACACACCTGTACTGTCCCGACGTTGGGAGTGTTTGTTCTGTGGTGCGGGACAACTCCTCTGTGGAGGTGGCGTCGGTCTCCTAAGGGGCTGACTGGCCGCCGAGGTGCCCTGTTTGCTCAACAGATCCGGGGCACCAAAGGCGGTATCAGTGGCACACGCCGGGTTTTAGTGGGTTGAGCTGCGTCCACTGACCAGCATTCGGGCGCAGCGAGTCCCACATACCCGCCTGGGGAGACCGACTCCCCCGCAGGATGTCTCAGAGCATTTCCTGGCGTTAAAGAAATAAAAAGGCAACTTTTTAATGCGAGGGGTGTCCTGTATTAGTCAGATCCGGGACACTCCCCTTCATGCGGCTGAAGGCGGTATAGGTACCGACGCCGGGTATGGGGGGGCATGTCGGGAGTCCCACGTATCTTCAAGAACGACTCATGCCCGGATGAATACGCAAAGCATGAGATGTAAGAGTCTTGGTGCCAGTACAGCTTTGTGGAAAGAAATCAATTATTACATTTATATCTTAACTTTGTAAAAAATTAAGATAAAATTATTTAAGGATATAGTGTTGACGACCTCTGTGACTCAATGGTTAGCGCGTTGGCGGTCAAGCCGGCGGTAGTGGGTTCGAATCCTGTCCGGAAACAAAAAGTTTTCTGTGTTCCTGGGTCATGGATGTGTATTACATAATAAAAATCTTAAATTTATATATAGTATAAAAGTATTAAATATTACCGTTGTCTGGTACCCGTAACACAAGTTCTTCGAGAACTTAGATACCACGGGACCAGATTGACGTGGTGTAAAAGCGTCCAATAGATATTATAGTGTCGTTTACAATCACAAAGAACGTACTTAAAAATATGTCTGTTGTAAATATCTTTCGTTACAGTTAGGATGCGGAAAGGCCTTCCAGTTATGATTGTTAAAGTTGAAGACGATTTACACTAATGTGCGGTAACAATAGGCAATATGTTACTTGTTTCGTTTTCGAGGTTAGCATTATTAATGATAGAATCTACCGCCACAAAATGACTCGTAAAAATTCAATAACAAAAATGTGTCTATGGAAGATGTGTTTATATTTACTATGGAATTAAGACTGACTTATTTATTTATCTTTTTTTAATTCACTGCACTTAGTGCATTGCCAACGACGAGTTAATATTTAGTCAGTACTATGGAAAAACGGTGGGAAACCCCAAGCCGCGCGCTTCCCCCTCCAGTCCCAGGAAACGAAAAACATAACCACGCACCCAGTAATTTCCCGCCGAAATCCCAATATCTAGGTATATAAAATTCTCCTTCTTCTTAAATTTTAGCTTCCCTAAGGATTTGCCAAAGTTAGAGTGGACTTTACATAATTTACAAACTGTGTGTGATCATCATATTACTATCAATGGTATAAAAAGATATAAAAATGTTAAATAATCTTAATTCAAATCAGTAACCTAAGATATGGGGTGGACAATATGGCAGGCGACATTCCAGCATGAAAATGAAAATGTGATAATGAAGCCATATTATAAGTAGGAAATTAAACTACTATATATCTATGCTGTGACATGTATTGTGAGTTATACTACGTCAGTATATTTATTTTGTGGTTATACTCTGAGCGACGATAGGCCTCACGCCCGAAAAGCTGGTAAGCGTACGCAGCTTTACCATTTAAAACCCGGCGAGTGCCACCAATGCCGCCTTTGGTGAGGTGCCCCGAATCTAATAAACAAGCAGGGCACATCGACGGCTAGTCAGTCCCCCAAGGGACCGACACCACCTCCACAGAGTCGTTCCCCATAGAACAATCCCTCCCAACGTCGGGACAGTACAATGGGGTGAGGTTCCCGTCCTCGCCCCTTGCCACCTGCGCTTTTGTCCCCTCTTCATATAAGAGGGGTATAAAGAGCCCTCGGCTCAATTAGCTTCGCCCAAGGTGCAGCGACTCACCCTAGGCTATTGAGCCCCACCGCCACGTCAAGGCCTGAACCATGGTGGGGTTGCATATCAACATAGTTTGCTCATAGGTGAGTAAAAAAATATAAGGATTACGTATTTGAGGGTATGGAAGGGTGAACTATCCATGTGAATTAGGTATCTAAAACCACACTCAAATACGTTATCTCAACGAGTATCCCTATCCTTTTAGGTCACGATCCTTAGCAGTGAGGGAACGACGAAGAAGAAGAAGGGTGAACTGTGGCTAACAATTAACACCTTCATCAAATAATCTAGGGTTGGGTTGGGCTGTATACTTATACTATATATATACTTCGTCTCCGCCCAAAAATAAAGAGTCAATGTTTCAAGTTGATCTTTATTCTTCGTTTACAAACTTGAAATAATCATCATATTTTTTATAGACGAAAAACATTTTCGTAGGGGACAGCCTTCAGAACCAAAGGTTATGTTCAATGCGGGTTACCATTTAAAAACATTAGTTATTTTGATAAAGCCAAAAGTGGTTGATAACGGATTATTCATACAATAATAATTCTAGTCTAGACTAGGGTATGTCAAGCATCAATTATAATTAATGTAACGGGAAAATAAATAATAACAGTTAGGAAGAACCGGAATTTAATATCTAGGATGTGATGATCCTATTTTCTAATTGCATTTTGTAAACTAACAGGACTATAGATGTGTATACTAAGAAAATACATGCGAGAGATCTCTTTTGCTTTGCTATGAATATTGTGTTTTTTTTCAATTTGTTATTAAATGGCAGCCACCACAAACACATAATTTGATTTCTATACAAAATAATCTGTTTATAATCTAAACAAAAAAGAAAGAGTAAATAATAGTGGCCAGACATAGCCATAAATAGCCAGCATAAACATTAGAATAACTCTATGTGTTAGTGATATCATGAGGCCTAAGCCATTAAGGCAGGAATCTCACATGACGGCAAGTCGTCTATAAACGCCCACAAATCCAGGAAGGTACATTGCCTCCAGCAAAAACTGCGATTAAGATTTAGGAACTTAAGAACGAGGAATTATGGGCAATATAAAAGAGAAGATATGTGTATAAAAGAAATATGTATTAAAATAAAAAAAATACCATCAAACAAACACATTAAAAGCATCGCTCTCAAAAAAGAAATAAAAAAGACGTGTGGCACTCGGGGACTGCCGCGGTAAAGCTATTGCATAGCATTTTTTAATCAACTTATGCAATTATATATTTTTTTTTTTTATTTATGCAGTATTTTTTTCTTTCTTTTGTTTTATATTTTATATTTAATGGATTACCAACAATTCTATGATTTAATGCGAATGGCCAACAAAGAGATCAACAAAGAGATAATATTCTTATGTGTAAATGATGAATTATATTTACAAACTTCAATTTAAGAACCATTTCAAATTTTATATATTATAATCAACAAAATCATATCACTTTCTTTATTAATAAATGCACAAGTTGTTTATTCATATTTAAAACACTTATACACAAATTTTACTACTTTTATTTATTTATTAATGTTTGATATTATTTTCAAGCACTAGCAACACTGAAACTAACTTCAAACTGATGGTATATTCTATTTGTCAAATGTCAAATTTGGTGTTTCTAATTTCAATGTTATAGTGATGTTTTTAATTTTCGTCATCTGCGCTTTATGAGCTGTTATTTCCAGTTATTATCCCAGAACTTTGTATCTTCTGTGTCCACCGATGTACTAAATGTGGTTTATAGTAGATAGTGTTGACGACTAAAACAACTACGAACAACCGTTAATTTTTTCTATACTTGTATAGTTCTTTGTTCTTATGTTCAGTACTAAAATACATTTTGTCCACTTTTATGCTTTTAAATAGTTAATAAATTCTTTGATTTGCACAAATACAGATCTTACACTCACTTTTAAACACTATCTCTTATCTTTATATCGTTTTTATTCAAAACCGATGGTTAATATTTTAGCTGAACGATATATTCTCAGGCAGTGAAATATTCTCACGGATAAAACTTTCACTTAGTTATTGTCACTTTAATGTTCAACACTTATAACACGTACACTTATTAAATTATTACTTATTTCTATTTTTAATACTTTATTTAACACGGAGACGATGTGAAAATGTAACGCTTCATCTAGTTAATCACCTATATACTTTCTCACAAACAGCTGCTTACTTATTCGTCTGATTTCGGAGCAGCTCGTCGCTCGTCGGGTGTCAGGTTTTTTTCGTTACGGAATTTCTTGATTCGGTCGCCGCGCTCAAGGCCCGCGATAGAAGCTATGCAAAAGCTTTAAAGAATCGATCAAATTTAAACAAATCCAATCCTTCTTTTCTATAATGCATAGTGTATGCAGACGAGATCATGGCACAGAGCATCCCTCTCACGCGTAATCCTTCTAATATTATACACGCAAAAGTTTATAAGAATGTATGGATGGATGTAAGTTTGTCACTCTTACGCCCAAATAAACTGAATGGATATTGATGACAATAATATGTATTATATTATGATATATGATATTCACCAGAAAAACATACATAGGCTATTATTTACCCCTGTACTCCCACGGGAATGGGAAGTACGCGGGTAAAACTACGGAGCGCTGCTAGTTGTAATTATGAATGCGAAACATTGTAAGGATGTTGTTGGATGACTGTAACTCAATCATACATAAACGAATTAACTGGTTTTAATGAGACTTACAATGTAAAATTGCATGCGAACTGTAATGTCATCATGATAATCACGTGTTATTCGTTTTGGCGTTCTTTGATACCATCGAGCATATAACCGGAATACAGCGGTAATTTTATGTGTTTTGTATGATAACGAATTCCGACAAATTTGTGCTGCGTCGGTTCTGCGCGCCATCGATGAATAATTGGTCGATGGGTCGTACATACAGATCGGTTGGTTGAATTGCTATTACGTCAGTAACAAATCACTGACCAGTTTCGTAATTTTTTGGTTTACATTACTACTCTATCCGGTTATATGCTCGATGGATGATATCTAATTAGCATTCTATTAATATAAAGACCCTCGTTAACTCCTTACTCCATCATTAGAATAAGTACAGCTGGTGCATAGTATTTTTAGATACCATACCTTATTACAATAATCCAATGTTAGAACTTGCACAACGAGTATATTATATGTATAGATGTATAGATAATAGATCAAGCTATTTTTATTAAACTAGACAAGGTATAAAATTGACAGTAAACTAAGTTTTATAAATGCGTCGTAAATTTACTAATTATAGATTTATATACAGTTTAATATTAACTAGCCCGACACATTGTAATGTGACAACGATGTTACATAATATATTCAGTACCCTAACATTTAAAAATAATTTTAATTAGTCCGATGTATGCAGAATAAAATAATTCATAAATGCTTATTTTAATTGGTCCTGTTGAGCACCCCGAATACTTCATAGTCATTATTCAGTTTACCGGTGGGAGGGATGCGCTGTAGCACGCTTTCATCTACATGAGTACCACCACCCTGGATATTAGCTTAGAGAAGGCTAGCGAGAGGGGTGGATAGGCAGTGTACAGGTATAGAGACTTGACATCGTATACATCTAATATGTATATATCTAATAGGTAGTAGATATAGACAGTAGAATTGGCTGACACCGACTTCACATAGCTCATCTATTTAAAGTAGATAGCGCTTATAATAATTATATTAATTACCATTAACGTATTTTTTTCAGCAAAACAATTCAAATATTTTTTTTTCTGGGCGAAAAAGGTCTAATTCGAACTTCGCGTTACTTAGCGTAGTAACACTTAGCGTTCTTAGAGTTGTGTAAGTATCATCCGCGTTATTTGATCAGCAAGGTTCCAATGAAATCCTAGCCACGCCTGATTGAATCCAAAGCATTTTCCCTTATATAACACTGTGCCCTTGTACATAATTGTACCTACACCTTGACTTACGCACTTAATAGGATTTGTAACACGAAGCCAAACATCCAGCGAGTGTATTGTTTATTTATAGGACAAAACCAGTAATATGTCCCGGAAGGTCGAAATTGCTGATTCGGTAATATACTCGTGCAGTATTTAACATAAGTAGTTTATCACTATTCGGAACAGGTTCACCACTCGTAGAGGGGTACAAAGAGCAGTCCCCTCGGTTCACTTGGCTTCACCCAAGGTGCTGGGTTGACCTTTGGCTACCGAGCCCCACCGCCACTACAAGAATCGTGGTGGGGTCCCACTGATACTCCTGCTCTGGCATCAATTTATTAATCACACTAACAGGTCTCAAATAAAAAGAGGATACCACCAAGCTTAGTAGGTCATATGAGGTCGTTAGATCGCGGTAGATCGCCTAGTAATTCATTCACATTGGAAAGTTATTCAAATGTAAGAAAAGGATTGTGTTAGTACAAGATAATTTATCAATCGAACACGTACCGCTATGTTCTAAATTCAAATAACATATTTCATATTTGTTTAAATGAGGTTAACGCATAACCCGTTTCAACAACATACAAAATATATTCTGTTACCATAGACAAAATATCTTCTATTCTATGTTACGGATAAATTCTTTATTATTTATTTATGTAAAGCTATGCAAATAATAAAATTGATGATAATCATTACATTATGTTCTTTTACAACAATATTACTGTTGATTATAAAATAAGAGAATATACTTATTAAGAACGATCCCTGCCTGTTATTTTAGCTGTAGTGGGGTAACATTTATAGGAGCAAATATTTTAAACGACCTTTGCGCCCTCTGTTTGTACTTAATCGTATTGCTTCTAATAAGTTTTACCGGTGGGAGGGAAGCGCTGTACCGCGCTCCCGGTTGCATGGGTACCACCATCTTGCTTGTTTCTCCCGTGAAACAGCTTTGCTGTGTTTCGGAGAGAAGGGCAAGACAGGCAGTGTAATTACTGGCACCGAGACTTAACATCTTATGTCTCAGGACAGGCAAGACTCGTTCCAGGTAAAGTGGTTTATGTTCATGGGCGACGTCAACCACTTACCATCAGGTGGCACGGTTGCCAGATTGCCTATCCAACTACCATAAAAAATCTTCTAATCTAGTAATATTGTATAAAAAGATATATTTGAGGATAACTAGTAGCTCCCCATCATGGTTCAGGCGGTGGGGCTCAGTAGCCTAGGGAGAGCCCAGCACCTTGGGCGAAGCCAATTGAGCCGAGGGGGCTCTTTGTACCCCTCTTATAAGAAGAGGGGACAAAAGAGCAGGGGGGCAAGGGGTGAGGACGGGAACCTCACCCCATTGTACTGTCCCGACGTAGGGAGGGGTTGTTCTGTGGTGTTGGACAACCCCTCTGTGGAGGTGGCGTCGGTCCCTTGCGGGGGTGACTAGCCGTCGAGGTGCCCTGTTAGCTTAACAGATCCGGGACACCTCACCAAGGCGGCACTGGTGGCACTCGCCGGGTTTTAGTGGGTAGAGCTGCGTCCATTTACCATCTTTCGGGCGCAGCGAGTCCCACATACCCACCTGGGTCTCCCCAGGCGGGATGCCTCAGAGCATTTCCCGGCGCATTTTTAAAAGAAAAAAAAAAGGATAGCTAGTAGCTAAGATCTGCAAGGGCGTTCATACAAGTTTTGTGAATTCCGGTCCGCCTTCCTCGAAAATTATGAACGAGGCGTCTTTCGACGCGTATAATGCATCTAGAAAGTTTTTGACTAAGTAGAATTTTTGCTCAAAAAAAAATTGAAATTTATAAACGATCGAGTAAAAACGGGGTTTCGTTTCTAGCGAATATCTAAAAACTATTGCAGATAATATCTAAAATGACCATAAGGATTCTTAAAGAGGAGAAAGTTTCCACTAAATTAATTATATTACAAAAAAAAACTAAAACACGCTTCAGTAGCTAAAAATTCCGAGCTAAAAATTTTAAAATATATTTTAATACAGGAAATAAATGGATTAACAAAAATTATAATAATATATTACTTATTGTAAAAAAGCGTGAGGTGCTCGATATTTATTGAAAATATTTCATCGGTATCTATTTCTAAAAGTGAAGTTATAAAGTATTTGACGTGAAATCTCCACCTACTCTGGACTTTGTTCTAGACCTTCCAGTATAGATTTTTTTTAATGCCACGACTGGCAGACGAGAGTTAAATCTCTGTGCTAGTAATTACACTGCCTGCCCTTCTCTCCGAAATATAGCAAATCTGTTAACGGAAGAAACAAACAGGATTGTGGTACTTTGTAAGAGGTAGTGCCATGCTACTTTGCACCCGAATTGGGCCGGCACGATTGGGGTATACCTCTCGCGTACATAACACCGGCGTAAAATGCCAGCTATGCTGTCGTGTTTCGTGCGGTTTGTGAGTTTCCGTTGGCCCATAGCGAAAACGAGGGCAACGCATCTGCATAACCTTTGGTTATACGTCGGTAGGCCATAGGGCTTCGACTGCTCGGTTGCCTCCTTATGACATAAAAAAGACACAAGCAGACGGAAGCGCGGAACAGCGCATCTCTTCCACCGGTATAGTACTTTACCTCATATACAAAAATGAAATCCTGTAATCAAGCGCAATCAACCACTTGAATTATGGTGCATTGTGCATCCTATTAATACAACGTGATCTGTTTCGCTTAACGATCACTTACGTTTGCACAAGGTTTTTTATATGGATAAATAAAAAAAAAAACATCTTTTGCTATGTAGCTTTAAAATTATTTATTAATTTTAAATGTACCTTTACTTTAATTTTTTGGGTTCCGTAGCCAAATGGCAGAAAACGGAACCCTTATAGATTCGTCATGTCTGTCTGTCTGTCTGTCCGTCCGTATGTCACAGCCACTTTCTTCCGAAACTATAAGAGCTATACTGTTGAAACTTGGTAAGTAGATGTATTCTGTGAACCGCATTTAGATTTTGACACAAAAGTAGAAAAAAAAAACAATAAATTTCGAGGGTCCACATACTTAGAACTAAAACTAAAAAAAAAATTTTTCATCAAACCCATGTGTGGGGTCTATGGATAGGTCTTCAAAAATTATATTGAGGTTTGTAATACCATTTTATTCTTAACTGAATAGTTTGCGCGAGAGACACTTCCAAAGTGGAAAAATATATGTGTCCCCCCTGTAACTTCTAAAATAAGAGAATGATAAAACTAAAAAAAATATATGATGTACATTATTACCATGTAAATTACTTCCACCGAAAATTGGTTTGAACGAGATGTAGTAAGTGGTTTTTTTTTAATACGTCATAAATCGTAAACCGCAATTTACCTTTCATTCAATCAACTCAAATATTTAAAAAAAATATGTTTTCAAAATAAACCATATTTTTTGTTAGTGTATAATGTTCTATATTATGTAATGGTACAGAACCCTTCGTGCGAGAGTCCGACTCGCACTTGGCCGGTTTTTATTATAATATTTTATATTTTAATAAAAAAAATATTAATTAATTAATTTACAATTACTTAATAAAAATTAATTTAAAATTATCTGCGCGAATGCGCTTGTGATTCGCGTTACATTGTTGCCATCGTTCGGTTTTCTCTTTTCTGTATTATGCACTTTAATGTTTTATTTGGGTGTTCGAGATATTAACTTAAATTTTGTACATATATGAGTTATATAACTGTTTTAAAAGTTTGGTGTAAGCTGGTCCATTGCATTATAAAACTTGCTTGTTATAATGTTGCCCAGCCCCAATCTTATACCGTTACGATCATACAAATAAGATTATACGTCCGTCAAAAAGGACAAGTTATAAATTATTCAGGTTTTATTAAAACGGTTTTCTTACCACCGTAATTAAATAATGTTTATTTGTATTACTATACTAGTTTCTGCCTGCGGCTTCGCCCGGAGAGTTCGTAAAAGTAGCTTATGTATTTCCTTGCCATAATGAGATAAAAAAAAACAAGTAGTGTTTATCCTTACTAATTATAAAATGCAACCGTGTGCTAATGTAACATATCTCTAATATACTGTACTAGCTGTTGCCCGCGTTAACTTAGGTTTACAGTCAATCAACCACCTGAATTATATATGGTGCTTTGTGCATTCCACGATCTGCAGGCAACAGGATCACCTCAGCGACAGGCTGGCCCCGGCGAAGGCCAGATAACAACTCGGAAGGGGGGACTGCCCGACCACTACTAAGCACTAAGCAGTCCCCGCGACGTCGTGCGGTACTGGGCACAGGTTCCCATCTTGAAGCCCGACATGAGCACAGGGGCGTTACTGAAGGGAGGGAACTCTCCACGCGGTTATGTGGAACTCGCTGCGCCCGAAAGATTGTAAGGTGGACGCAGCTCTACCCACTAAAACTCGGCGAGCCAATGCCGCCTTTGGTAAGGTGCCCCGGATCTGTTGAGCAACATGGCACCTCGATGGCTAGTCCAGTCCCCCAAGGGACTGACGCCACAGAACAACCCCTCCCAACGTCGGAACAATGCAATGGGGTGGGAACCTGTGGTGCCATTGCAATGTTTCGACGTTCGCCCATTGTCCCCCCCCCTGCTCCCCTCTTCTTATAAGAGGGGTACAAAAAGCAGCCCCCTCGGTTCACTTGGTTCACCTTAGGCTACTGAGCTCCACCGCCACGACAAGGCTTGAATCATGGTGGGGATCAATCACCACTCCTTTATTTTTTTTTTCTTTAACGCCGGAAAATGCTCTGAGGCATCCCGCGGATCAATCATCATCTCGCTGCGCCCGAAAGCTGGTAAATGGACGCAGCTCTACCCACTAAAACCCGGCGAGTGCCACCAATGCCGCCTTTGGTGAGGTGCCCCGGATCTAGTAAACGAACAGGGCACCTCGACGGCTAGTCGGTCCCGCAAGGGACCGACGCCACCTCCACAGAGGGGTTGTCCCGCACCACAGAACAACCCCCCCCCCCAATGTCGGGACAGTACAATGGGGTGCGGTTCCCATCCTCACCCCTTGCCCCATGCTCTTTTGTCCCCTCTTCTTATAAGAGGGGTACAAAGAGCCCCCTCGGCTCAATTAGCTTCGCCCAAGGTGCTGGGCCCACCCTGGGCTACTGAGCCCCACCGCCACTACAAGGCCTGAACCATGGTGGGGATCAATCACCACTCCTGCGTTTACCATATTTTATACCATATTATATTAGTTTACCATATCCTTTCTATCGAAATTTAGTAAGAGGTAGTGCCATGTTCCATTGCTGGCGAACTGGGCCGGCACAACCGGGGTGGTACCTCTAGCTTACATAACACCGGCGTCAATTGACAGCTATGCTGTCGCGTTTCATGCGGTTTGTGAGTTTCCGGTGGTCCATTGGGAGGTATAGGGAAAAGGAGGGCGGCGCATCTGCGTGGCCTTGGTTGCGCGGATGAGCATGGGCGTCGGCGCCGTGAGGCTCCGACTGTTCGTTTGCCCCTGATGACATTAAAAAAAAAACAATTGGGTGGGCTCCCAAGTCGTACAGGGCCCTGCACATAAGTTGTAATGACATTCTCACGTAACATCCCAGATGCTATCAATAATGTCTTTAGCATAATTGTCTCTAAGTAAATTAGTTCTTTAAAACAACTTAACCATGTTTATTGTATGTTTCCTTGTTTTAAGGTCGTTGATGTGAGATGACTATCATTTCCGAGTGACCTCGCTAAATTTCCTCCACGATAGGATCTTATGGGGTCATACTTAGCGGGATTTAATAAGCTCAAGTGCATACATGCAGACATTTGGTTTTGAACGTGGTAATTATGATGAAAGATGGAACTAATACGGTTTCAGAGTGATGGGACGACCTGATAAGTCGATATAAACTTTTCAAACACGTGTTTAAAAAACCGGCCAAGTGTGAGTGGGACTCACGCAGAAAGGGTTCCGTACGTGATAAAACATTACATACTTTAACAAAAAAATACGATTGTTGTATGGGAGTCCCTCTTAAATATTTATTTTATTTTAATTTAATTATTTTACAATTGATATAATATAACAAAATATTCTGTGAATATTTCAAGCGTCTACCTGCTGCCGTTGTTAATATGAAGCAAAAAACGGCAAAAAGATCACGTTTGTTGTATCATGTATGGGAGCCCTCTAAATATTGATTTTATTCTGTTTTTGACGTGAAAACGTCTTATAATTCGTCGTCGTCTTATGACGTTGTCACGTTCAACTATCGTCAGTAAACCGACTTTACAGACAACCGATTTTTTAGTATTTGTTGATATAGCGCAACAGAAATTCAACATCTGTGAAAATTTCATCTGTCTAACTATTACGGTTCATGAAATACACCCTGGTAACAGGCGGACAGACAGACGGAGAGCGGAGTCTTAGTAATAGGGTTCCCGTTTTACCCTTTTGGTACCGAACCCTGACAAACTAATTTACAACATTTTGATCATCTTTCCACCCATTGAAACGTCTTTTGTCTCCGATGCTTATATCTTTTTTTAAACTGGTTTAATTTTAAACTACATATTGTACCTTTTATAAGATGAATTTCCCTAAGACCCTTCTATGGAGGTTACAAATTTTTAACTTCGTGTTACTTTCTGCGTGAGAAAGACAACAAAATATTCGTGGAATTGTATAACCAAAATTAACACTTAGGTATGTTAAAATTCTTTGCGGTTCTTTGACTCATTAGATTCATGAAGGTAAAGTAGATGCAAGCAATTGACATTTAAATCTAGATTTAGTTTTTCGAAGTGAAATTTCTCTGAGGGTAAAATTTTTACAGATGAAACGTCACGAAAATGTGCAACGATTTTATCCAAGAAGAGAGAGAGAGAGTGATTGAGACCAATTGAAAAAGAGTGAGAAAGGGCGAACGTAGCATGAAGCACATAGCCATGGAGTGCGGGAGTGCGTAGGGAGCAAGCGAACTGCGAGTGTGAAAGATCGAAATAGATAGTGGGATAGTACGAACGTCGCATCGCAAGTCTCGGAAAGCTTTAGATTAATATAAATATAAACGAGCTTTAAAAATTGGTTTGCCAAATAAGTTTTACTTCTCACATGTGTACTTTAAACGCTCACACTTTTTTTTCAACCCTAAATATATTTCAGGGAGATTCAATTAATCCCTTTATTACTAGATCTGTAAATATTTGTAATCCCTATAAATATAAAGAATTCAATTCTAGAATTCAGATTTTGATTTTATCTATCTACATTATTTACGTATATATTACTATTTATTTATACAAGGTTGATAAAAGCGAGAGGCATTAAATTAAACCACGTATACTATGTACCATTTTCAGGCTACACACCAAAACTTAGACCAATAGAATCAATAGTTTAGTTACAGGATGTTTTTAAAGTTTTAAAGCCGCTCCGGTTTGTTCGACCCGGTGAGACGCAACGTGCTGTGCGACGTTGCCTTTTAGATTCGTAGGATATTTTACAAAGGTTTACAAAGAGTTTTTACGTTTTACTTTGACTATTCACGTATTTAAGTTCTTTGAAAAACTTTTTTTTTATTGCTATCAAACAATTTTTTTATAGTTTTGGATTAACCGTAAGCATGTGTAGTATATGTAGTTTAATTTAATGCCTCTCGCTTTTATCAACATTGTATATATTTATTAATATAATACGTCTAGACTCTACAGCATAATTAACGTGTGCGATGCCACGAGCTAGAGCTTCTGTTTTAAATATTAAGTAAAGTTAAGTAAAGTAAAGTAAACAAAGTAAACGTCTCCCATTAACATATAGGTATTAGGTACATCTGGGACCTAGACAACTCATTCATGGGTTGCCTACCCTGGAGGATGGAACGCAGAATGACTTACAATGCCTAAGTAGCATTCGTTGTTGTTGTTTAGTAACAGTTGGTGGCACTCTTTTTTAGAATCACAAAATCAAAAGAACATGTTCAAATAGTGAACAATAAAACATCTTTTTGAACGTCAGTTGAATCTACCACCGGTTCCAAGGAAAACCCACTGAGAAGAACCGGCGAAACAAACTCAGTGGAACTAATCTTTTCAAATTCTATACAGTATTCTATAACAAATTTTACATTGTCCGGTTTCTTTATCAGCTTTTCATGAATAGTTTTTTATGAATATCATCATTATTCAACTTAATAATATCGCCTTCACGTCTACATGCTAACTGTTGCAAAATGTAATTTCACTTTGTTTTTGTTAAAAGATAATTATTTTGGTATATAAAATAAAATAAATACAAAAGTATATAATATTTAAAAAACAGACGAACATATAACCTCCTCCTTTTTTAAGTCGGTTAAAAACGTAGGTAAATGAAATCGATTCAAGATTTTCCTAATGGTCAAGGAAAACGTTTTCCTTGTGTATAGATTATCTTTATATATAAATAAGATTGTATTAGTTATTCTAGACTTTACCAAAGTTTTGTTTTCCATTTACCCGACTTAGCTTAAAGAAAGTGTTTATGGGGTTAGTATACACAGAAAAAGGCTGCAAATTAAATAACTTTGAAAAGAAGAAGATTTTTTCTAGTCAACCGTGAGTTGCCTTTAGCCGTTTGAAGGGGAATGTCCCGAATCTGACTAACACAGGACATCCCCACAACCGGCCGCTCAAAGGAAGATATTGAAACTGTCATAATTTCGGAAAGACGGAGGGTAAGCCAACTTCTAACAAGATGGGACTAAAACCTCTACTACATCTTATTACTCTACTACACCTACCTAGCTGCATGATTACACACCTACACTACTTACTACACCTACCTACCTGCCGGATTACACACCTACACTTCTACCACATCTACTCTACTTACTAGGTGTCTACCTACCTGCCTCATTACACACCTACACTACTACTACACCTACCTACCAAGTGGAGTGGCGAGACATTACAATGTCAGTGGGCCGACACAATGCTGTGACCGAGTGAGTGTTTATACATTTTTCCAAGTTGTAGCGAGACAGTCAGTCAGTTCAGTTTATACCCGGTATTAGGTTAAGTGAAACGCTGATAATTGGATAAAGTTATTAGAAAATCCATTATGTTACTTAATACCTCACCTGGTAGTAGAATTAACAGAGTTGTTGGCTCAAGAGAAATCTCGCATTTGGCGAGACTATGGATCATAAGTAGACCTGAGTTAGATACTATAAACACTATTTTTAAGGAATTACAGTTTGAATATCCCGAGAAGTTTAGAGCCCTTCTGAGTCCCGCGATTTCGCCGGCGTACTTCCTATTCCCGTAGGAGTACGGTGATAAATTATAGCCTGTGTTATTCTATTACATAATCTATATTATTATGAAGTTTCAATAAAATTCGTAGTTTTTGCGTGAAAGAGAAACAAACATGTATACTTTTCTTTATTACGAAAACAAACATTAATTAAAACTATACACAAATTACATGTTCTCATATATATTTTTTTATATGCGTTGCCCTCCTTTTCCCTAAATAAAGCCCATAGTTTTATTAGCTTTTTTACAGATATGGTCTATATGTCTTTTGTATACAGTATACTTAGGATCATGTACATAATCCCAGATCAAAGATCTCATTTACCCTTTGTAACGTATACGTAATAGTATACTGAACTATATAATATGTAATGTAGAATGTAGTTTTTAAGAATTTGAATTTTCGAGTGAAAGGTATACATTTCTGAAATTTAGTTGTAATTTATTGCAAAGGCAGTATTATTCAAAACTTGTTGGAATCGCAGAGTAAGTCAATCCTTTTAAATATTACCTTCATGTTATCGGTGTACGAAAGAAAGTTAGAGTATGGAAATAAGAGGCTACACCGTTTATAAAAATATTAAAAAGGAACGGGCCCAGCAATGACCCTTGGGGAACTCCAGAAGAAACATCATTCCAATTTGATGAGAATTGGTTCACTACTACTGCTTGCGATCTATCTTCTATGTAGGAGGTAATCCATCAGTTTAAAATATAAATAACCATGAAAGCAAAAAGGAGCTTCTGCGGCAATATTTAACAATAAATATGATCAAAGGCTTTGCTGTAATCCGTAAAAAGGGCGTCAACTTGACACCCAGAATCCAGGCTGGATGTAACAAAATCTGTGAAAGATACAGATTAGACGAAGTTGACCGCAAAAAATCTACGCTGTCCAGCAATAAAAGATGATGATAATAATGATTGATAAACATGAGAATACAATATGCGTTACGCAAATTTCACTCATAACTTTCGTATAGGCATAACTTAGATATAAGTCTGTAGTTCTTAATATCATTTTAACTACCACTTTTATGTATTTGGGTAATAAAAGCGGATTTCCAAATTCGAGGTTAGGGTTCCTACGTGACTGAGCGCTTAAATATAATAGGTACGGACAGAGAAACAACATATTTGACGGCAAAGATATATTTGGGTGCTAAAAATACTCAACCTCCATATCTCTTTTTTTTTATGTCGTACACATCGACGCCCATACACATCCGCACAACCAAGGCCACGCAGATACGCCGCCCTCCTTTTCCCTATCCCCCCAATGGGCCACCGGAAACTCACAAACCGCACGAAACGTGATAGCATAGCTGTCACTTGACGCCGGTGTTATGTGAGCGAGAGTTACCACCCCGGTCGTGCCAGCGCAGTTCGGCTGCAATGCAGCATGGCACTACCTCTTACTTAATATCAGGTAAATCGAGATATAAAATATTTATTGACTTGTAAATTATATTTCACTATTATATAAGAACGAGAAGTAAATAAGATAATTAAAAACTCTCTTCTCTCCTCTTACAAAGACCTACTACATCTCTTGCGTATATTGATAATTCCTATCACGTCGCCAGACAATGTACCTATCATCGAATAAGTCGCTAATCGCTATCACTTAAACCCTACAAAAGAACGAGTGCAGAAAATTTTAATACTTTACCAGAATACCTCAATGATACAAAGAGAAGATACTGTTTTAAAAGAAGCTATATGCAAGGACTAAATTGCAAAAATAATTATGCTTAATAGTAACAGGAATGAGCTACGGTTATTTACAAGCATTTTATCGAATATCTCGGGTTGCAATATCATTACTTATCCCAGAAGTAATTGAAGTAATATACACATATTACGTGAAGGTTAGTAATTCTCTTCTCGTGTTAGGTGTCTTAAATAAAAATAAATTTAATCATTCGTTTTTTATTATTTAAGTTTAGGTGCAAAGTTAAAAAAACTAACCCAACCAGTCACAGGGACTGCCGATAGAAGTGAAAACAAAACAATTAAATTCAAATACCTATAATACAGGCTGTAAAAAATATGACAACCTATACAATTTTAACAGCGCACAAAATGGCCGCATGACACAATTTGCAAAACAAATATTGCATAATCTTATATAAATAAATCAAACGTCAAACTGCGTCTCCAGCGTTTCGCGTGCGGTGTCGCGAGTCCACGTCATATAAACGTCAAACTGTGTCTCCAGCGTTTCATGTGCGGTGTCGCGAATCCAGAGATTTTATTTCATCTAAAAATATGCCTACTGCGCCTAAAGAAGTTTTCACTTCAAAATAATCATCAAATTTTTGAAAAGCATAAGCCGCATTAATTGCAGCATTTATTATGTTATTTTCATAATGCTGTGTAGCTGATGAAGATATCGTGGGAACTGATTCTACTGCAGGTTGTGTTTTATAAGTGAGTTGTGCCGGTGAATCCATTGCAGGTGATGAGATATAGATTGCTTGTACTGTTAATGTTTCTATTGTACGTAAATGATACGTTCTGGTGCTGAAGCTGGTAATGCTTGTGGTGGAAATGCAACAGATTCGTCAAGATAAGGGTTGAGTAAATCAGCATATTTATGTAGTATCAGTAACATCTGAATGTGCAGAAGATGCCCTGCTATAATTGGACAAGGATCGAGATGCACTCTTTTCTCTGTCTTTTAACCCGAATTCAGTCAGAATATTTTGGATTCGACATTGAGCTAACAAGGCACTCTCCACCGACAAGGTTTTGAGTTGCATTGCAACACTCTTTCCAAAAGCGTCCCATACTGTTTCTATCTGAGAATTATGGTCTTCATTTATTGTTTTTTTGTTAAGCACCAGCGATTACTATATCTCTGGTCCTCTTCTTTGCTCGTGGCGTATTTACAACGCTGCTAGTAGTGCCTGTGGGAGGCGGTAATTCATGATTTGTGGATGTTTCTTGAGAAGATACAGCCGCAGAAATGGTATTACTACTGGGTACCGCAAAATCACTCGCTTGAGACTCTGTGACTTCATTGTTTGTTTGATGGACCTATTAAAATTTTAAATATTAATTTTCTGCATAAATATTTTCTGTAAGTGCACAGTCAACAATTTCAATTACAAGGGTTCTAATAAAGTTGTTCGGATGGCTGTTCTTGATCGTGAACTGTTTTCGTTATGTAAATATTGTACTTTGTAGCAAATGGAAGCAGATGCACGGATTTGTAAAAACAGTAGATTGCTTAATGACCTTCCCCTTGGAAACACATTACTTAAGACGAGTGACACAAATCTTGCAGAAAAATAAAAAAGTATTTAATTACAGTTTATCCAGAGCAAGGATTGTTGAGAAGCTTTTGGTATTCTGGCTAGTAGGTTCAAAATTTTTCATAAGCCCGTAACTGGCAACTGATGTCTCAACAACAGAAAAAATGTTATGTGGCCTCATGTGGCCTGCACAATTGGTTACGTCTCCCAACGTTGTCGTCGTCACGTGGAGCAGAAGCTGTTTTGTAATATCGTTATTTATATATTTAAAAATGAATAATAATACTTATTTTTAAAACGAACAAAAATACAGTACTCACCTTTTCATATACTTGTTTCTTTAAATCTTTTGCCAAAACCTCATCCATCTCATGTAACCACTTAATATTTGATATATAGACATTTTTGACACCAGCCCCAGACTTCTTTGATTCTTTTACTTTTTTAATTTCTTGAAAATAAGTGAACCTTAAGTTCTTTATTTTATTTTTTGCGTCTCGAACACCAAAACCAGAAATATTCATATCTTCGATAATAATTGATATGTAAGCTGCACCACGTTTTTGCTTGTTTTTATAATTCCTTGACGAGAAATCCCATAAACAGGGATGCAATTTATACAATTGTATTAACTTCACTGTAGTGTCAAATTTCCATTTCCTAGACATTTTTAACAACACCAGACTAGACATCTTTCCCGCGAATGTTTATCACAATAAACATTCGCGGGAAAGAGTGAAGTTTAATCATCAGGCAGCGATCAGTGATCGCAGCAGTGGCGAGTTCGCGACGCGCATGTTCAGTTGCACTGAGTGAGCGAGACAGTGCGGAGAAGTGAGGGGTGGGTACTCTGCCCAGAAAATAGAATGAGGTCCAAGTGGCTTTCTCGGCTGCTGTTAGGCCGGGCGCTCCACCACGTACCACACATCTATCGCCACTCCGCTCGTTAGGTGTAAATAAGTAATCAGGCTATATGCAGTGGCCGGTCCTAGTTGACGAGTGGAGATCTTGGCGTTCATTGATAGAGGCCTGTCTTGCAGTGGACGACATAAGAGTAATAATAATATTTAGCTTTTATAAGCCATCATAAAACACACAAATCAAAGATTTTAACTGTAATACATAATCATCACAGTCCAGACCTCCTTCAATGAACGCTTCCCAACAGATTATAATCATTTTTTACGCATTTTATCGCAAGAAATCATTGTATCCATGGTCCTGCCATGTTAGCTGTACCGTATGGATGCGCCGTAAGCGCAAACTCCTCACCTTCCGTCTGACACAGGTGCTCACTGAGCATTGCTCCTTTGGTGAGTACCTGTGTCGGACGGCCCGCAGGGAGCCGTTGACAGTGACCCACGATTGTTGCGCGGCGGTGGACTCGGCCCAGCACACCCTCGAGGTGTGCCCGAGATGGGCGGCGCTGCGTCACGGTCTGACATCAGTCATCGGAGGGGACTTGTCTCTGCCGAGTGTCATCACCGCGATGCACGCTGACGACGAGTCCTGGACGGGGATCGTTTCCTTCTGCGAGGCAGTAATGTCCAGCTCCACCCACTAAAACCCGGCGAGTGCCACCAATACCGCCTGTGGTGAGGTGCCCCAGATCGAATAAACAAACAGGGCACCACGACGACTAGTCAGTCCCGCAAGGGACCGACGCCACCTCCACAGAGGTGTGGTCCCGCACCACAGAACAACCCCTCCCAACGTCGGGACAGTACAATGGGGTGAGGTTCCCATCCTCACCCCTTGCCCCCTGCTCTTCTGTCCCGTTTTACGTTTACGTTTGGATGGACTTCGACGAGACTTTTATGGACAGACAGCTGATGTTATTATGTAATTTGTTAATTGTTATTCGTTACTTGTTATATATTATTATATATTTGTTCCCGCTAATCTCTGAAACGTCTTTTTTATCTGATGTTTTATGGAGTAGCTTAGGTTATAAAGCTACTTTTTCGACCTCCACGAGGGCGAAACCGCGGGCCAAAGCTAGTAGGCTATAAATTATTTTCCCGTGGGAAGCCGGGACGGACCGCTAGTATTAGTTATTTTATAAAAGAGCAAAAAAAAATATAAACATCCGAATTGAGAACCTCCTCCTTTTTTAGAAGTCGGTTAAACATGTTAAGTGTCTATATTTCTGTTATATGGATCACATAGTACTAAGTAAAAAGGTGGAAGAGATTATCAATAAAAAAACCTGTTATTTATCTACTTATAGCCCCAAAACATTTTCATTGTTGGGTTTTTCTAACATTAATTAGGAAAATTGTCACCGCAAGCCATTATTTTACGTGTTAGTCAGAACTCAGTCATTTGTTGTTTTCATTGTTGACTGTATCACGGTCACAGTGTTTTGAACTGAGTGACCACAACATCTATAAATTCATTAATACGCTATTTTGTTTTTGTAATCCCCTATGATATACCAAGTGTCACTCTCACAATTAAGAAAAATCTATCCATAGACTTAGAATATACTGTCATATCCATCTAGTTCAGGCTGTAGCCTGAACGACTAGAACGTGCCAAAGATATAGACATACATACAGTCGAAAATCATAGCATCCTAACGCAGTCAAGGAAAAAGTAGTGTGGGATATAGGTGTAGCGCTAATTGGTCCACCACAGTAGCTATAAAATATAAAGAAAAGAAAATTCTCCATATCAATTCGCTGGTGAATGCTTGACGAGAGCGTTACGGAAGTAGAGAGTGGAAGTCGAGAGGGAGATATAAGTTACTGAAGATAGAAAGAGAGAGACAGAGAGTTATGTGAGTTCAGGATGGTCATGCCTATTCAGGAGGGCCATGCCACAGGTCCTTGGCGATCTTCGAACATATAACCGGAATAGAGTGGTAATGTTATGTGTTTTGTATGTTGTATAAGATATATGAGTTAAACTATAATGAGTGAATTTCGCGTAAACATTAGAAAACAATATGTACCAACTGCCCCAGAAAGTCTAGTTTTATTGAAAAGTCTGCATTCACATTAGAGTTCATATGGTAGCACTGAACTTGCACTAAATCCACACAAAATACTACAATTAACATTCTCAGGACGCCCATTAGAACGAGGCACGGGCGGCGGCGCATCGTAATGCAAGATCACAATCGTGCAGATTTTTAACAATTTTCCCTCCGAAAGAAAGATTTAGTGGACAAACGGGGCATTAATATTAATATTAGATGTCCAAGCACCTGCTGCATGTATTATATTAAATGTCGAAAGTACATTTTCACCAATATAATTAACTTATTTCAGACGACTACATTATACTCAAATGCGTTAAAATACATTCTTTATCCCACACATTATAGACACAGATCGACAGACTATGTATGGCATACAACTACGCAATGTATTGTATACAACGTTACAAAGCGACAGAAACGCAGTCTGTCTACAGTCTACACTGTTTCGCGCCTAAACCTGAATATCAAAACATAATATCCTAAGGACATTGTGGTCCAACTCTACGCCAGGAGGCCGTGGGGTGTTCAATCATAAGTTAGCCAAATCGGTTCACAAGAGTTAGTTGAAGCATTAGGGCCTTTTGGCCATTAGCGTAGATGATTCCGAAAAAAAGGACATTGTATGTAAATAATCTTCATCGGCCCGAATAGCAACAGCTGGTAAGGTAGTACGAGACGTAATAGAATTATTATCATTTGAAATGTCTTTGCTTAATTGCAAGTGTTACATGCAGCTACTGCTGCGCCCCGCAGTTTTACCCGCGTATTTTCCATTCCCATGGGAATACGGGATTAAATTAAAGGATATGTGTTATTCTAATGTATATGATATATTATTGTAAAGTTTCATTAAAATCCATTCAGTAGATTTTGCATGAAAGTGTAACAAACATCCAAACAAACTTTCACGTTAATAATATTAGTAAATAGTACGATCTTGAGACAGATGTTTCAATGCAAGTTTATACATTGCCTGTCCTCCCATATGCGTTCTCCTTCCTCTGCGCACATAGACGTGCTTCATAAAGTGGATCTCCAATCGATGGAGTATGGCTTGGAAAACATTAACGCAGTCTATCTCCTGTGTGTTTAGTGGTTAGTGGTTTATTAACGATCCTTTCCTTGACTATTCACACAAAAACCTCGGTTCACGGCCGCCACCAAATCAACTGAATTTGGCATGTGATTTAAGTTCCGTCACATTTTTTGTTTCACTTGGAAGTATGAGCAAAAAATGGCGCTAAATTCATTAGACACTTCACAGTACCTTTTGCGAGTAAATTGTACTTATAAGGAAAATTAAACAAACAACTACTAATAGGATAATAAGTAATGTTAATATAACTTTTGACGTGACAACGTCTTATAATTCGATGGAGCCGGCTGCAAGAACAAAAAAACATGATGCATGCGGCGTTACCTCGCTCTGAGACGTTCCATTTTCTTATGACGTTGTCACGTTCAACTATCGTCAGTAAGCCGACTTTACAGACAACCGATTTTTTATTATGTAACGATCTATTGACCGCAGCTTCCGAGGTTTTCAGCCGTTTGCCAGGGTGTCATCACTGCGACAGCAGGGGGCACACTGCTGACCACACCCTGGCGGAGTGCCCATGGCAGGTGGTCCTCTCCTTCTGCGAGGACGTGATGTCGCAGAAGGAGGAGGCGGAGCTCCTGCTCCCCCTCCTCCAGCGCAGTGGCTCCACTTCCCGCAGGAGAGCACGGCGGCGACAGTCAGCCGCACCGAATGAGGGACCTAAGCGCGCCCGATACCCTGGAAAGTCAAAGCTATAAATCACCTTTCTGTGATCACGGTGCCTTAAGTGGAGAAGGAGGAGAGGACGCCATCCCCTAGTCTCCAGAGGAGAGTGCCGGATGGCTCCCGTCAAAATCGGTCCATCGGCTATAGAGATTAGCCGGAACAAACAGACAGACAAAAAAAAGAAAATTAGATTTTTGGATGTAAGTACCGTATTATACTTTGATATGCGTTCAGTGAGAAGATTCAATTTTATTTATTTGTGTAAATATAGATAGGATGAAGTACGTCGTGCGCCTTCTTAATTAAATATTTTAGATCACATAAAAGTAACTATGCATGTTCAGTCCCTTTTTTATGTTAGTTGGATAGGCAAACTGGCAAACGTGTCACCTGATGGTAAGTGGTCGACGTCGCCCATGAACATAAACTAGTTTACCTAGAACGAGCCCAGGCAACTCATCTATGTGTTTCCTATCCTGAGACATAAGATGTTAAGTCCCGGTGCCATTAATTACACTGCCTGTCTTGCCCTTCTCTCCGAAACACGGCAAAGCTGTTTCACGGGAGAAACAAACAAGATGGTGTTACCCATGCAGCCGGGAGCGCGGCACAGCGCTTCCTCCCACCGGTCCCTGTTAAAAGATAGTCCTAATTATTTTAAAATCTCACCAAAAACAAAATATGTTATAGGAGTGAAACCATAATGAGACACAAATTTTTTATACCTGAAGATAGTTATGGGGATGAATAAAAAAAGTGCGTGCGTACAAAGTACACATGTCAGAAGTGAAACTTATTTGGCAAAATAATTTTTAAATCTCGTTTGTATTTATACTAATCTAAAGTTTAAATTTCCGAAACTTGCGATGCGACGTTCGCTCTATCTCACTCTCTCTCTCGATCTTTCTCACTCGCTAGCTCCCTACTCTCACTCCATGGCTACGTGCTTCATGCTACGTTCGCCCTTTCTCACTCTCTCTCAATCGGTTTAAATCACTCTCTCCCTCTTCTTGGACAAAAACATTGCACATTTTCGTGACGTTTCATCCGTAAATTTTTTACCCTCATGCGCGCAAAGTAGTTTCACTTCAAAAACATTTACAATATTTTTATATTATTGTTATTTACAATATTAATGAAACAATTGTTTTTATGGAACAAGGAAAATACTCCATTTTATAGAAGAATGCAATTTAAATTTAATCCAAGACTTCTGAAACGCAAATTAACTCAATAAGATTTAGTGTTTGATGTGTAGCAATAAAAAGAACATTTTAAATTTATTAGGCAATTCGAAGAAACAGCCTTAGCTCTCTGGACCTAACCTGTTCCTTTGGAAACATTAAAGGTCTAAAACTTTCAAGGAAGTTGTAACAGTTTTTAAGCTTTTTGTTATTCAAAATAAAAAAATTAAACATGAGTTTTTAACGGACGATAAGATTTTATTTCTTGAGCTACAAACATAAGTATTCTATTTTCTTACCTTGATGCATGAATAAATGGAACCAGCATGAAGCGGATTTTCTTATGTTATACTAGCTCATGCCCGCAGCTTCGCCTGCGTTAACTTAGATTTACAACCGTATCCCGATCGATGATTATAATTTTTATAGTCTAAGTAATACTCCATATCTATCTGCTAGTCAAAGTCCCATCAAAATCGGCCCAGTCGTTTCAGAGCTTTAGCGGAACAAACAAACAGACAGACAATAAATTAAAAAAAAAAATTAGTGTAAATACCGCATGTAATTCATATGAATTTTGTGAAGCTGTTAAAAACACGTCAATTTTATTTACTTCTATGTATGTTACATGGATTGTTACCCATTTGTAGACTGACTCAGGGAACATCCAAGAAAACAGAATGGAATACGCTAAAGCAGAGAAGAGAGTTGATGCTATGGAAGGACAAGGGCGGTCAAATGCTAGAATTATGATATGCTAAATAGGTTCACTATTTTTTTTTTCTATAACGCTGGTAAATGCTCTTAGGCATCCCGCGGGGGAGGGGGTACTCCCCAGACGGGTATGTGGGGCTCGCTGCGGCCGAAAGATGGAAGGTGGACGCAGCTCTACCCACTAAAACCCGGCGAGTGTCACCAATGTCGTCTTTGGTGAGGTGCCCCGGATCTGTTGCGCAATAGGGCATCTGACGGCTAGTCAGTCCACCAAGGGACCGACGATATCTCCACAAAGGTGTTGTCTGTCACGCACTATTTTTCAAGCCATATTTTGGCAAGCGTTATAACTTCTTGAAAGTCATGTTTGTGGTTGCGTGAAGGATATTTTTCGTAGAACTTATTTGAATATGTGAAGATTTTATTCTTTGAAATTTTTTTTCTCATATCAACATAAAGAGCTATTTAACATTCATACACAGTTAATACTAGCTCTTGCCCGCAGCTTTGTCCGCGTTAAGTTCTACTTACAGCCGTACCCGGATTAATGTTGATTATTTTTATAGTCTAATTTAAACTCCTACTAACTAACCTAACTCCTTATAACATCAGATATCTGTCAGTGAAAGTCCCACCAAATTCCGCCCAGCCGTTTCATAGATTGGCCAGAACAGACAGACAGACAAAAATTGTAAAAAAAATATTTTAGTATATGTACCGTGTATACCTATGTGCATTTATTAACCGATATATATACCGATATAAACCGATTATTTTAATATTAAAAAGAGACACTCCAATTTTATTTATCTGTATAGATAATATTGTAGTAGAATCGCCTCAATGATATTAATTATTATTAATACTACTATTTATAGTTAGCGATAAAATGTAATACGATTATGTGCGCGGTGCAACGTATACCGGCGGGAGGGAATCGCTGTGCTGCGCTCCCGGCTGCATGGGTACCACCATCTTGCTTATTTCTCCCGTGAAAACAGCTTTGCTGTGTTTCGGAGAGAAGGGCAAGACAAGCAGTGTAATTACTAGCACCAAGACTTAACATCTTATGTCTCAGGATAGGCAACACATAAATGAGTTGCCTGGACTCGTTCCAGGTAAACTAGTTTATGTTCATGGGCGACGTCGACCACTTAACATCAGGTGGTACGTTTGCCAGTTTGCCTATCCAACTAACATAAAAAAAGAGACCGTTGAGATAGGTTAATCTGCTGGATTGCCTACCATGAACCATCCTAATATTTGGGATATTATATTTTGTTTTTTTCAATAGCACAGGAGGTCAAACGAGCAGTCGAAGTCTTTTGGCGACTATCGACGCCCATACATATCCGCACAACCAAAGATTATGAAGATGTGTTACTCTCGTTTTCCCTATCACCCCAATAGGCCACCGGAAACTCACAAACCGCACGAAACGCGACAGCATAGCTATCACTTAACGCCGGTGTTATGTGAGCGAGAGGTACCACCCCGGTCGTGCGAGCCCAATCCGGCTGCAAAGCAATATGGCACTACTTCTTACAATTTTACTACTATAGTACGTTTTATTCATGAGATAATTGCTTATTAAAACTATGTATATTGGTTTCTTTTATGTTAGTTGGATAGGCAAACGTGCCACCTGATGGTAAGTGGTCGACGTCGCCCATGAACATAAACTAGTTTACCTGGAACGAGCCCAGGCAACTCATTTATGTGTTGCCTATCCTGAGACATAAGATGTTAAGTCTCGGTGCCAGTAATTACACTGCCTGTCTTGCCCTTCTCTCCGAAACACAGCAAAGCTGTTTCACGGGAGAAACAAGCAAGATGGTGGAACCCATGAAGCCGGGACCGCGACACAACGCTTCCCTCCCACCGGGTTGTCGATTGTTGATATTATGTTTGTAACATTTGTTTACACGAAACTGTATAGGAACATACCAATTTTCCCAGCTAAGGGATGAGCAATGCAGCACAAACTACTCGTCAAAATATCTCGGTGACAAGTCTGCCTGATAACAGCGTAGATTGATACAGTGCGAAACAAACCTTGACTTTACGCAAGGTCGGTCAGATCGGGTCTAGGCGTTTTACGTACTTTCACAATAGTTTTGCCTATTGATAGCACGTACAATCTAGATCCTAGGTAAAACGTCTCGCATGCGATAAACGTTTTCTATTAATAGAGATTCGCCACACTGTAGTCTAATCTCATTGATTCAAAACGTTCTATATAATTAAGATAATAATATTAGCCCTTAGGGGCCGTCCATAAATTACGTCACACGTTAAGGGGTAGGGGGGTCTCATAAATGTGACCATCTGTGACAAGGACATGGGAAGGTGTCCAAATATCATGAAATTCGTGTGACGTAATTTATGGATTACCCCTTCTATGTCCCACTGCTAGGCAAGGGGTCTCCTCAAAATCAAGCGAGGAGGGTGTTGAGCCTTAATTCACCTATGCACTGGCCCAAAGCGGGGTGATTAACTTCACACACCTTTAAAGATTTTAATCTCATCGGGGATGCAGGTTTCCTCGCGATGTTTTCCTTCGCCGGTGAGTAAGATCTGGTCTCATGTTCAGGTGCACGTAGGAATTTAGAAAAACGCATTTCAAGGCACCACAGGGGTGAGGATCGAACCCGGACCTCTCACTCAAGAGGCGAGCCCATACCCACTAGAGTCTAGCTAGAGTCTAGACCGTCGTCGCTGCTTAACTTTTTTATGATGATGATAGAGTTCCAAAAAAAAATCCTTCTAAAAAGCCAGCAAAATTCGTTAATAATTTATGCAAAAAAGTCTCTAATCCAAATGTCAGTTTTGGAGTTTGATTGTTCAAGCAAACAAACTCTTCAGCCATATAATAAGAGTGTAGAATAAGCCGATGCTATATTTAACTGTCTCTACATCCTTACTTATAAATGTGAATATGAGTTTGTTACACTTTCCCGCCTAAAAAACTAAACTGATTTAAAAAAATCATTTTCTTCCCTACATTATCAGTGAGTGTCATACTTTGTCCTCGTATCACCACGGAAATGGGAACTACGCGGGTGAGCATTCCTGCAGATGTGTACCGTGAAGAACTGAACACAATGATGGAGAAGCTGGCACATCTCCAACCAGTATTGGTCAATCGCTCGTCTCCGCTGCTCCTGCACGACAACGCGCGACCTCATACTGCACAGTAGATGGTCTCCATGTTGCAAGAACTAGGGTTGGAAGCTCTCCGTCATCCGCCCTACTCACCAGACCTTGCGCCTACAGACTACTACTCTTTCCAGAATTTGGATAACTTCTTGGCGGGAAAAAAATTCAATACCCGAGAGAGAGGCAGTACCTACAAAATGCCTTTGAAAAATTTGTTGCCTCCCGTCCAGCTGATTTCTTTAAGAAGGGCATCAATAAACTGCCACTGCGTTGGCAAATATGCATTGATTGCATGGGTGATTACTTCGATTAATACAAATAAAAAATACATAAAAAAAATCGTTTAAATTTTTTCATACAAAACGGCAATTTCATAGGTAAAGACCTAATATTATCAAAAAATATAAATTTATGTAATAACTAGCAGTTCCCCGCGGTTTCATCTACACTATAATTAAAAAAACTTAAATAGGTACGTCATACCTTGATAATTGCTATCAAATGCAAAAATATATTTTTAAAATCCAGTCGATATCAAACAAACAATCTTTATTATATTAGTGAAGATTTAAATATTTAACAATGGATTTTATATTTTTTGTCCTAATCAAATCACATCTTGGTAAAATTTGGAATGGCTGCCACAGATGCCGCACCCAATACACAAAATATGAATGCATCGATTAGTTATCAACCAAAAAAAATCTAAACAAAAAATCTATGTAACAACCTTGATTGTAGCTCTTTTAGTATATAATTGCTATGAATTCTCACTGATAAACTATTACTAATACTTAACGACATAAATGGTGTTTTTTGTAATTATGTTTAATTTATACAAATTAATGTGATTGTCTTTATACATTGAATATTAAATTGAAAATACCGTACACTTTTTTATGATCATTGTATTCTGATTTACTACATATATGTCAATTTTACTTATGCTTCATTTAATAATCATGAACTGTCTGGGTGTCTGTGGATGTTGCTTATCACTTAACATCAGGTTTTTTTCTTTACCGCCAGGAAATGCTCTGAGGCATCCCGCGGGGGAGTGGGTCTCCCCGCGCGGGTATGTGGGACTCCCGGTTCCCAGGTTCCCGTCCTCGCTCCTTGCCCCCTGCTCTTTTGTACCCTCTTCTTGTAAGATGGGTACAAAGAGCCCCCTCGGCCCAATTAGCTTCGCCCAAGGTGCACCGCTCACCCTAGGTTACTGAGCCCCACCGCCACGACAAGGCCTGAACCATGGTGGGGTACCATCAGGTGAGCCAACTGTCGGTTTGCCCCCTCGTCTATAAAAAAAAATTAACAGAATATTAGTAGTAGGAATTATGCATTTCTTACTCACATTTCATAAATTTGGACAAATTGATGAACAAATTCAAGTTGATACAAGAAAAGAGCATACTGAAAGGCCGGCAACGCTAATCCACTAGTGTAGCGGGTGTCTGTGGATGTCGCTTTTCACTTACCATCGGGAGAACCGACTATCCGTTTGCCCCCTCTTCTATAAAAAATATCTTTAAAACAATAGTAATAATAAAAATATGCATGCAGCAAAAATTTTGACAATTTCTGGATGAACGAAGAATTCATCGAAATGTGTTTTATTATTCGTAAATTCGTCAACAATTTGCGTCCAAACAATTGAATGTGGAATGTCAACATTATTGATTGTCTGTTGCCCATCTGTCAAATTTTATAATTTCATCATTTATAATTTTATCATTTCCCAAAAATACAGTCTTATTTTTGGCAAATAGCTTAAAAGCTCATAGACAAGAATTTTCCCACTTGGGGTTTTTAAAAGAATCATTTGACAAATATTCCACAGATAATAAAAGTACATGATTGATCAAATCCATTTCTTCCATCTCTGTTCATTAGATTGCACAGTAATTCCTACTTCGCTAGATAAGTAAAGAGAGCTATTAGTAAAAATATATTGCCCTTGACACAGGTATAAGATAAACACAGTATTACTAGGGGCCTTGGCATTCGTAATGTAAAAACAGATTAAAATATTTAAATACACAAAACTATTAACGTTATCTTAAGCGTTGCAAATGCATTCCATAGTTAGGACCTTTTTTTAAATATGGCCGACAATGACAAGATTGATCTAAGATCAGAATATGTAGATGGGCTGAAGTAAATAATAGAATGGGGACCTCAAGCGAATACTAGCATTTTCTATTTAAGATTTTTTATTTATTTATTTCATAAAGAAAGATGAATAAATATCTGGAATTAACGATTTATTTCTATTTCTCTATATCTATGTATTGTTAAACTATGGCTTTGAGCATTTTTTGCTGATATTTGGTATAACATAATATATTAGGTAAGTACCTTAATGTTTTGTGCAAATATATAATTCTAATTTCCTTAAGGTTTGTGAGAATAAAAAGGTACCTAGTATTTGTGAGTTTCGATATAGGAACTATCCTTCGAAAGTGGTTATTCGATTTAAACATATCTTCCACCAGTATATCACTATCACTGGGAATTCTGACATAGGCCATCCAAATAATCAGCAGTACGGACTGGCCTTTGGCCTTTAAGGCAGTAAATCCAAGTTACATGGGCGAAGCTGCGGGCAACAGCATAACGTACTTTTTTTTCTTTTGCGTCGGGAAATGCTCTTATACATCCCGAGGGATGGGGGACTTCCCAGGCGGGTATGTGGGACTTGCTGCGCCCGAAAGGTGGTACCTAAGGTGGACGCAGCTCTACTCACTAATACCCGGCGACTGCCACCAATGCCGCCTTTGCTGAGGTGCCTCTCTTTATCTTTTCCTTTATCGGGATGATGTATATCATAAGAAATATCACCAATAATAGACAAAAAAATGATATCTATTCTATAAAGTTGTCGCTAAGAATAGAATATAATAAATATATACTTCAAAAGTATTTAATAATTCCAAGTTTAAATATATAATATGAAACCGACCAAGTGCTGTACTATAAGGGTTCCGTAACATTCTAGTATTTCTATTTAATTTTATGGCGCAAAAGAAAGTATAGATATAAAAGTTGTGAAGGAACCTCGGACATAATATTAAGACCTTATTCAATATAATATTTAAAAAACAGAAGGTTATTCACATTACACATATTTTACGTAAAAATATGGTAAAATTACTTTTTAAGATCTTGGTATAAATTATTGTCATGGTCGACTGTGATGACTTGTCAGATGTCTATGTCAATAGGTAGCCTATAGGTTAAATGCAAGCAACTTCTATCTTATTCTTAGATGAGCCATCCGCTCACCTACTGTACCTATGCAGCTTAAAGGCCAACAGGCCATCTTTTTAAAAAAACTTCCATCTTGGCGTTCTATGACAAAGAGAAATTTCTAATGATAATGATGATGAAGAGCAGTTTCTCAGCAAGCAATTATGATAGGATCAACACCTGCATATGATACAGTTTTAATTTTCCTTCTATTGATTCATACTTCATTTAATGAGTATAACATAGCATGATGTATATGGAATTAAGTTCTATTTAAATGCATTAAAATAGGCATTGATCTTATAAGGTTCTTTTAAATTTTCTCTCTTATCAGCAGTAATAATTTAGTGCCGTTAGAATATCCAAACCCTATAAAGTAATCGCACAAATATAAAAATAAACTTCATCATCTGTCATCTTGGACCTCCCATGTTTCAGAGGCCACTCGACAGCTCCATCTTCGCATTCCTTGCGAAGGTTGCAGAATTTTCTACCTTTAGGAGCAAAGATCATGATAACACAATCCCTCTTACTTCCCATTCTAGATGCTGACGTCTATTTAGATGCAACACCAGTACTACTTAACAAATTCGAACGCCTTCAGAATTTGTGCATTGGATTTATATTTTTGGTTTGCGCAAATTTGATCATATTTCCGGATATCGATCTCAGTTGAAGTGGCTTCCAATTGAACTTCGCCAGAATACGCACATCTTATCTTACATCTCTATATTGTTAAAATGTCCCACTCCTCAGCACCTTAGTGAACGCTTCGTATAGTCTCACTAGTGACAGACCAATACGAGCATGTATTAATCTAAATCCTTTGACCATCCCTTATTATAATTGTGCCTTTTGCGCTAATAGCTTTACAGTAAACGCAGTTCGGATATGGAATAATCCTCCTACATCCATCCGACACAATCCTACTATAAACTCTCAAATATTATCTTAAGCAACATTTTCTGAACTCATTCAATAATTAATTACTGTTATATTCTTATTATTTATATGTATTTATATATGCATTCATTTTTATGTATATGGCTATATAACTATTATTCTGATTTACTTATAAAATACTAGCTTTTACCCGCAGCTTCGTCCGCGGTAACGTACTCAATTACTGTTAGTCACAGCGTGATGTTATATAGCCTATAAGCCTTCCTCGATAAATGGGCTATCTAACACTGAAATAATTTTTCAAATCGGACCAGTAGTTCCTGATATTAGCACGTTCAAACAAACAAACTCTTTAGCTTTAGGTTATAATATTAGTATAGATTCAATCTATATTTATTAATCAATTTTTAAATGACGGAGTATCCCACAAAACTTTCAAGGTTTGCTGGAAGAATTATCTAATAGAGATAAGTACACCTTATTTACAACTGTGTTTAAATGTTAACAAAATAATAAATAAATAAATAAATAAAACTTGACATATCCTATGCAGCTTTAAAGTTTATTCAAAAGAAAGTTCAAGAGAATAAAATATTCCAATGACAAACATAGGTAACGGCAAAATGTTATTTTTTCATCTAACAGGCTTTAATTCATATAATATCCAGTGCCCAGAGGAAAATTCCATGACAGTAAAAAAGTACATAAGAGCTTTTGTAGGATTTGTGCTTATTAGCTTTGTTAGGGGTGGAATTTTTTATTGGACAATGGCGACTGGCTCAATATAAAGATGTACAGACCACTTGCAAGCGAGCCGCTACACGCGCCGCTATATAAACTCGTGCGTTATCATAACATCACCAATACCTTGTCAGCGTTCTCTGCGGTCGCACTACAAAAAACTTTTTTATCATAACAAGTGTCAGTGGTTTTCTTCAGTTTCAAACGTAAAGGAATCCATTCCATAGGTGAGCATTCTTAAATAATTTCTTTGCAAAAGAAATTTCTTTCTTTTAAAATTTCATAACGTTAATGTACTTAATTTCAATAATTTAAATATTATATTTGCCTGTTCCTAAATTAATAGTAATTTTATACTTGTGAAAAATAAAAAAAGCTAATTTACAATATAACGAAAAAATTGTAGTATTTACGCTACGATAGTTAAATTGAGGCCGAATCGCCGGACAAAAGTATTGTGACTGTCGGCTGAGCTTACGCTTCATTGGTTCAACTCGAAACCTCTGTACTCTCGATCCCAATAATATCAACACTTGTTGAAATAACAATGAGTTTTATCATAGTTTTAATAAATAAATAGACAGTTTTAAATATTTTCAGTAAAATAATATAAATCATATAATATGTATCGTAAAAGTAGAATAAATGTATCACATCTCAAGTGTAGAGTTTATGTTAATAAATTGATTAATTCTTATACGTTCCAAAATTACACTCCAGATTAAAATATTATTTTAAAAGTTAATATTATCATACGTGGTAAACCTTTAAAATTAATAAAAATATGTCATTAAATCATTAAAAATACTTAAATTCACTGTCCTAAAAGTCTTTTTCTAATTTATAATATTTAGTATGAACTTTGTTGAAGCCAAAATATTTGAACGTTGTTCAAAACGAGTTGTATAGCTGTATATAGCAATCCTAACAATGACATTCTGTTAATAGCATAACAGGCGATAAGAGAGCGAGATCGTTGGGGCTAGGCTCTACCGTACCATTACACATTATATTCAATCTAAACCAATCACAAAGAAAAAAATAGATAAAATATTTGGCATAAAGTAAAAAAAGAAGTCTTTTTTTTTAACTATGATTCCTCAAAAGTATTATAATTAATATTTAAAATCTCAATAGACCGCGATAATTTGTAAAAAAACTTTTGGTTTTAATAACAGAAAAGGCATAAAATATAACTTTACAGCAAAGAACTTTCTCCATGTGATATTTTATAAAATGTCAAAAGCTAAGCCAAGAGTCAAAAGCCCTTAAAATAAGAGATTAAAATAAAATAGAAATAAAAATACAATCTGAGAATAAATAATTAGAGATAATAATCAATTATTGTTTTGGTCATTTGTGATAATCGTTCAAAACATTTAAAGTCATTAACTAATTTATTTTTAATTTTATAATTATATAGTTATTTAATTATGTTATTAAGATAATATTTTCACATAAAATACACACACACACAATCAACTTTTACTAATATGTATTAAGGCGCTACTCTTTCTTGTAAAAGTATGTGCTAGATGTACCTATTTAGTAGCTACTTTTATCAAATTCTAAATATTAATATTTGTTATTTTCTAATTATTTATTACAAGCAGCTTCTTCCAAGGAGACGTCGGCATTGGTAGGTCGGGAATTGTGAGAGTCCGTTATTTGTATGTTCATAGGGTTTTCGAAAAATTTTAAGAACACAGTTTGATAACCGTCACAAATTCGTTTGTTCAGCGTAAGTTGCCTATACATAGCCATGGTATAAAGTTCAAGTTATTTTTGATAAAAGTTTATTCCTTTTATATAAGTTTTCTAGATGCCCGCGGCTTCGCCCGCGTTAACTTGTGTCCAAAAAAAAATTTGGACTGAGCCACCCTCAACACTTCGGGGATGAAAAAGATGTTCACCGATTCTCAGACCTACCCGATATGCACACAAAATTTCATGAGAATCGGTCGAGCCATTTCGGAGGAGTTTGATAACAAACACCGTGACATGAGAATTTTATATATTAGATCTTTTTCAAAAACCGTCCAACGAGGCATTTTCGTTCCATCTAGGTGATCCTCACTCATGATAATCCTTAAAAACTTCTTAGTGGAAGTCTAAGGAAGCACATCTCTCATATATCTCCAAAATGTTTGTTACCAATAAATGACGTCATATTTCGTAAATATTTACGTGAATGTATTTCATGTAGATCTTTATGTACCATCCATCACCATGTATCGAACAATGTAAATATGTCATTAGTATTTTGAGATTCACAAACAATTACTCATAGAATAGGTACAACATAACAACCCAAAGTACATACGATAAAATATTGGTTCGAACGTAGTTTTCTTACGCATTTTTTAAGTCAGTTAATTTATCTAGAGAGCATCGGAGACGATCTCCGAATAAATTACTGACAGAAACTTAATAATATTCATTTTATTTATTAAAAAAAATATTATTATTATGTTTTAAATAACTAACATTAAAATTGGGAAACCATATAAAATTTACAGATAGGTTTAGGTATATTCAGATAGGTGACTAGTGTAAAATTCAATTTTAATGAAGGTAATTTTAATTTTTTGTCATCAGCTAATTAGCTTCAACCAATCGTGCATTAAACAATATAAGATGCGTGTGAATTAGGCATTGGACAAAAACAACATCATTAATAAAATCATGACTTGGCAGTTGGCAGTAACCCATGTTACCATCATGGCGGCGACCAGGCGCCACTTTACTGTTACAAACTGGTTACAAATAGAAAGTTTAATATTATATTTCATTAGGTATCCGAAATTTTATTGACGATATTATTTTTAAATGGAAACATTTCATTATAAGCACAGCATATACATGTATTTCCTATCTTTATATTTCTTTTACAACAGTACAAGAAATAAAAAGAAACAAAAACAGTACAAAACATAGAGCATTCAGCATATCATAGCTCGATATCCCAAAACAGAGGTCATAGGGAGAAACCGCACCCAGTTTCCAATTGAAATGGAACGTCATGTAGGGTATGTAGTTATAATCCCATACAGGACAGTGTCAATATTTAGAGTGCAGAAGCCATAAAACTTCGTTCGCATGACGCACGGTATATTTGCGCAGTATGTTTCCGTGACATAACATGCTACTGCGATGTTAATGTCACACGTGCCTTTTTAAAAAGTTCATGCAGAAGCTTAAAATGTTAATAAGACATATTAAAGTCCTATATGCGATAATGACTATCTTTTTCTCTTCCTCTGGCTCTTCGTTTCATACAATTATAGCAACTAAAGCTTTGTTTTCATGTAATAAAAAATAAAATAAAACTCCTATTTGAGTAACCATTAAAAAAACGAGGTCCCTATATTCTGAGATATTCTGAGAGAAGATAACTAAAATAAGACTTTTATATTATGTAGTTACATTCAAGAAAATCTGTTTTTGAAACATTATCATAATTGCGTTGACCGTACACAATCATCCATTCTTCTCAACGGCCATGGAATTTTAAAAAGCCTTTAATCCCGAAATACATAATTCAAATCTTGAACAACAAATTTAACAGATAACGAATACGGTCACGCTTATAACATAGTTTATATTCGCACACATTGGCCATGACAAGGTCAAACTTTTTTTATCTTTTGGTTTAGCTAACAAACTAATGAAGATTTAAAAGTATAAGTAGATAAGGGAAGACTTCCGTAAAATGCGCAAAAAGTAAACTATATCGAACGAAAAGTATTATGTACTTTTCGTGTTGCTCAATAAGGTAATAATGATCGCCCTACCATGGTTCAGGCCTTGACGTGGCGATGGGGCTCAGTAGCTTAGGGTGAGCCCAGCACCTTGGGCGAAGCTAATTGAGCCGAGGGGGCTCTTTGTACCCCTCTTACAAGAAGAGGGGACAAAAGAGCAGGGGGCAAGGAGCGAGGACGGGAACCTCACCCCATTGTACTGTCCCGACGTTGGGAGGGGTTGTTCTGTGGTGCGGGACAAACCTTCTATGAAGGGGGCGTCGGTCCCCTGAGGGACTGACTAACAGTCGAGGTGCTATTAGGAGGTGTTTGCTCATTAGATCCGGGGCACCTCGCCAAAGGTGGCATTGGTGGCACTCGCCGGGTTTGAGTGGGTAGAGCTGCGTCCACTTACCAGCTTTCGGGCGCAGCGAGTCCCACATACCCGCCTGGGGAGACCCACTCCCCCGCGGGATGCCTCAGAGCATTTCCCGGCGTTAAAGAAAAAAAAGGTAATAAAGATCGGATCCCTCAATTTTAATTCTATCATATTCAATATGGCGTCTATTAAAGAGTCATGGATGTCAAGGATGACTTAAGGTATAGTCAGGCTATATAATTTTAGCGACTACCCAGAATTTGAGCTCATTTTACGCAAATTGCTGTCTTTAGACGCCCATTATTTTTGCTATGGATTTTTACAAAAATATCTGACGCAGATAATAATCAATGGTAAACTGATGACTAATTTATGCATGGAAGATTGAAGACTTCATATAAAACCTTACTCTATTAAGATTTATCCTTGTAAACTTTTTGTCCATTAGGTAGTCATGGAAAGCTATTCGTTACACTTTAAACACCTTATAAGGTAAAGAAACAGATAAACTATAATTAATTTAGTCTTATAAAAAGACGAAATATTGGAATGTTAATAATTTTCGATTTATTTGCCGGTCAATGACCTATCTCTTTATAAATTGTTGACTGATGTAATTTCGGTATTTACAAAAATGGAGCAGTACAAAATTTGAAACTTACTTTAACAAAGCATTCCTAAACATACTTTGTTAATGAAAACCGCATATTTACGTTCTAAAACCAACTTCCTGTAACATTGACCCAAGCAATTACTATAAAGGCCGCATAGCCACCACTCGCTTGTTTTACCGTTACTTTTACCTTTCTTACTTTCAAAATTACATTGGCTGTCTAGACATATGCACTAACCTGTAATTTTATACTATTAAAGTTTTGAAAATGGAATATATATTTTTTTAACAACAAAATATTTTTTATTTTCCAGCCAGTGCTTACAGGACGTACAAGATTATGATAATTAATTAAATGAATTACAATATTTTTATCGTATATTGCTTTTATGACAAAAACATAGTACGCTGAATTCTTAAACTGTGTGTTTATATGTGGAAGTCGAATCGATAATTGATTAAGTACGGATTCTTCAGCGGTCGAGTGTCGACTTCTATGAATTTATATAATAGGTACATTGAGATTTTAGTACTCGTATGGCATAGTTATCAATATTTTAGAGGACATTATGGTCACGAAGAGATATCTTAATCTAAAACTATGTTTTATTTGAAATACACGTTAGAAAAATGATTTCCGGTGATAAAACACATTCAATTTTAGCTACCAGGGTATCAAACCTACGACTTGTAGTTATAATTGAATGTCAGTAGGTCATTCGACAAAGACCGTTACGTCCAATTGATATAATCCGAACTAGATAAAAGATGGATCCGATGTGTCGACAGCCGTGGGTCGGACGTTGCAACACAACGGGTTTCGACACGCGCATATAGGAAATACTATAATGGAACCCACAGCCGCCATGACATTTCACATTTGCATCCTTAATAATTTACATCCAAAAGAGAATTCCTTTGTGCATTTAAACCATAATCATCTGCTTCCATGTTCTTATTATAAATGTCAAAATAACTCTTTTTCCACCTAAACCGTTGATATCGATATTTGAAAAGAAGACTAGATTTCTTATAATGAAAGATATACTCTCAGAAAAATCTCTACGGATTTAAATATACAAAAGAACCCCCTCTTATTTTTAAGTAATTTAATAAATAAAATAGAAGTGTCTGTCTGTAATATCAAATTAACATTTCACTAAATGCATATGAACGTATATAGGTACGATACTTAAATCAAAATCTATTTTAATTTTTTTCTGTCTGTTTGTTCTGGCTAATCTCTGAAACGGTTAGACCGATTTTGACGGGATTTTCACTGGCAGGCAGCTGATATTGTTGCTAAAAAATCATCATCATCACTGCGGTTACGGCTGTATATCCAAGTTAACGCGGGCGAAGCTGCGGCAACGGCTAGTATTAAATAATTGTTTGAAATTGAAGTTCCTAATTTCTTTTCACAATTGAAGGTTTTTGATGTAATACATGAAGGTTACATTTTAGGAAGGGCGAGTATAATGCTTATAACAGACGCCATCTTTTTTTTACTCATCCTACAATACACAATGGATTTTTATTAAGGCAATCTGAGTATTAGCCGTAGTACAGTAATTCCTTTGCTTAAATCAAGCGAATGCTTCGGAGATTAGAAGGTGCATGCCTAGATAATTATCGAAGGTTACTCCTCGCCCTGAATATATTTATTTATGGGCGTGTTTTATTTGTATTTATAATAAAATGTTTATCTTAACCTATTGCTTGGTGCGGTATACATCGCATATATTTAAATATTTCTTCACAACTAACTTTTATTTATTTTAAATGTAGAACTTGGTTACCGTTAGAATCGATAGATCGATAAGAATCATCGAGAATATAAAATGTTTTGTTTTGTATGAAATACAAATTCCGCCAAATTGATTCTGCGACGGTTCTGCGCTGATTGGCCGATGGTACGTACATACAGATCACTGTTTGGTTGAATTGCTATTAAGTCAGTGATAAATCACTGACCAGTTTCGGAATTTTATGGCTCACTTTATCCGGTTATATGCTCGATGATAAGAATAGAAGTAGCAGCGGCGGAAACGAGTGGGCCTTGCCAATTAAAACGTCGGACTTTCATACAACTAAATGTTCAGTGGTGAAGCTGATTATGATGATGTCCCAGAAACCTTACAATACAACAAAAGGTCGCTAAAGTGCAGTGGAAAGTGGTCACCGAAATAGACCGTCACGTGTACCGTAACAAGGCGTCTGGGTCAGATCTGGATGGTCTCGCTTTGTATGTGGCCAGCGTTTACAAGACGTGCCAATTTTAAAGAAAACGACAGTTTAATGTAAGTTTAATGCAGACGAATTTAGAATGATAATGTCCAGATAGAAATTAGATTTATATCGATTGGTCTATGTTGTCAGAATATAGAATACTAACTTGTATTTCTGTGTAGGTGTTAGATGTATCTTCGTTTATTTACCAGATTTAGAAGGACTTAGAGAGAGAGTATGTCAGTAAAAATCTGGCAGTAATTTTAAATGATTTTATCTTCTATAGTCTATACAGATAAATTAAATTGGAATGTCTGTTTGTGTAACATTAAAATAACCACTTTTTATTAAATGCATATGTATGTATACACGGTACATATACCAAAATAGCATTTTTTACAATTTTTGTCAGTCGGTCTGTCTGTCTGTCTGTTTGTTCCGGCCAATCTCTAAAACAGCTGGGCCGATTTTGACGGGCCTTTACTGGTAGATAGCTGATGATATAAGGAGTAACTTATGCTACAAAAATAATCGTCACTCCGATACTGCTGTAAATCTAAGTTAACGCGAGCGATGCTGCGGGCCACAGCTAGTTATAAATAACATTATTGATAAACTTTTTCGAAATTCATTAAATTATTTTCAATACATCGGAATCCTTTGACATTAAATTACATTCTTGTGATGCAATGTTTTACGTAAATGAACATATAAAACCCTAGTGTACTCAAACCTGTTCCTTGTACCACTTACCATACAGTATTAGCACAAAGATCTTGAACTTATAGCAGTTTTATTATCTATAGCTGTTGCCCGCAGCTTCGCCCGCATTAACTTTGATTTACAGCCGTACGCGGTTTGATGATGATTATTTTATAGCCTAAGTTACTCCAACATCAGCTATATACCAGTAAAGACCCATCAAAATCGGCCCAGCCTTTTCAGAGATTGGCCGGAACAAACAGACAGCCCTTTCCTATGTTATACTTACATTGCAGAGAAACCAAAAGTCATAGAAATATTTCGTGTTAATCGTACAATATAAGTAAGAAAAGCGAAGACATGTTAGGATTAAAATATAGTGTATTCAACATAAAGACGTTAGCTACTTAGGAGATTGTATTTAATTCCTCATCTCGATACTTCAGAACACTATAAACACCATGTACTAGAGGAAAATCAAATCGATAAAGTAATTTATTTGCAAATATAATCGGAATTGTCTCATAATACGTGTTTCCCATACAGAATAGGATACCACATAATGGCGTAAACATATAATTGGATAAATCAAACACACGACCGTAACGTTAATGATAATTATTATGTCTCATGTTTGTTGCAAAAAATATGGTTGATGTGACTGTACTTAATATTTGATGGGAAAACCCTTGAAACGAATAAGACACCATTGTCTAACGCTGTCATCGTCATTTGCTAAATAATTTGGTATAAGGTTAAGTTATTACGGGATTCTATTGCTGAACCATTAAATAAATTAAAGAGAGTTCGATATTAAAAAAAAAACACTTAAAAATATTAAAAAAAAACACTTAAAAATCGTGAATTCTAAACTCTTGAAACATGAAAAACATACTCTTCTTCCAAAACTCTTCGTTTCAATCAACACGTAACTTTCTAGTCTATAAATAGCATAATTTACACATAGTTTCACTAACGATTTGTAGATGACCTAATTTTTGATAAGAACGTGATAACATTCAGCTTTAGTCAGTTCTACAAGGCCTAGAAATTCAGGTTGCGTCTATATCGCCAGCACGTTTAGAGCAATGAAATGTTACACAAGATCTTACAATACGTTTTCTAAGATAATTTAATTTTATAATACTGTCTGTTATAAATTGTAATCGATATGAGCCCATAAAAGGGACACGCAACTTTTTCTCACTTACTTTCTACATATCGTTCATCAAAATATAGTAGATAATGAAATGCGCCAGTCGGGAAAAGGTTGATAATTATGACGATAGCACTAGCTAGGCCCACTTGTTTCTCTGTCACTCTGTGCCCTCAATCCTATGAAAACTTTGGGACAAAAATTCTAACATCTAATTTTTATATAAAGATTTTTTAATAAATCTCCTTTTCATGAAACCATAGAACTAAATGGTAGTTAATGTATTAGGCAGGTAGGTTAAGTTCGTATTACAATAATTGCGTGTAATTACATGTAGTTAATGACAACATAAGTCTTCAACATAACGACAACATAATCTCAGGAAGACTGATGTGCATCTTCAATTACTTTAATAGGACAAATAAAGATACACGAAGTTGATATACGACATTTAATAAATACTCATTAGGAATGATAGAAAAATAAATAAGACTAAAGAAGCTTTATTCTAGAAGAGATCTAGAACACTCTTACTCAATGGAACTAGCAAAGTTAAAAAATCTTTTTCTAGATCTTTCGATAAAGCTCCTAACTAACGTTAATAACATTTGTTTGTCCATTATTAATACTAATTTGAATATAGAAGTTTAACATTATTGCAAAGATAGATATTATTAATGTATTTCCATTAGCAATGTACATTGCGAAGCCGGGGGGACTTATATCGATGTAACAGAGTACCGGCATATTTTTTGATTGGCGCAATAATCGTGCGCTTCAATTGAAAGATTGCGGCGATGTGTGGGAAGACGACAATCGTTGCCTTCAGCCAGCGGGATATCCTTCCAGAAAATAACATACAATTGTACAAATCAACCCTCATATTGAGTTGAACGTTTTCGAGAAAAACATCTTTTTCACATCAGTGTTTCAACACGGACACAAAAAACGTGTCAAGTAATTTCAGATCCATTCTTATCTGTCCGAATCTGCACGGTTCGACATAGGGTTTTGATAAAGAATGTAGATCCCTCGCCGCCTTAAGACTTGACGAAAACCGACATCCCAACTATATATTATGTACCCGTATCTTCAAACTGACATTCTACTACGTATACAATACGTTCTTCTAAAATTTATTCACAAGTAAGGGATATGTAATATAATAATAATAAATAACAAACAGATATTACAACAGCATTACATAACGTACCGAGAGGATTCCGATTGGAAATGTCACTGGTCCAGTGACTTGTTGCACGATCTTGGTAAAGAATTCAGGTGCAGAGGCAATGACCGGTGCCAGAGACCAGTTATGGATAAACATTTTTATTTATATTCCGTAGGGATGTACTTTACTGTCTCTTAAATCTGTGTAGGTACACTTAACTCGTTGGAAATGTTTGATTAAAATATTTAATTTTGTAATTGTTCTTGGCTACAGTACATTTACATCTGGACTGGATTTGATTATGAAGATAGAATAATCTATTACCATTGAAATATGATCAGATATAACAAAGAAACGAACATTAGCATTAAATTCTTTGGTATATTCAATACTAGCTGTTGCATATAGTTTCGTCAGTATTATCTTACACTAGCTGTTGCCTGCAGCTTCGCCCGCGTTAACTTACTCAACTTAACTACTGTTAGTCACAGTGTGATGTTATATAGCCTATAGCCTTCCTCGATAAATGGGCTATCTAACACTGAAAGAATTCTTCAAATCCGACCAGTAGTTCCCGAGTTTAGCGCGTTCAAACAAACAAACTCTTCGGCTTTATAATATTATATATTATAGGCTCTCCACTAGGTACTCCACAGAAATAGCTGGACCGATTGTTGATTTTTTTTTAATTGTAATTTGTACAGGATTTATAGATAAAGTCCGCCAGTCTATTTCAGTGTGGATTGCATAAGTGGCAACCCTATTAAAGATATGTCCAAGATAGTGATTAAAGAAACAGGTTGAAGTTACAACGCTATAGATTGTCATTACAAAAGGCTTCATTGCAATCTCGTTAAAACAAAGCGTTGTTTGGTGATATAATAAAAGTAATTTATTCAATGTTTTATGTATTATTAAGATTTGCGTATTGGGCTCAGGGCCGTTTATAATTAGAGCAGTTATATCATGGTGTTTACTAAATATCCGAGGAAGTGTAATATTGAGATTCATTGTAAAAAGCCTTGTTATCTATAAAAATATGATTTGTTTAAAATCATCTCCGTAAAATCTTCACAATTTTATATCGAAGCGAGCGACGCCACCGTCTAGTCTTTCAACAATTGTTAAATCGAATTCAAAACTATTTTATAGCAATAAAAATAAATAGTCTGATGATGATGACGTTCAATGCGAACCAAGACTAACTCATTTCACGTTAAGATTCTCCGTGGATCGTGCTGAGTCACGATATCTGCATTTGCCGATTCTATTCAATGAGGCAATTAAAATTCAGATAATGCGTCGCGCCGTCTGGCCGGATCATCCATATTACAGGCGCGCCACATCCTGCCGCACTAGGAAGTCTCCATCAAGCCGCATATTCGACGATCGTGGTAAACTCTACAATTGAAAAATGAGCTGACGCGTTTCACGTAAAGATAAAGAGTAAAAAACTTTGGCCTTTACGGGACGAGATGAGGAAAATGAAAATTAATATTGAAACTAATAATTAATAAAAATCTGCAATAGAAAAATGACAGCTTTGCCGTCACGGAATTGAAATCTATTTTACTGCTATGGCGCCAAAATAGATTATTCACTTCAAAAACACTTGTACATTTCGAATACCATGTCATAAAAAAAATCTTGGATAAACATCTCTAAGCCGAGCTAAACTAAGTCCAAATATAATGTTGCAAAAACGATTCATCAATAATTTAATAAGTTCATTATTAATTGTAGTTCATAAAAAATAATACCTATGATACCAATTAAAATGCGCCTCTGTGTAAAGACACATGTAATATTATAAATAACGAAAACGAGTTACACAAATGTATGTGAAATGATAATAAAACAATTTTTACGGATTTTATCGCGGTTTATAAAGATTTTTACAAGCCCGAAGTTTCAGATACTTTACAGCAACCATGGTCACGGGAGGACTGAGGTGTCGTACGTCCTATCATTACAAAGTTATTCGAAACTACCCTATGATACATCAATATTTTGGTCAGTCCTATCTACGCAGAAAGTGCTAAATCTTAATAAACCGCGATAAAATCCGTAAAAATTGTTTTATTAATGAGTGAAATTCGCGTAAACATTAGAAAACAATATGTGAAATGACTAAAGAAATAAATAAATAAATCCAATTATCTCAAACATGTAACGTATTACATGTCCGATTATGAATAATAATTACTAGGTCTTCCAACCTTAGCGAGTCTATTTATAAAGTGCCTGTAGTTGTCTATTTGTAGACCGGCGCCAGACCGCATTCCAACAGGACCTGGGATATCGACTTAATATCCTACCTTCGTCTCGATAACTACGCACTAATAATAGACTACGTCGGGTGTACGTACTACTTAAGTACTAGCGTATTCCTGTTAGACGTTCCCTCGCTTGACGCTATTTTTGTATTCGTGTACAACTTAAATCAAATTAGTTATAATTATATTATACAGTTAGACTGAGGAAATAGACACAGCTACTTAATACCCCACTTTCACAAATAGTTTACATCCTTCTTACATGTCGACTTTAATTCGATTTGAGTAGAAGAATCGATCCTGAGCATATCGGGCCCTTAGATCATTCAACCTTAATAGGAAAATTACAGTAAAACGTTGTGCCGACCGGCCGCGCGTAACATTGGCCTTACCGCACTCACGACTTGCAAACGTGCATTAAAATTTTAAGTAATCTTGCAGTTATTATTTTGTCAAACCACTAACTATATATTTTTTTCTTTACAGGATGAAGGTCTTAATACTTTGCATGGCCTTTGTGGCTGCGAGCTTAGCGATGCCGGTTGCTGAGGAGAAACCAGTATTAACTGTAGTGCCTGCAATTACATCTGAAGTTAAAGCTGAAGATGTTAAGCCAGAGATTAAATCATCGGAGCCAGAGAAAGTTGAAGAAACAAATGTCAGTGAAGTTTTATCACCATCTGACGTTAAAAACGAAGAGAAAGTTTCTGATCCAGAAGTAAAGGCTGCACCTGTTGAATCACAGCCTGAAGTTAAATCTGAACCTATTCCAGACGATAAAGTTACTGAAAAGAAGCCTGTTGAAAGTGAAGAAAAGCCCGCTGTTCCTGAATTAAAATCAGAGATTGAAAAGCCAGTCGAAGCCAAGCCAGAATTGAAAATTGAAGAGCCTGAACCTAAGCCAGAAGTAAAAGCTGAGAAGTCCGAATCTGAGCCCAAAGTAATTGAAGAAGTAAAACAAGATGAAACACAGGCTAAAGTAGAAGAAATCAGCCCCGCTTCTAAAAGTGCTATTCCTGATGAAAGCATAGACGTAGTAAGCGCTGTAAAAAATCCTGCTGCAGTCGCAGAAGACATAGTTCCAATTGATATCAACCCAATTTCTGAAGCTCAACCTGTAATTGCCACCAAGAGTGTAAAACCTGAAGACAAAAAAGAGGAACCGGCATCTGAACCAGCAGCTTCCGTTAAGAGTGACATTGTTGAAGAAAACAAGCCAGTTGAATCCAAGACAGAGGAAAAACCAGTAAATGTTCCAGTCGTAGCAGCTGTAGAATCTGAGTCAGTGGTCGCACCAAAGTCTAGTAATGTTGATATCCCTGCTTCTGATTTTCAACGCGTAGTACGTGATGCCGTTGAAGGCGAGAAGCTGGTCCCAGAAACTCTTAAGACTGATGCACCAATAGTAGCTGAAGTTACCAAGGAAAGTGCCGTAAAAACCGCCGAAGTATCAGAAGCATCCGTTCCGGAAGTCCCAGCTCAAGCCGAAGAGAAGAGTGAAAACAAGGAGGTCAAGTCAGTTGAAATCGCTAAAGAAGAGAAAGTAGAAGAGAAAGATGAAAAGAAATCTCCCATTGAAAAAGAAATCGAAACACCAAATGCGGAGAAGAGCATAGAAACTGCTGACAAGAAAGAAGAAGAGAAGTCTTCTCTACCTGTCGAGAAAAAAGCTGAAGCACCAAGCTCAGACGATAGCAAAAATAGTTCTGAAGAAAAAGTAGACGAAAAAGAAGTGAAATCTCCATCGGACAAAGTAGCCGATGCAAGCTCAGAGAAAATCAAAGACAGTTCTGAGGAGAGCGAAGAGTCCTCAAATGCTAGTGAAAAAGAATCAGAAGAGGAGAAGGCTCCTAAATCTTAAATAAGATATTTGGGTGTTTGAGTGGTGGGCGTGTGTCGACGCACCCTCGACACGCGCCCTCCGCTCGCTCCGGGGTATACGCGCCTCGTTCTAGAAAGTGCGTTTGTGATGCATTCCCGCGTGACCGGCCCTGGCAACGCCATAGCCGCTTGTGTGGATCCGACTATTCACTAGTTCTAGAGACTTATTTAAATAGTGCAACAGAAAAATTACCTGCGTTGTAATTATTATTTTTCAGAGAAAATTACGAATTCACGGTACTGTAAGTAATAATAAAACGATTTTTATAATTTTTTGAATTTAATTTCACCCTTTCCCGATATTTTTAAGCATTTTACAAATCTCTCAAATACTGCTTTTTCACTGTACTTTACAATCGCATGAAAGGCGCAACACATTAATACTAAAACAAAAGCAATGAATGAGTAAAACACTAATTTATAAAGCTTGTTCGTTATAGTTTACATTACATCTCTAAGACCTCAGTGTGTTCTAAAAGAAATAATAACATGATCATCATCATCATCAAATGTCTATAAATAATTGGCAAATACTTTAATAGCTTAAAAATATTATTCAAATAGGCTACCGAGTACCGAACGTAGATATCTCTCAGTTGAGAACGCTAATGCATTCCTTTTCATTCAATCATGCCAAATTGCTATTAAAATCTACTTATTCTGTTTTACTGAGGATTATAGAATAGTTCATACACATTGGATTTCACATAGAGCTCAGTTTGTGTCATGCATCATCATATAAGTTATTGTTTTTACAGTACTCCCTATAGAAGTATAGAAGAACTAGGATAAATCTCTTCTTACTAAAGTCAGAGAAGAGAGATCTATTAATTTGACACAACAATTAAATTACTCAAGCTAGCCACAAAAGGAGCTTCAACTAATTACTTACAGCTTATTCATGTCAAGAGGTGACGCAAGGCGCGGGGAGTGAATCACTAGGATCCACACCCCGCGACAAAAATAATAAAAAACTTTGAGCACGGGGATTCGATCCTAGACACCCCGTGACAGAGACTTATATACTAACGGTGACTAAATAGGAGGAGCCAAGAAGCCTTCTTGAGCGCGCTTCACCACCATCCACCGCGCAAACACTTTATCATCTACAAGTGTCAAGTATAGGGACGCTGCCCACTGAGTTTCTTGCCAGTTCATCACAGGATAGGGCTCGAGTTTGAACCGGTGGTAACATCCTCTCTCTTCCACCTCAGTGGCTCCTTTTACGCTCAAAATCAACATTCATCGTCATACCAACCAATTTAACAATTGCAAACCAAAACTTAAATCATTCATCTAAACTTAATCTAAGAATGGTGCGGACCAGTGATCTGCATAGAATTTCGCGGGCGGGCCAATTAAGCGCCCGGACAAAAGAAAAGGTGACGCAGTTACCATCAAGCATATATCTGCTCGGCAGGTTTGTTTAAAACGTTTTTAATAAGCAATATCTATGTCGAATTGTACAATCTCGAAATGTAGCTAGAGAGGTAATGCCTATGGCCATGGCCTCACGCAGCCCAAATTTTACACCCACAAGACTATTAAATACTACCTATCTGATATCCTTTGACTGAGGCATATTTTGCTAACATTCATTTCGCGGACGTGCGGAGATTCCGCCAAAAGATGTAAAGGAACATTTCGAAAAACTCATTTTACAGGTATCAGCAACAGACCTCTTACACCCAAAGCCTAAGAAACTAGAAAAGTCTCTCGTGCAACGACCATCGCCTAATTTCTAAAATTATCCTAATCAATCTTTTTCTGTCCACTGCGGGGCATAGGATCAATGACCGCCAATATCTACAATAATAATTATAAGGAGTAAAGATTTGTATTTTAGTATGTAACGAATATTCTCAAAAACTACTGGACGATTTCAAAAATTATTTCACCATTGGAAAGCTACATTTTTACCGAGTAAAAATAATCATCATCATCAAACACTAGTTTATTTATATAGAAACTACAGAATACAGATATTTCCATTACAAATAGGTAGATATAACCTCTATAGCAGTTATACGTCTAACAAAACCAACACAATCGAACGTCGAACATGTTTACACAAGAATGTGTATATAATATCATCTGAGGGAAAAGTCAATTTTATATTTTCGTGGGACCACAACCTGTAAGTCCCGTTACGTGTCCGGTGACGAACTAACCTACACTACTACTATAGTTTATACCAATAGTCATTTTAATATATACTGAATAAGTGATATGACTGTGGATGGTCTTATATAATAAAAGTAAAGATAATATTATAAATCTGAAGAGATTGTTTATTTTAATATGTTAAGGTTTCACAAGTCGCTCATCTTTCCATACAAACGCAGAACAGTAAATTACTACAACGTTTGACGTTGAACATCAAAAATAATATAAATTGATCTCGTCATTATCTGTATGTACCCAAAATCATAAAAAATATACATTAAAAAAATACCAGCTTCTAAACTTTCGTATTTCAACACTTATTTTAGCCCAACTTTGAGGGACAATAAAATATATTATACGGAGCACGAAAGATAAAAAATAAAGCCCGTACTAACATAATTTAGTTATTCAAAAGTTGAAATAAATTTATTTTAAAAAGATACATTTAATAGTTTTTCTATAATAATTGTTTTGCTAAAAGATCGTTTTAGGAATGAATCATAGTGTATTTCATTCTAGCACACATGTTCGCGCACTATGTCAGGTGAAATAGCAATCATTTAGTTGGAGACTAGAGTTCGCGCCGCCGACTAGTTCAACCTTAAAGTCGCATCAAAGAAAATATTTCGGCATTTAGCATTTAGTTCAATTATTCGAATTTATAAAAGCTACATTTTGGAACGGGTAAAAAAATCCGAAGGGCTTTATAAGAAAGGAACATTTATTCGACACAAACAGAAAACACACAGAGACATAAGGATATACACAGAAAAAACATTTTTAATCGCATAAACCTAAGTAAGTAGGACAAAAAAAAAACATATTTTTTTTAAATATCAAGTGTGTGTCTCTAATAACACTAAGGTATTTGAATCAAAATTACTATTTAAGTATTTAACGTAACTTATTCGTGTACTCTCAGTACAAATTTTCACGAATAAAGATTAATGATTTCACGTTTAATGTCATCTATCTATACATGTATATCTATCATTTCATATTTTTTTGACCTTGGAGAAACTAATTAGTGGAGAGCTAATTTTATTTTCTTACAGGTTAAAGTGTGAACTGTACTGTGCATGTACCTTGAGATTACATCGAGTTAAGACAAAGTCCATAATCATCATCATCACCATAATCAACCTTTTCCGTCCACTGCTCGAATAGGCCTCAATAAATAAACGCCAAGACGGCCGATCCTCCGACTCTCGTATCCAACTAAACCCAGTCGGCAAGATCGCCCTCTCAAGTCAGAGGTCGACTCCATCTTACCGAACGCAGCCTTCACTCCACAATTCTTTGGAATATATTTGATTTTTCCTTAGTCAATGGTCGCTCGATTTGACTCGATTACATTGGAATTTTATGTAACTAATTGAAATTGGTATTCCTCAATCTCGTACATTTTTCAAACTCTTGGAATTTTACGTAACTAACATAAAATTCCACTATAATCGAGTCAAATCGTGAGCTAGTGTAGCGTATAAGAGTATCGATTGGGATCGACAAGTTCCCGATCCCAATCCTAAATTTCAATAGGATCGAGTCTCAAAAGTAAGCCAGCTGATCTCTGCCTGTTCTGCTTTCCGCTACAGTGCAATACAAAAGAAATAAGCACAATGGTTATGCACCGCTTGTTGATAAAATTATGCGTAATCAGCTGATACGCATTTGGATGTGAATTGGGTATGGTTGATGTTTTTTTTGCTGGTGGTACTATACCGCGTCCGCATGGGCACCACATCCTGCTTGAAGTCCGTGATACTGCTTTGCTATTTCAGAAAGAAGGGCAGGACAGAGAGATCTACCAGAGTAATTACTAATTACTGGCAGCGAGATGCATCTTACGTCTCAGGATAGGCAACGCATGAATACCCTGGGCTAGGTAAACTTATGTTCATGGGCGACGCTAACCACTCTTCTACCCGTTCGCCTATCTGACTAATAAAAGACTATTTACTTACTTCGCCTGTCAGCATCCTGCACATGACAACACCCAGCGACCACCAGTCCACGGCGTGACCATATACCTCCCGCTGCAGCACTTCAGGGGCTGCCAACATATTTAAACAATTATATTCAGTCAAAATTATATTGGTGTTAGCATATTTATCAACATATGTTAAAATAAAAACACATACACACGCACGCACACACATTTATAAATAGCAGATAAAAAATTTGGGACGTAATAACAATGGAATGAAATTACAAAAAAAAGGTAGAGAACAGGCATTCGTTACTATGATTAGCCATACAAAATACAATATTTAGTATGTAATATGGAGAAACGGCGGGAAACCCCAAGGAGCGCGGCTTCGCCCCTCTAGTTCCCAGTAATTTTATTTTGTTTTTTTTTATTCATGCCCAAAAAGGCATTGGATGCAAGACTATCAATCACGTATGTTTTTTTAAGTATACGGCAAAATATTAATATTTTTTTGACTTAGACAAGGAATAATTTCTTTTCCTGGATGATTAATCTTTTTAACAGCGTGGCGAGTGCTGAACGAAACATACATTCCCATTCACACTTATAAAATTAATTAAATAATTTATTATTAATGAAAATATTTACTTATGGAAAATATGTTGTACCGTGTAGCACACGAAGTTGAAGTCACTGTCGCAAGTATCGCCCCAAGTAGGTCGGTCAAAAGTTTTTTTTTTAAATCTCATATACGCAAAGAAAAATCCTTTAGGTTATTTATTTATTTACAACAATTTTTACCATATTCTAGCAAATAAAGATTCTGATTAATTATGATTATGATTACGGACCTTACACTTGAAATGAAGTCAGTCAAAAAGAGGTTAAAGGATATTATGTCAATACACTTTATTACAATGCTTCAGCAATAAATGCATTTTTGTAAATCTATCTAGTATATAAATTTAGATAAGACAGTGAGACAATGCCACCCGATGTTCTGTATTCCGCCTCTACTGAACTATAACAAAATCGGCCAATTGGGCGACTAATTGCATTAAACACACGTCAAACATCAATAGGTATAACATAGAGATACAATCTTTATATTTCAACTACCGAACACTACTAAATAAAATTTAAAAATCAGTCTATAAATTATCTTTCAAATGCTTAATGTTACTATAAATAAAAATATTTGTACGTCTCTATTTCAAAGACTATTACAAACTTTTAAACAATAAAACAGATCGCCACAGCATGTCTTTCCAATGCAAAGACACACTAAAAATCTGCATTAAATCTAGATTTAATGTATTTGCATATGGTATTTCTTTTACGACATGCAAAGAATAACACATTTTATATTTTTATCAAAAGGTGGTATTAAAATGAAAACAAAATGTATATACTTCATAATTTATTTACATCTTTATATAAATTATCACAAGACTAATTTTTATTTATTTTTGAACTTATAAATCACAACATATATATGTCATTCATACATTAATATAATAATCATTGATAGAACATTTCGATTATAAAATCATATTTCAAATAAGGCCATCTTTTTGTGTGCAAGAGTTATTTCACAGAATGTATTCGAGAGCTCAAGATTTTTTTTGTGTATTAACATCTTAACCGAACAGAAAATTCGTGGTATTCTAAACAGCCAATATTACAAAAAGAAATAACATAAAATTACAATTAAATCGACTTACAGACGTTTAAAAACTATACTTGAGTTCAGGAACGATATTTTGAAATCGAGGCACACCATAAAGGTAATACAGATTATAAATATTGTCTTATCACCAGATCCCAAACATCACTCAAGGTACCTTTTGATATGAAACATTAACCCAAAGAGCAACACGACATTACAATTATAGAATTAAAATTTGTCATATTCAAATATTGGCAAAGTATATACAGCCTTATCTTTGGTGATGAATCATAAATAGTGATGGATTCGCACGATAAACACTCATAAAATATCACCGTATATTTATCGACTCCGATTCCATACATCACTAGTTATAAATATTTTCTGCTAAATATAAGGGTTCTAGGAAACTAAGTGGATAGTTATCCAATTAAGACGCAAACGCTAAAGCTAGTCACAAAATGAGGTAGGAAAGTAAAAAATTAGAAATTCAATATTGGATGGATTCATTTTTCGCACGAATCGAAAAAGTTTGGTCGCGTTTTGCATACGAATAAAAAATGTGCAAAAATGGCAACGCTAATATATGTGGTGTAATATCTAAGATACGCATAAATTTAAATTTACCAAGAATATTTGTTTTGTCCTAAAACATTAATACAGCAAGTATTTTTTTAATGCGCACTAATAGTCCTATTGTTCCAACATCGATGGTCCTATAAGTAAGAGTAAGTTTGCTTAAACTGAAAATGAAGTCATTGAGTTTAAAGGCAGTTCAAATAACTTGTAAAGACCGTTTAAAAAATATTTGAACTGCCGACTTAGAAAACTAAATCGATTTTAGTAATCAAAAAACATCGACATGTGACTAACACTATTCACAACACAATCGATAATTTGGAGGTGTAGGATCAACTTGCTAGGGGATAATTGAAAATCTAGTTATGATTCATATCGATATTACTAAAATCACTACCTTCCTTTGTGTCTATTGCTATATTGATCCTTTTTTGCTAAAAATATATATTTGATGTTCTTTTTATTAATTTTTATACAAGTATAGAATATTTTACTGTGATGATTTGGTTATTGCTTAGAATTAAAAACCTCTTGTCATAGAAAAGTAGTGAGATGCTTGCACATTACCTATCATCATCGCAGACAAGCTTCTTTCTCCAATAGGAGTAGCTACGCATAACACAAAACGACCTACAGGAAGAAAACTAAAGTCACTATGTCATGCACCATTCTACCAACCTTGGCGATTCAAAAATAAATATATTACATAACCTTATTCATATTAAGAACACTAAACATATTTTGATAAAGCTCTCAATTTTAAACACTCACTATTCGGAAATCCTTAACGATATATGTACATCTATATATACACTTAATGTATAATACTCTTAATTACAGCTATTAATGAAATTATCATACAATATCAAGTTTTCAGCGATATCACAATGCTGTCGTTTTAATATAAAAAACAAATTAGTCAAAAGACTATACATTCTGAGTGTATAAAATATTTAAATAATATACAATACACACTCGACTAATATTAAAATATCAACTCTAAAATAACACAAATAGCAAGTTTAATATTAATAGCGGCACAGCGCTTATAATTCAGAGACAAACTTATTGTATTTAAAAATAAACTTACGACTTAATTATTCCGATGCCTAAATAATCCAATCCTCTATTCCAAATTCGAAGCGTTAATTCGCGTTATAATCGAAGTGCATCAAATCTGTACAAGTATAAGAATATCATATACTTTCGGTGCATTTTGTTATTTCACAGAACTTATTCTATATAAGCACAATAAAATTAAACTACAGTGAATAATAATATAAGTGGACACTTCAACCAGCCAAAGTTGTCTATTACAACGAACGCAAAACAGAAATAGAACATATATGTACATACATAGAGTTAATTAAATAGAGACGGAAAGATAAATGTGTTGTACATTAGAAAGAGAGAGTTCTTTATTACACAAATCCTTTCTTCTCTACAATCTGTGACCAATCGTAATGGCGGATTGTCAGTTTGACATTTGTAATGGCGCGAATATACAAGAACTTTATGTCAACCATTTAGTTATCTCTACGTAGATATTAAATCAGTGAATATAAAAAAAAAAAACAAATAATATTAAAATCACATTAAGAGTTACAAACACAAAACGTAAGTCAATAAAATATTTAAATAAAGTGACTGTACATCGTGCAAAATATATAAGTACATTGTAAATAGAATATTGCAAAAATATTTATTATCGCTATGTTAATATGAAATATAATTAATATTTACATTTGTTCGCACACGTAATTGCACTTCATATATTGTTTCCACTATAAGACATACATTGGAAAGAAATATTTTTCTAGAAAGAATAAAAAAAATTGACTAAAACAAAAAACGCTACTCTAAATATTTTCTATTCTTTCTAGATTTATCGCGAAGCTTAATCAACAATTCCACTTTCCATGATACCTGGGATGAGTTCGTAAAATGTTTATGAAATTGCCAAAGCTTATTGGATCGAAGGTGTCGTCATGTGATAGAGGCATACCATGCATCACAAAGACAGCGTATCACGTATGAGTTTCCTGACCGTGTTGCCCACCGAGGTGGGGGGCGCGCCGGACAGATTGTAATGTATCTTAAACAGGTAGGGTTGTATATCCGAATACGACGTATCGAATATCAGATCCGCGTCCGAACGGCTCGGCATCTTCGGCACGTACTCGTGACGGTTGATTATCTCCGTGATGAAGACGATTTTGTCCTGTAACATCTCTACCACACTCTCGTGTTTGCTGTGCATGTCCTGTTCAGTTCGGGACTCGGTGAGCTCGCAGCACACCGTCCACACCTCCCAGGGCACGCACTCTGGTTGGAAGGGCCAGCGAGCTCGTCGCTTCTGGAAGAACTCCAGGCTTATCGAGCCGCGCGGAGGGGACGACGTGGAATCGAGACCTCGGAGTAATTCGGAGAAGTCCGATATCTCCCTCTTCACGTTCTTCCCCAGCGCCCCGGACTCGCAGCACACGTACGTGAAATCGATAAAATCGCAGTCGACGTCCACGTAACTGACGGTACGTATCGAGTAGCTCTCCTCGTTGTTATAAGTGAACTTGCCACTCGAGCGGTGGAAGAGAACAGTGTGGAATATGCTGGCGACCACCTCGTCCACTTGGCTACCTTCCATGGACATTTCGAACGCTATGCTCCGTGCGTTCATCTTGCCGTTGTCACTGGCAAGCCGCACTACCACTGACTCGCACCAAGGACATAATCACCGACCGAGCGCTGTTTACTGACGTCCGGAAAGAATCAGGGGAGAATCACTAGTGACGGGGGCGGAGTATCGAGCCATCTCAGTGGAATACGCTACGTCAAGGTCCACACTGAAATGGAGAATGACTCTTTTAGAATTATCTCTAGTCCCTTATTTATACTTATCAGATAAATTGCTTACCATTACATAATATTAACTAATTGCTTGCTAATTAATTAATTGCAATTATTATTCGACTAGCTACCACTGAAAAGTATTTAGAACTTTTTTCGAGAACTCTCTCAAATTGCCTAGGTATTATTCTGCGTCTACCCGCATATTATTTTAGTTGATATCAAAAAACACAACTCTGTCAGGTTTGTTTCTAGCTAGGCCCTAAATCCTTATATTACAACGTGTATGTACCCGTAATTAGATTGTTCTTTTTGGACACGTTAAATATGTAGATATATTTATATGTGTGTGCGTGTGTGCGTGCTCCAGGTATGTCACTTACCCATATATTTGAGTGTGCCACACAGGGTGGTGGTCCGGGAACCTATCGATAGCCACTTGGATAGGCCGAAGTCTACCAGCTGAATGTGGTAGTCGCTGTCTAGGAGTATATTCTCGGGTTTCAGGTCCCTGTATATGATGCCGGCGTTGTGGAGGAAATCTGAAAATTATAAATAATAAGATCAGAATGTGTCAGATTTTTCTAGATTTCATAAAAGGCTGTACAGAAAGTGTAACTGGCACCGCAACTCACCATCTCATGTTTAAATAGGATATATTCCCTTTTATGGATACATCATACAACATTTATGCATAACAGCTTTGAGTGGGACCTGATCAAAAACCACCGCGGGTGCTTTGGTCCTTCTGTATTGAGGTGTCCCGATTCCCGAATCACTGAGCAATAGGGCACATGCATCAGTAACCTGGGATAGTGCATTCTTAACTCGTTCATGTTGCTCGACTGCCGAATTGCCTTTATCTTCTTTCAATGGTTATTCAACTAACATGAAAAACCTCTTGTCAGGAAACCTTGAGATGGCCCCTATACCCTCGTAGCTTCCATTCATTGATACGGTAATAGCTACGCCCCTTATCTCTCTCCTTCCTCAGCAGTTAAGTTTTTAAACATACATACATACAGCAACAGAAAGGGATCTTCTTCCAGGTGGGAAGACGATCTCCGTGCAGTTGCCGGTCCGTATTGGATGCGAGTGGCAAGGAATTGGCCATCTTAGCGTTCATTGAAGTAGGCCTATGTTCAGCATTGGACGGATAAAGGCTGATGATGATAATATAGCAACAGTGATTAAATACCACCCTGTATATCCCATCTAATTGGTATGGTGGCCCTTTACCAAATTACCTATTCGCCTCAAGTTGAACATACCTATAGCAACAGCAATCTCAGCGACGAATATCTTGACAAGCTCCTCTGGTAACTTCACGTATTTATCTAGCAACGCCAGCAGCTCACCGCCGGGTATGTACTCTGAAACTGTAACACTTAGAATATTAGAGTATTATACTTTTAAATATTTTAAGGTTATATTTTAAAAAATACTCCAAGCCAATAACAAGAGCTGCTGATTTGGTTGAAACATAATATCTAAGAACCACCGCTAGAAAACTTACATTCAAATAAAAAAGCAGCATCCAAATTAGTACACCCCTTTTATAACTACGGGGCTACAGACAGACAAACTTAGCGATCTAACTTGTAACACCCGTCTCTTTGTATCGGGGGTATAACTAACTAACTATAAGGTAACGCTTGCGTGATTACGTCTAGCGAATGGACACACATTCACCTACAATCAGGTTTGCCCCTTGAATTATATAAATTATAAATGATTAGCATGGGAAGGGGTGTATACCGTATAGGTACTATGATAAAATATGCCTGCTTGGTAACAAAACGAGTAAGCATTGATAATACCTCTATGAAACATAGGCATTGAAAAATGACATTTTAATATAATATTATGTACATATAATATCTATGGACGCTTTTACACCACATCAATCTGGTCCCGTGGTAAGTTCTCGAAGAACTTGTGTTACGGGTACCAGGCAACGGAAATAAATTTAATACTCTTATACTATACATATTATATTTAAGATTTTTATTATATAATACACATATTTAATACACATCCATGACTCAGGAGGCAGGAATGCAGACAACTTTTTGTTCCGTGGCGGAACGGATTCGTACCCGCTGCCTCCGGCTTAAGCGCCAACACGCTAACCATTGAGCCACATATGTCGTTTAATTCACTAATTAATACATTTCTTCATTCATTAGGTTTCATAAGAAGTGCCCTAGTACGATTACTAGTCGTAGAGTCTACATCTTGAGGATGCCTCGGTGTCGGGGCGAAACGTGCGTAATGTTTGGTGGTGGGTATTTTACTGTGGTTGTGGTGCATGTGGGATGGTGGTGCTTGCGAGTGTACGCATATGCAGTGTGCGGTGCGGTGCGGTGTGTGTGAAAGGAGGGCGGTGCTATATGCATGCATATGAGTGCACTCGCACATTTGCTGTAAAGACTGCGTGTTTCGCGTGATAATTGCTAATTAATATAATATAATTTAATATCTTATATAACGGATTTCCGTAAAGTAACGCCTGATTCTATTAACTAGTGCCCTAGTAATCAATACATAAGACCATTCGCTGTTATTATCACAATGACTATCTTTATTCATATAATTCTTATATGCGTGTGTATGTGACTGAAATCCTCCTAAGCGGCTGGACCGATCTTAATGAATTTTTTTGTGTATATTCAAGTAGGTTTGAGAACAATTTAGATTCTTTAGAATTAGACTTTAGAAGAATTTAGAACAATATGTTTCACTACAATGTGTTGTGTACAGAACTATTAAAGTTTACAATACTAACTGCTCCTACAGGTTAAAAATTTCATATTCGTAGTTAGGTTAAATTCGGTTCTCCAGTGTCACTTGGTTGACGGATATTTATAGTTAACTGCGTTCAGAAACTTGAAATGTCCTAAAAAGTTTCAATTGGTTGTCGAATTTTTGCGTGTTCAAGTGGATTCGAAAACGATTTATTACAATTCTTCGTTCCAATACATGTTTTGTACAAGAGAACGTCTGTTGGGACCTCTTGTTATGTATGAAATAATAAGTCTCGAAAATCATACGAACAATTCTACACAGCGGTTTAAGTCGTCAAAAATTTTACTCTGGCAGAAAGAATTTAGACGTGATTCCGAAACGCTTAGAACACGACACATGTGGCAGGCGGAATTAGATATAGGTACCATAGAATAAGGCCTTATAATTTTATGCCAACAAATATAAACACAGGTGTAGATTAACAACTCTGTAACTATGTAGAAATTGTCATGTCATGAGGTGTCTTTATAAAAACCATCAAAACTATAAACAAACATACGGGTCAATGCCCGAGGTAAATTCGCCATGCTGATCAATTAGGTATATGTTTTTTGTGCGAGAACTATTTTACTTGTGAATTGAATTGTCCAAAAAAACTAAGCTGCCTAGCTGACTGTTGTTCGTTTAGGACAAAGAAATATACCTGTAAGCGTTTTGCGATTTCGCTTCAATTTAAAGAGACACAACAACGTAAATAAAAACATGATATAGTAATGTAAACAGTAAATGTACTATACATTTACTGTTTACATTAAGGCAACGCACTGTTAAACAATAATTCTAATACCGGACAGGCGCCAGAGGAGACTGAGCATCCTGAGCGGGGCGAGGCTCTCCATACGCACGCGAGCTTATAACTAAAGGACGTAAACGACAAAATGGTTTTTCTTATTTTATTGCGTTAAAAACTATAATGGGAGAAATTCCTTCTATAACTTTAAAGAACATGTATCATCTACGAAGAAAGAGGCTTAAGCCGGTCCCGTTTGCACATATGTGGCGGAACAATCAGCGCCACAATACTGAATCGCGCTATCAAAGTTCTCACACATCACAGCTCGTCGCTTTACATACAACGGCTGAATTGATAGCAAGTGGGCTTCGGCCTGGCCGAGCATACTATCTCGCTCGGTCGGAGATCTCCCTTTACGCCTTTCACCTATAAATCCCACACATAAGATGTGAAACTCTTTTTAAAAAGAGGTAGGTATGTTTGATAATTTTATTCTGTTACAAAAGTTACCTACCTAATCATATATTAAAAACTAACAAAATAAGGTTTTTATGATGCGTCCTCTTAATACCTTTTTTTGGGACGCATATACTAATTTCAATGCTGCCGCATAATTCTTACCCGTGATTATAATCATGTTATAATTTTTAAAACATGATTATAATCACGGGTATATAAACAATAAAAATAACATTATAGAACATACCAGGTCGCACAATTGCCTCCAAGTTTTAAACAAATATCTACTCGGAGAACTTCACTTACGAGACAAGGATAAAAAATAAGCAGCTTTATACTTATCATTAATTATTGTAAATCATACACAAGCATACATTATTTGCAATAAATGTGTTTTATTTTACCTAATATTTCAGGGCGTTTAAAATCTTGAGTGGGTCACGAAGGAGTACGAAATTTACCGGGCATAGCAGAACAGAGTTTGGGAAACGCTGTTATAGACAAAAGAAGGAACACGGGAAGACAGAGGTTTAGAAATGGGATAGTTGAGGTTACACAAGTCGCTCATCTTTCCATACAAACGCAGAACAGTAATTACTACAATGTTTGACGTTGACCATCAAAAACTAAGGATAATATAAATTGATCTCGTTGTTATCTATGTCTGTATGTACCCAAAATCCTAAAAAAAATATACCTTTAAAAGATACAAGCTTCTAAACTTTCGTATTTCAACACTGATTTTAGCCCAACTTCGGGCGAAAATAAATAGTATACAGAGCACGAAAGCTCGTACAGACATATTTTAGTTATTCGAAAGTTGAAATAAATTTAGTTTAAAAAGATACACTTAATAGTTTTTCTATAACAACTGTTTTGCTAAAAGGACATTTTCGGAATGAATCATTGTGCATTTCATTCTAGCACACATGTTCGCGCCTTATGTCAGGTGAGATAGCAATCATTTTTTTAGAGTTTGCGTCGTCGACTAGTTCAACCTTAAGGACGATCCATGTCGTATAATCGTGGAAAGAATGGCGTTTATTGTTCTAGTAGATGATGTGATAACACCAAGATGACTCTAAGAAGAATAAACGTCCAAATTAACAACACAAGTTATTTTTTTCGCGTTCATGTATACTATACACGTGGAAGAAAACAATAAAGCAAATTATAGTAGAACAAATAGCAACATTATTACCTACTTCGATAAATTAAGTACTGTTTCCCCGCCCTCCAAGGTTGAATATTAGTCACAATTGTACGGAAGTGATACAAATACATACATACAAGCTGATTAAAAAAGATGAGCCCGATTGTTACAATACGAGCACGGCTCGGCTCTTCCCTGACCCGTGAATTTGTAAAGAGGTCGTGCAAGAAATACGCGTCCCATGTTACAATGAAACATATTCATCCAAGAAATGATAAAAGTATTCATCATCGTCGTCATCACTTCCATCATCATCATCATCATCAGCTTTAGTAAAATTTTAAACACCTATACTATATTATTATGTGATGACCAACTACGTGCAGTGGCCGGTCTTTTTAAAGATGGAGCAAACGGAAAACGTTTCACCTGGTGGTAAGTGATAACCGACATCCATATATACCCTCTACACCAGGTGATTAGCAGGTGCGCTGAAAGGCCGGTCCTGGTAGGATTAGGCATTTATTGATTATTTTTTACAAAAAAGTTTACAGGAAATAAAAGATGTGAAATTTTAATCTGTACAATGTCTTTTAATTTTAGAGTATCATATTACGGGAAATCGCGCTCCTCCAGCGTCCTTTAAAAGGGGTTTCCTCCAGCTGCAGAAAGGCGGAGGCAACCAAGCACCAACTGGTGACTATATAAACACTGAAGGAAGATAGATTATGTCATTAACTAACTAGAAGAACTAAAATATAGTAGTTTTATGGATTTTGATTGATGGGGGCTTTTGACACGTGGGAAACATTATATTGATATATGAAGTAAGGAAATAAGAGGAGGTGCCCTTTCTTTAAACTTACAACTGTAAGTGAGTACCCGATCCGCCATCTTGAGTGCCCTTTTTACAGTAGTATTCTCAAGTATTCTCTATACAGTTTGTGGTTTTCTTGTCAAAATCCTAGCAATGGTAGCCATGTTAAGTGCCGATTTGAGTTGTAGTTTACACCTTTTTTTCGTAGGTATGGTCAGTCCTTCTATACATATTATGTCTATGTCTTTTTTTTATGTTAGTTGGATAGGCAAACTGGCAAACGTGCCACCTGATGGTAAGTGGTCGACGTCGCCCATGAACATAAAATAGTTTACCTTTTTTTTTTTTCCTTTAACGCCGGTAAATGCTCTGAGGCATCCCGCCTGGGGAGTGGGTCTCCCCATGTGGGTATGTGGGACTCGCTGCGCCCGAAAGATGGTAAATGAACGCAGCTCAACCCACTAAAACCCGGCGAGTGCCACCAATGCCGCCTTGGTGAGGTGCCCCGGATCTGTTAAGCTAACAGGGCACCTCGACGGCTAGTCAGTCCCGCAAGGGACCGACGCCACCTCCACAGAGGGGTTGTCCCGCACCACAGAACCACCCCTCCCAACGTCGGGACAGTACAATGGAGTGAGGTTCCCATCCTCACCCCTTGCCCCCTGCTCTTTTGTCCCCACTTCTTATAAGAGGGGCACAAAGAGCCCCCTCGGCTCAATTAGCTTCGCCCAAGGTGCTGGGCTCACCCTAGGCTACTGAGCCCCACCGCCACGTCAAGGCCTGAACCACGGTGGGGATAAACTAGTTTACCTGGAACGAGCCCAGGCAACTCGTTTATGTGTTGTCTATCCTGAGACATAAGATGTTAAGTCTCGGTGCCAGTAATTACACTGCTTGTCTTGCCCTTCTCTCCGAAACAAGGCAAAGCTGTTTCACGGGAGAAACAAGCAAGATGGTGGTACCCACGCAGCCGGGAGCGCGGCACAGCGCTTCCCTCCCACCGGTAAAATGTCTTGATACAATGTTCTTTATTCCATAAAAATAAATTTTCCGCTCAAACGATTGTTTGTATAAGATAATTTACATAGCGGCATATGAAATTCGGTCGTTGCGTAGAAATTTGTTCAAGTGTAATGACTGTTAAGGCAAACACGATAATTAGAGCGAAATAGGATAAGCATTCATCATCATCATGTATTTTATGCTGCACTTCGAATAGTATTAGTAAAAAAAATGTAGTGATCTGATATACTGAACCAAGATTTCAGTTGAAAATCAGGGTCAGAAAACATTTTCCTGACACAATGCTGAACTTGTCCATTTTGAACCACACGAAACACTTTATATTAAAAACTAGCAGTTGCCCGCAGCTTCGCCCGCGTTAACTTAGATTTACAGCCGTATACGTATTGATGATGATTCTTTTTATAGCCTAAGATACTCATTATAACATCGGCTATATGTCAGTGAAAGTCCCGTAAAAATCGGCCCAGCCGTTTCAGAGATTAGCCGGCACAATCAGACAGACAGACAGACTGAGACAAAAATGGTAGAAAATGCTATTTTGGTATATGCACCGTGTATACATCCACATTTAGTGAAAAGCGGTTATTTTGATATTACAAACAGACACTCCTATTTTATTCATTTGTATCAATATAGATGTATAGATGTTTGTTTGCAATTATTGTTTTTAATTTTGTCTTATTTTTAGGTTGTGCGATCAAAAATGTTTTCTCTGTGTATCTCTTCATGCGTGTCTCCTATTTGTGTCGGATAAATGTTTCTTTTTTCTTTCCAGAAGACGTTATTTCTTGTTGTTTCATGAGACACACGAATCTAACTACACGAAAACGGAGGAAATCTTGAAACCCACAGGATTCAGATATGAGAATTAATAACGGCAACTGGTAGACGTTCGAAATATTCACAAAATATTTAGTTGCATTATGCATATTGTGTCCACTTTAATAAAAAAATATTAAATTAATAAAAATAAATATTTATATTAACTTTGGGGGACTCCCAATCCAACAAACGTGATTTTTCTAATGTCGTATATTATACTAGCTGTTGCCCGCAGCTTCGCCCGCAGCCGTATGCGGTTTAATGATGATTATTTTATAGCCTAAGTTACTCCTAATAACATCAGCTAATGGTCAGTGATACTCCCTTCAAAATCGGCCCAGCCGTTTCAGAGATTATCCGGAACAAACAGGCAGACAGACAGACAGACAAAAATGGTAAAGAAGGCTATTTTGGTATATGTCCCGTGTATACATCCATATGCATTCAATAAAAAGCGGTTATTTTAATATTACAGACACTCCAATTTTATTTATATCCATTGTATAGATAATGGTACGGACCCCTTAATGCGCGAGACTGACTCGCACTTGGCCAGTTTTTTTATTTCTTAATTTCCTCATGTAACCTAACTACCGTATTTATATACGAGATATTCTCGTATATAAATACGGTATTCCAATCTATTTATTTATGTATTTCAGTGTTGCGCTGATAAGGTGACCGGGTTTTGAAGACAAATGCGCACTACGGTTTATATAGCTATTAAAATATTTTAACACCTGTCTGTATACTATATACACGAGGGTTGTCACATATTTTTAAAGCTATAATATATTCATGGCAGTCATATATTTGTTTCAATATTAAACACCATGTTTTATTTTATGTTCCGTAAGCATTGTTGTGTTTTGAGAGAAGGGCATAACAGGCAGTAGTAACTATTGGCACTTTGCCTCTAGTTTCCCGGGACAACTAACAAACTCACTTCAGGTGGTACGTCAGCCAGTCTGCCTATACTTATAATATCAACCCTTATGTCCCACTAGTAATCAGCGCATCGGCCATTAGTGCGGTCGCACATGCTGAACTGATTCCTTTTTGACCTTAACCTTTTTTGACGTGACTACGTCTTATAATTCGATGGAACCGGCTGCACGAACGAAAAAACATGACGCATGCGGCGTTACCTCGTTGTGAGGCGTCCTATTTTCTTATGACGTTGTCACGTTCAACTATTGTCAGTAAACCGACTTTACAGACAACCGATTTTTTTACATATTTTCAGATATGTACGTGTATTTTTTGTGTCAAATGAAGCTAATTCTTTCTTTCTTTCTTTAGTGGGCAGGGGTCTCCTCTGAATTGGGCGAGGAAGGTGTTGGGCCATAGTTCACCGATGCGCTATCCCAATGCGGGTTGGTGAACTTCACACACCTTCAAAAACTTTTAATCTCATCAGGCATGCAGGTTTCCTCGCATGTTTCCTTCACCAGTGAGCAAGCGATGGTCTCATGTTCAGGTGCACGTCCAAATTTAGAAAAACCACAGGTGAATGTAATCTTACATAAATATCTCACAAGCAGCCTATCGTATCCAAAACTATCCTATCTCTCGTTAGGCGACGGCACAGTTTGCAAAATTTAATTAAAATCGGTTTAGAAGTTTATTATCGTGGTCAAAAAACGTAAAACGTGTTTTTATATATAAAGATGCATAGTTTTTTTCGAAACGGCTATACTTTTCGACCTTTAAGTTCTAAGATAGTCTTTTTATGACCGTTCTCATCTGAAAGTCTTAGGATAGGCAACAGTCGAACGAGTTCCCCAGGCTATTCCTAGAACAGCTCAATAGTTCATTCAATATATTTTTTTTTATGTTAGCACCTACATTAAAAAAAACTACTGGAATATTTCCCCAATTGGCAAGGCAAATGTTTTCTATTCATCTCTCCCGGGCGTAAATGGGCCAACTTGAGCAACCTTGGGTAGGGCGGACGCGTTAGAAAAATTATCTCCGACGGTCGCTATTTTGGGAAGGACACTTGATCTGATTAATCTTGGTTTGGCGTTGTAGTTTTACTAATAATACTACGGAAAAGTCGAAAGGAAGTGTTATGTTTTAAGCCTATGTATGTATGTATTAATTTAGTATGATTTAATTGGTCTCCATTGGTCCAATGTTTTATCTATGGTACGAACGTATGTATATGGCTTTTGACAACGCCTGGTGGCCCGCTCTCTTACATAGGCTCAGGCTCATCGGATGTCCACACAACATCTTTGGACTCATTCACAGCTACACTCACGATCGCACAGTCACACTTGATCACGCCTGCTCCAGGGTTTCAAAGACTATATCAAAGGACTGCATCCAAGGTTCGACCTGTGGTCCTCATCTGTGGAACATTATCCTTGACGAACTCCTGGATATCGATTTACCTCCGGGCTGTCGCATTCAGGCCTTCGCAGACGACGTCCTCCTGATCGCATCGGCCCATTCTGCGACTGAACTGCAGGATGCCATTAACACTGCACTACATACAATCGCTAGCTGGGGCAAGGGGGTTAAACTCACTTTCAGTCCCACAAAAACACAGGCATTGGGGTTTAGTGCCAAAGCCAAACAAATAAACATCACCATGGACTCACACCCTATACACTTCCAGAGCGACATCAAACTTCTCGGTGTCATTCTGGATGAAAAACTTAACTTTCACAAACATATCCACTACATAATCAACAAAGCAACACGTCTATTCAACAGACTCACCTTTTTTGCCGCAACACATGGGGGGCCCACCCCGAAAACACTCGCACGATTTACTTACAAGTGATACAGCCCATCATCAAATACGCCGCCGGAGTATGGGGCCACGTGGCTGCTAAGAAGTGCGTGAGGAAACGTCTCCTCAGCATGCAGAGGGCCTTTGCTCTTAGAACAATTCGCGGGTTCAGAACAGTGTCCACATCTGCTGCCCTCGCACTCGCCATGTTTACCCCCTTGGACCTCAAGGTCAAGGAGGTGCACCAAATCGAAGCCACCCGCCTCTCAGGCGTTTCCCCACAGACATTACGATTGAACAACATACACCGCCACACCTTCTCTTACATCCAGCACACAGACATACACCTAGCACACACACGCTCTGCAACCAAGACGAGGTTCAGAGCTTCCAGTCAGATACTCACCCTCATACCATCCACACATTTACAGATGGAAGCAAGCTTGAGGACGGTACTGTGGGGGCAGCCTTCGTCTGTTACGGCGAAGGGCGGAGCCCGGTCAGCAAAAAGTTCAAACTTCACGACAGCTGTTCTGTATTTCAAGCTGAACTTCTAGCCATTCTTAAGGCCTACGAGTGGGCCTTCTCCCATCAACAGACACGCACAGTAGTATACTCAGATTCGCTAGCTGCCATTCTCGCCACTCAGAATCGCAGCAATACACACCCCTTGGTCGCTCAAATACACAGCATCATACATAAAATTTCCGGGACCGTTGAGATTGCGTGGGTCAAAAGCCACACGGGTATTGTTGGCAACGAAGCTGCGGACACAGCCGCAAAAAGGGCGGCTAAATTGCACAAGGCCCCGGACTATGCCCCAATAATATTATATTAATACCCCATTTCATACATAAAACACTTGAAACGAACTCAAAACGCTTCAACCTGGCAATCTAGGTATGAGAGCGAGCCACATGGACAATACACAAAACGACACTTACCCACACTGACACACAAAAAAGTTACGCGCACTCACTGACACCACATTCACATTGACTCAAGCATTGACTGGACACTCATACACTAAACACTATCTCCACAGATTCAAAATTGTCGAGGATGATGCCTGTTCTTGTGACGGGACAACGTCTCAAACCATGGATCACGTTCTCGAGGATTGCCCTCGATTTGCCGCGATTAGATTGGACCACCAGATCCTCTGTCAAAGCCTCCAAGTGAGCCCGTTCAGAGTGGGGTCTGTTTTGAAACACAAGCAAGCTGTAGTTTTTTTCGCTAAGCTCGCCGACTCCATCCTGAGCAGGCTAAAACATTTCAATGGACTGACATAAGTGTACATAATCTCCCGGAATCGACATTTATACTCTTGTTTCTTTTATCACGACATTGTTTTAATATTTATACACTATGTAAATAACTTTACATTATTCTTTATAATAACACATTTGTATAAAAAAAGGAAAAAAAAAACAAACAAAAAACAAAAAAAACAAAGATAAAAAAAAAAAACAAAAAAAAAACAGAAAACTAAAGACAAGACAAAAAAAAAGAACTAATTCTATTTTATTGTATCTTTCTATTTTAATTGTAATTTTATATTTATTTAATACACGTTGTACATAGTATTACTTATACTTTATACTGACTCAAAATTTTTAGTTGTTAATAATAGCACTTAAAAAAAAAAAGAGGATAGGAAAAAAAAAAAAAAAATTGCTTAAAACTAGTTATTGTATCTCTCTCTATTGTATTGTTTTTTACATTTTGTATGTAACTTCATTGCCTTCATATATTACATATATATCATATATACATACATAAAAAACATATTTTCATTCTTTCTCATTGTCATCATCCTTCATCTCACTTTCATTCCTCAGTAAGCCTGGCTCAGTGGTACAATGTATCAAATCGCATAACCCGCTGGACTCACCTACCATACATTAGCACTCATTTTAATTCCACCGTCTCCTAAAAAAAACCTACCTATAAGGAAAAAAAAAATTTCGATAGCTGTGTGTACTCTGAATGTAACAAATACATTATTCTAACTAATAACATCATTAGACACTACTAAAAATTTCTAATTTTCGCAGAATCATAATCAAAACATATCCCTAGCTTAAATACACAACTAACACAGAAATAAGTTACATAAGAGTACACGCAGCATTAGCACCCGAATCAACTCATTTGGAAAAAAAAAAAAAAGTATGTATATGTATGTATATTATTATCCAGTATTATTATTACTATCCAACATTCAGTAACCACCTGTAAAAAATAGAAGAAGGGGAATTTCGTGGTCGCGTCATAGTTTCCACTGTTAGTTTTCAATGTTTTTAACGGTACCTGTACGGGCCAGAACGTTCATTTCGCGGCGTAAGCAGTTTACGCCACATTACTCATTATCCAATTAGTAGTGCTCTGGCAACCAAAGTTCGCGGCTCTATCATTTTATGATCTATTCATAATTATCAGTTTAAATATATCAAAATTTATTCTAAGCTTTTCTATCATTGTATCAACTAGTTTTTCTATCAACCAAAGACTGTACGGGTACGTCTGCACCAGTATATACTTTGTGGTCCTTCGGGCCGGATTACTAATTGTTGTTGATTAAAATGTAGACGCATACGGGTTGATAATGATCATGAAATATTAAATAAGATATTCAGATATTTTAGCTTATGCTAAGAAGGCCAATCTTTTTATTGTAATCAGATGGAGATGATTAAATATTATTCAACCTACATCTTAGTTTCCATACCAGAATCTTAACTTCCCTAAACCACTACTAATCAACCAAATATTGCAATACCTCACCACAACTATTATAGATTTTAATTAAAAAAAATCGGTTGTCTGTAAAGTCGGTTTACTGACGATAGTTGAACGTGACAACGTCATAAGAAAATGGAACGCCTCAGAGCGAGGTAACGCCGCATGCGTCATGTTTTTTCGTTCGTGCAGCCGGGTCCATCGAATTATAAGACGTTGTCACGTCAAAAATAGTGTGTTCAAGTGGATTCGAGAATGGTTTATAATTTAGATTCACAATTCAATATATCTCTATAAAATGTTTTGTACAGTATTTACGTCTGTCGGTTCCGTTAGTATCTATATACTATCCCAATAATTTAAAGTTGCTTAAATAAGTTTTTTCATCCATTCATAATATCATTGGATCCGCTCAATAGGTACAGTCCTAATGGTAATTCACATTATCAGCCTAGGTTTAAATCAACACGAATGTATACCAAAACGATAAAACGCTAATGCCGGGAACCATTACCCCCTTATCAATGCACAATATTAGCTGAGTTGTCGCCTGCTTCGTTAAGTAATGTAACATTAAGATAACACCTATCAATAATAGTAATCAAACCATATTTCACGTTACAAATAAGCTCACGGAGAGAGTATTTTTCAAACAGTTGCTATAGGTAGCAAATCTTTAAAATAAACTCTAAAATATGTACCTACCTACTTAAGGCAGAAATTCTTAAAAATGACTAGATACTTTTTGAGTATGAACAGAGTCACCTCAGCGACAGGCTGGTCTCAGCGAAGGTCAGACTACTCCTTGTGAGAAGGGACGGCGCGGCCGCCACTAAGTAGTTCCCACGACGTCGTGCCATACTGAACCCAGATTCCCAACCTCAACCCGACACGAACACAGGGGCGTTACTGGAGGCGCATTAAGTAGCGCCTCTCACCCGCTCGACGTCCACCTTGTGGGACATTTCAAGACACGTCCCCTCCGATAATCGAAGTGAGATCGCGACGCGGGTGTGCTGGGCCGAGTCACGAGTTCCCACGGGGGTCACTGGCCAGGGCAGTGGCTGCCGCCCACAATTCTGTACGATACCCCCGAAATCACTCTTATTGCGATGACCCGTTGCGCCGGGCGCAGCTAGGCCTTAATTATCGCGGTAAGGTGACCCGCCGAAATGGGTGCACCATGCGTCGCCTTACACCAGCAGACTTCCGAGTATAGCTGCCTGCAGGCGGCGCTGGGTCCTGCGAGGTTCAGGAGGAGTTTGCCCAGCGCACTTGCCGCCTTCACAACTTTCGATCCAAACATTAAGAAATGTGGTCCGAAGGTCCGCCCTCCGTCAAGGATGAGGACCAGATAGTTGATATGGGGGCTCGTCCTGACCCTCCCCCCTCCGACCTGGAGCAGCCCCTGGTCCACCCGGTCTCGCGGAAGAGAAGGGCTTCAGTCTTCTCCACTCTGACCTGAAGTCCTATAAATTGGCTATTATATGGCTGATCACGAGGATACATGGCTCACCTGGGTTAGTCTCCGATGAATATGTTCATAGATGACGTTCACTTTTTACCATTAGATAGGTCATGTGCCAGTTTGTCTATCAACTAACATTAAACACACGGATGTTCATTATTCATCGAGCATATAACCGGATATAGTAATGTAGCTCACATTACTATACAATTCCGAAACTTGTCAGTGATTTGTCACTGACGTAATATCAATTCAACCAACCGGTGATCTGTACGTCCCATCGGCCAATTATCGATCAATGGCCATTAGTCGGCCAATCAGAGCGCAGAACCGGCGCAGCGTCGCAGCACAAATTTGTCGGAATTTGTTTACTTACAAAACACATAACATTACCGCTCTATTCCGGTTATATGCTCGATGTCATTAATTAAATTTAAGGTCATGTGCCAGTTTGTCTATCAACTGACATAAAGATGTCTATGAATTAACTTCGGCCCTAATGAGTAAATGTGCGAGTGATTGGGTCCCCAAGTCGACATGGCCTCGACATGGCCGACGTTGACTGCCTCCCATTTACCAGGACGATCATTGTGACCAACCTGTTATCGTATACAGCTGGTCAAGGACCACACAGAACGTATAATCAAATTTCAACATGATTAAATTGTCTTTCATCGCTAGACCAGAGCCAAGGGTGAGGGTCTCCCGGGCTCGGTGGTGTCTATTAGATTTCCCCATCAAAAAAATATATAAGTTCATTAAGTTAGGATACACACAAGGACAGTCGGGTACAAAAGCTTGTTCATACGATAGTTAGGTATATCGTTCTACGTAGCCATATACGTCCAGCCTCCTGCCGGTCTACTCTTGACACTCGATCCTATCGAAATTTAAGATTGGGATCGAAAATAGGCTACAACTAACGCACAATTTGACTCGATTACAGTGAAATTTTATGTAACTAATTGAAATCTTGATTTCTCGATCTTGTTCATACATATTTCCCTATTTCGTACTCTTGACAACATTTTGACGTTGAAGTATCGACTTCGAAATTGAGATTGGGATCGAATTTACACAGTTCATAGTTCAACAAAACTAAGTTTTTAGTGTCAGATTGCGTTGTTTAAAGTGTTTTTTATTAAAATTATGGCACGATTGGCACTTCTTTTTGGATATATTAGGATAGATCTAAGACAAAGGCGAAATCTAAGAAAAATGGCGCGTTATATGCCAATAATGCGTTCACCATGAGTGATGAGTTTAAGAGATATTAATATCGCCTCAGCAAGGAGCTTTGAAGTTGTTCATAGCGATTTGGATTTGTATCTACCATCTAGTGTCTACGCGTTATAAGGTATGTCAATAGAAATATCTATAATCTAACCTCTTCTGTAGTTCATCTTTTCTCTTTATTTACGGCCTATGTAGGATACATAAAAAATATATCTCAAATTATTTTATTATTGATTGGTTCTACATTGTTCTTCATATTATGTGATACCTATCTATTAATACAAATCAAAGTGCTAATTATAATAATCTATTTGACTTATTGAGTTACATATATTTGCATTATTTTATGAAAACTTCCAAATAACATCCGTAGTAAGTGCTATTGATGGTACTCATATGGCTATCATACGCCCAGCCCAATTTTTTTTTAGGTTTTATAATAGAAAAGGATTTCACATAAGAATTGTTTTACAATATTTAGCTTCTAATATTTAAATGTAACACAGTTTTTATTTCCCTGTCTATATATTTGGCCATTGATTGATATAATCTATATTACAATCACAGTATTTATAAAAATAAGTACAAAAATACTTAAAAATTAGTATTTTATTATCTTTTCATTTTCAATAAATAAACACCAAGATGACGATTCACTAAAATACATAACAATAATAATTTGTATGTGGTCTGTCAGAACTTGAGCTATTATTTTGGAAAGCCTTGGCACCAGCATTACAGGTAAATTAAGAAAGAAGATGATTTCTATTTTTTTTTTTTTGTTTAGTTAGGTACTATATTTTGAAATTTGATGTCTATTCAAAATTGCGCATAAGCTTTTTTTTATAGCAGCAATACACATTACGCCAGAATGTATAATTTATTTTGCGTTTAATGCTTTAAAAAATAAGTTTAGGTTTAATTTAAGGAACTACATTATAATAGATTCATTATTGGAGACATATTTTAATTTAAAAAAAAAAAAACATAAAACATCATGTGTTGAATTTTATTTTGTTATAACGGCCACATCGGTCGTCGATTCCAATTTCAATTCAATCGATTTGTTCAAGTGTACCAATATACTCCAGATTGGAACTGGAACTGGATTGAATTCGTATTGTTGTGAGATTGGAACTGCAGTCAAGAGTAGGCCGGCTGCATGTTCAATACTAGATAACATCACCGGCCGAGCGGCTGACTATCACTTCCCCACCTAGTGCGTGATCTTTGAACGTCGAGCCTGTCTTGAGCCTGACATCGTATATGTGAGATCGATAACCTCAACACTGACGGATTACCATGAAAACTGGCAAATATTTATTTTATGTATTTATTTTTTATGAAACGCCATAAGGTAGCCTCGCAGAGATAAACTCAGTAAAGCTGTTAGGTTATTTTATTATCATACGAAGTAATTAATGTATAACGTCGCTTTAACCGCAGCTTTGCTTCCATAAATAACCTAACAAAAAGGAAGAAAATTAGAGGGCGTTTTCAATTACTTTTCCATTTTCCAACGGAAATTAAACGTGCCCCATAATAAAAGTTCAAGTTATTAACCTGACCGACTCAAAACGCCTCGGTGGATTCACGTCTCACGATTCGTTGCGAGGTGACAAGACAAACAAACACATTTATAATTTTAGTTAGGATTTAGATAAAGGCAGATAAAGTTCAAGAACGAGATACAAATACGCGTCATTGTAGGCATAGAGCTTTAGAAAGTCTATATATACGACTTAGGGACCTTCAAGAAAAGAGCATACTCATATCTAAAAGGCCGGCAACGCACCTGCTGATTCCTCTGGTGTAGCGGGTGTCTGTGGTTGTCGCTTTTCACTTACCATCAGGTGAACCGACTGTCCGTTTGCCCCCTCGTTTGCTCTTCTATATAAAAAAAAAATCTTATCGTATGTGTGAACTATTTAATGTGTCCAACATGAAGTTAGTTTTACAACGTATTGTATAGAATATAGACTATAATTGATTAAACCGCTTTGCGACACCACTCGTACCTAAATTCAGTACGGTCATGTATAAATGCTCTAAATCACCTCTAATAGTAGGTATGTACTAATAATGGTACGTTTAGTAGTTCGGAGTAATAATAGCAGTTCCTTCGAAGTTCCTTTTTAATTGTTGTATAGTATCGATATTATTTTTATATAACTATTAAATAATATCCCTTTGTGATTTATATATGTATATATTATAACACTTTGTCAACCATGAAATATTATTGCAGTATGGTTGTTAGACTGTATTTCCTTTTAATTACATTGATGCAAACAAATTTAAAACTCACCTATATACAACCTCTTCTTAGTTTGCCACCGCGCGACTGCCGCGGCTATGAAGGTGTGGTGTCCTACCGCTGCTTGGATCCGGGCTTCTTCCTTCACCTGACTGATGGCATTCTCACTTACAACCTACAAACGTCATCATGTACTCTATTAATTCTACTGGACAAGTCTATCTTCCTACTAATATTATAAACGCGAAAGTATGTTTGTTACTCTTTAACGCAAAAACTACTGAATGGATTTTAATGAAACTTGACAATGATATAGCTTATACATCAGAATAACAAATAGGCTATAATTTATCCCAGTACATCCACGGGAATGGGAAATACGCGGGTGAAACCACGCTCTGCTAGTAAGAAAAACTGCTAAATTTCACTCAGGAATATTATCGATGATATCAAGCTATCATCATCTCCATCCATCTGTCATCATCATCATCAGCCCCTTTCAGTCTGCTTTTGGATATAGGCCGCTTTCAATTAACGCCTAGGCCCGAGATGATCCCCGCTACCCGCATCAAACCAGGACGCCACATCCCTACGCCTCATCACAATATTCATTATTCAGTCAGAGCGACCTTCCGTAGGTCTCAACTGGTTGAATCGATATTCGTCTGTCATTTTTTTCGTTCCAAACCGGAATGACAGCGGCTTGAAATACATCGAATGTACGGTCTTTATGGGTTTTTAAGGCACACGAAACAGTATTATTACGCCTAGCCTGTCTCGCAAAATTGAGAATGTCTGTATTTTAATAAAGAGTTTTGTCTACTGTAATCCGTTAAAATATATAGTTTATCATCATCGTTTTTCCACACACAGCCAAGACGGCCGAGCTCCGGCCACTCGCATTGACTATTCAGATCATCGACCATATAACCGGAATATTTTTTTTTTTCGTATGCTACATCGGATTAGTGTGAGCCCATTCGGCTCACTTTTGGTTAATAAAAGTGGGGGGTTGCCCCCGCCAACCGTGCAGTCTGCGACCACACGGCCTCCTGGCGTCGGTTGTGTAACCGGAATAGATCGGTAATGTTATGTTTTGTATGAAAACAAATTCCCCCAAATTTGTGCTGCGACGCTGAGCCATATCTACGCTCTAATTGGCCGACTGATAGCCATCGATGGATGATTGGCTAATGGGACGCACACACATCACTGGTTGGTGGAATTGCTATTATTATTGCTTAAGTGACAAATCACTGACCAGTTTCGAAATTTTAGGGCTCACATTACTCTATCCGGTTATATGCTCGATGATTGCGAAATTCTATTGAAATGTATGATTGAATGATGAAAAGAGAACTACTCTTTAATTTCGCATTGATTTCAAGTACATATTTTAATTGTTTTGTGTCGTGGTTACAAAAAACCACGTGGTTATAAAACGGTTTCCCAAAACGATAATTTCGACGTTTGTATTTATTTAATCAATATTCAAGGACTTGTGATAATTGAGTGATATATTTGAATGTTTATCTACAAATGCTGACCCACTTTCATGTAGGTATTATAAAATTTGGTTTACTCAATAGTACTTAGGTGTAATATATTTCTTCCTAGCCTATACTGTCCCACTGCTGGGCAAATGCCTCCCTCTAAGGTGTAATTAGTACAGTATAAAAAACTACAATAAAATAGCTGTACCTATGTAAATGTTTTCGTATATTTCAGTTTTGTATATAAGTTTTCTGTATACATAAATAAATAAATAAATTTCCGATCCAATTCTTTTTATATAACGTTTAGGGTCACTAACTGAGTATAAAATCACAAAATACTAAAAGATCCAGGTGGAGCTTCAAGCACCTGCTTTTCAGCACCCGCATGTTCTTCCACAGCCAGTTCGGCATTTATAGGAAATTAACGTTTTAACTCAAAGTCCTATAACTCAAAAACTATGGACATTAGAAAAAAGGTTTTATTCAAAAGTTGTAGATAATAAACTGATCTTTTAGAATGGATAGATGCATTTTATTGTCACACACCTCAGTCCTCTCGTGACCATGGATGCTGTAAGGGATCCAAAACCTCGGGCATGTAAAAAAATCGGTGGGAGGGAAGCGCTGTGCCGCGCTCCGGGCTGCATGGGTACCACCATCTTGCTTGTTTCTCCCGTGAAACAGCTTTGCTGTGTTTCGGAGAGAAGGGCAAGACATGCAGTGTAATTACTGGCACCGAGACTTAACAACTTATGTCTCAGGATAGGCAACACATAAATAAGTTGCCTGGGCTCGTTCCAGGTAAACTAGTTTATGTTCATGGGCGACGTCGACCACTTACCATCAGGTGGTACGTTTGCCAGTTTGCCTATCCAACTAACATTTAAAAAAAAAACCGCGATAAAATCCGTAGAAGTTGTTTCAGTATAAAAACATTTTACAAAAAATTAAAACCGACTTCAAAAATACTAAACTAAAAAGTAATAAAATAACAGTTTCTTTAATTTTTGTGCTTACAACATATAATCAACTTAATCTTCTACTAATGTACAAACTTTGCGTTTACCACGTCATTATAGTTACTTTTGGAGTCGGTGTCAGCCAAGGTAGGTAGGTAATGTACAGCAACAAATACGACACCGACTCCAAAAGTAACTATAATGACGTGGTAAACGCAAAGTTTGTACATTAGTAGAAGATTAAGTTGATTATATGTTTTAAGCACAAAAATTAAAGAAACTGTTATTTTATTACTTTTTAGTTTAGTATTTTTGAAGTCGGTTTTAATTTTTTGTAAAATGTTTTTATTTCTTAATTTTTAGTGATTCCGAAATTCGTCGTCTTGGCGTTCATTGAAGGAGGCATGTTCAGCAGTGGATGGATAAATGATGATGATGATGATGATGGTGATGATGGTGATGATGATGATGATTACGATGACCGCGACATACTATGGTGTGCTACCAAAGCATCCTATACAATTGTTAGTTACATCGACACGTAATAAAATTATCATATCATCAAGATAAACAAAACCAACCAAATAGGCATTATTGGGAATAACTAAAAAACGGCTTGTCAGATCTTAATAAAATTAATATGGGACCAAATTGGAAACACCAGCTTTCAAACAAAAAAATAACCATCGAAATCCATTCACAAACGTCGGAGATATCGTGTCACATACATACAAAAAAAAAAAAAAAAAAAAAAAAAAAAAAAACATACAGACGAATTGAGAACCTCCTTTTTTTTTTGAAGTCGGTTAATAATCAGTAAAATTCGCGTAAACATTAGAAAACAATATGTATAATATATATATTCTTAAATTAAGTTTAGTGGTTTAGGCGTGAAAACGTAACAGACAAACATACACCCGTTCGCATTTATAATAATCAGTAAGGATGTATGCACCGGGGTCATGGTTATGCAATTCAATAAATTCGTATAAATTTCATAATTTTTCCGTTATTTGGTAGTTTGTACCGGCATGGCAAGTTTTCACATGCCGCGGGACCAGGTTAACTTCTTCATAAATATTTATTAGTTTACTAAATAGTTTGCTATAATGCATTAACCCGGAAGTGCCTGGTTGTCTTTGAATTATAAGTCTGAGAAACGAGAATTAGAAATGGATTTGTCTTCTATCATATACTAGGTAGACGTGTGTGTGTAAAAGATATTTCTACGCTTTGGGTCAGTTTTTTTTTGTATGTATGTGACACGATTACTCCGCCGTTTGTGCATGGATTTCGATGGTTATCGGTAGTCGGTGTCGTATTTGTTGCTGTACATTACCTACCTACCTACCTTGGCTGACACCGACTCCAAAGGTATCTATAATGACGTGGTAAACGCAAAGTTTATACATTAGTAGAATATTAAGTTGATTATAAGTTGTAAGCACAAAAATTAAAGAAACTGTTATTTTATTACTTTTTAGTTTAGTATTTTTGAAGTCGGTTTTGATTTTTCGTAAAATGTTTTATATATGTTTAATATCCAGCACGGATCAAGTGTATTAGTTATACTCTGTTATACTACAACTTGATATCAGTCACATAAAAGAAAGTTCGCGATAAAAATACACACGTGTAAACATTACGAATCCATTCATCATAATAAATCTCACATATCTTTCCGTTTGCTCGTGATATTGCTAATTTCCATTTAATTAGGGCAACAAGATAACTATCGATAAATATGCAATATATTTCACAAAATACATATAACGCGTCGGATCATCAAACTACTATTGTCCGTTGCATGTGTTTTTTTTTATTATTTTAGTGGGATAGGCAAACTGGCAGACGTGCCACCATGGCAGGCCTTGACGTGGCGGTGAGGCTCAGTAACCTAGGGTGAGCCGCTGCACCTTAGGCGAAACTAATTATAATAAAAAATAAAAAAATAAAAAAAAAACGAAGGCGAGCCGAGGGGGCTCTTTGTACCCCTCTTATAAGAAGAGGAGACAAAAGTAGGGGGCAAGGGGTGAGGACGGGAACCTCACCGCATTGTACTGTCCCGACGTTGGCAGAGGTTGTTCTGGGGTGCAGGACAACCCCTTTGTGGAGGTGGTGTTGGTCCCTTGAGGGAACTGACTAGCCGTCGTGGCACCCTGTTTGTTCATTAAATCCGGGGCACCTCACCAAAGGCGGCATTGGTTGCACTCGGCGGGTTTTATGGGGTAGAGCTGCGTCCACTACCATCTTTCGGGCGCAGCGAGTCCCACATTCCCGCCTGGGGAGACACACTCCCCCGCGCGATGCCTCAGAGCATTTCCCGGCGTTAAAGAAGAAAAAAATAGGCAAATTATGTATGTGTTGCCATAAGATGTTATGTCTCTGTGCACTGCCTGTCTTGCCCTTCTCTCCGAAACATAGCAAAGCTGTTTGAAGAGAGAAACAAGCAAGATGGTGGTACCGATGCAGCCGGGATGAATACAGAAAGAGGCTTTCCTCAATGGACACCAAGACCGAATAAAATCAGGAACGGCAAAGGGAGATCCTAGACGATTTATCGAATCTATAAATTTCCAAGCATAAAGGGATAAAAATCATCAAACGGCAAGTCACTTTTCAAACCGAAATGATTAAACGATTAATAGATGACATCACTAGATCATCGTCATCGCAAATTTTCCTCCTTTGCATTATTATGTTTTTTTACATTAGTGCATTACAATTCAACTCGACACACATCTCTGAGTATGGCGGCTGTACACTCACACTCGAGAGCACTCGCTATGTCTCGTCCGAGGCCTCTCGGTCCGCCTATGTATAAATGATTGGCCGAGGCGAGCGAGCGCTACCATCCACACTCTCACGCTCACCCTGTCGCGGTCTATCTCAGTGAGAGTGTACAGCAGCTATTAGAGTTCAATTCCTCAAGATGACAATACAGAATCCTTATCCCTATAAGTTCCGTTGTCTGTTTGTCTGTCTGTCCGTAACCAGGCGGAGATTGCAAATCTATAGGATCCATCCAATCAACGTTCACCATACAACGAGTAATAAGTTTCAATGAATTTATACGTCAAATAAACAACAGAGGTAATCCTACAATGGAATGACCATAAGGTCTAGCACGACAAAATTTTGTCTACGCCTTTTCTCGTATTATTTCATATACTTAATACGAGAAAAGGGGTAGACAAAATTTTGTCGTGCGCGCATGTTAGCCCTACTTGGTCTCAACATAATATGTCGGTCGAAGATATTATTATTAAAGCATAATCAAGTTTCAATGTAATCAGTTCTATAAAAAAACTAGTATCATTTATTAAGGAAATGCTGTTTTGTAACATGTTATTGCCCTTGGTTTAGTACAACATATACAATTGTTAACATTTTTACTGTAAATATGTAGATATATCGATATCGATAACATAGTATGTACTATGTCACTTCACTTGTTACAGACACTTATGTACTTATGGTTCTCTACTAATTTGATGCAAAAAAATCATGTCTGCTGGTAGGTAACATAAGTAAAACAGACATAGGTAGTGAAATCAATAATCATGAAGATTTTGCTATACTCATGATGACGGTGATGATGGTGATGATGATGATGACGATGATGGAGACGATGATGATGATGATGATCATGATAATGCTATAAGCATAGAACTATCACGTTTTACCAACAGACATTGCACAACCATACCACACAAAACTTTTCTAATTGAGTTGTGTTAATCAGTTTCTGTAATATGTTACCATAGTAACGAAAACTATCAACCTCTATTACATCACTTTATTTATATTCATAAATGAAAAAATTAACTAAACGCGTTTATATAATACTAGCTGTTCTATCGGCTTCACCCCCCTAATTCTGATATTTCTTTGATGTTTTATTCAGAGTTTTGCTCATTCTTTCCATCTTTTCCCAGTATTTAAATTAAACTTTCAAATGCACTTGATACTAAATACTAATGTAAATAAATGCTATGCCATTAAATGTCATACTTTATATCTGGGTTAAGTCTTAATTTTAAAAAAGATGAGCAAAAAAGTCATTTCATATGTCATTTGTGTTTTGTAAAAAAAAAGTCAAAATACATACCTGGCTTTTGTTTAAAGCTTTAAGTGCAAACTCTTTGTTTTCTTTTGTATTATTCACTTTGTAGACTTCACCAAATGCACCCTTGGCAAGGGTTTTTATTATTTCAAAGTGTTTTTGTTGCAAATCTGTTGTGATTGGAAATTCAGGTAGAAATATGGACTCCTTATGTGCAACGGGCCAGGCTGTTTTGCTCGCTTCTAACGGATTGCTCAACGTTGATTCATTCCATCTGCAATCATACTTGATGACATTAACTTGTACCAAAGACACTCTAGTTGAACAACTAGGTGGGAAAGTTATGTTTGGCCATTTGAGACGTACCTAGGATGTGGGTAACAAAATAGGTATTAGAATAGGAATAGCAAAAGAAACTAAATTAACTACGATTAGAAGTAAGTTGTACTATCAAATCTGGGCGGACTCCACCCTATCTGGGAGTAACGAAGTAAAAATGAAGTAAACTCTAACAATAATAAATTAATAAAAAAGGCATGGACCAAAGAGTTTGTGGTATTGTCAAGTTATTAAAAAAAAGACATGGGATTCCGAGCTATGTTATAGAGGCTTATATTTGGCTATGGATGGACCATGCTTATAATGATAGACATAGGCTGTTGATGATAGGTATAAGCTGCTGATGATTATGAAATTAATTTTGATAAGAAACATCTATATTAGTGGGAGTAAAATCGACTCAAATGGCATACATTTATTATGTATTGTCATTTTCTTTATGTATTCCATCTAATTTGTTAAAGATTTTAATTGAGTTTTAATTCATATGAAGTATAGATAAATCACATCTGCCTGGTGTCCCCAGATAACCAGATTTTTATTTTATGGTATTAAAGCTTGCTGTATATTTCCAAGGAGGCCTATCTTCAGTAGTGAACAGATAAAGGCTGATGATGATGATAATGATTGAAGAAATACACACAAAAACAGTACTCAATGCTCATATTATCTTTTGATTGTTTACTGCAGGTTAAATTACAGTGGATCATTTCAAGCGTAAACACAAGTCTTCTAGGTTTTCATCCAAAGAGCCCATATATATTGACTGGAAATATTAATAGTGATGATAATAATGAAGTACAAAAAGTCACCATTTCATTTTAAATTTCAGCCAGATAACCTTTAGGTGAAGGTGTTTCCCGCATGAAAACAAGTGACTCATAATACATTAATGTTGTTTATTTACATAACAAAGTACTGTCTGAAAGCAACGTCCTTCCTAATAAAGTAAATACAAATTAAAATACTTTCTGCTAATACATGGCTCAAATTTGCATTTTAAAACATCCCAATTTTAGAATTCCAAATTGTTATAAGACTTAGATGTTGCCCGCATCCTCATGCACTTTAACTTGGATTTATGACCCTATCCAATCTAACAATGATTATTTTAATAGCCACATCTTTGATAAAGTAGAATTGTACTAGTCAAAGATTTTTAAAATTGGCTGAATAGTTTTGAAAACCATCTCCTACATCAAAACTGTCAAACGTTAAATCTTTAAATCTATACTTTATTATAAAGCTGAAACAAGTTGTTTGTTTGAATGCACTAATATCAGGAACTACTGGTCCGATTTGAAATTCTTTCAGCGTTAGACAGCCGATTTATTGAGGAAGGCTATAGGCTATATAACATTACACTGTGACTAATAGGAGTTAAGTAAGCTAACGCGGGCGAAGCTGCATCCAACAGCTAGTCTTTCATATTTGTATAAATAATAACAGCTACCCCATTTTATGTGTTGTTTACTAGCTGATATTGTCATGTTATGACTAGACACTAATTTATACATCATCATCATCAGCACACTTCAGTCTACTACTGCACATAGGCTTGCAATGCACACAAAGATTACCAAATAACAACCCAACACTATGGTAAAGCACCCAATACCATTCATATTCCAACAAGTCTGGCTGCATGAAGATGATTAAACCATCGAATAAACAAATAGTAATAAGTTGAAGAAAAAAAAATATAAATACCAGTCATGACTTAAGAAACCAGTATAAGTTGGATAACAGTTATCCCACTATCTAGTGCTCACAGCTTCGCTTTCGTTAATGTCCCAAGGTGTAAGCCATCACCATTTCAACTTTCAGCCCAATTATTTCAGCCGCTATGCCGTGAAAGATCAACAAGCATCCTATCTTTCGCTTTTATAATAGTAGTAAGATTATGTTTTAGCATTTGAAGACAATTCATTGCAACTGCTTGAAGATTGTGAGCTTTAATTATTTTTTTATTTATGTTATTATATTAGAATATCAGTAAAAGTTTGCTACTAGACTTAGCGTAATAGTAATTGCTTAAAAGATACACGGACAAACTGGTTACATTTCAGGAGCTGCAAATCTCTTTGTGTTGATCTTATTCTAAGTTTTACCCTTTTATAAATTATTATCAACTTCTCTTTCAACTTTGAACACTATGTTCAAGACTAATCGCATCTAGCTTGAATAATCTTAAAATTTGTAATATTTCATCATGAAATATATATTTTTAACATGAAGCTCTAAGCTGTCGAAAAATACGCAGATATATTACAGAATTTATATTTTACAAAAATACGAACTTGGTTATACGCAAGTCTTACGTCTGTAACGGTTTGTTTGTGTTATGGAAATAAAATTAATTATTTGGTAATGATTTGTAATACTAACCTTCGTCTGGAAACTCGAGACCAAGGTCGCGATGCGCTGTACACAGACTGGTTGCTTGTAACACTAGCGAAGGAGCGGCCGCTGAGATTGCCGAAGTGGGACAAACTGAACTAGATGGTAGATAATAACAAAAGCATCTATTTTAAACGTAATCTTTAAAACAAAGGACTGAAATAATGATCTGTTGATTTTTAAGTCACTGCGTATTAACACAATAATAACACACACAGTAATCAAGAGCTTATAGAACAAATAATGAAACGACACTTTGAATTACGAAGCTTTTTGTTATGTTACATCTGTTCAGCTGAGAATGACATTAGCAAGTTTTCATTACAATCGCAAATTACCTGGCTCGTAAAAGAGTGCGGATTCCGGTTTGGGTTAACAATACTACGCTGGTTTGTTCTAGTATTAATGCTTTTGTTATATGTATTTCCCATTAAAGTGTGCCAAACTAAGACTTTTTAAGCAAAATATTTATTTATTTCAAGATTTTCATTTGTATCATGTCTGACAATTACCCGTTCCACCATAATACTGCTCTATAGTCTATAGCTACCTGTGTACAGTGTTGCATAATATTAAAATTCAACATCGATTTTGATATTTTACTCTATGGTGTAGATGACAGACACGAAATGTTCATAATTTTTATTTCAAAACAAAACTCTTGTAGTTTTTTACTCTTAAGTATTAAGACTAGAATTGCCCATCGCTCAAACATTACAGACTTTAACTGCTCCTGATCGACTGACTCTGACTAACTAGCAAATATTTATTTTGTTAAGATTATTTAATGTGCAGTGGTTATTAAAACTATTAAATTTCTGTAAAATATCTCAGGATATTTTGAAAATTATTTTGTTTTAAAATATATTTTCTTTATTATAACAATTATTTGTATCGTGAATCAAAATTTGCCAGATCCAGAAAGGTGTATTTTACGGTATTTAATTTTTTGAGCTGGCAACAGTTATAGAGCAGGAGCCCACGATGGCCAGACCCAGCCAGACCTTCGTTATTTTATAAAAGCAAAAAGTTTCTCTGTGTATGTCTCCAACACAGGCATATGAGTGACCAGCAACTATAGAGTTTGGAATTGTGGTTACATAGCCAGGTAACAGGCTCTAGGAATAAGTATCATAATATGGAATTGACATTAGCGTGTACCCGAAAGAGACAGGCATATTTTACAGGGATATCACATTCATAATAACAAGTCTACTTATTTCCTTGAAACAAGTGTATTCAAAATAAAAATTCTGAAAAGGATTGATAGATATACTATAGGCATGAGCCCTACCCAAAAATTTATTGTAATTTAAGACAGCTGAATTGTTCATGATTACCGAAAATATGTAATAACAAATAAACCGCTAAAGACATAAATGACAAAAAAAGAAAGCCAACGTCCTCTTAATATGTATGATCTATTGTATTTAGCCTTTTATGATAGAAATAAACATATTTGTAATGGTTTATTTCGAAGATTCCAGTCACCCTTTTATATAATACCATATTCTTGAGTAAATCTGCCTATTAACTAAACTAGCATCACCATATTTTATAAACCGACCAAATTAAAAAGTAGTACAAAATGGCGGACACATTTGACAAATTGTTTTGCGAATGAGAATGTTTGTATGACATTCAGATTAAGTCGATTGTATTTTGTTGGTCACATCTTTGTTGTGCTCAACAACAGTAGGGGTGAAGTTTTCCCGAAAACGGGAAATAATTCGGCCGCTGACAACAATTTGTTATATAGAAATAATAATTAATACATAGGTACATAGCTATGTGTGGGCATAGCTATTTATGTATTAATTTATAACAACTTTACATAACCATGCCCATATGATCTATATTATAATGTAAAGTTGTTGTATTACTATTGAAACTTGTAACTTGTTGTAATATAAACGCTAAAGTTTGTATGTATGGATGTATGAATGTTTGTTACTCGTTATGATACAGAACAGCGCCTTTAAACAGAAGCGCTTGACGCAAGGCGGACCTATGAGAAACGTGGCACACTTCAACAGCGTGACTATAAAACGCTACTAGTGAATTAACAAGCACGCGAAACTCTGCGTGTAGATACAGAAGTACATAGCAATGCACATTAAAGAATTGATGATTAAGTAGCTTTGCAATTTTGTACCTGTGGGAGGGTACCACCCACCATCTTGCTTATTTTTCCCGTGAAACAGCTTCGCTGTGTTTGAAATAGAAGGGCAAGACAGGCAGTGTAATTACTGACACCGAGACTTAACATCTTAATACGTCTTTTTTATTTTGCGCCGGGAAATGCTCTTAGGCATCCCAAGGGGGAGTGGGGACTCCCCAAGCGGGTATGTAGGAGTCACTACATCCGAAAGATGGTAAGGTGAATGCAGCTCTTTCCACTAAAACCCGGCGAATGCCACCAATGCCTCCTTTGGTGAGGTGCCCCGGATCTGTTGAGCAACAGTGCACCTCGATGGCTAGTCAGTCCCTCAAGGGACCGTCGCCACTTCTACAGAACAAACCCTCCCATCATCAGGATAGTGCAATGAGGTGATGTTCCTATCCTCGCCCTTTGTCCCCCCTACTTTTTGTCCCCTCTTCTTATAAGAGGGATACACTTTAGGCTACTGAGTCCCACCGCCACAGCAAGGCTTCTTGAACCATGGTGGTGAATGAGTTGCTTGGGCTAATCTCAGGTTGATTAGGTAGTTTATATTCATGGGTGACGCTGACCAATTAATATCATGTGGCTTGTGCCACAGGAGGCTTCGGCATCTCCTCTCCTTCTCCGCCAGGAGCGCACCAGGGCACCTGCCACCAGATCCCACGGCAGGAGTGGGCCCAAGACAGAGCCCTGTGGAACACCGCACTCTTCTCGTCGCCTAGCCGACGGCCAGCGGGTACACGACGCACCTACCAGACAGGTAATCTCCCACCAGTCATGAGCTGACCCAGGCCAATCGGCTACAACATATTATAACGTAATAAAAACATTTTACAAAAAATTAAAACCGACTTCATTCTTTACTTCTTCAACTTCAATTACTTCAAAACAGACTTCAATACTAAACTAAAAAGTAATACAATAACAGTTTCTTTAATTTTTGTGCTTACAACTTATATTCAACTTAATATTTATTTGGAGTCAGTGTCAGCCAAGGTCATTTATTACATCGACATGTAATAAAATGATCATATCATCAAGGTAAACGAAACCAACCAAATAAATAACTAAAAAACGGCTTGTCAGATCTTAATAAAATTAATATTGGACCAAATTGGAAACACTAGCTTTCAAACAAAAAAATAACCATCGAAATCCATGCACAAACGGCGGAGTAATCGTGTCACATACATACAAAAAAAAACAGACGAATTGAGAACCTCCTCTTTTTTTTTGAAGTCGGTTAAAAATTCAAGATATTAAAATGGTCTTCATTGTTACATCTGCCAGGCATATCCTCTCCTGTTTTCTTTTTCAATGTACACCAAACAACAAAGCACTCTTCAATATTATCATTAAAACTACATTAAGATAAATAAATAAATAATAAAATACTTTTTACAATACTTTTACAAATAAGTATATTTTTTAACAATAATTCATGACACCAGAAACCTATAATAAAATAGTATTTCAATATTCTACGAAAACTTTTACGTTTTATATCCTGAAATATCCTAGGAGCAACGCACTATTCCCAAAGTACGATGTCATCAAGCAATTATAGCCAGAAATAAACAACGGATTTACTCATGTTCTTTGTAATAATTTATTCATATCTATATTTTAAGAACTCTGATAAATTTTTAATCAGCTATATTCTGAAGGCATGACTTTTAAAAATTAAGAGTTATATGAGCCGAGGGAGTTTTACAAAAGATGTTCAATCTGCTGAAATGCATCTATAGATATACATTGCTTTAACATAAATACAAACAAATAACAATACATTAGGTTACCATCCTATGGATTTTAAGTTTGTTTACTTTACCTAAGATTACCTCAAATATAAAAACTATAATACAAATTCCAATATAAACACAACAAATGTAAAAAAATCCCGCGAGATCCTTCATACTTAACACATTAATGGGTGCCTCATTCTTCACATCCTTACCTCTGATTTCCATCCAATATTTTATTATTCCCGCTTCTACTAGTGCCATTATATGTCTATTAAAATTTTCAGTCATAGGCGAGTGACGTGGCAATAGCATATTCAGATAGAAACTATGAATTTTATCATTCTTTGCAATATGAAGATACTGTTCACCTTTCTCATTTACTTCACTTCTTTCTAAATAACCTCCAATATTACAATCAATAATACATATGAGGTTTGTATTATTCGTTAGATGTTTAACACATTCAAACATATCAAACTCATGTCCCATACTCGAGTATATTATATCCAACTTTTCGTCGCCTTTCGCAAGAAGCACGTCAAGTAAATTCATGCCGTCAACCACTTTTTTATTTTGTTGTATATTTTCTATAACATCATCGAATGTATCTATATTTTTGCCTAACGTAAACGTTGAATATATAGAAATTGCAACAGCTTGTGCCATAAAGTTAATTATAAAAAATCCCCAAGTGGTAATTGCGAAGAAAATGCGAAAGGACTTGCGTTGAGGCAACGTCGATATGCCAATAGAAAGAACTATTCTATAAGCGTTCATGAAATCTTTTCCTGCTTGGTTACAACTATATTTTCCTATTTTATTGTAACTAAAGATAAATAATATTAAGCAGATACAAAAGAAACAAATGAAAAATTCTATGATGATGTTATAATTATTGTTAATGAAGTTAATGCCAAATAAAGTTTGCTCTAAACCAGCTTTATGTGAAATGAAGCAAAGTCCACTATCGATAAAGGGAAAAGTAAAATCCCCTGGTTCAATAAGCATGTCGAAAAGATACACAGGAAAGAGAATTAAGTCAACCTTCCGCTGAGTAAAGGAGTCGAGTTGACGAATGACTTCTCTGTAAGGAATCTCATCATTTGTTAAATCATTTCTATAAGGTAATAGACGTATGGTGAAATTCATCAATTTACTTATCGTAGTCCAAATCAATCCATATCTTCCTGTTGGTGAAATGTTATTGAGATGTTTGTTGACTTTTAAAAATGGCAACATTTCAACATTGTAAGCTCTCAGTGTAAATGCATGCATATTTCTTCCCTTATCTTCAAATAAATTAAGTTTATGCAGATTTTGATAGTCGCCATATGATATATTGAAGGTACTAAAACTTATGCATGTTCCTAAATGTTTTTCACGTATAACTGATTTCAGAGATACATCACAACGGTTTTCAACACATATAGTGTCTTTGAGATAATTATTAATATGAAAATTTGTATTACAGCATCCATAAGAAATATCGTGTGCAAATAGATGATTAGCATATGGATTATAATGACTGATTAACAATTTATTTCCTTTTTTATGAATTATTATTGCATTTACAGCTTTGTTATGCCACAGACTATAAAACAGTTTAGCAACAACACGTTTATCATAGGGATCGGTGTAATATAAAATAATATTAGCTTGTGGATGCCAATAGGGACTGATAATTGTCATATTTATAGTTTTATGAAAGTTTCTCAAGTTTTCACATTTCATAATAATAGTGTTGGACTGACGAGGGTCGCTATGCTGCATATCAAACAATTTTGTATCTGAATCCGTTATTGTAAATGTCAAAGCCAAATGCCTTAATTTGTTATAAAGGACATCTTCCATTTTTCCCACAAAAAATATGTTATTCCAACCGTTCCTTTTTAAATTTCGATCTGCTATGTCTGCCTGAAAATAATAGTATAACTTTAAAAAATCATTTTTGAGAAGATACCTAATTAGGTACCTAATTTTGTTAAGATAAAGATAGATCTTACTAAGTACCTGATTATGTTCTACTTTTTTTTTTGCTACGTAAATACCTTGTTATATTTTGAATGCTGAATCATATTTTAATGTAAGTATAATTTCTTTAAAGTCATCGGCATACCTACCATACTCTATTATGGAGAAATACCCCAACGGAAACGAAATAATCATAACAAAAACATAATGGGGAGTAAAAATTTATTCCCAAGGACATTTGACCACTTTCCATACAAGTTTCGCCTGAAAATCAACAGTAACGAAAACCTGTTTATATTTTAGGCAAAATTTCAATTTTGACGATGACTTTTAATTCAAATCACGGACACTTATCATATCCACACAATATTCAAAAGAGTTACCGATATTAAAATGCTTACCTACTTAATTATATACATATATATTTATAGGAAATAGGTTGATTATGGCTCCTAAAACTTGAGGATATATAAAAATTTCCTTTATTAAGTCAGATATATTATATGGAAAATAGTTCTCGTAGCCCAATAGAAGCCGATATTTGAATATGATATCCGGCATTATACTTTTTAAATTGTTCAAAAGATTTAAAAGTGTGATGGTTGTGTGTTCATAATAGAAAAATAAAGCCTTCGTTTTAGTGAAGGCAGCGTGCGTGTTGATTTTTAGGCGAATTCCACCAATGTCCTTACTTTTGAAAGAAGCCAAGACTTATTTGAGTACTTTCTGGGAAACTACTCAAATAAGTCTATGGTAATCCTAATATGTAATGAGCACTGCAAATTACAAGAAATTAAGTTGGCTTTAAAATTAAAGTATATATTTCTTTCATTATCGATGGATACGGGCTTATAATAATATATTATATAAAGTAAGATACATAAACTTACAATCATTTCGAATATTTTAATATTGTAGTCTCTATTTTTGTCGTAAATACGTAAGGCACTTTCAACTTCAATGCATAAACTCAGTAAAGCCAGTAATGTATAAAACTTCATGATTTCTTCTATAGTTTTCATAAACCGAACGCACGGCATATATATATGTCTATAATATTTCATATCGTGTGAAATCTAGATAGTCGGTGATCATCCTATTAGAAATAATGACTTATGTCTAATTGTAATACGTATTGAGTAAATTGGGTAATATTGAAGTGATTTAGGTTTACTTTATTATATCAGGTTAAGCACTAATACTTTTTCATAATAACTAAAATAATATGTTTTTATTTATAAAGCTTTAAAAAAATTAAAACCGAATTTGTGTCCGAATAAATCCGTTACATTAATTATAATTATCACCAAATAATCTTTATTAGAACATCACCGAGTTAGAATTGATATTACGATGACAACCTATATACAGTTGTTCATTTTTTTCATGTTCATATTTTTACATCGACAATCGTCGACATCGTAATAAAATGAGCAGGTCATCAAGGTAAATTAAGTCAACCAAATAAGTATTATTGAGAATAACTCAAATGGCTGGTCAGATCTTGATCAAATTAATATGGGACCAAATTGGGAACACCAGCTTTCAAATGAATAAAAAAAACCGAAATCCATTCACAATTGGCGGAATAATCGTAACATGTCACATACATACAAATAAAACACACGGACGAATTGAGAACCTCCTATTTTTTTAAGTCGGTGCAAATACAGAACTAATGTTACTGATATCACGTGAAGTATAAGATCATTAAAGTGGCAGCGGCCTGGTCACACACTCAAGAGAACGGATGGCCGATGGGCCAATAAGGTTCAAGAGTGGAGGCCGCATTTGGGTAGACGAAGTGTTATTTTTTATATAGAAGAGCGGGCAAACGGACAGTTGTTTCACTTAGTGATAAATGATAATTGACATCCAACATTAGCAGGTGCGTTGCCGGCCTTGTGATGGTCGACCGCTAACCAGGTGGGAAGACGATCTCCTTGCAGTGGCCAGTCCGTGTTGCATGCGAGTGGCAAGGGATCGGCCGTCTTGGCGTTCATTGAGGGAGGCTTATGTTTAGCAGTGGACGGATAGAGGGTGATGATGATGATGATAAAAATAAAATAAATTTCTTTTTGAACCTTATCTATGACTAGCTGTTGCTCACAGCTTCGCCCGCGTTGAATTACTCAACTTAACTAATGTTAATCACAGCGTGACGTTATATAGCCTATAAGGCTCTCTCGATAAATAGGCTATCTAAGACGGAAAGAATTTTTCAAATGGGACCAGTAGTTCCTGAGATTAGTGCGTTCGAACAAACAAACTCTTCAGCTTTATAATAATATAATTAGTATAAACTGTATTGTATTGAGGTACATTTATATTCCTTTTCCAATTTTTTCGTGTATTAGGTTCCATAAATTGATAGGACAATTCACCGAAAACTTGTATAAATTTTCTGAACATGACTGAAATATAGATAAACAATGTCACGAACAGACGATAGTATAAACAATTAAGAGTAAATCACAATAATATTTTATATTGACTATATTACTACCTATTTTAGCGTAATTACATTACTTATTCAACACACTTGTATAATGATATGACTCACTCATTATTGCCAGATTATATTATAATCCTTTTAATGCCTTTTAGTCTGATTACGCCAGAGACAGGCAAAATGGCCGATGAACCATCGATAAGTTTACCAACCATAAGTAGTCTAATACACCTGAGAATATAATTGAGTTCACCTGGTACTAACTTTTTATACCAGACCTAGAGGTGGCTCATTCGTGTGTCCCTCTTACCAGTTAATACGATATAGCTTCCTCGTGTAAGAATTCACGTTATAATATTTAGGTTCTAAACTACATTACGCTGGCACAAATCCATAATATTTCAATTATTAAATATCGACAGGACGTTCAGAGGAAAACAATGTTCTACATAAAAATGAAAAAACATGCTGTATAAGCAACTATCACATCCTATTTATTATGTAATAAAATTAATTTTTTGCTCGACGTCATACCAGGAAAAAACTAACACACATTTATAATATTATTAGCTACGATTATACCTAGTCCAGCCATAAGTTCTGTTACAAATGCAATGCAAGTCTCAGTAAAAATACATAAATATTCTATTCGAAATGGTCACCTTCGGCTATTATACAGGCCTTTAATCTGTTTGGCCACGAATCTAGGGATTTACGCACTGTTTCCAAGGGAAATTTCGCCACTGCTTGCTCCAAAGATTTTTTAAGAGACTCAATGTTAACGTGTCGTTTAGAGCAGGCAATTTCCTCTAAAACTGACCACGACTATTTGAAGTCTAAAGGTTTGAGATCTGGGCTAGATGAGGGCCAGTCTTCAGCTCTTTAGACTTCAAATTGTGGTCAGTTTTAAATTAAATTGCCTGCTTGCTCTAAACGACATAAAGTCCGGAACGTTGGGTTTAAGCCAGGCTTGGGTAGTTCATGCCTTGTGAGTTGTGACCAGATGCAGAGTCCTGCTGGAAAGTCCAAGACTGTATCTTGATACACTTTGGCTGAAGTTTTGACTCCTTTTTCACAAAAATGTAGTTTTGTGACTCCTTAATAAGACACGCCCCACCAAACCATCACGGACGCAGGATGACCACGTCGAGATGTACCTGTCTTTAGAATTGTGAGCGTACACTTTATCATTTTGCTTTTTGTAGTGTTCTTCAATTGTAAAAAAAAAATCATCGGTAAAGAGGATATTTCTGTGCCTTTCACCAGCGTATAGTGACAGAAAGCGTTTTGGTCGATCCACTCTCTTTAATTGTAAAGATTTATTTAGGGCATGTCCTGTATATCGACGATAAGCACCCTGTTTCAGGTCTTGTTTTATAATACGCGACAGGGTTCTAGCGGGAATCTTCATTTCTCGCGATAAGATTGTTTGCTTCCTAATGGGGTTTCGACGAATTCTGGCTTTAACAGCCTTTGTAGTTCTAACAGCACGCGGGCGCCCCGATCTTTTCTGGTCTGCGTCAGACGAGCTGTTGTTGTATCTGTTGATAGTACGATATACGAACATAGGGCTGATACAGCTTTTGAAGTGTCTGGAATATGACCGACGACTCCATACACACATTGTGCAATGCGGGTACTGCAATCCTATTTTCTTTAACACCCCATTCCATATTGTAATTTGATATTGAACACGAAAAAATATTTGTAATGGCGCAAAATGGAAAGAAGTTTTTAAAATAATATACGTGTTCCAAATTCAAAATAATTAAAAAGTTGAAAAAAAAGAAAAGTTTTTATGTAACGTATTTATGACCAGACTAGTTTGAGTAGTTATACATATTATGTACATCTAATCTTCAACGTAGTGACATTTTGCTAATGTATGACTAGAAGCTAGCTGGTGGAAGTACATTCTACAATATTAGAACCATGTAACAAGCTAGTCATATTGTATGAGAGATTAATTGTATAAATAGAATATGACGAGGAAAATTACAATATGCATTTTCTTGTAAAGCGAACTGGACAAACGTGCGCTACCGACTCTGTGCGCCGCGGTGGAGCCGCGCCCTTATTCTTTTCTCAATTTGTTTCATTTTGTCTTAAAATATTCTTCAAGATTGTTAAGTGAAACAGTTCTCCACAGTACTTAACGCCTTCTTTATTTAATACTATTTAATCGAATAGGAAAAAAATAGGAAACAGCCATCCGAACAGGTCCCTTTTAAACGACTTCTAAAAGGAGGAGGTTCTCAATTCATCGGAAACTTTTTTTAAAATATATCCTCTATAATTATTATAATATACGCCTTATGTTTATTCACTTGTTTGTGTTGCCATTTCATTACTATATTTATTCTGGAACATTTTTCTGAAAATAATACTACAATACATTTTCGATCTCTTCATCACATTTCTGAACGTTAGTTTCATCTTGAAAAAGTTTCCCACACATACCTCCGCTGTAAAGACGAGGAAACTAAAAGCAAGCAACATGACATAACATTGAAAAATTCCTTTCAAATCGTCCATAGTGAGAACTTTAAATGGTACCTCGTCACCCACTATTTTGTATCTGTATTGCACCCATTTCCTTATTATGCCCCCCTCAAATAACGCAAGCATATATTTATTGTAGTGATCAAGAAGTGGGGAATATTGTTGCAATATCATATTGAGGTACAAGCTATGCATTCTGTCCTTTCTCGCTACATGAAGATATTGTTCACCTTTTTCATTTAATAAGTTTAACTCCAAATAACGCCCCAGAGCACAATCAATGAGACAAAACCTCCGACTGTCATTCCTTATGTTTCGAATACATTCAAAGATATCTTGGGTGCTCACTAGTTTAGCATTAATTTTACGATATCTTTCTTCATCATCTGGTAGTATGGCATCTGGAGAACCGATCCCTTCAATATTGTGACCTTTTTCAATTATATCCTCAAACGTGTCAACGTTTTTACCTCTTTTGTACGATGAAAATAGAGAAATAATATGTGCTTGCATCGTAAAGTTGATAACGAAGAAACTCCAGATAGTGATAGCTAGGAAAATCCGAAATAGTGGTCGCTTCGGCGGATTATGTAAGCTTGTTGACAGGACCATTCTGAAGACATTCATCAAGTCTTTGCCCATCTGATCTAACTTCAAGCCAACATCTTGGATGTTGTAAATGTAAAAAACAAACCAAATGCACACGAAGCATACTAAAAACTCAATAATGATCAAATAACTGTTTTCTAACAGTTTTATATCGAATAATAAAGTTTCGAAATCAGCGCGGTACGACATAAAACACACACCACTTTCAATAAAGGGAAAAGTGTTGTCCACTTTAGCAATGATCAAATCAAATTGATAAACGGGAAAGAGAATCAAATCCGCTTTCCTCTCCGTGAACTCGAAAATTTTCTGAACGTTAAAATCGTAGCTAAAACTCTGTTTCATTGCTTCTCTTGCTGCAGAGAGATCTATTATGAAGTTCATCAACTCCGCCATAGTGGACCATAACAGTCCATCTCTTTCGTAAATCGAGAACGTTCCATCTGGATTCTCTCGTATTCTCAAGAAAGGCAACACTTGTATGATAACAGCTCGGAATATAAATCCGTGCATATCTTTCGTTTTATCTTCGAACAATTTCAAACTCTTTAAAGACTTACGGTCCCCGTAAGTGAACGAATGCGTTGTGATGCCGATACATGTTCCTAAATGTTTAGCTCTTAGCACTGAATGCAAAGAGACATTTTGGCAAGTATCAAAACATTGGAAATCGTTCTTGTAACTCTTTATAGGCATACCAACTTTACGTACAGTGGAACAACCGAAATGATATTGCAATTTATATTCGTGGCTTATATATGGACTGAAGTAAGATATTTTCATGGGGTAATTAGAATCATTTTCCTGTATAATAATTACATTCAGCCCCTTATAATACCACAGAATATAAAATACCTGAGCCAATACTATCGTTTCAAAAGAAGAATGGAATACCACAATGATATTTGATAGTGGATGCCAGTATGGAGAAGCTATAGTTTTCTTCAAGGATTTCTCAAACTGGTCGAAATTTAAAGAGTCGATGACAATAATATTTGAATGGTAGGGTACAACGTCTTCAATGTATTGATCTTCTGCTTCCATGTTGCAGTGAGAGACAGTCAAGGGTAAATACTTCATTCTGTTGTAGAAGCGATCTGATAGATTCCCCATAAAATGAAGGTTTATCCATCCATTACCCTTCAAGTTGTGTATTACTATGTCCGCCTGGAAAATAATCTTGTTTATATAAATATGAAATTTGGGATTTGGTCCTAAGGGTGAGATTATAATATGGGATTTATTTCCGTTTGAGATTTGTAGACGTGATAACGTCTTATAAATCGATGAACGGCTGCACGCATAAAAAAGGCACTTTTTTCCGTTCCGTCTGTGCCGAGCGTGCAAGCGAGAGCGCCTGCATAACTGATGAGATTAAGCGTCTTTGAAGGCGTGTGAAGTTCACCACCCCGCGTTGGGCCAGCGCATCAGTGAACTATGATCCAACACCCTCGTCTAATTTCGAGGAGACCCCGTGTCCAGCAGTGGGACATGTAAGGGTTGATAATGATGTATATTTAAAACTATTTGTACCAATTTCACTTACCAGCATATCCGTTTTTATATCATTAATATCAAAACCATTATAAATCCTTGCTGTTTTGCCAGTGCTAAGACAGAGAAATAGATCGATTATGTACAATATTCTCATCATTTCGTCTTCACTATAAGGAGTGACATTAAAATCTGAATGCTTCAGGAAAAACATTATAATAATCGAAAAAGTAATGGATTATGTCATTATCGAAATTTCATCGTTTTGGAAAGAATCAATTATTCAAAAATTATGCTTTGATCATGTGTTATCAAAAATGTATGCTGATGTTGCTTATAAGTTGTATCTTATTTTATCATGTAAGTGAGGACTATGTCCAGCATGGACGGGAAATATCGAGCATATAACCGGAACAGAGCTGTAAAGTTTTATTTTCTATGAAAACAAATTCCGAAAAATTTGTCCTGCGACGATGCACCGGTTCTGCGTTCTGATTGGCCGACTGATAGCTATTGATGTATAATTGGCCGTACTTACAGATCACTGGTTGGTTGAATTGCTATTACGTCAGTGACAAATCACAGACCAGTTTCGGAATTTTATAGTTCACATTACTATATCCGGTTATATGCTCGACGATGGGAAATGATTAATAATGATAATAAAAACGATGAACTTTAGTGAACTGTGTCTGCGTACTAAAACTTTAGGTGTGCCGAGTATACAGCTAATAACAGGTTTTTTTAATACTTGTGGATTCTGTTCAAATTCAATGTGTGATTCAAATAGGTACTTATGATAAAAAACAATTTAGTATAAAATAAATTAAACATTTCAACAATATTGTTTATTGTAACCTTGTCATTAAAAAATATCTCTTTACATAATATATTCATATATTATATACTTTACAAAACTTTCTTTGACAAAAAATATAAAAAATAACAATTAATAAAATGTATTATTTATTATACATTAAATTTAAATGTCGCTAGCATTATCATTATTTTTTTAAGCACTTTTACATTAAAAGCTTTTGAACCCGTTGAGAATATTATATTACTAAGACTTATTTTCTTTAAAAATCTGTAAAATAGTTTTCTAATGTTTACGCGAATTTCACTCATTATAATGAAACACGTTTTACGGATTTTATCGCGATTTATTAAGATTTTACCCCTTACCACCTGCTTGGGATCTCATTATTAATATTATCAAATCAAAATCCAAGCATAATATGTCACAGATTAAAGATACAGAACAGTTAGCACTTTCTGCGTAGATAGGACTAACGAAAATATTGATGTAGAATAAGGTAGTTTCGAATAACTTTGTAACATTAGGACGTATGACACAACCATGGTTGCTGTAAAGTATCCGAAGCGTCGGGATTGTAAAAATCTTAATAAACTGCGATAAAATCCGTATAAATTGTTTCATTAAACCTGTAAAATTAATATCATAATAATTCAAAAGAAACATAGCCTTGTTTTGTCTGATTGTTTTTATTTCTATAAATTCAAATTGATTAACGCAACTTTGTGGGCGTGGCAATATTATACAAGACCATAAGATTTCCAATAAGTGATTGATAACGAGACCACAAAATAGTTGGTTTATGTATGTGATATAAAATAATTTGCCGCCTAACGCCCCTTTTACGTACACGTTATCGTACGCCTATATCTATCTTGCTCTAACGTATGCTATATTTTTTCTCCTTTAAATTGCCAAGCTTCATAGCAAATCTATGAATTATGTATTGCATGTGGCAAGAACGTTGTACAATATTCATACTTTATAAAATCCTCAACAAAATAAAAAATACCACATTTCCATCCATTTTGTGCAATGCTGGAACGTGGAGGCTGGAATAGTCAAATGTTATTTAGTCATACCTTTATCTGTTTTGCAGATATTGCATTGCTTATCGTTTGATGCGCGTGACATATTTTTTATTCGCAATTCCTTACTAACTTCAGACCGGTCAAACTGCGTAAATATATTACAGGGTTGCAGTATGAATAACCACTTATTGACACGAGCAAATGTTTTTTTTACCAACTAGACTATAGATATACAAATGGCAAATGCCACACTGCAGTTTAAACTGAATATTTAAAACTATAAGATGTCTAAAATGGAAGTGATCTTCTCTAGTATTTTATTTGTACTATTGGAACGCGCTATTTTATTTGTCTGTTTATTTGAACATGATATAACACTAAAACATTTATAACAAATATTTTAATGTAAAAAATATCACCCAATTTTTCACGACCCTACAATCTATTGTAACTGGAGGATGTGGCTCCATCTAGCTGTAGCACGGCTAAGCTAGGCGTGAACTCCAGAATCTTATCAGTACACCAACCTTCAATGCCTTCGTATTCGTCCTACAAAGCTACTAGTACGAACATAATAATACGCTTGTTAACCCTCAGTGAACTTATATATTCTTTTTTAACCCTTTTGTTTCATAAATTGATCATAATTCCTGCCATTTTCACTTGTATCCCCTTGGCAACTTTCTTGGATGGCATACAATATATAAAACAATAAAAACGTATATAAGTACTAGAACAGCTATACTCAACCTGTATTCCTTACAATAATGGATTACATAAATCTCGTATTTATTAACAACCTGACGCAAAAAGAAGTGTTATAAGTTTATGTATATAAGGTTTGGTAAAATCAATTACGGAAACTTTGGGCACGTGATCTACTGCTTGTGTAAAGACATTTGGGCAAAAAACAAATTGAAATTCGAAAAAAAATAAAAATTAAAAAAAATAAAAAATTGCAAGAAATTCAATCTATTGCATTAAATCGCCAGCGCGCAATAAATAAACACAAGAAAGGTCATCGGGTTCATGTCTCGACAGCTGGTTCGACTGACGTAACGGGGTTTTAACGATTTCATACTCTAAATGAGATGTAAATTTTAAAAGGTACTTAGCTGTGTATGTTGCTATCAATCTGGCAGTCTTAATTCTTAAAACGTTAATGAAATCGTTAAAACCCCGTTACCTAAGTCGATCAGCTGTCGAGACATGAACCCGATGAGCTTGTGCTTATTTATTGCGCGCTGTTGTTTTAATGCAATAGATTTTATTTCTTGCAATATAATTTAATTTTGTATACTTTTCTTGTGTGTATGAATTGCGGGAGGACGATTCGATGCAATAGATTTCATTTCTTGCAATTTTTTTTTTTAAATTTTAATTTTTTTCGAATTTCAAATTTTTTTTTGCCTAAACGTCTTTACACAAGCAGTAGATCACGTGCCCAAAGTTTCCGTAATTGATTTTACCAAACCTTATATAATTTGTTTGTGGTACTGTAGCATTTAAACAAGCGTTTAAATGGTACAGTACCACAACAAGTTATTTTTATTTAAAAGCGAAAGCGTTGGTACCTACTAGACATTTTATTTTCAAAAATTGTTTCAGATTTTTCAAGTTCAAGCTCTTTATTTATTGCGCTGGGGTTATTAAATTATAAATATTTATACCATATAGTTATTGTAATATTCTGCTACCCGAAAAAAGACATTTATATGGTCCAAAAAAAAAAGGTTGAGTATACCTAACATTGAATATTGATTACTCTCTTTCATCAAGAATTTTGGTGAGTTGTTCCCAGGCCCTGTCTATCTGGGCCTGGGTGAACTCGTAGCTCCAGTAGGGGCTGAACACCACGTTGGCCAGGGCCACTTGCTCCTCGTTGGTGGGCTGGGCCGTGACCCGCTGTCGGGCCTGTTCTTCTGTGAGGTTGTTACGTTGTTGCAGCCTTTTGATGGCCTGAAACATGTAGATCACCATTAAAACTTTGAAAAAAATACCATGTTATTCACTCCTTTTCGTGGAGCTCGATATGTGTGCATTATCAACGAATGCCTTGTTCACGAATATGAAGTCTCAGTAAAACAATAATATGTCAATTTAAATCAAATCAAAATATCTTTATTTCGTAGGTAACCACTCGTACACGTGAAATACGTCAAAAAAAAAAACAAAAAAAGAAGTCAATAAAAAGGTGTAGTAATTTAAAAAAAAACTCGTTTGCCAAGAAAAACGAGAAAAAAACTTGAGGGTTGCTCTTTTGTCATCAACATAAAATACATAGTTTATAAATAGGTACATCATGTCCATGCAAAACCTAAACAGTGAATGTCTTATACCCAAGGTGTGGTATCTTCAATAAAATCTTTTATTTCATAATAGCCTTTACCACACAAACGTTATTTAACGGTTTTCTTAAATTTATTAATGGAAAGATTTTTTTCTGGGATCCTATTGTAAAAACGTATACATTGTCCCATAAAAGAATTACTAACTTTAAAAAATCTCATAAGGAACACGATTTTTTAGACAAGACATCACTAACTACGGACATTATGACGATGGTACCGTACGGCGTACCCGGGGTACATTCGTATTAGATACAGAAAATTATTAACAGCCGAATCCAAATTCATAATAATTATTTACCCTGTAAGCCTATGTCACTCAGTGCTAACGGTGAAAGAATTTTAAAATTCGGTTTAGTAGTTTTTGAGTTAATTCGTAACCAGACATTAAATACAGACATACAAACTTTACTCTACTTCCTATGATAAAAATATTGGTGCCTCATATTGGAACCTGGCCAAGTTAATAACGAAGCCGGCAATGAAAACCGTATCGAAATCCGTTGAGTGCTTTAGAAACTATCGAGGCACAAACAGACCAACACAAAAAGCGATTTTAATTTATAGGTAAAGATTGTAAAGATTTATAATGTATTTTTATCTACTCCCATGCTTTAAATCCGCCATAAAAGATTCTGAAACAGTTAGCTAGCACCCAATGTCCTAATAACCATAATATGATATATATGAATAACATTTATTTATTATAATATCAATATGTATTAAACAACAAATTATCATTTAAAGATTACAAAGAAACTAAAACTAAAAAACCTTAAAAAATATAATATAGTAACTTAATTATATTAATAAAAAGGAGTCCCTTTAGGCAAGGTCCCGAAGATACTGGCAGCGTTCCCCCTTTGAATTGCTAGACTAATTCTTTGTCCGAGGTATCTGCCAGCTCTTCGGTCTCCTGTGATGTCGACTAATCTTTTTGTTATTTCCTTTAAGAGCCTTAAAGCGCTAGGACCCCACGGACCAAGGGTCTCGACACCGAATGGGACAAAATCATATTCGGAGCCTAGACCCCCTTTATTTGCATATTTTAGCTTTTTCAGCCGCTTCACAAGCCGCACCAGCTCTGTTGATGGTTCCATGTAGATGGGAAGGGGCCAGTGTGTCTGAACAGGTTGCATCCCACACCAGCACCCGGCCCATCTTCCATGGAATCAAACTCATACCGTCCGGTCTCTTGCTATCGTCTCTTGCAATACCAGACGGCTCAAGTAGACTTGGCACGTTGACGGTGGCAAGGGACCGGCGTATGATATCGTCGAGTGCAGCATGTCTCGAGAAGCGGCCTGCACTTTTTTGGCATGACAGTCCATGATGTCCTAGCTTGTCGACATCACTGCCATGGGGACATTTATGGGGAGCGCAGACCGGAACCCCAAGCCGTAGACAGGTTGCGATTCGGAGCGTGTCAGGCTCAAGAAAAGTTCCTGTATTTGACGAAGGGTACGCGTGAAGCCAGTAGCCGGCCTCATGCGTACCTACGGTCAAAAGCCTAGCACGCGCCGGACCTGTACTACAGCTCAAAAGATTCTCAAAAGTCAATTTGCAATTTATGTCTCCCCAGCTCCTCTGTGAATTTGTAGAAAATGGAAAATTTTGACCTGGGCATGCAATTAAGAAAGCGTTTCTAGCTTCTTCCAAGCCAGCAATCTCAAAGTTTGAAGGGGATGCCCTTAAAATTTTACTTATGAGATTTGCTGAACTATGGACAGAAGATAAGAAGGCTGGTAAAGCGACACTGGAAATTTTGCGAATCCCTAAACCACCATAGCGGATGGGTAGGGATGCTTGGGACCAAGATTGCTCGTTCAGCTGCATATTGAGAATCGATTCTAAGCTAATTTTGATTAAATCGTCTACTTGTGCCAAAAGATCTGGGCGATTCCAAAAAGAGCAGCAACGGAGCACATACGTAAATTTTGGGACGAAAAGACAGAATTTTAAGATGCAAAATGCATAATGTGGACTAATTTCAAGGAGACGGTCAGCAGAATTTTGAAATTTAGTAATTGAATTATTAATATATTCAGAAATAGATTCATCAAAAATTGGAGAACCTAAAAGGTAAAGGGAATTACTGTTAACTATTTTAATATTTGGAGCCAAAATATTAAATTTTTGTTTTACGTCATTTAAATTTAAGTCGCAGTTATTTATAAAAAGGTCGCATTTGCTCAAATTAAGCTCCAAACCAATGGCTTCAAATTTATTTTTGATTAAAAAAAGGTCAGAAAACGCGGTATCCACATCACCTCCTAGGGTTCCGTCGTCCAAATACCAAACGTTGAATTTAGAATTTAAATTTTTGATTATCGAATTTAAAGCCAAACTAAAAATTGCAGGCCCAAGGGGATCACCCTGTTGACAACCTACTTCCGAGGACAGTTCATTAGAACGGTATAACAATTTTGTTGGGACAGCGTAACTGAGAAGAAGATAATTGTATATTTCTGGTATATGTTTTTTTATTTCCGTCAGCAGGGTATCCCTATTTACCGAATTGAATGCATTTTTGACATCAATTTTGAGCAACACGTCAGGCTGTCCGTACGTTAGGAAAGAGCGTAGGGCATGGACGGCTGCCTCACACCCTCCTTTTACACCAAAGCCTAACTGTACGGGTTCAAATTCCGAATTTAATTATGGTAAAATATGTCGAACAGCAATTTTGGACGCCAGGCGTCGAAGTGTTGATCCAACAGCAATTGGTCTCACCCCTCCGTCCTTTTTGGTGAGGGCAATGAGGTTGGCGCCGAAAAGAATGGGAACAATTTCTGGATTGACATTACCGGAATACATAAAGTTGATTAATTTAGTGATCGAATTTAGAAGTTGCTCGCCTGCATCACCCACAGAATGCGATGTCAAGTCTTTCATATGTTGGGGTGAGATTCCATCCAAACCTGCAGCCGAACCTGGTTTAAAAGATAAAATGGCATCCGTAACATCTTTCTTTTGAATTTGAAGGCATGCTTGCCCTGCTGTTGGTGGGTCGAGAAAATATGGGTTTACTGGAGCTGGAGGATGTTTTGTCCGTAAGGCCTGAAGGGAACGCATGTTAATTACTACATAATACCTAACACATTAATTAATTCTTTCAATGGCTGTAGATAAAGTTTTGTATGCAACTGGCTAAGGGCCCAAAGGCCCTAATGCTACATCGGATTAGTGTGAGCCCATTTGGCTCAATTTTGGTTTGTAAAAGTGGGGGGTTGCCCCCCGCCAACCGTGAATTCTGCGACCGCACGGCCTCCTGGCGTCGGGTTGGATTTAAGTATTTAAGGACTCGTGTGATATATAAACACACTTATAACTATTATTCTATAATTTTGAAATAATAATCAGAATACGAAGTACATAAACATAAGAATTAATAATTAATATTAATATATAGTTACAAATTCTTTGTTGTTCGGATAGAGGCTGATGATGATGATGATGATGATGAATTATAACATAACCAACGCGTGACATGACAACATCATGCCATCTGCAGTCACGCCATCATTTTTAAGTCGCGCCAAGGTTCCACACACCTCCTCCGGCGGCACGATGACGGCCCACAGCTGGTGGCAGTGGCGGTACCAGCCCGCCCGCACCATCACCGCCGCCTCCATCATCACCACACGGGTCCCACTCTCGCCGAGAGCGCGGATCCGGCGCTGTGCCTCCTCGAGGATCGCCGGCCACATTATTGAGTTTAACTTCTCTATTTGTGTCTGAAAGAAATCACTTATATATAATAATAATATCAACCATTATACGTCCCACTGCTGGGCACGGGTCTCCTCCTCGAAATCAGGTGAGGAGGGTGTTGGGTCATAGTTCACCGATACGCTATCCCAATGCGGTTCGTTGACCTTCACACACCTTCAAAGACTTTTAATCTCATCAGGCATGCAGGTTTCCTCACGATGTTTTCTTCACCGGTGAGCAAGCGATGGTCTCATGTTCGGTGCACGTAGAAATTTAGAAAATACCATTTCTAGGCATCACGGGTCAGGATCGAACCCGGACCTCGCGGCTCTCACTCAAGGGGCCGAGCCCGAGCCCACTAGGCCGTCGTCGCTCATAATCACTTATTAACTTACACTTAATATTACAAATCATTAAAACGAAAAAACGTTTAAGGATTTTATGCCCGACGTTACGGATACTCTACAGTAGCGTTTCCCAAACTTTATCATTCTATGGCCCGGTAAATTTCATACAAACCCCTTCGTGATCGTTGATCCACTCAAGCTTTTAAACGCCCTGAATTATTAGGTAAAATAAAATACATAAATAGAAATACACTTATGTATATATTACAATAATTAGTGAGAAGTATAAAGCTGCTTATTGTTGACTCTTGTCTCGTCAGTCAAGTTCTCCTCCTAACCATGGTTCAGGCCTTGTCGTGGCGGTGGGGCTCAGTAGCCTGAGGTGAACCCACCACCTTCGGCGAAACAAATTGAGCCGAGGAAGCTGCTCTTTGAACCCCTCTTATTAGAAGTGAGGACAAAAGAGCAAGGGGGCGAGGACGGGAACTCGCCGCATTGTACTGTCCCGACGTTGGTTGTCCCGGGTTGCTCTGTGGTGCCTTGAGCACCTCACTAAAGGCCGGTATTTTTTGGCCCGGTACCGGTACATACAATTTAGATAGCGCTTTATAGCATAAGATATAGTTTGGGTTTAAATTATAATTTGATGGTATAGTCAGTTGGTGCCACATTTGAGTTATATTTCAGTTCATAAGGCGTTATGCCGTATCCAATCAGCTTGTACTGCTACGGACACGGAGATCGCCTCATCTAGTCAGGACCGACCTAGAACTTTTAGCCGACTATCGGTATAACATACCTTATCGCCGAACACGATCTGGCCCAGCCTCTGGCGGTCAACGTGGCCGCTCGGCGTGATGACGTCATCGCCGAACGCGTCCGCGATGGTGCGGTTGAGGGGGCGGCCCGGCGCGTACAGCTCGTGCGCCAGAACGTCGCAGTTGATTTCCGCCGCGCCCTTCGCTCTGTTAAGTGATGGGCTTTCAATAAATTAATTTAAAAAATAATGAAGAATGTATGACGACCTCTGTGGCTCAATCGTTAGCGATTTGGCGCTCAAGCCGGAAGTTGCGGGTTCGAATAAAAAATATTTTCTGTGTTCCTGAATCATGGATGTATATTATATAATAAAAATCTTAAATGTAGGTATAGTATAAAAGTATTAACTAAATATATTACCGTTGTCTGGTACCCGTAACACAAGTTCCTCGAGAACTTACCACGGGACTAGATTGACGTGGTGTAAAAAGCGTCCATAGATATTATTATTGTTAATTTATATGTAAATGTTTTAGTGGTATGATATTGTACAGTAAAACAATTTATTGATAATTGTATATTTTCGGAATGAGGCGTTCGCTACGAAGTTTCTGTTAATCTTTATATATAATAATAATAAATATTTACCGGTGGGAGGGAAGTGCTGTGCTGCGCTCCCGGCTGCATGGGTACCACAATCTTGCTTGTTTCTCCCGTGAAACAGCTTTGCTGTGTTTCGGAGAGAAGGGCAAGACAGGCAGTGTAATTACTGGCACCGAGACTTAACATCTTATGTCTCAGGATAGGCAACACATAAATGAGTTGCCTGGGCTCGTTCCAGGTATACTAGTTTATGTTCATGGGCGAAGTCGACCACTTACCATCAGGTGGTACGTTTGCCAGTTTGCCTATCCAACGAACATTAAAAAATAATAATAATAGGTTGGGACAACTCACACACGGCCATCTAATCGCAAACTAGGCAGGGCCTGTTCTTATGGTAACCAGACAACTGATATATACTTATATATTTCTAAATACATACATATAAAAGATAAATTACACCCAGACACAGAACAACTGATCATGCTCATCACACAAACATTTGTCCTGGGTGCGAATCGAACCCACGACCTTCTGGTTTAGCAGTCAGGGTCACTAACCACTAGAGTCTAGACCAACAGACCAGTCGTAATATATAAAGATTAACAGTACAGAAGAATTACATCTATACTAATATTATAAAGCTCAAGAGTTTGTTTGTTTGTTTGAACGCGCTAATCTCAGGAACTACTGGTCCGATTTGAAAAATTATTTCAGTGTTAGACAGCTTATTTATCGAGGAAGGCTTATATACGCTATATATTTTTTTTTATTTGTTCAAAACAAAAAAGTACATTTTTTTTTTCACAAAAAACCCAGCCACGAAAACCTCACAGGGCAAGGTGCGTCGTACAATATAAACTTATTTATTTAGGATGTACACAATCACACAATAATAAATGTTTTTACATATTAGTTATCAGTTTTAAAGTTGACAAAATAATGTTTTAGTCTGGTGTTATATTTTTCCCTTTTAACATACATCTGCACTAGCTCTTCGGGTAATTCATTTACTAACTTTGGAATTAAATATTCTATTTTACGCGTTCCGTATACATTATTTGCTTTAGGTACGTAATATTTATTTATGTAAGTTATGGGTCTTAAATTTGTTATAACATCACGCTGTGACTTATAGGAGATGAGTAACGCGGGCGAAGCTGCAGGCAACAGCTAGTTTAAATATTATAATTCTTCTGTACGTGTGTATGTCACTCAACTCCTCCTAAGCGGCTGGACCGATCTTGATGATTTTTTTTGTGTGTGTTCAAGTGGATTCGAGATTGGTTTAGATTCACAAAACACTACTATTTAGATACTATTTTGTACAGGACAACGTCTGTCGGTGCCACTGATTCATTATATATTGTAAAATATTTAAAAGGATTAGTTTCACTGATTTTGTTTTGCCGGTTCTTCTCAGTCATCATAATATGTTATGTGTTTTGTATGAAAACAAATTCCGCCAAATTTCTGCTGCGAATTGCGACGCTGCGCCGGTTCTGCGCTCCGATTGGCCGACTGATGGCCATTGATGGATGAATGGCCGATGGGACATGTATAAATATAAAATGTCCTGTCCCGGTTATCCGCGACCCGCTACTTCTGAACTGATTTTATTCAAATAAAGATTAAGCACAGTTTTGGACACGGTACACGGCGTTGGCGTTATCTGTGGAGGCGGCAGGAAGTCCGTCCGGGCCGCATTTTTTTTTCTTTTTTATGTTAGTTGGATAGGCAAACTGGCAAACGTACCACCTGATGGTAAGTGGTCGACGTCGCCCATGAACATAAACCAGTTTACTTGAAACGAGCCCAGGCAACTTATTTATGTGTTGCCCATCCTGAGACACAAGATGTTGAGTCTTGGTGCCAGTAATTACACTGCCTGTCTTACCCATACAGCCGGGAGCGCGGCACAGCGCTTCCCTCCCACCGGTTTCAATTGAAAAATACTCACTGTAGTTTCTTAGTAATACTACTCTTCCCGCTAGCGATGCCTCCAGATATTCCGATCACGTACGGCCATTTCGGTATGTGGGGTTTCGGCTGGAAAAATAAACATCATTATATATATTATATTATATAATAAAACAACTTTTTACGGAATTTATTACGGGTCCTTAAATTGTAGGCTACGAATAAATAATAAGTCAGGAAATGTAACTGTGTTATAAAAATGACCCAACAAAAGTCGTGTCCAAGTAGGCGGGGCTTAAAAGTCGTGTCCAGCGCGTCATCAGTCGAACATTTTTCTTGCAAGCGAACACACGTCAAACTTACGCATACGTTTTAGTTTTTTCATTATGAATTGCAGCTGCTAATCATCATGCCATCCTTTGTAGTGAAGTAGTGCAGGAGCCATACAAAATCAAAACCTCCAGGGATTACTTCTCGCTAGCAAATAGTAGTAAAATTATATTATATTCAAATACGTTCATGTAATAAGCAAACCGAGATGGTCAATACTATGGAAAATGATCAGTCAATATTTGAACCAATGTAGAAGGTATTTTATTTATTCTTCATGAAATGTATAATATAATATGTTTATATTTTTATCATAATTTAAATGTATATAATTGAGGTATTTTAAAAATGATTTTTCATTTTGCTTGATTTGTTTGTTTTTAGTTTCCCCGCCGATCCAATTCGGCAAAATAAGTAGAAAGCTGCAGTTGAGCTTGACAGACAAGAGTATCCTGGGGACGAGCCTATATGGAGGCGGTGCGGCTGGCCGAAGTCGGGGCTCGACCTCGTGATCAGCCGCATAGAAAGGTTGGAGCTTCGGGTCAGACTTGAGAAGACCGAAGCCCTTCTCTTCCGTGGGACCGGCCGTAAAGAACACCCACCGGGAGCTACCCTCCAGATCCGAGGGGGAGGGTCAGGATGAGCCCCCACACCAAGTATCTGCGGCTCATCCTTGACGGAGGGTGGACTTTCGGCCCACATTTCTCAATATTGGGCGTGAAGGTGGCAAGTGCGCTGGGCAGACTCCTGCCGAACCTCAGAGGAACCAGCTCCGCCGCAGGCAGCTATACTCCGGAGTATACCGGAGTATGACGATGTATGGTGCACCCATTTGGGCGGGTCACCTTACAGCTGCGCTCGGCGCAGCGGATTAACGCGGTAAGAGTGATACCCCTGGGTATCGTACGGTATCGTGGGTGGCAGCCACTGACCTGGCCGGTGACCCCTCGTGGGAATTCGTGGCGGAGGTTCTTGCCGAGACGCATTCCTATGTCTCGGATGTAAAAATCTTAATAAACCGCGATAAAAACCGGAAAAATTGTTTCATTATAATACTTTAGTAGTTGAATTAAAACTTTAGGTCATGATATGACCTTTAGGACATGATATAATGACATGGACTGGATGGTATAAACGTTACAAATAATTCTAGCCATTCATTAAAAGTCTTATAGATGATGATGATGACGACGATGATAATGATGATGTCGATGGTGATGATAATGATGATGATACAAACAATAGCTTAGTGTTTTAAACAAAATACTTAACATATTTATTCCGCGTAATCTATCCTTGTTCTCGTGAACAACATATTCGTAGACAGTGAAAAACGTGGTTGATATTCCGTTATATTTTACAACCGATTTAGTTGACACACATACCTCTGGTTCCCTCAGTAGAGTGCCCAGTAGTCGTATCCTCTGGTTGCTGGAGCTCACTTTGGCCTCTTCTATCGGCGAGCGCTTGTGGTCTTCGGCTAGCGATATCGAATAAGTGTCTAAAGGATTCAGTCCGTTCTCTTTTCGTTTTTCGTTTATTTTAACAGCACCACGTTTCGTCTCCTCACTAACTACTATTAGCTAGAATAATAACAATTAATAAATAATTTAAAAACAATTAAAATATTATTAGAAAATATAATATAGATAACAATAAAATATTATAATTTATAATTATTATTTTAATAGAAAAGGGCATTAAAATACAACATAATGTCTAAATTTCGAGCTCTGCGAAATAAAAACCAAGTACTAGTCTAGTGGGGGGGGGGGATAGGGAAAAGGAGGGCAACCCATCTGTATAACTTTTGGTTGTGCGGATGTATATAATGGGTGTCGGTAGTCACCATATTACCACTAAATTTACGACGAGCCAAATCTTAGCCACAATGAAGTTAGATGCAGGTTTCGTGCGCGTCACGAAAATTAAACACTGCGACTTCACTCTTAGGCAACTTCAGTTCCGCCAAGATAAATTGTATCTGTAGTACAACAGATGATACAAACACTACACTTACCTGATACTTCGGATCATCCTTCGTTGGACCATATAAGTCTTGTATCGGCAACACGTTGTACTCGAGATTAGGGTTTATGTCCGTTAAGAAATCTAACACGTTTTCTATCCTTTTCTCGACAGGCTCTATAAGTTCCCATAATATTTTTGCTGGAAAGTTATAGTTTTGATTACACGAAAAATAAAAATACATTTTTCATTGTTGTGAACCCGTAACAGTACTTAGACATCAGCTTCTAAGGTAAACTATTTATTTATTTACTTACTACATCCAAGTTTGACTCAAATACAGTGAAACCTGGTTAATTGGGATCTCAAGGGACCAATGATTTTGTACCATTTAAAGAGGTTTTTCATTTATCCAGTTTTTCAATTAGACAGGTTTAAAATTTAGTTGTCTCATTTACAGAGGCCCCCGCCTATAGAGGTCAAAATGTACCGTTATTATATTCAAATGTTTGTAAGCAATCAATCGGGTCGAAACCTGTCCCAACCTGATAAATTGTCTCACTTATAAAGGGAATTGAGCTCCACAGTCCCAATTATAGAGGTAAACATCGAAAAAATCCTAGAAATCAAATCTCATTTAACCAGGTTCGAAAAGTCCCATTAACAGAGGTAATTCGATGAAAAAGTGCCGGGACCTCATTGTAGTTTCAATAATAGAGGTTTCTCACTTATCCAGGTCCCAGTCAACCAGGTTTCACTGTAATTAGATTAGTGTCGATTTTTTGTAGATTTTGGTCATAATCACTATCACTAAGAAAATAAATAAAACACCGATTATTATTGAAATAGCCTTATAATCCTGTTTAATTACGGATACCACCATTCTCGTTATAGCTTCCGTTAAACAGCTTTGCTGTGTTTTCTTTACACTGAGATTTATCATTGTTTCGTTTCATGGTAATGAGTTGACTTTTTTTGCTGTCGCAGCGGAAAGGTCGGGGATATGTGGGACTCCCCGGCGCTAGTCGCTTGTATACCGCACTAAAACCACAGCGAGTTGCCTTCAGCCACTTGAAGGGGAGTGTCAGGGGAGCGCCAGATCTTTAGTCAGATCTGGTCACAGGACATCCCCCGCATGTATGAGTTACCTGGGCGAGTTACAGTTACAGTCGAGAGAAACTTGTTTACATTCATGGTCGATATAGACCAATTACCATCAAGTCGTTCAACTTAAAAAAAGAGGTCAATTGTTGTGATTGTCCTCTTTTAAATTACACAACTTTTTAAAAGGTATAAGTGATTTACAACTTACATTTAGATCGCTCGTCTGTTCAACTTTGTTGTAATTATCCTCTTTTAAATTACACACAACTATAAAAAAGTTATAAGTGATCTACAACTTACATTTGATCATATTAACATCGGTCACTCCAACAGTGACATGTTTGGTGGCTCTCAACACGGCCTGAGATAGGAGGATCTTGTGTCCGTTGTGCAGCCTGTCAAATGTACCACCTAATGCTACATACTCATAAGTTTCCACCGGCTCAACTGTTAAGGCATCTGTATCGACATCTGAAACATAAAAAGACAAATACTAGAATAGGTTCTTTGCAGATCATTCTAGCGAATCACACGATACAGACCTTTTCAGCTTGATTTAACTAGTAAGGAATTAGTCTGTAAAAATGTACTCTAATGTAATGTTATTATTTGACCAGCGAGGCCAGACAGGCGATCAGTCCTCATCAGCGGGACCATTTCACCCAACAAAATAATGTAATGTTAGTAAATAATCTGTAAAAATGTACTCTTTTAATGCATTATTAAAAGAGTAGATTATTACAGATTATAATTTAGTTTTAAACATATTTGACAGTGAGGTATTATAATACTTATTTTTAGTAAGACATACATTATATTAAATTATGTAATAACATTCATAATTCTGTGCATTATTTTAATTAATTAAAAAGTCACCTTGAATATAAATTATTAATTCAACTACCATAAGCCAGATATTATAGATAGAAATAGTCATTCATCATCATCATCATCATTTTCGACCCTTTTCATTCTACTGCTGGGCGGCCTCTTTTGACAATCCCTCAGTCACAACAATAACATTAGTTTATAGAGCTGGACTGGAGCCTTATAGGTTTACTAACATAATGAATACAAGATTCAACAGTAACAATTTATTGCCAAAAACGTTTAAGATAACAGACAAAGGAATCTGTCTCATAATACCTATAATTTAATATGAGCTTGTAAGTGTCCTTGTTTTTTTATGTTTAACTGATAACTAATCTTTAGGGTATATATTTTAAATATTATGATCTTTATACATTTTTTTTATATTTGTACTCAATGTCTATACTAATATATAAAGAGATAAGAGTGGAGGCCACATTTAGGTAGACGAAGTGTTGGTCGACCATTAACAGTGCGTGGAAGTGACCAATCTGTATTGGATGCGAGTAGGGAGGAATTAGTTGTTTTAGTGTTCATTGAGAAAGGCCTATGTTCAACAGTGGACGAAAAGGGGCTGATGATTATTAAGGTTAGGCAGTTAAAATATATGAGGTAATCTTTAAAAGTACATACTTATTCAATTTTAAATAAATCTTTCACCGGTTCTGTTATCACCGAATGAGGCTATAAAAATAGTCATTTTCATTCTAAATAATATTATGAGAGCACATTCAAGTTATCATGGTAAAATAAGTGAGGGCACATTTCATCTTTATCTATACTAATATTATAAAACTAAAGAGTTTGTTTGTTTGAACGCGCTAATCTCAGGAACTACTGGTTCGATTTGAAAAATTCTTTCAGTGTTAGATAGCCCATTTATCGAGGAAGGCTATAGGCTACATCATTCTGTGACTAACAGTAATTAAGTTGAGTAAGTTAACCCGGGTGAAGCTGCAGGCAACAGCTAGTAAATAATAATAATTAACTCCTTGTGTATTAACTGAACAACAACAGAAACAGCTAGACAGTTTGATGATTTTTTTATGTGAGTTTAAGTGGACTTGAGAATGGTTTAGATTCACTACAAAACATTTTCTACAAGACAATGTATGTCGGGTCCGCTAGTATTATATATATATTTCCTTACCCTCGTCATGTATAGGCACTTTCTCTACATTTTCACTTCTTATATTTTCTAATAAGTTTTGAATGTTATCTCCACTAGCGCACACATCCGTGTCATATAATATTAAATCTATAGGATGATTTGTTTTTACTTTCTTGATATTTTCTCTTGGCTTAAGTATTAATCTTATATCTAAATTACTATATTGTGAAGTCTGTAAGAAAATATCAAACATTAAATTATTGTTACTTTTAACATATATCTAACTAGCACCCCACAGTTTCACCCGCACACTTCCTATTCCCGTGGATTAATTTTAGCTTATGTATTATTCTGATATATAATTATATTATTGTAAAGTTTCATTGAAATCCACACATTAGTTTTTGCATGAAAAAGTAACAAACATACATCCATACAAACTTTCGCATTTATAATATTAACAGGATTGTATAGGATTTTCATGTTTTTTTTTTTATGTTAGTAGGATAGGCAAACTGGCAAACCTGATGGTAAGTGGTCGACGTCGCCCATGAATCAATTATGTGTTGCCTATCCTGAGACATAAGATGTTAAGTCTCGGTGCCAGTAATTACACTGCCAGTCTTGCCCTTCTCTCCGAAACACAGCAAAGCTGTTTCACGGGAGAAACAAGCAAGATGGTGGTACTTATGCAGCCAGGAGCGCGGCACAGCGCTTCCCTCCCACCGGTAACAATGAACAAAAGTATGAACAAGTAACTGATAATTTCAACTATACTGCAGGACATTGACTTCTTTAATAAGGCCCAGTTGATGTGCCGTATATTAACATCTGATTTGAAATAATTGCTACTGCATTACTTTATCTAATAATCCCACTAGCCGTCATGAATATCTTCTCTATATGTCAATTTAAATATCCCCAGACTCACCTTAGAATAAATATCGACATTTTGCTTATTTAGCACTGGTAAGATATGGTCTGATCCTTCATTATAACTTATGTACAAGATTTTCTGAACATATTTTGATACTTTTGTGCAGTACTTATGGGCCTTTGCAGCATGAGATACAAAAAGTATTCCATTGTTAGCCATTGTAACTAGAAAGATAATTAAGAGTCACAATAACATAGGTTGGTAACTTGTCCCCACATTTTAAAAGCCTTACCTGAGTTGGGTACACTATATAAAAATATAAAGTAATACGAAACAGCTACTGAAAGTAACAATATCAAGACAGACACCCCATATACATGATACATATTATCACTGAAAAAGTTTACATCACAGCACTAAGTTCCAAACATTCGAGAAACCTTTTCAATACGCTACGTAATTATTTAATGGATAAGCATGAATCTTTAGTCACCATAACCAGCTTTTATACGTACTATGATCTATAAAAATATCAAAATTACCTCTACTTATTACAATAATAAAATATTGTTAAATTTCTATTAGGATAAAATAAAAAATTAACAAACGTAATGTATGAACCTTTGATAATGTATAAACACACGAAATAAATTTGTAATTTAAACAGGATAGGTGTAAAGATAAAGTAAATCGGATTAATTTGAATTGAATGTATTCAAATTTCGAGTCAAATCACTAATCAAATTGACGTAGTCATTTCTGACGTATGACATTGACATATATATTTTTTTATTTATTCAAAAGAATTGGCTACTAAACTATTAGCCATACAATAAAACAATATTTAGTCTGTAATATAGAGACATTGCGGAAAACCTCAAAGAGAACGGCTTCGTTCCTCTAGTCCCGATCAATCAACATTCCACTCCATCCATCCAGAACAGTCCACCATGGGCGACGTCGACCATTTACCATCAGATGTCACGTTTGCCAGTTTGCCTATCCAACTAACATAAAAAAAAAACAATATTCACCAACCAATCACATTATTTACAGATTAAGTTGTTGAAACAAAAACTTCAACCAAAAAAATACAACCGTATGCCTCAAAATTTCCCGCTGTTTTCTTAATTATTACCTTTTTCGTCGTATTTTCTCCTCTACACATGAAAAAAGTCAAGAAATCTTTAAACTACAAACATTTTGTGCCTTTGTAATACTTCAATTATTTCAATAATTAGGGAAACTACTGTTACCCCGTATAAAATATACAATATCCCTACCATAACATCATGTTATTTTATATAGTGTATAAATATTTAAAAAAAATATCATACCTTTTCCTATACCGGGTGTATTTGGAACGCTTGCGAAAACGAAGAGGTATGATAGTGTTGGCATAGCCTGACATGATACAAGTGAAAAAAACGCGTTTTCTTTTTATAACGAAACAATTTTTACGGATTTTATCGCGGTTTATTAAGATTTTTACAAGCCCGACGTTTCGGATACTTTACAGCAACCATGGTCACGGGAGGACTGAGGTGACAGATGTCCTAATGTTACAAAGTTATTCGAAACTACCCTATGATACATCATTATTTTAATAAGTCCTCTCTACGCAGAAAGTGCTAACTGCATCTTTAATTGGAGGCAAATAATTCTTTAGCTTTCTTAGATGTATAAGTTATCCGTAATCCCAATAACACCTTAAGCCACACAGTGTATAGGAAACATACCCATACGGATAGGTATTTAAACGGCGAATCACACCACCATCCAACACAGTTAGCTACCGTGGGTAAATCTTTGTTACAGAGAGCACAAGGGATCTGTGATGAGCAGCACCTGGAGACCGAACTTCAACATGTCAAGCAAGTACTGCGTGACAACAAGCTTCGGGTACCGCGTCTCCGTCACAGTGAACGTGTGAAACCAGCCACCGTCGAGCGAGTACCTGCTGTGCTACCGTTTATGAAAGGCGTCACTGACAAGATTGGCTTCATCCTAAAGCGAGCTTCTATAAAAACTTATTTCAAGCCGCCTAAAAAGATAGGTCAATTCTTACCATCTGTCAAGTGTCATATACCCTTACAAGATGCAGGAGTATACAAGCTTGATTGTGATTGTGGCCTCTCTTATATAGGCCAAACCAAAAGATCAATTAAAACTCGCGTTAAAGAACATATAGCTGACTTAAAACACCGTCGCTACACTAAGTCTGCAATCTGTGAACATAGTCTAGACAAAGCTCGCCATTATATTAGATTTGATAAACCACAGATACTCGCAAAAGAACACCGATTCCAACCAAGGATGATCCGCGAGGCTATTGAAATTAAAAAACATCCAAATTTCAATAGAGAAGATGGCTGGCTCTTACCACCTGCTTGGGATCCCATTATTAAAATAATTAAATCAAAAACCAAGCATAATATGCCACAGATTAAAGATGCAGTTAGCACTTTCTGCGTAGAGAGGACTTATTAAAATAATGATGTATCATAGGGTAGTTTCGAATAACCTTGTAACATTAGGACATCTGTCACCTCAGTCCTCCCGTGACCATGGTTGCTGTAAAGTATCCGAAACGTCGGGCTTGTAAAAATCTTAATAAACCGCGATAAAATCCGTAAAAATTGTTTCATTATAATGAGTGAAATTCGCGCAAACATTAGAAAGCGTTTTCTTTTTTTTTGGTAGCCGTTTTTTTTTTTTGTATAATCCGGTTTAGTTAACATAATGTTACAGGAATTTGATGATAATGCTTTAAAATAATGTTTTTTTTTTTAAACAGCAATTTAATAAACTTAACTTAAATAAACGGCTAGCGGACTGAATCAGCTGATAGCGTTCGCCACATGCACGAGGCGAACGAACTCCCGCACCGCGCGCGATATCAGTGCGCCCGCTAGTTGCGCGTCTCGCGGTTAGCATGAGTACATACTGTACATTGCGGGTTTGCAAAATACACAAGTCCTAAAATTTTCTTTAAAAAAGGTTTCAGAGATAAATGGTTATATGCATTATATAGTACCTATATAAATAGTATATTATTAGGGTTTAATCTTCGCAAGCGTTCCAAATACACCCGGTATAAGTAGTATATTCTTATAATATATGTAGAATGCATTTATGCTGAATTTTAACATAAGATTATATACCCTTCCCGCTAAAAGTAATTTTGTTTCTATGTGAGGTTGATAGCAAGAGCATTATTAATAATAAACTTTATTAGCAATAGTAAAAGTAAAGAAACAGACGAAAGACTTGACCAGATCCTTATGAAAGAACAAAATTAGTGTTCAATAAACAGATATACAACTACTTCGTTTAATTTTAACAAATTTTAATTTTGTATAATAAAGACCTGTTTTTCAAAACCGACGCCATGAGGCCATGTGGCCGAAGACTCCACTGTAGGCGTGGGGCAGCCCCCCTCATTTAAAAATCAATAGGTGAGCCAGCTGGCTCACCACTTAATCGACGTAGCATTATGGTCACTAAGCTATTAGCTCATTCGAAAATAAAGACCAGTTTCACTTTGCCCGAGTAAGGTTCCAATCTAACAAATATATTCAATGGCAGTTACAAAATATGTTTCGAATATATTTTATCAAATAACGTATGTCAGATCGCTCTGCTTCTTCTAGCGCATCTACCACGGCGAGTGTTCTGAGGAACTGTTCAGACAATACCTGCAGAGGCAGAATTTCAGTAGGTACCGGACATCGCGTAAAAATTTCAAATTTTACCCACATAAACTCGATGTCCGGAAATCCACAACAACTTAATTTTTACGGCAGATTCACCTCGCACGACGACTATAAGGAATCAGCTGCTATCTACGGTGTTTCCGAATCGATACAACTTAGGCACCTTCAAGAAAAGAGCATACTCATATTTGAAATGACGGCAACGCACCTTTTTTTTTCTTTAACGCCGGGAAATGCTCTGAGGCATCCCACCTGGGGAGAGGGTACTCCCTAGACGGGTATGTGGGACGACAGATGGTAAGTGGACGCAGTTCTACCCACTAAAACCCGGCGAGTGCCAACAGTGCCGCCTTTGGTGAGGTGCCCCGGATCTGTTAAGCTAACAGGGCACCTCGACGGCTAGTCCCCCCCGTACGTCGCCAGCGGGAGGAAGACTCGTCAGCAGCCTCCGCTCTCACCTTCACTCGTCGTCTTCCTTCTGGGTCATTACTGCCTCGCAGAAACAGACAATCGCCGTCCGACTCATCGTCACCGAGCATCGCGGTGATGACGCTCGGCAGATAAAAGTCCCCTCCAATTACTGATGTCAGACTGTGACGCAACGCCGCTCATCTCGGGCACACCTGGAGGATGTGTTGGGCCGAGTCCACCACCGCGCCACAAACTTGACACACTGTCATCAGCTCCCTGTGGGGCGTCCGGCAAAAGGTACTCACCAAAGCAACCATGCCCGGTGAGCACCTGTGTCAGACGGAAGGTGAGGGGTTTGCGCTTAAGGCGCATCAACCACTCGAGGATCGGACGCAGAGCAGCCGTCATATAGGCTCTTACCGCGATGACCCGCTGCGCTGAACGCAGCCGGACCTTATTCCTCACGGTAAGGTGACCCGCCCAGATGGGTGCACCGTACGTCACCATACTCCGGCAGACTCCGGAGTATAGCAGTGCTGCCTGCAGGCTGATCCAAACTATTAATAACTTAAAATGCAATTTATTCGTTCCTTAAGGACTTCATCATCATAGGCCATCTTCGTATTGAAGTTTGGAGGTCAGCTTTCGGTACTCCGTCCGATCTCGAGGGGTATTTTCTTGATCTGGTGGTAACTTAATCCGGCCCAGTCCTTTATGTCGTCAAACCACTTTCGCCTTGGTCTTCCTGGTGGCTTTCTACCCGGTATCTTGACCTCGAGGATTGTCCGTAGATATTCGAAGACGGGCCGGGCCCTCTTTGCAAGTGTCCTAAGAAGGCCACTTTTCTTTTAACAATTGTCGACATCAGCTCTCGTTTGCGGTTTGCTCGTTGCAGCACTTTGACGTTCGAAGTAAAACTAGTCCACTTTATTATTTAAGGTTAAGGACTCAGATAATTTTTATACATAAAATAGATGTAGGTATGTTCCCAATGGATCAAAAATGGTGCCACCGATTTTAATGGAATTTTCAGGTAATCTGACATTTAGCCTGACTAGTAACTTTGTGAAGTTAGTAGTTAGTAGCATATTGTTTTCTAATGTTTACGGGAATTTCACTCATTATAATAAGTTAGGTAGCGTCAATAGTTTTATTTTGTATATTTAGTTCTTTTCGTGCGATCCGGGGCGGGTCGCTAGTATCATAAATTCTGAAATTATGATAATAATAATAATAATAATAATAATATCTATGGACACTTTTACACCACGTCAATCTGGTCCCGTGGCAAGATCTCGAAGAACTTGTGTTACGGGTACCAGACAACGGAAATATATTTAATAATTTTATACTATACATATTATATTTAAGATTTTTATTATATAATACACATATTTAATACACATCCATGACCCAGGAACACAGAAACTATTTTTGTTCCCTGGCGGGATTCGAACCCGCAACCTCCGGCTTGAGCGCCAATGCGCTTACCACTGAGCCACAGAGGTCGTCATATGATCCTTTATCATGTATAAAAAAGTATGTCAATATAATGATACAACGTCTGAATGTCCGTCTGTATGTCACTAGGCTGTAACGATAAATATAATAATATCAACCCCATAGATTAAAAAAATTGGTCTCCGCTGCGGTCGTAGCGTAGCGGAGACCAATTTTTAATCTATGTCCCACAGCTGGGCACGGGTCTCCTCCTTGAAATCAGGCGAGGGTAGTTTCGAATAACTTTGTAACATAAGGACGTATGGCACCTCAGTCCTCCCGTGACCATGGTTGCTGTAAAGTATCCGAAACGTCAGGCTTGTAAAAATCTTAATAAACCGCGATAAAATCCGTAATTTTTTTTTCATTATAACGGCGAGGAGGGTTTTTTTTCACCATTGCGTTTCACCTTCTCCGGTGATCAAGCGATGGTGGTGCAAGGTGCACGTAGAAATTTAGAAAAACCCATTTCTAGGCATCACGGGGTGGTCAGATATGAACCCGGACCTCTCGGCTCTCACTCAAAGACCAAGCCCATACCCACTAGGCCATCGTCGCTCACAGGCTCTATCTTGTTGAACTCATTTGTTTCTCTTGACATTTATTACCATCGAGCATGGATAGAGTAGTAACGTGAGCTATAAAATTCCGAAACTGGTAAGTGATTGGTCACTGATGTAATAGCAATTTTTACCAACCAGTGATCTGTATGTACGTCCCATCGGCCAATCATCTATCAACGTCCATCAGTTGGCCAGAACAGACAGAACAGCCGGTCAGAGCGCAGAACCAGTACAGCGTCGCAGAACAAATTTGGCGGAATTGGTTTTGATACAAAACATAACATAATATATTTCGCTATATTCCGGTAATATGCTCGATGTTTATCACTTATCGCCAGGTGTCTACCAATGAGTCTATCTAAGGAACATAAAAACAGTGTGATTACAAATATTATTTATTATTTAAAAAATAATTTGAATGCACAAAAGTTTTATAGCAAACTATTTTAATCATATTTTATATAATATAGAAGTGTGCCTTTCTTACATCTAGGTATAATAATAAAAGAGTATACAAATGAAAAGGGAATAACGTTTTAAGCCAGTTTGCAGTTCGTCCAATATTTTTATTATTTTAGTCATAGGACATTGTATACACAGTTCACAAGATTTTTTTTCACCATGCCATTAGCTCATCTATTAACATATTATGAGGTTAAAATTAGGAATATGTTTTGACTACATGTTTCCAACAAAATTACTCTAATTTTTATCATTTCTCTGTTAAGTACAATTTTTGGATAATTTTCAACTATCCTAGGCTTTAATTTTAGTTCATTTAATAATTTCTTAACGTCTATTTGAGTAATACTAATATATTATTTAGCATAAATGTATAAGTAGCCAAAAATCCAATAGTTGATTAATATATCTAAGTTATGTACTCGATTGTACTACTAATAATCAGTGGCTCTACCGCAGATATTGAGGGCACTTCAGATATAGTTTTACGTCCCACTAGGACGATCCTACAACACACCGTTGAATTAAAATGTGTAAAGCTAGGATATCTCTTTTGTCGTAATAAAACACGGAGACTGTACCAGATTTGAGATGCCCAGGTGCAAGCGAGGGCGGAAGCCCCTAATTATTTTTATGAATAATATATTTACTCATGAAAATATGTTTTTTTTTTAATATCTATGGACGCTTTCACACCACGTCAATCTGGTCCCGTGGTAAATTCTCGAAGAACTTGTGTTACGGGTACCAGACAACGGAAATATATTTAATACTTTTATACTATACATATATTTAAGATCTTTATTATATAATACACATCCATGACCCAGGAACACAGAAAATATTTTTGTTCCCTGGCGGGATTCGAACCCGCAACCTCCGGCTTTAGCACTAACGCGCTTACCACTGAGCCACAATAAAACAACAATTCGTCGAAAGTCACATATTTTTTTGCAAATATGTTGTGAAAGCTAAGTGAAAGCTCTATATAGAGCCCAGGGGCAGCCCTGCTTGCTCTACGCCAAATCCGGCCTTCAATACTTTGGATATTAAAAACATGTGTTTGGATTGTGACTTTGGAAAAGCGTTGACGAACTTAGAAAAATCCGGTGTAGCTGGTGTCCATAAATGACGGTTATCAGTTACGACCAGGTTTCGACTGTCCGTTTACCACATCTACAAAAAAAATGATCTTTACATTACTTTTTAACGGTATCGGTAACTTTACGGATCCATCTTTAATAGCCCCTCTACACGAAGACAGATGCATCGGCAAACGTCATCGGCAGACGAGTCGGCTGACGCGTCCACACGTCTGTCGGATGAACGTTCGCGCTGAAACCCTTTGATACGTGTCAAAAACCGACAACAAACTGTTTTGTGGCGGATGCATCTGCCAACGTTGAATACCTACGTCAGCGGACGAGTCTTTCGATGCATCTATTTATTACTTCTTACCTTGCTTATAATATAGTTGTCAAATTAATTCTCATATACTAAACCTCCGTTGCTTGTCAGGACGCCAAAGAGTATATAAACACTACGTTCTATTTACAGACTTTACTTGCTCTGTGATAGCCATAAACATATAATATAACAGTATATTCTAAGTCTATGGTGATAGCTATTAACTCACTATGTCAGGATTTTTGTTTTATTTTGTTAAATGTGTGTCAAATGATTGATCATAATATTATTTTGCTTAGTTCTGTATTTGACTATTTACTTACATCTAATTTTACCTTAAATATGCTTAATTCTTATAAATATATAAAGTACTTAATTATGCTTGATTCTTTATTTTATGGCATATTGTTTTGGTACAGAGTTGTGTCTGACTAGGAACAAATTGTTTTTATACTTAAGGCTCTAGTTCTTTTACAATTTACTAGTACCTCCTATTGTATAATATTATGTGTTACTTTTTGTACTTTTGTGACTACATTTAAAAACCATAAGGTTTTGTAAAGTTACTCTTATCTACTTTATAATATATTCTATAAAAGTCAACTATGATACATGTTCAAGCTGAACATAAATAAAAAAAATATAGTGTTAACTACTCTCTTCAGAAACGTATTTATTTATTATATTATGTTACTAATAAAAAGATATATTAATAATATAATTATACTGAGGGAGGTCTAGCTAAGACTGCATACCTAATATACCTTTGGACAAACGTAGACCTTATTTACTCACATAAGAGCATTGTAACTTGGACAGACTAATGTAACCTACGAGTGACGTGGTGAAGTGATTTTTTTAATGAAATTAATGCAATTTAAATTGTCAAATACAATAACACAGTACAAGCATTAACTTGGCCGCAAAGGTAGGTTAACAGAATTTTAAGCATGCACGCGTTGCTTATTCGTATCGTTTATTGTTACAAGTTGGTTAGCAACGAATAAAGAATCAACAACAGTAAAAACGCAACTTTTTCTCTTCCATGTTCACTAACTTATATCAGCCTCTCAACTTCCGTTCGCCTGCCCATTCACACTTTTCGTAACGGTCTCGTCATGCATTCACCAGCTTTCTCCCCAAGTCAAAGAGTGCGTAAAGAAGTTTTACTTCAAAAATCACCAAATATGCTTGCAATGTCACTGAAATTCAGCTCGCCCAAGTTAAGGCTAAGAACACTCGAAGCTGTTTAGTGTTTTCACCCGCATACTCCGCGCCGCAGTGGTGGAACTGCGGTTTTATTTCTAAACCCACGAGACCGGACCTTATTCGAGCGATTATGCAGCCGTCGCGGTTATGACCATCGCCCGCAAACTCTAGGTACACAAAACTCATTTATGTGTTGCCTATCTCCGTGCCAGTAATTACACTGCCTGTCATTCATTTCTCTTCGAATCACAGCAAAGCTGTTTCACGGGAGAAACAAGCAAGAAGGTGGCACCCATGTAGGCGGGAGTGCGGCACAGCGCTTCCCTTCCACCGGTACCATATTTTATTATTATTATTATTAAGAGGAAAGCCTTAAAAATATAATATTGTATTACTAAAATATAATATCTAATTTAGAAATAACAAAATTTCTCATATTATGTTCTATTTAACAATGACTAATAAAAAAACGTGTTATTTTCCGTGGGTACTATGTAGGTACATATGATCTGTATTTTTTTACTTAGGTAGTCCGTAAACGTTTAAAACTCTAAAAATGCTATCAATGACGCAGGAGTCGCATATTTTAAATTTTAATATTATCGAGCAGCCGTCTCTTCCACACGTATTGTTGTCTCAGTCATTACCTAAAATAAGTAGGTAAGGTTATGTTGCTCCATGATTATGAATGTTAGACACGGCGTTATGATATTTTTAATTGTTTTCTTTAAAGAAAAGCGTACTTATTAAAACACTGCCATTATTAACCATAGAGATTACACTACTAGATTTTTCAGTACGCGCGTGACACACTCGGAGCGGACAGCTATCAAAAGTTACAACTCTGAACTCACAACAGTCGACATTTTTGGCGATACGCGCGCGATTAGCTGAATTTGTTAAAATGCCGAAAAATAAACAGACGGTGCTAGTGTCTAAAAGTAAAGGTGAAATTGTAAGCAATAAGAAGAGAGGAATCACATATCTCTTGTAAGTAATCAAGTTTTAGTCATAATACATAATATTTAACGTATTTCTTACCAAGGTCAACTGTGATGGACCGCTAATCATCGTATACATTGCTGTTTTAGCGTACATGGGTTTAATTAGCTTAAAGTAAATAGCGTAATGGACTATGGATTTTTTTTACATTTGTTAACAATATTTAGTCTAAACTTATTTTACACATTGCACCATGATTGCGCGTTGTTACCTTATGTTACGGCTAAAGTTGGCTTAAACTTTAGGTTAGGTTATTACTTTTATTTTGGGAGAGGACAGGCTAAAGTTCGTTATAATATTTATTTATCATCTAGATTCTAGTTTTGTCTTAATTCCCGGTGGGAGGAATGCGGTGTGTCGCGCTCCCGGCTGCATGGGCTACCAGCAGGGAAGGGCAGGCAGTGGCAGTAATTAACTGGCACAGAGACTTAACATCTTATGTCTCAGGATAGGCAACACATAAATGAGTTGTCTGGGTTTGTTCCAGGTAAATTAGTTTATGTTCATGGGCGACGTCGACCACTTCCCATCAGGTGGCACGTCTGCCAGTTTGCCTATCCAACTAACATAAAAAATGTATTTAGTAATTTAAAGCTCTATATATTTTTTTAAACCTTTACTCAGTTGAGGAATCATTTTCCACAATAATATAATAATATAGCAGGTGAAGGAGACGATATATAATAATAATAATTATTATTATTTACCAGACAACTGATAAATACTTATATATTTCTAAATACATACCCACATATTATAGATAAATTACGCCCAAAGACAGAACACACAAACATTTGTCCTGGGTGGGGATCGAACACACGACTTCTCGTATAGCAGTCAGGGTCACTAACCACTAGACCAATAGGCCAGTCAAGGCCAGCCATAATTAGGTATTGAGAGTATGGGTCCGACACTGATTCAAGTACATTTTATGTATTAAGGAAGTAAATACAAGTCTGTTTACTCAGCTTGTGTCATATTTGGCGGCTGTACAGTTTGGCGTGTCTCTGATAAGATAGCGCTGAACGATTTATGCTCGGGAATATTGCAATATGTTTCAAAAATCCATCTATATTCGTTTGTTTGGGAGACACATAATATCAAAGTGTCATCTTATATATGCGATGTCATTGTGACGAATCAGGTATTAAGCATATGATCTATGAGAGTATATAACGTTGCTTACAAAAAAATCATCGTCATCGTTCTCCTATTCCCCCCCCCCCCTAAAATACGATTAAAATTAATAAATTGGATTCCAATTAATCAGGGATATTTCGCGTTTATTATTAAGGCTAAATAATTTAATTTAAATTTGTAAATTTCATTGGCATTAAACATCTATTGGTGGGTAAAATCGACTCGAATGCCGTGACGGGAAATGGCAGTCGGAACAACGTTCTCGCGTTTTCTTTCTATTATTTATGATTTCACATCTGCCCGTCCCGCGAGGGTCACTTTTTTATTGTTAAAAGGTCACTGGTGACATTAGTGCATATCTTTGAGTCGTATTCCGGTCTCGTCAGTCGAGATGCGCGTGTCTTCTGTCGCGGCGCTGGACCGAGTGGCCCACCGGCCCACCGTCGATTCTGAAGCTTGCTCGCCACGGATACTACGCCATCTACAAAAAAAAACATTTTATACAATTTAGTAAAAGGTTAGATAGCTGATACTTTTACTAAACCTGGAATTCAACTCTATGCCATCTACAAAGTAAGAAGCATTAAAGTACAAAAATATTTAAAGAGAGGCTATAATGCCAACGTTTACTTCTGCTCCGCATTCAAAGTGATCTAAAAATTAAAATAAGCGCATACACGTACTTGAAAGGTTAGGTTATGTTAGGTTCCCCACCATGATTCAGGCCTTGTCGTGGCGGTGGGGCTCAGTAACCTAGGGTGAGCGGTGCACCTTGGGCGAAGCTAATTGGGCCGAGGGGGCTCTTGTACCCCTCTTATAAGAAGAGGGGACCGAAGAGCAGGGGGCAAGGGGTGAGGATTGGAACCTCACCCCATTGTACTGTCCCGACGTTGGGAGGGGTTGTTCTGTGGTGCGGGACAACCCCTCTGTGGAGGTGACGTCGGTCCCTTGCGGGACTGACTAGCCGTCGAGGTGCCCTGTTTGTTTTCTAGATCCGGGGCACCTCACCAAAGGCGGCATTGGTGGCACTCGCCGGGTTTTAGTGGGTAGAGCTGCTCCATTTACCAGCTGTCGAGCGCAGCGAGTCCCACATACCCGCGTGGGAAGACCCACTCCCCCGCGGGATGCCTCCGAGCATTTCCCGGCGTTAAAGAAATGAGGTTAGGTTAATAGTAAAAACAGTGGAACTAACTCTGGAATGATTTAGTGCTATTTTTCGTTGTGCCTATTGTGTGTGTGTTATTGTGTGTTTTTACAAATTTATCCCCAAACTTCACCACATAAAGTGAAAGATTAACCAATAATCAAAATCAACGCAAAGTGCGAATTATCATAATTATGGCTAATTTACAAATAAAACTAGACATAAAACATATAAAAATGGAAGAAAAAATAGAGCAAAGAATTACTATAGAGAAAAAGGGGAACGAGTCACGGCACAAGAAATACAAAATATAAACTGTGTCTTGGTAGATAGGTTCAAATTACTAGACGAAAAATATGAGAACCTCAAGGAAAAGCTATATTTTCCTTGAGGTTCTCATATTATTTTATATATACTACCAAGAAAAATGACTGTATTTCCTAGAAAAACAGGCAAGGAAAAAATAATATTGTTTTCATCGAATTAGGAGAAACGGAAACATCATACTTAGAAAGATACATTGTTAACTTTATTAAAAAATATTTCTCACAAAAATTGATTCACAGGGATATCCAGAAAGTCAAAAGAATAGGCAAGAAAGGGAAACGACGTCGACCAATAATAGTCATCTTTTTTACGACGAACGACGGTACGAAAATCGATTTGTTGAAACAGAGAATTACTATAACAGAAGATTACCCGCAAAATATTCTGGAGAAGAGAAAAGAACTTCCTAAACATGGAAGGATCGAGAATTAAAAAGGAAACATTGTAAAAATAAAATGCGACAAACTTGTAATACGTTAAAAAAAAAAACATCTGGCAATTACAAAATAATGTTTTCAACTTCTGAAATTAAAACCACCAATCGAACCGAAACCAATGCACAGTTTAGCAAGAAGAATAAAACCCAAACACCTATAAGAAGAAGCTCTAGCTTATAGGAGGGAATTGTGAAACCAGGTATGCTGAGTTACCTGATACATGATACAACGATAGTATTTACCAACCCTGCCAGCGCCCACATAAAAACAACTCTATCAGACCACAAAAGCCGGCTTCCAAGCCGTGTCGGTCACCGTGGAAGATCACGACTAAAACCCTATAAAGTATGATAAAAAGTAAAAACCCACCATTAATGAATGTACAAAAACAACCGCAGTGACGTCATCACCGAGTTTTACAGGGATACAGTTCAAAAGAGCCAAAAGACACCAGCTACACGAACTAAGATGCCACCAGCGAAGTCAAAAATTTTAATAAACCTCGGATTACGGAAAACGAAATCATAGAGGCATCGAAAAAATTAAAACAAGACAAAAGCTCGGGCTCAGACAATATAGTAAACGAAACATTAAAAATAGCCACCCCATACTAGCTGTACTCTTTACAAATGTACTCAATTTCTTGCTTGAAACTAGAAAAACGCCTGCTCATTGGTCTGAATCAAAAATCATTTTGCTATACAAAAAGGGAGACCCAAATTATATAGGGAACTACAGACCAATAAACCTACAGCCGAAAATACAAACTATTTTCCACTAACCTCTACATAAATATAAACGCTACATTAGACAAAAGTCAACCCATAAAACAAGCAGGATTTAGAAAGGGCTTCTCTACTATCGATCATATCCACACACTTGAGCTTCTTGTCCAGAAAGTACCAGGAGAAAATCAGACCGCCATACTTGGTATTTATCGATTATCAAAAAGCATTCGATTCATATACCTAATTATGTCTGGGAAACTCTAAGAACACAGAATGTGGAAAACGATTAAATACAAGCAATCAAAAGCATATACAATTACAGCAAGAGTAGGTAGGTCAAATAGAAACAACTGGCTCTTGGTTCCCTGTTAAGAAAGGGGTAAGACAGGGGGACCCACTATCACCTATATTATTTATAGCCTTGTTTTTTTTTTCGGATGGATCTATGCTAACGGGCCGAAGGCCCTAATGCTACATGATTAGTGTGAGCCCATTTGGCTCACTTTTGGTTTATAAAAGTGGGGGGTTGCCCTCCGCCAACCGTGGAGTCTGCTACCACACGGCCTCCTGGTGCCGGGTTGGTATTTATAGCAATAAACAAGCTTGAAAGAACGTGGCATACAAATAAAAAGCAGATATCTAAACCACCTATGTTTCGCCGACGATTTTGTGCTTATTTCAGAGAAAGGAACAGAATTACAGTACATGGTAGAGTCATTAAATTAGGCTAGCAAGCTTGCTGGCCTAGAAATGAACCTCTTCAAAACAATGATAATGTCAAATAGCACCAAGATATAAATATATGCCGACGATGAGCCTCTTCACTATACCAGAGAATACATCTACGGGTAAACAAATTAGCTACGACATATCTAGCAACTGCCGGGAGGAAGAACGCATGGCTCAGCAAACTGGGAATAAATACTGGAGAAAATATTTCAGAGTTACATGCTGATCAACCTGAAGATCGAGGTTATGAACACCAGATATGAAATACATCTATATAGATAAATACAATTGGAGTGTCTGTTTGTAATATTAAAATAACCGCTTTTTACTAAATGTATATGAATGTATACACGGTACATATACCAAAATAGCATTTTTTACTATTTTTGTCTGTCTGTCCGTCTGTATGTCTGTCTGTTTGTTCCGGATAATATCTTAAACGGCGGGGCCGATTTTAACGGGACTTTCACTGGCAGATTATGTTACAGCTTATGTTATAAGGCGGCTATAAAAATAATCACCATCAATCTGGATACGGCTGTGAATTTTAGTTAACGCGGGCGAAGCTGCGGGCGACAGCAGTATATTCTCTACGAGAAGGGCAGAACAAGCAGTATTTAATGCCATCAATAGTACGTCGTGTCTATAGACATAGATGAGCAACACAATATGGTGAGTCAAGCCAGAGCCATTTTCGAGTAACCTTAATAACGTTCATGGGTGACGGTCACCATCAAGGGCATATTAAAAAATGTTTTGTATCAAAGCACATTAGGTTAATTTCACCTAAATATCAACACGCAAAGTTATTAAGAATGGCAATTACCATCGTTCAGATTTACATAAAAATTCATTGTAATACCACGTAATACATTGAAATTCATACAACGAAAAGCTTCATGACATTCCATACCAAGATGCAATATGAAAGTTTACAATTTAATATTTATTTAACAAAATTAATTAATCATATTTTTTTACATTGCATATAAATTTAGATCTGAGAATGATTTCGAGCCAAAAAGACCAGACCTGCTGTCAGTACCTTAACCTTTTTTTTCCTTAACGTCAGGAAATGGTCTGAGGCATCCCGCGGGGGAGTGGGTCTCCCCCGGCGGGTATGTGGAGTCTCGCTGCGCCCGAAAAGTGGTAAGTGGACGCAGCTCTACCCACTAAAACCCGGCGAGTGCCACCAATGCCGCCTTTGGTGAGGTGTCCCGGATCTGATTAGCAAACAGGGCACCTCGACGGCTAAAGCCCCACCGCCACGACAAGGCCTGAACCATAGTGGGGGTCAGTACCTTAACCTAGCTTAGAAAGTCTTGTATGAAAATTTATCAGAAAATGCGAAGATGACATAGGGGCCTCAGTATACAGAGGCCCCCATGATATACTGGGGCCCCTTGGTATAATGAGGCCCCCACGGTATACTGCGGGCCTCCTATAAACAGAGCCGTGTAGCCCGGGGCCCATCTGGGGATCATCAAGGTATGCTCGATACACCCCTGCCTGATGGCAGGAATGTATCTAGCATGCTATTCTAGCATAACGAAAACAGTTAAATTGCTATAGTTGGCTAAGTATACAAACTTGCTAAATGTTGATATTACTTTATAAGCTACGCATTTCAATCTCTTCTTATTTAATCTTACCAACAATAGGCTTTTAGATCTGTTAATATGAATTTTACCTTATAACATTTGTTAATCTTTAAAAATTGGTGTAATATTTTTTTCTGAATAATAAAGATTTAGCTTCTAAATCCATTTAAAACAAGATAGTTACCATGTTCATCACGATTAAACAATACTTGTGAACAAGGCATTCGAAGACAATCTCGAAACATCGAGATCGACAGTCAAAAGTAAAAAACATGGTAAAAAACAAGGTAAATATTATAATGGTAAAAGTTTGGAAGAGGAGCCTTATAAGGTTTTACTTAACATGAAAGGTTTGGGTTCGAGTACCGCTAAGGGTAAACATAACGACCGGAGTCACGGATATGAGTATATCGGTTTGTCTTATCTGAATAACCCCAACACACACCGCAGGACTAGATTATCTTGGTGTGTTTAGATAAGTAAGATAACTCTTGGATAGATAACATTTTCATCTCCAATGGCATTTGAAGATCGTAATGGATAAGACTTAATATAAGATAGATGACTTCAATGTTAGAGTTTTTCCTGTTTTATTGTACCTATATTGGAAATTGACGTAATCCTTGCCATTTTGGCGTTCAGTGAAAACGGCAAAGGCTAAGAAAGAGGCTTATGATGGATATATCAGCATCATTTGGAATAGTACAGTAAAGACAGCATAATATCTATTTTCAAATTCCAGCTAGTCCATACTAATTTTATTACTCACAGATACAAATCAATTTATGCTCCATGGGATTAAATTGGCCGGCGTTCAGAATAGGTTCGCTAATATAAATAATTAACCATGCTTTATATTATATATATATATATATATATATATATATATATTATAAGCATGTTATTGAAAACCCTTATAATTAAATCCTGTCATAAAAAGTATCAAGTTCGCTTGGGCGCAGTTTGGTTTACGAAAATGCCGCACGTGCCGTGTAGAATATGTAGACCTCGCGTCAGTTATGTACGTGACGGATATCTATCTATTAGAAATAAATAGCTTGTAAATAAATAAATAAATAAATCCCTTGCTTGCATATTTTTTTTATAAATCAGCTTATTATTAGCCGTAATGCAAATAGTATCATTAGTAGTGTCTAAATTTGAAAGGATGCCCATGATTTCAATTGCACCCTGTATATTTGTCAGCCTTCCTTACCTATTATCTATCGGCCATCTCTCAAATATTTGAGAGCTACAATGATTTTATCTTATCGGATATGGTTAGATCCTAACTCTATATGGTACTCGCACCTAGGAGTGCCCTACCTGTGCATACATTGCGAGCCTCTTCAGCCGCTTTTTAAAGGTCCCGGATCTACAGGCAACATAATCCTCAGCGACAGGCTGGCCCCGGCGAAGGCCAGACTACTCCTCGTAAGGGGGGACTGCCCGGCCGCTACTATAAAGCAGTCCCCGCGACGTCGTGCCATACTGAGCCCAGGTTCCCATCCTGAAGCACGACACCGGCACAGGGGCGTTACTGGAGGCGCATTAAGTAGCGCCTCCAACGCACCCACGCACCCCCGCAGAGCGCAGAAACGGAGCAGCGTCGCAGCACAAATTTGGCGGAATTTATTTTCATACAAAACATAACCCACATAGCATTACCGCTCTATTATGTTATATGCACGTTGCTTCTACACGATTCTAGCGATATTGTCTTGTTTTGCATATTTTGCACGAACAAGACAAAAATCTTGCTATTGTCAATGTAGATTTGATTTCAATTGTTGTCAAAGACAATAATCAAAACGAAAACCTTTATTGCTTATTTTCCTAACGTGGTCAACGCATTTTCCTTTCAATCAGTAGATATATCAATGATAACCATAGAGATTCATATGTAAAATCCGCACCGATTTTAAACTGATATTCAGAATGTCTGTTAAAAACTTTACAATAGAATCACTGACCTTAATTAGTTTATCGTTCCACAATATATTATGTACATTCAGAACATACGATACATACGAATACAAGCAATCAATACATACACGCGAAATGCAAGCACATACATTTAACACTGTACATATTTATTATATATATTTGTATCTTCCAACCTTCCAAAATCTGCACATATAAACATCCAGGTAAAAATCACAGATTAAAAAAGTATAAACTTCTATTTCTTCGTGGCAGAATGACATGATACCTGTGCATAAAAAATACTAAATATATTGTCTCTGGTCAGTTAGCAGTTTATTAGTCATAGGTCAAAATATAATATTATCAACGATACATAATTGTGCAATTTACTATAAAATATTTCTCATGATAAAGTAAATCTTTATATATATAATTCTTCTGTGCGTGTGTATGTCACTGAACTCCTCTTAAGCGGCTGGACCGATCTTGATGATTTTTTTGTGTGTGTTCAAGTGGATTCGAGAATGGTTTAGATTCACAAAAAAAAAAAAATTGTACAGGACAACGTCTGTCGGGGCCACTAGTACATTTATAATTTTCAATTACTACCCATACGTATGTGTTTGATTTGTATGGTGACCGGTGACGTTATTTACCGGATGAATCAGCTGTTATTCGCTAATTTGGTCGGTTACGAACATTACAAAGGATACATGTTGATCGACCTCGAAAAAGAATAGATTTTTTAAAATACTGGTCGTAGCTTTTAAACTATTAAAATTTTGATAGTTCTCTTTTACCTTTCAACCCCTTCACGACCTACCGTACTTCTGGCGTTCTTTGGTTATGATACTGAATACTATAAGTATCTAATTGTCGCGTGTTCAAATCCCGTTAAGTACAGCGTCATTGACATACATACATATTATCTTTATATATATCTTTATATATATAATTCTTGTGTGCGTGTGTATGTCACTGAACTCCTCCTAAGCGGCTGGACCGATCTTGATGATTTTTTTTGTGTGTGTTCAAGTGGATTCGAGAATGGTTTAGATTCACAATAAAAAAAAATTGTACAGGACAACGTCTGTCGGGGCCACTAGTCTTTATATATATATTTCTTGTGTGCGTGTGTATGTCACTGAACTCCTCCTAGACGGCTGGACCGATTTTGATGAAATTTTTTGTGTGAGTTCAAGGGGATTCGAGGATGGTTTAGATTCACAAAAAAACATATTTTGTACAGGACAACGTCTGTCGGTGACACTAGTATTCATATAGATTTCTGAAATTTATTTCCGTTCCTAGTACCTGTAACGTAAGGTCTACGAGGCTAAGTTAACGTGGATCAACGCATAAAAATATTTGACTATTAAACGACCTACTTTTTAAGTGAAACCTTCTTTAGGCGCGGTACGCATATTGTTAGATGAGATAAAATCTCTGGATTTGCGACACCGTTACCACCGTTATGAGACGCTATTTGACGTTTACCTACATGACGTTTGATTTATTCATTAATCAAGATTATGCAATACTTGTTTACATAACTAATCGTCAAACACTGAAATGTCAATGTCATGCGGTCATTTTGTGCGCCGTTTAATTTGTATAGGTTGTCATAATCTTATTACAGCCTGTAGTATAGGTATTTGAATTTAATTGTTTTATTTTCACTTCTATCGGCAGCAACTGTGACTGGTTGGCTTAGTTTTTTTATATGTATAATGCTCCCAGCATTTAAATGTAAGGTAATCGCAGAGAAATATTCAGTAATAGTCAATGGCTGTCCAACAGCTGTGTCATTACGGGCCCTCACGTAAGTAACGATAAGAATTGCTATAATCCAAAGTTACAATGAATGGAGCCTTGTATTCTATTCCTGTTAAATTAAATTTCTATCAGGCCTTCATTGGCGCCTGTGCTGAAATATCTATCAGGTACAGTTTCCATTATCCCGAACGGGCATTCCGATCTAAGTTCGTAGGAACGTGGTAGGAATGGAAGTAAAAAACAATTACAACACGCATCAATGACAGACAGACAGACATATTTATTAAATTAAATTAAATCAATATTAACAAACATACCACCTCAACTAATGACGCTGTGATAAGTAAGAATTAGATTCTATTAGGGGTATTAGAAACGGCAACATTTATGAAATTTACATGGGTAATTTATAAGGTCTTTACTTATGAAATTGCCGTTCTGCAGTACTGGCCATTTCAAATAAAAATAATTTTTGTTAGGCTAAGAATTTTAATTTCAAAGTAATTTAATTTTAAAAACATGGAATTCTTTTTCCAAAAGTAGTCATTTGTTTATTGATTAGTGTTACATTTTCATCGCATTTCAATCTTCGATTTTTTCGACGAAATTCGAGTAACGCACCACCTGTTATTGGTTTGCTCGCTTCCGCTCTGGAAATTTCGACCTGAAAAATGAACCTCGGGGTCGTCCGAAGACTTTGGCCGACAATAACGAATTAAAGGCGATTGTGGAAGCTCCATGATACACAATCGGCTGAATTAGCAGCAGCTTTCGACGTTAGCATCAAAACAATATTGGCCCATTTGCGTCAAATTGGCATGGTAAAAAAGCTTGACAAATGGGTGCCCCACGAACTCAATGATCGCTAGCGCGAAGTACGCGTCGAGACGTGCCTTGCACTGCTCAACAGACACACAAATGCAGGAATTTTGAACCGTATTGTTACCTGCGATGAAAAATGGATTCTGTTTGATAACCGCAAGCGCTCAGCAAGTTGGTTGGATCCTGGTTCAGCGCCTAAACAATGCCCTAAACGAAATCTTACCCCTAGAAAAGTGATGGTGTTTGGTGGTCTAGCGCCGGTGTAATTCTTCACAGCTTCTTACCAAACGGGGTGAGTATTACTGCAGATGTGTACTGTGAAGAACTGAACACAATGATGGAGAAGCTGGCACATCTCCAACCAGCATTGGTCAATCGCTCGTCTCCGCTGCTCCTGCACGACAACGCGCGACCTCATACTGCACAGTAGATGGTCTCCGTGTTGCAAGAACTAGGGTTGGAAGCTCTCCGTCATCCGCCCTACTCACCAGACCTTGCGCCTACAGACTACTACTTTTTCCAGCATTTAGATAACTTGTTGGCGGGAAAAAAATTCAATACCTGAGAGGCAGTACAAAATGCCTTTGAAGAATTTGTTGCCTCCCGTCCAGCTGATTTCTTTAAGAAGGGCATCAATAAACTGCCACTGCGGTGGCAAAGATGCATTGATTGTATGGGTGATTACTTCGATTAATACAAATAAAAAATACATGAAAAAAATCGTTTAAATTTTTTCATTCAAAACGGCAATTTCATAGGTAAAGACCTATTATACACATTACTAACCTAGTGCACATTTTATATTTTTTTATTTATTTATTTATTATACAAATTGCACTTGATGAGATTCGAACCCGCGACCGCTGCGTTTAAAGTCCAGCCATCGATCATTAGCCCAGCCGCCATGTTCAATGTTTATGTCGCAGGGAAGTTACGATATCAGGAATTTCGTGAAATGCCTAGGGACTAAGTGCGTCGTTCGCCAGAATTCTTTTTATCTAAGTTTGTTTACATGCCGTATTTCATAATTCCACTGAAACAATTCAGTTTGATTAAATTAAACTGTTCAGCTTAATCCGATTTTTTTATACTAACAATTCCTATATTCCTATTCGATATATTATACATCATTTTCATAGTTAATGTTAATGTAAGATTTTACTGATTGTTACACTGACTCGGTCCACTTACGTAGTCAGTGTAACAATCAGTAAAATTCTTCTTGCTTCATCGACTGCCGCACATCGAAGATTTTTTCGTTTTTAACTCGCTTTTAAAACGTTCACCTGTATCTATCTATCTATCTATCTTCTATGTAACGGAATCTTTAAACTTTATTTTTACTCACTATATGACGTCTGATTAAATTAAAACTTTGCACACTTTGCAGGGACAAATGACAATACAATATTTTAATTTTTAATTAGTTTAAGATTTTAAGTTAACACGGTTATTTAAATTACTAAAATTATTTGAAACGGGATATTTACCATGTTTTTCACTTTTTTTTCGACATTGTCTACGAATGTCTTGTTGAATGAAACGGTAATTTATTTCATGGACACTTCTAACGCCGCGCCGTCAACATCTACCTGCATACTGCAGTCTCGTTAACGTACGTAAAAATATATTATACCCCTGATTATACCCATACCCTTCCCCACCATGGTTCAGGCCTTGTCGTGGTGTTGGGGCTCAGTTGTCTGGGTTGAGCCCAGCACCTTGGGCGAAGCGGATTGAGCCGAGGGGGCTCTGTGTACCCCTCTTGGAGGGAACAAAAGAGCAGGGGGCAAGGGGCGAGGACGGGAACCTCACCCCATTGTATTGTCCTGACGTTTGGAGGGGTTATTCTGTGGTGCGGGACAACCCCTCCGTGGAGGTGGCGTCGGTCCACTGAGGAACTGACTGGCTGTCGGGGTGCCCTATTTGCTCAACAGATCCGGGGCACCTCACCAAAGGCGGCATTGGTGGCACTCGCCGGGTTTTAGTGGGAAGAGCTGCGTCCACTTACCAGCTTTCGGGCGCAGCGAGTCCCACATACCCGCCTGGGGAGACCCACTTCCCCTCAGAGCATTTCCCGGCGTTAAAGAAGAAAAAATACTCATACCCATAACATCACGCTTGCCTTTTAACTAGACTCTACTCATTAAGAAACGGTACCTAACATTTTGAAAAATAAATAAATACCTAATATTATATATATATATATATATATATATATATATATATATATATATATATAGTACACAAAGATTTATATATACCTAGTATAGAATTGTTTGTATTGTGTAATCAGTGAGCAAATACATATTATATAAATATTTAATTTTATTTACACCATAATCTTCCGTTATATACATATTCCCGATTAACATTCAACAATGAGACTAACAAAATATTTACATAAAAACTTATCCGTCTACGTGAATATCGTTCAAGTATTTTATTTGTACCATCCTGATAAAGAAGATCATTTACAAAACATAGCTGTTTTCACATGCAGTGTAAGTGCCAGAGATAAATGGAGGGAAATTCTTTATGGATCCGAACAGCTTTTTGTGTAAATCGCATCACATCACAAACTGCAGTACAAAATATGCGATATTGTTATATTTGATACGAAAGTTTTGATTTGTATTTGAACGAATCGAGGGGAAAAAGGAAGGTTTATATAATTAGACATGTCCATATTAAGTATTAAAAACTTAGACCATAGTATGTCATAATAGAACCGCAAGTGAAACCAATTCAACCATCAGGTGAACCGACTGTCCGTTTGCCCCCTCTTCTATAAAAAAAAGTGCGGCTCTACACTCTCTCCAAGACAGTCCGAGGCAGGGCATGGCAGGGCGAGCGCGGACGTGATAAATGTAAATGGTAGCGCTCGTCCGCATCAACCTGCATTTATCGAGAGGTTTCGGTTAGAGCCGTAATAATTATTGGAACTGTTCACTCTATCAAATAGTCAAAGTGGCCCATGACGACTGTTCCCGAGTTTACACGATTCATTGTGGCTCAGATACAAGTGCGCGGGTAATCAAGTAAACCTGATTCAGCGACTTAGCAAAATGCGCTAAAAAAGATTTCTCTTCAAAAAAGCTTGAAACTGCAAACTACCGGTTATATCTTTCATACACAGTTATTAATATATATTAATACACAGACGCGACTCTTCAAACTTCTCGAGTCCTATCTGAACAGCGGCACGCCATTCCGGCCTCATCGGGGCAAGCTCCTCCCACTTTTCTGGGGAAATGTCACATGCGGTCAGATGGCGCTTGAACACGTCCCTGTATCGCAAGAATTGTCCGCCAGGGTTCCGTTTCCCACGTTTCAGTTCTGAATAGAACACGGATTTTGGCATTCTGGAATCTGGCATACGTAGAACATGCTGACACTTCATCAGCATGGCTTCCATACCGAGCAGTTTGGTACGCCGCAAAACCTCTGTGTTTGGAACACGATCTTGCCATTTGATGGGAAGGATAGAGCGAAGACACCTGAGATGGAAGGAGTCTAATTTTCTTACATCCTTTTTATATAGGCACCAAGTTTCTGCAGCATACAGCAGAATGGACAGTACCACGGCCTTGTAGACAAGTATCTTGGTCTGCAGGCTTAGATCGTGAGATTTCCAAACACGTTGGTTAAGACCACCAAAGGCGGCGGCAGCTTTGGCTTTGGATTTCAGAAGAGAGAGTGTTGTCGCTCCTGATTTGGCTCCCAAGGTATCTAAAACTAGTCACCTCTTCGAGATGATTACCACTCAAGGTTAATTTGTTAATTTGTCTTTACTGCGCACAGTGTGACAGGATGTTTAAAGCGAAGATAGGGTTTGCAAGTCACGTTCGTTTCCATCAAAGGAACTCATAGCAGGGGTCGCCGTTGTCGAATACGACAAGGAGGACATCATCATCATCAATACACAAGAGTTTCGGGTGCGGGTAGTGTACAAAAGCTGCTTAACAGCTACAGGATTGTCGTAGCAAGAGAATTAATCTCGTCTACATCTCGTAATAAACATACATCCATGATGTTCTTGAACACATTGGCACTCTATAAAGCCTCGTATCCACTAGTGACTAGGCAACATTTGGCGCACGACCTGTCACACAACATGTTGAAAATTAGCGCGGAACTTTTGTTATCCGTCTACGCATGTACTACTTTACTATTTCAGTCGTGACAAAATGTCGCCAGAGGAACTAGTGTGGTTTTCAGCGGCAGTGGTTATAATTTTATCGAATCAGAAAGTTCCGCGCTAACTTCCAACATATTGTGTAACATGTCGCGCGCCAAATGTTGCCTAGTGGATACAAGGCTTAATTCTTAAAGAATGATTAGTTGAAACTTTGCAGTTATTTCTAAACGTATAACAATAATCTTACCTTTTGGCAGCAAGATTGCGCACTTTCTTCTTCCAAACGAAGACAAAAAATATGTAGATGCCGAGAGCGATGTTGGCTAGGTCCACTACCACCCAGTACCAGTTGGAACCTCCAACCGCGAAGCTTATTACTTCCACCGTCCAGTTCACTCCCATCACCACGAACAACTTCAGGTACAGACTATATCTGAAAAACATTATCTTCATACACCGACAAATATAATCTTATTTTTTTATAAAATCAATTCCGACACATCTCACTATCATCATCATCATCACTGCTGGACAATGCTGGTTTCAATCAACCATAAAACGGCCAAACCCTTGCCGTTCGCATCCAGCTATACCAAGCCAATACCGGCCGCTGCACCAAGATCGCCCAACTTCACATAATGGTCTGACCTGATACTTCAAGATATTTTCCTTCACCGGTCAGCATCGAGCATATAACCGGAATAGAGCGGTAATGCTATGTATTTTGTAAGTAAACAAATTCCGCTAAATTTGTGCTGCGACGCTGCGCCGGTTCTGCGCTCTGATTGTCACACTGATGGCCATTGATGGATGATTGGCCGATGGGGCGTACTCACAGATCACTGGTTGGTAAAGTTGCTATTACGTCAGTGACAAGTCACTGACCAGTTTCGGAATTTTATGTCTCCAATTACTACTCTATCCGGTTATATACTCTCGATACCGGTCAGCCACGTTTATTTGTGTGTACTGGCCCAAACTCAGCACTAATAGCTGATTTACACGTATTAAATAGTAACTTAATTTTAAGTGACCTATTGCAAGTAAACTATAAACGTAATAAGTGGCAAGATATTAAATTTAGCGTTTGTTTGTTGTTACCTAAATTTTTTATGTCATAGAGTCAATAGTCAGTAGAACCGAGCAGTCGGAACCTTATAGTGACTACCGGCGCCCATAGACATCCGCACAACCAAAAGTTATGCAGATGCGTTGCCCTCCTTTCCCAATTCCCCCCATGGGCCACCGGAAACTCACAAACCGCACGAAACGCGACAGCATAGCTGTCACTTGACGCTGGTATTTTGTGAGCGAGAGATACCGCCCAGGTCATGGCGGCCCAATTCGGCTGCAAAGCAGCATGTCACTACCTCTTACATGCATTAAGTCGCTTAAAATTAATTTATAATTTAGTTAACTTCTTGACTACTCAATACGTGTAAATCAGCCTCGCCATTGCGAAATATTCTATACTTTTAACTTACCTTTGTTTGTCTTTCTTCAATTTATCACTGCGAGACGATTCAGCGCCTTTCAATATGGCGGTTTCATTCCTGATCGATCTGATCCGGTTCGCCGTCACCGAGAACAGAACCACGTTACAGATGACCAGCAAAAACACCGGCGTGAAGAAGTACGCCAGTTCACTCAGCCAATCTGTAAGAGTTTTAAATAGAAAAATCATTTTCTTTTGGCAATTGGGTAGTCGGTACATGGGAGTTATTACCGACATCCATAAACACTGGAATGTCCTTTTGTCCAAATACTTATTTAAAGTGGTAATTTAATCCAAAACATACACACTTACCGTTGAACCAGCAACGTCTGCTGCCAAAGCCAGGAGTCACAATGTTGCCTGGCAAATTCTCGCTGAACTGCATTAGTACTGTGAAGATAGTCAGGGCTATCGGAACACCCCACGCGTACAGACCGTAGAACAGGAACCGCCTAGTATCCCTCCTCTTGTTGCTACTACCCCTGTAGCCACTGCAAGGAGGTTTTTGTGTTAGTAGAATTTTCTACGACGTAAAATATAGGCACGCGGCGGAGATTACTAAGAAGGAAGCAAATTTCAGTGTTTTAACAAATAATATGATCTTTTTAGCAAAGGATATGAGTATTATTTATCTTCGGATATCTTAGAGAATAAGCTATTGAAACCTAGGTTTTACAAAATGTTTTTTAGTATTCAAAGGCAATCGGCCGTCTTGGCATTCTTTGAGTGAGGCCTATGTTCAGCAGTGGACGGCTGGCATAGGGCATAGGGGCTGATGATAATCATGATTCGGAGTCTAAATACTTATAAAAGTCGCCGTGTGCAGATGCAAGTCTCTTAAAATCAGACCACAAATTAATATAGTCTGCGCGTTGAGTCTGAATTCATGGCAAAACTAGTGAAGGCAATAACGGCTGTTTTACAATAATAAATTATCTTGTTGTGTTGTTTTGTAAGAACTGTTGTTCTAAACTGCTGTCTGTTATCCTGTTATTGTTGATTTATAGACGTTGAAAAATATGAATTGTGACAATAAAAAAAAACCAAATTCTGCCTATTGCGTGCCTATTCTTACCATTGCGTCATCGTTTCAATAATGACAACTGACAACAGGATATAGTTATTCTTTAATAATGGATTAATTATTCATTATTTTCAAATAACGCATTACTACAACTGTTGTTGTAATAATGACCACCACTAGCAAAAACTATGACTCTCTTCGATGATTCCTCACAATGCTTTTTTATTGTTAACAAAACATTGACAAATACTGATTTCTGCAGCCGATTTCCTATCTATACTTGTATCATACTAAAAACCTCCGTCACATCAAAATAAGGAGCTAACTTTTACCTTTGAATTATCTGAGAGTTTAGTCTTCCCATCCTTATAATGAATAGCAATAAACAAACATACAATTAAAGTAATTACAAAGACAATATGTATCTGGTTTAGAATACAAACGACAATTATACGATAAACTGATCATGCTAAGGATCAACATTCCAACAGCCATTCTATTCGTGTTTCAATAAGATGTCAGGTTATCTGTTACAATATTACAATTCTAAAATGTCTTGTACCGTGTCTACCTGGTTTTGTGTAAGGTAAGAAAGAGCTCGAAAGTGATCTATCCTCACTTCTTAAATATCTTAAGAAAGTGTACATTTTATAGCGTGTTTGTACCTAATGTAATTTTGTTTGTCATACGAGCGTGAACAATAAAATATATAGGCGGCAGAAACACCTTAGTATTTAAAACTAGCTGTTGCTCTCAGCTTCACCCGGCCGTATCCGGATTGATGATGATTATTTTCTAGCCTAAGTTATTCCTTATAACATCTGTCAGGGAAAATCCAGCCGTTTTAGAGATTAGCCGGAGCAGACAAAAATTGTAAAAAAAAATGTCATTTTGGTTTATGTCATCCATATTTCATAAAAAGCGGTTATTTTAATATTACAAACAGACACTGCAATTTTATTTATCTGTATAGATGTATAAGTAGGTATGAGCAAGCTACAAAGACGCTACAGTAAAAAAATTGTATTAAGTTTTATTTAGAGAAATCCTTGTGTTGCTAACCTATATTCATTTCTTATTAGCAACGATTTACTAAATAAAAATATCGCCAACCTATAAATTATATTTGCCTGAGAATTTATTATAATAGTAAAAAATGTTATATAAATGAAAAGAGGTTTGGAGTAAAACATCAACTATTTATAAAGATTCTGTGATCTTTGTGCGATTAAATTCGACCAGCTGAATCAACTTATAAATTATAATTATTGCCTATTGGATGACGTAATATTTTCCAATAACAAAATTAAATTAGGGACTTTCAAGAAAAGAGCATACTCATATTTAAAAGGCCGGCAACGCTACTGCTATTTTAAAATATAGCGGTGTCTATGGATGTCACTTATCACTTACCACCACGATTGTCCTTTGCCCCCTCTTCTATAAAATAGTACACTATAATTATTGTTTAAAGTGGTTAAACATTAAATAAAATTAGACATACAAGTGCCAATCGAGCTGTTTAAAGTTAAATTTAATCTTCGATTAATATTATAATTTTCCGTCGTTAAATACCATCGGTCTTACTTATAAAAATCTCGCTAAGCAATAGGTAGCCATCTCTTAGTTAATCAACTCTTAAGCTATAAATCAATGATTAACTTTTGTTTACTTATTAACATTAATTAGCTGTTGCTTGGTTAAGAAACGAACAGAGAACGATACGTAGATGGTTGGCACAGATTATATCCAAAATAATCGACTAGATAGAGAAATTGAACGAAAAAAATTGTCAATAGTTCGATTTTTTTATATCACCTGTGACAGTGTCGTGAATTTGACAGGTTATTTGTAATTTTCTTTTTAAAAATAATAAAATTTATAAATAGTTTAAATACTTAATGAAAATTTAAATATATTAATAAAATTATAATAAAATTGTTTGATTTTTTCCATATAATATCATCTATGACAGTGTCGTGAATTTGACAGATTATTATAAATAGAAAATTTTAAAATAATAAAATTTGTAAATAGTTTAAATATTTAATGAAAATGTAATATAATAAAAATTTGCAAATCACGAAGATCCATCAATGTTTTAAGCACAAATTAAAAAATTTGGAAATATGGATAGGCGGGGAAAATCGTGGCATGCGGTTGTGTTTTTTGGTTTCCCGTTAATAAATTTTTATTTTGTATTTTGTGCATTCGTTTTTTCGAAGCGGTTTTCTATAGTGTCTGTTTTAAAAACCTGTTTAATAATATATCTTAATTGGTTGGGGAATATTGTGGTGGACAGTTCTGGGTGGGTGGAGACTAGAGTGGGAAGTAATAGTTGATTGATGGGGACTAGAGGTGCGAAGCCGCACACCTTGGGGTTTCTCACTTTTACACACATTACAGACTAAATAATACAACAGACTAGGCAGCATAGCCTCTGGTCTTAACTGATTCCAACACAAACAAAAAAAAACAGTAAGAAATAAACGTCATCCCTAGCGTCAAACTATAGACCAGTTGTCAATAGAACAGCTGATTTATGTAAAATCAACTATTTTGCTTCTTAGCAAGGCTTAAACCATGTCACGGCAGTGTTTAATTTTGACGGCTATTTAAGCATTACTCAAAGAATTCTTAACCCTAAATAGTGTTTATAAGTGAGGTTTTTGCTAATAAGTTGTTAACCAATTGATTAAATATTAAGAAAGGTTTATAAGTAAGGCCGCATATGTTTAATTAGTTGATTATGGTTTATGAGCAGGGATAGTAAGTAGAAAACATTCGTTGCCTTGACAACGGTGAACCAGGTAACATATCTCTCTGGCCTGTAGTCGGACTTGGTGTTGTCGAGAAGTTGGATAGTACTGGAAATCTGGACCACGCAGCGGCAGGGAACACGCTTGAGAAAGAAAAACATGAGGGCAAATCAAGCGCGGTAAGGTTATTTCCAAAGTCTGAAACCATCAGAAGAATACTCTGAATGCGTGTAAGTTCTACGATTTAGTTGTTATTCAAAAGTTATTTAACATGTATAATTTAATATATATTTGTATATTGTATTATTATATATTGTATATTATATATTGTATATGCGGTCTTATTCTCTGTCAGGCGATAGCTCCTATAGATCTCTATTGATGCTTACCTAATTTTTCGCCTATTTTTAACCGACTTCAAAAAAAAGGAGGTTCTCAATACGTCTGTATGTTTTTTTTTTGTATGTATGTGACACGATATCTCCGCCGTTTGTGAATGGATTTCGATAGTTATTTTTTTGTTTGAAAGCTGGTGCTTCCAATTTGGTCCCATATTTATTTTATTAAAATCTTACAAGCCGTTTTTTAGTTATTCCCAATAATGCCTATTTGGTTGGTTCTTTTTACCTCGATATGTTGATGTGCTTCATTTTATTACTTGTCGATGTAACAATTGTATAGGATGCTTTGCTAGCATACCATAGTATGCCACGGTCATCGTAATCATCATCATCATCATCATCATCGTCGTCCTTTATCCGTCCACTGCTTAACATAGGCCTCCTTCAATGAACGCCAAGACGACGAATTTCGGAATCACTAAAAATTAAGAAATAAAATCATTTTACAAAAAATTAAAACCGACTTCAAAAATACTAAACTAAAAAGTAATAAAATAACTGTGTTTCTTTAATTTTGTACTTACAACTTAAAATCAACTTAATCTTCTGCTAATGTACAAACTTTACGTTTACCACGTCATTATAGTTACTTTTGGAGTCGGTGTCAGCCAAGGTAGGTAGGTAGGGTACAGCAACAAATAAGACACCGATCAGTTTAGTATATTTGAAATCAAAAAAATTTTTTTGTAAAATGATTTTATTTAATTAAAAGGTAGAAGGTTCCTCTTAAAACATGATTTAAATATGTGAAGATCGATACAAGAAAATAAAAATCCTTTACCAAAATACGTCTTAAATAAAACTTTTGGAGTACTTTATCCATCTCTTTTTAACCGACTTCAAAAAAAGAGGAGGTTCTCAATTCGTCTGTATGTTTTTTTGTATGTAGGTATGTGACACGATTACTCCGCCGTTTGTGAATGGATTTCGATGGTTATTTTTTTGTTTCAAAGCTGGTGCTTCCAATTCGGTCCCATATTAATTTTATTAAGATCTGAGAAGCCGTTTTTTAGTTATTCCCAATAATACCTATTTGGTTGGTTTCTTTTACCTTGATGATAATAAGCTGATGTGCTCATTTTATTACTTGTCGATGTAACAATTGTATAGGATGCTTTGGTAGCACACCATAGTCGGTGTCAGCCAAGGTAGGTAGGTAGGGTACAGCAACAAATAAGACACCGATCAGTTTAGTATTTTTGAAATCGGTTTAATTTTTTTGTAAAATGATTTTATTTAATTAAAAGGTAGAAGGTTCCTCTTAAAACATGAATTAAATATGTGAAGATCGATACAAGAAAATAAAAATCCTTTACCAAAATACGTCTTAAATAAAACTTTTGGAGTACTTTATCCATCTCTTTTTAACCGACTTCAAAAAAAGAGGAGGTTCTCAATTCGTCTGTATGTTTTTTTGTATGTAGGTATGTGACACGATTACTCCGCCGTTTGTGAATGGATTTCGATGGTTATTTTTTTGTTTCAAAGCTGGTGCTTCCAATTCGGTCCCATATTAATTTTATTAAGATCTGACAAGCCGTTTTTTAGTTATTCCCAATAATACCTATTTGGTTGGTTTCTTTTACCTTGATGATAATAAGCTGATGTGCTCATTTTATTACTTGTCGATGTAACAATTGTATAGGATGCTTTGGTAGCACACCATAGTCGGTGTCAGCCAAGGTAGGTAGGTAGGGTACAGCAACAAATACGACACCGACTCCAAAAGTAACTTTAATGACATGGTAAACGCAAAGTTTGTACATTAGTAGAAGATTAAGTTGATTAGAAGTTGTAAGCACAAAAATTAAAGAAACACAGTTATTTTATTACTTTTTAGTTTAGTATTTTTGATGTCGGTTTTAATTTTTTGCAAAATGTTTTTATTCACGGGTGCTTTTTCTAAGACCACTTATAATATTGACAAAATTCGATATAACATACTACGAGAATTCAAAAAATATTAAACTGAATATTTTAAGAAATGGGGCATCAAGCAGTCAATTCACCTGATGCTAAGTGATTACCCACACCAACAACACTCTCCGATGTTTCAGGTGTATTGCCAGCCTTTAAATATACAGTTATAGTGACAGTCCGCTCCGTCTTGGCGTTCATAGAAACAAACCCTTTTTTTTCTTTAACGCCGGGAAATGCTCTGAGGCATCCCGCGGGGGAGTGCGTCTCCCCACGCGGGTATGTGGGATTCGCTGCGCCCGACAGCTGGTAAATGGACGCAGCTTTACCCACTAAAACCCGGCGAGTGCCACCAATGCCGCCTTTGGTGAGGTGCCCCGGATCTAGAAAACAAACAGGGCACCTCGACGGCTAGTCAGTCCCGCAAGGGACCGACGCCACCCCCACAGAGAACAACCCCTCCCAACGTCAGGACAGTACAATGGGGTGAGGTTCCCATCCTCACCCCTTGCCCCCTGCTCTTCTGTCCCCTCTTATAAGAGGGGTACAAAGAGCCCCCTCGGTCCAATTAGCTTCGCCCAAGGTGCACCGCTCACCCTAGGTTACTGAGCCCCACCGCCACGACAAGGCTTGAACCATGGTGGGGATAGAAAGAGACCCTAGCTACTGCTCACATGGAACGGAAAAAGGTTGACAATGATTATCTATCGTCTCCATTATCTGATAATATACACCACATTAAAATGCGTACCTAGTTTTAATTAATTTGTTGACCACGCTATTAATATTTAATCTATGACTTAATTATAACAATCTACATTTCAACAAATGCATAAAACAATTATTCAAATTGTTCTTTATCTGTAAATTGTATTTATCTGTATAATTTAAATTTCCCGCGTTCAATCATTTAAATGGAATTTACGTTGATTTATTTAATATTTCTCGTAAAATACATATAGGTAAGTTGTTTCAAGAAGATATGGTCCTGCTTTCTACTCGTATGCTTAATTTTTTGTAAACATAAATACAGATATAGATAAATCGCACTACTCACCCAAGTCTACGGTTTAAAAGTATATTAATAATAATAATATCTATGGACGCTTTTACACCACGTCCATCTGATCCCGTCGTAAGTTCTTGAAGAACTTGTGTTACGAGTACCAGACAACGGAAATATATTTAATATTTTTATACTATACATATATTTAAAATTTTTATTATATGATACACATATTTAGTACACATCCATGACCCAGGAACACAGAAAATATTGTTGTTCCCTGACGGGATTCGAACCCGCAACCTCCGGCTTGAGCGCCAACGCGCTTACCACCGAGCCACAGAGGTCGTCAAATTATATTAATATTACTATATATATTGTGGGTACCTTTTTTTTTTGGATGGATCTATGCTAACGGCCCGAAGGCCCTAATGCTACATCGGATTAGTGTGAGCCCATTCGGCTCACTTTTGGTATATAAAAGTGGGGGGTTGCCCCCCGCCAACTAGCTTCGGTTGTGGATTACAATATATATTGTGGGTAGCTTTTATTTAAGATTCTATTCGGGAGAGATTCTATAAGAGCAATTTCCGGCACAAAAAAAGGCAACCCATTCGTGTACTGCCTGTCCTGAGACATAGGATGTTAAGTGTCTGTGCCAGTAATTACACTGCCTTTCCTGCCCTTCTCTCCGAAATATAGCAAGGCTGTTTGACGAAAGAAACAAACAAGATGGTGGTCTATGTAGTATACTGTGTAGTCAGGACTCAGGAGCACGGCACAATCGCATTCCTCCCACCGTACCGGTAAAGTCGTTCTAACAATGAAACATTTCTGAAAGACGTATTACAATCACATTTTAGTCGCCGATATTCTAGCCTAGCTGTATACGGATAGATAGATACAACACATTTTACGAAAACTTTAATTAACCAAATAAATTAATTAAAATAGAACGTTCTAAGTATTTGAAAAAGACAATTCAAAATGTGTATAGCGTGCAATAATAGAAAAATAAAAAATTAAAACAAGACATTAAAAAGTACTAGTAAAGCATGCCACAAGACATTTTATGAATATAGGGGACCTACGAATGTTGAAAGCATTGCATTACTGGTGCTGCTGTTCTGAAAATTCATAACATTTTCATTGTTGGAGAAAGACAAAAAAAAATTGTGTATAGCATGACCAGAAATATAATATAAACGCTGCATTGGTGTCGCCACTGTATCTTTTTTATGGTAACCCATAGTAAAGTCCATACAAAAATTTGTTCAGAAATTTTCCGCAATATGGCGAAGGTTTTTATTTTTCTGGTCAGGCTATAAATAATAATACTAAAAATTACTGTTATGTACTGCTAAATAACATGTACTTTCAAAGAGACTTTATATAAGGACGTTAAATTTAAACGATCCTTGCATTATATATAATTCAATAATCTCTATATTTTACTAAAATTTTAAAATCAAGTAGGTATAACAATATACTATTGTTTAGTTCAAAGATATGAAATATTAGTATTATTATATACATGAAGCATTTATATATTTATAACGTAAATCACAATTTTACTTATTTAATCATAATTATCGATTTTTTGTTTTATTTATTTATTTTAATCTGTAGCATTTTTATCAGGAACTTTATTTTTAACATTTTAAAAATATTTTAACTAGTGATTATTACCTGAAAGTCCTCCAGATGTCGAAACACATAACGTTGAGCCAGAAGAAGCTCGTTTGAAACGCGTAATAAACGATGAAAGCTGAAAAGAGGAGAATAGTGTCCTATCACATACACAACCATTGAAAGATAGATAATTATAGTTAGAAAACAATAAGTTTATAAACATACTGCTCGTATGCTCGTAGCTCAAACAGCTTTACTGTGTTTCGGCTCTCCGAAAGGGCAGGGCAGGGAGTGTAATTACTGGCACCGAGACTTAACATCTTATGTCTCAGGTTAGGCAACAAATGAGTTGCCTTTTTTGTCGCAGTGGAAATGCTTTGCGCATTCACCCGGGAATGGGGCGTCCCCGGGGATATGTTGGACTCCCGGCACTCTCCTCTACCCCAGCGTCGGTATACCGCACTAAAACCACTGCGAGTTGCCTTCAGCCTCTCGAAAGGGAGTGTCCCGGATCTGACTAACACAGGAATGAATGAGTTGTCTGGGATAGTCACAGGTTAACTAGTTTATGTTCATGGGCGACGTCGACACTTACCATCAGGTGGCACGTCTGTCAGTTTGTATATACAAGTAACATAAAAAAATACGTGTACTTTATTTTATGTTTACGCGAATAACACTCATTATAATAAAACTTAATTTATAATCTTATTATACTAGCATAATAACGTTGCAAAAAATTGTTCCGCAATTTTATTACTTAATCTTCATTGTTATCAAATTTGCCTCTTCTAAATTAGTTTTTTATTCTTGAATCTGATTTGCCACCATTTTAATTTCAAATAAGTCACTTTTACGCATTTTGCCCCGAGCGGGATACAAAGCTTAATGAGTTATCATTTATATTTTCAGAATAAAATGAAAACGCTTGAGTAGGTAATTCTCCAATAAATATTTAAAAACTGCGGCTCTAGCGATTAGCAGGTGACACATTTAATACAAAATTCATTAAACGCAAATGAGATAAGGATAAAAACCAAACTGAAGTAAATACATAAACGTTGATCCACTTCGGTCGATTAGTAATCGATTTTCAAATTGTTTATACATCCTAGCTTGAACAATATTACAGTTCCCAGGGTTACATGTATTTTTTTGCAGGTAAAAACCTGCAAATAATGCCTTAATATTATCGCTTCATCCCAGAAGAAAATCATATTTGTCTGGATCTGTCATGAAATAGAATATTAAGTATCTGTGATATTATACTTTTGTATTTGCCGTTTCTTTTTAATTTGAACACACCGACGCTATTTACCGTAAGAAGTACCAACAAGCATAAAATGGGTACACCGTATAAGGTGGTATAAGTTACAACGCCTACAACATACAATATAAAACTCAGCCTAATTAATTTACGATTCTGTAATTATTTGAATGTATTCTGTTTTATATTTGAATTCATAAACAGGGTATTCACTGTCGCATGAATTTCACAGATAATATTTTTTTTGGGTGTTGTCAGTTTACATAATTTATAGGCGTCACCAAACACATTAACGAAATGCTCGAATATTTGGCAAAACGGGAAAAGCGAAACCTTAATGACGTCATCAGAGTCACGCCTAGGAACTTTTTTAATTATGAATGTAATATTTTTACTAATGAATTTAGAGTTTAGGGCGCGGTCTTGTTTTTATCAGTACTAGCTACTCAATACTAATTGTAGTAATGGCTTTTTTCAAACATGTTGTCGACTTAAGATAAAGAAATCCTTGTGCTCTTAACGTTAACTCTAAGTGGGAAAAAAATAGATATCAGACGCCAAGACGTTGGTTTGATTTTCAAATTGTAAATAGGAGTGAGAGCCGAGAGGTCCGGGTTCTATCCTAACCCCTGTGATGCCTAGATATTTTTTTTTAATTTCTACGTGCACCTGAACATGAGATCATCGCTTGCTCACCGGTGAAGGAAACATCGTGAGGAAATGCATGCCCAATGAGATTAAAAGTCTTTGAAGGTTTCAGGTGTGTGAAGTTCACAAACCCGTATTGAGCCAGCGCATCGGTAACTATGACCTAAAACCCTCCTCGTCTGATTTCGAGGAGGAAACCCATGCCCAGCAGAGGGACATATAAGGGTTGATATTGTTATTATTATTATATATTCCTCTTCTCTTTGCTATATTTATAAATTCTATAACCGATGGATTATCTTCTCTCTATCACATGTATGCAGACGATCTCCAAATCTACGCTCACTCTAATTATGAGGATATAACGCATACAATCGCTAAAGTAAACATTGATCTTGATCGTATTTCATGTTGGGCAAAGAACTACGGTATCATGCTTAATCCTAATAAGACACAAGCGATCATAATTGGAAGTCAAAGTTATATATCTAGGCTAAAAAACTGTAATATACCTTCCATTAGGGTAGATAATGTTGACATTCCATTTAGCTCTAGTGTCAAAAATCTTGGAATATATATGGACTCTACTTTATCCTGGACGAATCATATAAAAGAAATAAGTAGGAAACATTTCGCGGCACTTGCGTCACTCAGGAGACTCTCAAACTTCTTGCCTATTCCAACAAAGATTGCCCTTGCACACACCATACTTCTTCCCATTATGGATTATGCGAATGTAAGCTTTACTAATCTCACTGAAGATCAGTTGAATAAACTGGAGCGCTTACAGAATTCATGCATTAAATTTATTTTTGGACTGCGTAAATTCGACCATGTATCGCAATTCAGATCTAATATAAAATGGCTTCCTTTCCGGTCTCGTTTCAACTCCCTTGTTCTTCATTTCCTTTTTAATGTCTTGTTTCATCCTAAATATCCCGGCTACCTTAAGGAGAAGTTTTCTTTCTCTACGGAAGGTGAAAATATCCGTACCGTAAGAAAATACCTTTTAAAAATACCAACACAAAAAAGTAAATTCTATAGCAACTCCTTTAATGCTTTGAGTGTTAGACTATGGAACTCGTTACCGGTTGATATAAGAGAGGCTAAAAATTTCAATAGTTTCAAATCTCTAGTCAAAAAACATTATTTAGAAGCATAAAACCTAATTACTGTTCTACTTCTTCTTTTTTTTCTGTTTCTTCTTCTTCTTATTTTCGTTATACTAACTAGGTAGTTAATATCGATTTGTTATTATTGGCTTAATTTTTATCTATTATTGTTTGTGTTAGAATATTAGTATATATTTTCTGTGTTGATTTAATTTTAGTTCGTGCACACAGGAGAAAAACCTAAAAAATGCATTTCCTGCCTGTGCTGGTTGCCTGGAAGAAATCGCTCTAAAGCGATAAGGCCGCCAATTGTGCTTATTTACTTTTTCTTTAATTATTGTGTAAATGAATATGTATGTGTGCAATAAAGTTTATTATTATTATTATTATATTATTATTATGCTATAAGGCAACAATATAATGCCTCGTTATCGCTTCTGGGATACGGCTGTAACGCGGGCTAAGCTGTAATTTATAGGTACTTACCAATAACGTAACAGCCGGTCATGGCAACACCGACTTTACCAACGTGCATCTTGAGGTAGGCGAGGAATGAGTAGGCGATGATCAGTCCCCCGCAGTACGCCATCAGACACAGACCGTGCAGGTTCCTCAGCTCAGGTATGAAGGCGTACACCAAGAAAGTTGCCAAGAGAAACGGCACCGACATGATTAATCCTGAGAAAAAATAATGTTTTTTTTTGTCGGCTTTTATACTTGGGGTCGTAGGAAAGGTTAGAATTTTAAGGATATTCACCAAATTTGTTTTTTTTTTTTCAGAATTAGAATTACAAATTTCAGATTACAAATGATATTTTTACGACTGGTCCGGAAGTAGCTATGGAGCGTGCAATGCTGCGTGTTTCTTTGGCAGATAGGATTCGAAAAGAATACATCCACAGAACTAAAGTTAATATCACGCGAAGAATAAGCTCTTTGAAGTGGCAGTGGGCTGGTCACATACTCAGGAGAATGGATGGCCGATGGGGCAATAAGGTTCAAGAGTAGAGACCGCGTATAGGTAGACAAAGTGTTGATCGACCATTAACCAGGTGGAATGACGATCTCCGTGCAGTGGTCGCTCCGTGTTGGATGCGAGTGGCAAGGGATGGGTCTTGGCGTTCATTAAGGGAGGCCTATGTTCAGCAGTGGATAAAGGCTGATGATGATGAAGTACTCGCATTAAAGTAATACCGACCACTGTACAGAGATACTCGGAGATCGAATCCGTTCTTTCGAGTAGGTTAGAAGAAGTAGAGTAGGTGACACTGCGTCTCCCCACCACGGTTCAAGCCTTGTCGTGGCGGTGGGGCTCAGTAGCCTAGGGTGAGCCCAGCACCTTGGGCGAAGCTAATTGAGCCGAGGGGGCTCTTTGTACCCCTCTTATAAGAAGAGGGGACAAAAGAGCAGGGGGCAAGTGAGGATGGGAACCTCACCCCATTGTACTGTCCCGACGTTGGGAGGGGTTGTTCTGTGGTGCGGGGCAACCCCTCTGCGGAGGTGGTGTCGGTCTCTTGCGGGACTGACTAGCCGTCGAGGTGCCCTGTTAGCTTAAAAGATCCGGGGCACCTCACCAAGGCGGCATTGGTGGCACTCGCCGGGTTTTAGTGGGTAGAGCTGCGTCCATTTACCATCTTTCGGGCGCAGCGAGTCCCACATACCCACCTGGGGAGACCCACTCCCCAGGCGGGATGCCTCAGAGCATTTCCCGGCCTTAAAAAAAAAAAAAAAAAAAGGTGACACTGCGTCTAAATTCAGATGTTTGTACAATTTCAAGCATTTTGACTTTGTCAAAAATAAGTAAACTTGTCATAGAGCTGGAGAACAACTGCTAAATAAACAAAAAACCTTGATCATTTTGACCTTTGGTAACCAATAACGAAGTCTACTTCCGGTGATAAAAAGTATAATAGGTACTAAGACGATACAACCATATGTTATGTATTTCTATTCACCTATATATGGACCGAACATATCCATTTAACACTCTACATAAGATGAATATTCATTGTTGCCAATTCAGACCGCGCAAACAGTGGTTAGATTGTACTCGTACCACGCGTGACCCGCCTCCCTCTCTTGAGGGTGTGATGAGCTGACCCTCATGAAGATAGGGCAAATTCAACCGAAAAGGATTCGTCGACCGCATCGGATTTGACTAGTCTAAATCTTACTCTTCCGAGTAGCGCAAAGCGTAGCGTAAAATTACTGTGGTAAAACTCTGTTTGTCCTATTATTCTTTTCGAATCACAGCAAAGCTGATTGACGGATTAAGCATGGTGGCACAACACTCCCGGGTACCTACCACCATACTGCTAGTAAAATTAGATAATGTCACAATGGTTTGTAAATTTTTATGGTACAGTATTTTTAACCGACTTCAAAAAGGTTCTCAATTCGTCGGAATCTTTTTTTTTGTCTATGCTCTACTACTTATAACGTATACAAACAAAAGGGAAAACCAATTAAAAAAGCCTATCAATTACTTACTAAACAAGATATATGCTGCGCCTAAAATGGATCATCACTAATTCTGGACACAAACAATGTGTAATTTATTGACGAAACTGCCAGCACACACTTAACACACCCTAAACCATCCCTATTTTGTTGTTTATGCTTATTTAGTAATGTGTAAACTACTTTGTAGTAAACATCGTAATATTCTAGACTAGTTGTCAGTCCCACCATGGTTCAGGCCCAGGGTGAGCCCAGCACCTTGGGCGAAGCTAATTGAGCCGAGCTGATTTGTACCCCTCTTATAAGAAGAGGTGACAAAAGAGCATGGGCAAGGGGCGAGAATGGGAACGTCACCCCATTGTACTGTCCCGACGTTGGGAGGGGTTGCTTATTAAATCCGGAGCACTTCACCAAAGGCGGCATTGGTGGCACTCGCCAGGTTTTAGTGGGTAGAGCTGCGTCCACTTACCAGCTTTCGGGCGCAGCGAGTCCCACATACCCGCGTGGGGTGACCCACTCTCCCGCGGGAAGCCTCAGAGCATTTCCCAGCGTTAAAGAAAAAAAAGACTAGTAGACAGAAATATTTTATTTTTAGCAAAAAAAAACAGTAAGTTTTCTTGCAGCAAATAAAATAAAATTGTTTTCAGAGGAGAAAGTATACCTAGTAGTACAGGCTACAGACGAGAGACATTTTGTCTATGGTCATCCCAACTACTTAAGACTCATTGTTGCTCAACTAATGCTTGACATACCTACATAATATGGATAACAAAGGAAATACACGATAAGATCATTAGCGTCGTGACTCGTGAGTACAAAACATTATTCTTGATTAAATTTTTTGTATCATCTCTCCAATTAGAAATTACTGTCACTGAGACCACCTAGCGTCTCAAGGTAGGCAAAGAATTTGGACCAGTCACGTGACGCACTAAAGTTTACCGGTGAACAAGTTTATGTCCATAATATAACATCGCTCACTTATCGTCAGGTGACGCATTGCGTAAATAAAATAAAAAAGACGTCTCTAGTCTATGCCTAGTGCTCGAAATTCCCGCGTTAATCACAATATTATAAAAGCAATGGCGTGATTATTCTGTGTCATATTGTAACAGGAGTACTCCATTAGTCAAATACGATAACACGTACATGCACGTAAATGGATGGAACAAATTCGTCAATGCCTGTTTGAATTATGTTAGGCCTGTATGTAACACGAAATGTTTTACGATAAGCTTTGATAACTCATCAACATTTTTTTTTTCTTCTACGCCGGGAAATGCTATGAGGCATCCTGCGGGGAGTGGGTCTCCCCAGGCGGGTATATGGGACTCGCTGCGCCCGGTGGTAAGGTGGACGCTGCTCTACCAACTAAAACCCGGCGAGTGCCACCAATGCCGCCTTTGGTGAGATGCCCCAGATCTAATCAGCAAACAGGGCACCTTGACGGCTAGTCAGTCCCTCAAGGGACCGACGCCACCTCCACAGAGGGGTTGTCCCGCACCACAGAACTATCCCTCCGAACGTCGGGACAGTACAATGGGGTGAGGTTCCCATCCTCGCCTCTTATCCCTCTGCTCTTTTGTGCCCTCTTGTTATAAGAGGGGTAAAAAGAGCAGCTCCCTTAGCACAATTTGCTTCGCCCAAGGTACTGGGTTCACCTTAGGCTACTGAGCCCCACCGCCACGACAAAGCTTGAACCATGGTGGGGACCGTTAATACCCTAATGGCAACATTCATAAAGCATTTCCTGCTATAAAAATAAGTTGTTCGTGTTCATGGTCGACGCTTACCACTTACCATCATGAACATTTAAAAAAACTCACCGAATTTAGGGATGAAGCTTTATCCAATAATCTGTTTGCTTATAATTAGCCTATGAAACTGTGAACTTTATCAATTTTAGTAGCGTTAAGCGAGATTTAATAAATTTTAGTATAGATATATGGCACTCTCAAGATAAGTAGCTACTTTTTCTCTTAAAACTTAACGTGTGAAATACCCAATGTCTACTGTATTTCACACTTTGTATGAAATTTTAATTTATTCCATTATTAAAAATATCTATTTTATTTTTACTGTCTTTTAGCAATTGAATCCAATTAGAAAGAAAGTACTCACCGACTCCATAAGTAATGTACAGTACGGAGCTGTCATCGGTGGTATCTTCCTCGGGATAGCAGACGCCGGCTACCAGCCTCGTGGAACTGCTATCTGACATCATGTCCAAGCAGAACCTCGAAGGTTTGTGCCATTGGTTCACATTGAACGCTATTTCGTACAGCGTGCCATTCTGAAAGAGATATCAATAGTAAGGTCTTACTATAAACGCCTAATTACTTCATCACGTTTTAATATCTATGCAAATTTTTAAAGAGACTTGAGTTTAAGTGAGGAGGGAGCTGCTCTTTGTACCCCTCTTACGTTTCGTGCTGTTTGTGAGTTTCCGGTGGCCCAATTATAGCGAATAGTAGGGCCGTTGCCCTACTATTCGCTATAATTGGGCCATCTTGGGCAATTGGCGCATCTGCATAATCTCTGGTTGTGCGGATGTGTATGGGCGTAGATAGTCGCCAAAAGACTTTGACTGCTCGTTTGCACCTTATGCTATAAAAAAAATCTCCGGTATATTGGTATGTTATCATTGAATGACATAGGCTGTTAAAATGATCATTAAGTACATTACTAATGTACTTGACTTGATTATCTATAGATAAGATACGTAACATAGTAACTGTGTGTGTAAATTATAAAGCGTTTAACATGCCATTAGTGTAATCGTCTGGATACAACGAAATCTTAAATGTGGTAATAAATCGAACTAAATTTGATTTTTTGTCTGAAAAATATCTCTACAGACTATACATATTGTACTATCCTTACTAATATTATAAATGAGAATGTGAGTTTGTACGTTGTTCTTTCTCGCCAAAACGCGTGAACTGTTGCTGAAAGTTAAAATGGAAATGAAAAAAATGAAAAAGTTGAAATGAAAGCTTACATTGGATTATGACATAGGACACATTTTATCCCGAAAAGTTCCTACGAGATTTACATATTTTGCTTTATTATTAGTATTTATTGCTTTATTATTATTATTTATTGCGTCAGTAAACCGACTTTACAGACAACCGATTTTTTTTGACGTGACAAAGTCTTATAATTCGATGGAGCCGGCTGCAAGAACGAAAAAACATGACGCATGCGGCGTTACCTCGCTCTCAGGCGTTCCATTTTCTTATGACGTTGCCATGTTCAACTATCGTCAGTAAACCGACTTTACAGACAACCGATTTTTGACGTGACATCGTCTTATAATTCGATGGAGCCGGCTGCAAGAACGAAAAAACATGACGTATGCGGCGTTACCTCGCTCTGAGGCGTTCCATTTTCTTATGATGTTACAGACAACCGATTTTTTCCCCTTTAACGCCGGTAAATGCTCTGAGGCATTCCACGGGGGAGTGGGTCCCCCCAGGCGGGTATGTATGAGACTTGCTGCGCCCGAAAGCTGGCAAGTGGACGCAGCTCTACCCACTAAAACCCGGCGACTGCCACCAATGCCGCCTTTGATGAGGTACCCGGATCTGTTGAGCAAACAGATCACCTCGACGGCTAGTCAGACCTTCAGGGGTCTGACGCCACTTTCACAGAGGGGTTATCCCGCACCACAGCACAACCCCTCCCAACGTCGGGTCAGTACAATGGGGTGAGGTTCCCGTCCTCGTCCCTTGCCCCCTGTTCTTTTGTCCCCTCTTCTTACAAGAGGGGTAGTACAAATAGCCCCCTCGGCTCAATTCGCTGCCTAAGGTGCAGCGCTCACCCTTGGCTACTGAGCCCCACCGCCACGATGTATCCTGAGTCCTGACCAGAAAAACAAAACTCTCGCCATATTGCGGAAAATTTCGGAACTAATTTCTGTATGGACTTTACTATGACCGTATAAACGATACAGTTGCGACTGTCGACACCAACGCAATTTTTATATATTTCTGGTCAACGATTAAACTACTTGTTTGTTTCTTTTCGACCTCTATAGCTCAGTGGTAAGCGCGTTGGCGGTTTTTTTATTAGATAGAGTGATTCGAGAGGAAGGTTTATATGTATGATAACATCCATTAAATAGTGGAGAAATACTGTTATTTTTGAGTTTTCTAATGTGATGTCGTAAATAAACACATTTTTTGCACTTACATAGCAAACGCTGGATGAACAATTATGTACTACATTATTGTACACCTTAGAAAGATCTACAAAAAAGTCCGCTATGGCCTATGTGTATCTCTTAAGGATAACATACTATATCCATTTTAATACTTAAAAAATGGGCAATTATAAAACGGTAGTTGGAAAGCTATTTATACAAATGTGGTATTAATCCTTATCATTTTAAATATGTTAGTTAGCTTGAGCATTTCATGAAGTATGTTTTTCCCGTTTACACCATGCAAATGAAATGCATATCTTAGAAGATATAGCAAAATCAAAATAATGCGACACCGTGATTTCGACCGAGCCGCGCGAGCCGGGCGCTCCGTGATGCCGCGCCTCGCGCCCGAGCCGTGCCGAGCCCCGGTTCCGAAAGTTAGGATAATAATTATTATTGTATAGAATTGTGTATCCTAAATATGCCTACTGAAAAGTCCGCGATGGCATAATATGTCTATATTATGTTAAATATAACATACTACCTATATCCATTTTAATACTTTAAAAATTGGCAATCTTAAAGCTATTTACAAAAATACGGTAATAATCACTTCATATTATAAAATAAAGTCCTACACCCGTCCATAGATAAATAATCATCATCAATCCGTGTACGGCTGTACATCTAAGTTAACGCGGGCGAAGCTGCGGGTCCCTGCTAGTTATATAATAAAAATCATAAATATATGTATGGTATGAAAGTATTAAATATATTTCCGTTGTTGGTACCGGTAACACAAGTTCTTCGAGAACTTACCACGGGACCAGATTGACGTGGTGTGAAAGCGTCCATAGATATATTATTATATTGTTATTATTATCTTATCTCTTTCTAGCAAGGATACGCTTCTTTTTCGAACTCCACACTTCCAAACAATACGGCCACTTGTGTGAGCCTAATATGATGAATGATGAACCCGTGAGAATGTTTAGGTTGTGCAAGGTTGAATCACATCATCTGTTTAGTGTTCTTAAATATAGATAAGTCAGAGGAACTGGGATTGACGTCCTAAAAATTACATATTATTTGGGATACACAATACCGAATATGCAATCTGATCCTGTTTTTCGTTATAATTTATCAATTTTTTCCGACCATTGCTGAATATTTTTTCAACGTACGCCCAGGCAGCCAATCCACCACCACTCGGCCGGACGGACCGGCGGCATGGAGGTCGTCGTGCCATCAAGATGAAGGATCAACGGCTCTTCATTTTCCCTAATATTGCTTCCACTCAACAACCCTTCCATCGAAATTAAAATAAATTCCGCCTGTTACTTGCTCTTTATTATATTATAATAAAACTTTATTTCCTTTAACGCCGGAAAACGCTCTGAGGCATCGCGCCTGGGGAGTGGGTCTCCCCAGGCGGGTATGTGGGACTCGCTGCGCCCGAAAGCTGGTAAGTGAACGCAGCTCTACCCACTAAAACCCGGCGAGTGCCACCAGTGCCGCCTTTGGTGAGGTGCCCCGGATCTGTTAAGCTGGCACCTGTCCCGCAACGGACTGACTAGCCGTCGAGACGGAACATCCACGTCGGGACAGTACAATGGGGTGAGGGTCCCATCCTCGCCCCTTGCCCCCTTGCTCTTTTGTCCTCTATTCTTATAAGAGGGAGCTTCTTATAACAAAGAGCCCCCTTGGCTAAATTAGCTTCGTCCAAGGTGCTGGGCTCACCCTAGGCTACTGAGCACCACCGCCAGGTCAAGGCCTGAACCATGGTGGGGATTATAATAAAACTGGAGAGGTTATATCTATACTAATATTATAAAGCTAAAGAGTTTGTTTGAACGCGCTAAACTCAGGAACTACTGGTTCGATGTGAAAAATTCTTTCAGTGTCAGGATAGCCCATTTATCGAGGAAGGCGGAAGGAGGAAGCGTGATGTTATATAGCCTATAGGCTATATAACATCACGCTGTGTATTTAAGATGAGTAAGTTAACGCGGGCGAATCTGCAGCCAAGAGCTAACTCTAGGCAAAAGCTATAAACACTAACCTCTAGAAGTGCCAGTTGAATTTGATTAATTCGATATGAATCTAATGACCCAATTATTATTGAGGAAAACTATCTAAAAAAAGTTTTGCAAAAAAAATTTTGGAGGAAAGCTTTTCCACTTTTCAGAGAGGTGAACCCAGGGAACAGCTGGTCATTAATATAAAATGTTGAGGAATAATTGTTGTATGTCTATGATCTATCTACATAATATACAGTCAGCAAATTATAACTTTGTACAGGTGGTATAAACTTTTTTAGTCCGTCAGACGCGTGGAAAAAAACCAATTTTGTCTCTTCTGTCTCTCTCAAACAATGTGCATATTTCGCATAATGCCAACTTCGATTTATATCCGTATCGATTCCAACAATATGTACAGTCAAGAGCATAAATATATTAATAGAGACATGTTGGTACAAAAGTGAAATTACCAGCTTAAAAATTGGTAGCAAAAATATATGATTATCTGTGAAATATTTATTTACGTGGCAACAAAGATAGACAAAAATTAAGCTTCAAAAATGTGATGAAGCGTAGCAAAAATATATTATGTCGAGCGCGCTGTTCAAAGAATATTGTAATCCCCTTGAATGGCAAATACGTGGGTTTCAATTCAAGTTTTAAAGTTGTAGATATACAAGACAAAAGTCATAAACAATATATTATGTGATAATCTACGAATAAATAATAAGTCATTTATTCGTAGGTGATAATTCCTAAATATGTGAATTGTGACAAGCGTGACTCAGTAGTCCATTACGGCACTACGATAAACCCTGTTCATTAAAAGGCTTACATCGTATAATATTTTATAGCCCATAATTATCCCCACCATGGTTCAGGCCTTGTCGTGGCGGTGGGGCTCAATAACCTAGGGTGAGCCGCTGCACCTTGGGCGAAGCTAATTGGGCCAAGGGGGCTCTTTGTACCCCTCTTATAAGAAGAGGGGACATAAGAGCAGGGGGCAAGGGGTGAGGATGGGAACCTCACCCCATTGTACTGACCCGACGTTGGGAGGGGTTGTTCTGTGGTGCGGAACATCCGCTCTGTGGGGGTGGCGTCGGTCCCTTGCAGGACTGACTAGCCGTCGAGGTGCCCTGATTGTTTACTAGATCCGGGGCACCTCACCAAAGGCGGCATTGGTGGCACTCGCCGGGTTTTAGTGGGTAGAGCTGCGTCTACTTACCAGCTGTCGGGCGCAGCGAGTCCCACATACCCGCGTGGGGAGACCCACTCCCCCGCAGGATGCCTCAGGGCATTGCCCGGTGTTAAAGAAAAATAAATGACATAAACCCGACACCTAGCCCCCTGACAAAAGGACACGATTATAACTCTATGCCTCCTGCTATATGTGATACAAGTTAAAATCGACACTAAAAGAGTCATCAGTCATGAGACATCAGTCACGTTAGTTCTCTAGCTGATGTCTTCGTTTTGAATCCTATCTGTCAAAGAAACACCCAGCGTAGCACGCTCCATTGCACGTTGAGCTACGGCGAACGTTCTGACCAGTCGTAAATTTAGAGGCCACGTTGCATACACATACATCCTTAGTCGTTTCTGCAGCACTGTACCACGGTGGAACTCGTACTAGTAAATATTAAATAACACGATATATATATAACACGATAACAACTTGAAATAAGTTTTTGTAAACTGAGTGACGCATAGATGAAAAACAAAAGAGAAAAAAACAAATGAATTATTTGTTGTAAATGGTTTTCGAAACGCAAATGCAAGAGTAAATAGCTATATAAATAATTTAAACGTGGAATTCTTAACCAAAGAGAAAATATTTGAAATAAAAATGGCCATAACGATACAAACGCCAATTTCATATACATTAAGGATCTAATATTAAAGTAATTCATCACAATACCTGTGACCTTTTTTATTTTAAATGTGTGCTAATCATCATCATCATCAGCCCGTTATTGCCCACTGCTGAGCATAGCCCTCCCTTTTTACACGCTTTTTATTAGCTTCACCTGTATGTTTGTATGTTTGTTTGTAACCGACTTCTTTGGACGCTATTTTGACCCACTTCTAACGACCAGATTTCGTTCAAACTTTGTAGATTTATCGAGGACCGATGACAATACAATAATTTGATAAAATAATTCCAATATCCTGATCAGGATAATCAGGATAGCACATGCTAGGAAGGCATAAGGCGCGCAAGTTACCTACATCACTTGTGTTGTTTTTAGTCTCTCACTAATTTCTATAGTGATTGCCATTAGTTGAGTACTTTAAATTAATAAAATCTTTAATTAAAAAAATCAACACTAAAAAGTAAAAAATAAATTATAGTTTAAAAAAGAACTAAAAAACACGCTTTAATAGCAAACCGAACTATAAATTTGAAAATAATTTTTAATAGAAGAATTAAATGGGTTAACATAATAAATAAATGATATTACTTATTGTAAAAAAAAGTGTGGTGCTTGTAACTAAGTTTTTATACTAACTTCACTTTTAAAAAATAGATACCGATGAAATATTTTTAACAAGAATATCGAGCACCTCGCGCTTTTTTACAATAAGTAATATCATTTATTTATTATGTTAACCCATTTAATTCTTCTATTAAAAATTATTTTCAAATTTATAGTTCGGTTTGCTATTAAAGCGTGTTTTTTAGTTTTTTTTTCTGCCAATCTCCTCTGTGCTTTGCCTGCCTCATCCATGTTTTGCCCATGAGCCTTACCACGTCATCGGTCCACCAAATCATAGGACGTCCTGGACTTCTCCGACCCAGTCTAGGCCACCATTCGGTTACCGCCGTGGACCACCTGCCATCCCCACGTTTAGTCAAGTGTCCTGTCCAACTCTACTTCAATTCCGCGACCCTATCTCCGAAGTCTTTGGCCTTCATACGACGTCGAATCTCGGTATTGCGGATACGGTCTTGCAATTTGATGCCGAACATCGCTCGCTCCACGGAGGAAGTGTACTAATATGACGTGATAAATGATACAAGTACAGTTAAATTATATTGCACCCATAAATTGTCCATTAAGCCTAGATGTATCTTTTTTTTCTCTCTTTAACGACGGGAAATGCTCTGAGGCATCCCGCTGGGGAGTGGGTCTCCCCAGGCGGGTAGTGAGACTCGCTGCGCCCGGAAGGTGAGGTGGACGCAACGTATATGTTCGTGACTGTAGACGCCCACTCGCTGTAATATATTTACAATATTAATTTAAACAAACTGTTGCACGCAACAATATTAAATAGACGCACGGACGGGAGTGTTTTCGAAATGGTATTTTTAGATTGTGTTGTATATAGTTCTCATTTCCTTTCTGGTCCGCCCAGAGGTCGTAATTGTCAAGCTGAAACAATCGCAGAAGCCACGTTAAAGACAGTGCGTCCCTACTCCCTTATCTGCTAACTTTCAAGGTCGTTCCGCGAAGTGTCCGATCTTGTCACAACCGACGCCAGGAGGCCGTGTGGTCGCAGACTGCACGGTTGGCGGGGGGCAACCCCCCACTTTTATAAACCAAAAGTGAGCCTAATGGGCTCACACTAATCCGATGTAGCATTAGGGCCTTCGGGCCGTTAGCATAGATCCATCCGGAAAAAAACCGATCTTGTTAATCCGGTGCCCTATCCTAAACTAAAATCACTGCGAGCTCCTTCAGCCGCGTTTTGAGGGTCCCGGATATGCGGGCAACAGGATCACCCCAGCAACAGGCTGGCCCCGGCGAAGGCCAGACTACTCCTCGTAAGGAGGGACTGCCCGGCCGCTACCAAGCAGTCCCTCGACGTCGTGTCCTACTGGGTCCAGGTTCCCATCCTGAAGCTCGACACGAGAAAAGGGCGTTACTGGAGACGCATTAGGTAGCGCCTTCAACGCACTCCCGTTCGTCGCCCGCGAGGGTCCTTCTGGGATATTTACTACCTGACCATCGCTGTCCAGGACTCGTCGTCACCGAGCATCGCGGCGATGACGATCGGCAGAGACAAGTCCCCTTCGATGACTGATGTCAGATTGTGACGCAGCGCCGTCCATCTCGAGCACACCTAGAGGGCGTGCTGGGCCGAGTCCACCGCCGCGTCACAATCGTGACACTGTCAACGGCGCCCTGTGGGCCATCCGGCACAGGATATAATGAATTACTTGCCGTAAGGAAAGTTCAACTTGTTACTTGCTAGTCAAGCCGGCCTTCTTCTGTAGTTCTGGTTCTTTCTGGTTCATGTGTTACAAATTATAATATTATGAGACATTCTTATATGGAAATGCAAGGTTATGGCAAGAATTTCAAGTGCTTCCATTATTACCACTTTTCGAGTTTTCCAGTCATAAACAAAGATGCACACTATACGACTGAAATAAGAAGCGACCATGTGGTGAATATCAAGTAACAGCAAACAAATAACACAATCACATGTAACAATAAACAATAATGCATGTAAAAATAATATTCGTTAACATTCAAAAACCATACCGCGACCGCGATCTTTGATCCTTGTATTGTTAATTTGATCGTAACGTATAAAATATCTATTAACGCGTTTTCCCCATCTGTACTGTATCTTAAATCTACTGCAGAGATTTAGATTACCGAAATTTGGAAAAGATAAAAAACGTGTCGATGAAACGGTCAAAGATGAGGGAGTAATCATAATTCATAATCATAATCTTTATTTGCTAAGATGAATAAGATCCAATGAGTAAAAATCGCGAAAATATTGGAGTGCAATACAAGATTCTTAGGACCGTTTAACTAACTACCCCAACATGGTTCAGGCCTTGACGTGGCGGTGGGGCTCAGTAGCCTAAGGTGTGCCCAGCACCTTGGGCGAAACAAGTTGAACCGACGGGGCTCTTTGTACCCCTCTTATAAGAAGAGGGGACAAAAGAGCAGGGGGCAAGGGGGAGAATGGAACCTCACCCCATTGTACTGTCCCGATGTTGGGAGGGATTGTTCTGTGGTGCGGGACAGCCCCTCTGTGCAGGTGGCGTCGGTCCCCTGAAGGGCTGACCAGCCGTCGAGCTGTTGTTTGTTCATTTGATCCGGAGCACCACACCAAAGGCGGCATTGGTGGCACTCGCCGCGTTTTAGTAGGTAGAGCTGCGTCCACTTACCACCTTTCGGGCGCAGCGAGTCTGGAGAGACAGAGCATTCCCCGGCGTTAAAGAAAAAAAGGACGGGTTAATTATGGATTAGAATTATACTATGGATACCGCTATACAATAACAAAATGAAAGGTGTATGTGTAAGATCACATGACAGAGTGACGTGAAGAAACATTCTAACTTCATCAAGCCGATATTAATAATACAAAGTACATAGGTACAACAACTTGTTTTTTTTAAATTAAGAGCTGGATACAAGTCCTTTGCCCACTTTATTTTTTTGTAATAAAAGTAATAACAGTTAAAATACGTTTATACATACAGCTTGGCAAAAAAGAGTTTGGAAGAAATGAGAGCGCCACTTTCACTTAGGTCTCATCATGATATGGGAAATCAGTAAAGGAATTTAATCAAATCGATAATAATAAATGTGAAACGCTAAACTTTACTCAAAATCTAGTAATTTGTCGGCCGAGTATTGTCAACATCATAGGTTTCCATTTAGTAAAATATTTAGTTCCACTTGTCACCACGTCAAACTCTTTTTTGCCAAGCTGTACATGTACATACATGTATATGTGAATATGTTGTAATTATTTATAACAGAATATAGAGTGGATACCACGTTCGGGCAGACGAAGTGTTGGTCGGCCATTAATCAGGTGGGAAGACGATCTCCGTGCAGTGGCCGATCCGTGTTGGATGCGAGTGGCGAGGGATCGGTCGTCTTGGCGTTCATTGAGGGAGGTCTATGTTCAGCAGTAGACGGATAGGGGCAGATAGATAAAATCAATTAAAATAATATTATTACATATTAAACTAATAAAATCAATTTAAGTAGTAAAATAGTTTTTATAATACGGAGCAGTCTCCTATTTAGTTCCTACAAAATATTGCACGGCACACCTAAAAAAGTTTTTATTTAAAAAACCTTTTTATAAATTATTTTAGTATTTATTTCAGCAAAATGTGGCTCAATGCTCAATAACATTTCAAATGATATAATTATTCAGTCGCTCTATTTTTGCAGCTCAACATTTGGCCCAGCTAAAATCAACGTCAAGACTTAGATTTGATCATGCAATCTAGATAACATTACGTATGTTAAATAATCACTACTGGTAGTATTAAAATTTTATTTTCTGGTGTAGCCCTGGGTGGGTGGAGGGCAACGCATCTGAATAACTTTTAGTTGTGCGGATGTCTATGGGCATCGGTAGCCACCATAAGGCTCTGACTGCTCGGTTGCCTCGTCATGATATACAGTGTAGCACTACCCCTTACGAGTGATGATATTACTTATTACGAAAACAATAGATTCGCCATTTCCTGGGCGTTTAATTTAAGAATTTAGTTCAAGGAGTAATATAAATATGGATATATTATGGAGTGAGAGGAAAACAGATGACGCAGTATTTAGTGGAACAATATGGCGCTGGTTCGATATGAGTTTGTTTTTTTTATAACATATGAACGACATTCTCACGGATTCGGCACAAAATAGATATGATTCGGCCTCGTTGATGATAGAAAACAACAAATAAGTCTCACATTTATATCTTTGGGGCTTGGGTAAAACAAAATAGCAGTGTCTACCTAGCTCGGTTTGTCAAATCCAATTAGGCTTTTGTCATATTGCCTAGACAGATTCCATCTTTTTCGGATTTAGATCTTCTTGAGCTTACGTTGCGTTATATATATATATATATATATATATATATATATATATATTTTATGTTAGTTGGATAGGCAAACTGGCAAACGTACCACCTGATGTTAAGTGGTTGACGTCGCCCATGAACATAAACTAGTATACCTGGAACGAGCCCAGGCAACTCAGTTATGTGTTGCCTATCCTGAGACATAAGATGTTAAGTCTCGGTGCCAGTAATTACACTGCCTGTCTTGCCCTTCTCTCCGAAACACGGCAAAGCTGTTTCACGGGAGAAATAAGCAAGATGATGCACCCATGCAGCCGGGAGCGCGGCACAGCGCTTCCCTCCCACCGGTATATCTGAATTAGTATCTATATATCTGAAAATGTACATACTAGTTATTGCCCGCAGCTTCGCCCGCGTTTACTTAGATTTACAGCCGTATCCGGAGTGATGATGATTATTTTATAACCTAAGTTACTCTTTATAACATCAGCTATCTGCCAGTGAAAGTCCCGTGAAAATCGGCCCAGCCGTTTTAGAGATTAGCCGGAACAAACAGACAGACAGACGAGCAGACAGACAAAAATATTGCGGTTGTTTTAATATTACAAACAGACACTAACTTTATTTATCTGCATAGATTTGGCATCATCGACTGTTTGCCTTTCTTTTATATTTTGGTAACAATCATTTCGTTTTCTTATGATGTAACCCACATCACATCACTGTTTACCTCGACGAACTAATTGCCCGGACGGACATTTTCTTCCTTGCCCTGTTCAATCACATTTTTTGAAATAATATTGTAATTTGTTCCGTATTCTTTTAGATATATTTTTTTCGGGAAATGCTCCGGATCTAATGAGCAAACAGGGCATCTCTACGGCTAGTCAGTCCCCCAAGGGACCGACGTCACCTCCACAGAGGGGTTGTCCCGCACTACAGAACAATCCCTCTTAACGTTGGGACAGTACAATGGGGTGAGGTTCCCGTCCTCACCCCTGCTCTTTTGTCCCCTGTTCTTATAAGAGGGGTACAAAGAGCCCCCTCGGCCCAATTAGCTTCGACTCTATCTAGTGTATGGTTGGAAAACTAGTTGAGTGACAAATTAGCGTCTGATTGGGTGACAAGTTGAGCGACTGATTGTGTGACAAGTTGGGTGACTTATAGTCGAGTGACTATTCTAGCGACTAGTTCAACGACTAGTCGAGCGACTAGTTACGACTAGTTGTGCGACTCTATCTAGTGTATGGTTTATGCCCACATTTCTCAATGTTGGGACCGAAGGTCGTGAAGGCGGCAAGTGCGCTGGGCAGACTCCTCCCGAACCTCGGAGGACCCAGTGCCGCCTGCAGGCAGCTATACTCCGGAGTCTGCCGGAGTATGGCAACTTACGGTGCACCCATCTGGGCGGGTCACCTTACCATGAGGAATAAGGCCCAGCTGCGCGCGGTGCAGCGGGTCATCGCGGTAAGAGTGATTCGGGGGTACCGTATGGTATCGTGGGCGGCAGCCACTGCTCTGGCCGGCGACCCCCCGTGGGAACTCGTGGTGGAGGTTCTTGCCGAGACGCACTCCTATGTCTCGGATAGGAGGTCTCTTAGTGAGAGCCTTACGCTGGACGGGATCCTTCGGGTTCGCCAACTAGGGCAAGATGCGTTAATGCGAAGGTGGGGGGAGGACTTGGCGCGACAGCCGTACGGCAAAAGCCTAACGGTTGCTCAGCGTCCGGTACTTGAGCGGTGGATGCGTCGTAAGCGCAAACCCCTCACCTTCCGTCTGACACAGGTGCTCACTGGGCATGGTTACTTTGGTGAGTACCTGTGCCGGACGGCTCGCAGAGAGCCGTTGACAGTGTGTCACGATTGTGGCGCGGCGGTGGACTCGGCCCAGCACATCCTCGAGGTGTGCCCGATATGGGCGGCGCTGCGTCATGATCTGACATCGGTCATTGGAGGGGACTTGTCTCTGCCGAGTGTCATTACCGCGATGCTCGGTGATGACGAGTCCTGGACGGCGATGGTTTCCTTCTGCGAGGCAGTAATGTCCCAGAAGGAGGCCGACGTGGCCTCCCCCCGTGGGCGACGAACGGGGGTGCACGTGTGCTCGTGTCGGGTTCAGGACGGGAACCTGGGCCCAGTGTGACAAGATGTCGCGGGGATTGCCTAAGCAGCCGGGCAGTCCCCCCTTAAGAGGAGTAGTCTGGCCTTCGCCGGGGCCAGCCTGTCGCTGAGGTGATCCTGTTGAATGCCTATCCGGGACCCTCAAATGAAAGCGGCTGAAGGCACTCGCAGTGGTTTTAGTTTACGAGTAGGGACACTCCCAGGTGCGAGTCCCACATAGGGTCAGGATCTACCCGAGATCCTGACTACATGCGTAAAAAGCATTTCCCTGCGGTAACAAAAAAAAAAAAAAAGAAAAAGGGTTGTGACTGGGCTGGCTGGTTTAGTTTAATACCAGTAGCGGGGATCCGTGTTTATTAAAAAGATAGTAGTTATCCACACGCTGGTAACGATGATGAATAAACATTAATGATAAAATAGACGTTTGGACGAACAAACAACAATTACTCATCAGTATATATATTCGTCATTGATGATTCGATGTTATATTTTTCTGTAGCATGACGATGGAATTGAACAGAGAACATCGTGTGGTTCTTTTCGAATCGCATTCCCAGAAAATACGTGATCGTCACGGACGTTTCCTTAACAAGCCCTCTTTGTTTTACATTTGGTAACAAACTAAAGCTAATTTAGTTCGTGTGTTTAGTGAGTCAATGTTAAAACTAACGCTTATTAAATGGTTTGTTTGTAGCCCGAGGCCCGTGATGGTCCGTCGAATGTTAGCTTAGGTGTTTCGCACACTTACCTATTTGAGATAAAACTCGTAAAAACGGTTTTTACGCAAGGCTATGGTCGGTGAAGTTTGAGTTGGACAGATAATGAGTTTTGGAGCAAATAATAATAATAACAATATCAACCCATATATGGCCCACTACTAGGGACGTTTCTCTCCTCGAAATCGGGTGTGGAGGGTGTTGGACCATAGTTCACCGATGCGCTGGCGCAATCCGGGTTGGTGAACTTCACACACCTTTAAAGACTTTGAATCTCATCAGGCATACAGGTTTCCTCACGATGTTTTCTTCAACGGTGAGCAAGCAATAGTCTGATGTTCCGGTGCACGTAGAAATTAAGAAAAAAACCCATTTCAAGGCACCGCAGGGGTCGGGATCGAACCCGGACCTCTCAGTCAAAAAGTCGAGCAATACCCACTAGATCATAGTCGCTCACAAATGTTACTGTATTTTAATAAGAATAAGGCTTTTAAACAAAATTTAAGCTACGATAGAGGACAAAGGATGTCACACAAGGATTCTTAACCTGTCTGATTCGTTGCTGCTTCCATCCATCCATCGGCTTATAACGACCCTCACTAGATAGTCAGATAAATATTAGAAAACCGCTTACTAACGATTAAATTCGGTACTCTGTTTTAAAACGTTGTTGCTTAACTATCGGGGTTGAACGAATCGGGTTGGAATTTAGAACAGTATAGACTGTAATTGTGCATAGGGTTTCATGCAAAATAATTCATATGTAAATAGTCAAGTAGAAAATAGAAACTATAATTATTGAATTAACACACTAAAGAACACAGCTGAATAAACATTGTAATAGGCATTTTAAATTTCTACATGGACAAAGTCAGAACCGTCAGCAACAGATTGAATGTTATTTTTTATATAATCTGTAGCAAATTTTTATGGAGAATTTTATAGGCATTTTATGGCTGAACTCTAAAATACGGCATTTATTTCGTCAATTAAATATTTAGATCCGAGGTTTGTTTTATTTTTAGTGTGAAACGTAAATATTTATAGAAAATAAGAGCCATTTCTCCCGCGCGAGCTACCACGAGTAAAAGACAAGGTTGTAAAAGCAGAGAATGAATATGAGATCAGATCAATCAATCATATATTTATAGTAAATAGGTTTTTTTTTATGTTACTTGGATAAGCAAACTGGCAAACGTGCCACCTGATGGTAAGTGGTCGACGTCGCCCATGAACATAAACTAGATTACCTGGAACGAGCCCAGGCAACTCATCTATGTGTTGCCTATCCTGAGACATAAGATGTTAAGTCTCGGTGCCAGTAATTACATTGCCTGTCTTGCCCTTCTCTCCGAAACACAGCAAGGCTGTTTCACGGGAGAAACAAGCAAGATGGTGGTACCCATGTAGCCGGGAGCGCGGCACAGCGCTTCAGCAGCAGTGAGATGGATTATATATAACAGACAGCAGTTTAGAACAACAGTAAAACAGCCGTTATTATCATCACTAAATATTGCAGTAAAACTAGGCACGGTATGCTGCGAGCCTGCGGGCAACAGCTAGTGTTACGATATAAAAAGGGGATCCGTTTGCTGTTGTTATACATATAAGTATAGGAAAGCAAGCTGTTACATGATGGCCGATGTCACAACCCTTCATTTTCATACTTAGAGTGTCTCGTCTATCATGGAAACCTTGGTGGTACACTCTAACTCACTTTTTCTTTAATGCCTAAGGCTTCAAAATATGTGCTGAAGACGGCCTAGTTACAAGTGGTCACTGTGTATAAACTAGTATTTGAGATGACAATTCTATGAGCTTTTTTGCGAAGCACGGAATTTTTGCAATCACTGATAATTTTAAATTGCAAAACCTCAGCTCGGGTAATGCTACTGTACAGCAAAGCCTCTTGGTGACATAAGCCGTATATTTTCTTTATTTACATATTGCATTTTTAATCGCCGTATACTTTATAAAGATTTTTACATGCCCAGCAGTGGATTGCAATGGATTGAATTTTTATTATAAGGATTGAATTATTTGGACAAAATGTCACATTTACTCGATGTATGACATACGAACTTTAATGGCTACTAACTTCTTCATAATAATTTATGAAAGTAATTTAGACTTTCCTCAAATGAAATTCATGATACATTTACGAGGTTTACGTGAAGAGAAGAAGACATTAGGCCGACTCGAGTTTCTTATATAAAATTTGTAGAAACATTACTTAAAATTAGTTTTACGCCACATTTACAAGGATTGTAATTTAATTTATTACCTTAAAGTAATACATATAACATTTACCTACCCGTTTTAAGGGTTCAACCAGCTCCCCACCATGGTTCAAGCCTTGTCGTGGCGGTGGGGTTCAGAAGTCTAAGGTGAACGGAGCACTTTGGGCGAAGCTAATTAAACCGAGGGATGCCAGGGAGCTGCTCTTTGTAGCTCTCTTATAAGAACATTGGACAAAAGAGCAGGGGGGCAAGGGACGAGGATAGGAACTTCATCCCATTGTACTGTCCCGACGTTAGGAGGGATTGTTCTGTGGTGCGGGACAACCCCTCTGTGGAGGTGGCGTCGGTCCCTTGAGATATTGACTAGCCGTCGAGGTGCCCTGTTTTCTCAACAGATTCGGGGCACCTCACCAAAGGCGGCATTGGTGGCACTCGCCGGGTTTGAGTGGGTAGCTGCGTCCACCTTACCATCTTTCGGGCGCAGCGAGTCCCACATACCTGCCTGGGGAGACCCACTCCCCCGCGGGATGCCTCAGAGCATTCCCCGGCGTAAAAGAAAAAAAGGGTTCATTCCAAAGCTGGTCCAAAACAAAATATAAATTTCAAGTGTTTTAGTATAAGTTAGATTATGTCATTATAATAACCCTTAAATGTTTATATGTAAATAGAGGGTGACGCCAGGTGTAAAAATATGGACCTATTTACACCCCACCATAAACGTAAACGTAGTCACTTGAAACAATCCCATATTGTGTCAACTCTGATAATCCATACTTCTCCAATGCAAAGCAATGTATATCAAAGTTCGGTGCTGGTGAATGCACTTGAAATGCACTAAAATCCAGTCCCTCTTTTTAAAAACCAGCAGAACTGTTTCGGGGAAAAAACCATTTTTTTCTGTCATAGGCAAACGAGCTGTCGGAACCTAATAATGTCGACGCTCATACACTTCCGCACAACCAGAGGTTATTCAGGCGCTGCTCTTCTTTTCTCTCTCTCCTACCCCAACTACTACCCCAATCGGCCACCGGAAACTCACAAACCGCACGAAACGCATACGCTGTCACATAACACTTAACGCCGGTGTTATGTGAGCGAAAGGTACCACCCCGGCCCAATTCGGCCACAGCAGCATGGCAACCACTTTGGAAAATAAGCAGGATCCTGATATCCATGCAGGAACCTAGCGATGTACCATTTATTTCACTGGTAATATGTATGAATAAATAATAGGAAACAGAAATCCTTATAACTTAATACTGATAGAATATACAAACGTCTCTACTATACTACAGAATTAAGTATTGTTTGCGAATAATTCTTATTAATCTTAAAACACTTACCTCTTGAAGGTACAGTTCTTCTGAGGACGAGTTGGAATCTACCAAGTACTTATCGCAGCCAATGTTGTACATGTAGTAGAAGTTGTCTACCGCGCTGATGTTCGTGATCTCTTTACCCCTGTACACGGAGGGATTGAAAGGGATCACTTCAGAATCATAATCCAGGCAAGACCGATTCAGATACGCCTGGTTCTCTCCGCAGCATTTCCACAAACACACCCGTACCATGCACGGACAACCGAAGAGAAGTTCACTGTTGTTCTCATGACGGTACCACGTACCGTCTATATACTCTATACCCTTGAACACAATGGAGCCGTTAGGGTGGCTCACGCCCGACGTAATATCTAAACTTTCATTATCAGAACACGGATTGGAGAAAACTTGCGCTATCAACATTAGGATTATTAATTTGAACATATTGAATTTTTAAAGATTAATCGTCTAAAACATTATTTGGAGCGAAAATGACTATAAACACCGTAAACGCTATCAACAATGTCTTTATCGGAGCACTCGTGAGGCAATTTGATGTATCATTTTTATAATGATAAGAGATAAGAGTTCGCGATTCTTGTGAGGGTGCGTCACGCCTCGCCGGCATTCGTTTCCAGACTGGACGAAAATTTCTTAATGAGCCTACAGAGCCACGCGGTACGTCCGTGTGGGATTCCGTCGCAATTTCTATTAAGCTTGCTTAAATAATATGTAAACTGACCATGATCATGGGCGCGGTATACATCGGAATTGCATAATTAAAAAGAGTGCTAGTAATGGAGTGGTGACAAGTGCAGTGAATAAGGTCAGCGCGATGTCTAAATAACATTTAATAATTAATGCGCTGATTGGCTGATAATCCCCCGTTTAAATAACAGATTCGAAAAACTACTGCGAATGGACATAATTTGGTGATTTCGCGCGTTCTAGTCCCAATAAAATCATATTTAGATGGAAAAAACTTTTTATTTAATACCTGTCTGTAGAGACTTAGCTGCCACTATTTTATGTTTAGGTACCTACTTACTCGATCCGTGGTGTACAAATATGACGTATGCCAAGATGGGTAATATCATAACATGCCTGGGCCTTCGTTCACTGCCTGGGCCTGATTCATAAACTGAATGTAGGTAAGTAGGTACATTTTACACTGCATAAAATTAGTTGTAGTTTTAGATTTCAGAAAACGGTCTAAATCTTTCTATTAATTTCTATAAAAGAACTGTTATGTAACGTTTGTGTGGCGAAGGTTTTTGTGAAATCAAGCATTTTCTATAGACTTGAAATTTGGTAGGAATATTAATTTGCCATGTAAAGGTCAGCTATGAAGAAAAGTTTTTTTTTTATTTTATTTTTATTTATATAATAAGTATTATACAATATATTATACATAATATATTATCTATAGGTACATAATATAATAAAACTGTAGAGGTCGAATTTCTGTACAATGAAAATAAATGATAAAATCCGAGTCAGGGGGATGTAAGAAGTGAAATAGAACTAATTTAGATTTTTTTCAAATTTTTTGTTTCTCTGTTTGTCTTTCTGTTTGTAGTGGGTAATCTCCGAATCTCTCATGTGATAGAAGAAGAAGAAATATACTTTATCTATAGAGATAAATAAAATTGGAGTGTCTGTTTGTAACATCAAAATAACCGCTTTTTATTCAATGCATATGGATGTATACACAGGATTATTATATACCAAAATAGCCTTTTTTTTTTACAATTTTTGTCTGTCTGTCTGTTTGTTCCGGCTAATCTCTGAAACGGATGGTCCGATTTTGATGGGACTTTCACTGGCAGATAGCTGATGTTATAGGGAGTAACTTAGGCTATAAAAATAATCATCATCAATCCGGGTACGGCTGTAAATCTAAGTTAACGCGGGCGAAGCAGCGGGGAACAGCTAGTTGTGCATATAAACAACAATTACATCTTAAATAAAAACTTACAAAATAATATTATATAAAATAAAAATAAAATAAAATTATGCACAAAGGCGGTCTTATCGCTAAGCAAGCGATTTCTTCCAGACAACCTTAGGGTAGAGGAGAATTTAAAATAATAGTTGAGTAGGTCATGAAAAAGAAAAACTAAATTGAAATTAAAACAAAGAGGATCCTACAATCTAAACAATATAATAAAGATAAAAATGTTATAAATAAAAAAAACAATAGATACATAAATAAATACATATCCGTTTTATCATAATAATAAATACATAAATACATACATACCTATTACATTAAGGTAACGGTTTATTGTGATTATAAGATAAATATTCATTATTTATAGCACATTAATAAATAAATTAAATTTTTACAATCCAGGGCTAATAATTCAGGTAAAAGTCCTTAATAACTTCTTAAAAGTGTCAATAGTTTTAGCCCCCCTAATATGATAGTAATTAATTAAAGTAAAGGGATAGTTAAAAAACTGTAATGAATTAAACGGCTTTAATTAATAGAATCAGGCGTTACTTTGCGGAAATCCATTATATAAGATTAAATTATAATTTAATTAGCAATAATCCCGCAAAACACGCAGTCTTTACTGCAAATGTGTGAGTGCACGCATTGCATGCATATAGCAGCGCCCTCTTTTCCCACACTGCATATGCGTACACTCGCATGCACCACCACCCCACATGCACCACAACCACAGTTAAAGACCACCACCACACAATCTACGCACGTTTCGCGTATGTAGACTCTACGATTAGCAGAGTCTCAGTCAGAGTCAGAGTTCGTAGAGTCTACATCCTGAGGATGCCTCGGTGTCGGGGCGAAACGTACGTAGATTGTGTGGTGGTGGTCTTTAACTGTGGTTGTGGTGCATGTGGGGTGGTGGTGCATGCGAGTGTACGCATATGCAGTGTGGGAAAGGAGGGCGGTGCTATATGCATGCATATGCGTGCACTCACACATTTGCTGTAAAGAATGCGTGTTTTGCGGGATTATTGCTAATTAAATTATAATTTAATCTTATTTAAACGGCTTTGTATACAGCAACTTATGAATTTAATTTAGTAAAATTCAGTATGCAGATACAGCTTAGCAAAATATGGAAAATCAGTAAGATAATTTAATCAAATCGTTAAAAATAAATGTGAAACACTAAACTTTACTCAAAATCTAGTATTTGTCGGCCAAGTATTGTCAACATCATAGGTTTCCATTTAGTAAAATATTTAGTTCCACCTGTCACAACGTCATACTCTTTTTTGCCAAACTGTACCTATATTATCGATTAAACAATGTATATTAAAATAAAATTTATGAAACCCATAAAAGTGAGTACCCGCGGGAAAATAAAACAATACAAAAACAGTGTCTAGAAGGCGTCTTTCAATGGATTTATATAATATTTTATGGTCGTACTTTGTATGCCCATTAAAATTTAAAGAGTTCCCGTGGGATAGTTAAAAATACTTTAATTACTTAAACAACTTATTATACAACTTATGCACCTAATTAAGTATTGACATTGCCGGTATCATCATACAATAAAATAATTTATACATGAAAAACAATTTAATATACAACATTCATTTATTATACATACAGTATTTCAACTAGATGGCGCTCATAGTATTCTACATCGCGATGCTAAAATGTTACAATCCATTGCAATCATTTTGCAATAGCCAACGCTTGAAAATAATTAACTAGATGGTGCTGACAGTATTCTATAATATTGTGAAAAATAAGTTTTTGAATGTTGTGTAAAGGTTGTCGTATGGTTGTTCATTCGTCCCTGGCGGAGTGCCCAGCCTGGGCAGAGACCTGTCGCTCCCTGCGGTTGTCCGAGCGATGACCCTCAGTGAGAGCACATGGCAGGTGGTCCTCTCCTTCTGCGAGGACGTGATGTCGCAGATGGAGGAGGTAGAGCGGGAGAGGGAGCGCATTGCCGCCTCTTCCCGCAGGAGAGCATACACCTATGCGCGGCCGATCGCGGGATCCGCTTCACGCGCGTAAGGTCCTAGCTATAAGGCACCCTTATGTTTTCAGTGTGGAGACGCTGTACCCTTAAACGGAGAAGGAGGAGGGACCTCACCCCCGCCTCCAGAGAAGAGTGCCGTATGGTAAACCGTTGTGGCCCGGTGCAGACGTCCACAGCTCTCGCGCCGGGTCACCCAAACGACGAGGAGAACACCGCTGGGGTTTAGTGGGTCAAGTCTGCGTCCACCTTAACATCTTCTCGGGCGCAAAGAGCCTCACATAACCCACGGGCCCCCTGGACCCGGTGGTGGTTCGTGGTTCAATCTTCTCAGACATAATAACAAAGTGCAATTTATTTTGTACATCTCGAAGGAAAGCTTCAAAAGCTTGCCTTTATTTTTGTTTAGAGAATTAGAGATTCAATATAAAATTCTAATATTGGTCATGTGTTTATTGACGACTTATTTCTACACAATGGCTAAAATAAATGTCGAATCTCAATATGAAGTCCTTCGCTGCGACTAAAGGTTGTTTCAATATAATGAGTGAAATTCGCGTAAATATTAGAAAACAATACACTAAGTACCTATATTCAGTTCAATACTTAAAAAAATTGGCAATTTTACAGCGATAATGTAAAAGCAATATTTACTTGATACGGTATTAATCCTTATCATAATTACAAAGTTCTTCGTCGCCTCCGTCTGTCTGTACGCGATTCACTCAAAAGCTACTAGATCGATTTTCATGCTGTTTTCAACATGAGATAGAGTAATTCCTGAGGCAGGTTATAGTATATAATTTACCAATACCTACTGTCAAAATTGGTAAACAGAGAATTATTGTAAGAGTCGTAAAAATGTAAGCCGCTTGGGAGCTTACATTGAAAACGAAGCCTTATTTTCTTTAGAGCAATAACAAAAAAAAAAGTTAAAAAATGATCATCATCCCAAGTTAATGCAGGCGAAGCTGCGGGCAACAGCTATACATAATATATTATACAATAAGTGTTGTACAATGCCCTGGTACGGAGTCACTTAGAACATAATTCGATCATTTGGAACCCCCATGAAGATAAATAGGTACACACAAATGATCGAAAAATGGCAAAACAAGTTGACGCGCTTTCTCTATTTAAAGGAGTACGGAGTGTACCCTTTTTTTTTTAAATCTGCAGCGGAAATTTGCAGCCCAAACCATAGCTAAGACCGGGGTTGGTTTTAAACCAACTAAAACCGCTGCAAGCGCCCTCCGCCGCCTTTTGAGGGTCCCGGATCTTGCAACAACACAGGACCCTCGGCGACAGGCTGGCCCCGGCGAGAGACCAGACTCCTCCTCGAAAGGGGGGACTGCTCGACCGCAGCGGTATCTCCCAACGTCTGGACAGTGCAATGGGGTGAGGTTCTCATCTTTGCCCCTTGTCCCCCTGCTCTTTTGTGCCCTCTTCCTATAAGAGAGGTACAAAGAGCAGCTCCCTCGGCTCAATTTGCTTCGCTCAAGGTGCTGGGCACACCTTAGGCTATTGAGCCCCACCGCCACGACAAGGCTTGAACCATGGTGGGGAAAAAAAGTTTAGTATTCAGTTACCTATATAGTTTTCAGTGTCTTTAATTATATGACCACCACTGTTATACACTAGATCTGGTTGTCTGTATGATCTCTAGTCGATAAATGGCGCTATTTCGTTTCATGAAACCAACCTTAAACTTGGCTTTATATCTATCACGCCAATTTGGGGGCAAATGCCGAAGAACATTGTGCAATGTGCATAAATTTCTACGAATAAATAATAAGTCAAATTTATTTATTTTTAACTCTTTATAATCATCAGCTCGTAAACTTGTCTATATTGATAATCTTATATCATAAGTAATACGTAGTCTTACGTAATAAAACATCCATTATATTTTTAACTCTTTATAATCATCAGCTCGTAAACTTGTCTATATTGATAATCTTATATCATAAGTAATACCTACGTAAAGTCTTACGTAATAAAACATCCATTATATTTTTAACTCTTTATAATCATCAGCTCGTAAACTTGTCTATATTGATAATCTTATATCATAAGTAATACGTAAAGTCTTACGTAATAAAACATCCATTATATTTTTAACTCTTTATAATCATCAGCTCGTAAACTTGTCTATATTGATAATCTTATATCATAAGTAATACCTACGTAAAGTCTTACGTAATAAAACATCCATTATATTTTTAACTCTTTATAATCATCAGCTCGTAAACTTGTCTATATTGATAATCTTATATCATAAGTAATACGTAAAGTCTTACGTAATAAAACATCCATTATATTTTTAACTCTTTATAATCATCAGCTCGTAAACTTGTCTATATTGATAATCTTATATCATAAGTAATACGTAATGTCTTACGTAATAAAACATCCATTATATTTTTAACTTTTATTTGTATTCCACTTGTCACTCCTAAACAAATTTATGAGGAATATCAAAATAGGAATGTTTCATCTGTAACAAAAAAAAACAAAAAAATATTATAATACGTCCACTATCATCCTTACAAAAGAATTACATAAGTTCGAGTCAGACTCATGTAATAAGGATACCATCCAGTCCAGCTATAAGTTCTGTTACAAATATAAAGTTAATATACCTAAATTTCGAGGGTGCGTTCTATAGTGGATTTAGGTATTAAATTTGACTCAAAATTAATATTCGAATTACATATTAATGAAATCGTTAATATATATGTCATCAGAATTTAAAAATATAAAAACCATTAAAATTCTTTATTGTTCTTTTGTCCGTAGCCACCTTGAATATGCTTCTCAGGTTTGGAATCCTCTCTATCAAATCTATATAACGCGCATTGAAAACATCCAAAAGCGGTTTTTACGTTACTTACAATATAAATCTAAAGTTTATATTCCTAGTTACGATTTGCGGTGTAAGAAATTCCATATCCTACCTCTATGTTATCATAGGCGTATTGCAGACCTTACTTAATTAAAATAGTAAATGGTAATATTGAAAGTGCAGAGCTCTTGAGCGAAATATATTTACGCGTTCCAACCAAAAACACAAGAAGAAAATCTTTGTTATTCACGTCAGGTGTTAAAAGTAATTATAGAAAAAATACATATTTAATAAGGGTATGTCAACTATTTAACGAGATTACATGTGATTATGACATTGATTTATTCAATAGCAGTGCATATTATAAATTGAAAAAACTATTTAATGATATCTTTTTTCTGTAATGTTTGTTTGTTGATGTAACTATTAGGTACATAATATATGGGTATGAGTGGAAACTTGTAATTGTCCGTCTTTGTTTAGCTATATTTTTTTATAATATGTACTCTTACAGCCTAGACGTAAGTTTTCCTACAATTGTAAAAAAAAAAAAAAAAATGACCTAGGTTACAAATGAAAATGCATTTTTATGAAGTAATTATTAAAATGTATACCTATAAAACATTATGAACCTTTGGCTTTTAGACAGGCCTGTCTGTTTGGCAACGAATCTATGAATTTACGCACTGTTTCCAAGGGAAATTAGCCACGTTTTGAGCAGGCTATGTCCTCTAAAACTGTCCATAGTTTGAAGTCTATAGGGTTGAGGTCTGGGCTAGATAAGGGCCAGTATTTAGCTCTTATAAAGTCCAGAACTTTGGTTTGAAGCGAGGCTTGGGTAGTTCGTGCCTTGTGACCAGGTGCAGAGTCGTGCTGGAAAATCCACGGTATTTTTTTAAAAAGTGTAATGCTGAGAGGTTTCACAACATGATCCAGGACTGTATCTTGATACACTTTAGCTGAAGTTTTCACTCCTTTTAACAAAAATGTAGTTTTGTGACTCCTTGGTGAGACACGCCCCACCAAATTATCACTGACGTAGAATGATGGCCACGTTGTACCTTTCCGACCCTTTGAGCAGCTTCTTTAGAACTGTGAGCATACACTTTATCATTTTGCTTATTGTAGTGTTCTTCAATCGTGAAATTTTTTTCATCGTTAAAGAGGATAATATTTCTGTGCCTTTCACCTGCGTATCGCGACAGAAGGCGTTTTGATCGATCCACTCCCTTTAATTGTAAAAATTGATTTAGGGCATGTTCTGTATATCGAAGATAAGCACCGAGCTTCAGGTCTTGTTTTATAATACGCGACAGAGTCCTAGCGGGAATCTTCATATCTCGCGATAAGATTTTTTGCTTCCTAATGGAGTTCCGACAAATTCTGGCTTTAACAGCATTAACAGCCTTTGTAGTTCTAACAGCACGCGGCTGCCCCGATCTTTTCTGGTCGTCGACAGACAAAGTGTTTTTTTTTTTCGAAAGGGCTAGACTTTTCGGCCTGATGGCCTTTAAGCTCAATAGGTACAGTTACTGAACAGATGGCTCACTTAAGAAATATTCGAAAGGGGGACGCCCCCCTCCGCGCCCCGCAGAGGGCACGGTTCTTCGCGCGCGCTTCTCGGGAGAGCAGAATTTGGACTAGTCAAATCCGATACGGTTTACGAATCTTTTACGGTTAAATTTAACCTTATTAAGTCCGGCCCTCATCACTCTGGAGAGGGAGGCGGGTCACGCGCGGTGCCCAAGCAATCTAGCGGTAGCGTAGCGCTACTGCTGTTAGCGCGGATTCGAACCTAAGCTTTCGCGATCGGGCCGGATCGATGTGGTTTCCATGTGTAGGGTCGACGTCGCTTACGACCCCGAGGCCCAAGCGGTGTGCAGGTGTACCTAGCACCGTGTGTTGTACTTCTGTGTATGTTGTGAGGTTCACATCGCTGGAGTCAGCTGGAGCTGTTAAAACATGCTTAGGTAACCTATGTCTAATTAGAACTGAGCTATCTGGGGAATAGTTTGCCGCGCTCACGATGAGGGGGTTTGGATGGAGGAGTGCCTTTTCAAAGTGACGTTCTGACGTCATTTTGAAGTGTTCCAAATTCAAAATAATTAAAAAGTTGAAAAATAGGAAAGTTTCTATATAACAGAAGGTATTTATGGCCAGACTAGTTTATACAAGGTGTGTCGTAAATAGTGGTCCAACGTTAAGTCAATTATAGTACAGGTAATCGCCATAATTTTTTTTTAACCATTTTTAGTCATTGGTTTTGGAATTATAATTTTTTTCAATATTTGCCAAAAATCAATAAATATTTTACTAATGTGACTGTAACTTTAACAAATGACATTATTTTTAACCGACTTCAATAAGGAGGAGGTTATCAATTCGTCGGAATCTTTTTTTTTTTTTTTAATGTATGTTACCTGATTACTCGAAGATTGGCTAGACCGATTTGAAAAATTATTTTTTTGTTCTAAAGGGTTTGTTCTATACTTCCCAAATGGTCCCATGATAAGGAAACCAGGATCTGATGATGGTATCCCAGAGAAATCGAGGGTAACTTTCGAAAATCATAGGGGCGACTAGTGCGTTTGATATTTTTTTTATAAAGTGTTTTGAAGGACTACAATTTAATGAAGGTCTAGAGTCGATCTGATGCTGGAGCCGAAAGACAATTGAGGGAACTCCTCGACGATTTACATCAGTAACCTTGTGTTTGAGCTTGATTAATTTGTAATGGTGAGAACTTTACACCTAGATGTGTTGTGACTGTCATTAAGGTTCTGATGATGAAGACAACTGACAGTTAAGGGAACTCCTCAACAGTTTACAGTAGCTACCTTGTGTTTGGACTTAATAAATTTTAATTGATGAGAACTTTGCATCCATATGGGTTATAAGCGCCATTACAGGTGTGATAATTGAGACCTTAAAAAGTCGAGGGGAATCCTCGACGATTTACAGCTTTTATTGGGCTTAGTTCATACGGCTAAATAATATACCAAAATCATGTAATTTTGTTTAATAAATTTAATTTAATTTTACTTGTCGTTGTTAAATGAACAAAAAACAACTGTGCCTTGGAAGCGCATCATAGTATTTCAAGGTCATCATAATATCCATTCTATACCTATATATTGGTGATGGTGATGTTCTATACCTATATATTATACGTGGGTAACACTGAAAGTGTTTAGAACTGGCCAGTTAGAAACATTGAAAATGAAAACTTTTTTTGAATTTCAATTTTAGAACTCTTTGGTAACCTAATGTAGTTTGCATTCATTTGTCATTTGTTTTTGTGAATTGGCGGCAATTCTAAAACTCTTGTTACACGTGAAAATGAACATAACGCGAGAAAATTTTCGGTCAATGATTTATTATGACTTTCGTTGTGGGCCCACTCAACAACAAAGCTATGATAGGCTGCGATTAGCATTTTTTAATGAAGCCCCATCTCGTGCCACTATTTACAATTGGTTTAACGAGTTTAAGCGTGGACGTAGCAATCTCAGTGATGATCCGCGTGAGGGACGTCCTTTAACAGCGACTACTGAAGATAACATCAGTGCTGTGCGACGCATGATAGAGGAAGATAAGAGAGTGACCTATCAGCAGATACGGGCAAGCCTAGGCATTGGTATGAGTCAAGTTCAAAAAATATTACATGAACATTCGTCAGGAAGCTTTGTACCAGATGGATTCCCCATACTTTAACCGACGACCAGAAACGCCTCCGCATGGACTGGTGTCTCCAAATGTTAGATAAGTTCAACGGCGGTAACTCAAATGCTGTATTTGACATCATCACAGGTGATGAAAGCTGGATATATTGCTACGAACCCGAAACCAAAAGACAATCAGCTCAGTGGGTGTTTCCTTTCGAGGATCGGCCAACTAAGGAAAAAAAAGGAAGAAGTCAAGGAAAAAAGATGATTGCCTCATTCTTTGGTCGGAAAGGTCAGTTCGCGACAGTTGTGCTAGAAGATGGAAGGACAGTTACTGCAGACTGGTATGTCAATCGCTGTTTGTCTGTTGTCTTGGAAAAAATTCGACAGCAGCGCCCTCGAAGCAGGATCCTCCTTCACCACGACCATGCTTCAGCGCACTCCGGAAAACGGACTGTTGAATATTTGACTATGGCAGGTGTCGAGATAATGAGTCATCCGCCTTACAGTCCTGTCCTGGCGCCCTGCGACTTTCATTTATTCTCAAGAACTAAAGATAAAATTCGAGGTATTCGCTTTACGAGCCCTGAAGATGCGGTGAAAGCGTACGAAAATGCCATAGAAGAGACTCCTAAGGAAGAATGGGCCCACTGCTTTTCTCTGTGGTTCCATCGAATGCGACGATGTGTAGAAAGAAACGGAGATTACTTCGAAAAACAATAAAAGTATTGGCAACTTTCTACACTAAGCCGTTTTTCATTTTCTAAACACTTTCAGTGTTACCTAGGTAACTGAATTATTTAATGAATAGCAGCAAATCTGCCATGATTGCTTTCAATTACATGTATGTATACCATTTCGGTTTTTTCATATTTTGTTATGTAATGATTTAAACCCTTTCTAGTTTCTACGTTCATCTCATTAATACCTAGCTATCTAACTGAGCAACGCATTTAATAGTTCTATCCATATTTCAGACAAATGAAATCAGTTATCGAATTTTGCAATCACAAAAAATTAAGAAATAAAAAAATTTTAAACAAAAATTTAAACCGACTTCAAAATTAAAAAAAACTAAAAAGTAATAAAATAATTTCTTGGCTGACACCGACTGGAGTCGGTGTCAGCCAAGATAGGTAGGGAGGTAGGTACATCAACGAATACGACACCGGCTTCAAAAGTAACAATAATGACGTGGTAAATGCAAAGATTGTATATTAGTGGAAGAACAAGTTGATTATAAATTGTAGGCACAAAGATTAAGGAAATTATTTTATTACTTTTTTGTTTTTTTTTTTAATTTTGAAGTCGGTTTTAATTTTTGTTTAAATTTTTTTCAAGTCTGTTTTTTGTATTGCACGGGTGAATAATAGTACTAGCGAATGCAATTTAAAAAGAAATATAAGCTCTAAAGAAAAAAAAGGAAATTAAAATTTCGGAAATTTATACCTTGCTTTAACTTTAACAAATCGTCCAAATTTAGATATGAGTGGTGTAAAAAAATGTACTACGCAGTCGGTGCCCATTATTTTAAAAACTTGTCCATTTACTGTAGTTTAAAAAAAATAAAAATTTTAGGTGCACATGATAAGCCGCCGCCTATATGCGGGCGTCTTGCAGTCGATGGCACTGTACGGCGCACCGATATGGGCGGCCGCTCTGACGTCGGAGAACGTGTCCCTGTTGCGACGTCCGCAACGGGTCATAGCCGTCAGGGCAGTCCATGCGTACCGCACGACCTCGTACGAGGCGGCGTGCGTACTGGCGGGCACTGCGCCGTGGGATCTGGTGGCAGATGCCCTGGCGCGTACCTGGCAGTGGAGGAGGGGAGACGCGGAGGAGGAGGTCTCGGATGATGACGAGGCCGAAGGAGAGGAGGAGAGGAGGAGAGCTGGCGGAGGCGACTGAGACGGCGAATGCTCCGCGAGTGGAAGAAACGGCTAGAGGAGCCGAGTGCAGGTCATCGCACGGTGTCGGCCGTCGGTCCAAACTTCCAACTTGCGCAGATCCTGACGGGGCACGGCTGCTTCGGAAGGTATCTGTGGAAGGTGGCAGGGGCGGAGGACTCGCCAGGGTGTCATCACTGCGACAGCAGGGAAGACACTGCAGAGAGACCCTGGCGGAGTGTCCTGCTTGGACGGATCAAAGGGCGCCCCTCATCGTTGAGGTTGGCGCGGACTTGTCGCTCCCTGCGGTCATCCGAGCGATGACTGCCAGTGAGAGCATATGGCAGGTGGTCCTCTCCTTCTGCGAGGATGTGATGTCGCAGAAGGAGGAGACAGAGCGGGAGAGGGAGCGCACTGCTGCCCCTACCAGCAGGAGGGCGCGGCGGCGACAGGTGGTCGCACCGCCGTGAGGGACCTGTGCGCGGCCGATCGGGGGATTTGCCGCGCGCGTGTAAGGCCCGAGCTATAAGGCACCCTTATGTGTTCGGGGTGCCTTAAGCGGAGAAGGAGGAGGGGACGCCATCCCCCACCTCCAGAGAAGAGTGCCAGATGGCACACCGTTGTGGCCCGGTGAGGATCTACAGCTCCCTCGCCGGGTCACCTAGACGAAGAGGAGAACACCGCTGGGGTTTAGTGGGTAGAGTCTGCGCTCACTTTACCATCTTTTAGGGCGCAGAGAGTCCCACATAACCCCCGGGCTCCCTCGGGCCCGGTGGTATGCTTAAGAGCATTCCCCAGCGGGAACAAAAAAAAAAAAAAAAGTATTGCATTTATCTACAAAATGGCTTCATTACAAATAAATACACTTTGTAGTTTCTTACATCATTCCTAACTTATAACCACATTAAAGCATTTAGCAACTCATTTACAATAGTTTTACGACCGCAAACACGTCTCAGGTAAAAAATGGCAGAAATTCTTGGAACCTGATAATAACAAATAGTCCATTGAAAAGTTTGGGGTTTGCGTTATTTTAGAGGACGCAATTTTATTTTTTGATGTGTAGGGGGGGTCAGTGTAAAGCTAAAACCAAGTTTGTGGGGTCGCCACCCTTGTCCCACGGCACCACAACACAATATTATTAGCTATTCTTACAATAAGAGAGGTTAGAAATAATAATAATAATAATAGCAGGCAGATGTTCTTTTGTTCTCTCATGGTCACTTGGGTATTTTCTACCTGGACAGTATTCTCGGTAACGGCCATCAGATTTAAAATTATTTTAAAAATCAATAATTGTAAAATTCTGTAATGGAGTGGAAAAGAGTCAATAATTAATTATTAATAATATTGCAAAATTAATAATAAAAAAAATTATAATAACAAAATAAAATCGGAATGGGGCGACTTAACCTAGTCCATTTTAACCCCAACAAGACACAAGTAAAAAATCACCCTTCGTCGTTCCTCTACAATTCGAAGGCACTTCCCTCACCGCCTCAGCCAGCATTGGGATACTTGGCGTCGATATATCGAGAGATGTGCAGTTTCGTGGTCATTTGGAAGGAAAGGCTAAACTAGCCTCGAAGAAACTCGGCGTGCTCAATAGGGCGAAGCAGTATTTCCTGCCTTCACACCGCCTTCAATCATACAAGGCGCAGATCCGGCCTCACATGGAATACTGCTCTCACCTCTGGGCTGGAGCGCCCCAGTATCAGCTCCTTCCATTTGACCGCATTCAACGCCGGGCGGCTCGAATCGTCGACGACAATGTTATCTCCAATCGGCTTGATTCTTTGGCGCTGCGTAGAGATGTCGGATCGCTCTGCATCTTCTACCGCATCTACCACGGGGAGTGCTCTGAGGAATTGTTCGGACTAATACCTGCAGCAGAATTCCACCACCGGACATCGCGGAAAAACTCCAAATTTCACCCACACCATCTCGATGTCCGGAAATCCACAACAACTCGATTTTTACGGCATTTCCTGCCTCGCACGACTAATATATGGAATCAGCTGCCTCCTATGGTGTTTCCGAACCGATACGACTTAGGGACCTTCAAGAAAAGAGCATACTCATACCTGAAAGGCCGGCAACGCACCTGCTAATCCACTGGTGTAGCGGGTGTCTGTGGATGTCGCTCTTCACTTACCATCAGGTGAACCGACTATCCGTTTGCCCCCTCTTCTATATATAAAAAAAAAAAAAACAATAACTGATGACACATCATTAGTACACACGTATAATATATGTATAGCTGTTAAGAGTACTGAAAATAAGTACTCACTTCGGAGTGCTGTAAAACCTTAGCTATTGACTTAATGAAAAAATGTTGCGCATAAAAGTTGTTCCTCAAAAAAATGATGAAAAAAAATGGTCTAATATCATTTTTCTGATAAATAATTGTAAAATTTATAATAATATTTTTTATCGAATTTCTGAACATTTTCGCTTATAACTTTTTTATTTATAGTTCTACTAAAAAAGTTACTGGACCAAAGTTGTAGACAATTTAATTTGCAAAAAAAATGTTATCAATTTTTTTTTATCAAATAAATAGTTTAAGAGATATATCGTAAAAACCATTTCAACCCCTATTTTCAAGATGGATATGAACAAATCAAAACTGTTTCAATATTTTCTTTCCTTCATCTCATTACATGTACAAAAGTAGACCAACGTCCCATACAATTTTTGACCGTCTCCTTTGGATGATTTGTTAAAAGCAAGGATTAAAATTTTAGAATTTTTAATTTCTTTTTCTTTTCTTTAGAGCTTACATTTTTGTTTTAAATTGCATTCGCTAGTACTATTATTTACCCGTGCAATACAAAAAACAGACTTGAAAAATAATGTCATTTGTCAAAGTTACAGTCACATTAGTAAAGTATTTATTGATTTTTGGGAAATATTGAAAAAAAAATGATAATTCCAAAACCAATGGCTAAAAATGGTTTTAAAAAAATTATGTGATAGGTGAATACCTGTACTATAATTGACTTAACGTTGGACCACTATTTACGACACATCCTGTATATCAAAAATATATGTGGATATATATAAAAAAATAAATGCATACCTAAGGAGTAGGAGCAATCATAGCGGCAGAGGTTAGTTGAGAAATGACGCTCCCGCACGCCACATTGCCATAAAAGGCCTGTGCAGCGGCTGCTGTGCTACCAGCTGCAATACCACCACTGCCAAAACCAAGCCATGGCAAAATAAAGCTTAACCCTAGGCCACCCGTCACATATATAAAAAAGCATCCAATTATATTCACAAAGATTGCAGCAATAATCCCCATGGTATTCTGAAAAAAAAAATTGATAATTTATAATATTTGCCAAATCATTTGTTTTTGAGATATTTCACTATTAACTAAATTTATTAAGTAACGATCCCATAAAAAATATCAGATACACCTAAAGATATTGTCTAAAGAATGTACTAATTCGTTACACTATTAGGATGTACTTTACTCGATCATAAAAAATCCTGAAGACAGGTCAAAATAAAACTAAAACGAATAATTTACTTAAAAAAATATGTACAAACGCGCCATTTTGATATGGAAATATTTAATTTTCAATACTACAGAGAACGTGCTATTTGCTTTTCATCTGAAGTCCTATATTTATTTTATTTTATTCAAATTTATTCCAAAACTTGAATGCTGTCTAGCGTTTTCACAAGACGCTGCGACCTCCACCATGGCTCAGGCCTTGTCCTGGCGGTGGGGCTCAGTAGCCTAGGGCTCAGTCTAGAGTGAGCCCAGCACCTTGGGCGAAGCGAATTGAACCGAGAGGGCTCTATGTACCCCTCTTATAAGAAGAGGGGACAAAAGAGCAGGGGGCAAGGGCCTAGGACGGGACACCCAACCCAATTGTACTGTCCCGGAGTTGGAGGGGTTGTTCTGTGGTGCGGGACAACCCCTCTGTGGTGTGGCGTTGGTCCCCTGAGGGACTGACTAGCCGTCGAGGTACCAGTTCCGGGGCACCTCACCAAAGGCGGCTTTGGTGGCACTCGCCGGGTACACTCTACCCACTAAAGCTGCGAACACTTACCAGCTTTCGGGCGCAGCGAGTACCAAATACCCGCCTGAAGAGACCCTCAGAGCATTTCCCGGCGTTAAAGAAAACTGAAGGCTTTTGATCTTTAGTAAGTTTTTTTATGTGAAACTATTGATATCAGCTTTTATTTAAATACTGACTGTTGCCCGCAGCTTCGCCCGCGTTAACTTAGATTTACAGCCGTACGCGGATTGATGATGATTATTTTTATAGCCTAAGTTACTCCCTATAACATCACCTATCTGTCAGTGAAAGTCCCATCAAAATCAGCCCAGCCGTTTCAGAGATTAGCCGGAACAAACAGACAAACAGACAGACGGGCCGACAGACAAAAATTGTAAAAGAGCCTATATTTTTGGTATATAAGATTTGGTAAAATCAATTACGGAAACTTTGGGCACGTGATCTACTGCTTGTGTAAAGACGTTTAGGAGAAAAAATTGAAATTCGAAAAAAAAAAAAAAAAAAAAAATTGCAAGAAATCAAATATATTGCATTAAATCGTCCGCCCGCAATTCATACATACAAGAAAGGTATACAAAATTAAATTATATTGCAAGAAATAAAATGTATTGCATTAAATCAACAGCACTGACAACTGAACCGAGAGTATATATATCAGGTCACGGATGCCAACCAGACACCAATGACGCCTACTGTGCGTTTCAAATGAGACTAGGACGGACTTAGCGCCATATTGTGACGTCATAGCTATCTATTGAAACCAGTTAGGTAGGGTGAGCAAATATGTTTTCTTTTAATATATTTTTTTACAGAGATTAAGTGAAAAAAAATCAATCAGAATTTAGCCCTTCGATTCCGCTCATCTCTGCATTTAGGTCCGAGTGCGCGTCGGATACGTGTTAACGTGTATTTATTTATCCCCGTGGCCAAATGAAGTCGCTTGGTCATTTTACTTGCATTTTGCAGTGTTTGCAAAATGGTAGCGTACGTTTCACGAGTCAAACTTATATTTCCTTCAGGTCCTCACGACGGAGTACACTCAGAACGGCAAGATGGTGACTGGCGTCATTTTATTTAATAATTTTGGCAGGGCCTTTGCGGCGACGAAATAATTTTTTTTATTGTATGTTTTTTAAAACGATTTTTAACCTATTGCATAGCTTTTATCGCGGGCCTTGAGCGCGGCGACCGAATCCAGAAATTCCGTAACGAAATTAACCTAACACCCGACGAGCGACGAGCTGCTCCGAAATCGGACGAATACGTAAGCAACAGCCGTTTGTGAGAAAGTATATAGGGGACCAACTAGATGGCGCTTTACATTTTCACATCGTCTCCATGTTAAATAAAGTATTAAAAATAGAAATAAGTAATAATTTAATAAGTGTACGTGTTATAAGTGTTGAACATTAAAGTGACAATAACTAAGTGAAAGTTTTATCCATGAGAATATTTAACTGCCTGAGAATATATCGTTCAGCTAAAATATTAACCATCGATTTTGAATAAAAACCATATAAAGATAAGAGATAGTGTTTAAAAGTGAGTGTAATATCTGTATTTGTGCAAATCAAAGAATTTATTAACTATTTGAAAGCATAAAAGTGGACAAAATGTATTTTAGTACTGAACATAAGAACAAAGAACTAAACAAGTATTGAAAAAATTAACGGCTGTTCGTAGTTGTTTTAGTCGTCAACACTATCTACTATAAACCACATAGTTAGTACATCGGTGGGCAAAGAAGATAAAAAATTCTGGGATAATAACTGGAAATAATAGCTCATAAAGCGCAGATGACGAAAATTAACAACATCTTATCTATAACATTGTAATTAGAAACACAAAATACAAAATTTTACATTTGACAAATAGAATATACTAATATCATTTGTAAAGCTGACAGATAATTTATTAAGAGCTGGACACAAGACTTTTGCCCGTTAAGTTAGTTTTAGTTTTGCTAGTGCTTGAAAATAATATCAAACATTAATAAATAAATAAATAAATAAAAGTAGTAAAATTTGTGTATAAGTGTTTTAATTATGAATAAACAAAGTGCATTTATTATATGATTTTGTTGATTATAATATATAAAATTTGGAATGGTTCTTAAATTGAAGTTTGTAAATGATGAATTATAGTCATAAGAATATTATCTCTTTGTTGATCATTGGCCATCAGTAACAAGTAGATAACAATACATGTAACAATCATTATCAGGATATTATAATATATTATATTGAGCATTTCGAGTACAAACTCACTCGCTCGCTGACCGTTAAGCAGTATACGCGCACGCAAGTTAATACAAACATTTACAAACTACCTTCATAATTCGGAATAATTGTATAAAATGGTGAAATGCTACAAATGTAATAAAATTATTAATAAAAAAGCGCCAGGCATTCAATGTGGGGCGTGTATTAAATGGATACACGGTTCCTGTGCCGATCTCACAAACGAACAACTAAACGTTCTGGTTATGACGGACTCCGTCGATTGGAAGTGCAAAGTTTGTAGCGGTACAAAGCTCAGACGGTTATCCGGTATCATTCCTGACGATGACAATGATTACGTGGGCCCAAGCTCGGCTTTTAACCAAACGCAAGAAGCCCTACGCATCATTAGGGAGGAAGTCAAAGAAGTAATCAAGGACGAGCTTCAACGCACTTTACAGTACTACTCTGATAAGATCGACGAATATGAATGCAAGATGATTACATATGAGAAAAATATGAAGACACTAGAAAATCAATGTACGGAACTACGCAATAATTTAAAAAATATTAACTTAAAATATGAAGTAATGGAAAACAAATTAAACCAAATTCAACAAAATCAACTATCGAATCAATTAGAAGTATGCGGAATAGAAGAAAAAGAGGATGAAAATATAAAAAATATAATACAAATATACGCAAACAATATACATCGGAATCCAGAAGATGTCATACAAGCATACAGAAAGAAGACACGAGGGACTGGCAATAGTGGCATAATAAAGAGGGGTACACCAGTGATTACGGTCATTCTCAAAGAGGGAACCCGAAACTCGTGGATAGAAGCCGCAAGAAAAACAAATATAACCCCCGCAGACATCGCAATGGCAGGAAATAGAAAAATTTATCTACGTGAATCACTAACCCCCTCAACCGCCTTCTTATTATGGAAGACTAAAGAAGAACTAAAGGATTTCTATAAATATATCTGGTGCAAAAATGGTTCGGTTCTGTTACGAAAAAGTGATACAGCTAAAATAATAATGGTTAAAAATCAACAAGACCTAGAAAAAATTAAAAATCAGCTGAACTCAGGTATCCAATAATATCATTACATAATTTTCCTTTCATAAATTAACTATTTAACATTTATTAATGGCTGTATTTGATTTTCTCATATGTTCATACTTAATAAGTACACCTTATATAACAAATCAGGTAATATACCTATATAAAATCAGTTTTTAAAAATGGATGACATAAATCCTACTATAATTGAATGTAACTATGATACATGGAATGATTTCGTTCATAATGTACACTACATACCAAAACCCGTTATTAATACTTCATGTCAATATTAGGTCTATGATTAAAAATTTTGATCATGTAGAATATGTTATAAATAATTGTAACAAGTCGATAATACATTTAGTTATTTTCACTGAAGCGAATATTAAAACTCAGTTGACCCAATTATTTGAGCTACCTGATTATTACCTATACTCCGAGTTACGAAATAATAAAAGGGGTGGGGGAGTGATTCTGTATGTACATAAATCTCTAAGTTTCACCAGGTTTAATAATAAGTCTTCGAAAGAAATGGAATATATATCGGGTGAATTAAATATCAATAACAGACATTGCATAGGCATATGTGCCGTATATAGACCACCACACACGTGTAGATCGCGGTTTATAGCGGAATTAACGAATTTAATTAAGGCCTACACACACAAAAATAATTGCCTTGTAATTGGTGATATGAACATTGACCTGAAACAGAGTAACCCAATAACCACCTTGTATCTTAATTCCATGAGTAATTTGGGCTTTGAGTGTGCTATGCATCAATATACACGAATAGAAAAATACGGCAATATATTAAGCAAGTCGTGTATTGACCATATATTCATTCGTAGATATACTAGTAATATAAGTGTGTATAGCGCCGCAGTGAATATCGCACCAGCTGATCACTGCATTACCGGTTGTGCATGGCCGATGACGTCAGCCGTCGATGCGCCCGAGCTCGGTCGCAGCCAGTCGAGCGCTCGCGCATTCGTAAACGTATTGGATAACAAAATATTGAAAAATGAACTCCGTAATATTGATTGGCGTGAATGTTTAGACATGCAAAATCCAAATGATATCGTTTCTACAATAGATAATAACTTTAAAAGGGCATATAATTTATGTACAATATCAAAAAATATTAGTAATAATTGTAAGCGGAACTCGTGTAAATGGGTTAACCAGCGATTAAAAAATATGTGTAATAGACGGGACCAGTTGTATAAGGCATGGCGAAAAGATGAAAATAACTCTGCTAAAAGGTTATATTATAATAATTATCGTAATAAAACAAATAAATACATTAAAGCGTTAAAAAATAAGTATATTATGTCAGATGTATGTAATAATTTTAAAAATCCAAGAATAATGTGGGGGATAATTAATAGGATATCCGGAAAAATTACTAGATGCATTGATGATATCTTATTAAAATTCTTTAAATTAACCCCTTTAACATTGGCAAACAACTTTGCGCAAGAGTTCGATCTTTCTATAAACAAAATTAAGAATAACTGTGACACAAAACTTTTAGATAAAAAAATGTATGAAATAACACCCACCATGAGAGTAAAACGCGCTAGTCACGAGGATGTTGCCCAAATCGTAAAACGAATTAACTTAAATAAGAGCCCCGGCTATGATGGAATCCGTGCACGTGATATTAAATATTTATCAAATGTGCTAGCACCTATCATATGTCACCTAATAAACTGTTGTCTGGATACAGGAATATATCCCGACACTCTCAAGATCGGCTACATCAGACCGATATACAAAAAGGGCAAACATAATGATTACAGTAACTACCGCCCCATCACTATACTATCCTGCATCGATAAAATAATTGAAAGATTTCTTGGAGACCAAATAACAACTTTTCTGCGTAACAATCACATAATTAATCAAAAGCAGTATGGATTTCAGAAAAACAGAAGTACCACTGACTTGTTAAGAGAATTTACAGATGAAATTAACTATTATCTTAACCTTCTGCGACTGACGTGGTAGTCTATCAGACACCGCCAAACATAAAAAACGTTGCCTGCTCGCAATATCGCGTGATGTAGTGCTGTCTCGCTCAGTACCTTCCTGGAACGGCTCTCGGCGGCGGGCAGTCGGGAGCACGGGGTACAAACTGCCTAACATTGACAAGTAGACTTCCCGCAGGAATGGCGGCTGAGAGAAATATTGAAGCGCCTCTATGAAATATTTATGGAACTAAATTCAATTAGTATATTATGTCAAAAATAGCCGCCATATTTTAGTCTTAGTATTACGTCGTATTACAAAATTACAATAATGTTATATTTGTATTTAGTAAACTTGTTTGTGTTTACTATTTTTGTGTTGAACTTACATGTGAAAGTGATTTCCATATATTTTCGGTCCATATATCACAAAAAACTAAAACTTGAGTTGTTATTAGTGTCTTAGTAAGCGGGGGGAGTTTCTTACACAATATGCCCAATTGTGAGAAAGACTTCGAAAATGGAAATGGCGAGTTTATACCACAAACACAGGAAAGACACGTATTATGAGTTCTGGTTGTCCCACTTTGTTCCTGCAATCAGAAATACCGGGACTCCAGTCTCCAACAAATTCTCTTCTTGTGACTTCTGGTGAGTGAATATGAACTTGTTTTCGTTATGAATCTTATATTTTTATATTACGAACCAATAATCGGTTGAGGTGTAGCCTTAGGGGCGCTATGGGCGGTGACTTAGAAAATTTACGAAAATTTTTGATGTCAATATAACCCCCAATTTTTTACGCTTATCATACAGTCCCTATATAATCTACTAATAATCCATAAACTTTCCATACATATTAATGTACCCAAAAATATATTTTCATGTTACAGAATCTGTGCCACTCTTTGATCATGTTTAAATTGCAAGAGAATTTATATACTTATGTACTATGATCATTGTAAATTGTTGGATCCTACATGTAATATAATAAATTATCAGCTGGAGAAGGCTGTCACAAACAGATGGAGCAAATGCTTGACCAAGTTGTATCTACAGTTCTTAACTATTTAACTGATCCTGTAAGTATGAATATAATAATATGTAAATATACAATACAATAAAATTAAAGGAAAAATGATGGTTTCATAACTTTTTCCAAAATTTTAATTTATTATGAGAATCATTATAGAATTTACTAACTTTAATAATTTATTTATTTTCTGACTGGCAAATTTAAAAAGGAATCCTTATTACTAATCCAATGTTTGTTAGTAGTCAGACGTCTACGAGTAGTGTTATTACTTCCATAACATTGGAAAATCATTTGTAGCATTTGCCTTTTTGCTTCTCTTATGCGTTTAGGGATCTCCGTTCACATAATATATGAAAAATATTTACCTAGTTTTTGTTAGAATTTAATTAAATTGGTATTTATATTTATCTAAATTATATTTGATCTCTTATTTATTAGCCGGTGCAACGAGGCACGAAACTAGTGTTGGAATAAATTGTGAGTACAATTGTTTCAGTTGCCGTTACAGTGGAGAACATTTTGTTAATAATATAACGACCGCCTGATGCTTAAAATATAGAATATCTAATGTTGAGACAGACAAATTAAAGATGCTCAGAGGAAAAACCATTATTGTGTCAGTCTTATTGGTAAGTTATTAATGGATTTAAGTGAATATTAATAATCATTTATTTTCTGTATAGAATGCTACTTTATAAATTTTAAATAAGTTATAGTTAGTATATGGGCCCCAACGTAAATGTAACTGAGAAATTGACCTGAAATTGAAACCACATTTTCATATGTGAATGCTTCAATACAACGGTTTCTGATTCTACTGAATTTGTATTTAGAAAGTTAATGAGATTTTTTATCTAACATAGTGTAGTCCACTGCACTAGAATAATATTATTAATACAAATATGATATTTTTACATAGAGTCCAGCATCTATGAAAAACTTTCAATAATTAAAATAAAATATTTTTTTTAATATGTTGGGTCATCTCATCCCAAACTAGGTAGAGCCTGTTCTTATGGTAACCAGACAACTGATACATAGTTATATATTTCTAAATACATACATATTATAGATAAACTACACCTAGACACAGAACAATTAATGATCATGCTCATCACATTTCATTTGATTGTTTGTCCTGGGTGGGAATTGAACCCACGGACCTTCTGGTTAAGCAGTCAGGGTCACTAACCACTAGACCAACAGGCCAGTCATTTCCCCCACCATGGTTCAGGCCTTGACGTGGCGGTGGGGCTCAGTAGCCTAGGGTGAGCCCAGCACATTGGGCGAAGCTAATTGAGCCGAGGGGGCTCTTTGTACCCCTCTAATAAGAAGAGGGGACATAAGAGCAAGGGGCGAGGATGGGAACCTCACCCCATTATACTGTCCTGAGGTTGGGAGGGGTTGTTCTGTGGTGCGGGACAGCCCCTCTGTGGAGGTGGCGACGGTCACTTGCGGGACTGACTAGCCGTCGAGGTGCCCTGTTAGCTAAACAAATCCGGGGCACCTCACCTAGGCGGCACTGGTGGCACTCGCCGGGTTTTAGTGTATCATTCCTGTCAATTTTCTTTAATTTATATATTTACAGATGATACAATTCAATTAGCTGGATTTAATTTAAATGTTATTTATGATCCATGTCATTTGATAAAAGGACTTCGAAATAATTTTGCTGTCAAAAATATATATTTTGACAATAAAATTGCTAAATGGACAGACATAGTCGACGTGTATAAAACTGACTGCCAGCATACTCAATCAAGGATACTCCATAAATTAAATGATGAACATGTTATTCCTGAAAAGATAAAAAAAAATAAGGTATGCTTGCAATATCATTATGCAATATGTTTTCTGAATCAAGTTTCATCAAAGTCAAATGCTCATGAATTGAAAAAAATAAATAAGAATATGGTACCTAATTCACTAATATATTTTAGTAAGAGTGCCATTGTTGCATTGCAGCTACCTCTATGTCTTACGGTACCTCTCGCTCGTATAATATTGATGTCAAGTGAAGGCTGTGTTATCATGTGTTTTTGTTTAGCCCATTGTATGTGGGACAGAGTAGGAGAAGGACAAGGCTCATGCATAACGTCTGATTGTGGTGTGGCGTCGGTAGTCAATAGTAAGGCTTTTGAGTCTAGACTGTTTGTTTGTCCCCTTATGCTATAAACAAAATGTGTATTTAAATCAAAATATTGGTTGAATTTCAGGTGAAGAATTGTGTGCGAGTATTCAGCAAAACCATGGCTAGTGTTTTAAATTATACTTCAGAATTCTGTAAGTAATAAATTGTAAGAGTATCAACACTATAAAAAAATCAAATATTAGTACATTGTTTTCTAATGTTTACGCGAACATTTGTCCTCCCGCATTGTCCCACACCACAGTACAACCCCTCCCAATGTTGGGACAGTACAATGGGGTGAAGTTCCCGTGCTCGCCCCTTGCCCCCTGCTCTTTTGTCCACTCTTATAAGAGGGGTACAAAGAGCCCCTGTTCGCCCAAAGTGCAGCGGCTCACCCTAGGATACTGAGCCCCACCGCCACGTCAAGGCCTGAACCATGGTGACCCGGCTCTTACCACCTGCTTGGGATCCCATTGTTAATATTATCAAATGAAAATCCATGCATAATATTGCTGTAAAGTATCCGAAATGTCGGGATTGTAAAAATTGTTTCATTATAACAAATATTAGTATTCAAAATAATTTTCTTTCATTTCCAGCTCACTACTCAGATGGAAGACCAGTCAGCAGCAGCTTGGAAAACACCGCTGAAGTAGTGTCGTTCTTTGACGACTTATTTGACAGTGTCAATGGAGCTGCTGTATTCAACCGGAAAAAGAGTGGTAAACTACTTCGTTCAGCTGTTACAGCCAATAGCACACATCACGCATTCTGGCAGGAAGCGATACTAAATTATGAATAAAGGTATTCAAAGAAAAATATTAGTAAGTTTGACACATGCTAACTAGAATAAAGCCCTCTAAAGAATAATGTGTCAACCTAGTGTCAACATGCTCGGTATGTCGCCGTAGACCCGTGGTATGACTCTCCTGAATGCATAACCTGATGATCAGGTGACAGGTGATTTTTGAATGAAGAATACTGAGCATTACTTCCGTCAGAAAAAAAATCTGAGTTACTCTCTAGTCGCGCCTAAAGAAGTTTTACTTCAAAAATGATGATGTATCATAACCTTTTTCAAAAAAAATAATTTCATTATGAGAATTCCTTGTTTACTAAATGCCTGCCTGCCTTATTGTGCTTGTACTTACAAATAATAAAAACATTTTTTAAATTAATGTCCTCATTTAATTTCAAACATCCACGTGTCCTCTATGCTGCATATGATGCTATTGGACAAAAATGTTAACTGATTTTGCACCTGTACATATTTGCCAATCCACAAGTACAGGTAAAGTTATTTCCCTATTATTTCCAAAACGTTTAGAATTATTTTTCAATGATACATTGAAGTCTTATCATCCATTTCTACTTGTTTAGATGAGCCTTAGGCAGCTGCAGCCTTGGTGAACGTCAGTGAAGACTGTCCCAAACCAATTCTAACTCATTATTTGGGATCATTGATGGGGAAACTGGAAGCTATTCTGACTGCCAAATTAAGAGGTATTATATTATATTATTTTTCACTCTTTTTTTAAAACATCTATTCTTATTCTTCCTTATTACTTACTAGCTGTTGTCCGCAGCTTCGCCCGCGTTAACTTACTTAACTTAATTTATATTACTCGCAGCGATGATGTTATATAGCCCATAGCCTTCCTCGATAAATGGGCTATCTAACAGTGAAAGAATTGTTAAAATTGGACCAGTAGTTCCTGAGATTAGAGCGTTCAAACAAACAATATCTTCAGCTTTATATTATTAGTATAGATTAATATCCAATGTTCGTTAGTAGTCGCACTTTACAAGTAGTGTTATTACTTCCATAATATTGGAAAATCAAGTGGCATTTGCTCCCTTTTTGCTTCTCCTATGTATTTAGGGATCTAAGTTCACATACATGATAAATAGTTTAGGTAAGAATTTAGATAAATTTGTATTTAACTATTTAAATATATTTGATCTCTTATTTATTAGTTGGTGGAACGAGGCACGAAACTAGTGATGGAACAAATTGTGACTGCGATTACTTCAGTTGCTGACGCAATGGAGAACGATTTTGTTGAATATTACGACCTCCTGATGCCCTGCCTAAAATACAGAATCTAATGCTACAACAGATGAATTAAAGATGCTCAGAGAAAAAACCATTGAGCATGTCAGTCTTATTGGTAAGTTATTAATGGATTTTAAATGAATAATAAGAAACCTAAATGGCACTCGGGGACTGCCCGGGTAAAGCTATTGCATAACATATTTTATCAACTTATATTAGTCGGGTGTTGGGTTTATTTTCGTTACGGAATTTCTTGATAAAAGCTATGCAATAGCTTAATAATAATTTACTTTCTCTGTACAGAATGCTACTTTATAAATTATAAATACATATGTAGTTATAAAAAATATAGTTATATATGGCCCTCAATGCAAAAGCAACAGAGAAATTGACCTGAAGGTATTACCTGGATGCGCTCTGCTGCGCTCCCGACTGCATCGCCATCCTGTTTGTTTCTTCCGTGAAACATTTTTGCTGTGTTTCGGAGAGAAAGGCAGGACAGGCAGTGTAATTACTGGCATAGAGACTTAACATCTTGTCTTAGTATAGGCAAGAAATTAATGAGTTGCCTGGACTAGTCTCAGGCAGCTTGTTTATGAATGAGATTCTTTGTCTTTAATAATGGAGTATTAGAATATTATTAATAAAAATATGATATTTTTAAATAGAATCCAGTATTTATGAAAAACTTTCAATAATTTCTACATGTTGATTATATATTTTTCTTTTAATATTTCTTTTTTTTCTATTTCAGAAGGTTAGCAGTAACAAAGAAAGATCAACAGGCAATGTACGACGAAGAAAATATAAAAGAACAAAAAAAACGAAAAATTGAGAAGAAACTACAGTTCAGAAGACTGAAAGCTTGAGTTGAAACAAACTCATCACACAAGTGTGAAATTAATTTACTTAATTAAAAATAAATTATAAGTTCCAAAAAAATAATGTTTTTTTTTTGCCTCAATTCTCTATCATAAATTAATTTAAAATAAAAATATTAAAGAGCAATTTCGGAAAAAAAATAACAGGCAGCATGGGCTCTGGTCTTAGCCTGTTCCAAAAGAAGAAGAAGGAACGATAAATAAACTTCAAACTCTATTTTGCTTGTCAGCGGGATGTCTGCGATCGTTGTTGGTGAGTGGTGCGTCTGAATACGTAGTATTCTCTATATAGTTTGTGGTCGGGAGCGAACGTACGCTTCGTGCACACGTGTGGCGATACGAGCGGTCGGTGTCTCACAGACGTAAGTACAGCAATAAAACCTGATTCTGAGAGACGTCACCTCACCAATACAGTTTAAACCTCATAGTGTCTGCGAGTCGTTATTTCAGTAAGAAAATTATACTTGCTTAGTGTCTCTCAGACGTCATCTCATATAAGTGCTTATGCACATTATTCTAGTTTTTTGTCCTACTATATTTTCGTTATTTTTTAGATGTCGCAACAAAAGGAAACCGGTGTAGCATCTAAACGGGACTGTAGAGGAAAATATAAGGATAATGATGAGCAGATTGGAGCCTGGCTTGAAGAATTGGAGGAAGAAAATGAGTTCAGTGATTTTGATGACGACTCGGTGGCAGATCCTGATTATCAGGAAGAAAATGAAAGAAAAGGGGATACGAATCAAAATCAAGAGCAACAAGAAGAAAATATAGCTATTCAAGAAGAGTTGAGCGAAGGCGAAAGTGATGACAGTGAAAATAATGAAAACCTGCCTCTCAACTTATTGGCTACCCAGAATCGCAATAACTACATTGGAAAAAACGGATTTGTTTGGTCAAAAACTGAAATAGCACGGACTAGTAGAACGCCTGCCCATAACATCATTCACGTGTCTCGATCAACAGATCCTCTTATTTTTCAAAGTTTCGTAGATCTGTGGTCAAAAGTATTCGATCGTGAAATGGTAGCAAATATTGTTTTACACACCAATGAAAAACTACAAGCTTATCGTGAACAGTTTCGAAACACAAATAGGCAAGAGCTCAAAGATTCCAACGAGACTGAAATTTTAAGTTTGTTTGGTCTTTTATATTACAGCTCCGTATTTAAATGCAATGATGCGGATGCAAACTACCTTTTTGCTACTGATGGTACTGGTCATGAGATTTTTAGCTGTGTAATGTCTAAGTACAGGTTCTGTACTTTAATCAACTGTTTAAGGTTTGACAAAGGAACTGATCGTCAAGAACGCTTAAAGTCCGATCGACTGGCTGCAATATCAGCGCTATTTGAAAAGTTTGTGACAAACTCTCAGCAAAAGTACATCCCAGGACCAAACATGTGTATAGATGAGATGCTAATACCTTTCCGAGGCCGCTGCAAGTTTCTATATCTATATGCCAAAAAAGCCGGCCAAATATGGAATTAAAGTTGTTGTTTTATGTGATTCTGAGACATTTTATACATATAATGCATATATCTACTGCGGAAAAGATTCGGATGGCACAGTCCTCTCCACGGCAGAGAAACAACTAGGAGTTCCTACTCAGTCTGTACTCAGACTGTCAAAGCCTATAGTAAACAGTAACATAACTGCCGATAACTGGTTCAGTTCCATTCAATTGATGCAGGTTTTGCTAACCAACAAATTGACTTACTTAGGGACGCTGAAAAAGAATAAACGCGAGATTCCTCCAGAATTCTTACCGAAAAAAGATCGAGAGCCAGGCAGTTCCCTGTACGGGTTTACTAAAGATTGCACTCTATTGTCATATGTGCCAAAAAAAAACAAAGCTGTTGTACTGATTTCCTCGTCTCACCATAGTTCCAGCACAGATGAAGCCACCAAAAAACCTACAATGATTGTAGATTATAATCACACTAAAGGTGGAGTCGATGAGATAGATAAAAAGTGCTCAATTTATTCATGCACTCGTAAAACACGTCGTTGGCCCATGTCAATATTTTACCGGATTTTGGATCTTGCTGGTGTTAATTCCTTTGTCTTATATCAAACATGTCCAGGTGCAAAATTAAGAAGAGGCGATTTCCTATTATCCTTAGCGAGAGAGTTAGTTCTTCCCGGCTTGAAAGAGCGCGTATACAACGACAGATTGCCAAGAGAACTCCGTCTAACAATTTCAAGAGTTTTGGGTAAAGATTTATTACCTCCACGTCCGCCCGTGGTTCAAGCTCCAGGACCTTCAGGAAGAAAGTTGTGCAGCATATGCCCCAGTAAGCTGAAGAGACAAACTAGATACCACTTCTGCGCATGCATGAAGCCAATTTGCCTGCAGTGTTCTGCTCCGCTTTGCCAGGATTGTCAATTTTAACTATTAAAATAAGGTCAACTTTAAGACTGAATTGTGTCGAAACTAACCATAGGATCTCATTATGTTTTTGTTTTTAAATGTTTAATATAACGTTTAACAGATTGCTATTATTAGTTTTTAGTTAATTTCCAATTAATAATTTTAAAGAATTTTTAAGTACATGTATGTTGATTTCTATGAAAAAAATTGATCTAATTAAAAACAATTATATCACTACCATTTTTTCTTATTTCCAAACTAAACAATTTATTTTAAATATGAATAAGACTCAAAAATAATAAAAAAATATAAAATGTAAATAAAAATTAAAACGTTTGAAATTAAATGCATCTGAAAATTACGTCTAACAGACTACACGTCAGTCGAATGTTTACAAAAATTTCACCTCAGTCGCAGAAGGTTAATGAAAAATATCATGTAATTACTTTATTTATAGATTTTTCAAAAGCCTTTGATATGCTAGATTTTAATACCTTATATAGTAAATTAACACAAAATGGAATTCAAGGCCCTCTATTAAACTTAATTAAAGACTATCATACAAATCGTTTCACCACCGTTAAAATTGACAACTGCTATAGTAAGATGTATCTAACCACAAAAGGCACCGCACAAGGATCTATAATTGGGCCAACTGAATAGCTTCTCTATGTTAATGAAATGTGTAATTTGATAAAACAAGGCTCTATTTATCAATTTGCCAATAATACTTGTTTGATTGCGGCTCATAGATCAGTATCTGAAGCTGAAATTATTATGCAATATAACTACAATCTTATATGCAAATGGGCCCATGATGTTGGGCTGGTGATTAACGCTCAAAAAACTAAATTTATTCATATACATTCTTCACATAACGTATCCATCATCACCCCGGCTATCATGGCCCATACTCATGAATGTCTTCATAGTAACGATGGTAGTCGAAATAGTTCAAATTGTCAATGTCTGCTGTTAGAAAGAGTAAATCAACATACTTATCTCGGTATCGTAATTGATGACAGGTTCAGCTGGAAGCCCCACATTGACCTTGTCTGCTCTAAATTAAGATCCCTACTTAGTAAATTATATATATTGAAACATAAACTCCCATATAAGATTTGCAGGATACTATATTTAGCCTTAGCTCAATCTGTTATCAATTATGGACTCAGTAGCTACGGTAGGACCTATAAAACTTATTTAAATAATATTTATGCCTTACAGTTAAGCCTATTAAAATTAATTATCTCAAAATTTAAAAATAAAAATATTTGGAGTGAAAAAGAAATATTTAAATACTGCAATGTTATGGATATATTTACCTTGGTTAAGTTTAATGTACTAAATGAAGTTAATGATCCTTCCTTACTAATAGAAAAATGTAGACCCAACATCTTAAGAAAAATTCAACATTTAAAAAAAATTATCACACCGGAATATAGAAATAATTACGGAGCTAGAATGTTAAGTTCTATCATACCTGTATTCGTTAATGAACTTCCAGAAGACCTACAAGAGCTATCCCGGGACAAACGCAAATATAGAAGATTGTTAAAAGAACATTTATTAAAATCTTTAAGCATTTAAAAATTACATAATGTAGATAACCCAAGTAATTATTGGTATAAGATGGCGCGATACGGTATAAATACTATGCTATAATATTTTGTCTTATGGTACGCGGCGCGGCGGCTTGTCCAGATAAGCTCTTGTGAGTTTTCGTGGCAAGCTTACATCTAATTTTTGTGTATGTTTTTTTTGTACTTTTTAAACAATAAAAAAAAAAAAAAAAAAAAAAAAAAAAAACCATCTTTCACAATTCGAAATATTTTAAGCCCATATATTTTCTAAATGTATTTAGACGATTAGAGAAAATATCAATCAATATTAAAAAATATCATACTTCTTCGTTTTCGCAAGCGTTCCAAATACACCCATTATGTAACAACTTCGAGGAATGCTAAAATTTACTTACCTAAAACAGTTTCTTCATAAACTATTTGAAATAAACACAAAAAGAAATACTTGTTAGTCGCAAAACTTTTAATAGCGCGTGTCTCGATCCCAGTAGTCTTTGATCCCTGTCCAAGAGAACTGAAGAGAACCAAGAGAATGTAATCACTATGTACGTTTACAAGAGAATGTGAATTGTGATCCCAATTCCCAGTGATCAGATTGTCACACAACCAGTGTTTCCAGATTAGAAAAGTGAAATTACAGTGAAGGCTATTTGAAATTACACTAGATTTATGAAAATTACTGTGTTTTCCTATCCTGAAATACAGTATGATTTACAGTAGATAAAAATAACATTTTAACCTCTTTTTAATGACTAAATCGAAGGGGCATGAAGTTTGCCAAGTTAAAACAAGAGAGGGCGGATCGGATCGGAATCGGGCTCATGTCACTTTCATGATAAAAGAGAAAGAAAATCTCCTCCTATAGGTAACAATATTTACGATTTCCGAATCTGTAATTATATTATATAGTAATTTAACGAGGTTGTGTTGTTTGGTATGAAATTTTGTGCTGTGCAATAACAGCGGCTATTTTTATTGCAGCTGTTTTTTTCTTTCCTTGATACCAACAAAACAAAATGAACAAACTTTTCTCTAACGCACTACGAAGAAATACACACAAAGCACCTTGCTAAATTAAAACCCTTAGCGAAAGTAAAATCCGTCTACATAATTTTAATGCGTGATAGCATTAGTATTTATTTTTTGGTAATAGGCAATATCTCCAAAGTTTGTCAGGGAATTCCCCTTCCCTCGTAGGTCGTAGGTATAAACCAAAGAGTATAAATATTAAATAGGTATAGAGAACTCACTCGCGTCATTTCAATTTGAAGCGCCCTCTGAAAATCTTGTTCCGTAACTAATATATATAAAAGCGCCACCTAGTGAGCTAATAGAATTGAAGAAAGCGCTGCTTTTATCAATATTGGCTTACTAGGTGGCGCTGTTATTTTGGTTTCTAGTATTAAATCCTTTTATTGAAGAATGATCGTTATTTATTTTGTGAAATAAATGAATTCTTGTGTATAAAATTGACTATGATGATAACATTCTAGTTTTTTAAAATCTAGAATTCGAAACACACATAAGAACTTACTTGTGATGTTTCAGATTCTAAATTTTCTTTGTGACAAAACTAGAATATCATGATGTTGTCATCATAGTCTATTTTGTACACAATAATTTATTTATTTCACAAAATAAATAACAATCATTCTTCAATAAAAGGAAATTCTTTCTTCAAAATCTAAGGATTCTAAGAAAATCTAGAAATGACATCATAAATGAAATATATTGAGTTTTTAAAGAATTTATTTCCTTTTTTTATCATGGGTTGTATATTGTTTGAATTATTATGGCATAGATTTGTTTTAGAGATAAACTATGATAACTTGGCGCGCCTCTCTAAAATTCAAACTGTTTGAAAGTATTTACAAAGCGCCATCAAGACAACTCAAGGCGCTGAGACGGCTGTTAAACATAATAAAATGGATTAAACAAAAAACCATCCAACCATTAATTCTTTTTTAACGTTAGTAATCTGGACGGGCTCGCCATGTTAACGTAGTTTAACTTTACCTTTTAAGAAATCTGTTGTTGACATATTTTGAGCACCAGCTATTTTAGAGTAATTGTTACAGTATCATTAGTAAATAGTATTTGTATCACTGCACTATTGTTTCCAAAAAGAGACTTCTCTGGGATATTGAATCGGCCCTTTTGCATTTTTCTGAAATAATCGAAAGAATGGATTAATATGTTTCTGTAAAATTATACAATATTAATGAAGACTAAGTGGGTTCGGACATATTACAGTTTACTATATAACCTATCTAATACAAATAATACTAAATTTATGTTTTTACATATTATCAGACAATAAGGGACATTTGAATAATTACTATGTAAATTTTTTGTTTTTATTTTGCGTAGGCAAAATAAAAACAGTACCGGCCGGCCCATACGAAATGCCCGACTCTACTGGGAAGGTGACCCAGTAGCCTACGGACTAAAACTCCCACCTATCTAAACTGCTGAACATAGGTCTCTTTTAATGAACGCCAGGACGGCAGATCCTTTGCTACCCGCATCGAACACGGACCGTTTACCAATTATTATAAGTGGAATCTAACACACAAGCGATATCATTGCATCACTTGTGTGTAAGATCCAAAAATTATTCTCCATTGCGACGACACCATTACTCGCCCTATGCTTTGACCTGAAACACAGCAAAACATTTAATTGACCGCGCCGTATCATCGTTCGGCATTCGGTACTGCGAATGTTTTCTTATGACACTTTTAGAGTAATTTTAATTAAATTGGGGTATATACCAAAATCAAAAGTTTATAAATCATTGTCAGACTACTTTCATCCATCTTGAACCAAATATTAAACGAATATTGTATTCCATAATTATTCCATCATATTTCATGGTAAACATTTACAACATTAGGTAAAATATAACAAAATAAACACAAAGCTCACACATATGCAAGTTACAAGTCAATCGATTATAACGAGGGTGCTCAAAGTTACCGTTTTTCTACAAAATATTTAGATATCAAGTAACATGTTATTACTACACATATTATTTATTTTATAAATACATTTAAATTGTTGCGTTGTATGAATGCTGTATAACAAACGACAAAGGAAAACATTAATATTAAGAGCTTCTAGTTCTTTATGTATATTATTATTAATGAATTTGCGCGACCGACTCTGAAAGCTCTCATACTCCGCTGATGATTCTAATTTGAACACCCTTGAGTTAGGAGGCGTCCATTAGTTACCTGAAGCGAATTCGCGGTGAGGGGGACGTCGAATGTTGTAAAATCTCATCATATTATGTGGAAAAAGTGTAAAAAAAAACCAAAATAATAAATTTACGCCTAATGTAATCCATAAACACCCCCTTAAGTTTTTTTTAAAGAAAATCTAAAGTTTTCTTATATTTATTTAAGGTATGGAATTGAGAAGGAGAATACTTGATAACACGAAAATCATGAAAGTCCATTGACTAATTATTAAGACTTATAATTTTTCTATTCTTTAAAAAAAATACTAGTAGCAATCCAAAACAGACACTAAAGAAATGGAACTACTGCTTTACTTTCTATTTTTATAATTTTTAAATTTATAATGATACTTCTGGGCTTCACTTTTCACCTCCTCCTCACCGTCTCTGTATGTTAATTGGCCACAAAGGATTCGATTTACTAACCTTTTCCAACTATGCACTAACACATTGATTGTAAGGTTCAAAAAGTGTGTCTTTAATTCCTCTTTATGAGTAGGACACGTAAATGGAGATTCGCAATACATACTAGAATAATGTAAAATCACATTTTTTAAACCTTCTTTAGGCACGTTGCTCTTTAGAACTGCGCTCGTAATTTTTTGCACATCTTTAAAATATATTTCTACATGTTCATTTGGATAGCACAGCCAATTTTAATTTTTATATTCTTTCATTTTAATAAAAACATTATTATCATTACGCATGTTACTCTCTAATAACGTATGCTTGCAATGTTGGCAACCTTTAACAACCCTTTCGAGGCATTTCTTGACAACCCAACCACAAACATAATTTCCTTGACCAGCGTCATTTTCATCACTATTACTGAAAATGTCACCGATCACAGGATACGATTCTGGTTTTTGGGGAATAACAGGAGTATAATTTTTTTCTTTCAAAAAGAGATCCAAATTTTGAAGACACTGGTTAGTGTCTTCCTCACAATTTGATTTTATTGAGTGGGACGCGGTAAAATTATTTATCAGGAGCGCTTTAAAGGCTCCTTCAAAGGAAACGGTGTTTGTAGCTACGTTCCTAGCACCGTAACTCCTGATATTCCCAAAAAAGTTTTCGAGCGGATCTTGATTTAGGTTTCGCGTCAACATTGCAACTAATCCATATTTATTAGACAATATTTTCCAAAGAGATTCCATGTCCTCAATCGTTTTAATCAAATTTGTAATGGATGGTGCAACAGTTTCAGTATATCGAATGCTCTGCCCCGTCTGTATTTCCTTAATATATTTCATACTTTTAAATATTTTTTTGGCTTCTTGCCACAATTTATGGTGAGGAGATTTTTTTTTACTGGGCCTCTAAATTCTTTGCCATCCGGTATATATAAAGTCCCCGCATTGAGCGTGTCAAATAAACTATCCATTAATATTAAAAAATCAATCATATCTTCGCATTCACTTGGAATGGCCTTTCTAGAAGTTAAACGTTCCGTAGCCACAGCAAAGCTGTGGCTGAACAGTTGGGTGGCTATTTTGACACGCATGCGATTTATTTTATCGGGATTGACATGAGATTCTGTAATTTTTTTTAAAGACTTAAATTGCGTAATGACTTATCCGCATCATAAACCATGGGGAAATAAGCCCATTTGATTTTTTTTATTTTATTGTTCGAAGTATAAACTAAATCTTTAGTAATTAAATTGTTTCTTATTCCTTTAACTAAATGGGGCGCGTCGTACAAAGGTATAATATTATAATTTCTAACAGAAAACATGTCGTGATCCCATCGTCTATTGCGCCTCAAATATGTAGCTTTAGTTTCATTAACTAATTGATTGATTGCTCCTAGATTGACTGGGCTTTGGTCACACACTGTACTAACAACAATAAGGCCCGATTCGATAGTGTGCTCGATTACAGTTTTAATTAGATCTATTAAAGTATTTTTCTTTAAATTATTTGTAAAATAATACGCTATCGGCTGTTTAAAATTAGCCTTAACGCCCTTAACCATGAAAACTAACACGTGATCGGCAAATGTCTGCCCATCGAGAGAGAACCCATCCAGACGGTCATGTTGTGCGTTATAATTAATTTGCGGAGTAATTGACATTTCATCAAAGATAAGTGTGCATAATCGGTCGCACTTATCTTTGACGCGCATTGTTTCTCTAATTTTATTGAATATAACTTTATTTATACCGGGGGCTATTTTTATTTGGCTAAGCAGACATTTCATTGTCTTCGGAGAAGGAAGTGTAAAATATTTACAAAGGAGTCTATAACATTTCGGACTTTTTTTATATAACGAAGCTGATAACACTTTCTCCTCCGCAGAAAAGCGTCTTCCTTTGGCTTTCTTAATTGATTGCAATTGCATATGTAAAAAAAGTTGTGACGGCTTATTCATAAATTTTGTCATTTCTTGGAATGCAATATGGTTTGAAAACTTTTCAGCGCTAGCTAATCTCTGTTTAAAGTATTTTCTTTCATTACGTAAACGGCATATCTCGTTGCGAAGTTGCTTAATTTCTTTAACATATGGTTTAAGTTGGATGCTGGAGACAAATGAATTAGTCGAGAAATGATACCCTTGTCCCTTAGACAATACCAGTCGATGACTTCTGCCAGCTGCACTATAATTATGCTCGCGGAGTACAGAGGCCGGTGAACGAGGGTGACTGCGGTGTCCTCCTGAAACATTGAATTAACGGCATATAACTGATATGATAAGGTGAGGTCATTTATTTAACATTAGCACGTAGTATAATCCTATCAGTATTTCAACCACAACAATAGTATTATTATTGTTCTTGAAATGGCTCCCTTGCGAAGTTGCCCATATCAGAGTTTTTGTTTCAACTTTGCTTTATTTGGAGTTATAGTGGGAGTACAAGTTCGGTTCCAATTCCCACACAAGTTTGTCTGAAAGTAAAGTTAACTTGCCTAAGACACGAACACACATTAGTATTTAAATATATATAATAGTAAATACATACTTGGAATAATTAACTTTTGTTAGATCCCTCCATTCCATTATAGTTTTATGTTGTTAATTTCTATGAATGTGCATAATGAGCTTATAAACGAAGAGAAACACACATTAATAACGATTTTAAATCAGTAGGACGTAGGATCTCAGGTTGAAGAGCATCATACAGAGCGAAATGTAATTAATGGGGAAAAAAATGTTCTGGGGTGCCTTCATCCAAGCCACATTCACAAATGGAAGGAGTCTTTAACTCGTATTTAGGTCATAAATACAGGTGTACATGAGTGGCCTAACATTAGACGACATATTGATGAGGTAACGGCTTTGTTTGCATCGCGATATTAAAAAAAACCACAGTCTGACTAATACTGATTCTTGGATGCTAGCAAAGCACTTTTCTTTAATGAGACTAGTGCGAGAGCATTGTTCACCCCAGTCCGAGGGCATGCGAGATTTGGAAAATGTCATGAGGTCATAACAGTAGACTTTATATCAACTTAATATTCCAGATGTAGTGGCTTCCTTAGCATAGTAATCTGCATTTTCGTTGCCTTTGATACCTGAGTGTCCTGGAATCCATACCAATTTGACATGAATCTCCTTTAAGTAACACTTAAAGAGCAAATGCTTTTTTTAGGACAAGATTTACAAATTTCGTTAATTTTATTATTGAACTGGACGTTAGCCAGACAGGAACCTTTTTCTATGCCAAGATTTAATACTACTTCAGAGACTTTAACGATGGCTTCATATGGGATCTTGTATAAAGGCCTACACTGATATATTGGCCAGGGAAGACTGGTCAATTAAAGGTAAGATTTGATCAGACATGGCAGTTCCTTGTGTCTCCAGTAATAATTAGAAGAAGTAAGTTGAGATAGAATACGTAATTTTGGAATAAGAGGATAAGAAGAATACTGATAGACTTTGAAAAGAAAACGGTCGGCAATGTATTGTCTGCGAGATTGAAGAAGAGGCTCCCCACATTCAGTCTGGAGAGCATTGATTGGGGAAGACCTCATGGCACCAATATAATTATTCACAGCGACTTTGACTGAATCCTATCAAACAATTTTAAACAAATGATTTCCCTACTTGTGGGAATCTGGCAGATGCCTACAAATAAGAATAAAAGTTGTCATGTCCCAGGAATCAATTTCTTGAGTGTTCTGGACATGTGGGATTGTTTGCTGGGTGATTTCCTGAGCAGAATAAACAAGTTGGGGTGTGAGTTTGACAAGTTTCTCCATCATGCATTTGACCACATTTAAAGCATCTAGGTTTCGATCTACATTGGGATTTTATGTGACCAAACCGACAAAAAAAGTTACATTACACACCATATAGGTGGGCAGGACATAAGTTTCCACAGGAAGAGAATTGAAAACAAAAGGTATGATATGTTTAGGGAGCCTTTGTCCAAATGTTACAACAGATTGGGTAGGTATCCAAACAGGTCCCCACCATGGTTCAGGCCTTGACGTGGCGGTGGGGCTCAGTAGCCTAGGGTGAGCCCAGCACCTTGAGCGAAGCTAATTGAGCCGAGGAGGCTCTTTGTACCCCTCTTATAAGAAGAGGGGACAAAAGAGCAGGGGGCAAGGGGTGAGGTATGGGAACCTCACCCCATTGTACTGTCCCGACGTTGGGAGGGGTTGTTCTGTGGTGCGGGACAGCCCCTCTGTGGAGGTGGCGTCGGTCCCTTGCGGGAATGACTGGCCGTCGAGGTGCCCTGTTAGCTTAAGATATATCGATATTTTTATCGACTTCATTGTCTTTACACACTACATAGACATAACTACTTTGTGAATTAGTTAGTTCGAGCAATATGTCGTCGTTATAACGTTCATTATTTCCTGTTGTTATAACAAACATGAAAAGGTGTTGTGTAACGTGTGTGTTGTACGCATATATCTGTTTGGGCGTGTGAAGTGTGAACTAATTGCAAGTGGGGAGCAAAGTGGCATCATCGGTATCCACACAACGAAAGATTATACAGATGCGTTGCCCTAAATCCCCCCCCCCCCCCCCACCTGACGCCGGTGTTATGTGAGCGAGAGGTACCACCCCGGTCGTGCCGGCCCAATCCGGCTGCAATGCAGCATGGCACTACCTCGTACAATGTTTTTAAGAAGGAAGTTGCCACCCTTCTTTAAAAACAAAACGACCTCTCTTGGAGTGACATGACTCCATATAATATATTTAAATATAAATACTTAATAGAAATACACACCTAAATTATTATTGGAAGCTGGTATTTGATGTACTGCAGCAGAAGTCGAAGGCGCACACTGACTGCTGCAGACACTTAAAATATACGAAACACTACAGTTGTTGTCTCTGTTTATGAAATGGATTTGTATAATTATTGTGTTCGCCTAAAATAGTTACAGAGAGTATAGCAATCAGCTAATATGATATATAATATAACAAATTTACGGATTTTATCGCGGTTTTTTTTATGTTATTTGGATAGGCAAACTGGCAAACGTGCCACCTGATAGTTTATCAGGAACGAGCCCACCTCTATGTGTTGCCTATCCTGAGACATAAGATGTTATGTCTCGGTGCCAGTAATTACACTGCCTGTCTTGCTCTTCTCTCCGAAACACAGCAAAGCTGTTTCACGGGAGAAACAAGCAAGATGGTGGTACCCGTGCAGCCGGGAGCGCGGCACAGCGCTTGCATCCCACCAAAAAAAAAAAGCCCAACGTTTCGGATACTTTACAGCAACCATGGTCACGGGAGGACTGAGGTGACAGATGTCCTAACGTTACAAAGTTATTCGAAACTAACCTATGATACGTCAATATTTTAATTAGTATTCTTATATATATTATATATTCGTATATTAAATTCTCTATGCAGAAAGTGCTTTCTGCATAGAGAATTTACTGCACCGAGTCTTTAATCTGTGGTATATTATGTTTGGTTTTCGATTTAATTATTTTAATAATGGGATCCCAAGCAGGCCTTAAGAGCCAGCCAGCCATCTTCTCTATTAAAATTTGGATGTTTCTTTAATTTCAATAGACTCATGGATCATCCTTTGGAAGCGGTGTTCTTTTGCGAGCATCTGTGGTTGATTAAATCTAATATAATGGCGAGCTTTGTCTAGACTCTAGACTATGTTCACTGATTGCGGACTTAGTGTAGCGACGGTGCTTTAAGTCAGCTATGTTCTTTAACGCGTGTTTTTATTGATCTTGTTTGGTAATTCTATTTCTAGTTGAGCTATTTATTTGCTTATTACATACTCGACAAGGCCCTATTTCGCAGGTATTTGTGGTATGACTTTGACATAGACAGTTCAGGCACAATTTAAGAGATTTCGCTTTTGACATTCGGTTTTCTAACGAAAAAGACCTTACCTTCAAACAACGATATAGCGTGATTATGTTTACATAACGGACAAACATACGGTTTATTTATATGTGAGGAGTTGGAGGTTACTACTATTAGATTTTTGACGATTATTATAAGTGACATCACTGTGTATACGTTTCGTGTGAGTGTCCTCCATGGTCTCCAACAGATCAGCTTCATTTATTATTAAGTAATCATTTTCGCAAGTTTCGGAAAATCCTTTAAGGGTTAGATACGGTTAGTTTCCCATTCACGGCTTGTGAGAGGATCTAACTTCGTAGAAATAATATACACAATTAGTGCGTCCCAGAGCAGTAGATAATTTTATAGTTTTCAAAGCCCTAAGATTTTCACGATGTTAATAATGTTACGTAACGCTTTAGAAGATTCTTAAGCTATTGATTCAATATAAAAAATCGATTAAATATGATTTGTACCAAGAATTATATCGATCACACAAAAGATCCCATGCTATATAATTAGCAGCTGAGAAGACGAGCGAGTATGACTAATGCTGCACTGTCTTCCAAAGTCGCGCGTAGATAAGATTTATGTATTTTAAGTATAGAGTTATCATTGTGCACAAGAGTCATGATTTTTATCCGAAAATGTATAGGTATAGTAGGTAATTTAAGTTTGGGCCCACCTCCAAGCACAGTATTAGAATCTGGCATCGAACTGAAACTGGTGGCGCCGGGCGGTTCGTGCTGCGCCGACAACTCGCGGGCAAGCGCGATGCTCTTGTAGTACTGGGACTCAAAATTTTCACGTTCTGAGAATTGGTCCTCTGAAAAATCAGAAAAGTTTTCAAGGTTAGATTGAACATCATCATGTTATGGATAAAGTTCTTCCATTTAAGTAAGGCGTATGTTGAGCTAGTTATTTAAAAGTGAAGTTATTGAGTCTGAGTTTTCGAGTGAGCGAGAGAGCCGAGGGGTCCGGGTTCGATCCTGAAACCCCCCCCCTGTAGTGCCTAGAAATGGGTTTTTCTAAAATTTCTACCTGCACCTGACCATCACTTGCTCACCGGTGAAGGATACAACCTGCATACCTAATGAGATTAAAAGTCTTTGAAGGTGTGTGAAGTTCACCAACCTGCATTGGGCCAGCACATCGGTGAACTATGGCCCAAAACCCTCCTCGCCTTAGATTAGCTGGACAAAAATTGTAAAAAAGGCTGTTTTGGTATATGTATCGTGTATACACCCATATGCATTTAATAAAAAGCAGTTTTAATATTACAAACAGACACTCCCAATTTTATTTTTCTGTATAGATTTCGTTTTGCCACTTGATATTCCTAATAATACATTATGCATGAATCATTACATTAGGTACTTACTTGGTATATGCAGATGAGGAACAGCTAGAGCATTCAAGCGACTATTGCGATTCTTGTCTTGTTCTGCAAAATGCTTGTCACAGACTTTCCTGTTATTATATATTTGCATATCAGTCAGTCCACTGACTGAGGCACCAGCTAAGCCAACCCATGTCCGGAACTGGTCTTGGAATAATTTAAGACATATTATTTTAAATTATATATAGTAGGTATTTCATTATTATTTAGGAATAACCTAGCACCATATTGTGACTTTAAGTGAGAGGGTACCTTGTTTACTAATATTGAAGCAAAATCATTTAAACGACAACGAAACAACAATTTAAACGACAAAAGCCAAAAGAAATAGTTAATTTAAATATGCAGCTCAGTTAATTCTTTCTCATTACATCCTGTGCAGAACTGTACATTGAAGAGCCCATAATGCAGGCAGCAACATTAGTGGTAGCCCATCCAGAGACATGGGATCACATACATGAGCAATATTTGTATTTAAATATGTATTTGATATCATTCTAGGCTAACAATTTTGGGTCAGTGGGTCGTCTTAGGGAGGCATTATAGAGACATTTATACAAAAGAGGGATTTAAAGAGGGAAGTGAGAAATCTTACCTGTAGCTATGAAGTTAGATCAACAAAAGGTAACTGCCGTAAATCGTTGAGGAATTCTCTCGATCGTCTATGGTTTCTATCATCATTCATCAGACCTGTAATGGCACCTTGTTATAACGACTTAATATATAATACAAGCACTTATTAGCAGCAAAGAGTATTAATAAATAAGTAAATACAGCAGATAAACAACACGAAAATGCAAAACTGTTCAAAACCTAGTGACGGTTTTTTCTTGAGTGACCATTTCGAATTTTGACATTTACGATTTTGTATCGTAATTGATTAAATAAATATAAATTCCAAAAATATATGTAATTTATGTCCGTAATTCAAGACCTTAAAATTAAACTAAAACAATGAAAATAAATAAGAAATTAAAAATAGCAATTTTCAGCACTATTTAGTTTATGTCGTTAGTAGTGACATCTATTACGGCATAAGTGAATTATTTGCCTGTAGTTTAAGGAACAAGATTAATAGATGTCGCGTTAAAAAACTTTGCCGTGAGCTTGAAGGTAACTGTGCCCCCGGGATTACATTCTCTTGGCGTATGAACTATGAAGTTAGATCAACAAAAGGTAACTGCCGTAAATCGTTGAGGAATTCTCTCGATCGTCTATGGTTTCTATCATCATTCACCAGACCTGTAATGGCACCTTGTTATAACGACTTAATATATAATACAAGCACTTATAAGTGGGTGCAAAGTTTTCATCAATATAAATTATAAATGAATCAAGTCTAAACACAAAGTAACTCTGCTGTAAATCGTTGAGGAATTCCATCGACTGTATGTGGTCTCCATTAACAGACCTGTAATAGCACTTTTAACCCATATGGGCAAAGTTCTCATCAATATGAATAAATTGAGTACCAAACACAAGGTAGCTACAATAAACCGCTGAGAAGTCCCCTTAAATGTCATTCGTCTTCATCATCACTGATGACAGTCACAACTCAACTAGATTCTCATCAATTACCTAGAAAAGAACCTACAAATTAATCAAGTCATGATATTTACCAAGAACTTTATAATGTGTTACTGTACGTAATATATAAAAAATAGATATAGTTAATTCGCTCATTTTCCAATAGATTTGATTTATATTAATTATTATAATTCATTCATTCGGCATAGTATTCCCGTCTTTGAATTTTTCATATTTTTTTATTTAATATTAATTTTGATATAACATTATTTATCTCTAAATAAAACAAAACGAATCGCATTTTGGTTTACCAGGTCAAATCAATCATACTATTACATAGCTCGAATTATATTTGACTTAACCCTACGAATTATCCTCAGCTTTTAGTAATTGCTGGAATAATCGCTGGGGTAAGTACACAAGTTTGAGTAAAGACGGTGGATCGGCAAACGTAGTGTATGGGCGCCCTTAAACTATTTGTCCAGCAAACTAAAGCAATGTGAGTATAATTTGTATTTTGTAGCAAACGTTCAACTTTGACTTTCTTACACTTAGTAGTTACTATTAACCTACCTCTAGGATACGTATTGCTTAAGCTTGTTTCTGTTGTATGGGCAACATGGACATCTATGGACGCTTTCACACCACGTCAATCTGGTCCCGTGGTAAGTTCTCGAAGAACTTGTGTTGCGGGTACCAGACAACGGAAATATATTTAATACTTTTATACTACTTATACATATATTTAAGATTTTTTACACATCCATGACCCAGGAACACAGAAAATATTTTTGTTCCCTGGCGGGATTCGAACCCGCAACCTCCGGCTTGAGCGCTTGACAGAGGCCACTGGAGCCACAGAGGTCGTCTATACTTGACTAAATTTAGTCTTTACTGAATTTAGTTAAGTATAATCGCTAGGATCCTAAATTTAGAAGCAAGGATGGTTTCTGACTGACTGAATCATTTAGTAGCCTAATTAAAAACGCATTTAGGAAGGTGTAATCGCATTTAGTTACTGACTACAGTCACTGCGTGACTAGCCATGCGTGAGGATGTATAGTTTTGTTTTATATCCCCTAGATATGTCAAGCGATCTCGAATCCACTCGTAGATAATTTCTGAAATTCGCTGGTTCTCAAACAATCATAATGTCCATATTTGCTCATTTGTCCGGAAATCCACAACTCGATTTTTACAGCATTTCCTGCCTCGCACGACGAATATATGGAATCAGCTGCCACCTATGGTGTTTCCGAACCGATACGTCTTAGGGACTCTCAAGAAAAGAGCATACTTACTCATATTTGAAAGGCCGGCAACGCACCTTTGTTTTTTTTTTTTTTTAAGCCGGGAAATGCTCTGAGGCATCCCGCGGTGGAGTGTCCCCGCTTCTTATAAGAGGGGTACAAAGAGCGGCTCCCTCGGCTCAATTTGCTTCGCCCAAGGAGCTGGATTCACCTTAGGCTACTGAGCCCCACCGCCACGACAAGGCTTAAACCGTGGTGTGGTCCGGCAACGCACCTGCTAATCCTCTGGTGTAGCGGGTGTCTGTGGATGTCCCTTTTCACTTACCATCAGGTGAACCGACTGTCCGTTACCTTTACTATATTAAAAAAAAAACTACCACCGGTTCCAAAGCAAGCCCACTGAAAAGAACCGGCGAAACAAACTCAGTGGAACTAATAATTTATTTTATGTTGTTATCCTTAAATGTCTGGGAGGAACGCCCACCTTATAGACCACCAAGGTGTGGTGTCTTCTATAAAATCTTTTACTTTATAATATAATTTACCACACAAACGCTCTTATATACCTTTTTTATGGCGAGGATTTGAACATTTTCTGGGATCCTTGTGTAAGAGTATACAGTTGCCTTTTAAAGAATTGCTTACTTTTGTGACCTATGGTCGCACCATGTTGAGATTTAAGGACAGCGTGACGCGGGACATGATCGCTTTTGATATTGATGTTTTTTGTTCCATATCCAACAACTAGATGGCGTCACGTACAGCTTACTTATATTTGATTCGAGTTTCCAGTCAATATATCTGATTACACAATAGTAGTCTTTGGGGCTTATCTTTTTAAATTTAAAGTCAATTTTACATTTTTTACATTGGTTTTAAGCAGAGATTCAGCTAAGGCAGGACATGAGATTAAATTTTTTGTTGTTGAAATTGGAATGTCAGCAAAGTATTTTTGAAATACTGTCGCAACTTCTTCGTCAGACCTAATTATTCTATTTTCAATATTTAAATTAAATTCAGAACTACGACTACCGACCCTTCCAGTTTCATGATTAATTATATTCCAAGTCGTTTTTATTACACGCTTTATCTTAACTTCACCTGAATGTTTGTAACCGACTTCTTTGGGCGCGATTTTGACCCACTTCTAACGGCCAGATTTCGTTCAAACTTTGTAGAGTTATCGAGGACCGATGACAACACAATAATTTGATTAAATTATTCCAATATCCTGATCAGGATAATCAGGATAGCACATGCTAGAAAGGGATAAGGCGCGCAAGTTACCTACATCACTTGTGTGGTTTTAAGTCTCTCACTCATTTCTTAAATCATTGCCATTAGTTGAGTACTTTAAATTAATAAAATCTTTAATTAAAAAAATAGACACTAAAAAGAAAAAAAAAAGTTTAACAAAAACTAAAAAACACGATTTAATATCAAACCGAACTAAAAATTTAAAAATATTTTTTAATAGAAGAATTTAATGTATCAACTACTTATGATATTACTTATTGTAAAAAAGCGTGAGGTACATGATATTCATTGTTAAAAATATTTTATCAGTATCTATTTCTAAAAGTGAAGTTAGTATAAAAACTTGGTAGGTAAACGCACAACCCTTTTTTACAATATAATAATGTAATTTATTTTGTTAATCCATTTATTTTTTCTATTAAAAATTATTTTAAATACTTAAGTTTGGTTTGCTATTAAAGCATTTTTTAGTTTTTCTTATTACTTGATTTTTCAATTTTTTCTTTGATATAAAGTGATTTAGCACCAACACAAATATATAAGATTTTTTTTCCACTGTAGGGCCCTTTTAGTACCAGGGTACAGGGGCCTGTATCATCAAGACCGCTGATACAGCAGCAGATGTACCAGGTGTTATAATTTGGTATATCCTGTTAAATTACATCACTACTCTCTCAGTATATCATTTTTATGTGATACAATATTTTTAAAAATGTACAAAAAGATCTCTGCACCACACAGGTGACAATAATTAGAGGTAATAAAAAAATAAACATATTTAAAATATATAAATTGATTTATGATGATTAAATATGAACTAAGCTAACTTCGCCTACTGCGCTTACATCTGTATCTACTGTTTTCTTCACTAAGAGCATATTTATTGATAAAGAGTTCTTCGTAAATTGTACTATTTGAACTAGGGCTTAAAAACTTTGAAATTTCTTGATACAAGAATTTTTTATAACTTTCTTCATGTTCATTTGTTTGTGAACCACTATCCTTCTTCTTTAAATTACCTTTATGAATTGATTCTTTCAGTAAAGTTATTTCTTTTGTATTTTGGTCTATTCTGTTTAATATTGTTTTTGCCATTGTCTGTATTCTAGCTTCTAAATATGCTACTGTGCTGTCTTGGATAGGTAATGGTGCTTCCTTAGCAGGCACAACAGGAAAAGATTCTACAAGTGTTTGATTTTCGTCCTTAGTTTTTAATCTTAAGGGTTTAGTTCTTTCCTCATTAAAATTTTCATTTTTACTTATATCCAGACCTTTCGTATCTAAACATGCTTCTATTATATTTCTTAACTTCATATTGAATTCTCTTTTTGAATTGATAGCAGCCATTCTTTCCGGGGTTATTTTATTTTTAAGTTGTGATACTTTTGATTCTGGAGATGTCCTAGAAAGCTTATCTATTTTACTTTTATCTGTTATTGCTGGAGGTTGAGGTAATTGAGGGCTGATAACTCTAGTAGTTTGCACAATCTGATTTATATTACTGTTTGCTTGTGTAGGTTCATACTCAACTTGTACAACATAACTCTTATCAAATGAAATGTTATTTAGAGGTACATGAGTCTTAGTATGAATTTCTTCGGGCACATATTTTTTATCATCTGCATTGTTTTTAGTTGGAGGAGGCAACACAATTGTAGGCAACACTTTCTTAAAAGAACCTTTAATTTTAATTGGCTCCTTTATCTTTTTCTCAGATATGATTTTTATTTTGGGTGCATCTTTTTTATCCTTATTCACATTTCTATTACTTCTACTCATATCATTATTGATAATATATGGTTCGACTTTTAATGTGGGCTGGGTAGATAGTAAGTTGGGTTGCTTACATGTTTTGTTAGTGTCTTGTAATGTCATAGTTAGGTTCAAATTATCAAAATGCATTTGTTCATTTTTAATAATATCATCATCAATATCATTCATAATGTGTTCAGTCTTTAAAATAGAGTTTCTATTATCATTAGAAAGGTTTATTTTATTACATATGTCATTACCATCAAAATCCATCACTTCACTATTTGTTAGAAAATCACCATATCTCAGTGAAAAATTAGCTTTTTTATCGTATGCTGCACAACAGTCGTTTTCTATGTCTTCTAAAACAATAGGGCACATTTTTGTCGCTTCTTCTGGTTGCTTGATCCAATTACTTGAGTCACAGTATGGACCATCTTCAGTCGGTATCGCATCAAATGTAAGTTTGTCTTTCTGAAATAGATATGAAAATCTTATGAAAAATAAAGATCAATAAAAGTTTTCATACATGTTTATCAATATATTTTAATGTTATGGGCTGATGAATTTTGACATATTCCCTTATAAATCTTTAGTATTACCACAGTCTATACAGTCGCCCAACGGACGCGTCTAGACAGAGTAATCTTTTAATACAAAACAATTTCTAACCTTTTCACTAAATGTATAGTTGGTGCTTACTACAACAAAAAACAATTTTTAAAATTATTGTCCGTCTGTCTGTCTGTACAAAATAATGTTTAAGCTTATTTCATAATATTAAATTGTAGTGATGGTGGTGGTGGTGCTGACGGCTTTTCTGTAGACCTGTATAAGATACGCAATTCCACCATTAATTTTTATGTTACATCTTAAAGGGTTTAGGCAGCATGTTCGTTGAAAGCTCCGAGATGGCTTATTTTAATCCAACATCTCCAACAAATATCGATATTAGCCAATGTAAAACCCTCATCGTCATCAGCCCCTACCTATTCACTGCTGAACATAGCCTTCATACATGCATATAATATGAATAAACAAGAATGGATAATATGACATATATGTAGATATTGTGATAACCCTGCAGCAATGACGAATGCTTGCACAAAAGCGGCATTTTGCATGAATTCAAACGCATTCTCCCACTGTTGTTGCTTACACTGTCCTATGACTCCACCAAAACAATTAGGTACATGACAAAGACCGCCTGAACCTAATTTGGGCTAGACTTCGGTGAATGTGTTTATGTCCAGGTGCGAATGACCACTTACCAGGTGGCTTGTTTGTTGGTTTATCTTAGTAAAAAAATAAAAACCATTCATGAAGCAACTTTTCATTTTAGGTGTAAGTCTTTTGCTTAATAAAGAATATATATACAGTCAAAATAAAAAAATTACTGCTCATAATGTTACATATATAACCAATAACTCATGGATTGGTTTCATACAGATAATTTTCAAATTAAGAGGCTAAAACAAGTTTAGTTTATTTCATTGTAATATTTAAATTTTAGCCTGATTGCTTTGCTTCATTTCTATAATATACATAATGAGAATGGATACAAAACTTATTGAAAATATGAGACAAAGTTGACTATACTTCATTCAAATTTAAAATATCTTAAGATTAACACCGATCTGAACTGTACATTTTTATGGTATATAATGTGCAAGGATATTTTAATTAATAGTGAAGTTTGTTACTAATTAGTAATTACAATAATATTTACAATATATTGTTATAAGCCATGTTGCAAACGGTAATCTCCAATATGTTACAAATGCTATTTTACATGTTATAGGTTGAAACATGTTACTGATCCATGAGCATAAATTGGAAGTCATTTACCTTGTAATTCATGAAATTATCTTCTCTAAAATGGTGTTGGCAAACAACTCTATTCTTCAACTGAGAAACCCTTAGGTTTAGGAATTCCAACCGTTTAGCATTTAACAACCATTGATGGCATCGTACTCTATCAAACACAGGATAATGAAACATATGAACTTTTCCGTCTGATTTAGCGGTACAATTGCGATACGTGCAACGGCAGCCTCCCATCGTAATGCTATAAAAATTTCAGCGTATCACCGAACAAGACATTAAACTAATAGCAATCTTTACAAATAGCAAATTGTTTATTCAGTTAGTAAAATGAAAAATCTTGAAAATGCGAAGATAATGATAAACTTAAGTTTCTTTACAAACAATCTAAATCCAAAATCCAAGAAACAAAACTCAATCAGCTTCAGGCAATCAACAATTCATTTTTTTTAAATTTATTATTTTCATTTAAAAGCATTAGCTACTAGGCTATTAGCCATACAAAATACAATTATTCGGTCTGTAATACGGAGAAATGGCGGGAAACCCCGAGGAGCGAGGCTTCGCCCCTCTAGCCCCCATCAATCAACCTCCCTGAATTTGGCACCAAAAAATATTTTTTTAAACTTTTATTTAAACAATCCGATTGTCCGTCGTTTGTCCGTCAATGTCCGATGTAATTGTTTATTTGTCCGATAATTGTGTATTTATAAACAATTAAACAAATTTTTACTTGCAAGATAGCACTTTTTTTATCAAATCGATTATTATTTTTTTCATTTGACCGGTAATTATTTTTTATTGATTGTCCGATCAATATTTTTATTTGTCCGATTGTTTTTCTATTTTTAATTAATTTTTTTGTGAAATTTATTTTGAATACGTAATTGTTATTGCGCATGCGCGAAAGTATACGACGTCACAGGGACAATCGGATTGTTTAAATAAAAGTTTAAAAAATATATTTTTTGGTGCCAAATTCAGGGAGGTCATCAATCAACTATCATTTTTTTTATGGCTATGAGAATTTACTAAATGCCAGTGTCAACTATCATTCACCATTCCATCCAACCAGAGCAATCCACCACCATATTCGCCAACCAATCACACGTAGATAGAGAATACGTATTAATAGTAATACGTATTCTCTGTCTACCCAATCACATTATATATTACACAGATTAAGTTTTTAAAACAAACACTATAGAAAAACCACTCCAGAACATTCTCCACAATATTCGCCAACCAATCACAATATATACGGATAAGTTTTTAAAACAAACTATAGGAAACCGCTCTGAATAAACAAAGCACAAAATAAAAATTAATTAACGAGAAACACAACCGCACGCAATGACACTTCCCAAGTTCCAAATATCCTCATTTTTTTTTTTTAAAGGCGTTATCTACTAAAAAAGGCAGAATTTAAAAAATATATGGTCAGGGCTGATTAGGATTGAAAAAATAAAGAAATAACATTTTTATTTTAGCGACTTCATAATTTTGAAATGTTGTCAATTGCAGCGGGATGTGACGTGTCATGCCACCACGTTCGCTTGACTCTCGCCGCCGATAGCTGTGACCGCCTAGGAACAAGTATTATATGGAATTGACATTCGCGTATACCCGAAAGGGACAGGCATATTTTACAGGGATACCACATTCATAATAACAAGTCTACTTATTTTCTTGAAACAAGTGAATTAAAAATAATAAAAAAACTGGTAAAGGTTGATAGACAACTATAATCATTAGCCCTAACCAAACATTTATTGTAATTTTAGATAGCTGCATATTTCCAGATTATAGAAAATATTATCTAATGACAAATAAGAAACCGCTATAAACATAAATAATAAAAAAGAAGGCTTTATACGTCTTAATATGTATGATCTATACATAGTACATAGCCTTTTAGGATAGCAATAAACATAAGTATTTGTTTTTATTGTGTATATTTTGAAAATTCCAGTCACCTTTTTTATATAATACCACATTCTTGGGTAATCTGCCTATAACTGGTATCACCATACCTACATAAGCCGACCAAATTAAAAAGTAGTACAAAATGGCGGTATATTTGACAAACTGTTCGCGAGTGAGAATGTTTGTATGGCATTCAAATTTAGTCGATAATTTTTTGTTGGGCACATCATTGTTGTGCCCAACAAACAGAGAGTGATTTTCTGACAAAGACAAAAGAAAATGTCTATGTCTCTGTCACTCTTGGAGTTTTTCGTATGTTGTTGTCTCGTTCTAATACGGTATTATTATTAGCTTGTCAAATCTATTGATACTTGCTAGAGCAAGTATCAATAGATAGTAAGATGGAATTGACATTCGCGTATACCCTAAAGGGACAGGCATATTTTACAGGGATACCACATTCATAATAACAAGTCTACGTCTTATTTTATTGAAACAAGTGTATTTAAAATATTTAAAAAAAAAACTGGAAAAGGTTGATAGATAACTATTAGCATATATATAGCATATATTATAAGCATTAGCCCTAACCAAACATTTATTGTAATTTTAGATAGCTGCATATTTCCAGATTATAGAAAATATTATCTAATGACAAATAAGAAACCGCTATAAACATAAATAATAAAAATAAGGCTTTATACGTCTTAATATGTATGATCTATAGTACATAGCCTTTTAGGATAGCAATAAACATATTTGTTTTTATTGTGTTTATTTCGATAATTCCAGTCACCTTTTTTAAATAATACCACATTTTTGGGTAATCTGCCTATAACAAAACTGGTATCACCATACATACATAAACTGACCAAATTAAAAAGTAGTACAAAATGGCGGCATATTTAACAAACTGTTCGCGAGTGAGAATGTTTGTATGGCATTCAAATTTAGTCGATAATTTTTTGTTGGGCACATCATTGTTGTGCCCAACAAACAGAGAGTGTTAATAAAATCAGGCGTTACCTTGCGGAAATCCATTATATAAGATATTAAATTAATTATATTAATTAGCAATTAATTAGCAAATTCTTAACGATTACTAATCGTAGAGTCTACATCCTGAGGATGCCTCGGTGTCGGGGCGAAACGTACGTAGATTGTTTGGTGGTGGTATTTTACTGTGGTTGTGGTGCATGTGGGGTGGTGGTGCATGCGAGTGTACGCATATGCAGTGTGGGAAAGGAGGGCGGTGCGCACGCATATGCATGCATATAGATGCATGCATATGCGTGCACTCACACATTTGCTGTAAAGACTGCGTTTTTCGCGGGATAATTGCTAATTAATATAATTAATTTAATATCTTAAACAGAGAGTGATTTTCTGACAAAGATAAAAGAAAGTGTCTCTGTCACTATTGGAGTTTTTCGTATGTTGTTATCTCGTTCCAATAAGGTATTATTATTAGCTTGTCAAATCTATTGATACTTGATCTTAGGTGACCACGGGTGGCTTCGGCCAGGTGGTTAGGGGATCCGAACTCCAAGTCCTCTCATACTATGAATGTAGAAGTAAAGAGTACTATCTCAAATGGGGATAAATTGAAAAAGTGTCAATTTGTAAGCTGTTAATAACGGTTTAAAAGAGGTCCGCATTGGCAGTAGTGTAGATAAATAGTTTGTAGCAGCTTTAGACAAATTTATTTTGTTTCTATTTTTATAATACTAGCCGGTGCCCGCGACTTCGTCTGCGCAGGATAAGTTTTTAGTTTTTTTTTATAAAAAGTATTCTATGTTACTTCTAATACCTCCAAGAATATGTGTAAGTTTCATGATGATCGGTTAAGTAGTTTTCGCGTGAAAGCGTAACAAACATCCACGCTTTCACATTTATAATATTAGTAAGGATGTGCGTGTTTTTCCTATTTGTTGGCGATTCATTTAAAACTCACCAATGCTTTTGTAGCGCCATCCGTATTTAACGCTTCACGACGGACACTTTTTCATACACAGAGAAGTTAACGCTCATTACTTACCTCCATATCTTGTAGCGGGTGCGACCAGTGTTTCCACAATGAGGGGAACTTCCCCTTTTGAGGGGAAATAGAGTCCAGTGGGGAAGAGAAAGGGGAAATCGAGAGACAATTATTTCGTGCATTTTTTTTTTATTTGAACTTAAATAACTAAAAAAGGTCGTCAGAAAAAAAAGAACTATAGTTAAATTTTTGTTGAGGGGAAATAAGACCTGAAAAGGCGAAATCTCAATTGAGGCGAGGGGAAATCACAATTGAGGTGAGGGGAAATGATATCTCTAAATTGGAAACACTGAGTGCGACCGTTCGTTCGGATGGCTATACCGATGTGTCCCACGTTATCAGAACGCACTTGCACAAAGTTATAATATAATGTAGCTCTACTCTTACGAGTCGACTCGGACAATTTCGAATCGAATTGTCGAAACGGAAGAACATGAGATCGGAAGATAATAAGATTAAGCAGACTGAATATTTCACTTTTAATGTTAATTTACAGTTTGCAATAATATAATGGAATACGTCGAAACCACAGATGCGGTGGACACTAAGAAGGAATTGTCGATTCTGAAGAAATTAGCCATCTTGAAAGAGATTTGACGAGCTTGGACCAGGTCACGAAAATTTCTTATATCATGTATAAGGCTCTCGTCTGAAATAAAACAATATATTAGATGTTAGATAGGTTGATTCCACTACTTATACCCCGTGTCCATACGGCTGCAAGGGTACCAACAACCTACTTATTTGGTAAGAATGACAGGGCAGGCAGTGTGCCGTGATCTTACAACTCCGTCTCGATATAGGAAAAATGAATCACTTAATCTGATCACACACTGAACTTGAACGATTAATCTCAGGTAAATCGTAAATAAGTTACTATCCAGTTTGCTTACATAATAGACAGCCTGAGGCTGAAACACATGAGTAAGTTAATGGAAAAGACGCTAAGCTTCAATAGAACGCGTAAAATTGTTATCTATTATAAAACCAGATTGTAAACTACCTTCATTGAAATCTTTATAATTGCTGAAGAAAGAATCTTTTCCAAGTTTTGGTGTAATTAAAATTTGATATGTTTTTTTTTGCTCTATTATTGTTCATACATACAGTACTGAGTACATAACACCACATTGACACTTTTTACTTTTGATTAATAATAATAATATGTTAGGACAACTCACACACGGCCATCTGATTCCAAACTAGGCAGAGCCTGTTCTTTATTTTTGTAATTTATTTTATAAACTTTCAACATAATTCTAAGTTTACAAATTGTCCCGCAAAACTGTTAACACAGTTCGACTACGGGATCAGATTCTCTTTATAAACATATGATGAAATACTTAGTTAGTAACAATATGATTAAACTTTAATAGTTTAAATGGTGGATAAAAGATATTTATTAAGTTCCTGCTTATTTTTTTTTAAATTATGGTAACTAGACAACTGATAAATACTTATATATTACTCTAAATAATATTTACTAGTTAAATACTTATATATTTCTCTAAATATTATTTAGAGTAATATATAAGTATTTATCAGTTGTCTAGTTACCATAATTTAAAAAAAAAGAAGCAGGAACTTAATAAATATCTTACAGTATTCAGTACTCTTATAGTATAAAATACATATTACAGATAAATTACACCCAGACACAGAACAAATGATCATGCTCATCACACAAGCATTTATCCTGGGTGGGGATCGAACCCACGGTTTTTGGTCAGGGTCACTAAGCCCTAGCTAGACCTGTTGGTCTAAGTCAATTAGCATCAATTATTTAAGAACGATGTTATAAAATATGATTTGTTTCTATTTGCTCTATTATTGTTCATACATACAGTACAGTATACCGTATTGACACTTTTTACTTTTAATTAACAATAATAATTTAAGAACGATGTTACTAAATCCAAATGCCGGCCAAGGGAAATAATAATGCGGTAGAGCACTTGATGAACCATTTTCGGCCGGTTTTTTCTCGTACGTGACTAGCCTCAGCCCTCAAGTGCTCACGCACACACGCGCCGAACGCTTGTAGCAGTGCAATCAATTCGCGCAGTTGTATGTAGCTTAGCCTCTGGGCTCTGATCTGTTTATTAACTCATGTGGATAAAGACAGGATTGCTTATATAATTAAATAATAAATAAAATAGTAAATTGATTGATCTATGTGTATTTAATAGTAAATAGTTCGCCATTAATATTATCAAGTTTATATCTCAAAAAAAAGGTATCACTATACAGCAAAAGCAATTATTTTTTCCGTACTGAAATAAGCTAAGAGTGACGGCATAGAGGGATTTTTCATGCTTTAAAACTTTTTACTCCAGCCAAGTATTTTTCGGAACTAGTGAAAGAAGTAAAAGCTACGCTGCTACGTAAACAGCTACGCTGTCGTAGGATGTCACAAAACGTACCGTTGTCTTTGCCCTTGGGTGCGTAAAGTATAGTGGAAGAAACTAGACTGATGTCAGCGTCCACTGCGGAAAATATAAGGGTGGCACTTCCGCTAAAAAAGTCGACAGCGCGGACTCGTTGATAGGCAAATGAATGCCATATCACCCGACATAGTGTGCGAACAATGAACATATTATTTGCTGGAATAAAATGCACAATGATTCATTCCTAAAACGACCGCGTAAAAATATATAAATAGACTTTCATTAATACAGTTATTATAGAAAAACTATTAAGTACATATATCTTTTCCTTATAAATTTATTTGACTTTTGGATAACTAAACTATATCCTATTAATTATTTTAGCTCAACGTTGAGCTAAAATTGTGTTGAAATACGAAAGCTTGTATTTTTTAAATGTATATTTTTTACGGTTTTGGGTGCTTACAGATATAGATAATGACGACATCAATTGATATTAATCCTTATGTAAGAAAACTGAATAATAATTAATTATGCAAATAACGCAGTCCCCTGACAGATGATCTATCTATTGTCTATGCCTTTAAATAGAACCTACCTATTTTCTTGTTGACCAGAAGATTATCTATGAGACACAGCAGCCTGTTCCTCTGATCGTAAGCGCTCTCGCTGCGGTACACAAGGGCTATGAACACCACTGCACACGTAACCAACTTCGCCAAGGTTCCTATAGCGGGATAGAATGCGAAGTCCGTCTTCTAAAACAGACCATAGTTCATAAAATATTGTAAGTCTTTTTTCCTTTTATAACCTGCAGTTTCATCTAATGTGTTTTATAAAAACTCTCAAAATAACGAATTCCTCTATAATTGCAGATATTATAATTTTTTTAATGCGACCACAGTCAAGTTCCGTTCCATCAGCTTAAATGTAAAGAACTCGCAGCACGGAAGTCCGATGTCCGACAATTGTATTATTATTATTATAATGTCCCACAAGTCACAAGACTGCCAATTGCGTCTATTTATATTTTATACTAAAGTGATACAGTCAATAGACAACTATGTATTTGCTTACCAATAATAATTATAAATATCGCCATAATGTTATAAAATATAATTCATTAATCATGCATATCTAGATTTACGAATGCTTTACTCCAATTAGTAATCAACATTATATTCATGAATAGCACCTCCGTTTGGTGCCACCGGAAGTTTATGATTTCAATTACTTTAATAATTGATGTAGACTGGTAAACGGCGTCACATCTGGCTGGTGTTGCCAGCGGTTTGTACAACAACGACAATAATTTGGTAACTATGATAAAACTGGAAAAATTGTTTGTTTGTTCGATCGTGCTAAATCGCCAGAACTATCAGTCGGATAAGAAAAAAATCTGCACTCAATAGCCCAATTATTCAGAAGATTTTAAAGGTTTTTTTAGCTTTAGGACGAGTGGCACTGGGAACAACTGTAATATAATTAATAATCTGTTTGGGTTATAATTACATGGCATGATATTTTAATATTAGCAGTTCACGCAAACTCAATTACACGGCTAAAATTACTTTAATTATAAAGTGTATCGGCACTTTACATATTTCATCTGCCGACGTTCATAGTTATATTTTAGTGAGTTAAAGCTTGAACGCTTTTTTTAGCAGCCTAGAATAAAAATTATGTTTGTGGCATCAAAACGGGCAAGACAGTAAGTTTTTTGTGTATATATAACAAATATCTAAGATATATAAGGATGGATGGTATCTTAAAGATGAGATGACGATCTATCAGTGGATAAGTGTTCTTAACATTATTTAAAAAGGCATAAGGCCTAATTTTTAAATTTACACGTACTATAATCTGGTAATATTTGATTAATATAATAACAGGTAAGATTTGATTATTAGTTTGTTTGTAACGATTTAACTCAAAAACGACTGGACTAATTTCGAAAATTCTTTTACCATTAGAATGCAACGTTAACACTGAGGGACATAGACTACAAAATTAATAATCATATAATTATAATTTATATAAAACTAATAATCATATAAATCTAAGTTAACGTGGGCGATGCGAGCACCAGCTGGTTATCTATATAATAATAGGGGTTAAAGTTTGAAGTTGCCGCTTTATTGTAATAGGTACTTCGAATTGTCATAAAACCATCATGGTTTAAGATTTTTGAGTGAAACTTTTTTCACATGGTAACTATGTAGTTCTTCTTTTAAAAAATGAGCAACATTCGATTATCGACTTTCAGTCGTCTTTTTTATTCAGCTTAGACAAGAAAGGTGGATACTTTAAATATTCGAGTGATTTTTGAATACAAGTTCCGACGAGGGCCTAACGTGGCAGAAACAGCTCGCAATATCAATTTTGCGCTTGGAGAGAGGACTGCTAATGAACGTGCGATTATGGTTTAAGAACCAACGTGGAAGACCGCCCACACAGGTAAATAACAATGAATTGAAAGCCATGGTGGAAGCCGATCCGAGCCAAACTAACCAGGATGTCATGGTTTGACCAATGATTTGACTGATCTACAAAAAGGAACGCGTGTTGAAACTTGTGTCGCCTTGTTGAATCGATACAGAAATGAAGGAATATTGGATCGAATTATGACATGTGATGAAAAGTGGATTCTTTAAGATAACCGCAAGCGAAAAATGCAATGGCTGACCTTAGGTCAAACACCGCAATAGTATTCTAAAACAAAGCTTAACAATAAAAAGGTAATGGTAACTGTTTGGTGGTCTCAGCATGGTGTTATTCACTATAGCTTTCTCCGATCTGGTCAATCAATAACAGCAGATGTCTACTATGCCGAACTCCGAACAAAGATAGCAAAAGTAGCAGTGAAACAGCCCCGACTAATGAATCGATCTTCACCATTGTTGTTCCATGATAACACGAGACCTCATACAGCACGAGAAACAGTTTTAACTCTACAGGAACTGCAATTAGAAACCATTCGTCACCATCTGTATTCGCCAGTCCTTGCTCCAATGGACTACCATTTTTTTTCGTGATTTGGACAATTTTCTTCTCAGGAGGCAGTACGAAATGCTTTCACACAGTTTGTCGAATCTATATCACCAGAGTTCTATCGCAAAAGCATAAATGACCTTCCTATTAGATGGCAGCAATGTATAGATAGAATAAATTAAAAAAAAAACTAATTTCAATTCTTCAGTACAAATCGGCAATTTCATACTTTATGAATAGTAGATTCTGTATTGTCCTCTAGTAAAGATCAAATTTTCCCTCTTTTGTAGAAACGTTTTCTATCGTTCCATGGTGGACATCGTTTAAATTATCTTTATTAAATAACAGCCACAAATTATCTTATCAAGACTTTACTTATGTAAGACGTAAGTGAATATTAAAAGTATATTACCTGTGACCCCATGAAGATTCGAACAGTCAGGTTTATAAAACGCACCATGTCAATAAATAAACTCAAACTATTTAATAGAATCTGAAAAAAAAACATCACGGGATAACGCTATACCAAAGATTTTTTTCCACCTTAGCATATTGAAATTAGGGATGCATCATGCATCCGATACCTACCGATAATGATGCCGATATATCAGTGATACTCGAAGTTTGCCGATATATCGGCATCGGCGATATTTTTATGGCCGATTCAACGATACTTTTTTACACATCAATACTAATTTTAAATTACTTAAACTATTAAACTAATCTCAACCTGTCCATAGTTATAAACGGTTTTATTTAGTTTGTCCTGTTATTTGTTCTTTTTATATATTACCTAATCAAAAAATAACCTGACTTGTGTTTTATTTATTTTACCTTCATTTTTGAATTCAATAAGCGTATCGGTATCGGTATCACTCGACAAAAAGGTGTATTGAGGCATCCCCAAAATCTAGTTTTTTTTTGTGTCATTGTGTGACTTTTTTATGACAGGGGTGACAACTTACGGTAACTGATCAGCGTTGCCCATTAACATATAAACATATTTCCCTACGACCAGTTATAATTGTACTGGTGCTTAGAATAATTACACTAATATATAGTGTAATTATTCTAAGTACTGGTGCCAATTCATCATTACTTTTCTCTTTCCTAACACACAAAGAAAATCTAAAAGATAAAGAAGAAAGATAGGTACTACTCCTGATCACGGAGAAAGTAAGAAGGATGGAGGTACACACACAGACGGATGCTCGGCGCAACCACATCGCTCCTTCCAGTAAATTTGATCAAACAAAACTTAGTCCTCGAGTACCTATAACTGTGTGACGACCATTAAAATTATATTTATACACGATATTATCAAATGTTCTCATGTAAGTGACTCTGTCTTTTTTGAGAATAAATTCTTTAAACCTAAACCCTAGTTCAGACACGGTGGGAACCGCGCGGTTTCAGAATTCCCGACGAGAACGCGGTTACCGCCGGTAAAAGTCTATTTGGCAGTAATTCAACAAAATATGAACTTACCCTCATTCCAAACATACGGTTGATAAACTTCATTTGTTCTGACAGTAACAAGTAATAACTTGTAAACCATTTTACATTTTTGGTCACAGTTCTGTATTTGTTCGCTGCGTTTATCGAATTCTTCGAATACGGACAGAACCACGTGCTGCTCAATGCCTCATGTGTCATGGCCGACACGCTCTCTGAATTTGCGTATAGCGTTTGTACACAGTCGCCCAGCGTACGTAACCGTGCCTCTATGTGCATTATATGAAGCCATAAGTGAGAACTTGTCAATATCTTTATTAACAAATGAAAGTAGTTCGCTGCGAATAGCAACGTCACTAACATACCGTAGCCGGTAGCCCATATTAAGTAATCGCTGACACAACTTAGCAACCATATAGAAAACAATACGGCGAACGATTTAGCGAATACGCGTTTGATATCGGTATAGTATGTCATGGTCAATAATTCATCCATATAAGAGTACCGGTTGACATACTCCAGACATATTTCAGCCCCGTATTTGTAAACGTACCACATGTCCACCGAATATTGGAAAAAATCGTATATCATCTGGATAGCATCCATATATTTGACCGACGGTAACATATAAAGACTGACATGTGAAAATAATTTGTAATACAGCGTACACATATTAAAACCTTCCAGCAAAATAGTTGATATCGCCATTTTCATAATTCTTCCGTACGGGATACCTTCTTGCACTTTAAGATCGCATTTGAGTGAGAATATGCTGAGAAAAAAGTTAATTAATGTAAATGTGCCGACTATTTCTTGAAAATGGTTCATTTTTTCGTCTTTTATCTGCATGATATTAATACTTGGGTGTTGATATTAAATATTTAGCTTGGTACGTCCGTAGGTCGCGGTCTTTTTAACTGAAATGTTCAAAAGCTCGCGTTTACAGGGTGTAACAAATTTTTTGTCGATGTAATGAACGGTAACTAGGGGGTGGTTAATGGATAGCACACCCAAATTACGGTCTTCGTACATTTTAGACAGGTTACTAATTGTGCTGGGCTTCGTTATAATCCTAATTTATCAAACACGATTTTCTGTGTTCCAGAGTTCATGAACTAATTTTGGTTAAACGAATTGGCAGATTATTTAGAATAGATGTGAATAAAGTAATTGTAGGATCAGCGTTTAGGTGAACTATGTTCTAATGCCTGATTTCGAGGGGAAGACCCGTGCTCAATAGTAGGACGCATATTATATATACAAGGTTGATAAAAGCGAGAGGCATTAAATTAAACCACGTATACTATGTACCATTTTCAGGCTACACACCAAAACTTAGACCAATAGAGTCAATAGTTTAGTCACAGGATATTTTTAAAATTTTAAAGCCGCTCCGGTTTGTTCGACCCGGTGAGACGCAACGTGCTGTGCGACGTTGCCTTTTAGATTCGAAGGACATTTTACAAAGGTTTACAAAGAGTTTTGACGTTTTACTTTGACTATTCACGTATTTAAGTTCTTTGAAAAACTTTTTTTTTATTGCTCTCAAACTATTTTTTATAGTTTTGGATTAACCGTAAGCATGTATAGTGTATGTAGTTTAATTTAATGTCTCACGCTTTTATCAACCTTGTATAATACATTTAAGTACGGCTATGTTTTTGGAATATATCAGTATCATATAATCAAGAAAACTAAATTCTCATCCATGAGACAAAAACATCGCTATAATGGCATCAGAAATTATAATAAAATCATTTTACAAAAATTAAAACCGCCTTCAAAAATACTAAACTAAAAAGTAATAAAATAACAGTTTCTTTAATGTTTGTGCTTACAACATATAATCAACTTAATCTTCTACTAATGTACAAACTTTGCGTTTACCACGTCATTATAGTTACTTTTGGAGTCGGTGTCGTATTTGTTGCTGTACATTACCTACCTACCTACCTTGGCTGACACCGACTCCAAAAGTAACTATAATGACGTGGTAAACGCAAAGTTTGTACATTAGTAGAAGATTAAGTTGATTATATGTTGTAAGCACAAACATTAAAGAAACTGTTATTTTATTACTTTTTAGTTTAGTATTTTTGAAGGCGGTTTTAATTTAACCGCTGAGAAGAACCGGTGAAACAAACTCAGTGGAACTAATCTTTTCAAATAATATGTATTCTATAATTTTTTTATCCTGAAATGCCTGGGAGGAACGCCAACTGTCAAAATTGCAGCTGTCTTGTATGATTTGATAAACAAAGTGCTAAATATGAATGAATACTAATATATATTTAATAATAATATAAATATTCCGATTTCAATATGTAGGCGCGATAAATATATAAAAACTACCTGTATAAGTATCATATAAGTAGTATAGTCATCGGTGATATAAAATAATGATGGTACATCAACTTTGCATTATTAATTTGTGAAACTGCTACAATTACGACCACTTTACTTATTAAATTCATAATAAAGGCTTGTCGTCATGGAGCTTATAAATCGATTTAGCACTCGATTAATTTATTTTAGTAAACTCTTGATCAAATTCCATCCGAGAGAGAAACTTATTTTTATGTTCGAGGTAGTGCCATGCTGCTTTGCAGCCGAATTAGGCTGGTACGACCGGGGAGGTACCTCTCGCTCACATAACACCGGCGTGAGTCGTGACAGCCATACTGTCGCGTTTCGTGCGGTTTGTGAGTTTCCGGTGGCCCATTGGGGGATAGGGATTGGGGAGGATGTAACATAACAACAAATTTACGGTTTTCCTTTTGCTTATACTGTGAGATCTTGCCAAAACGTTTCTGAGATAAATTGTTATATGAATTATATAGTATACATATAAATAGTATGTTATTATATAGGGTTAAATCTTTGCAAGCGTTCAAAATACAACTATATACAGTTGATTGAATGAAAGGTAAATTGCGATTTACGATTTATGACGTATTAAAAAAAAGTACTTGCTAGATCTCGTTCAAACCAATTTTCGGTGGAAGTTTGCATAGTAATGTACATCATATAATTTTTTTTAGTTTTATCATTCTCTTATTTTAGAAGTTACAAGGGGGGGGGACACATTTTTCCACTTTGGAAGTGTCTCTCGCGCAAACTATTTGGTTTAGAAAAAAATGGTGCTAGTAACCACAATATCATTTTAGAAGATCACCTATCCATATACCCCACACGTATGGGTTTGATGAAAAAAAAATTTTTGAGTTTCAGTTCTATGTATGGGGACCCCCAATACAAACATCCGAATTGAGAACCTGCTCCTTATTTAGAAGCCGGTTAAAACACACGCCTCGTGGTTTTCCTGCTACGTCACTACTATACCATCATCATCATTCATATTGAAGTTTGGAGTTCAACTTTCGGTACTCCATCTGCTTATGGGATCTCTTCTGCCGGTAACTTAGGCCGGTCCAATCCTTGACGTCGTCACACCACTTTCGCCATACCATACCACCATAAAACGAAGGCTCGTGACAGTCGTGTGTCGATCTTTGATATTCGTTATCAGGATGATAATGAAAATGAATCAGACACTCTTTAGCACAGAAATATTGTAATAAAAATGTGTAAAAATGTTATCAATTTTGTGATTAGATTTGATAAATGACGTAATTTTTAAACAGCGCTTAGCTGCCTTTTTCAAGAGTGTGGACTCGTTGGGCCGAGTCCACCGCCGCGACACAATCGTGACATACTGTCACCTGCTCCCTGTAGGCCGTCCGGCACAGGTACTCACCAAAGCTACCATGCTCGGTGAGCACATGTGTCAGATGGAAGGTGAGAGTTTGCGCTTACGGTACATCCACTGCTCGAGGACCGGACGCAGGATTTTTGGCATACGACTGCTGCCTTCCCCTGCGTTCCTTGCGTGTGCTATCCTGATTATCCTGATCAGGATATTGGAAAAACTTATTAAATTATTGTATTGTCATCGGTCCTTGAAAAGTGGGTCAAAATCAAGTCCAAAGGAGTCATACATGTGATGCTAATAAAAAGCGTAAAAAATAACCCAACCAGTCACAGGCACTGCCGATAGTAATGAAAACAAAACAATTAAATTCAAATATGTACCTATAATACAGACTGTTATAGATTATGACATCCTATACAATTTAAACGACGCACAAAATTACCGCATGACATAATTTAGAAGCAACACAATTTGCAAAAAAAATATTGCATAATCTTATATAAATAAATCAAACGTCCAACTGTATCTCCAGCATTTCGCGTGCGGTGTCGCGAGTCCACGTCATATAAACGTCAAACCGTGTCTCCAGCGTTTCGTGTGCGGTGTCGCGAGTTCAGAGATTTTATCTCATCTAAAAGTATGCGTACCGCGCTAAAAGAAGTTACACTTAAAAAACGATGACGACTATGAGTTCTGAATTCAAAGCGTTGGTCGTGTCGAAGGTTATTCTATTTCTTTGGATCCGAAATTATCTGAATAATTACAGTGTATCTCCACCGACATTGTTGCCATATGTAGCAACAATTATTCAATAGCTCGGTTAGCGTAATAAATAATTATTGGTGAATGTCTCATAATAATATTCATTTCAATCATATTCCCATAAAATCATGTCTGTCCAATTCACCCTTCCAATCACCAATATAGCATTGGACAATGAAAGTTTCTGATATTGAAGTATTTGCAGGTACAGACAAACAGTTTAAGGGCTGTAACTGAACCAATCCTGGCGCTTAGATGAATACACAGACACACACACATGCAAAGTGAACATGCTATAATACTTTTGGGCTTTGTATGTAAGGACTTAAATTATTTTATCTAATCAATGATAAATCGCCATAATCATTGTGAAATATTTTGAAATGATCATTCTCTATTATAGTTTATTATGTCACATTTATCGTGGTCGACATAATCGATATCAACACGTACTGATTTTTCTTTTACGCCGGGAAATGCTCTGAGGCATCCCGCCGGGGTCTCACCAGGTGGGTATATGGGACTCGTTGCGCCCAAAAGGTGGTCAGTTAGACGCAGCTCTACACACTAAACACTGCGAGTGCTACCCATGCCGCGTTTGGTGAGGTGCTCCTGATCTGTTGAGCAAACGGAGCATCTCGATAGCTATATAGTCAGTCCCTCAGTGATATGGGGTGAGGTTCCCATCCTCGCCCCTTATGCCATCCTGCTCTTTTGTCTCCTCTTCTATAAGAAGGATACAAAGAGCAGCTCCCTCGCTTCAATTTGCTTCCCGCAAGGTGCTGGGTTCACCTATGCTACTGAGCCCCACCGCAACGACAAAGCTTAACCCATTTTGGGGACCATTATAGGACCAAGACTCTTGTTAAAGCATACACTAAGTGTAATTGCACTTAGGAGTATTCACTCCAGTTACCGACTTATGAGCGCTTATAAGAGAACATAGTATATTTATGTAGCTACCGTAAACCGTTGAGGAGTTCCCTTAATTCTCCTTTGTCTTCATTCGACAGTTACAACCCATCTAGGTGTCAAGTTCTCATCAATACAAATTAATCAAGCCCAAACACAAGGTTACTGCTGTAAATCGTTTAGGAGTTCCCTCGATTGTTTATCGGCTCAACCATCATTCTGATCGACCCTAGAACTTCATTCTTCTTGGTTTTCTTACCATATGTTCATTTGGGAAGTATACCCTTTCAAACATACAAATAATTTTTCGAAGCGGTTGGTAAACGACAAACGACGAACAAACATAAAAAACTAGCGTACACTCGTAAGAAGTGAAACTTCTTTATGACGTTATTTTTCAAATCACGCGTGGTAGGGATAAGAAAAAGATGGCGCGTAACGGAAGAATGTGACGCGTAACGAAAAAATGTTACACTAAATTTTTTCCAACCCCGATAAAAAAGTTTCACTTCAAAAACATAAAAGCATCGTAATTGAGATCCTCCTCCTTTTTTAGAAGTCGGTTAATTAGTACTATATTTATTTTGTGTAGGTATCATTCAGTAATGAGTCAACAGGGCGCCTAACGACGCCCTCCACCCTTGACGTCGTGTGACGTCACAGTACTAAATTCATTAATCCATCATCAACATCAGCCTCACGGTCCGGATACATAATACATCCATACTAATATTACTAACTAGCCGTTGCAAGCAGCTTCGCCTTCGTTAACTTTGGGGCCGTCCATAAATTACGTCACACGTTAAGGGGGGGGGGTTCGTCGACGAAGTGTGACATTATGTGACAAGGGGTGGGAGGGCTCCGAGATTTTGTGACGTCACATAAGACCATCTGTGACAACGACGGGGGAGGGGTCCATTCGTGTGACGTAATTTATGGATGGCCGTTTATACTGTATCCTGATTGATGATGATTATTTCTATAGCCTACTTCACTCAGTGTCATGACGTAAATAAGTTTTAGTAGAGACTAAATTTTACTTTGAGAATGTTTATACCCGTCCCCATCGTTTCACCTGCGTATCTTCAAAGATATAAATCTTTACGTAGCTCCCGTTCTCATGATATTTTTTTCAGGATAAAACTATCCCATCACCTTTTCTGGGTCTCAAACTATATCCACACCAATTTTCATTTGGATCGATTCGATTGTTGACAGTTTGTTCTTTTCTTAGAGAATTTTTATATCAGTACCTCTTTTAGTAGTTTATGTTACAAGCGCTATAACTATAGTAGCGCAACACGATTCTAAAACTATACCATACCTTATTATTCTATTCGTGTTGCGTTTTTACGTAACTACTATAGTAGTCATGGTAGAGGTACTGTTATAGCTTTTAAACGAAAAGTCCGATCCGAATAATTTAAAGTAGAATTCACACGTATATAAAATCAATATAATTTATCAAACAATTTAAATGGATAAATATCCTGACACTAATTTCACCACAAATAGATTCCATCCATATTTGAACTACAAATTAGACAAAAATGCATCAAACCATCAAAAATCAACAAAACCATCGCGGACGTTTTTGTGACTAATCTTGAGTTACTAAACATTATTTGGTTATCGAAGCACCCCCTAAATAATAACTTTTATTAAGATATATTTTATTTATTTAGATTTAGGTAGATCTTTAATTTTGTTGAAAATATAATATAGCCAATGTCGCTCCTGAATAGGGCTTTCTGAATTTTTATGATCGGATCAGAACTTCCGGAGATTGGGGTAATCTCTTCCTAGAAACATACAAACTTAAAAACTCTACCTCTTTATAATATTAGTAATAGACGAAACAATTTGTATTAAAACCATATTTACGAACCGATACGACTCAGGGACCTTCAAGAAAAGAGCATAGGTACTCATATCTAAAAGGCCGGCAACGCACCTGCTAATCCTCTGGTGTAGCGGGTGTCTGTGGATGTCGCTTTTCACTTACCATCAGGTGAACCGACTGTCCGTTTGCCCCCTCTTCTATAAAGATAAAAAAGGAATAAAAAAAATTACCAAGTTAACTTTGTAAAGCTCGATAATTTGTCATTGTGTACGAGTGAAATGGGACAGTTGATGTCAGTCAGTGAGTTTTTTTACGCCTGATACGCCGATCAGATTTCAATAGAACTTTTCAAGGATATATATTATATGGCATGGGCTATCAAGATAACCATCAGTCCGAGTACGCCTGTCGATCTAAGTAAAAACTAACCTTTAAGTCCTTTAACTTGTGTCAAGTGGTTAACTTATTTTGAGTCTGTGCGTATTCAGGAAAATAAAGTCGGTACACCATACTAAAAATTGATTTTTTTTTTGCAAATGAAACTAAGCTAGTGATGAAACAAAACCTGAAACATCTGTCCGTAGCCTGCGCTGTTGTCAGTTCAATCTAGTTGCTCATTATGTTATACCATGAAGTATTTATGTAATCGTGTACAGGTTTAGGCCTAATCAACCATTGTACAGCTTGGCAAAAAAGAGTATGACGTGGTGACAGGTGGAACTAAATATTTTACTGAAATGGAAACCTATGATGTTGACAATACTTGGCCGACAAATACTAGATTTTGAGTAAAGCTTAGTGTTTCACATTTATTTTTAACGATTTGATCAAATTATCTTGCTGATTTTCCATAATATGATGAGACCTAAGTGAAAGTGGCGCCCTCATTTTTTCCATACTCTTTTTTGCCAAGCTGTATTTTCGTAAACGTAAGAGTTTTCATGAAACTTTTTTTGGAATGTGTCCAAGAATAAGCGTGAGGAGCGCCTGGCCTCAGTCAATATCAGACGCCATGGGAAGGGACGCCATCGACATTTATTCCGATACCGTGAAAATGTGGTGTAATAATCCCCTTGCGTTAAATAAAAACCCAATTTAGAAATTCGTTATCTGCTACGCACGCGATTCCACTCGACGTTTTTTTTCTGATACGAGCAAAAATCTATATCGATAATTGTTTATAATATAATATAGTTTATATCTCCGCGATAACTCGAGATATCGATAGTCAAACGACGGCAATGAAAAAGATAGAACGGCTTATTATGATTTTTTAAAATTAGAACGCACAATATTTAAAATTATTCTACGTTTAAAATGTCGGAATTTGGAGGGAGTGGAAAGTCGAAAAATAAATATCAAGTCAACGATATATCTAATGTGAAATTTTCAAAAAATGGTACCGATGATAAAACGAGGTAAGTGCCTGATTGTATATCTGTTCCACATTCAGTTCGAAATATATACAAGTGATATTGTTTAACAATAGAATACAAAAAAATTACGATGATTGATTTTTAATGATGTAATTGAATAAATAAATAAAAAAAAAATTAATGATAAATAATGAATGAAGAAATGAATAATATATGAATGATTTATTGTTTTATGATGCTTACACGAATTTCACTTATTATAAGGAAACAACTTGGATGGATTTTATCGCGGTTTATTAAGATTTTTACAAGCCCGACGTTTCGGATACTTTACAGCAACCATGGTCACGGGAGGAATAAACCGCACCGCGATAAAATCCGTAAAAGTTTCAATAAAGTTGAATGATTTTCAAGCAAAACTTTTACTAGCACGTAACAAAAGGATATAAATATTTAAAAAAGATAAAATATTGTTTTCTAACATTCTAGCAAAATAAAATATTTTTGTAACATATAAATATTGAATAACATAATATTTTAAATAAACGTATTTTAATGATAGTACTTCTAGATATCTACATTACCGTCATTTGGGACACTTTGCAAGCATGATCACAGGAGGACTTTAGTATACCCATATAAACTATAACCTCAAAAAATGTAACTAGTTATATAAATACTAACAGTCGCGTGGTACCCGTGGGAATACAGGAATAAACTATAGTATATGTTACTCGCCGATAATGTAGCTTTCCACTTTTTTTTCTTTAACGCCGGGAAATGCTCTGAGCTCTGAGGCATCCCGCGGGGGAGTGGGTCTCCCCACGCGGATATGTGGAACTCGCTGCGCCCGAAAGCTGCTAAGTGGACGCAGCTCTACCCACTAAAATCCGGCGAGTGCCACCAGTGCCGCCTTTGGTGAGGTGCCCCGGATCTTTTAAGCTAACAGGGCACCTCGACGGCTAGTCCACAGAGGGGTTGTCCCGCACCATAGAACAACCCCTCCCGACGTCGGGACAGTACAATGGGGTGATGTTCCTATCCTCGCCCCTTGTCCCTGCTCTTTTGTCCCCTCTCCATATAAGAGGGGTACTAAGAGCCCCCTCGGCTTAATCAGCTTCGCCCAAGGTGCTGGGCTCACCATAGGCTACTGAGCCCCACCACCACGTCAAGGCCTGAACCATGGTGGGGATGTAGCTTTCCACTAGTGCAAATACTACTATATTGTATAACCAGTGACACTGGTGAAAGAATTTTTAAAATCGGTTTAGTCGTTTAGACGTGAAAGAGTAACAAACATATTATTAGTTAGTTAGGTCTTATCACTTAGGATAAGTTAAGTAATCGCGAGCTGTGTGGTTACGATGTATAATCGATAATTCCTACCCTTGAAGCCTTATGGCATTGAACGAGGGGAAGGGACAAATAAACAATGTTTTATAACGGAAGAGGGCGGATCGTGACGATATTAGGGATTCAAGGTAAATCAAAATTGGCCCAAAATATACAATACTAGCTGGTGCCCGCGACTTCGTCTGCGTAGGATAAGATTTTTTTCATAAAAAGTATAAGCCGCGCTCCCGGCTGCATGGGTACCACCATCTTGCTTGTTTCTACCGTGAAACAGCTTTGCTGTGTTTCGGAGAGAAGGGCAAGACAGGCAGTGTAATTACTGGCACCGAGACTAAACATCTTATGTCTCAGGATAGGCAACACATAGATGAGTTGCTTGGGCTCGTTCCATGTAAACTAGTTTATGTTCATGGGCGACGTTGACCACTTACCATCAGGTGGCACGTTTGCCAGTTTGCCTATCCAACTAACATAAAAAAACAAAGTTTCATAATGATCGGTTAAGTAGTTTTCGTTGTAAGCGTAACAAACAAACTTACTTAACTTACTTTTATAATATTAGTAGGATTTATTCATTTTTTTAACCTTTGGTATAGTTGATGACGACCTCTGTGGCTCAATGGTAAGCGCGTTGGCGCTCAAGCCGGAGGTCGCGAGTTCGAATCCCGCCAGGGAACAAAAATATTTTCGGTGTTCCTGGGTCATGGATGTGTATTAAATATGTGTATTATATGTATAATAAAAATCTTAAATACATGTATAGTATAAAAGTATTAAATATAATTCCGGTGTCTGGTACCCGTAACACAAGTTCTTCGAGAACTTACCACGGAACCAGATTGACGTGGTGTGAAAGCGTCCATAGATATTATTATTATTATTATTATAGTTATCGATATTATTAAATCAATGGAAGCATTGCCGTGGAAAAAATGTATCCCCTTGATGTTGGAGCTTCTTATTTCTAACTTTATCAATATTAAATAATATGTTGTTTAAGAGATGGCTTGTGATAGACATACGGATTTGTCTGCACAATAGGATTCCATTCATTTCAAATGACTGTCACTTGACGCCGGTGATAAGTTAGCGAGAGGTACCATCCCGGTCGTGCCGGCCAAATTCGGCTTCATGGCACTACCTCTTACAAAAAAATATAGACAACTTGTAATACGAACAAAGCAAAAGCAATTGGCAAAAGTCAAATGACAACAAGAATATGTGACGGTTTTAATTGCTTTTAATCGATTTTAATTGAACGCTGGCACTTTATTCTGTTTATATAAAAAACTATTATTTTATACACAGATTATTATATTATAGACAGAGAATAGATGATAATAAAGATGATGATGATTTTTGATCCACGACACCCACTCAGAGTGTCGTTTAAGTTACTTTTTAAGTTTAGATGATGCTTATAATATATTTTTATTTTATTTATTTTACAGAAAACTTACAGCTATATAAAATGATATTTTTTCCACAGTTGAAGCATATAGCAATAACATAATATTATGTTATTATTTGGTTACTAAAGAAAATAAATTTTTAAAACTTTGCTAAAAGAACAATCATATAAATGTGAACGTTAGTTTGTGGGTTTTTCTCTCAACCTTAAATGTTCTGTTCATGTCAAAAAAAAACTGTTCATGTAATAATTTGAATATTTTTTTTTCATCATCATCATCATCATCAGCCTCTATCCGTCCACTGCTGAACATAGACACACCACACCCTCAATGAACACCAAGACATTTAAGTAGACGAAGTATTGGTCGGCCATTGACCAGGTGGGAAGACGATCTCCGTGCGGTGGCCGGTCCGTGTTAGATGCGAGTGACAAGGGATATTTTTTTACTTTAATTCAAAAGTAACTTAGGTACCGTCTTAAGTCTTTAATCACTTTATTTATCTGCTTGCTAATTTTTAACGATATCTGAATAGCGATTTAGTCATGATATAAGATTTCAAAGAGAGAAAAACTATGAAAATTAAAAACTAAGTTGCTTTCTGTATAAAAAAAGTTACTACCATGAATAGACTAACTGAAATAAAATAACGGCTATACAAAGGCTTCTAAACACCGATTACCTAATAAACTATGGTTTTATATTAGCCATGTTCATAGAATATTAGAATATTGTAGCCCGCAATTGTACTATTGTAGCGTAGTATTTCAATTATGATCCAAAATACGTGCATACTAATGTAATTAATAATTAGTATTATATAAAGATAATGCGTGATACCAAAGTCAAAACCAACAGATAATAACAATCATGCCCCAAAATCGATAGTCATCGGGTTTGGTTTTGCATGGACATGAAGTACCTATTTATAAACTAGGTACCTATGTGATTTATTTTGATGACAAAAGAGCAACCACCTAAGTTTTTTCTCGTTTTTCTTGGGGGAGTCTGCATTCCAAACGAGGTTTTTTTTACTACACCTATTTATTAACTTTTTTAACGTATAATTCAAGTGTACAAGTGTTATCTACTTACCTACGAAATAAAGATAATATTTTGATTTGATTTGATTTGGTGTTTTAATTTTCCGTATGTACTTAGTACATTATCAAAATTTTGATACTAATTACCTTATTTACAAAAAGAAATCCGCAGTAACCTATCCTATCATAAGCTTAAAGTATCTAAGCTTGTAATGTCGCGTTACAGGTAATAAATTTAAGAATTTCATACAAACTTTAAAAAAACCCATGATACAGTTCAAATCAAAGACTTCTATTATAACTGAGGTAGACGTGGCATACTATATACCAAATGAAATTAATTCAGAAGTAATCTTGAAATCACACACTGATTATTTACACATTATCCGAACGCAAACACATTTCACAAAACTATTGCGCGTATGCCTCATCGAGTATATAACCGGATATAATATTTAGATAGTAAAATAAAATAACTCGATTCTTGATTTAAACATTATCGCTCTCTCACTCTCTCGTCAAGAGATATCTCGTATTCTTTGTATATTTAAATAATGTTATTTGTTACAGCGACACAGACCAAGCAAAGCCTGAAAATGAAGTTCCAAGCATATCATTCATCACATTGGTAAGTATTAAAAAGAGTATTATATTATGCAACCTGTTCAGAGTTCAGACACGCTGGCCCCTTCCCATCTACATGGAACCAACAACAGAGCTGGTGCGGCTTGTGAAGCGGCTGAAAAAGCTAAAATATGCAAATACAGGGGTCTAGGCTCCGAATATTATTTTGTCCCATTCGGCGTCGAGACCCTTGGTCCGTGGGGTCCTAGCGCTTTAAGGCTCTTTAAGGAAATAACAAAAAGGTTAGTCGACATCACAGGAGACCGAAAAGCTGGCAGCTACCTCGAACAAAGAATTAGTCTAGCAATTCAAAGGGGGAACGCTGCCAGTATCTTCGGGACCTTGCCTAAAGGGACTCCTTTTTATTAATATTGTACAGACATTAACCAATTACCTCCCGCCAATTCATTTACATGTCATCACCCGATCTCATTACGCCCTGTGATTGGCTGATCGACACACACTGTCGGCGCGGGATACGCTTCCCGAAAACACGTCACTTCGACTTCGAGTGAGAAAGTGGAAAGTCACCCCGTAAACATGGCCGCATAAAATAACCGCGCGTGTGTTAATTTAATCAAAATTTACGGACCTCTGACGGTGTAACTGACCGATATGTCAACCCGGACCATGGTTCATTAAGAAGCGGAAATTCAGTGGAGCCACAGGATTCTACAAGCATCAAAAGGACAACCGTCGCCGGCGACCAGCACACTGTTCGGGCGTGTCCTACCTGTCCCCCTGGATCCAGGTTAGTGCTGTTAGTTTTCTTCCCATTGGAATCCGCAAGGGCTAATCGAAGGGTTAATCGGAGAATGCAGTAACCGTTCCAGAGGTTCCCGGCATCCCCTTGGATGCCAACCCCACACACCCTGGTGCCTTCTGTTAGGATTGAATCTCCCCCTTGGGAGAACCCACACATCCTTTCCGGCACCATCTTGTGGGGCCGTGAGCTCCCCCTTGGGAGTTCATTCATCTTTTATGGTGCCTCCTGTGAGGAAGACTAAAACTCCCCCTGGGAGCCTCCTCACCTAATTTTATTATATAGGTATAAGGTCCTGTGAGGACTAAAACTCCCCCTGGGAGCCTTCTCACTTAATTTTTATATGTAAAAGGGTTATATTAACGATCTAAATGCATGAATTTGTCGTAATATTCAACCTATATATAAACTATTTAGTGCGTCTAATAGTTTCTCAGGCCACCTAGGTCTTTAAAATAGTAATACAAATAAATAATTATAACGTAAGGTATCACATTCATAATTTAGTCCGGCATTATATAAAGTGTGCTCGGAGTTTCTAGAAAATTCATATATATACCTACCCACATATTCCGACCGAAGCGGTTTTGTTAGTGGTGTAATTTATCATTTCAGTTAATAATCTAATATAAAAATATTAATTACTTAATTCATTTCTTATTTCGTTTCGGTTCGCTGAGTGACGCTGTGTATTATTCATTTCAACTTACGCTTAATATTTAATATACATAACTAAATATCGCTCAAGATGGCGAATGCTAACGTTGAAATAGAAATCAGGACCGCCATTAAAAAACGTGAATATGAGTTTAAAAACATGCAAATACTTTATGATTTAGCTACAGGTGTTAGTGAAAATAAAACTAAATTATCGTCTTTTCGAGCTAGGTATAAAAGGATAGAAACAGTTCGTGATAATTTTATACAGTATAATGATTATGTAATTCAGTTACAATTAAAGGACAATCCGAAGGCAGTAATAGATAATCAGGTCATGTTAGCTTTCGATGAACTATATTATTTTGTTATCGAGGTTGCGGATACTTACGACTCGAGCGCATCATGTACGACGTCCCGTTCGGAATCGGGTCAAGGTCACGCACAGTCGAGCGCTAACGTAAATTTACCGAAGCTACAGTTACCCAAGTTTGACGGTAACATAGAAAACTGGCCGACATTTAAAGATAGTTATACGCCACTTATTCATAATAATGTTTCAATATCCGATACCGAGAAATTTTATTATTTACTTTCGTGTTTGTCCGGAAATGCCTTGACATTAGCTAAGGGCATTCCTATTACGGCGGCTAATTATAAGGTGATTTATTCAGCGTTACTAGATAGATACGATAATAAACGGATTCTCGCGACTGCGTATTTAGAGAAATTATTAAAATTAAACACTATTCATAAATCGACATTATCGGACCTTTCCGAATTAACTAATACTCTTTATGAATCTGTAAACGCCTTGCGCGGTTTAAATATTGATAATTTGGGTGAATTTATTTTATTTTATCTTGCGTCGCGCCCGTTGGATACAGAGACTAGGAACCGATTCGAATTACAGAATACTGAGGAATTTCCTAAGTTCGATAACTTAGTTGTTTATTTACAAAATAATATAAAGGCTCTAGAAGTAAGTCAACAATCCTTTTCATTAAATTCTTTTAATAAGCCAACGCGCATTAATAATAATAAGGTTAAATTTCTTCGTCAACCAAGGTCATCATTAATGGCCTCGACTAAAGCTGGTAATAATAATAATATTACTCCAGTTGCGTGCGTATGTTGTAATGAAAAACATCCCATATATCGATGTAGTAAATTTCATTCTATGACTATGCCACTGCGACTTCAGTTAGTCAAAGAGTTTCGATTATGTAAAAATTGTTTAAGGTGCGGCCACACTAGTCAAGATTGTAAGTCGAAGTTCACTTGTTTTAAATGCGGCGCTAAACATAATTCTTTATTACATTTTGAACAGAATACATTAGAATCGAATATTGTCGAGTCGGGATTTGCGGATAGTGCCAATTCAACCACGAATACTGCACTGACTTGTATAAATCAATTCCACCGCTCGCCCGTTAGTGCTAAAATACTTGGTACAGCGATAGTGCGTTTGAAGACATACGACGGCGATCAGTGTGTGCGCGCCCTTATAGATAGTGGTTCGATGGATTCTTTTATATCAAGTAGTTGTGCGCGTCGGCTAGGGCTACAAATAAATAAATGTAATTTGAGTGTAACAGGTCTTGGTGAAAATCCTGTTTGTAATATAAAAGGTTACACTTTCGGTTCAATATTACCGAAGTCGGGTAACTCACCTCAATTTGATATACCGTTAGTAATTTTACCTAAAATTACTTCAATGGTTCCTTCGAATCCGTTACCTACGGTCGTCAAGGAGAAGTTTAAACATTTGGATCTCGCTGATCACGATTTCGATAAATCGGGTCCGATCGATCTGTTGTTAGGAGTTGATTGTTTTGATAAAATTTATACTGGCTCACGTTATAATCCCGGGCCCGGTTACCCGTGTGCATTATCCAGTGTATTCGGCTGGGTAATAAGTGGCCAGTTTTTGATCAACACAGTGGCTCACACTCCGGCCACACCCGTTACGTCACTCGTCGCGTCTTCTAATACGCTCGACGAGATCGTTCAACGGTTTTGGGAATCTGAGGAGCCACCGAAATCCAAAATTTCCGCTCCCGAAGATGCCATATGTGATCAAAAATATAGAGAGGGCACATATCGCACCGCCGATGGTCGTTATGTTGTTCCAATAATGATTAAAGATGATGCCCCCCCTTGGGTGACTCATCGCGTTTCGCTTTGAACCGTTTTTTAAATTTAGAACGGCGTCTTAATAGTCAGCCGGAGTTGAAGGCTGAATATAAGGAATTTATGAGGCAGTATGAAGACCTAGGACACATGCAGCCTAGCGCATCTTCATCTGACCGATATATCATTCCTCATCATTGTGTTATACGTCCCGACAGTGCCACCACACGTCTGCGGGTTGTGTTCGATGCTAGTAGCCGCACCTCGAACAACCTGTCACTAAATAATATTGTGCACGTGGGGCCTAAATTACAAACAGATATTATAGATTTAATTACGAAGTTCAGGCTTCACCAAATTGTTTTCACTGCGGACATTTGTAAAATGTATCGTCAGATATTAATAAGACCAGAAGATAGACCTTATCAACATATCTTCTGGCGTAATGACTCAAACGAGACGTTACAAGAATACGAACTCAATACCGTCACATACGGTGTTAGTAGTTCCCCGTACTTAGCCATTCGAACACTTCATCAACTCGCTGAAGATCATGGTTCTGAGTATTCGAGTCGCGCAGCACAAGTTATTAAAGAGGACATATTCATGGACGACATTACGACTGGCTGTTCATCCCTCGATGAAGCCATTCGATTAAAGGCGGATGTCACTTCTTTGTTGTCCAAAGGTCATTTTGAACTTCGTAAATGGAGTACAAACGATACTCGGCTCTTAGTCGACGTTCCTCATGAATTCTGTCAAACTTCCAAATCCTTCGATGAATCAGGAAATGAGTTTGTAAAAATTTTAGGTATCCGGTGGAACCCAACTACCGATACTTTTTCATATACCTTTTCAGACACATTTGAAGTTAAATTTACTAAAAGATCGATACTTTCTGTGGTCGCTCGCATTTTTGATCCGCTTGGTTGGATCTGTCCAGTAGTTTTTGCAGCCAAATCCTTGTTACAGGAAATGTGGCGCTCAAATTTATCATGGGATGAAACTATCCCAAAACACTTAGCCAAACAATGGCATTTGATAGCAGCGAATTTAACTGATTTACAGAATATTTCTCTTCCACGATTGGTTGTACCTTCCAACTTTGTTGAGGTACATTTGGTAGGGTTTTGTGACGGATCTCTGAAAGGGTATGGATGTTGTGTATATGTTTGTGTGGTAACAAAAGAAAGCGATATAACTAAGATTAGTTTATTGACAGGAAAGTCCAGAGTGGCTCCTATCAAACCAACAACCGTAAATAGGCTTGAGCTAAGCGCAGCAGTGCTTCTAGCGAAGGTTCTATCACACATATACAACCTCCTTAAAGATAAAATACCTATTCAATCGATTAGGGCATACTCTGATAGCACGACCACGTTATCTTGGCTAAATACTGCACCGCATTTACTAAAAATGTATGTCGCCAATCGTGTCGTTCAAGCTACAGATTTAATTAGTTCGGACTACTGGTATCATGTTTCCACTAACGATAACCCGGCTGACTGTTGTAGTCGCGGAGTTTCGTGTCCTGAGCTTCTCAATCATTCCCTCTGGTGGGAAGGACCTTCTTGGTTGCAAAATTCGCCAAGCCAATGGCCAAATAAACAAGTCCTGCTCCCGAGAGAGGACTTACCAGAACTCAAACCACTGGAGACGAAAAGTCTTCATGTGATGACAGACAATGCACCTCTGTCAAACTTAATTTCTAAATATCCTTTTAACAAACTACAAAGAATAGTAGCGTGGATCACCAGATTCATATCAAATTTAAAATTAGACCGTACATTACGATATAACGGATCGCTTAGTAGTTCTGAACTTGAAAATTCAACTAAGGTTTTAGTCAAATTTAGTCAAAATTGTTATATGAGTTCTGACATCAGTCGAGTGCGAAATAATGCACCATGTGTCAAATCCATTCAAAAACTATCACCGTTCCTTGACAGTGATGGTATCTTTCGGGTGGGGGGACGTATCGATGAAGCCAACTTGTCACCATCTACGTTGCACCCTATGCTGTTGTCAAAACAATGTCCATTATCTCGACTTCTAGTCGACTATTTTCATATTAAATATTTACATTGTGGTCCTCGAACTTTACAATCTCTTATCCAACGAAAATTTTGGATAATCGGAGTTAGACTGTTAATACGTTCCGTACTCTCTAAGTGCGTGAAGTGTTTTAGAGTGAAACCAATTGCTTGTCAACCAATGATGGGCAAGCTTCCAGCTTATAGACTTCAACAGGCCCGTTGTTTTAATTCAACGGGCATCGATTTTGGTGGGCCATTTGTAATTAGAGAAAGTCGCCGTCGAGGCGCAAAGACTTGCAAGGTATATTTATGCCTCTTTGTATGCCTTAGCTCTAAGGCAGTACATTTAGAAGCAGTAACGGAACTTAGTTCAGAAGCATTCCTTGCTGCGTTAGACCGTTTTGTCTCGCGCCGTGGTATATGTCAGACTCTATTAACCGATTGTGGGACAAATTTTGTAGGGTGCAAATAAATATTTAACAGAAGTTTCAGATTTGTTCCGCAGACATCACTCTGGAATATCAGATGGTTTGGCAACTCGTCAAATTAAATGGAAATTTAACCCTCCGGGTGCACCTCACTTCGGAGGTATATTCGAAAGTGGTATAAAATCTACTAAATATCATTTAAAACGCGTCGTAGGCTCTCAAGTTCTCACTCTTGAAGAATTCTTTACAATATTAGCAAAGATAGAAGCGTTATTGAATTCGCGGCCACTTTGTACGCTTTCGACTGATCCTTGTGAGTCTGACGTACTGACTCCAGGACATTTTCTTACGGGAGGCCCTTTAGTAGCTTTACCCGAAGAACCTCTAAGTGAAAACTCGTGCCCTCGCTCTCGTTGGGAGATGCTTAAAATGATAACCCAAAGTTTCTGGCGTGTTTGGCAGCGTGATTACCTTCATACGCTGCAACAAAAGGTTAAATGGTTTTTGAACCAACCTAACGTAAAAGTTAATGATGTAGTCATTGTTAATGAACCAAATCTTCCGCCTATGTTCTGGAAGTTAGCTCGCGTGGAACAAGTACATACCGGTTCTGATCAGATTGTTAGAGTAGTCACTCTCCGCACCGCTAACGGAAAGACTTTTCGTAGGCCAGTGGTAAAGGTTTGTCCTTTACCGTTTAATTAAACTTTATCATTTTAACTGAAATGTATATGCACCTTCTACTTCATCATATTATTCATAGGTCTTAACTTATGTATATACATTTCAAATTATGTTTCCCTAACTGAGCACAACTTTTGATTTTCGAAACTGCATACTTCGTGAAACCCTTGTGGATTTCAGGTGGGGGGAAAATGTACAGACATTAACCAATTACCTCCCGCCAATTCATTTACATGTCATCACCCGATCTCATTACGCCCTGTGATTGGCTGATCGACACACACTGTCGGCGCGGGATACGCTTCCCGAAAACACGTCACTTCGACTTCGAGTGAGAAAGTGGAAAGTCACCCCGTAAACATGGCCGCATAAAATAACCGCGCGTGTGTTAATTTAATCAAAATTTACGGACCTCTGACGGTGTAACTGACCGATATGTCAACCCGGACCATGGTTCATTAAGAAGCGGAAATTCAGTGGAGCCACAGGATTCTACAAGCATCAAAAGGACAACCGTCGCCGGCGACCAGCACACTGTTCGGGCGTGTCCTACCTGTCCCCCTGGATCCAGGTTAGTGCTGTTAGTTTTCTTCCCATTGGAATCCGCAAGGGCTAATCGAAGGGTTAATCGGAGAATGCAGTAACCGTTCCAGAGGTTCCCGGCATCCCCTTGGATGCCAACCCCACACACCCTGGTGCCTTCTGTTAGGATTGAATCTCCCCCTTGGGAGAACCCACACATCCTTTCCGGCACCATCTTGTGGGGCCGTGAGCTCCCCCTTGGGAGTTCATTCAAATATACTTAGTTATTTTATTATATTTTTGAAAGTTTCTAGTTTTAGGTTCTTTATAAAGTGTTGATATATATGTTTATACTTTAAGAGATAGAATATTATAATATATAAAGTGTATTCTAAACTTACGTTGTGTAACTTCATAAGCACGTCTTGTATGAGTCTTTCGGAAGTCTTTTGAGAGTTTCGGAATACAGAATTCAGAGGAGTTCACCTCCAACTCCGTCTCAAAATGTATTAATAGAGACCATCGCTTGTTCACCGATAAAGAAAACATCGTGAGGAAACCTGCACGCCTGATGAGATGAAAAGTTTTTGAGTGTGTGAAGTTCACCAACCCGCATTGGGCCAGCGCATCGGTGAACTATGGCCCAAAACCCTCCTCGCCTGATTGCAAGGAGACCCGTGTGGGAGATATAAGGTTGATATTATAGTATGCACAAAAACGAAGATACATACAAGAATAAACATAGACAAGTTCGCTCTGGAGTCTGGACTAACCCAGATAACATAATAATTTGACTATCCGGACTTCGGAGACTAAGGCTGTGTTTCCACCAGAGATGTGCGAGGATGCGTAGCGAGGGATGTGTTTTTGAAGAACCAATAGAATTGCTTCATTTACCTAGCCTCTAGCTAGGTTTTTTTACGTACAAGACAAGCGAAAGAGTGTGCGAGAAATGTTTTACGAGGGATGTGTTACGAGGAATGTGTTGCGAGGTTTGAGTCCTGTAGCCAGTCCATAGACACATTACACAGTTTCGCAACGCATCCTCTACGCATTTTCACAGCTCCGCTACACATCCTCGTACGACACATTTTCCTCGCACAGCTTTGGTGAAAACGCCAACACATTTCCACAGCACAGCTACACATCCTCGAACGACACATTTCCCTCGCACATCTCTGGTGGAAACGCAGCCTTAAGATTGTGTCGGTGCAAACTTGCTAGTAGTTACACGCATGTATCCCTTCCTAATCATTCTAATATTAATAGAGACCGGTTAGGAAGAGCAATTGCTGCTCACCTATATTTAAATTGCGCCTGAGGTTGTTATCTCACTTCGATTGAGATAAATATCAAGTTGTCGATAAGGTTCCGCCTTGACACCTTTTCTGTTTCTATAATTATTTAAAATAAAGGACATGTCCGGAAGTAGTCCAAAAAAATTGGAAACTACGAAATAGAAGTCAGTGTTCGCCTGCGCAGTACAGGGGTGCGGTCCCCACCATGGTTCAGGCCTTGTCGTGGCGGTGGGGCTCAGCACCTTGGGCGAAGCTAATTGGGCCGAGGGGGCTCTTTGTACCCCTCTTATAAGGAGAGGGGACAGAAGAGCAGGGGGCAAGGGGTGAGAATGGGAACCTCACCCCATTGTACTGTCCCGACGTTGGGAGGGGTTGGTCTGTGGTGCGGGACAACCCCTTTGTGGAGGTGGCGTCGGTCCCTTGCGGGACTGACTAGCCGTCGAGGTGCCCTGTTTGTTTTCTAGATCCGGGGCACCTCACCAAAAGCGGCATTGGGGGCACTCGCCGGGTTTTAGTGGGTAGAGCTGCGGCCATTTACCAGCTGTCGGGCGCAGCGAGTCCCACATACCCGCGTGGGGAGACCCACTCCCCCGCGGGATGCCACAGAGCATTTCCCGGCGTTAAAGAAAAAAAAAGAAAAAAAACAGGGGTGCGGTGGCGGGCGCGGGCAGCGTGATAGTTACACTTGAGGAAAAATGCGCACTAGACAGTTCTTGAGATATGTAACATCATAATGGCCTTTGAGCAGGGGGAGCTGGAGACGATCTAGAATGGTCAAACTAACTGCCCGGCCGCTAATAACCCCCCCCCCCCTCTACATCGTGCCTTACAGGCCTAGGTTTCCATCCTGAGCCCGACAAGGACATAGGGGCGCTACTGGAGGCGCATTAAGTAGCGCATCCTGTACACCCCCGTTCGTCGCCCGTGGGAGGAGGCCTCGTCGGCGGCCTCTTCTCTAACCCGCTCGTTGGCCTCCTTCTCCTACATTACTTCCTCGCAGAAGGAGATCATCCCCACCCAACTTGGGGTTCTGAAGAGACCCGAGTTGGGACGTCCCATCCACGTAGCCTTCTGCCTAAGTTATAATTATTGTGGTTATAATAAGATACTCTGTAGTCTGTAATCGTAGCGAATGAAAGTTAGGTATAGGTGTACTTATATTTTTATATAGAAGAAAATATAGGCTACTTTATTAATTACTTGTATAATATTATTATCTCATTGTTATTACGAAGTTTTTTAGGGAAATAGCAAAAATGTTAGTCGACATCACAGGAGACCGAAGAGCTGGCAGCTACCTCGCATAAAGAATTAGTCTAGCTATTCAAAGGGGTTCCCCCTTTGAATAGCTAGACTGCTGCCAGTATCTTCGGAACCTTGCCTAAAGTGACCCCTTTTTAATATTTTTTTTTTTTTATATATTTTTAAGGTTTTTAGTTTTAGGTTGTTTATATATATGAAAGGGTGCTAAAAATATATATTTTAATTATTACATAAAATTAAAGAATTTAATTTAAAACCCTTAAATCTCATCACCATCGGTGTCCTTTTTCTTCTTTTAGATAGTTAATTACTACTATTAAACATGTCATTTTTTTTTTCAAAAATTGAAAAAAAAACAAGTTACTATTAAAAATCTCAAAGCTAAGACTGCATTTAAATGATTTAGCTCTCTGAAAAGTGTGGATATAGCATTCGCAGACATATTATATTATGTCGTTTCGAGTCAATTCTAATTTCTACCGGCAATTTAAATTTGGTGTAGTGACGCTCTTGCACCAACACAAGAGGCATCAATTTAGTATTATTAAAATCGCTTCAGGAGCGTCTGTGGTAAAAAAAAACTCATCCCAAGTTTTCGGTTATTTGGTCAATTTATGAATGTAACCATTTTCATGTATATTTGATTTGAAGATATGTTTTAATTTAAAAGGAAAAAATACATTATTTATATTCGTGCGAATGTAAAGAAATGCCCAATGGCTATCTTATCCGTTTGTTATTTTTAAATGTTTGTTTCAGTTTCGTTTCGCCACAACTAGAGACAAATGGTACATATCCTTCGCCATACTATTCTCCACAATATGCGGATCCATGACTCCGATAAACACGCTGTTGTTCTCCGCCTTATTACAAAGCATGGTCGACTTCGGCATATCCGTCATCATGGGACAGCCAGACGGGGACGCCTTCTTGGAGGCGGTCCAAAGATTCGCCATCCTCAACAGTGCGGTGGGAGTGCTGCTGTTAGTGCTGTCCTACGGTACAACAGTCTTAATGAATACTTCAGCGTTTAATCAGGTAAGCATAAGCTAATACGAAGTCTAAAATGTTTAAGTTAATAATTTCAACATATTTTATAAAATATCTAACGGACCCAGGAGACGTTGTCCTGTATAAAATATGTTGTAGTCGACCGAATTGCGACACACAAAAATATCACTAAAATCGATTCAACCGTTTAGGAGAAGTTCAGTAACAGACACACGCACGGAAGAATTATATACCTTGATAAAGAATTATATTATTAATAACTACCATAGATAATACACTAATATATGGTAATGACTACCTTCATTACCAAAGGTGACAATTGTGTGTTTGTATACCAGATGGGAATACCGGACAGACTAGTCATCATCATCCGCGACTACCTGACTAACCGGCATTTCAGATATAGGGTTGAGGGCACACTGTCCTCTCGGAGGCCCCTGAGGGCCGGTGTACCTCAGGGATCGGTACTATCCCCGACCCTATACAATCTATATACGTCAGATATTCCGAGAAATCGGAATACGAAATTGGCACTATTCGCCGACGACACTGCACTGTACGTGACCCACCCGTCAGCTGCCAGGGCCTCTGTCTTCCTTCAGCGATCCGTCACCGAACTAGGCGAGTGGTTCGCTAAATGGAGAATAGAGATAAACCCGGAAAAAAGTAACGCCATTCAATTCACGCGAAGAAGGGCCACACTCAGACAGCGGCGTCGGACAATGGCGCCAATTAAATTAAACAATACAGAAATCCCTAGAGTAGGGCAGGTCAAATACCTGGGGGTCACCCTCGATAGGTCGATGTCGTTTAGACCACATATAAAATCAGTAGTTAAGAAGGCCAAATACGTGATGAGCCGTCTATACTACCTGATTAATAAAAATAGCAAGATGCCCCTCAGGCACAAGCTAACGCTGTATAAGGCATGCATCAGACCCATACTGTCGTATTCCTGTGTTGCATTCGGGCATGTGACACAGAAACGACTGTATGCATTACAAAAAGTACAAAACAAATTCTTACGCATGGCAACCGGTTGCCCGTGGTACGTAAGAAACATGGACCTTCATAGAGACCTCAGGTTAGACTCGATCAAGGGCCACTTCAAAGCGATGTCAGAACGTCACTTTGAAAAGGCAGTCCTCCACCCGAACCCGCTCATCGTGAGCGCGGCGAACTACACCCCAGATAGCTTAGCTCCTGATAGGCGTAGGCTACCTAAGAACATAATAACTGATCCAGCTGACGAAATTTCGCAGCTGCTAATGCGCGACGCAAAAGCGCGACGCGAACTACAACACTCACTCCGCAATACAACACCCGGGGTTAGACACACACGCACACCGCCTGGGCCCCGGGGCCCGGAGCGACGTCGTTCCCTACACATCGATATCAAATCGATCCGGATCGATCGCGATAATTTAGGCTCGAACCCAACACGAGTCGACATCAACCCAGACCGCGATAACAACGGTAGCACTTCGCTACCGTCTGATTATACGGGTATCGTGCGCGACCCACCTCCCCCACTTGAGGGTGAGGAGAGGGCCGGCCCTCACATTAATAGAACCGAGTTCAACTCGTCGACCGTATTGGGTTCGTTTAGTTCTAATAGAAAGTTAAAAAACATTAACGCGTCAGATAGGCGATGCCCACCGTGGGGTGTCGAGGGGGGCCCCGCCCAACAACCCTCAGCAAGACCTCCTGTGGCGGACGCTGCAACTTCGACCGGCGGAGTGAGCCCCAGTATCGCTGGCGCCATCTGCCGGGTCCTCACGCCAATGAGCCCACCCGGTAGGGGTAGACCGCCTGGGGCTCCACTCCACCCGACGGTGACGCGGCACAGTCCCGCCACTGATACACAACCGACGCCAGGAGGCCGTGTGGTCGCAGACTGCACGGTAGGCGGGGGGCAACCCCCCAATCAAAAGTGAGCCGAATGGGCTCACACTAATCCGTTGAAGCATTAGGGCCTTCGGGCCATTAGCATAGATCCATCCGAAAAAAAAAAAAAAAAAAAATGTGTGTTTGTGTGGTGTCTATGTTTCATAATCTTGACAGATTTAAAATAAATAATAATTAAGTAGATACTTCGATCAACAATAGCAACAATTTCAATCAAAAACAGTTGTCATTGTCGATCAAAGCTTAGATAGCATACTTTGTCATATAAAAACTAAATTCTGGCCTTATATTATTATATACCGGGTGTAATCGTTAAGTCGGGTTCAGGATGGAAACCTGGGCCCAGTATGACACGACGTCGCGGGGACTGCCTAAGCAGCCGGGCAGTCCCCCCTTAAGAGGAGTAGTCTGGCCTTCGCCGGGGCCAGCCTGTCGCTGAGGTGATCCTGTTGAATGCCTATCCGGGACCCTCAAATTAAAGCGGCTGAAGGCGCTCGCAGTGGTTTTAGTTTACGGGTAGGGCACTCCCAGGTGCGAGTCCCACATAGGGTCAGGATCTACCCGAGATCCTGGCTACATGCGTAAAAAGCATTTCCCTGCGATACCAAAAAAAAAAAAAAAAAAAAAAAAGGGTGTAATCGTTAAGTGTGCACAGGCGATTATTCCGTAACTAATACAGATATCAAAACCTTTAAACTGATTTCGAAAGTACTTTATCAAATAAGTAAAATGACAATAATAACTTATTAAATATAAAACGAGAAATGTCCAAAATTTTTACATCAAACTCTGCTATCTCTATTAATTTAAAACCGTATGTAATTGTTACGTAAACACTGGTGCAAAATAATAATAATAATAATCTACTATAAAAACCTAAAGGGGGCTTTAGTAAAACAGTAAGGTTTTTATAGTAGAGTAAAGTACTTAGCTAAGTTAAGTAGCTATAAATTCTGAAAGTGGAAGAAACTCTTGCAAGATCAAGGTAGTGCGGGGCCTGTTCTAGGCCGGGGGTTGCTCTGGCTACCTTATTAGCCACTGAAAAGAGATCTCATCCAACGTCAAACAATTGTAATTCTCATTTTAGGTGTACAGAATAAGACAAGAATATTTAAAAGCAGCTTTGAATCAAGATTTTGAATATTTCGATACGCACCAGACGGGAGATTTTGCCGCCAAAATGAATGGGTAAGTTAGAAGAAAGATATAGGTATAAGAGCATTCATAAAATTTAATAATAAAGGACTGTATTAATAGGGATTTCAGCTATATCAGTCAATGAACTGATTTAAATTATTCCTAAATCCTACCGTATAAAGTTTGTCATCATTTTATCGTTATCCGTTATCTGGCAATAAGGATTGTGCCAGATTACGTACTGGTGGAGTCCCGTCTGCAATGGTACCACCATCCTGCTTGTTTCTCCCGTCAAACAGCTTTGCTGTGTTTCTGAGAGAAGGGCAGTACAGACAGTGTTATCGCAAGCGCTGAGACATTTTGTCTTACTCTAAGGCCGCACCTGCGTGTATCGTCACAAAGCTTTGCGCCATGACACGATACTCGCAGATGTGACCGAGTATTATCGGCTATACTCGCGAACATACGAAGCTTCGGCTAGAATTACTTCGGCACGATACACGCAGGTGCGGCTGAAGCATTAGGATAGGCAACACGAATGAGTTCTGGACTAGTTCTAAGTATACTTTTTTTTTCTTTAACGCCGGGAAATGCTCTGAGGCATCCCGCGGGGGAGTAGGTCTCCCCACGCGGATATGTGGGACTCGCTGCGCATGACAGATGGTAAGTGGACGCAGCTCTACCCACTAAAACCCGGCGAGTGCCACCAATGCCGCCTTTGGTGAGGTGCCCCGGATCTAGTAAACAAACAGGGCACCTCGACGGCTAGTCAGTCCCGCAAGGGACCGATGCCACGTCCACAGAGAGGTTGTCCCGCACCACAGAACAACCCCTCCCAACGTCGGGACAGTACAATGGGGTGAGGTTCCCATCCTCACCCCCTGCTTGCCCTCTGCTCTTATGTCCCCTCTTCTTACAAGAGGGGTACAAAGAGCCCTCTTGGCCCAATTAGCTTCGCCCAAGGTGCAGCGGCTCACCCTAGGTTACTGAGCCCCACCGCCACGACAAGGCCTGAACCATGGTGGGGAGTTCCAAGTATACTCGTTTATGTTCATACGATGCTGACCACTTACCATCAGGTGGCTCCAGATTGCCTAATGATTTTAAATACAAAAACGTTACCTTTTAATGCAATATTGTGATCATCTATGACCATGTGATATTCTGGTAAGTGGCTTACCCAGAAGGTCGAAGGATCTCCCCTAAGCACGCTAAGGTAAATTTTCTTGTGATAATTAGGTAAATGATAGCATAAACAGTGGCATGGATAATATTACTTTTATATAAAAATCTTTTTGTTTACATCCCTTGGTAAAACAAGTTCTAGGGGCTAGGTGGGCGTGGTGTGGTTTTTTGAATATTTTTTATTGTCCTTAAAATCCAACCACAAGGTAGCTACAATCAAACGTTAAGATATATAATTGACTATCTGATCACTTATCAACACTATTATTATTTATTTCATTATATCTTTACTATCTCCACGTAACAAAAGAATGCATGTATCGCTACAATATATAATAACATATCATGCCCTTGAGCATGTCTAAGCTGTGGTATCTGTCCTCATTACAGTCACCGATTAGAAGCTAAATATCGGCTATAAATACATACAATACAAAAAATGTATCGTGTCTCTATTCATAAAGTATAAAGAATTGAGACAGAACGAGGAAAGGAATGAAAAAAGGGCTGGTCACACTCAGGAACGGACGGCGGATGGGCTAATAAGGTTCAAGAGTGGAGGCCACGCGCACAAAATGGCCGCATGACATTGACATTTTGCAGTGTGTTCGACGATTGTCAAACACACTGAAATTTTGTTTAACAAATATTGCATAATCTTATATAAATAAATCTAATTCAGAGATTTTACCTCATCGAAAAATATGCATAACGCGCATATAGAAATTTTCACTTCAAAAACATTCGGTGTAAAAGTATCTTACTAAACGTCAAATAAAACAACCAGTTTTTTTATCATAGAAGGGCAAAAGAGCAGCTTTTTGGCGACGATCGACGCCCATTTTCATCCGCAAAACCAAAGATCATGCAGATGTGTTGCCCCCTCCTTTCCCATATCCCCCCAATGAGCCACCGGAATGAAATAACTTTTGATATTATAGCAACATAACTATCATTTTGGTGAAATTCGCGTAAACATTAGAAAACACTATCTAATGCCGATTCCAAGGCTAGTCCACAAAGAAGAACCGGCGAAACAATCTCGATGAAACTAATCTATAAGACTTAAAAAAACTGTTATACGTCTAAAATACGCGGAAAGTGTTGATTTTTCAAAACTGTTCTTTTACAATGCACTGGCGCGAAAAAATTTTTCATCATATAATTATTTTTTCAGCGACGTGGTCAAACTTGAAGATGGTATTGGTGAAAAGCTTGGAATGTTGATATTTTACCAAGCAGCCTTCTTCAGTTCCATCATCATGGCGCTAATAAAGGGCTGGAAGCTGGCATTGCTGTGTCTCGTCACATTCCCCATTACTCTATTTCTTGTCGGAATGGCCGGACTGGTAATATTTTAGTACTACAATATAAATTTATGATGAACGCAATTTTAACGTACTATATATAGTAACACTATGAACGTTACCATAAGCGCGGTTGACGCTACTTCACCCCCGCGCACCGATTCCCCTCTAACATAGTCACGGGATATGGCGGTGTGATGGCGGGAAGCATCGGGACGCGCGGTTGTGTTTTTTTGGTTTCCCGTTAATTAATTGTTATTTTGTGTTTTGTCCATTCGGGGTGGTTTTCTATAGTGTTTATTTTAAAAACTTGATCTTTATATATTGTGATTGGTTGGCGAATCTTATGGAGTACCGTTCTGGAGTGGTTTTCTTACTAGGGCTGTACTGGCGGTTTTCTATAGTGTTTGTTTTAAAAACTTAATCTGTGTAATATATAATGTGATTGTTTGGCGAATATTGTGGTGGACTGCCTTGTGTGGATGGAATGGGGAATGATAGTTGATTGATGGGGGCTAGAGGGGCGAAGCCGCGCTCCTTGGGGTTTCCCGCCATTTCTACGTATTACAGACCGAATAATTGTATTTTGTATGGCTAATAGCCTAGTAGCTAATGCCTTTAAATGAAAATAATATAATAAATCACGGGATATTTGAAAATGGCTAGTTCTAGAATAGCCTAACTTTTTTTTGTTCTAGTGTAATTCTTAGCTGGTTTTCCACGAACCACTGTTGGACCCTAGAATCGCCTAAAGTAGTCCGCGAAGCTATCCGATGAATATTAAAAAAGCGGCCGAGTGCAAGTCGGACTCGCCCATGAAGGGTTCCGTAGAAGGAAATAACATAATATACAAGTTCTTGTAAGCGTAAAATTAAGGGTAAGCGCAGTCGGGAACCTGTCCCCCGCACGCTCCGCACCCGCTACCGATCAAGACACGCCCCGCGCGAAATATAATTATTATTTACTTAGGCACCTATTACAGATTTATTATTACAAAATAATGCATAAGGTTTATGTTTATGAAATTAAATGTTTTTTTTTTATATATTTGAGTTGATTGAATGAAAGGTAAATTGCGGCTTACGATTTATGACGTAATAAAAAACTACTTACTAGATCTCGTTCAAACCAATTTTTGATGGAAGTTTGCGTGGCATTACATCATACATCATATATATTTTTTAGTTTTATCATTCTCTTATTTTAAAAGTTACAGGGGGGAGGCACATTTTACCACTTTGGAAGTGTCTCTGGCGGAAACTATTCAGTTTAGAAAAAAATTATATAGAAACCTCTATCATTTTTGAAGACCAATCCATAGATACCCCCCCCCCCCCTCATGTATGGGTTTGATGAAAAAAATATGAGTTTCAGTTCTAAGTATGGGTAAACTCAAAATTTTTTGTTTTTATTTTCTATTTTTGTGTGAAAATCTTGATGCGGTTCAAGGAATACATCCACTTACCAAGTTTCAACAGTTATAGTTCCTATAGTTTCAGAAAGAAGTGGCTCTGACATACGGACGGAAGGACAGACAGACAGACATGACGAATCCATAAGGGTTCCGTTTTTTTTCCTTTTGGCTACGGAACCCTAAAAATGACGAGTCAACATATCACGTGGTTTTGAAATTTCAAAACGGATTGAACCCTTTTTTTATTTCATCATCATCATTATTGGCCACTGCTAAGCATAGGATAGCATATTTATTTAGATACTGTGTATCTATTATCTTCAAGCTGTTGGTTTTCCAAGACAAGTCAAGTGGTAATTCATCCCACTGGTGAATGATAATGAGGAATTATTTTAAAAATATATATTTTGAATGTCCAAGTATTTATACATAATATACCTATAATATATACATATATTATATGTATAACGCTATATGTTTTTATTTTAACTTGTGTTTCGAATCATTGACGGCTGACTGCCCGAGTGGTCCGGCTACTGGACATTTTACGCAGCGGTCGCGGGTTCGAATCCTGCTAAGTGCAGATATTTTTTATGATGAATATAGATGTTGTATTTCTATTATTTTCCTAAGTTTATTTCCGTTCCTAGTTAACACAAGAACCTACCACGGGACCAGGTTAACACGGTGTGATTGTTGGCTAATTTCTATTTATTTAATCGTTATATTCTGTACCAATTGTTTTCTTTACTTTACTTCTTTACTATATTATAATAATGATTAACTATTATTTTAGCTTGTTAGGAACTTGTGAAGACGTAGGAAACAAATACTTGTTTATTAACTAATTTATTAATTTATTATTAGATCCACCAACAAGGATTGGACACATTGTTTATTCTTTTACGCCGGGAAATGCTCTGAGGCAACCCGCGGGGGTGTGGGTCTCCCCAGGCGGGTATGTGGGAGTCACTGCGCCTGAAAGGTGGTAAGGTGGACGCAGCTCTACCCACTAAAACCCGGCGAGTGCCACCAACGCCGCCTTTGGTGAGGTGCCCCGGATCTAATGAGCAAACAGCAAACTCGACTGCTAGTCTGCAGTCCCCAAGGGACAGACGCCACCTCCACAGAGGGGTTGTCCCGCACCACAGAACAACCCCTCCCAACGTCGGTATAGTACAATGGGGTGAGGTTCCCATCATCGCCCCCTTGTCCCCCTGCTTTTTTGTCCCCTCTTCTTATAAGAGGGGTACAAAGAGCAGCTCCCTCGGCTCAATTTGCTTCACCCAAGGTGCTGGGTTTACCTTAGGCTACTGAGCCCCACCGCCAGTACAAGGCTTGAACCATGGTGGGGAGGAAAACAAATACCCTTGATATATTATCAGAAATAAATTTTGTCCCTTCAGATCGCTTCAAGACTCTCCAAGAAGGAATCTGTAGCAGCTGGCAAGGCTGGGGCCATAGCCGAAGAGATCCTATCCTCCATACGGACGGTATACGCATTCAGTGGCCAACAGAAGGAGTTAGAAAGATATGAAGGCTATTTGGGAGAATCCAGATCTATAAATATTAAAAAAGGTGTGAATATCTAAGATTATTTTAGTTTAAAAAATAGTTGTTCCCGTTAAAGCATATCTCGGATATTTGGCGCCAAATTGCGTCTTAATTTTTTTTCTCCCAGCTTGAAAATTTTAAGTTTACAATACAACGTAGTTTTGTGTTTTATATTTTTTTTTGTTTTAGGTATTTTCAACGGCTTGGCTATGGGCATGTTATTCTTCTGTATTTTCTCTTCTTACGCATTATCCTTCTGGTTCGGTTACAAACTGATGGTAGAAGAACCGGAGACCTACAACGTTGAAACCATGATTGCCGTAAGTACATTGTGTCGAGATATTTCTTACATGCTGAATAATTTAGAACATTGCTTTACTAGATGGAGTTTTTCGTATATAATGCCAAAAATATAGAGGAAACGCTACTTATTCTTTGTTTTAGCGAAAAATGTGATCAATGTTTTGTGACTGATGTTTATTTAAATTGCTAGGAACGTCATTTTAAGGGCGCGGCTCCACCGTGGCGCACGGTGTGCACGGGCACATGGCGCATTTTAGGTGCGTGGCCGTGGGTTAATTTTGATAGACAACTTTGGTCGACGTTTTTACTGCGGTACACGCTAGACACGAATATGTATAGCGTTAGACTCTCCGTGAGCCGTGTTCGGGCATGCTATTGACACGTAGATTGACACATCGAGGGTTAATATTCATGCATAACGTGTGCTGCAGTGAAAACGTCGACCCACGTTGTATTACCAATGAACCCACGCAGCTAAAGTGCGCCGCGTGCCCGTGCACAGCGTGCGCCGCGATGGAGCCGCGCCCTTAATGTCGTAAAGTCTTAAAAATCCGGTGACTTACTATAGCGCCACATTCCTACAAATATAATAAATATGAACGTTTCGTTGTTTTTACTCGTAAAAGTCTGAACAAATGAAGATTAAAATAGGCATACGTATAATAGCTCATTACCTACATTTGCCAAAAACTGAAGTTCACGCGGCCGACGTTGCGTTTAGAAGCTTTACAGTTACATTATATCTTATATCAGACTAAACATACATTAGAAGTGGACGGATTTTAGGCTATGATATCTTTTTCAACAGACTATAGAAGTGAAAAATATTTGTGCAGGTATTCTTCGGTGTGATGATGGGTTCAGCCAACTTCGGCATATCCTCCACCCTGATGGAGGTGTTCGGTGTGGCGAAGGGCGCGGGAGCACAGATCTTTAACCTCATCGACAACGTGCCCACCATAAACCCCCTCCTCAACCGGGGCATCATCCCGCCCAGTGTGGAAGGCACCATCGAGTTCAAGAACGTTACTTTCCATTACCCGTCTCGACCTGATGTTCCAGTGAGTATATTTTAGAAGGTTTTTGTGAGAGGTTGGTAAGTGAACCGATAGGCATAAAATCGAAAGCTGTGAGCGTGACTAATAAAGGGCAGGATTTTTTTGCATAGGACCAAACGAGCAGCCTTTTGGCGACTATCGACGCCCATACACATCCGCACATCCAGAAATTATACAGATACGTGGCCGTCCTTATCCCTATCCCCCAATCGGCCACCGGAAACTCACAAACGAAACGTCGCACGAAACGCGACAGTATAGCTGTTACTTGACGCCGGTGCTATGTGAGCGAGAGGTACCCCGGTCGTGCCGGCCCAAATTGGCTCCAAAGCAGCGGCTCAATACCTTTTAAACGACATACTCTTACTTATTTCTGACGATGGAACAAGAATTATCACATAGTAATAGTGATTCTACTCTCCTATCGAAACACATCGTAAGTCACAGCAGTTTCAAGTGCGACAGAGGTCAGGGTCGTGTAGTATATTTACTTTGACTCGGGACTTAGGATGTCGCGTATGGGGTGGTAGGACCCGTGATACGACCAGATAGAAGTAGGGGTTCGAAATAAGATGCTGTAGGGGTACCTTATTTTAAAGCCGAAAATTTTCTTCAGCTAACCCACGTTCCGATAGCGTATTTGTACGGTAGGGAATGACACTGGCCTGACTGGTGACTCCTGGCGAAGATGGCTGTACACGGGGAGATCTCCACCGGTATTCAATGCCGGTAATTCAGCCGGTTGTTGTGTTCTTAGATATAGAAATTTAGTAAATTCTCAGCGGAATTTAAGCCGTGTTTTATTTTCGAGGATTAGCCTCGAGAGTCGGCGGCGATGTCCCCAGACTGACGTTGACAAGCCCGGAAGTCAAAAACGCATATCCTGACCACATCCGATCCATCGTTCAAAAATCAACATCCCGTTCTACAGTTAAATGTCAAACTAACTTTATAATTAGTTAAGTTTTAATTTAGACATTTTGTTATTTTAGTTTAAAGATTAGATTAAATTATTAGATTTAGGATTATTAATTATAACAGGTAAATTGATTTTATTTAAGAGAGATATCTATTACAAAACAATTATCGGATTTCATAGCGAGATCTATTGAGTAAATTAGAAATATGACGTCAATAGGTCGATGAACAGTCAATCGTTAACGTCGGTCAAGGATAGCAATGCCATTATTTATTGGTAGTGTTAAGTTTAAAACTTATTTATTATTATATTATTTAATTATCAGCTTAAATTTAGGTAACGTGCAAGCGCAACGTTACAAAGAACTGGCATTTCCTCTGAAATATTTTGATTCTGGACTTAGAACTTAGGAACTATGGCCTTCGCCGTTTCGTGTAGCGTCCATTCAATTGACCAGCTGGCCGACGAGTCTTTCTTATATTGATAGCTATCCATTCAACCATGAGTACTATAATATTTATGTTAACGAGACTGAAGTCCAAAGACTGAAGTCGTGAACAAGGCATTCGTAAATAATGCCAAAATGTCGAGCTCAGCCAAATCAAAGTAAAATCATAATATATGTGGCTTTTTAAATAGTTTAAATAGTGAAAATAACCGTATTAATAAAAAAGAAATCTTACTGCTTTAATTTGTTCAGATTATTTATATGACTTTTATATGTAGGTGCTGAAGGGAATCAATTTGAAGATCCAACAAGGCCAGTCCGTGGCGCTGGTGGGCCACTCAGGCTGCGGCAAGTCCACCATCATCCAGCTCATCTCCAGATACTACGATGTAGTCAGCGGCGGCGTGAGTATTATTTGTTTATGTACATAGAGCATATTATATCCGAAGTAATGCGAGTCCTTATTTCAAATATCTGTGTGCGAGCTATAAAATTCCGAAACTGGTCAGTGATTTGTCACTGATGTAATAGTAATTCAACCAACCAGATATCTGTATTTGTGTCCCATCGCCTAATCATCCATCAATGGCCATCAGTCGGCCAATCAGAGCGCAGAACCGGCGCAGCGTCTCAGAACAAATTTAGCGGAATTTGTTTCCATAACAAACACAACATTACCGCTCTATTCCGGTATGGATCTCTTCCTCGACAACAGGTGACGTATTGTAGTATTAGTATATAGTTCGCCTAAGCTAGGCAGGATTTTCATTCTTCGCCATACGTACCAACGTACGCGATTTTTACAAGGTTTTAGAAAAAACATTTTAAGTTTGCACCCATCCCTTTCCTCACATCGAGGTCGACCATCCTGGGTCACATTGCTCCAAATGGTTGGCTTTTTCAACATTTCCTGCTCCTCCTAAATCCTTCTGATTAAATTCGTTCCGGCTCCCAGTATTAACGTATCCCTCGGGCTTCATGTTAACAAAGGGGCGCCGCTGTCGATCGTGACTACACAGTAGCGGTGTGAACGAGTGGCTCATATCAAAAATATTATGTTCTCCAGGTGTCAGTAGACGGCAACGACGTGAGCAGCCTATCGGTGCGCTGGCTGCGGGCGCAGATCGGGCTGGTGGGGCAGGAGCCAGTGCTGTTCAACACAACGGTGCGAGAGAACATCCGCTACGGCCGCGCCTCAGCCAGCGACCAGGACATCGAGCACGTCGCCAAACAGGCCAACGCGCACGAGTTCATCATGAAGCTACCGCTGGTGAGTAGGTACTAGGTACCAGCAGCTACATTTATAGGGGCCAATATCAACACATTTGCATATAAAAATTAAAGGGGCCATTTCAAGATTAACGGGGCCTATATCAAAATAAATAAGAGCCAATGTCAAACTTAATAGAAGCCCATGTAAAAAATTACGATGGCCCATGTCAAAATTAACAAGAGTACCAGTAGTCTAGCTAATAGAAACCACTGTCTAAAGTAAACGAGGCCCATTTCAAAATTAGCGGAGCCCATATGAAAGTAACGGGATCCATGTAAAATTAACGGGAGCTCATGTCAAAAGTAACGGCGGCCCATGTCAAAATTAACGGGGATTACATGTTTTACAAAATTCATGGTGAAACTACCTCGGGTTTAGGTTTTAGTAGAAACAAAAAAATCGGTTGTCCGTAAAGTCGGTTTACTGACGTTAGTTGAACGTGACAACTTCATAAGAAAATGGAACGCCTCAGAGCGAGGTAACGCCGCATGCGTCGTGTTTTTTCGTTCGTGCAGCCGGCTCCATCGAATTATAAGACGTTGTCACGTCAAAAAAGTTTAATTTTGGACGTAGTGTAACTGTTTAAAAAATACAGAACCCTTAAGCCTATCTCAATTAAGTTCTATCATCACGTGCACAGCTTCATTACAATTGATTTAGCCACTTTATAATATTCATTTGATATACGAGGCCACTTGTAATTAGAGCAATCACTTTGTGAGAATAATTATTGTTAAGTGCAAATACAGAAAAGTTTAATAATGTTAATCGGTTGTCTGTAAAGTCGGCTTACTGACGATAGTTGAACGTGACAACGTCATAAGAAAATGGAACGCCTGACAGCGAGGTAACGCCGCATGCGTCATGTTTTTTTGTGCGATTCGTGCGGCGTGTGAAAAAATGTAAACATGTTTTTGACGTGACAACGTCTTATAATTCGATGGAGCCGGCTGCACGCACGACCATTCATAAAAGTATATTAGCATCAATAAATATGTATTCGCATTGCTTTATAGGGCTACGACACCCTGGTGGGCGAGCGCGGCGCTTCCCTCTCCGGTGGTCAGAAGCAGCGTATTGCCATCGCGCGGGCGTTGGTACGGAATCCCCGCATATTGCTGCTTGATGAAGCCACCAGCGCCCTGGACACCGCCTCCGAAGCCAAAGTACAGGCGGCCCTGGATAAGGTGATACAAGTTGTAGTAAATGATTGTGTATATTAGGCGTATTAAAGGGCGTGGACTGTATATAATTGATTTATTTGTAATTGAGAACATCCAAATGCCCGTATGCGATGCAACAGCTGATGGTTTTTTTCGGATGGATCTATGCCAATGGCCACAAGGCCCTAATGCTTCATCTGACTGTTGTGAGCCGATTTGGCTCACTTAAGATTGATCATTAGTGGGGGGTTGCCCCGTCAACCGTGAAGTCTATGACCCCACGGCCTCCTAGCGTCGGGTTGGAGGGCCAGCTGATGGTAGTCTGACTCGTTCGCTTCTCGTGCGCCGCTCAATACTCCTCTCGTGCATTGTCCCACCCTCGAAGAGCTCGACCATCGTCATGCGTCGTCCCGACGAGACCCGAATAGTTGCGATAGGCGCCAACATACTCCCCAAGTTGATTTCTCTCGTCAATAGGTAGAGGGCAGAGGCAGTTGAAGGCACGATCGATATAAAAATAATCATCGTCAATCCGTATACGGCTGTAAATCTAAGTAATAAATAAAAATCTTAAGCAAAAGGTGGAATAAAATTATATACAAAGAGTCAAGGACGGTGGCGTAGCGGGGCATCACGATATGAGTGTCTGTCGGCATTCTACTGCCAAGGGCCGCTAACGAATGTTTCACTTTAAAAACGTTGTGTACAAATACAAAACCAAAATGTCGGCAAACAAAATTAAAATACGTTCACATAAATGGCGGTTTTTGGAATCTGTGTCTGTCTTTTGCCTAGAAGTGTCCAAAACAGCGTTATGTATTCGATGATTTGTAGGAATCTATAGCTTTTTTACACTTTCATATGTGTTCCTTGATATTTTTATTCAAAAGATAAGTCTACTCGAGATATAACATACTAAGTATCCAGTTTAATAATAACCTTTCGGATAAAAGCAATATTAATTTTAAACTTTAAATATTAAATTTTCAGGCCCAAGAAGGCAGGACAACAGTGGTCGTAGCGCACCGACTGTCGACGATACGTAACGTGGACAACATCTTCGTGTTCAAGAGCGGCGACGTCGTGGAGAGCGGCAACCACGACGAGCTGATGAAGAAGAAGGGGCACTACTATGACATGATCATGCTGCAATCATCGCCAGAATTGAATGACTTGGGTTAGTGGAATTGCCATACAGAATGTCGAAGTAATAACATCATATTTTGTAAATTCATTAAAAAGTATATTAAGAAATGCCTTAGACCAAGCAGGGTAACCTGGGCCTGCGGGCAACGAACGGGGGAGGTGCTACTTAATGCACCGCCTACGCAGTAACGCCCCTGTGCTTGTGTCGGGCTCAGGATTGGAACCTGGGTCTGTATGGCACGTCGTTATGGGGACCGCTAGTAGCGGCCTGGAAATCCGAGGAGTAGTCTGGCCTTCGCCGGAGCCAGCGTGTCGCTGGGGTGATCCTCACTGTTGCCTGTATATCCGGGACCCTCAAAAAGCGGCTGAAGGCGCTCGCAGTGGTTTTGGTTAGGGTGGGCACTCCCGGTGCGAGTCCCACATTGAGTCAGGATCTACCCGAAGATCCTGGCTGCATCCATAAGGATTTCCTTGCGATAAAAAAGGCAATTAGGGCCTCGTTCTTGCAGGTTACGCTTGACCGAAAAAAATATGAAAATGCATTACGTATTAATGACGTAATGTCAAACCAGTTCTACCAAAATCACATGAATTTCGCAAAGGCAAAGGGTATTTCTTATGTCCGGTACCTGACAAAGATCTACTGCCTAGAGGCACCTCGCAATGCTTACCCGCCAGCAACCATACATTAGCTAAAGCTGCTCTTATTGATAGTTTTAGTCACGATAAGTGCAGCTTTCTGTAGCAAGAAGACGCCTGCCTATGCCAAATATTTTATATGACAGATGGCTACGTATGAATTTATATTTATTTTAATAAACTAATTAAATATAAATTACAGATGAGAAGAATCATCTTGAACGGATGACGTCAGTTATGAGCGAAAAAGATGAAGACGATTTTGTCGCCACAAAAATAGAGGTAAATCTTCTTCTTCTTGTAAATCGCTTACGCGCGGATTTGCCAATGTCAAATGCAATTTTGAAACAACACCTATGTTTATTATAACTTACTTTAGCCATGATCAAAACGCTGTACTTATATTAATGTACTATGATGGTGTGCCACGTAGGCTAAGAATAAATATTAATGTTTATAATAGTATAAAAGTAAGTATTTTATCCCCCGACGCAAAAAGGGTTAAATTTGTTTGACTCTTAAACAAGTCAACCGATTTAAGAACAATCGGTTTAGTCGTTTCAATTTTTGTAACTCCTTTGTTTTGCGTTGGGTTTTTTTTGTTTTTTATTTTATTTTTCCGTTGGTGAGTCTAAAGACAAAATACTGATATTTCAGGACGCCCCTGCGGCAACAGTCGATGAGGTAGTGTCCTTCTGGAAGGTGATCAAGTTAAACAGCCCCGAGTGGAAGTCGATAACAGCCGCTAGCTCATGTTCCCTAGTCAGTGGTTTCGCTATGCCCCTACTCGGTCTCATCCTGGGCGACTTTATGGGTGTAAGTATTACCATTTGTACGTACCCATATAATGATTTTATTAGTCCATAGTATAAAAGTATCGAAAATATCTACAACCAATTTTTTTCCAACTAAATACTTGAGGGTTTACCGCTGGAAGAGAAGCGCTTGTATCATGTGAAGATTAAGCAATAAGCCACTTTATAAAGTATTATAAAGTGGAGGATTGGAGCAACGATGGTTTAGTGGGTGGCTCGGCCTCTTGAGTGAGAGCCGAGAGGTCCGAGTTCAATCCTGACCCCTATGATGCCATGAAGTGGGTCAAAATTTCTACGTGGAGCTGAACATGAGACTATCACTTGCTCACCGGTGAAGGAAACATCGTGAAGAACCTGCATGCCTGATGAGATTCAAAGTCTTTGAAGGTGTGTGAAGTTCACCAACCCGCATTGGGCCAGCGCATCGGTGAACTATGGCTTAACACTCTTCTCGCCTGATTTCGAGGAGGAGACTCGTGCCCAGCAGTGGGACATATTATTATATTATTTTTATAAAGTGAAGTTTATTTGTTTTTCTCTCTAATCTAAGGAACTACTAATTGGATTAATAAATATATTTTTGTATTAGATTGCCCAATTATTTTTATGATACGCATTTCTAATTCAGAGGAATATGTAACGTCCAGACTGCAGCATAAGCAATTATGCACATATGCATTTCCTTTGTATGTATGTAACGTATGCATTTCGCCAATAGTTAGTCTTTAATTATTAACGGTAAGGGTATGTTGCCCTGCCGTCACCTAATGTACACGCACTAAAAATAACAATAATATATGAAGTCCAGAAATACAAATCTTTAATTATCTCCCATAGGGCATACCTTTACAAATATATTGTTTTTGCGACGTGTGGGACCGTAGGGAACAAGGGACAGCTAGTTGTTATAATCATACAATTTCTCAGGTACTCTCCAATCCGAACCCCGATGAAGTATTGGAGGCAGTCCGCAGGTTCGCGCTCATTTTTGTCGGCATCGGAGCTGTCACTGGATTTACTAACTTCATTATGGTAATATTTTTGTTTAAATATAAGTAAAGTTTATGAATGTTTTAGGAAAGAAAAAATATTTAAGTCCCTTATCCTCTGGATAGCCAACACATGAATGAGTTGCCTGTGCTCTAGTTTATGTTCATGGGCGACGCTAACTGCTTACTACGTCTGCCAGTTTGCCTATTCAACTAAAAATTGCACATTCCAGGTGTTCATGTATGCGGTGGCGGGCGAGTACCTGACGGAGCGGCTCCGGAAGCTCATGTTCGAGAAGATGCTGCAGCAGGAAGTGGCCTTCTTCGACGACAAGAACAACTCCACCGGCGCTCTGTGCGCGCGCCTCTCGGGGGAGGCCGCCACGGTGCAGGGGGTGAGCGACTCATTTATTAACGCTGATGCGATGGCGGTGGATTTACTTAAACTTAAGTACTGGAATACTAGTACTACTACTGGGACAACGACTGTTCTTAGTTTTTTTAGTTGGCTACGAATGGCGAGGGATCGGTCTTCTTCCCCACCATGGTTCAGGCCTTGACGTGCTTGTGCGGCTCAGTAGTCTAGGGTGTGCCCAGCACCTTGGGCGAAGCTAATTGAGCCGAGGGGGCGAGGAGTACAAAGACCCTCCTTATAAGAAGAGGGGCTAAATAGTAGGGGGGCAAGGGGTGAGGACGGGAATCTCACCCTATTGCACTGTCCCAACGTTGGGAGGGGTTGTTCTGTAGTGCGGGACAAGACACCGACGCCACCTCTGTGCAGGTGGCGTCGGTGTCTTGGGGGACCGACTAGCCGTCGAGGTGCCCTGTTTGCTCAATAGATCCGGGGCACCTCACCAAAGGCGGAATTGGTGGCACTCGCCGTGTTTTAGTGTTTTTGTAGTTTTAGTTTCACCTTACGACACTCACTCACTCCCCGCGGGATGCCTCAGAGCATTTCCCGGCGTAAAAGAAAAAAAAAGTCCTCGATTTACTAGTTTAGATCCTTTTAAAAAGAAATGTTGATATTGCTCTTGCTTTATTTTATCGGGTTCTAATCTCTACGCGTACGGCAGAAGGAATGTATAGGACTTTAATCTGCTAAAAGCACCCAGTAGTCTTCACTGATCTGACAAATAATGTGTATTGGGTGGACGCGTGTCTTCTTCAGGTCCCCGGCGCGACAATGTACAACTGCAACAGACGGACAGATAAATCTAACAAAATTTTAATAATAGCTATACTAATTCCACCAACTTAGTTATCACACCGTTTCCAGGCCACCGGACAACGTATAGGCACGGTGCTGCAGGCGATGGGCACGTTCACGCTGGCGCTGGGGATCTCTCTGTACTACGAGTGGCGGCTGGGGCTGGTGGCGCTCACCTTCGTGCCGTTCATGGCTGCCATCCTCTACAAGGAAGGCCGGATGGTCAGCGCCGAGTCCTTTGGGGCTGCGAAGACTATGGAGTCCAGTTCGAAGGTACTTGTATATAGTGGGAAAGGCGGGCGATTTAAGTTTTGAAAAAAAAAAGTTATTTAACACTCCTTCATCATAATATTTCGGTCGTTCGATACACGATTACTTATATTTTGCTGCATTAAAAAAAATTGCAAAGATAGGTCAAAACTGAGAAGAAAAAACCATTTTATTTGAGTAATATCAGGTTCTGTACAATAAAACTTATACCGTAATAAACCTTGTAGAAAATGTCGTCGTCGTCGGTCGTCATAAATTATTTTTTTATAAATTCCCCTTCAATTAAATAAAGTACGGATGACCGAGCTTTGCTCGGTATTTTTTTTTTTTTAATAAAATGACATTTTCTAAAAATGATTCCTAGCTAGATCGATTTATCGCCCCCGAAACCCCCTATACACTAAATTTCATGAAAATCGTTGGAGCCGATTCCGAGATTCCAATTATATAATATATATATATATATATATATATATACAAGAATTGCTCATTTAAAGATATAAGATATGTGGTTTCACTCGCTGCCAAAGCGCTCGACGCGGTTACGAGCTCCATACTAAATTAAGTTCTCGGACAGCCCCGCCTTAACAGTATATCCGTAGGTACTAGTATAATATAGCAGAATGGAGAATTAAATATAAGAATTCATATTAAAGTAGTGGGGCATCAAGGCTTCACACCGTCATGCCGTTTGATGTCACGGTATTCGAGTCGATTTTACCGCCAATATCAAGATAGATGCTTAACATGAAAAAAAAAACGGCCAATTGCGAGTCGAACTCGTGCGCCGAGGGTTCCGTACCTACCCATTGTACTGACATAATATAATTGTTCTGATTTTTATTGGTGGTTAGTCCTCTAAATTGTCGTATTTGTGTCGTATTGTCGTATTTGTTGCTGTACATGAAATAGTGATAACAAACACCGGTACAAAGGTACTACTTATTCCATTAGTGGAATTTCTTCCAGTAGTCCTACCACAGGAGAGTTTGAGTGACAATTATTGCAATACCAGTGTGCACATTAATACTTCAAATATATAAAAAAATATACTTAATAAATACATAAACATTAAAGTTGATTATATGTTGTACGCACAAACATTAAAGAAACTCTTATTTTATTACTTTTTAGTTTAGTATTTTTGAAGTCGGTTTTAATTTTTTGTAAAATGTTTTTGCAAAAATCTAATTTATTTATTAGAATTTTTCCTTTATTTGTGCTGTAACCTTGCTTTTTGCTCGGTCCAAAATCTATAGGGTACTTCCGGTTGACCTAGATGTGTCGATTATGGTTAAAAGCTTACAGCACAAGTAAAGGGAAATTCACAAAAATAAAAATGTTGAAATTAAGGTACTTAGGTACTTAAATTTTGATACTTACAAGTTTTGCAAAAATCTAAATTTGCAGATCTTTTACGTGTTGACTATAGACCTTAGTATCTGGTATAAATTTCAACTTGCTAGGTCCACAAAAATTGGTGGTGACACACGGACAGACAGACTGACTGACGGATAGACGGACAATAGAGGGATCTATAAGGGTTCCGTTTCTAGTTTTTGAGGTACGCAATTCTAAAAATCGCTAAAAAGTAGTTTTATCAAGGTTATTTTGTTCAATTTACTCTTTAACATCTTAAATTACCACTGCCACTCATTAAGCCAGAAACGACAGCGGTAACCACCAAATGTGAAATGAAGGAGATTTTTTTTTATTTTTTTTTATTACTACACCTTTTTATTGACTTCTTTTTTGTTTTTTTGACGTATTTCCAGTGTACGAGTTACCTACGAAATAAAGATATTTTGATTGGATTTGATTTGATATAATCTCGAGAAGCCCGAGGGATACGTTGAAACTAACCTTCGGGCCTCTGATGAATTTATTCAGAAGAACTCTGAAGGAGAAGAAAATCTTTTCCAGTTTCCTCACCAATTAAAACAAAAGACAATGACAAATCAATGACAAATAAGCCAAGAAAAGACTGCAGCCCAGAAGAAGCCCAGCCCAAGGAGATATTAATCTAGTTTGTACTGTCCAGGTGGCAGTGGAAGCCGTGGCCAACGTCCGGACAGTAGCCTCCCTGGGCCGCGAGCAGGCCTTCTGCGAGGAGTACGGGAAGCTCCTCCTGCCCGCGCTCCACCTGGCCAAGCGCTCGGCCCACTGGCGCGGCATCGTGTTCGGCTGCTCTAGGGGACTCTTCAACTTCATCTACTCCGCCGCCATGTACTATGGGGGTATCCTCATGGTGTATAATGGCGTGGACTACGGGACCGTGCTCAAGTGAGTATATTAATAAGTAGGTATTCTAGCTTGTTAGTTGTTTAAAATTGGATTTACCATGCTTTTTTTTTATTATGTTCGATATTTCAGCATTGACCACGAATACCAATCTCAGTCTTGTGACTCGTGAGCAAGAAGCTCGCCAAACTTAAATAACCTCGTTAAATGATATATCGTCGTGACATTATGCGAAAATAAAAGTTAAATAATATGCAAACTGGGTGCTTTTTATGAAACTTTTTTTTAACATTGAAATATCGGGTAATAATCTAATAAAATGAGTTCTAAAAATAATAAAGCCTCGTTTTCGTATTCGTATGGACTTGCTTTGCTGTAAAATATCATCCTCATCATCATCATCAGCCTCTATCTGCCCACTGCTGAACATAGGTCTCCCTCAATGAATGCCAAGACAACTAATCTCATGCCACTCTCGCTCCCACATCCAACACGGACTGGCCAACGCACGGAGATCGTCTTCCTACCCGGTTAGTGGCCGATCAACATTTCGTCTACTTAAGATATAATGAAGTATAAATAATCGTAGGTACCTAAAATAACTAAGTGACATAACGACATCTAAAGGCCTGCGCAGATCGTGTAAAAATGTCCACCAAATACTTTATAGTTGTCACGGACGCATATCGTGTGCGGTCAGTGAAGGCTGAAGCGTACGCCTAGTTACGTTAGTTCTATTTTTTTCGGGTACTCCCCCGTACTTTTGTCGAGTCCAGTTTCTCGGTGCCCTCAGTAATTTGTAGACACTGGACAAAGGACTGTAGTCCTTTGTGTGCATTATTCGACAAAATTTATAAGAGATCTATATCGATGGACAAAAATGTACCTGAGGGACAGTACCTCGTCTGCACAGGCCTTAAAACCTCGCCTACCGCCTATGACCATTGCTGTAAAGTATCTGAAGGATCGTGAATGTAATAATCTTAAAAAAAATAGTAGTCTTTAATGTTATAATTAAAAATTCGCCCAAATATCAGACGCTTATAATAAAAATATCTTCCAGATCAACCCAGAGTCTGCTGATGGGCTCGTCGTCGGCCGCACAGGCGTTCGCGTTCGCGCCCAACTTCCAGAAGGGCATCAAGGCGGCGGGCCGCGTGCTCGTGTTGCTCGGTAGACAGTCCAAGATCACCGACCCTGACAAACCGGCGGTTGAAAATTTCGTAAGTGACGTTAATGTCTTCTTCTTCACCAATTTTAACTTTTGCAGAGATTTGCCAATGTCAAAATGGTATATTGTTGGAAACATTATGTTGAAATAAAACGTAAAAAAAATCACGTTCCGACACGTTTAATAAGATAAACATACTATTTAAAGTTTCGTACCCAAAGAGTAAAACGGGAACAATATTACTAAGTAATGGCATGTTGCTTTGCAGCCGAATTGGCCCGGCATGACCGGGCTGGTACCTCTCGCTCACATAATACCGCCGTAAAGAGACAGCTATACTGTCACGCTTCGTGTGGTTTGTAAGTTTCATTGGGGGGATAGAGAAGAGTAGGGCAACACATCTGCATAATTTCTGGTTGTATGTGTATGGGCGTTGATATTCGATAGTCGCCAAAAGGCTTCGACTGCTCGTTTGCCCTCGTTATAAAAAAATTAAGACTCCGCTGTCCGTCTGTCCGTCTGTCTGTCCGTGTGTCACCTGACTGTATTTCATGAACCGTGATAGTTAGTTAGTAGAAATTTTCACAGATGATGTATTTCTGTTGCCGTTATAATAACAATTACTTTAAACAGAATAATATCAATATTTAATGGTGCCCATATAACAAACGTGATTCTCGGAACATAATAACAGCAGCAGGTAGACGCTTGAAATATTCACATACTATTTAGTTATATATTAATTTTTAAAAATTATTAAGGATTGAATCCAGAATTATTAAGGATGAGTGAGAGCTCAAGAGGCCGAGCCCATACCCACTGGACCATCATAACTTACATTTTTTATATCCTTACTACTATTTTTTAATACAGAAAGGCACAGGGGAAGCCAGCTTACAGAACGTCAACTTCAAATACCCCACACGACCTCTCATCAGAGTTCTCCAGGACTTGAACTTAGAGATTGAGAAGGGCAAGACGATAGCGCTGGTGGGCACCAGCGGCTGCGGCAAGAGCACCATCATACAGCTGCTACAGCGGTACTACGACCCTGACGAGGGTATCGTGGTTAGTAAGAAATTGGTAATACCATTTTGGACCCTGGGTTACAAGGGCTGTATATGCCCCACCCGGTGCCGATGGTTGGACTGAACTTGCAAAATGAGAATAGCTTCTATCAAGAGCTATTCTCATTTTGCCAGTTACCAACCGGCCTACCTATAGCACGGGGCCTTATCTACTAAAACTGGTGTAGTGTAATCTTCACTAAATATTTATAATTTAGGGTAATATTGATAGTGAACCACCTAAATTATTAGATTCATTTTAATATGACACTTTGTTTTAGGCTCAAAACGGCATTCCTCTCCCACGCTTGCGTCTAGCCGACGTCCGCAAGACGATAGGTTTTGTACAGCAAGAGCCGATCTTGTTCGACTTGACCGTAGGTGAGAACATCGCGTACGGTGACAACACACAGAAACGGACCATGGATGAAATTATAGAAGCCGCCAAACAAGCTAATATACACAATTTCATCGTTTCTCTGCCTATGGTAAGTTACTTATATAACTATTAATGTTTTGACGACCTCTGCGGCTCAGTGGTCAGCGCGTTGGCGCTCAAGCCAAAGGTTGCGGGTTCGCATCCCGCCAGGGAACAAAGTTTTCTGTGTTCCTGGGTCATGGATGTGTATTAAATATGTGTAGTATATAATAAAAATCTTAAATATATGTATAGTATAAAATTACTAAATATATTTCCGTTGTCTGGTACCCGTAACACAAGTTCTTCGAGAACTTACCACAGGACCAGATTGACGTGGTGTAAAAGCGTCCATAGATATATTATTTGCGGCACCCAAAGCAGTCTTAACACTTCCCTCAGGCTCCATGAGATCGTATCAAAGGATCATTTGTGGTTACCGCATCCTGGCTGCACAGGAGTAGCGTCGGTAAAAACGAGTGCCTATGCCATTTAAAAAAATACCAGTAGCAACTGGCGTAGGCTTTTTTAGATGAAAGCCAAGACGGCCGATCCCTCGCCACATATATCCAGCTACTCACTGCACGCTAATCGTCGTTCCCCTCTACTTACATGTAGTATAAAAAATTCAAACCTCATAAGAAAATTTTACTTGTGAAAACTTGTGATTGGACTTCATATTTTTATTCTGTCTTTTATTGTAATACTAGCTGTAAGTATTTCGAAAAAAAAAATGGAATTAAACATTTCTGTTACTTAATTTCAAAATAAAATGTATGTTTGTCTGCATTTAACATGCTCGTGATCTTGAATGAATATTAAACTACCTTTTATTCAACAAAGTTATTAAGATTTACAGAGTTTCTCATTTTCACCACAACATTTTATGAGTTGATATTTCTCATATTTTTTAAGGAAAGCTATTTAGCTATTTATTATACACGAATTGTATTAATATTTCTTCGTATTATAGGGTTACGACACTAACATAGGTTCCAAAGGCACGCAACTGTCTGGTGGTCAGAAACAAAGAGTGGCCATAGCGAGGGCGCTGCTGCGGCGGCCACTGATGTTGCTACTGGACGAGGCCACCAGTGCGCTTGACACGGAGAGTGAAAAGGTGAGATGTTTTATAAAATACGTCCAGGAAATGTTGTTTTCAAAAAATAATATGATTGGATTAAACTACCAGAAGTGTAATTGTAAACGTTACCCCATAAATGTATTACACTACGTAGGTATATTATACTACATAATACTAACAAAATAAAGAACTAATCTTTATAATTAAAAAGCTTTATTATAACTAACGGTTGAAAATTTAGCCAATTGCTATAAATTGAGATATGTTATGAATAAGTAACATCATTAATAAAATAAAGTAAAAATATCTATTGTAATGTATAAAAAGTTACAGTGGCAGTTCGGTACTACTAGTAAAATATTTGATGTTCAATAGGATACTTTACATGGACTAATACATCGAAAAAAATTATTATGTGAAACATCTATTGACGCGCCTTAACAGTAACATCCACTCGAATGGCGTGGCGGCAAATGGCATGACGCTAGCATTATTCCGTCCTTCTTTATAGGTTTTCATTAATTATGAAGAAAAAGATGTTTTAGAAGTTTTCAAACGATAATATTGTTAACGATTGTAAACGACTGAAGAGGTCTAGTGGTTAGTGGCCCTGACTGCTAAACCAGAAGGTCATGGGTTCGATCCCCACCCAGGACAAATGTTTGTGTAATGAGCATGATCATAAAATTTTGTTGTGTTTTAGAAAATATATAAGTATATAATATCAGTTGTCTGGTTACCATAAGAACAGGCTCTGTCTAGTTTGGGGGCAGATGGGTGTGTGAGTGGTCCCAACATATTATTATTTATTATAATATATATTATTATTATTATGTTCTCAGGTGGTCCAAGAAGCGTTAGACGCGGCGAAAGCGGGGCGGACGTGCGTCATGATCGCCCATCGGCTGAGTACGGTGCGTGACGCGGACAGGATATGCGTGCTGCGCGACGGGCGCGTCGCAGAGAGCGGCACGCACACCGAGCTCATACAGGCCAAGGGGCTCTACTACAACCTCAACAGGCGGGGCTACAGTTGAAGACACTGTCGCAAGGGTTATAATGAAGCAAGTTCTTACGGATTATATATTCTTCTTCTTCTTCGTCCTAACACTCTTGTGAAAGCGGTCGTGGTCGTTGTTTCAGCGGCATCGGTGTTGGTGACCCGCATTACAATACGACACTATTACCCACGTTTCCAATACAGCACGGTCACAAGAGGCCAGACTGGCCGTATTATAACCGTAAAAAGTTGTTTCATGATACAGCATGAGAAAACAATAAATTTACAAGCAATTGTGATATATTCAGACGAGATTTATTTTTAAGATTTATATAATTTATTTAACATTTTACAAAAATCTTACTTCTATAATATATTATAGCTTTTAAAGTCTAGGTACACTATTATACCAACTTCTAGTACATAATATACTTACAGTTTAAAATTATTTAAAATATTTTCCATGTTTCTCATTTTTATTTCGCGGATCTCGATATTTTGACATTATCTACGAATGTCTTGTTCACGAGACTGAAGTATGCGGGTAGATAGATAGTTCAGTCTCGTGGACAAGACATTTAATGAAAATAACCATATTAAATTAAAATCATATATACAGTTTAAATTTTTACAAAACACAAAACTACCTCTTTATAGAAAATTTAGGCCCTATTTATTAGTTTTATTAGAATATTTATTTAATGGCAATATGTGTTCGTCTTTTATTAATTGTTATATTTAAGTATTTATTAGGTGACAACACAAACAATATAACGGTAGCTACTTAATATTTATATATTGTTAGTTTCTTATTATAGATATTAAGTAATCAAAACACATACATCACACCAAATAGTGTCATTATGACTGTGCTTGGAGGAATGAATACATGGAGATGCGATCGCTCACCTCACAAGTCACAACCACCACACATACGCAAAAGTAATCCGTGTTTTTAATCGACTTCAAAAAGGAGGAGGATTCACGTTACAAGGATTGAATAAAAATAGACGCGCACGTGCAACCCGTAGAAAGAGAGTATAATATGAATGTATTATCTATGGAGTGAGTGATGAACTCGTCCAGACTGTCCGACGCCCGTATCTGTATCACCTATGATGATCATACAAAAAGTACAAAAACCGACTCAACATGGGACAGGCTGTATCATAACTGCGTATCGAGATCGCGTATCATACGCGTATCACCCGTCCACATATGCAATCATGATACGCGTCGGCAATACGGATACGGTGATCGGATGCAGCAAATGATACATATCTGGAACCGCCTTTATAAATGTGCTTAAATTTTTGTATGTTTTTAGAGATGTTATGAACATTATAAATATAAGGAAGCAGTATTTTAAAATTATTTTCATTGTATATAACAATAGAACGTACTATTGTTATACAAAATTGATATGATTGTAATGGTATGAGTACAAAAATGTATGTCAAACAATATTTTAAACTATTCTCTAATGTACCTCATTTTCTATTAATAATAGTGTCATATTTTATGTTAGTAAACAACATAAAGAAATCTACAACAAAGAAAATATTTTAATAGCAACACTTAAATTATTATTATATAATTAAACTTTATCACTGTGCAAACTTCTTTTCATGTTGTAAGAGCCATTCCTTTCGGTCCAATCCACAACTAAAACCTCCTTTTGATGCCGAAGCTACAAGTCTGTGACAAGGAATGACAATTAGATGAGCGTTTGCTCCACATGCTGCACCTACGGCTCGAGAATGGCTGGCTGGTCTTCCCATGTCTTTTGCCAAGTCCCCATATGATTCTGTTGATCCATAAGGTAGCTGCAGTAACTTACTCCATACTTCCTAAAGTTAATACTTTTTAAATAAAAATTAATAGTTTCGTACAGTTTATTTGCTAATCTATGACACATATGGCACAAGCAGATATGTAGAGCAGGTAGTAGTAATGCCATAGCGGTACCAGTAATTAGCCTGCCAACCCATTCTACTTAGAACAATGCAAGGTAATTTAATCAAAATGGTGGTGGTTTAAAGATTAAACCCATGGTGGAGTGGAGTGACAAGGCATAGGAGTACAAATGAGCAGTCAAAGCCTTTAGGTGACTATCAAAACCCATACAAATCCGCCCAACCAGAGATTAGGCAGATGCATTGTCCTCCTTTTTCTTACCCCAGTCCTAACAGGCAACAGCGTACCTTTTTTATGTTAGTTGGATAGGCAAACTGGCAAACGTACCACCTGATGTTAAGTGGTCGACGTCACCCATGAACATAAACTAGTAAACCAGGAACGAGCCCAGGCAACTCATTTATGTGTTGCCTATCCTGAGACATAAGATGTTAAGTCTCGGTGCCAGTAATTACACTGCTTGTCTTGCCCTTCTCTCCGAAACACAGCAAAGCTGTTTCACGGGAGAAATAAGCAAGATGGTGGTACCCATGCAGCCGGGAGCGCGGCACAGCGCTTCCCTCCCACCGGTACCTATGCCATTATTATGGTGAACGATAAGTACCACCACAGTCATGCCAGCCCAATTCGGCTGAGAAGCAGCGTGGCACTACAACATCAGTTTGTTATTGCATAGTTAAGTATGTAGTTACGGACTTTTAAAATAGCATAATTAATAAAATAATGGTGTATTATTTTGTTAATTATCCAGTGGAAGGGAAGCGCTGTGCCGCGCTCCCGGCTGCATGGGTACCACCATCTTGCTTGTTTCTCCCATGAAACAGCTTTGCTGTTTCGGAGAGAAGGGCAAGACAGGCAGTGTAATTACTGGCACCGAGACTTAACATCTTATGTCTCAGGATAGGCAACACATTAATAGGTTGCCTGGACTTATTCCAAGTATACTAGTTTATGTTCATGGGCGACGTCGACCACTTACCATCAGGTGGTACGTTTGCCAGTTTGCCTATCCAACTAATATAAAAAAAGTATTAATAATTAATTATATGATAATATGAGAACATGTCTTACTTTTTGGAAATCTGACCCAATTGTCTTAATGGGTACACTAAATGATTTTAGTTTGCCCTCAAAATAGAGGTTCAACTCTGTTTCAAATTTATTTAATATCTCATTCTTCTTATCAATGAATTTACACTGTAGCTCTTCAGCAATAGTACGCAAACACTTTTCCAAATTTTTTGAGTCTTCAAATAAGACTGATAAGAGAAAATTATTGTCGGCACAAGCAACAATATTACCAATAGGTGAATCAACTTCCAAAACATATACCAAAGTAGAACTGTCCTTTGGCTTTGAGAGTTTTTTAATAACTTCGCATAATAGCATGACGGTTTATTTTATGTAGGAAATGTGTTCGAAGTATATTTTCTAATATAAAAAAATTGGAAAACTTTTACAATCTTACGAGTTACGATCTCTATTGTTGACTCATTTTTCTTTTTTAAAGTTAACGTCTACTTTACTTCACAGATTACTGATTAGTGATTAGCATGTGATTAGTGATTAGTAGACGTTAACATTACGCAGACATACCGCTGACAGGCAAAATAGTTTGAAGTTTATTTATCGTTCCTTCTTCTTCTATTAGAACAGGCTAAGACCAGAGGCCATGCTGCCTGTTATTTTTTTTCCGAAATTGCTCTTTAATATTGATTATTTTATATTAATTTAGGATAGAGAATCGGGGCAAAAAAAACCTTTATTTTTTAGGAACTTATTATTTATTTTTAATTAAATAAATTAATTTTCACAAACTAGTTTCTTCCCAATTTTTCATGTTTCTGTATCTTCTTTATACTTTCCTCGTCCTACTAGCCTATTGATCTTTTTTTTGTAACTGCCAACCATCTGAAACAGAAAAAAGAATATTCAAAACATATCTACATATATATAGAAATAACTGGCCCTTTTTTTCTTTAACGCCGGAAAACGCTCTGAGGCATCCCGCCTGGGGAGTGGGTCTCCACAGACGGGTATGTGGGACTCGCTGCGCCCGAAAGATGGTACGTGGACGCAGCTCTACCCACTAAAACCCGGGAGTGCCACCAGTGCTGCCTTGGTGAGGTTCCCCCGGATTTGTTAAGCTAACTGGGCACTTCGACGGCTAGTCAGTCCCGCAAGTGACCGTCGCCACCTCCACAGAGGGGTTGTCCCGCACCACAGAACAACCCCTCCCAACCTCAGGACAGTACAATGGGGTGAGGTTTCCATCCTCGCCCCTTGCTCTTATGTCCCCTCTTCTTATAAGAGGGGTACAAAGAGCCCCCACGGCTCAATCAGCTTCGCTCAAGGTGCTGGGCTCACCCTAGGCTATTGAGCCCCACCGCCGTTAATTATTACGTAGTATTCTCTGTATAGTTTGTGTTAGTTTTTACGCTCCAAATTGACCACAGAACTGAGAACACTATTACATAGTGGTGGGCGTTTAAACTAATAATACTTAAAATAATCTGTTATTCAAAATAAACAAACAACTGCGTTTAAAAATTTAAACCGATTTCGTTTAAACGTAGATAGTAATTAAGATCCACCATTAGATAAATTCTTAAGAATCAAGACCAAATTGGATTGGTTACGTATTACACGGCTAAATTATAACGACCTGTTTTTAACGTAATATTTGTTTCTGACTGACAACACTCCGTTCTTGGTTGGTTTATAAGTTTTTTAGTTTAAATTAGTTTTCAAAAGCAGAAATTTAAATTTACCTTTTAAATGTGTTTACATATTTTAAGTCAGTACGTTTGATTATTGATTTTTATAACAAAAACAAAAAAATCAACTTACGTTTTAAATGACCAATGTTTTAAATGACCAATGGGCAATGTGTTTTAAAGTCAGTACTCAGTAGCAGTACGTTTTTCGCTGTGGATGAGCTAGTTTGTTTGTTTTAATTTACTTTGCGTGCGTCGTGCATATACGATTTCGATTTACGAACTTAGAGAATTATTGTCTTAATTCTTAAATATTTTGTTTCTTTCATTATTGGACATTATTGGTAAAAGAACTTATTAGATTAAATATAGTATTAAAATTAGTTGTGTAAACTTTCATGGTTATAAATATTAAAGTGTTGTGATTTGTGAATATTGTAATATAATAATTATTACTTAGTGTAGTGAAGATGTTAAGAAGCGGCAATGTTTTGGGACTATTTTGAAAGAAATCAAGTTGATAAATTTGCCGATCAGTGTAAAACTTGTAAAAAAACAAATATCGTATAAATCAACTACATCCAATCTCAAACAACATCTAAAACAAAGACATTTGGGTGTTTTTAATGAATTTCTCTCACGTGTCTCATCACAACCAAACAACAGACACACTTCAGCCACACCATTGGCAGAGACAACTATATCTCCATAGGCAGGGTCGTGACTGTGAGAGTGCTGGTGGTGGTGGGTCAAGTGGAGAGAATGGTGGCGAGAACATTAATAATTAATTAAGAATTATTCTACATTAATAAGATGAGTATTAGTTTTTTTTTGCTCGTTTTAAGCAACGTTTTTTTTATAACACGTTTAAAAATATAAGCAACACGTTTAAATGTGTTGATATAAAAAGCCGTATTGCATACTAGTCTCCTAGCGGAGCGGATGACCAAAGCCGAGAGTGAAGAGGACCAAAGATGAAAGAGTATAAATAAGTTGGCGGGGTGGATCAAATTTTACAATTTTTTTGCTCATTCGTTTGTTCGTTGTTTTTTCTTGATTGTTCGATCAAAATTATTGTTTGTTGGTTTTAATTTTTTTTTAAATAATTTTCAAAAAAAGTTGACCTTAAGTTGGCGGGGGAGAATCAAATATTTCTTTTTTTTTTTTTGCTCATTCGTTTGCGCGTCATTTGTTCTTAATTGACCGATCAAAATTATTATTTGTTAATTTTTTTATTTTTTTTAAATAATTTTCAAAAAGTAGGACTTAAGCTGGCGGGGGAGTATCAAATTTTTCAATTTTTTTTGCTAATTCGTTTGTTCGTCGTCTGTTCTTGATTGTCCGATCAAAATTATTGTTTGTTCGTTTTTTAATTTTTTTAAAATAATTTTCAAAAAGTTGGCCTTAAGTTGGCGGGGGAGGATCAAATTTTACAATTTTTTTGCTCATTCGTTTGTTCGTCGTTTTTTCTTGATTGTTCGATCAAAATTATTGTTTGTTGGTTTTAATTTTTTTTGAAATAATTTTAAAAAAAGTTGACCTTAAGTTGGCTGGGGAGAATCAAATATTTCTTTTTTTTTGCTCATTCGTTTGCGCGTCGTTTGTTCTTAATTGTCCGATCAAAATTATTATTTGTTCATTTTTTTATTTTTTTTTAATAATTTTCAAAAAGTTGGCCTTAAGCTGGCGGGGGAGTATCAAATTTTTTAATTTTTTTGCTAATTCGTTTGTTCGTCGTTTGTTCTTGATTGTCCGATCAAAGTTATTGTTTGTTCGTTTTTATTTTCTAGCGAAGCCCATATGATGGTAATCATATGGGCTTCCCGAGAAATTATGTAAGTGGATCACCAGTTTTTTGGCAGACAGGAGCAACAGGTCGCTATCGACGGTACATGCTCGGACCTCAAGTCTATTAATGCTGGTGTTCCGCAAGGTTGTGTACTATCTCCAACCTTGTTTCTTCTGCATATCAATGATATGGTGCAAACCAGCGGCATTCATTGTTATGCGGATGACAGCACTGGAGATGCCTTATACACTGGCCGCTCTAATATTTCTCGGGAACAAGTCGATGTGTTTCGGAACAAACTTGTGTCTGAAATTGAGTCTCTGTTGACCAAAGTCTCTGAATGGGGACGACTTTATTTTTTACATTTTTGACTTAGATGTTATAAACGCAATAAAGGAACGAAATCACCTTTGGAATCAGTACAAATCAAAATATGGAGACGATAAAAAAAGTGAAAAGAAATTTAAAGAAATGAGAAATTCTGTTGCTAAATTAATTCAAGAAAAAAAGAATACATACTATTATAAACTATTTACAAATTGTACTAATAATCCAAAGAAAATGTGGTCCCTCGTGAATAACTTAACAAATAACAAAATTATAAAAAGCTGTGTTCCTTCAAAAATTATAATAAACTCTAAAACAATTATTAATTAAGACGAGATTTGCGAATCAATACTTTTCGACTATAGGGTCTCAACTTGCAGGTCTAATACCAAAAAGGTATCACGTTAGGCTTAGATTATCAGATTGCAAACTTACCAGTCATGAACTTCATAACCTACCTTTGTGTAATAGCTAGGAAATTATTAGTATCATTAAATATCTTGAGTCTTGAAAATTAATACTAAAACTATAAAATGCTCGCAGGACTATATTTATGACAAATTAGCTAAATGTTTTAATAAAATATTGATAGATGGTGAATTTCCAGATAGTATGAAAATTGCCAAAGTGACGCCCATATATAAATCAGGACCTAAAACAGACCCTGGAAATTATCACCCAATTTCAGTTTTACCGGTACTATCAAAAATATTCGAAAAAAAATTACATTCGCGACTATCTAATTATCTGGAATCTTTTCACTATATTTCACAAAGGCAATATGGTTTTAAAACGAAAAGCAGTACTACAGCAGCCATAATCGACTTAATTACTAAAATAAAACAAAATATAGATAAGAAAAAAATTTGTTAGGAGTTTTTATTGATTTAAAAAAAGCCTTTTATATTGTCAGCCATCAATTACTAATAGAAAAGCTTAAAATTATTGGTATCAAAGACAACGCATTAAAAATGTTTTAATCCTACTTAAAAAACAAACTACAGATAGTGAAAATTGATAATTGCCAGAGTAGCCCTCTCCCTGTCACCTGTGGTGTACCCCAGGGATCGATTTTAGGACCACTTCTTTTCTTAATATATTTAAACAGTATTGACAAACTAGGGCTGCGTGGTTACTTAACTTTATTTGCAGACGATACTTGTCTCTTTTACTTTGGTGCTAATATTCACGATATCATTAAACAAGTACAAAGTGATTTAAATATTTTGTCTGAATGGTTTAAATATAATCTTTTAACAATAAACGTCGCTAAAACATGTTACATAATATTTAGCCCAAAAAACAAAATCATTCCAGCACATGACCCACTAATTATAGACAACACCCCGATCGAACAAAAACGCTGCGAAAAATACCTAGGCTTGAGAATGGATCTTACATGGAATAACCAAATAGACTCTATATCTAATAAGCTATCATATTTAATAGGCTCATTAACTAATATAAACCAATGTATTACCAACTAAACTGCGCTACAATATTTATAACTCCCTCGTCAAGTCACACCTACTATATCTTATTGAAGTTTGGGGTAGTGCAAATATAACTAAATTAAATAAGCTACAAAGACTACAAAATAAACTAATAAAAATAATTTTTCGATACCCATACTTAATATCAACTGCCAAAATTTACAACGACACTTAAATTATTATGAACATAAAACAACTTTATACCTATAATACTTGCATCTTAATTAGAAAAATAATTGACGGTAAAATTAAAAGCGAATTATCTTTTGTCTTAAAATCACAAATAAGTAATCGTAGCAATATTCGGCCAAATTTATTAATCTTACCTAAAATACGTACTAATTTTGCCAAAAAGAGCATCACTTTTGAAGGGGCACAACTTTATAATAATTTACCTGACCATATAAAAAGCATAAAATCATTCAATATCTTCAAACATCAATTATCAAAGCATGTCATTGAGAATTGTTTCCTGTGAAACAATTTTCAATGACATGCTTTAATATATTGTTGACATTGTTACATATTTATTGTCTTATATTTAATCTAACAATAGTAAATTTTGCAAAAAGCCTTATAAAATTAATAATCAAGTAGTTTATGTTCGAACTGTACTATTATAAATAAGTATCATTTCTATCTTGTTCTCATGTAAGTGGATATTGTATCTTTTATGAGAAAAAAATCTTTAAACCTTTTTTTTTTCTTTAACGCCGGGAAATGCTCTGAGGCATCCCGCGGGGGAGTGGGTCTCTCCACACGGGTATGTGGGACTCGCTGCGCCCGAAAGCTGGTAAGTGGACGCAGCTCTACCCACTAAAACCAAGCGAGTGCCACCGATGCCGCCTATGGTGAGGTGCCCCGGATCTAATAAACAAACAGGGCACCTCGACGGCTAGTCAGTCCCCCAAGCCACCTCCACAGAGGGGTTATCCCGCACCACAGAACAACCCCTCCCAAGGTCGGGACAGTACAATGGGGTGAGGTTCTCGTCCTCGCCCCTTGCCCTCTGCTCTTTTGTCCCCTCTTCTTTTAAGAGGGGTACAAAGAGTGCTGGGCTCACCCTAGGCTACTAAGCGCCACGTCAAGGCCTGAACCATGGTGGGGGGGGGACTTAACCTGGTCCAATTTAACCCCAACAAGACACAAGTTTGCGCGTTTACCGCCAAAAAATCAACCTTCGTCGTTCCTCTACGATTTGAAGGCACTCCCCCAACTGCTGCAGCCAGCATTGGGATACTTGGCGTCGACATATCGAGAGATGTGCAGTTTCGTGGTCATTTGGAAGGAAAGGCTAAACTAGCCTCTAAGAAACTCGGCGTGCTCAATAGGGCGAAGCAGTATTTCATGCCTTCACACCGCCTTCAATTATACAAGGCGCAGATCCGGCCTCACATGGAATACTGCTCTCACCTCTGGGCTGGAGTGCCCCAATATTAGCTCCTTCCATTTGACCGCGTCCAACGCTGGGCGGCTCGAATCGTCGATGACAATATTATCGCCAATCGGCTTGATTCCTTGGCGCTGAGTAGAGGTGTTGGATCGCTCTGCACCTTCTACCGCATCTACCACGGGGAGTTCTGAGGAATAGGGATGTTGACATTTTTCATAAATGTTTATAGATCATTTATAAATATCTAATAGAGGCGTAAATAGTATTAACTTTTGCTTAAATACGTCTAATGCCTATAAAATCTTGCATTTTATAATGCATTTTAAATTTCGCTCCAAAACGCTAACACTTGTCACGTGACGTCATATGTTGTTAAACCTCGTAAAAATGATAAAATGATTCTAGTTGTCGTTAGTAAAAAATGGCTTCTAAGTTTCATAATTGTTGTACGGTGCCTATGTGTGTGTACACTGTCAAAACGCCTGAAAATTAGTTTTTACAATATGTACTACGTACGGAAAATGGTGTATAAAAGTACGTCAATATTTTTCCGCTTCCGCTAAATAGGAACGTGTGACGTCATTTCCGTTTATTATCACGTGACCTATTTTAAATTTTGTAACATTTTATTTATTAAATATTAATTTAATCAAATAAAAATAAGGGAAAATATTGTATTTTTTCAGAATTCTATCATAGAAACTACCAATTAACATCAAAATTATATTTTTATATGAATACTGTCAACATCCCTATGTAATACTTAATCGAAATATGTTTTTCATACTTAATCGTGTAATAATCGATAATTATTTAATAAAACACCACATCGCGTAGCGACTAGCGAGTAGCGACATTCACATTACGATTTACGAATGACGATTGAAGATCATCGTGTTCGTACTTCGTGGCAGGGTTGAATTTCGTACTATAATTATAGTATAAATACTATAATACGAAGCATGAAATTATAGTATAAATACTTCGTACTATGTACTATGTACTATCCTTAACTAAGGATAGTGCGAAAAAATACTATAATTTCATTACTTTACATACTTGACCAATATTTTGTAATCACTATTCAGTAATCATGATAAAATGCTGTGGAACAATACAAAATCGATTAATCGATATTACCAGCAATGTTATAATTGTCAATGTCACGGAGCTTGGACGGCGAATGATCATAAATAGTAATGTTCATGTCTACGGAATATAGAGAAAATAAAGTTTTATTGAAGGGTCAAGGGTGCCTTGCAGTCGCAAAGATCGCCAATTATAATTTTGCAATTTGCGGTTGATTAATAATATTTTAGAAAAGGAACTTGAGTACCTTATTTATTTAAAAAAATATATAATTTAAAGAAAAAATAATAAATAAAAAAGTAAATAATTAAATAAAGTAATCATTTATGTGGTGATAAAAACTGTAACTTAAAAAATTAATTTATATATTAGTGACAAAGTGATAATTAATTTGAATTGTATTAGGAAAAAAAAAATTAGAATAAAATATAATACAAAGTCAACATTTGTATTATTTAGTTGCACACAAAATAGACACTGAAATTTTGCCACTTTTTCAATGGAAAATATAATATAAGCAATATATATTTTAAACAGGAGTTTATTGACTTTGTACTTTAAAGATTTTATTGACTACCTATGTTAAATTCAAAATTTAAAAGTGTACTATAATTTTTTTATAAATAAATACTATCTTTTTAAATTTTTTGTACTATCGTTTTCAACGTACCTAAATCCAACCCTGCTTCGTGGTGCAAACTGCGAAGTGCGAACATCACTTATTTTCAAAATGGCTTGTGATTGTGGTGTGTTTTGATATAGTTTGATGAGAGTAAAAAATATAATTAAATATTATTCTGAAGCCTAGAATAAGTGGTTTCTGGTTTTTTAATTAAATATCTAAAACTTTACAATAATGAGCGATACGTTTTGGGGAAATATTAGTAGAATATCAACAAATAGGAGCACATAGAATATCAACAATAATTAAAATAATATTATCAAACGAAAATATCCTACAATGACTACAGAACAACAATTTAACTGTGTTTTTTGTAAAGAATCTTTTTGCAGTAAGGAAGATTTACAAATTCATTTTAGGTAACTTCACTATCTTTAATAATTCGTAACATTTTTGTGCTTTTCCTTTTGATCATTCATGACTTATAAAATAAATTTCAGAAAACATGGAGATCCTAATTTCAACAAAAGCACAAAATCTAAAACCCGGTTCACTGATTCTCCAAATTCGGATGAAAAATTTACCGAAGATAACGAAATGGTTGGTTGTGATGTATGTGATGAAGTTTTCCCGACTATTTCTAAAGCGATAACACATAAACATAAGGTACATCCAGAACACGAAACGAAATATTTTTGCCCTTTTTGTGGTAAACTCTTTACAATGAAGGTAAATAATAAAACATATAAAAATAATATCTATAACATAAACAGATATAAACTTAGTTTTTTTCTAGCACCTGTACAACAAACATATACAAACCAACCACGACTCTCAATCGAGTGTAGAAAAATCGGATTTTCATTGTGATTCTTGTGAAGTGATGTTTTATGTACCATCTGCAATGATGTATCACAATAAATTTTTCCATCGGCAAGACCCGGACCTCCCTGGAATCGGAGGTTCCAAAAAAGTGAAACTATGTTCACAAGTAAGTAATCTTTTGTATGTGAATTTGTTTTGCATGGTGTTTTTGATACTAAGGACATGGCTTAAAATCTTTGATGATTAGATATTTGGTAAGGATTGATTCTGGCATATGAACTTACACTTCAATTGATGTAATATTGTTGAAATGTATTGTCTCTATGTATAATGTAAAGATCTTACAACTATATACCAAGCTTTCTTAAATGGTTTTTTAAAAAAAAACAGCAATGGAATTGGTTTATGGTTCACGCCGGCTAGCGGACTGAATCAGCTGATAGCGTTCGCCGCATGCATGAGGTGAACGAACTCCCGCACCGCGCGCGTCTTCAGTGCGCCCGCTAGTCGCGCGTCTCGTGGTTAGCCTGAGTGCATAGTGTGTATACATACATTGCGGGTTTGCAAAATACACAAGTCCTAAAATTTTCTTTAAAATACGTTTCCTAGTTAAATGGTTATATGCATTATATAGTATATAAATAGTATATTATTAGAGTTTAATCTTCACAAGCGTTCCAAATACACCCGGTATTTAAGCAACAAACAAGTTTTTAGTAAGTTAATCTACTATATTAGACCCATGACAATAAGCTGAAACAATTGATCAATGTCTAGCTAAACAGTATGTTTCTGTATTTTTGTCTTTCTTTTACAGGAAATGATACAAATCTATTATTGTGCATTTTGCGGAGAAGAATATAACAACAAAATAAATCTACAAGTGAGTATTAGTAGACAAACTGATGAGCTGATAAGCCTCCGTAGACATCAGTCGACATTGATGTTATATATGCATCAGGCTGAAGATATTTGTACAGCATTCAGTAATACCTTTCTGGGTATAGGTTGATTCATTTAAAAATTGCAATAATTTTGTGTGTACATTGAAATATATACTTAACTACCTGTTGCCTGCAGCTTCGCATTAACTTTACATCATACATTAGATTTACAGATGTATATAGTTTGATGATGATTATTTTTATAGGCTAAGTTACTCCTCATAACATCAGCTATCTAACAGTTAAAGTCCCGTCAAAATCGGCCCAGACGTTTCAGAATTTAGCCAGAACAAACAGGCAGACAGACAAAAATTATAAATAATGCTATTTTGATATATGTACCATGTATACATGCCTATGCATTTAGTAAAAAGCAGTTATTTTAATATTACAAACAGACAGTCCTATTTTATTTATCTGTATAGATTTATATTCAAAGACTTCTAGCTTGATCTTGAGGGCAAACTTGTCCTGCAGTATTTATGTTGCATGTAAAGTGTTTTTTACATTTAACTTTAATTGATACCAGAACAAATGTCATGCCCCACAACAGAGAGCAAATGACTGATATTTTTTTAAAACTAATTATGTTTTATTATAGAAACACATAGGTGAAGATCATGCAGATGAAAATCAAAGACCTACGGATATCCTTAAGTGTCCACTTTGTGAAGCAATGTTTTATCATTTAGACGCATATGAGTTGCATTTAATGTTCCATACAACAGAAGATGTGTACAGTGAAAATAATGAAATGTAAGTTGTGTGTTTATTTCTTTATTAATTAAATAATAAGTATTGTAAAACATAAAACTATATTAATATTGTTTAATTTGCAGGGCTGATGAGATTACAGAATTTTCTCTTGAAACTGTACCGCCAATAGCAGAAAAAATTGAAGAAGAACAGGATTCAGGTGAACCAGAGGGCATGGTAAATATATTTTAACTTGGTTTGTAATTTTATGTCATACTTGTTTCATTTGTATGCAAAATTCTAAACTATTGTTATATTTCTTATCAAGAAATTAATAAGCAATCTTTCTTTGTACCTAATTTTATTCTAATTCATATTTTCATGTTTCACCGCTATCTCAAGTGATTTTATTTAATGTTTCATCTATGTTGATATACCTTTAGTGTGTTCAAAAACATTTAAACTTTAAAGAGTATAAATTATATGACATTTAAGTTCTTTAGTGAAATAATCAAATCAATATTTTAAATTGAAAAATGAGTTTAAGACTGATTTATTACAATGATATTACAGTAAATATTTAAACTGTTGTTGACTATATAATACTATATACTTATTACATTTTACGAACGATCTTAGCCTTTTTTCTTATTCATTTCAGGAGAATTTTTTGCAGTTACTGCTGGATGAACCAGAAGATAATTCTGAAAAAATAAAGACAAAAAAACACAAGAAACACAAAAAGTCTAAGAAAGCTGCTATAACCCTAGACGAATTCTTAAATATGAATAAAGATGTTTTTGGTGATGGGTTAGATGTTCAGGGAATAGAAGAAGTACCTACGCAAGTAGTTCTCAAGAAAATTCAAGGAAGTAAAACTCTTGCTAATAAAAAAACAATAAATGCTGATATAAATAAGTTAAAAAAACAGGGTATCACAGTTAAAACAAAGTCAGGTAATAATATAAACCCTATTATAAATAGGTGCGCTTTTAATAAAATGGCTTCTTTTTCAAGTAATATTGAAGACAAAAAGCAGAATGTTATTAAGGATCCAGAAGATCTTTTATCTAAATTAATGCGTCAAGGTAACAGCCAAATAAAGATTGTTAAGAGAAGTGCAAACCAAATTGTAAAAGATGATGTTACAACTACACATCAAATTAACGATCCTGAAACTGTGACAGATGAAAAGCAAAATAACAATGCTACTAATGAAGCTAGTAATAGTAATCAGGTCGAGAATAAAACAGTTATCGAAAGTGATAAGGACCAAGATAATGAAGACGGAAATAAAGAAGTTTGTAATGGTACCATTGAACTTGGTAATATTACCACAGATGACAACAACGCTAATGATCAACTAATGGAAGATGAAACAAGTAAAAATAATAATAGTGATTGTAGTGAAAATGATTCCGAAATGCTAAATAAAAGTGACACTGAAAAATTAAGTGGAGATATTTCCAAGTCAATGAAAAACGGAGCAGATGAAGAAACTTCCATACCCTCTCCTGATAAACATGACGAATACCGTTCTTTTGACTTAGGTTTAGACCCAGTGGATGTAACATGTAATGACAAGAAAAAGGATTTAGGAAATGAATGTTCCTCAAACAAAACAATTGGAGCTCTAAAGCATTTAAGTCACTTGATAACAATAAAGCCAGTAAAAATGGACAAAAGTAACCAAAATACAACTGATGATATTGATAAACAACTTACAAAAAAGAAAGATAATGTAAATATTTCTGATGATGATTTACTTATGACTTCAAAACAGCAAAATACTAGTGTATCGAACAAAACTTCTGAAGTATTGAAGAATCTAAATAAGAATTTGATAGTCAAATCCATCACTAACAACTCATCTAATTCGAAATCTGATTTTATGAAAGAAAAACTGGATGAATATGATAATAATGCAAATTCTGAAGCAAGTAATAGCATTATTAAGACTATGCCTGTGTCAAAAACTTTGTCGATGGAACCTTCTAACCAAAATGAAATAGATCAATCAAAACCTGCATCTGACAATCAAAATCAATTAAACAACAGTAGCACAACTCAACAAACACCAAATAAAATAAATCAAAATGATGTCACCTTAGAAGCGAAGCTGACAGCCTCACATGTTAAACAGGAAAAACCCATAGAAAAGGGTATTGATAATGAAATAGAAATATTCAACATAGATGATTCTGATAGTGAAGACGATACTAATAAAGAAGCTGAAGTTAGTAAAAATGTACCTTCAGAAAATACTAATAAATCAAGTCATTTACAAAATGTATTGCAAAATCTTGGGTCCAACATAACTATTAAATCGAGCCACCAAAAAACAAATGAAATAAAAAGTAAAAATAATACTGAAAGTCAATTTCATACCACTACTACATCCAGTAAATTCAAAAAGGTAAACAAACCATCCCCTGCAATACAAAAGAGTATAAATCTGCAAAACACTTTAAAGAATTTGGGCAGCAATATAACAATTAAATCAAAGAATACGTCATCGACATACAGCAAAGAGGAACATACGAATTTTGATGATGAAGATGTTCAGAGTGATCAAAATGATGAAAATGATAGCGACTCTGAAGAAGTCGGCAAAGTTAAAATTACTGAAATAACTGAAGAAGCAAATAATGATCTTGACAATGAAAGTCATGATGACTGTGATACCAATGCCATAGTACAGTCCCCTGAAGGACATGCAAGTGATAGTGACAATCAGTCTAACGCAGATTCCGATTTCGATGGTAAATTTGAAGAAAGTCTATCGGAAAAACCTGATCGTCCTGTACCTGCGTCCAGCGTTCCTGACAATATCAAATGTCTAAACAAAGACTTAGTAATAAAGTCTATAAATGATAAGAGAATCAATCCAGGAAATGCATTTAACACGAAAATTAGTACACCATCAAATAACAGTTCTAAATCAACTAGTCAAGCTATTGGATCTCCTAATCAATTGAACACATTTAATCGCAAAACTAGTACATCAGCAAATGAAGTCAACACTGTTAAAACAGTTAAGAAATATCAGACAGAAACAGTGATACAAGAAATAACCACAGTCACTAGAACTATAAGGACAGTCAACGAATCGTCCAATGAGACTTTCGTACAGACTGGGAATCAAACTTGTCTGACATCCCAGAAATTTAGTAGAAATCTGCCTAGTAAAGAGCATCAAGGCAAAATAGTCCGACACGCTACTCCAACTGTTGGCACGAAAGTGAGGAGTCCTGGTAATGTTAGACCTTGCAATACGACTCCCGTAAGAACACCTAATCAAATAGTTCCTATTCGAAGTATTTCTAATACAATTCCACAAACAAACCAAATGCAAAGAAAAACGCCTGGCATGCAAATTGTCAGAAATATTGCACCACCTATGGGCAGTCCACAAAGACTAGTCACTAACAAACTTAAAATGTCACCGCATGTTATGAGCCAAACAACAATGAAAAGATCTTTAGATAGCAACTCCAGTATTGTCAGTGGTATTAAAAAATCTAAAGAGTTCAATGTTTCTATGCCAACATCAAAAAGTAGCGATACTCCAATGGAACAATTTTCAGCATCTACAAGTAAGTCTGAATTTTCCAATGTCACAAAAATTGTAAAGGGAAAGTCCCTAGTATCTACGACTCAACGCTCTGAAGTGAGCACACAACAGCAATTGAGTAGACTGAGTAACATGTCCGGCTTAAAAATAATGAAAACTAGTACAAAGCAATTGATGGATATTGAGGAAAAATGTGAAGTTAGCGCTTCGAAAAGGAACACTCTAGAAGCACTTGAAAAGCTACAAAAACAAGGACTCTTAATAAAGAAACCACGTGTTGAAATTGAAACTAATCAACAAGAATGCTTTAGTGAAAGTGATGATGACAATTTCGAACAATGATTAACAATTTGTTCTGAGAATGTTAGTAACTTGGAAAGTGTAGTTGTGACAGAACTTGATTTATTTTCGAAAGCATCAAAGACAAACTGTAGACGTATAGCAGTCAGTGACGGACATTATTTATATATATTTAGCAGCAGAAGCCACAAATTGTACATAGTGTTTGTATTTGTTAGTTCTAAGTTGAATGTTAATTCAGTAAGGTTAAGAAATTCTCTATAAAAATTGACAAGTTTTCGTTTCTCAAATATGATACGTTTGTATATATTGCATGTATATTGCAATTCTATAAATTGATAACTATTCAATTAGTTATTCCTTATGACTGATTTTTGAACAGCGGTACATTGGAATTATTAAATGGCTTATTTATAAGACTGTATGTGTTTTATTATTTAATGTAATTAATTGGTTTACATAGATATAAATAACATCACATTTTCTAACAGTTTGAATAATTTGCGATATGAAAATAGAAATGTTTTACAATCAAGTATAAAGATTTATATAATTCGTAGTAAACAGGATATAAACACTTAAGGAAATGATATTTATTACATTTACTCCGATTTAGTTTCTCCTTTATTCTGCCGCCATTTTTGATCCTGTAAAATTAATAACAATATTAATAACCTCCTCCTTTTCAAAGTCGTTTAAAATGTGTAAATCACTTATTTGTTAAGTCATGCTAATATATTGATAAATTTGTATTTAATTGCGAAAAAAATGTCAGTATCAGTTATTATATTTAAAGAATTATTTAATTGAAATTACTTTCAACTTAATTTAAGAGTTATTTCAGCATGATACTGATTTCGTTTATTGCTAATTCTGTGCTCACCAGATAGGACAATCACCAGATTTATGTTTACGAATATTATTAATACCACACATCCACTAAAAGACGTTTAACATACTTTGATAGAAATTTCAGCTGTTAGGAGAATTATCTAAACTTCTCGTTGACCGTGGTATAACTAATAAATTCTACTAACTTCAAGCCATTACATACCATCTATAATTAATATGAGTAAATCTTAAATGTAATTTTTACTTTTTTTAAGTCTCATAGTGACATGGTATTTGTATAAATGACAAAAATAATATCTCATCATTTTTATCGGAGCAGAAATACATGCTTTTATTTTATATAATCCTCTGAACATGGATCCTGTAATATTTTTGATAACCTTATAATTAATTGCGCGTGCATGTACTACTAAAACGATAAAAAGTCATAATCAATCAATAAAAATCGAGTGTTCCACATCTCGGTATAATTCATAAAAAAAATTAAGTATTAGGTATGATATGTAATAATTTCGAATCGATATTTTCGAATATTTATATAAAAGAAACTATCAAACCACCATGTATATTAAGCTAAGCTATACCTATTTAAACAGCTTTTGGTATAATAAGCATTCAACAAAATTAATACGCAAGAACAGCTTTCATCTATGCTCATTTTGTTATAAAAATAACTGACTATAATTTTACCACAAAACAATCTCATTCCATACGAACACAAAAGCTACGCTACACATGAAAATCCGTATTCAGCGTGGCAGGTAAAACACAAACTACTAAACAGAAACATTTCAAAACAAAATATGTAAATGCAAGCACCTACTTTACGTTCCATATTAGCATATTAACAAACTTTTGAAAACCCTTGTTTAGTTTGGGGCACAGTGCACACCCTGAAAAACATTTTATAACAGTAGTCTAGACTTGTTAATAGGTACCTACCTACGTACTGCTAAAATGTAAAACTATAAACAGTTTTATTTATTAATAAGTGGAAATTATTCCTGTTCTTCTAAATTGGCGATAAAAATTGCAGTGTAGTTACTTTTTTGTGTATTGTACTGTACACACATAAAATATTATAAACACTTATTCCAAACGAAGTATTTCTGTAATAATATTATTATAACTATTATTTTAGCCACATAAACACAAGCGGTACCTAACGAAGCGATATTTTGTATTTGGCGCCAGTATTTGGATTGTCTATGGAGAGAACACTTTTTATCCGTGTTGATTATGTACATAGTAAACTGATCCCTCACGCAACATAAAGCATGAACCCTGGCAGTACGAATACGTCTTATGTAACCAGTATTTATCTAATAACGTACCAAGACTGCGATTTCGTTGGACAGTCTGTAAGCAATAGCTCGCAATTTGTAGCGTAACTTCAGTCCACCTTTAGTTTTCTTACGCAACGTTCGCAATATTGTGTACATATTGCAGCAGTGCAACGTAAGGAACAAAGCCGCTAAGTACATCACCTGTCAATATTGGAAACAAAATAAATAAAATATAATAAAATACTTTGCAAATAAACATCTTATTTATTAAGCAGATCATACATATACAAAGAAAAACAATTACAGAAATACTAAACGTACAAAGCACTAAGTACTATACATGTTCACACTCGAAAAAATGTGCTTAATAAGAAGCATTATCTCATAGCCATAAATAATTACAAAGATTGTCTTGTTCACTAGCCCAAGTAGTCCCTCTGTCTCTGGAAGTGGACTTAGGTTTACAAAATTTTGCACACATTCATGTCAAATTTACTATCATAAATTAAAATGCTCAAGATTTTCGATAAAAACATCGGTTGTGCGATATACATCTTAATCATTCCATAGAGCGAACTATCCTAATTACACATTATAGTTGTTAATGTTCGTATAAAATTACCAATAAATAGGTTATCACAACGTTTACCTCATTAAGTCCTAAAAATAAATATAAAATATGTAAATGTATCTTCATTCAAAAAACACGATTAAGGCCTGTAGCACACTTCCGCCGCGAAATACGAAAAGCGTAACCGCTAGATGAATTCCGCTTCGATCAAGTATAGATTGACTCGCTGAACTGGGCGTCGGAACGTCGAGCGATTTAGTTGAGTTGAGACAATCAGAGCAAAATGTCATTATCAAGTCAGAGGAGGAAGCAATATTGTTTTGGGCTACTTCGAAGAAGCGTAAAACTCGTAGAATTTAATTTTCTGTTACATCAACATCCATTTTATGAAAAAAATATAGTTTCGCTCTTATTTTTGTCGCTTTCAACAAACGCTTGTTGAAACAACGCGGCACCGCAACGCGAGCAAGAGCAAGTGGCGGACGAAGCGCGACAGCAAGGCCGGGGTCGAAGTAGATCGTGAAACCGCGCTGAGAAATAGAATTATAGTCAAAACTATGCGTTAGAAGTTAGTTTCGCTGCTCCCACATACGGATTACGGATAAGACATAGAGAAATCACTGCGGTTCCGCTGTGACTTCGCAGCGTAAGTGTGCTTACAGGCCTAATTGTAATAAAAAACTAGGAATATTTTTTTATAATGATAAGGATGCATAAAAATTCTACAATTATATTTATATGTAAATATTCGTAAAAGACATTAACATTTATATATTTAAATAAGTTAAAAAAAACCTACTACATATAATAACAACTAAAAACTACCTATAGTTTTATTATTCTTTTTTGCAAATAAGATTTTTTTTAATAAACATCTCTAATATAAAAACACCATGCATATTACAAGCAATTAAAAGAAAAAAATAGTGTTTTCACTTTTTTGAAGGCTTAGATCTGACATGACAAACGATAAATACTGATTAAAAGCTTTAAAATGTGTTACAATTGCGCCTATTTGTAAAAATTGCCAACAAAATTGGTTGGAAATAAAATTATATCTAATCGATAAAAATAACACTAAAACAAAAGAAACAAACATTCAAGGTCTACATTAGTAAAAACTTAATCGTAACAAATAAAGCTGAATGTTATTAAAAATAATAATTTTATACAAAATTATTTTGTTACAAAATAAAAAAGTTTATTATCAAAAACATGAGGTACCTACTTTAAACATTCCTTGCTATGTATATTTTTATAAAATAAGGTAGTAAACAGGTAGTAAATTAATAATTTGGATGAGTAAAAAATGTATAACTTGGTTTTGAGTGCTAACAAAACCGTAGTAATTTGTACGCGTTAAAAATATTGAATTTACTATTATCGAAATTTCTTTATTGAAATATTAAAATGCTACCGTTTTTTTTTAAATTAACTAACTATTATTTTTCCACAAAATCAAACAAAAAAACGTTACTGGTCAATCGAAAGGAAAAAAATCTAAATGCATTGAAATGTCTTGAACTACCATAAATATTATTTTAAATAAAATTAACACATTAAGACGATATAGTATATATATTTTTTATGAGTTTCAGTATAAAATACTAAGTATTTCTAAGGCATTCACAGATCCAACATTATTACCATCAATTTATTACATTATCATACCTAGGCTTAAAAGATATTAACATTTTACTAAATACTACAATTTTCCCCCAAATCATTTATCACTATTTAATACAAACTTAAAAAGTATATTACATTTATATTATAATTGCATTCTACCCCAAAATTTGTGCTAAAGATACACTAATCCCGTTCAAATAAGCCTATTGCAATTTTCTATAAAAACCCTCATCTGTGATTATAGAAAATGAAAGTAGCACTGACACTTTGATCCGTCATTGCCATCATCATATCCAAATATCAGATCTAACCAAATTATTGATATTCCAGTGACGAATCGTAGGACTAGAAAAATAAAACCTATATGTCTATATGAAGGCACAGATTTGGTCATCGATTTGATTTGGTTTATTATAATGAAACAGCTTTTGAATATTTAATCGCAGTTAAGTTTTACGTCCAGTCAAACCTCAGTCCTACCAAGCAATATTTGTTACGTGGTTACGGTAGGACTGAGCTAAGTATTATAAGTTTCATTATTTTTAAACTCTAATTTTACCTAATACGAACCAGTAACTGTGCTGGCCTCATAGTTTCATTATTCGTGAAATTCGCGTAAACATTATAAAATATACTAGTTCATCTCAATATGTGACGTCAGAGCATGCGTATACGTGCGCGCGTGCGTGCGTGCAGGCGTCCTCACTGCTGTACCTGTTCGCTGAGCTTCTGTGGGATGAGCATGAGCGTCGTGGCCGTGTTACCGATGCCGATTAGGAGGAATGACATACTTAACACTGGCACCTGTGTCGTCGGTACACACCAAACATTGTATACACCAGATATGATGAAGGGTACAGTTGGTTCTAATATGTTAACTGTAGCTGTATGTTACGGCTATGAGTATTAAGATTACGATATTTTTAAAATCTCTGTGTTTTTTAAATTTATTTCTAATCCCTTAACCGTAACATATTATACAATTAAGATATGTTAATTATAGTCTAGTTGATTTAATAAAAAAAAAACAATCAAAAGATAATAAATTAAAAGTTGACAAATGCACATAAATATTTATTTATTTATTATATAAGTAAATAAATATTTATTTATTCATCCTATATTACCTATTCCAATAAAACATTATATTTCATTTGCACAAGAATTTTTAATTTGCAATAAATTAATATATAAATAATAACTTAATATTTACATACAATGACACAATAACCCAATTCGCGCATTAAAACAATAGAAAAAATTAAGTAAATCTATATGCATACATAGCCACCGTACAATCATTCATATTCATACAAATGTCTGGCATTGGCAGGGTTCGAACCTGCAACTCCTGTGAGATATGACATCATCACCATTATCAATATTTTCCCTTCCACTGCTGGACATACACCTCTCTCCATGAACGCCAAGACGGCATATTCCCAGCCAGTCGCAACCACTGACATCGTCTTCCCAAAAAGTAACATACTAAATCCGTTTTTTTTATCTTTAGAAGAGGGAGCAAAAAGTCACTTCACCTGGTGGTAAGTACCAACATCCATAGGCACTACACCAGAGTCTTTTCAAATTACTTAATTTATTATTATAATTTATTTAGTATTACTTAAACTTAAAAGTTTAAGCGGCATCTCTAAAAATAGCATTTAATATATTTATTTCTTTTTTGATGAATAAGTAATAAATCGTTATATTTTTATAAACACATACCTGCCATGTCGCTTCCGGATGGTAGGATATCTGGTAGAGTGTGTAGGCTATGTACAGTTGGAACATGTACCCGCCGAAGAGGAAGGGCAGCAGGTAGGAGAGCCCTCTCCACATCCACGAGTGGAACCCCTCGATGGTGATGTCCATGTTGTGTCGCGCGCCCAACGCCTTCAGTCTGTACAGCACTCCGCTCTGGTACCTGAACTGCATGTACTGTACCACACCTGGAATTGTGGTTTTTAAATGTAAATCGGATAAATAAACTATTAGACAACACTCGTAAACATAAATTAGTCCATCGGGGAGTCATTGATGGATTAAGGTAGGTGAAGAGGAAAGCGCAGCACAGGACTATTTCTAACAAAACCCGACGTAATAATTCGAAAACAAATCAAAGACAACTCGGCTCAGTGCAAGGTAAACTAAAAAATCGACTCACAGCTAAAAAACTGCGTATTTATAGATTTATCCCAAAAAGTTGACAAACGATTGATAAATCTTAAATTCCCCACACTGCAATCCCCAAAAACTTCCTATATGTTGGCAACACTGGAGATAGCAATCGCCACAAAATCCCCAATAATTTCTATAAAATAGAAAATATTTTTATTCAATGTTGTACATGAAAGTATCTTATTGAACGTCAAATGAGCTCTACTACCGGTTCCAAAACCGGAGAAGAACCGGCAAAACAAACTCAGTGAAAATAATCTTTTGCATATTTTTTATTATACATATAATATGTAATATAATTAAACACAGAAGCCTCGTAGTAAACTCCCGACCGCCGATACTCACTGATATACGCGATGAACCACATGAAGGTGTGTCGGAACTCGTTCCAGGGCTCGTTCTGCGGCCACACCAGTATGATGCCGGCCACCGCGGTCGATATGAAGTGGTGCAGCCGCCACCAACCCTTGATCCGCGACCCGTTCACCTTCAGGATACTCTCCCGTATCGTCAGCGTGCAGTAGTACCACACCAATAGGAATATCATGATCAACTGTAGGGGCCTGCAAGAAACACAACATATACTGGAACTTACAGTATGTCCAATGCAACTGACCGGTCAGGCCTGAAATTTGCTAGTATAACATCGCAACTTCACTCTAAAAAATAAGTAGGCTAAGTATAATCCGGATATAAGGATTGAGTGATTTTATTTATGTAAGAGGCTGTGCCATGCTGCATTGCAGCTGAACTGGGCCGCCACGACAGGGGTGGTACCTCACGCTCCCATAACATTGGCGTCAAGTGACAGCTGTCGCGTTTGTGAGTTTCCGGTGGCGCATTGGGGGGATTGGGAAAAGGAGGGCGACGCATCTGCGTGGCCTTGGTTGTGTGGATATGTATGGAGGGCGGCGCCGTGAGGCTCCGACTGCTCGTTTGCCCCCTGATCACATAAAAAAAGGTACCGAGGTACTTATATACAGGGTGAACCATAATTGTTTGCAATTATGAAATCGATATAACGCGGGCACCGCGCGAGTGCTGGGTTGGGGACGACTCACATTCGGTAGCTCGGTTCAGGGTAATTTTGTCAGTGTATCACTTCACGGGAAAACGATGCGAGGTTTATGTAAAGCAGCTTTATAAGAACAATTATTTTTACGTCACTGTTTGCCGCCTGTTTCGAACGGAATACCAATTACACGATATTAATAAGTGTCCAAGTGTTAATTCAATCAAATCGTGGGAGACAAACTTTCAGGCAACCTTTGTGACTGTGAAAAATAACCAAACTGGGCAGCCACGGAGCAGAAGGAGCGATGTAACAGTGAGGCAAGTCTGTGCAGGATCCAAGTTTGTTGACGCGCATACGTTCGAGTACTTTAGTGATACCCTGAACGTTTTTGCGTCGAATATTAAAGTTGGAGTTGAAAATGCATCCTTTTAAGATACAGTTGGTGCAAGAATTGAAATGAAACGATTTGAATGAAAAAAAAAATCGTCGATACAATGTTTGAGTGGTTCAGCAACTTCAACATTTTCTTTTCTGACGAAGCCCACTCCTCCCACCTCCCACCTCCTTGGCGTGTAAAAAACCCTGAACTAAAATATCAAAGATCTTTGCATTTTCCCAAAAGTAACAGTTTGCAGTAAGTGCAGTTGCAGAAACTTCATAAGGCGAGATTGGTCTATACTCTATACTACTTTGTAAATGAACACTGTAATTCAGTGACTGTTAATTCTGTAAAATATATGACTTCGCTCCGGGTTTTTTATGAACTACAGCTAGTTACAGCATTTTGAAGCTTACAGTAGGACATGAGTGCAGCAAGTCGGCGCCACCTGCCATACATCTAACTAGAATTTACCCGTGATGAAGGAACTGTTCCCTAACAAATTGATTCAGAGGAGAAATTCCATGGCCTCCCCGTAGCCCAGACCTTACTGCAGCTTATTTTTTCTATGGGGTTATCTTAAGAGCAAAGACTACGTCCCCACCATGGTTCAGGCCTCGACGTGGCGGTGGCTTAGTAGCCTAGGGTGAGCCCAGCACCTTGGGCGAGGCTAATTGAGCCGAGGGGGCTCTTTGTACCCCTCTTATTAAAGAGCAGGGGACAAAGGAGCAGGGATGGGAGCCTCACCCCATTGTACTGTCCCGACGTTGGAAGGGGTTGTTCTCTGGTGCGGGACGGCCCCTCTATGGAGGTGGCGTCGGTCCCTTGCGGGACTGACTAGCCGTCGAGGTGCCCTGTTAGCTTAACAGATCCGGGCCACCTCACCAAAGGCGGCACTGGTGGCACTCGCCGGGTTTTAGTGGGTAGAGCTGCGTCCACTTACCATCTTTCGGGCGCAGCGAGTCCCACATACCCGCCTGGGGAGACCCACTCCCCGGGCGGGATGCCTCAGAGCATTTCCCGGCGTAAAAGGAAAAAAAAAAGAGCAAAGTCTACGTGACTTAACCAACAACAATAACCGAATTAAAGGAAAACCTTCGTCTATCTGATCTCCATAATACGGTAACTGGGTAATATGATATTCCGTGGTAAGAATGGTTATCAGACTTTCAGGCTAGTCACGACCTGTAACGACTGTCAAAGATCTACGAATGACAGCCCAGACCAACGGATTAACGTACTTCCGAGGCACGGAGGAGTCTTGGTATGTAAAGATGGACCCCATCCACGGACCATCCCTGGCAAGCATAGCTTAACTTTGCTTGTTTCTCCCGTGAAACAGCTTTGCTGTGTTTCGGAGAGAAGGGCAAGACAGGCAGTGTAATTACTGGCACCGAGACTTAACATCTTATGTCTCAGGATAGGCAACACATAAATGAGTTGCCTGGGCTCGTTCCAGGTATACTAGTTTATGTTCATGGGCGACGTCGACCACTTACCATCAGGTGGTACGTTTGCCAGTTTGCCTATCCAACATTAAAAAAACCTGACAGATTGATGTTGTTTAGTTCAGATCATAGATGTTATTTAATATTACCTGAAATCAATTAATAAGTTGGCGACGGCGAGAACAAAAGCAATAGCACTGAGAATTAATTTAAATTTTTCATATTCATCCTTATATTTAAATCTGAAACAAAATAATATGATTAACGCTAAATAAGTAAATATACTATGACAAAATATGTATGAAGCTCTTGGTACCTGAGGAACGGCAATACAGTTGTGTGTGACAACTAGATATGGAACAAAATTTAACCCTAAATCTAGCCTTTCAAGTCAACAACACTGTCCTGATATCACTGAATGTGAAAATAATCTGTTAATTTATCCAATAAATGCTTTATACGCAATATATTTATGTACTAGCTCCATCGAGCATATATAACCGGAATAGTGCGGTAATGTTGTGTTTTGCATGAAAACAAATCCCGCCAAAGTGCTGCGACGCTGCGCCGGTTCTGCACTCTGATTAGCCAACTGAAGACCATTGATAGATGATTGGCCGATGGGACATACACACAGATCACTGGTTGGTTGAATTTCTATTACATCAGTGACAAATCACTGACCAGTTTAGGAACTTTATGGCTCACATTACTACTCTATCTCATGTTTAAGGTGGCTAGGTAGACCATAAACTAACTTTTGTGGGTGGACATAGATTACTCAACCGCAGGTAAAATTAAATTACCTAAAATATTATAGACATAGTACAAAGATTTTTTAAATCAACTGTACTTCATGGTGCTTAGTTTATGAAAATATTATAAAGCACAATCTTTATAGAATAACTAAAAGTATTATGTTATGAACACTGCTTCAGGTTAGCAGACGACTTACTTATCATTTTTATTCAGTATAGACACATTAACATTGCCGAGTATGATTTTCAGGTAGAGACTGTTCTGTTTAGGTAGTGTTGCTTCTATTTCATGCAGCATGGCTTTCCTTTTCATAATTTCCTTCTCCAAGGTTAAGAGTCTTTCATCTTTTGCTATCGTTTTTTTGTCCACCCTGAAAAAAAAATTGACAATTTATGTGCAGTTATCTCGTCATTTCATAATTCCAGCTGATGTATGGAAATAAACAGTTCCCACAATTTGATATTACGTTTTGAAGATGACAATGGCTCTAGCTGAATTATGGTTGTTGTGGTGAGCTTGACCTTACAAATAATATCCATAATGGGCGACCCATCTCAGACTGGCCTATTGGTCTAGTGGTTAGTGACCCTGACTGCTAAACCAGTAGGTGGGTTCGATCCCCACCTAGGACAAATGTTTGTGTGATGAGCATGATCAATTGTGGTTTGCGAGGACCTCTGTGGCTCAATGGTTAGTTGGCGCTAAGTCGGAGGCAGCGGGTTCGAATCCCGGTAATAATTGTGGGTGGATGTTAATAATTGTTAAATTATTACCATCCACGAAAACTCACAATTTTAAAAACTGCGCGTCGCCTACCTTTGTCGTGTGGAGACAGGGAAGGAAAATAATAAAGACAATTTAGTATAGGATAAGAGATATGGTAATAGGACAAGGAGACATTTTACGGGGCTGAAACACCGAAACACTTTTTTAAGGCTGGTACAAGTAGAATGAAGTATCAATGCTAAATAAGTCAGTAGATCAGTTCTTACTATTAATAAAAAATGGTCCTGGCTTAGTTCTTACAATGACAAAGGAACAATACAATCCACAACAGACTTATTGATCATCTGATTTAATTTGGTTGAGCATAGAACCGGATTCTATGCGCATTACCATCTAAACTGTTTATATGTTAGTTGGGTAGGCAAAATGGAAGATGTAACACCTAAAAGTAAGGTCCACGTCGCCTATGAACATACCAACACCAGTTTAGTGGAACTAGCACAGGCAACTTATTTATGTGTTGTCTATCCTGAGACGTAAGATCTCTGCCAGTAATTACACGTCCTTTTTTTTCTTTTACGACAGGAAATGCTCTGAGGCACCAGGCGGGTATGTGGGACTCGCTGCGCCCCAAAGGATGGACGTAGCTCTACCCACTAAAACTCGGCGAATGGCAAAAAAAACTTAATGTGGTTTGTCTGCCAGTAGAATATTAATAAAAATCTATATAATGCAACACTGGTGGTCATTAATTTTGTGTAGATAATGAATGTCTAACTACAGATAATGTTTTATAGAGACAGTTATCACATTTTTTGGAATAACTTGTGCAATCCTTTACTAATCTATAAGATTATTAGTCAGATTGCAGATATCAGGTGTTTAACAAAGTTAATTTTAAAACCTTCTGATTCATAGTTTGTTTTTAAAGTTTTTTTTAATGATATGTATACACAATTTTATAGCGAAATATTATTAAATAAATTGTACTTTATAGCAAAATAAATTAGAAATCTTTTTTATGATTTTGGACCCTTCTATATTATTATTCTATTATTATATAATGTAAGTTAAGTAAAGATCAAATATGGTAGCATGATTTCATTTAGGTATTTAAAAGCTTTTTTTTTTGCAGCTCACCACTTAATTGCATACACAGTACACATGCTGATCGCCATAAAAATTGTAAATATAAATATTTAAACATAAATATTGTAAACATGTTGTTCTTAGCAGGGCATCTCCTGGATGCAGTTAATTCATCATAATGCTATTTGCAACATGTTTATATGTCTGTAATAATAACTGACCTTTGTATCTAATCTAGCCTAGTAGCTATCAGCATTTAGATAAACTATCAACATCATTATCTCACTAGAGATATTAAATTGATGTTTATTTATTTATTTTCTGTACACTAGAAAAAAGTAAAATACAATGTCAAAGCTACTTATATCAATTTGCTTTTAAAAAATCCTACCTCGTAAAAAGATCAAGATAACTATTATTATTATCGCTTATAGTCTAACAACAATGATTTGACCTTGTATAAAACCATAAAGTTGCAGAATGTACATTCCATTGAATTTAACAAAAAGAAATATTATGTAGGTATATATCTATGTAAATTATATTACTTCAAAGTAATGTTGTCTTGTATCAATGTAATTTATATTAATGCTTAGATACAATGATAAGCTGATATTTGTTTAGGTCACAAGTTTTCATTTGAGTTAGCTACTATTATTTTCTAGATGTCACTAGATTTTTTAAAATCCAATTTTTAAAATGTATAAAATATTTTTACACACAGTACAACAGTACAGTTGGTTAAAAAATTTAAGTATATTTTCGAATGTAAGAGTGCTGTGAATATTAAAATAATATTGAACATTATAACGTGTCAGCTCATTAGCTAAGGTCACATTGTTGTTGAAAAGCAAAATATTTTTGATAAAAATGGCTCTCAGATAAGGCTATTGTAGGAAAGAAATCCATGTGAAATATTAAGCATTTCAAAATAAATATCATAAATATTATAGTGCCTCAGGACGGGCAAAGACGTCGAGGCAGACCCCGAAAATGATGACGCGATGATCTGGATGCCTATAATATGACCCAGTCGGAGCTGGCACAAGACCGTGATAAGTGGAGCAAAGCAAGCCTTTGCCCAGCAGTGGGATCCAATAGGCTATTAAAAAAACCCAGACAGAAATGATGTCAGATTTAATATTTTTAACCACAAAAAATATTACAAGTAATCATGATATTCACAGTATTGTCTTTTTTATAGAAGAGGGGGCAAACTACAGTCGGTTCTCCTGATGGTAAGTGAAAGCGACATCCACTGACACCTGCTACACCAGAGGGTTAGCAGGTGCGTTACCGGCCCTTCAAATATGAGTATGCTATTTTTTTAAGTTCCCTAAGTTATATCTGTATCAGTATCAGCTGCCACTGTAAGTGGTTTATTCGGAAGGGCTAGACTTTTCGGCCTGATGGCCTTTAAGCTCAATCGGTACAGTAAATGAGCAGATGGCTCACTTAAGAAATATTCGAAAGGGGTACGCCCCCCTCCGCACCCCGCAGGGAGCGCGGTTCATCGCGCGCGCTGCTCGGGAGAGCAGGATTTGGACTAGTCAAATCCGATACGGTCGACGAATCTTTTACGGTTGAATTTAACCTATCATCATGAGGGCCGGCCCTCACCCCTGCCTCTGGAGAGGTAGGCGGGTCATGCGCGGTGCCCAAGCAATCTAGCGGTAGCGTAGTGCTAGCGCTGTTTGCGCGGTCTGGGTTTGTGTCTACTCGTATCGGATTCGAACCTAAGCTTCCGCGATCGATCCGGATCGATATGGTTTCCATGTGTAGGGGTCGACGTCGCTTACGACCCCGAGGCCCAAGCGGTGTGCAAGTGTACCTAGCACCGTGTGTTGTACACACGGTGCTAGGTACACTTATATGTATATGTTTTGACGTTCGCATCGCGCTTTTGCGTCGCGCATTAGTAGCTAAGAGATTTCGTCAGCTGGATCTGTTAAAACATGCTTAGGTAACCTATGTCTAATTGGAACTGAGCTATCTGGGGAATAGTTTGCCGCGCTCACGATGAGCGGGTTTGGGTAGAGGAGTGCCTTTTCAAAGTGACCCTAACGGACTCTAACCTGAAGTCCCTGTGCAGGTCGATGTTTCTTACGTACCACGGGCAACCGGTTGCCATGCGTAAAAAAATATTTTGGACTATTTGTAGTGCATTAAGTCGACTTTGTGGCACATGCGCGAATGCGACACAAGAGTATGACATAATGGGTCGGATACAAGTTTTATACAGGGTTAGCTTATGCCTGAGGGGCATTTTGCTGTTTTTCTTAATTAAGAAATATAAACGGCTCAAGACGAATTTGGCCTTTTTGGTGACTAAATTGGTCTCTGTGTGGTCTAAATGACATCGACCTGTCAAGAGTGAATGGTAAGTGAAAGCGACATCCACTGATACCTGCTACACCAGAGGGTTAGCAGGTGCGCTGCCGGCCCTTCAAATATGAGTATGCTCTTTTTTTGAAGGTCCCTAAGTTGTATCTGTATCAGTATCAGCTGCCACTGTAAGTGGTATCTGATACTGTTTACTAGGGATGCACCGAATGTTCGGCCGAATATTCGTATTCGGTACATTCGGCATATATTTTAAAAATGACATTTTATTAAACAGTAAGGTTAACCAATTACTAAATAAGTGTGGTTTATTTCGAAAGTAGTATAATATAGTTCTTTTTAAATGAAAGATACCTTTCTTTTTGTACCTTTTGTAAATGAAAAGATTAACTTTATTTTGATCAAATAAACTTCTGCTTTTTTTACAAATGATTAATTAAACTAAATTACCAAAATTTCTATAAAATTAACAATTTAAGAACACTTGCTTTTCAGTATTTTTTTTAGAATATAATATAATAATTACTATCTTTAGGAACCATCACAAGTTTTAAAATATGTACACTATAATAAAATTAAGTTTTCTTTAAATAAATGTCTATATACGCTAAATAAATTTTAAGAAATCAACAATTTAAATTATTTTAAATAAATTTCAATGTAGGTAAGTGAAATAAAATTCTATGAAATAAACAATGAACAGATATATTATATCTTCAGTAACAATTACTAGTTCAGAAATGAAAAAAAAAACTAAACCGAATGATTCGGCCGAACATTCAGTTCGGTAGGTTTTCCACCAAATATTTGGCAAACATTCGTATTCGGTGTTGAACCTACATTCGGCGCATCTCTACTGTTTACTGACTTATCAAAATGATTGGCTGCTATTCTGAAATAAAAGCTTCACAAGTCATCAAACACGCCATAGATGTGAAACATGCATAATATAAAAATTAATTGTTAATGAAAATATATAACAAAAGGTGTGTATAATGATAGTGTCATGTTGTTTGCCGTTACGGCATTTGAGCTGATTTTACTGCCGAGGAGCACCAATAGGTCTTTCACATTAAATTGACTGTAATCTGTATGGTCTTACTAATTTATTTATTATTACCATATCATACCTTTTCAGTGCATTTGCAATAATTGACATACGATATCTTTGATGATTTAGCTCTTTCATACATGATCCTTGAAGCTCACCTACTTCTTCAAGCTTGGTAGCATACTCTTTGTTTATTGTCTGAAACAATACACAAATATTATATTTATTGTCATCACACAATTATTGGTGAGTAAACATGCGCGATATTTATTGAGTACATGTAAATATAATTTAAATAGAACATCACAAAAGACATTTTAAAAATATAACCTACGTCGAAAGCCGTCTAAAACATGACGCGTACATATGACAAGAAAAAAACAAAAAATATTTACATAAAAAACAACATAACTAGTGTATAACATGAATGTTTGGTCAAAGTTCAGCCTAAAATATAAGTTAAATATTAAAATTTAAGGATATTAATTTACATACTTCTAAACGTTTAAAATCGGCTCTCAAATCTTCCCATTCCTTTTGAAACTCTTCAATATCCATTGTGTCACTAATACAATAAGAACTTGATAATTTAAAAACTACAAAATTAAACTGGTAGAGTACGAGTTGCAATTATATTCTTTGATAAAATACGCCGTCTTAAATGAAAACGGATGAGTTTTCTTTAAAATCAAAAGAAAACTAACGTCAGCTGTCAATCTTAATACAATCAGTCAACAAACGTCAAATATTGACATCTATTACTTTTTACTGCCTTACGCCCGAATACTCAAACGAATCTCAAATTTAAGACGTACTTAAACTCGTGTTGTCCCTCTTTTTTTCTTTGAATCTGACACGTCGTAGCATGAGTTTAAGTACGTCTTACATTTGAGATTCGTTTGAGTATTCGGGCGTTAGTCTGTTTAATATACCTGGGTATATTCGGGTAGGTACTTTTACGTATATTGTACCTACTTTTGGCAAGGATATCTCATTTCAAGGACATTTCAGGTATTATTATTAGTTTCTCAAATCCATTTGATGCTTGATCCTATATAGACTGAAAGATAAAGGAGTATAATATAATATATTGGGTAGTCCATAGACTTACAATATGTAGACTGTTCCAAAAAACATAATTTTGTGCCTATCTTAGATATTTTACATAGCTACTTCAACTACTCCTTTAAACGGATTACGGACCTAAGAATAAAGAATTGAAAGTATAATTAATAGTAAAACAACCTTTTACACAATTACTAATCGTTTGTATATTTTCCAGTTTTCTTGTAGTATGTATTCATATAGATTTTACCAAAATTCAGATTTCAAAATATTACCATTACTAGCAGCGCCCCACGGTTTCACCCGCGTACTTCCCATTCCCGTGGGAGTAGGTACAGGGATAAATTATAGCATATGTGTTATTCTGATGTGTAAATTATATTATTGTTAAGTTATTACAGTAATTAAAATCCATTCAGTAGTTTTTGAGTGAAAGAGTAACAAACATCTATACATACAAACTTTCGCGTTTATAATACAATTAGGATTACCTAGGTCATATAAAGAAAACACCCTCCAAGTTTCAGGTCTCTACGACCAGCGGTATAGGCTGTGTGTTGATCCGTCAGTTAGTTATTCAGGACAAATCATTTAATATGTATAAGTAGGTCATGTGTAAACTATAAACAGCCTAAAAAAACTGACCATGTTATAATGTAGGTAACATTTGGGTACAATATAAGAAATCAAATGAACGCATGGTCCTACTATGTGCCAGTTATTACACTACATGTCCTGCCCTTTTTCCAAAACATAGTAAATCTACTGCTTTATATAGGGAATTAGAAGGATGGTTGTATTCGTACTTTGCACAACATCCCTACCACCAATTTCTGGTGCATTATTATAACTTTCAACAAGAACATTTGTGCGCTTACTCAAGAGCATTATGTTGTAACAATGATATAATTAAACCTATTTCCCACTTCAAAGCTTTAAACTATTTGAGGTAGGTAATATTTTAACCTGGAAACAGCTGAAGTTGTCATTTCTAGAAAGTCATTAGTTCTTTTTCATATATTATGTCTTCCTATTGGGCCCACGTCACATGAGTAAATAAACGGACAGAGGCAAAGCTTCAATCTTCATACAACCACGTGAATCGATTGCACAAAGGACAAGCGTCCTTACGCATATAGTAGTGCAATGTGTGTTAGCACTCTTGGCTTGTCACGTACGAGTAGAAACCGGTTCGATGAGTGCTCGAACGCAGGGATGTGAGTGCACGTGTTAAGTTGCGTTGTATATTTGATTTTTTTTTTCGCTTGGCGGGTATTTCGAATTATTATCATCGTTCTTAAATTTTTGTTAATTAAAAGTAAAAAGTATCAATATTGTAAGTATACTGTACTGTGTGTATGAACAATAATAGAGCAAATAAAAAAGAATCATATTTTATAATATTGTTCTTAAATTATTGTTGATAATTAAAAGTAAAAAGTGTCAATATTGTATACTGTACTGTATGTATGAACTCTAATAGAGCAAATAAAACAAATCATATTTTAGCTATCCCAAAGATTTCAATAGGTAAGTTGTATCTTATTTATTTATTTCTACTAATTATTATTACTTTTGTTCACTTAGTTTTTATGGATGTGCCTAAACTCTTGTTAGGGAAACATTTGACCCGACATTAAATCTTAAATCTTAGCTAAACTTTACAGTAAAAATACAATAAGGATGGGATGCACCATCTTACTTTAACAATAACTGATCCGTCAAAATACCGGTTAGTGTAAAAATGCGTTGCACCATTTGACTATTGTCAAAATACGTCATAATTTAACACTAACTTTAACCGCTCACAATCGGCCGGTTAAAGTTATTGTTAACGTCAGATGTCAAATTTAAGTTTTTTATTCTTTTATTATATTACAAATTAAAATACAAAATAGTTTTTATTGTATTAAAATTTAAATATTTGTTAAATATCAAGTAAATTATATATTGTTAATAGAATTGTTTTGATTTTGACTAAAACATTATTAATGATAATACTGTAATATAAACTACTGTAAAATATATATGAATAATACTGTAATTATAATAATGAAATTACTGATTGCAATGATTAACAAAAGTCAAGAAAAGACAGCAGCTTGAAGAAGCCCAGCTGTAATGCATCACGGGGAAATTGTTATAATGTCTTTATTATATAGTTTAGGTCAACGTCGCTCATAAACTTATAAGAATATTATACAGGTCTCTTTAGACTAGGCGTTTTTGTGTTAACACAAAAGTGATGCATGGATGCATTCTAGTAATATATATATTATTCGTCTCGGCGTTCATTAAAGGAGGCCTATGTTCACCAGTGGACGGACAAAGACTTATGATGATGATGATGATGTATTATTAGAAATATTAATTATTTATTAAGTTCATAATTTAAATATAAGATAATTTTATTATTTTAACATTTTGAAAATATAGGCATATTATAATTTTATTTAATATATTATCTAATAAATAACACGCAGTTACCTTAGTTATATTTGGTTGGAATATTTGCAAAATATGTTTCATTATTTACCTACTCAATCTCGGAAATTTCAGAATAACTATGGCATAATATAATTTGAAGGCGGCGCCCAGTAAATTTTAAACGTCAAACGGTTTTTTTACATATGTATTACCATATCTTAAAATATTTCCCTTAAGGAATTAGGATCAAATTAGGCATCATTAGACATGCAACCCTTTTTTTTTTTTTTTTTGGTTTCGCTGGGGAATGCGTTTAGGCATACCACCGGGTCCGGGGGGACTCGGAGGTTATGTGGGGCTCTCTGCGCCCGAGAAGATGGTAAGGTGGACGCAGACTCAACCCACTAAACCCCAGCGGTGTTCTTCTCGTCGTTTGGGTGACCCGGCGCGAGAGCTGTGGACGTCCGTACCGGGCCACAACGATGTGCCATACGGCACTCTTCTCTGGAGGCGGGGGGTGGCATCCCCTCCTCTTTCTCCGCTTAAGGCACACTGAACACACAAGGGTGCCTTATAGCTCGGACCTTACGCGCGCGCAGCCGATCCCCCGATCGGCCGCGCACAGGTCCCTCACGGTGGTGCGACCGCCTGTCGCCGCCGTGCTCTCCTGCGGGAAGAGACGCCGGTGCGCTCCCTCTCCCGCTCCGCCTCCTCCTTCTGCGACATCACGTCCTCGCAGAAGGGGAGGACCACCTGCCATGTGCTCTCACTGACGGTCATCGCTCGGATGACCGCAGGGAGCGACAGGTCCGCGCCAACCTCAGCGATGAGGGGCGCTCTTGCCTCCGCCCAAGCTGGGCACTCCGCCAGGGTGTGGTCTGCAGTGTCTTCACTGCTGCTACAGTGATGACACCCTGGCGAGTCCTCCACCCCTGCCACCTTCCACAGATACCTTCCGAAGCATCCGTGCCCCGTCAGGATCTGCGCAAGGTGGAAGGATATTGAGCCGTGCCGCCGGTCAACCCACTGCTCCAGGATTGGACCGACGGCCAACACTGTACGGTGTCCCGCGCTCGGCTCTCTGAGCCGCTCACCCCACTGGCTGAGCACTCGCCTCCTCAGGCGGCTCCGCCAAGTCTCCTCCTCATCGGAGACCTCCTCTTCATCTCCCCTTCGTCTTCTCCACTCACGCGCTAGGGCCTCGGCATGTAGGTCCCATGGCGCCGTACCCGCCAGTACGCACGCAGCCTCGTATGAGGTCGTACGGTACGCACGGACGGCCCTGACGGCCATAACCCGTTGCGGACGTCGCAATAGGGCCACATTCTTCGCCTTCAGGGCACGCGACCAGATGGGCGCGCCGTATAACGCCATCGACCGCAGGACGCCTGTGTACAGGCGACGGCAGCCAGCACTAGGCCCACCCACGTTTGGGAGAAGACGACCTAATGATCGGGCAGTTCCGAGCAACCTAGGGATGAGGCGCCGGAAATGCTCCTTGAAGTCCCATCGCCTGTCGAGGACGAGGCCCAAGTACTTCATGGTCGACTCGACAGCGATGGGAGTTCCTCCCACTATCAGGTGGGATCCAGCTGGAGGGGCTCGACGGGGCCCGTGGAAGCATATAGCTTCGCACTTCTCCAGGGCCACCTCGAGCCCGAGACGCCGAATCCTTGCCACCACCTGCGCCACTCCTGCCACCGCCAGTAGGCGGGCCTCCAAGAGGGTACTTCCGCGTGCGGTGACGACGGTGTCGTCGGCGTAACAAGTAAGGCCGACTCCCGTCAAGTTCGCACCGCGGAGTACCCAATCGTAGCCGATGTTCCACAGAAGCGGCCCTAGGACCGAGCCCTGTGGAACACCGCTGGCCACCTCTCTCCTCACCCAACCGTTTGCAGTCGGATAGGTAACGGACCTACCTAAGAGGTAACTCTCCACAAACCTCCTCAGGTAGTCCGGTACGCCATGGTACCTCAGCGCCTCGCGAATGGTGTCGAAGGGCAGGGTGTTGAACGCGTTGGCAATGTCAATAGACACCACCAAGAGCACCCCTCTCCCCTCGACCGCTTCATCGGCTAGGGTCCTCACCCTGGTCAGAGCGTCCAGGGTAGACCTTCCCCGCCGGAACCCAAACTGGAAGGCGCTGAGATTAGGCCCCACTTCTCCAAATGGTCGACGATACGGGCAGCTGCAATCCGCTCCAGCAGCTTGCCCGCCTCGTCGAGCAGCACGATCGGTCGATAAGCCGACGGCGAGTCCACCGGTCGTCCGTCCTTCCGGATCAGGGTCAGCTTCCCCTTCTTCCATGCCGTGGGAAACTGGCCCTGCGCCAGACAAGCGCTAAAAAGCCGCTTCAGCTGTGTCCGGAGCGGGCCAAGGGCCAGAACCAAAGCCCGCCCGGGAACACCATCTGGACCAGGTGCGGTATTTCGCGCCCTCATGCGAGCCAGCGCTGCATCGAGTTCCGCCTCTGATACCTCCAGGGCCTCTTCACTCGGCGGTTCTCCGCCCTGTGGAGACATAGGCGGGGGCACGTGCTCTTCCCGACCAGGGAACAGGGCCGGAATTATCCGGGCCACGAAGTCGGGCTGGAGACTCTCCGTCAGGGGAGGGGCACAGGGGCGGAGTTTGTTGCGGACCATTCTGTACGGCCTCCCCCACGGGTCTCGGTCCAGAGACTCCAGCATTTCCCCGTGGGCAGCCTCCTTGGCTCGGCCTATAGCCATCTTCAGTTCCCCGGCGGCGGCTCTGTAGATGTCATAGAGCCGCCCCTCCTCCACTTCGTCACGGCGCCTTCGCCTTCGACTTCGGGTGTACTGGCGTCTCGCCGCAACGCACCTCCTGCGTAGCTCGGCGAGCTCCTCCGACCACCAGTACACCCTCCTGTTTCGCGGGGGCCGTCGAACGATCCTCGGCATGGCCGCGTCGCACACCTGCGACATCGCAGCGACCATGCGGTCGGTCTCCGCGTCTACCTCTGTCTCGTCCGCCAGCGAGTCCAGTCCCCAGGCCTGAACGATGGTTGCTTCGAGGAGGGCCTCTTTGTCTAGCTTCCTCAGTGCCCAACGTGGGCCGCACTCTGCATTCGAGCCACGGCTTGGGGGAGGGGGCGGAGACGCCGTATCGGAACCGAATGTAACGGTGGTCCGACAGTGTCTCGACGTCGAGCACCTAGACATGCAACCCTGGTAACTTTAACAATCAGATTTTTTATGCTGGTGCAACCCAATTGTCTAAACCGTTAAAGTCAACGTTATTGTTAGTGTCAAATTTAACTTTGACTATTACTTTAACCAACAAAATCGTGCAACCGGACCTAAGTATAAGTACAGAATACGTAATTAGGAGACGATTCCTGTTCGGAATAAAAAATATTATAATAGTTATGATAAAAACTGATATGCAATGCAATGTGCTTTCCATTAGAATTTACCACTCTATTAAAAGGTACAACAGATTATTGCAATTAAAAAATATAAACACAAAATATTTAGAAAAAATATTTTGTAATAAAGATAGAATATTTACATGTACATATTCTATCTTATGTACAATTTCACAAACACTATTCATTAAAAAAAATCGTTTCGTTCGTTTAATTTTATCCACCTGTGACAACCCTACCATAATAGGTAACAATTTTACGCGTTGTAAGGAAGCTTTGTCTCTGCCCGATTACTTACTCATGTGCCCACGTCTCCTCAAAATAGGCTCATATGTGATTCATCTCTTAACCAACTTATGTTCTGGCCCAATGCTGGTTGGTAAACTTTATACACGCCCTGAGAAATGAAATCTTATGTTTGTAATCATGTTATTACCTTTAGCTTCCAATACCATTGCTTATTTACTAACATGGGAAAATATCAGGTTGTAGCAGTGGATGGATAGATTACCTGGACAAATAAAAAAAAACTAAACCACGAACTCAGGTCACTTTGGTAATTTGGGCAAAGAAAATAATTACACATAAGTAAATTACATATTTGATTTATTTACAGAAAATATTAGACCAAATTCTATTTAAGTTTGGATAGTTATTTTCTATATAAATTTAGACAAAATACAATGGTTGAATGGTTAAATACACAAAATCCTCCTATTGAAAAGTATTCAGTATATTATGAGTCTGCAGCTTGAGGATTCCGTTAGCAAGCTTTAACATGAGTGCAACACTATTTAACTTGATAATTGTATAATTTTCGTATTATGTTAGACATATAATATAATCCGCAAGCATCAAATCATAAACTACTGCATATAAGATATTTACAAGGAGATTATATAGGTAGTATGGACAACCTCTAGCGGACGCTCAATTTGAATGAGACAAATATTAAAATATAAAAGACGAAACATTATCGGTATAGGAACCTAATCGAAACTGCAATACATAAAAAATTATGAATATATTGTACAAATTATACTATCACCATACTTATCAAACGGAGTCGATCGAAACGGAAATTATACTACCTATCTAATTATATAACCTCCTCGAACTTCGCCCGAACACTACACTGATTAAGCATATGGCCTGGACGTACCACACTGAATGATTCTCAAGGTTCAAGTCACGCAGGGCGGCACAAACGGCTTTCAATAAAACGTATTATACACACCGGGCGCATAGACCATACCAAGGTTGCCAACATATCTCAGTAAATACACCTAAATAGCATTCTACAATGTTCAGCGTACACGTTCGGTCTACTCTACACCCCGGGTTTACATATCCATGCGCTAGCACTGCAAGCTTCTAATAGTATGACAATACTCGACTACACCTAGTTAATCCTAGAAAATTACCGGGCAACCAAACTCCTCGATTTATAATAAATATCTAGAAAAGAAAACGGCATCGGTAATCTGCGTAGCTACCACGTATAGCGTAAATTATAAATTATATCACACACTTCAGTTTACGTAAAACTCCGGTATGATACTGTAACTCGGGCGAGTCACTAGCGATTTAAACTAAACGACAGACGTTTGAGACATTCATTAAAAACATTGCTGATATAAATAAATAGTAAAAAAATCTTTAAAATATAACACTCTAACTTATAGTTAAAGTTTTGAATCAAACAAAACTTAAAATAAGTCTCACGAAGCCTCTGACGCGTCGAACGGAACTAGCTGAGCGGTGACGTATCATTAATGTTGTTGGCGTCAGCGAACAGACATAATGAGGCACTCGGGACAAAACGCCATTCATTATGTACAAAGGTTCAAGTATTTCACAAAAACTAATTCCAGATTGTCATGTATACCCATTTATATAAAATTTAATAAAACTAAATTATCAATAAACAAGGTACGAGTTCTAGAGCGGACGCGTAAGAAATTATATCAACTACCAAATAAAATTACATCTAAACGTTCTTACGAATAAAAATAACTATAAAATAAAACAGAATAATGAAATGTTAAATTATAACACAGCTTTTACTCTCGTGGGCGGCGGCGCGTGTTGAGTATGTTGACTAATCACAACTAGACTGAGCACTCGCGTCTGTGGAATGTTCTGGAGCGGGACGCACGCCGCGCGACGATCAAATATCAATAAATAATCAAAACTACCGGTGCGGTATTACGTAAGCAAAGTGACAGTGTTACTGATCTCAAATTGGTGAAACAAGCATAGTATTGTGCTTTTGTGGGACATTACCAAAATATATTTAATGTATTTTTTCCTAGATAGGGATAATACTTTGTAACATTTGCTCACATAATACCCGACCACCGTCAACGTTTCAACTTCATCACGTGTGAAACTATTTGCTCTGTTGCAGTTCCCATTTTATTTAATGTGAAAATGATACAGATATCATCGGTGAGTTTAAGTTAACTAAAATGGCAATGCTCTTAGCGACACTCCCAAACTTTGACTGTCTGATCGACGCTGCCCGATATGACGTATGGCAAGTTCTTGTGGAAATCTGAAAACAATGGTTGAATCACGTCAGTTATATGCACATGTACCAACTTTTAGCATTAAGCTATATATATTTTTTCTTTATAGATTATAACTTTACACATTTCTATATTTAATTTATTATACAGTGGTGTTTCTGTCCACTACTGAACTTTAACGAAACCCAAAAATGCTGGTCTTTCGCGCCTCGCATCCACTAGAAGAGGGTTCCCTTTGTACGCGCGGCCAGTGAACCGCGCAAGCCAATCTTCGACGGTTAGCCGCGTGTAATCGATACACGAGTTTACCTACTCGTGAGTAATATAAAAAAAAACATTACGGTCAATTCTCTTGACTACATGAAAACAGCTATAATGACTACACTATACTGTAGTAGTGTGTAAAGTACGGGCTAGTTTCACCACTAGTTCCCAGTGCTGCTACTGTGTAGCCAGGATCCGCAAATAATTTAATCAGAAGAATTTAGGAGGAATAGGAAATAATTTCGTTTTCCTCACTGACTAAAGCCAATTTTCAATGACTTAATAATAATAAGAATTAATAAATAATAATAAGACAAAAAGCACACCACTCATACACCATGTGTGGTGTGCGTGTGGGGTATGTCATATGTGTGGTGTACGTATGGTGTTCGTTTGGCGTACGTGTTGTATACGTGTGATGTAAGCGGTACATACCTAGGCTGGTGGCGAAGTGCTGGTGCGCGTACAGCGTCTTGAGGCAGCGCGCGTGCGCCACGTCCCACACGCGCAGCGTCTTGTCGTCGGAGGCGGTGAGTAAGTAGCGGCCGCCGGGGTGCCACGCTGCGCCGCGCACCCAGTTGTCGTGCCCCACCAGCGTCGCCAGGCACTGACCCGTGCCCACATCCCAGATCTGCAGCAACGCACATGTATTTGACTAATCGTACTGATAAAATGGTACATGTGTTAACCTGTTTTATCAAACTAGATTAAAGGTTGCATCTTTAAAAAAAAAAAAGAGTTTTGTAATTAAATTTTGTAATGTAACGTGCGTTGCATTGCGTTCCATATAATCACAATATCGTCTCGCTATCAGTTATTGCATTGCTTATCCCGCCTATATTTCTTCGGATGTTGCAAAGTAGATTGGAGATGCCAACACTCTGTGTCGATACATTTATTCTGCTTATTTTAGTCTTCTTGTCTTTTCTTTGAGTGTGTAAAATGAGATTAAACATGACTCAATATGATGCAACAATGGCAGAAAAGGTAATCGCGTCATCATTCTAACTACGTGCATTTTTGCGCGCAAATTTTCATTACCTACGGGCTACGTACGTGTACGCAGCGTGTACGTTTGCGTGTACGTGTACATAGTGTGTACGTGTACATTGCACGTACCTTGACGGACTTGTCCCGCGAGCCGCTGGCGAGGAAGGGCCCGGCGTGCGCGGCGCGGCGGTTGTCTCCGCCGGCCGCCTCATTGACGGCCGCCGCAGCCGCCTCGGGCGCCCACGACACGCACTCCACCACATGCTCGTGCTCGCGCAGCTCCATCTGGAAACGTACAGTACATTATGGCCTGTGTCAATATCCAGCATAGACGTGTGGTCTATGCTGGATATTGACACAGGCCATGGTTCAAATATGATTTTATTACAGAATGACAAAAAGATAATTTTGTACTGCTTTTGAAGTTCTTTTATGTCCCTGAGCCCGCAATTCATTTACTTTGTCTAAAATCAAAATATATACCATCTTATTTCATAATGACGCTATCAATAATGTTGTCCGCGACAATGCTGGCTACGGTAAATGCTAGCTTTTTTCACTTTTAACAACTATAAACTGTATTTAGTTGTTGCTCTCACAACTAAATACATACTATGTGAACTGTGGTCTTCTGTCCGGTGTGGCCGGTACCACATATGTAGTTGTTGTGAGGTGTACCTTGCACTCGTTGGTGTCGGCGTTCCATATGCGCACGGTCTGGTCGTTGGAGCAGGAGGCGAGCAGCGCGCCGTCCGCCGACACGCGCACCATGCGCACCCACTCGCGGTGGCCCTTGTACGTCTTCACGCAGTACCTGCACACGCAGTCATTAAAATATATGTCCATACTAATATACATATTGCTGATCCTGGTTGTAGTGAGCATCAGGCGTCTTGGGGTTCATAGAAAGAAACCTATTGCTAAAGTTAGCAATGGACGGAAAATGGTTGATTATCATAATGATACTAATAAATCTTGATGGAGTGTGTTTATCGAGACGTTAGTCTCTGTTGACTTAGGGACCATTTTTACTCATCTAAAATCTTTGACTCTTGACGTTTACCTTCTTTAACCCATGTTTAACTATGGATAGACACATATTTTAGATGATGAATATTAATTAGAAAAAGCTCCTTGAATATTTTGTATGCGCTGCATTAATTATATGTTCCATTTTCATAATACTTCTTCCTTTGAGATATTATGACATACCCGGTAGCCACCTCCCAGGCCTTTATGGTCTTGTCGCGGCTAGCGGAGTAGACGATGTCGCCGCTGGGCGAGAAGGCCACCGACGATACGTTGTGGTCGTGGCCCTGCATCGTCTTGATGCACTCGTACGTTTGCGAGAAGTCCCACAGCTTGATGGACATGTCCGCGCTGCATGATACTGGAAATTGGACAGTAATTCATTAGGCGTTGGAAGTTTGTTTTTGTGGTAAGTGAGAGGTCTGGGTTTAAATGTGTCCGGGTGCACCTAAACTGCCTGCCTGAATAGCTTTTAGGGAGAGAGTCTTTAAGGGTGTGTGAAGTTCACAACCCTGCCTTATGCCAGCGCATATTTGTGAACTTTGGCCCAACTTTACAAGTGGAACATATAAGGATCAATGATGATGATGACGATGATGAACTCAGACAGAGTCAGCATATGAGCCACCACATGAAAAGAGGTAACCCACTTTTGTATGTTTCATGTGGGATAACATGAACATACAGAAGTACCTACGTGCACTTGAGACAAACAATCATGCCAGGCTTAGTTACCAAACCGCTTGACAAAGACATTGCACGGGGCCCCTTTTTCAATGCAAAAAGTTCAACCAATGTTGATGAATGTTGATATGTGGCTTAAGCCAAAGGCGAACCCTGCCGTAGTCTAGGTTACTCATCTCTATAATGCCTTTTTAACCCATGTGGATATGTGGCTTAAGCCGAAGGCGACCCCTTTTTTTTTTTGTTATCGCAGGGAAATACTTTTTACCCTTTTTAACCAATGTTGATATGTGGCTTAAGCCGAAGGCGACCCCTGCCGTAGTCTAGGTTACTCATCTCTATGATGCCTTTTTTGCTAACGCAGGTAATGCATTTACGCATGTATACAGGATACCTCGTGTTCATCATAATAATAATCATCAGCCTTTATACGTCCACTGCTGAACATTGGCCTCCTTCAATGAACGCCAAGACAACACAGGTAAAATACGGACATCCAGAAATAAAAGTAACGTAAAAGGCAAAACATAGCTTGCTTAGCATATAGTAATGAAAAGTGCTAAATTCATACTCACCAAGTAATTTTCCATGGTGATCGAAAGCGATATCCTGAACAGAGTCGGTGTGACCCTTCAGGGTTCGTTCGTACTCGCCGCCCTCAAAATCCCACACTTTGATTGTAGCGTCCTCACTAGAGGACACCAACAAACTGAAAACTGGGTGAAATATTACCTGAAATATTTACAAAATATGTTTTAGAACATGCCCATATAGGGAAAAAAATTACAAATATATCGTTTATAATGTTTTGCGACGCAAGACAAGATTAGCCGCCGAATATATCATAGCCTTGTGAGGTTTAAGCAGATAATTAAATAAGTCTTTAATGTTCTAAAATAGATTTTAGGAATAATGTATATAAACTCATTTGTGAAATAAAAAATGCAGCTGAAAAAAGCAGTTTCAGCATTGACCCTATAAAAGTGGTTAGCCCAATGGAAAAAAGAACAAAAGCTCGGATGATGCTTTTGTCTCATCTCAGTATTACTATTTACATATATGTATAAAATAATATTGGAACTAGCAATCTATAGTTTTTAACGAGTAACACTTATATGTTAGCTATATATCATATACATAGGTTTAGATTCGTAAGCATGGGTACAATATCTTGGTCGTGAGTCTATTACATAATTATTCATCGTAAGACAGTGCTGTTTAACATCAAAATCTTTATTTAGAATAAACAGTATGTACCGACCTGACCCACTTTTACATTCATAACGCTTAAATTTAGACAAACATTCCTAGATCAAAGATACCTACGATATAATATTATACAGCATATTAGAATTCCATAGCCTTTATACAGTATAATGTCTAAGTTAAATTTCATAAGTAATAATAATAAGTATTAATATAACCAATTTTTTATTTATATTTTATTTATTTATTTATACTATTACATTAGTATTCGAGCCATAAATTCCTTTACCATCTGATCAATGTGAGGCATTTATTTCCAAGTTTTATCACAGGTTTTATACTAGCACCCCTGAAAGCCTTGAACACCACATCAGAATACTCAGGTATAGACTATAGATAATCCCACTCACCTTAGTAATAGTAGCTCGGTGTCCGGTGAGCAAGAACTTCTCTGGAGGTCGTGGAATCCACTCGGTTGGCGTTCTCTTGGCCCGAGTGGGAGCACCTTCTATGAACTCCTTCTGTGCTTCGGAGAGCTTCGACTCCAATTCCATTACCTACAAACACAAACACAAGATTCATTAGGTTGACTTACGATGACAATAGCTTCTACCCGCGACGTCGTTCGCGATATATCAGTTGATTAAAAAAAAAAAAAAAAAAAAGCAGATGTGACACATCTATGCTAATATCATGCCGTTTTCTAAGCCGCCTAGCTAATAGTTGTTTCACATCAAAATATTCAATCCTGTGTTGATATTAGTAATAAAATTTGTGTATTTTTAATTTTTATGCAGATTAGTTTAGCTGTTTTTGCTTGAGCAACACCCAAAGGTATACTAAATTATTATTAACAGTAGCATACTATAATATAGCATTTATAACAGTAGGGTTTTACGGAAAAAAAAATAAAAAAAAGTTTTCACTCAATAATGGAAGTCTTGGAGAAGTTTTCACAATTCACCATCAACACCCATCAAGTTTGTAGCACACGAACGATAAAAACAACTGATTTCCGTGTGCCCAAAGTTAGTACAAACATGAATATTGATATAATTCGGTTTACAAAACCAATTACAATCGGCAGAAAGCCCACAGGCCCGTGACATGCGAGCGGAAGTAACGGAACACGGGGTTCGTTGCCATTTGGCTAAATACTAAAGTTGATGACAACGAGCCTAAATCGTTTATAGTTCGTATAAATACTATTGTTTAGGTTAGGGTTACGAAAACCACACGCTTCGATAGAATAATAGAAACTAAAATGTTGGTTTATATCATACTTTATAATGGCGTCCCATTATAATGGATGGATGCACGCACCCTTATAAGATATTTGCAATCTCGCATATCGCGAGTGGCAAGAAATTGACCTTCTTTTCTTTTGCGCCGGGAAATGCTCTTAGGCATCCCGCGGGGGAGAGGGGACTCCGCAGACGGATATGTGGGACTCGCTGCGTCCGAAAGATGGTAAGGTGGACACAGCTAAAACCCGGCGAGTGCCACCAATGCCGCCTTTGGTGAGGTGCCCCGGATCTGTTGAGCAAAATGGCACCTCGACGGCTAGTCAGTCCCTCAAGGAACTGATGACACCTCCACAGAGGGGTTGTCCCGCACCACAGAACAAACCTCCCAACGTCGGGACAGTGCAATATTGTGAGGTTCTCATCCTCGCACTGTCCTCCTGCTCTTTTGTCCCCTCTTCTTATAAGAGGGGTCAAGAGAGCAGCTCCCTCGGTTCATTTGGCTTTGCCTGGGTGCTGGGTTCACCTTGCAAGAAATTGGCCGTCTGGACGTTCATTGAGGAAGGCCCCTATTCAGCAGTGGACGGATACAGGCTGATAATGGTGACGATAACATCAAATCAACATTAGGCGTCGTAGTGTATTCATAAACAGCCTGCATCATTCTACCGCTGGACATTATTCCTCTCTCAAAGCGTGCGTGAGAGTGCCGAGTTCATTTCTTATATTATCGGTATATAGAGTATTGAGTATTATATGCACTAGTCCGGAACATGTCAAAAAACGTACGCGTGATCAAGTACATAAAACAAGCAGGTCACAAATCTTCTTATTAACCATCTTAGTAGGTACACTAGGAAGCAGTGTTGCCAACCCCAAAAAACTAAAAAACAACAACTCGCCAAAAAAAAAATTCGGTTGTCTGTAAAGTCGGTTTACTGACGATAGTCGAACGTGACAACGTCATAACAAAATGGAACGCCTCAGAGCGAGGTAACGCCGCATGCGTCATGTTTTTTCGTTCTTGCAGCCGGCTCCGTCGAATTATAAGACGTTGTCACGTCAAAACAGTAGAAAATAGTAGGTAAAGTAAAAAAGGCAGATTTCATACTTTTACTCATATAATTAAACAATAAACAATTGAAGAGGTGAATCGACAATTTTTAACTAAAGTATTTTTTTTATAAAATTTCTTTTGGCTATGGCTTCTAGGTGGTCGTATGAACAACAGCCCAATTTTTGTACTTTACTTAAAATTGGGCCGTTTTTCTTCGGACTGGCAGCACCGAGAGGTTATGTCACACTTCACAGTCAATTTTAGTGGTTATCAAAAAATTTTGCATAATGTAATAGTTGGCGCCGAAGAACACTAGTTGAAAAACACTAATAATTAGGAATGAAACAGAAAACAGGGACATCAATGTGAAAACAGTAAATCTACTGTTAAAACATTAGGGTTGGTAACACTGCTAGGAAGTATTATAAGAAGTTGGTTAACATATTTAATAACTTTTTACGTCACTACTCACTGTCATTAGCCTGAGTTTATTTTCGCTTCCACAACCTTATTGGCACACCAGCCATATCGTAACGTCCTATTACAAGAGCCCCAGTCCCCATGTATGCAGAATAACAGTAATGCACTCTGTAATAAGAACATCAAGTATGTTCAATACATTCAATATATCTACTTTATCTACTATGATAGGTACTATAGCGTTAACTAGCTGCTGTCCACTGCTTCGCCTGCGTCATATTTGATTTGCAGCCGTATCCGGACTGATTATTAATTTTATAGCCTATGTCGAGTAGTGATGTGGCGGATACCAATTAGCGCCACTATCTTTAATCGCGTTATCGAATTTTTCACAGTTCGGCGCTATATAGGTATACAAGGGGCTTCGGCCAGACCGAGCATTCACATCTCGCTCGGTCGAAGATCTCCCTTTTGGGGCTTTCATTATTTCCCTCATGGTGACCCTCGACAGAGCACGTCTACTTCTGGACTTCATTATCATCACTCCCCACCCTTCCGCATCACGCTAGGCAGCTGCAGCCTCATCAGGTACCTCGACCGGCCTCAGCCCTCAACGCACCGCGGCATTATCGGCTTCAAAGCGCATACATTCAAAGTTACAAATAATACCTCTTTGAGTCGTTAAAATACTGTCTGTCTGTCAAAAATTACCTATAACACGATAGTAATTAAGGGTAACATTTACAGGATTACAGGAGCTTACCCACACGACACCCTTGTCGTGTCCGACATATACAAACCTATAGGATCCCAAAGCCCTGTAAGGCTTCTATAAGTAAATGAACCTTAAGCACATGTTTCAAGTGTTAGTTTCGTGTCAGGGTATATTTCGTTGTTACGTCACGCGCGTCGTTTACACCATTTGGCACGTGTGTGGTCTGTTATGAAATTTAGTTAATGTTTACGTTTGCACGTTTCCAATTGGGCCGTGTAAAATTAAGATGTGAGAATCGCAGTATTTTCCATACATTTTCTATTATTTGTTAATAATTAATAGTTTATACTGATTATAATTTAAAAAAAAATACGGATTTTATCGTGGTTTATTTTATTACACGATACTTTATAGTGAGCAGAATATTAGAAAGCAATAAGTTAATAAGTTCGCGCCGCTCAAGCCGAAGGTTGCGGGTTCGAATCCCGAATACCTTACACACTTTATATACCTTAGCCACTGCAACGCGTGGCCGGGTCTGCTAGTAATAAATTTAAAAGCGGTCTCTATAAAGCATAAGTGGAAATCTTTGTGGGTTGTCATACATAAAATTACGATCCTCTTATCAGTGACATTGGTAAGCCGATTGATCTAAAATCATTCAAATACAGATCAATATATTACGCTTTTTATATTGCGTATTAATACGAGATATTAACAGCGAGAATGAAGCACTTTGTGGTGCTCACCCGTCTGTATTGATACCACTATACTGCTTCATTCTTCTCTGATCTAGTAAGATGAGAAGCATAGGCATTGTAATTAGTATTCGCTGACGCAGAGGCCTGCTTCAATAGGTCTCAAAGTAGGCAACCCATTTATAACCGGTGGGAGGGATGCGTCATGCACTGTCCCTCGCTCCCGGCTGCATGGATACCAGTTACCACCATCTTGCTTGTTTCTCAAACAGCTTTGCTATGTTTCGGAGAGAAGGGCAAGACAGGCAGTGTAATTACTGGCCCAGAGACTTAACATCTTATGTCGCAGGATATGCAACGCATGAATTGGGCTATTTATAGGTAAACTAGTTTATGTTAATGGGCTACGTCGACCACTTACTATCAGGTGGCACGTCTGCCAGTTTGCCTATCCAACTAATATAAAAAAAATTGTAAGTGCTAGCTCGAGGTAAATACATTAATGTTCATGGCCATCCTCATTCCATCGCTGGGAGACTTAGTATCATTACATATTATAGCTTTAAAAAAATGTAGCGAATGAATAAACACACTTATTCTTTCGCTACATTTTTTTAAATTTACTACCTATTTATAAAAAATCAACACAGCATTCCTGATTTACTATTAATATTATTATATCAACAAGTACACGATATCAATATGCTATTTACAATATATCCATAATCGTATCAGAGCTCAAACCCGTATTTCTCCCGAACATTGTTCCGACTTGGTATGGCTTTGCTCAAGTCTATGACCTACAAATGTCGCAGTTGGTATCGATCGGGCACATTCCGTATCCGTGGACAGAAACGTATTGGATGTCACTCGCCATTCTAATAGGCGGACCAGTTTTTATATTCCATTTAAGTATTACAGCATATTTTATTTGAACGTTAAATATTAACTAACACTTAGTTCTTACTTCAGATTACAAAATTTTAGAAAAGATTACAAAAGTAATTCTTAACGATCGATGCCCTAAAAATATTAAAACCCTACAAAAAATAAACCATTTTTGTCATACAATCAAATATAATTTTAATGATTTTAAATTGACTCCATAAGTACCTACTTGTTAATAAGGAGTTTTTATGTGTACCTAAATTCCAATTTGAACTATCTGGCATAATTTTATAAATTCTTCTAATAATGTCTTCACATTTTCAACGCCGGCTTGCTATAGACCTGTATATAGAATATACAAGTATCCTCCCAAGCTTGTATAATTAGCATCAAGTGTAAATAATAACATCTTTTAATACCTTACTTCCCCTATGTCGTTATTCCACTAGCAATAATTGCATATTCACAGCGTAGCTACTAAAAAGGCACTTGTTATTATTTGAAGGTTATATGTATTTTCAAAAAACTTTGACGCAATATCTAAAAGGCTGAAAGCCTTAAAACGGCTCAACTGATTTTGATAAAATTATGCCTATTCTGCTTTCAAATAAAAATCGCATACAAATTAGTTCACTCGCTTGAGAACTTCAGTGCCACAGCTCGACACACTTAACGGTCAAACTTATAACATTTGTTTTTTTCGTCGGGGTTTAAAATACTAATCTATCAATAGCTATCCATAAACATCTGCATTCTAGATACATTTAGTGTGATTTGTGAACTACAAAACAGAAACATCTTTGTACAATCATCTTGATACTTCATTTAAAATAGTGAATCAATGTTAACGAGAGAGTATCAAGTATTTCTACCTAAATGAACTTTATAAAACCAAACCGCACTATATTCCGTAAACATAGTTCCGTCCACTCTCCACGTAACCTAATAACTATCTACCGTAATATAACGAACCTTCTTCTGCAGCCTGATGACGGACGTCCATTTTTTTTCGAGGAGACCACCAAACTTGCGATCCATTTCGCCGGTCATATCCGCTTCCTTTTTGAACGCTTCCAGCGCGTCGTTGTATCCATTGCTGCCCAAATAGTCGGCGATCGCTTTATTTCTGGAACAAACAAATTAATTATTATTCGTTAAACAATTTTAGTCAAAGTCAAATTAGTATTTATTCGAGGAGTCAACAATGGCCTAATAACTTCCCATCTAGGAACCTTTATGAAATATGACTTCTTTTCTTTCTTGTTTTTTAACAACAATATATTTAAAAAAAATACAGTCTTATTATATTTACTTATTATATTTAAAAAAAATACAGTCTAACATAGAACCTCCTCTTTTTTTGAAGTACGTTAAAAACTCAATAGAAGCTTTATGAATTGAAGCTTAATGAAGCTTAGCTTTAAGAATTATATTGAAACAACAATCATTTCACGATAATTGGTAAGTTCGTAAGAACTTGTGTTGTAGATATGGAAACCGTTTTAGGAAATCTCTATAAATATAGGGAGGCCGACCATCTTGGCTTTCATTGAAAGGGGCATGTTCAGCAGTGGACGGATAAAGTCTGATGATGATGTTATAAATACACGACCATGACCCGGTCGCGGTGCAGGGCGCAGGCTGCGTGTAGTCTCTGCGTCCAGAAGCCAGACCGCTCAACCAGCTGGCCGCTTTTATTAAACTTATTTTTATAAGTATTACCACAGGCTTTGTAAGGCTCGTGCAAAAAAGGATTTCGATCTATATAATGTACTTAAAATGATTTGTCATAGCTTAATCGGCTTAAATTGATCGCTATGAAAGAGCGTGGCGTAGATATACTATGGAAGCATTTTCCGCCTTATTACAAAAAACTTATCTAGTACCAGGATTAAACCAAGACTGAAAAGTCCAGGTTTGTTACGGTATTAACGTTAGTCCATGGACTAAAATTCATTCTTATTACAAATCGAGGACCAACCGAGGTCTAGGTAGTACCAAAGATCGTCCCTGGTTTAATTGTATCCACAGATTATTGAGCAACATATCATTCATTTTGTTCGTTCAATATTTGATTAGTTCGGTACACCGTTCCTTTTTATGCAAAGCTCGCTAATTTATAATTAAATATAATGTGGAAAATACATCAATATTTTGATAATAAAATTTATTGTGTTATATAAAATATCTGAAATCTTTACTACTTTGTACTTTGAGGTAGTGTGATTTAAATTCTTGTTTATTACACACAAATATTGTAATATTTCGCTGTTAAGTTGTTTATATAGCTAGCGTATAAGGGAATGAAATACAAAGCGCGCGTAGTTCTAATGTCATCGAAATGTTTATTGTTTAATGTTTAGTTATTGCAATGTAAGTCGAGTTACCAATAGTTACAATACAGCCATTATTGTTCTTTGATTCTAAATAGACGGTATGTTGTTCATAAGAATAGTATACTATTTTTTTGTTGTGAATTTGTGTGCCACGAACATTACTTATGTTGTAAAATGTATCAACAAAAGAAAATAGGGATGATAATTGGACTTCTCAAGAAAAGGTTAGTGTTTATTTAAACCAAACATACATGAAAAATATCAGAGTTAATTAGAATTATTACATATGATATAAAATAGGTATGTATATCAATGACAAAATACAATACAACAAAATTACAGAAATAGAATGTTAAATTATATAAGGATGTCAGAATAATTATTTTAAATGTTAGTCCAATTCCATAATTTTGTCTACATCGAGTTCATTTAATTACCTTTCAATACAATTAATACGAAAAAACGCAAATTCAACGCATAAGACATCTGATAATTTAAAGTTTTGAGGTTAGTACCGAAGTTAAACTAGGGGTCACGGTGGTCTAACTTTAGTACCATAGATAGTCCTGGTACTAGCGTTAAACTAGTTTTTGTAATAACATTTATATTAGACCATGGTTTAAAGCTGGTATTAAACTCGGTACTATATTTAGTCTTCGTTTTGGAATAAGGCGGTTTAAGTCTAAATATTATGAAGGATTCTTTAAGATACAATAACAAAAAAATTAGGCAGTTGTCACTTTCACGGCACGTGCGTTGTGAACACTCACAAAGAAAACGCGTAGGTGGATACAAGTCATGAACATGTTACATGACTAACAAACACTATCCGTAACCTGTTATTTTTTGTGCTTCATTCGAGTGTTTGTCCACATTATTAAACATACGCAACGGTTGCGCTGTAAATAATTGGTGACACCATCGCCGATATCAACACTATGACACGTCTTATAGAAACGATTGTAAGTCAATGGGTAAAATAGATAACTCTTTATTACCGCGTGGGCTTCTTCTTGAGCTTCGTTTCTATTGGTGTATGGGCTCATTATGGAAACATTTCCTAAGGATAATAAATCTCTTTTTTTTATTCAATCAACGTATTAGATTATTAAAGATAATGACAGAGCTGCTTTCACATATTTTATAATACTAGCATACATTCTTGAACAACGTACCTAAGACAGGCATATCTAATGCGTTCGAAATTCACTAATAAAATCTACCTGATAATTATGATCGAACCATAGAAACCGAGTGAGGAAGAGGAATTCTTCCATTACAATGGCAATGATCATTAAACATGAAAGTGAACAGGTATAATTACAAAACACCAATCAGCATGATATAGGAAACGACATAAACAATACACTTTCAATTATCTAGTTTTTCGTTTCATTCTTTCTGCCTGAAGACTTCTATAAATAAAGCCTGATGGTGAGTAGTCAGCGTTGCCCACGTACATAAACTTGTTTACCTGGAACTAGCCCAGGCAATTCATTTATGTGTTGCCTATCTTGAGACATAAGATGTTAAATTTGTGCCAGTAATTACACTGCCTGTCTTGCGCTTCTTACCGAAATACAATTAAGTTGTTTTAACTTTTACTGCTTTGCTCATGCACGGGTAAATATAGCAATATTGATATATATGAATACAATCATGATATAAATAAGGTTATCGTGTCGAGATAGACAAGAGAATTGGGACTTCACTGTATCTATACATTGAACTTGCTCCAAATAGATTAGGCGCCCTTGTAACTTATCGCCCCGTATCCGCTCAACACATAAAACACGGAAATTTGCTTTGGTTACCTTGTTTTTACGTTCTTTCTTGTTAACGTATGTTTTAAAAGCTGTGTAAAATCTATATAATAGTTTTAGATTAACTATAAAACAGATTAATGAATTCATAAGCAATCAACATCTAGTTACATTAAATATAAATCTAATAAAAATCCTGGGAAAGTTAAATAATTTTACATCATTGTCATCATTTAGTTCTTTGAAAATGTTTGGTATCCCATATGAATGTCATTAATATTCAGCCAAAAATTATTTTAATCGAATCCATTCAAAAAAGGTAAAAAAGATCGTCATAGCTAACAATCTTGCTATGCAGATATTTGTAGACATTATTATAACTCTGTGGTGCATTGCAGCTGGGCCTCTCCTGACTGCTGTGTTTTCTTGACTTTTGTTAGTTATTGCAATATTGTACGCTTTAATCGGGGAGGGAAACTGGATCCTTCTGATCAAATTCGTTGCGGGTCCCAAGGCGTTTTCATGTATCCCTCGGGTTTCCTCGGGAGATCGTATCAAAGAGTCATTTGGTGATTTCTGCTGTCGGTTCTGGCTATACAGGAGTAGCAGCGGTGGGAAGGAGTGGTAGGTCTAGCTAGAAATCTCGGTAGTGGAATTATCGCCCTCCGTTTTCCTAAAGTTTGCCGTTAAGCTGCGAACGCGGAAGAATTACAATAACAAACACTAGCATTACTAGGCACACCAACTTAACACTGGAAAGTTCTTCGAGTGAGACAACGTTCTTGGACAATTAATGATTTTACAATTTATTCACAAGGCTAACAGCGTCATATTCGTAAAGTATTTCGCAATCCGAATAAAGTTACGTTTTGTTTGTATCAAGTAATTCGCTAAAACTTAATTTTAGACTAACCGGTTCGTTAATGTGTCTGATAGTGTTATATTTGAAGTACTCCAGCTATCGTTTCCCTATTCTAACATTAGTTAGCACCTTATCGGCATTAACTAAAAACACGTTTCTTAAAATAAACCTTATAAATTAAAAGACAACAAATACGAGTAAGGTGAGATCATAAAGTTTACATCAATATCTTTTATATTTTTGCGTAAAAACGGTACCGGTTTTGTTGATACCTTCGGCCGTGCATCAGACAAGTCTCTCAAGACTACAGTCCTTCAAGAGTTCTGAGTTCTGAGTCAAGAGAACGGACAAGCAAATGGTAGTAAGTGATCACAGACATTCATAGGCACCCGTTACACCAGAGGATTTACAAGTGAGTTGCCGGTCTTTCAAATATTATGAGTATGCTACGTTAAAGGTACTGAGTCGTACCGGTTCGGAAATACCGCGGGTGGTACCACGGTTTGGATCCATATAGAGGACTACCTCTACTTATCTACAGTCTACCTAGCACTAGCTAGACAGGAAGTGTAATTTATAATGTTCGCCAAAACTACGAGGAATATCACATTTATGAGATTACAAGTCACTGAGTCACTTATTAAAAGTGTAACAGGAAGGTGTTAGCTAATTTAAGGTCACTTAAGGTATGCTGTTTGACATAAAGGAATACATTATACAACTGAGCTGTATTCCTAATCGTAAAAATATTCTAAAGACATCTTAAGCATCTCTCTCTCTCAAAAAGGATTCGAGCACTCAATCATTCATTTCATCATTCTAGAGTAAATCCCTAGATCGCTGTGTTTTTCTCATGGAGCCCACACCCTTAGGTAATTATAAATAACACTATCATCATTCGTACAAAAAGCGACACTCTCTGTAAGTACCAGCAATATTAATGTGGAGAAACTAAATCGATCGCAGACAATCAACATCGCGTCGCTATTGTTCGCGTGGGATGCGTCGTAGTACTATTTCTTATCTACAAGTGAAAATACTAGATTCGAAGTTAGTAAATAGATAAGCTTCTAGCACGTGGCCTTTATACACGATATAATATTATGAAGTTTAATCGAATATATCAATGTATCAATAGAAATGTATGAATTGTCATTTCACTACCACCTTAGGACGTAACGCTACGCTAGGACGCCTAACGTAAGGGTTTTTTGAAGTAACAAGTGATAACTTCTTTAGCTGCATTAAGCATTTATCATTAGGGCGAAATCTTATAGGTTCGTGTCACCGACATGCTAATGTGACATCATAAGTTTTCACTTCTATCGGTACTATCTATAGCTACCAATTTTTTCTGTTTGAGACAGGCGGAATACTGGTAGACCATACCACCGGTAACATATTGGTAAGTAGTGACCGTAGCCAGCAAACATATAGGTATTGACCGGTGACCCAGGCTATATTTGCACTAGGTATATATGCATGTTACATTTATAACATTGTGATATATGTGACCATAGTTTCAAAAAGTCAAAACTATGTAATCTGAATAGCTCATCCAGAGATGTAACGTCACAGGGTCAGTAATTACATCACCTATCCTGCCTTTTACTCATAACGACGCAAAGCCGCTTGGTGACAGGTATAAAGGGCGCACCACGTACATACCTTATCCCTCCCACTGCAGCCAGAACTTGGCTTAGTCATGGCTACAAACTAACGAGCCATGTTACATTGTAGTATAAATCCGAACCTCGAAGCATTACGCTCAAGTAGATAAATGCTCTTCAATTAGAATTGTATCGTTGGAAATGTGGTGTGAAAGTTATTAAGTGGTTCCCGGGCCTGGAACAAGACCACTTTCGCCGTGCCTCATGGTTGCAACTAGCTAGTATTGTGTAACAACTGCAAATTGTTTAATGAACAAAAAAGGAAACTAATCAATAAAATTCTATTGACACTTAGTAATATCATTTGATTATATTGCTAAAGAAGCAATTAGCGTATTAATAAAACTTGTGGTAATATGTCCTAATTTTATTGCGTTCATTTTTGATCCATTAACGAGCAGTATTTGCGACTTATTTAAAGATTACATGCAGCGAGTAGATTTAGCTCTTTTGGTGAGAAATCGAGGTGTACCTATCTAGTATCTTGTTAATTGTTGACCGCATGAACATTGGCTACTTGTGTCCAACTTAGAAACTATAACTAATGTGGTCGTGGAACCGAAATTCTTATACGTTTATATTATTACATAAGATGGTATGGGAAATGGGAATACCGTCTTGTGTGGGTGGATTACAGACGCCCACAACTTTGAAAGCATGTCATATAACTACATCGAGCATATAACCAGAATAGAGCAGTAAAGTGAAGTATTTTGTAGTATGAAAACAAATTCCGCCAAATTTGTGCTGTGACGCTGCATCGGTTCTGCGCTCTGATTGGCCGACTGATGACCATTGATGGATGATTGGCCGATGAGACGGACATTCAGATCACTGGTTGGCTGAAATGCTAGATTACGTCAGTGCCAAATCACTGAACAGTTTCTGAATTCAGCCATGAAGGCTCACATCCCACTACTCTATCCGGTTCTATGCTCGATATATAACTATCAGGTTTTTAATGTTAGTTAGATAGGTAAACTGGTAGACTTGCCACCAAATGGCAGATAAGTGGTCAACGTCGGCCATGAACTCAAACAAATTTACCTGGAATTAGCCCAGTCAACTTATTCATGAGTTGCCTATCCTAAGACAAGTTGTTAAGGTTCAACTAGTCGATGGCGCGTAAACGAACGGCCGAGCAGTCCCACCTTTCGAGGAGGAGTCTGGCCTCTCGCCAGGGTCAGCCTGTCGCCGAGGGTCCTGTGTTGCCTGCAAGATCCGGGACCCTCAAAAGGCGGCGGAGGGCGCTTGCAGCGGTTTTAGTGGGTAACGACACTGCCCAAGTGCGAACCCCACACTCGGCTAGGTTTAAAACCAACCCCGGTCCGGTTTGAGCTGCAAATTTCCGCTGCAGACCAAAAAAAAAAAAGTCGATGGCGCGAACTCCAACAAAATGATTGCTATCTCACACGACATAGTGCACCAACATGTGTGCTAGAATGAAATGATTGTGCATTTTTTCAATTCATTCCTAAAATGTCCTTTTAGCAAAACTGTTATAGAAAGATGAGCGACTTGTGTAACCTTAAGTCTCGGTGCCAATAGTTACACTGCCTGCCTTTCCCTTCTCTCCGAAACACAGCAAAGCTAGTTCGCGGGAGAAACAAGCAAGATGATGGTACCCATGCAGCCGGGAGCGCGGCACAGCGCAACACGCCCAACGTGAAGCAAAAAAAAAAAAGGATGGATATGAAACGGTAACATCAGTCAGACACGTTCAAATCGGCTCTGAGTTAGAGCCGCAAAATTAGAATATTTGGAATATCGCCTTAATTCTACATTTGTGTTGCATTTGAATAAAATAATATTCGCTGTGACCATGGGCGGCCACGGCTAGTAAATTTATGTAAAAATCTTATCATAAATTACATATAATTCAATGTTATCTTTATATATGTAGAACCTCAAAAACTGTTATAAAAGAACTGGTTTGCGTATGTAGTCGTTGTTTCTTTACATTTTCTTTGACAAAATGAAATAAAATTGGTCATCATCATAAGAAACCCTTGTAGGTATGTTCAGCACGAGTCTCATCCTCGAAATCAGGCGACGAGGGTTTTGGGTCAAAGTTTACCCATGCGCTGGCCCCATGCGAGGAGGTAAACTTTACACTCAAAAGACTTTAATTCTCATCAGGCGTATTGGTTTCCTCGCGATATATTTTTTGGTCCACGAGTAAATTTAGAAAATTACATTTTAAGTGAATCTATTGACTAGGATCTAACCCAGACCTATCATTTCGCGGCCGAGCCCTTTCCCACTAGACCATCGCTCACGTCGCAAGCTTGCGTGTATTATTAACGTTTAGAGTTATGCCAATATCTATTTTAGCTTCGTAGGTAACAAGACATGTAAATATTGGGTAAGCACTATACGAAACCCAGGTTTTATTTCTATTCTAGTTTCTTTAGGTTATTTTGATATGAATATTATTACACCAAAGAGACTATTTAGGTGTAAAGGATTTCGTTTATGAGAACTGACCCTCGGCTACTTGAAATTTTATTGTTGTAGGTCAAGAATGGAAATAAATTATGTTGCATTGGAAGATGAATAAATATATTTATCTTATAAATATTTAATATGTATCATATGGAATTGATATGGAAGTGTGTGTGTGAAATCATATGGTATTGAAGTGATAGGAACATGCGGAACCGCTCAATTGACAGCGTCTTACAAACACACCTAATAAGACGGCGGCGGGCGGAAGCTTGTGATGAGGTTAGTTTCAAGAATGTTAATAAGTATTATTATGATTCCTTACTGTCTAGTTATAATATCATGCTAGCTCGGTTGAATTGAAGTTGTCTATTATATGATTTTAATAAAAATACTCTAACCTCCTAACTCTTCAACACGTACATACAATTCCAAGCAATAAACAAAACTACCACATCGTAGACGAGTATGTACAGCACGTAACAAATCTACATATATACGTGATTGAAATACAAGTTCCAAATTGCTGTATAAAAAGTATATTACGTCTTTTCAAGTACCAGTACTGTTGTAATGTACTTAACCTTAATGGGTTGAAAACTGAAAACAATTCCGGGTTTTATTGAAAATTACCAAACAAAAGTTACTCTTGTTAAATAATCTGATCGTGCGGAGGTTGCGTCAGGACGGTTACGACGTTACGTTTAACATACACACATTCAAGGTTTATAACTTAAAACTTAAAAAAATACAGTTCACACGCGTACCAGTGAAACCTTCGGACAACCTGCCAGTTAATGAAATGAATGTACGGTACGAGAATATTCTTATTAATATTGGTATTATTATAATATATAATAATTAATTATTAATATTGGTACCTTATATGATAATACTAGTTGTTTAAGTTGTTTACTAGCGGATAAGGTTAAACAACTCTTAAATTCATATGGTACTTAATCGACTATTAGGTACCTACAACTAGATTTCTCTAAGAGAACAATAGAGATAGAATTCCTCCAAGATCTAGTAGTTTCGGAAATCAGCGCGTTATAACATACAAACAAACTCTCCAGCTTTATAATATTGGTAGGTATGAATAAAAACAGCATATTTATGAGTATGATATCAGTTTTATCTTCAACAGCCGCCCACAGGAAAGTAGGTTAGGTACTACTTTCCTGTGGGCCTACTTGATAGGACGATCTAGTTCCGACACCCGCGAGGTCCTATTCCGCCACCCCGGACATTTGCATGATGAATATGTAAATAAACATAGATCTCTATAATTGTCTAAAAAAAAATTATTGACGTGAAAAACTTATCATGATGTTGTTTCATATAAGAAATACTTGGTAACCCCACCATGGTTCAGGCCTTGTTCCTTCAAGGTTCAGGAGAAGTCTGCCCAGCGCACTTGCTGCCTTCACGACCGTCGATCCCAATATTGACAAATGTGGGTCGAAGCCCGAAGGTCCACCCTCCGTCAAGGATGGGCCACAGATAATTGTTCTGGGGGCTCATCCTGACCCTCCCCCCTCGGATCTGGAGGGTAGCTACCGTAGGGTGTCCCTTACGGCCGGTCCCGCGGAAGAGAAGGACTTTGGTCTTCTCAACTCTGACCCGAAGCCCTAACCTCTCTATGCGGCTGATCACGAGGTCGAGCCCGACTTTGGCCAGCCGCAATGCCTCCTTATAAGCTCTTCCCTGGGATAGTCTTGTCTTTCAAGCTTGCTGCAGTTAAGCTTGAAAGATAAGAGTATGTCTTGTGCTGCAGCTAACTACTTATTTTGCCGAATTGGATCGGCTGAGATACTAAAAGAAAACAAAGCAAGCAAAATGCAAAATCATTTTTAAAATACCTCAATTATATCGATATACATTTTAATAATGATAAAAATATAATAATACTAATATATAATATAAAAAATATAATAATAATAATAATAAAATACCTTCTACATTGGTTCAAAAATTGACTGACTTCATTTTGCATAGTATTGACCATCTCGGTTTGCGTATTACATTAACGTATTTGAATTTATTTGAATATAATATAATTTTACTACTATTTACTAGCGAGAAGTAATCCCTGGAGGTTTTGATTTTGTATGGCTCCTGCACCACTTCACTACAAAGGATGGCATGATGATTAGCAGCTGCAATTCATAAAAAAAAAACGAAAACATATGCGTAAGTTTGACGTGTGTTCGCTTGTAAGAAAAATGTCCGACTGATGACGCGCTGGACACGACTTTTAAGCCCCGCCTACTTGGACACGACTTTTGTTGGGTCATTTTTATAGCAGTTACATTTCCTGACTTATTATTTATTCGTAGGGGACAACCCCTCTGTGGAGGTGGCGTCGGTCCCTTGCGGGACTGACTAGCCGTCGAGGTGCCCTGTTTGTTTTCTAGATCCGGGGCACCTCACCAAAGGCGGCATTCGCCGGGTTTTAGTGGGTAGAGCTGCGTCCATTTACCAGTTGTCGGGCGCTGCGAGTCCTGGGGAGACACACTCCCTCGCGGAATGCCTCAGAGCGTCCTCACCCCCCTGCTCAATTCACTTCGCCCAAGGTGCTGGGCTCACTCTAGGTTACTGAGCCCCACCGCCAAGACAAGGCCTGAACCATGGTGGGGTGAAAAGGTAACTACTGCATCAATCTGTAATCGCGCACTACAGAACATAAGCCTTTCTTTAATGGAAGACCAAGACGAGCTGACTGTCTATCTCTGTTTCTATGGAATAATGGACTAAAATAACGTCATTCCTCCACACACTTACATAATCAAAATAAATAACATAATATCATATGTGACAACCGATCAGACCGAACATGCGACAAACTGTCGTTCACAATTTAACGCTTCACAGCGGATGAACTGTAGCCGCCTGCGGTTACGTCCGAATATTATTCAATATTATTATCAATCACGCACGCTTCTTAGATGTGTATTCACCCTCTTTAGATATTCACATAATCTAGTTTTAACGGGAAATGGCAGAATCAAGGCAGAAAAACCCTATAGACTATAGAAATTACAGATAGGTTTATATGACGAATATAAGTTTGGATTCGCAAATATCTTTTTGTCGGATTTCGCACACCACATAATATTGCCTATTGGGTAACTATTGAAACTATTAAGCCCTTATATATACAATAAGTACGTAAGTGCGTCTGAAAAAAGTGCAAATATTGAAGACAGTTGGTTTGATGGGCCAGTTTCTTGAAAACAATCAATTTTTCAATTTTTTCTTTAAAAAAAAAAATCACTACGAGGTATTCATAATCAGTCCATATACGTGTTTATTTCTTTTACATCATCTCTCTCTAATGAACCAACTAGGTATTCACCAACGTTCAACGTGCCCTGAGAGAGGGGAAGTCGCCCACGCGGCTATCGATCGTCGGGGCGCCCGCCGGCGTCAAAAACTGCGTCATTCCTGCTCCCCCGTGTACACAGCCTTTGTAGTTTGTCAACCTTGACTTGTCTCTTTAATTCGTTAGTACCTGGATGACCGAGCTATGCTCGGTTAGCTCGGTTTTTTTTTTTTTAATAAAATGACATTTTCTAAAAATGATTCCTAGCTAGATCGATTTATCGCCCCCGAAACTCCCTATATACTAAATTTCATGAAAATAGTTGGAGCCGATTCCGAGATTCCAATTATATATAAGATAAGATAAGATTTAGCTATATCTAAAAATACCCTTCTCGATATACACCTACGACAAAAAAATGAAACGCTTTCATTAAGACAAACAACGAGTCAACGCATTTTCAAAAATCATAGTGTTGATTAAAATTATTATTATATATCTGTTATAATGGAAAAAGTATATAAACGTTGAAATAAATCCTGGTTACCTGTCAGAAATTTGTGTCGTTTTGATATTGATGTTATCAACTATCGAGTTAAAACATTTATGCAATTAAAATACTTTTCCGGTACCGGAATAGACAAACTTGACTTTTGTTTTTGATTAAAAAAAGCGAACGCGTTTCACTATTGCGCAACCGTGAATTTGGGGATGATTTCGTAGCAAACGACTATTATTGCCAATGTGTACCTACCTATATTCGTGTTAATTTTTTTTTTAATAATAATCCCATAGTATTTTTATATAGTAAAACCCTGACAAGGAACAACCCAAAACTCATTTAAAAGAATATGTTAAGAATGAACTAATTACTTGATGAATGGACGTGTAGGCAATCCCTGAGCTACGCACAATAAGCCTGCAGGTTAAACGTCATCTTATTTGTATCTTGAATAATATAACATCTATTAGCCCCTCTACACGTAGACAGATGCATCGGCAGATGTCATCGGCAGACGTTTGTCGTAGGTTTTCATGTCGTAGGTGGCATCCGCCACAAATCTGTTTGTTGTCGGTCTTTGTGACAGGGCTTTAGTGCTAGCGTTCCGCGTCCGACAGACGCGTGGATGCTACAGATACACCGGCAGACGTTACCGGGTGCATCTGACGATGTCGGCGGATGCATCTGTGGACTAGCAGAGGGGCCGCATCTCATTTTTTTTCGTTAGCGTAATCAACGGTTGAGGAATGACGACATGTTATTGGTGGAGCTAGGCGTACTATTACCCTGCGTATTTTAAGAGATATTTAAATAGACATTTACATAGACATCCGACTACGACTATACTTTTGTCCACTTTTATACCTTTTACGAGCGATTAAAGTTATTTATTATATTATTAACAATTCATATGTCCCATACATATGAATTGTTAATTAAATCAAAATCAACGTTATTTAGTATTTAAGTCAATCAATCATTTATAAATAATTGGTTGTCCACGTGCTTCGTAATAGCTCGTCTAGAATGTAAATCTAAATCCATTACTGGCTTTTGATTAATAATGTGGCGATTTCAGAGCCTATCTATATTCGTTTTCGAGGTAAATGTAGTGTTAAAGATCGAAGCCGTAGTAGGCGCAGTTGTAACGTGCCATTATATAATTAAAAAGGTTTCTGAAGGGTTTATAGGTTGTTGACTCGAAGGGGATGATAAACACAATGTCACTAAGACATAAAACATGATTAACTTTACTTTGTAACGAATAAAGGGCATTGTCTGTTCGACAATGTAATCAATGGAATTAAGAACATATTTTTTAAACAATATTCGTGACACTCCATCAGTTGTTGATCCATGTTGATGTACACTGTAAAATAGGTAAAACTACTGAGGAGTATATAACTTTTTAGAAAACGTCCGTTATAACTTCCCTTGTTTTTGTCTATTAAGATAAAACACTTTATTAATGCGTTCCTTATAGTTGTATCGATTATATAAAACCCTAGTATAAACCAACACACACCCAAAATTTTTTAAGCATTTAGTTTAGTTTTACCAAAATTACTTTCTCTTTTGGATAGATTAATGAAAATTTTAAAGGTTTACTTAATTTTTTAAGTTATTTTTAAGTCATACGATAACGTAGTCACAAAATCCTTTTATTAGAGTAAGTAGTGTTTATGCTGCTATGCAGCCGACTTGGGCCGGCACGACCGGAGTGGTACCTCTCGCTCACATAACATCAGCGTCAAGAGACAGCTATGCTCTCGCGTTTCGTGCGGTTTGTGAGATTCTGGTAGCCCATTGGGAGATAGAGAAAAGGAGGGTAACACATCTGCATTATCTCTGGTTGTGCAGATGTGTATGGGGGTCGATAGTCTAAAACTTCGATTCTTCGTTTGCCCTCCTATGCTATAAAAAAAGATTGCCAACAAGCCGCCCCAAGATGTTGTGACGCGAGTCACACAAGTTTTTCACTTTCGGATCTCAAATCTGTCGTTATCAGCCAAATGCCTCTTAATAAAGGTCACTCATGTGCAACTTTAAACACGTATATTAAGTATGTCGAGTATAAAACAGCATATTATATAACCAACATCCCGATTGCCTGAGTCATTGGTCATAAAAAATACTAAATATAGGCATCAGTATAATTTAGCTGAGCACCTTAATTTGAATAGTTTTGCAAAGCTTTTCAAGCATAATTGTGTAAGTAAGGAGAAAAATATGTGATTTGTTAATTCGTAAAACAATATTGCTACTTGAAGCATGTAACCAATATAGCAGATCAGATTAAGCAACTAACTTCTAATCCTAGGGATCTTCAAGACAAGAGCATATCTACTCATATTTTAAAGACCGGCAACGCACCTGTTAATGATGTAGCAGGTGTCTATGGATATTCCATATCACTTACCGCCAAGTAAAACGACTGTTCGTTTGCCCCTTCGTCTATATAAAAAAATATCCTAACAATTAAGTTCTTCCGTGTCATCCTCAATTGGTATATTAAACAGATAATAATCTGGATATTCTAAACAGCTTCATCTTTTAAATATTGTGTTGAGGCCATTTTTAGTCCATTACACATTGACGACATAATCCTAACTCACTACTACTACTACACTACACCGGTGGTAGGGAAGCGCTGTGCCGCGCTCCCGGCTGCATGGGTACCACCATCTTGCTTGTTTCTCCCGTGAAACAGAAGGGAGAAAAACGAGAGAAGGGCAAGGCGGAGAGACTTTAACATCTTATGTCTCAGGATAGGTAACACATAGAACCCATGAACATAAACTAGTATGCCTGGAACGAGTCCAGGCATACTAGTTTATGTTCATGGGCGACGTCGACCACTTACCATCAGGTGGTACGTTTGCCAGTTTGCCTATCCAACTAACATAAAAAAAAACTTATTTCTTAATGGCAGCGTTGCAAAGAACGTTAGGATTTTTTTTTTTTTAATATTTCCAACATTATAAGTCAATTCGCACCAATTAAAACATCACCAATGCGTTCGCGATTGATATTTTGGTATAATAGCTAACAATTATGTAGATAGGTAACATGGATGTGTGCAAATTGCGGTATGCGGCAGAGCAGGCGGAGAACGGCGCAGGGGACCGGTGGAGACTGCATTCCGCGCAGACCCATCGACGTGCAACGGGTCTTGGACCTTACAATTCACATACCTCTATACTAAGCCTACTAGTTTACAGCTGGGAATTCTTTCAAAATTTACATTAACATCGAATAAATTCAGAAAATTCTTTAAAATATTCAATTAAATATTCCAGTTTCAGAGTAATTTATGCGATAACGTATATATAACATGGATACGAATCGACTATTGTCGTCAGTCGGAAAAGAAATCGGAAAGTTCATGAAAAATGGATGAACTACAACGATTATATGGAAAGAAAGTGACCGAAACGGGGCCAAATTTAATAAAATAAATTACTTGAGGCAACATGTATTAAGTAATTTGCATTTACTATAAGGTATGTGGTTTATAATATACTAGCGGACCCGACATAAGTGGTCTTGTACGAATTGTGAATCTGAATCGCGAATCCACTTGGAACACTATTACAAAATCCATCTAAATTGGTCCAGACGTTTAAGATCTCAGTAGCAACAATGAAAGCGTTCAAAAATATATCATATAAATTTTAGCATTATAGAAACTTTTCTCTACTTATGAAATACGAACCTGTCCCATTTTCCGTGAAGACCGTATCTAAATTCTAAACGTTGAGAAGTTTAGAAAATATTGATGCACAAACAGACCAACAAAAAAATGCCTTTAATTTATACTATATAAAGATTTTAAATAGTAGTTTTCGTCTTGAAGGAGGCCTAAGTTCAACAGTGGAGGGTAAAAGGATGATGAAATATTTCAACAATAGCTAAGACTTTTAACGATTATCAGAGTTTTAAAGAACCATTCCCTAATCACTACTATCAATAAATTGTATTCGTTTAAATGTATCGGCTATCGCAACTAAAATAACATGTGAATTCTACATGTAATTTCATCCGAGTTAACTTAGTAGGTATTACGATCCGTTAATAGCTCAAGTCCTTCTTAAAGATATAATTTATCTCCTCGAAAATTTGATCAGTAGTACCTAAGGAGGCAGATACTGAGAGTTACATTTGCATAAATTACAATATTAAAAAATATTTAAATATCGAGCATTAATCAAATATAGAATACCCAAATATCAGAGCATTCACAGATAAATAATAATAAAAACCTTTTCATTCTCAATGTTGCCAGTTACTTCATAAGTGGACATGAGCGAGGTCGTCTTATGATATAACGTGTCGTTCACAGATGACGATAATGTTGACTCACTGGGTTTTATTTTTAAACGATCAACTAAAATTAAGACGTCGTTTATCAACTGTACGTTACTGATAATTGTTTGAAGTCGATAATACGTATTACGATGGTTTTGATCTATGTATTGATAATTTGGTTGCAGATTGCTGGAGATTTGTCAGTTTCCACGTTTCTCGAGGGAACCGTGATGATGAAGATGGTCTTGCTAGGTCTATATAAGGTATAAGTATCAGACGAGAATCTTTTATGAGATCATAACTTTTCCAAATTTTGTAAATAGAACTCTATTCAAAAGCGAACAAAATATTAACGTGCCAATATGAAGTTAGATTAATAGTAGGTAGTTATGTATTGGATCTTAAGGGGCTCTTGGGACATAATAATCGCACAAATTATAGTAATAAAGCTGTTTTAAAGTTTTATTCGTGAACCTTCCAACAAATACACGAGCGAACAGCTCAAGTCCCGATTTCCTAAATATGGACATAATAACGTAAGTAAAATAATCGATATATTATTTGGTATCGATTAATCAGATAGTCACATCTCATCAAGAGTTACGTAATTTTAGAATCGATATATATTTAAAACTAGCTGTTGCCCGCAGCTTCACCTGTCTCATGTCACATAGTGACAACGCAGCATAATACGGACGAAAAAATTCTAAGCCGGATGAGTCCTAGTTTAGACCATCCAAACCAAAAGCGCTTACATCCAAACAGTGTTTTATTTATTTATTTTATTTATTTATTTATTTATTCGTAACTCAGATACCATTGGAAATAATAAAAAATAAAAACATTACCTACATAATATGGCAATGTGTCAAGTAGTTCCTACGCGAATTTCTACGACAGAAGATATTTAAAGGCCACATGTGCAATGTATTGGAAGTTTGAACTGTTGTCTGTGGACACTTTAGGAGCACCTGTGTACGTTCTTTAAATAACGTAACATGTCATAGACCTAGCCGTTGAGATCATCTTTTGGACCAATTAAAACTCGCAACCAACTGGATAGAATATCTTGGTAATATCAATTCCACCAATGGCAGTCTATATATAAACCTAATAACCAATTATTTTATGCAAAAAGGTTAATACGATAAAAACACGAGTGTTACAACGGGTAGGAATGATTGATGCACGTGACAAAAAACGGTGGTCCGATATTGAACATGTTGTCTACACGTTTATTGAGGACGGGGCAACGCATTGGCGTCATATCTATAAAAACCCTTGTCTAACATAATGATTAATGACGACCTCTGTGGCTCAGTGATAAGCGCTTTCTTGCTCAAGCCGGATGTTGCGGGTTCGAAGCCCGCCAGGGAACAAAAATATTTTCTGTTTTCCTAGGTCATGGATGTGTATTATATGTATAATAAAAATCTTAAACATATGCATAGTATAAAAGTATTAAATATATTTCCATTGTCTGGTACCCGTAACACAAGTTCTTCGAGAACTTATTACTAGCTGGCAGCTTCGCCTGCGCAATTGAATCAAGCGGTAGCTCGGGTGATGATTATTTAGCTATGCTTCCTTTATTAGTACCTATATATACATAAACAGGGTTTTGGTACTTTGACGTATTCCCGTTAGGAGGTCATAGGGCCAGGGGTGATTATTATTATTATATATTATGATTTCATGTTTTTTTAGCTTTTTTCAAAATAAGTCCAAAATGCAACTTTAAAAATTTATTTTAAAAAAAGTCTCATTTCAAATCTCATTTTTTCTTCTGATTTATAAAAACGATTAAAAACTGGTTATTTATCAATATTAACAACAATTATCGGTCCAAATATAAAAATACGATACGAAAAACGATACAATTTCAATATTTTTTTGTTTTTTTTTTTCACTATAAGTAATAACTTAAAAACAAAACGTTTTTGAACCTAGCAGATTATTTCACTTCGCTCTCTAACAATGCACAACTAGAAACTTATTTCAAAGAAACTGAAAAAAATATATCACAAAGGAATCGCAAATAATCGTATTCAAACTTAAGATCGTTTTTTTTTTATTTTCATAAAATTAATGAAAAACAACGCCCAATGTAAATAAAACAAAAAAATACAAAATTAAATTAAGAACCAGTGACAGTTTAGTAGTAATAACATTAACAATTAATAATAAGTATAAACCATGGCTAGTTCCTAGTCTCCCCATCATGTTTCAGGCCTTGACGTGGCGGTAGGGCTCAGTAGCCTAGGGTAAGCCCAGAACCCATGGCGAAGCTAATTGAGCCGAGGGGGCTCTTTGTCCTATTATAAGAAGAGGACACAGGACAAAAGAGCAGGGGGGCAAGGGGTGATGATGGGAACTTCACCCCATTGTACTGTCCCGACATTGGGAGGGGTTGTTCTGTGGTGCGGGACAACCCCTCTGTGGAGGTGGCGTCGGTCCCTTAGGGGAACTGACTAGCCGCCGAGGTGCCCTGTCAGTTTATTAGATCCGGGGCACCTCACCAAACTCGGCATTGGTGGCACTCGCCGGTTTATAAATAAATAAATAAAACTTTATTTGGTAAACACACTGTCCTAACACATTATTGATTATAATATAACATCTGTGGTACATTCTAAATTTTAATGTATAAGAACAGCATATTAAAAGAAAGAAGCAATAAGAGAAGATAGTAATGTTGGCAACAGTGTGTTTCGCAAAAAGGTGGGACCTCAGCTAAAGTTAGGACTAAAAGCCCTAACACTGGTTTTCAGGACCACCGTTGCTTTTCCCATTTTGGCGGTAATAGTAACGTGAATAACAGTAAAAAATAATAATAACGCTTTTTTATAATTTGAACAGAATTATGCACACATGTAAACATTAATGTATAAAGCTTATGTAGGTATATAAATATTAATTATATTAAATAAATTTATTTATAGATTAATATAAATACACTAAAGAATACGATAAAATTATAAAATATGTAGTGTAACATAGATATCTAACTATGACAATCTATAATGCACCTCAAGTAAAAATTATATAATAATGAATACTGCCAACTATCTATAAATATAATGTACCTATCAGAATTATTTCAACGCAGTGACTTTTAATTTTAAATATCTTGTTGCCCTAAGAGTAAAACTATATATATAGTATAACTATATATATATATATATTATATATAGTATAACTATATATATATATATATTATAGTGGGTAGAGCTGCGTCCACTTACCAGCTGTCGGGCGCAGCGTGTCCCACATACCCCCGTGGGGAGACCCACTCCCCCGCGGGATGCCTCAGAGCATTTCCCGGCGTTAACCAAAAATAATAATAGTTCCTAGTGTCACTTGTATTCATAGGAGACAACAATTACCATCGTGGCTCGTCCGTCAGATTGCACCCTTCAATTTTTTTTATCGTTCAACACGTGACTGAAGTACACGTTTTAATTAAGTGCCTATAATCAATAATATTAGCACACTTTCTACCATAGTGTTGTGTAAGTGGGATTACGATAATGATCGACTATGGTAATTGTATGACGCAACTTATTTTGGGCATCAAATGCAAAACTTTACTCGGCCCAGTTCAACTTACGGTGTATTGTCGACCACTGTGGTTATGCAAAGCAATTTGTTTATAAAATCTATTAAATTCGTCCATGTTGGATGCGAGTGGCGAAGGATCGGTCGTCTTTATTGAAACACGTTGGAGTATAATATCAAGGTCGTCCGGTACTGCACATGGATTACTCACAAGATGTTGGTAGGTACTTGGTAGACCCAACCCGACGCCAGGAGGCCGTGTGGTCGCAGACTGCACGGTCGGCGGGGGCAACCCCCCACTTTTACAAACCAAAAGTGAGCCTAATGGGCTCACACTAATCCAATGTAGCATAAGGGCCTTCGGGCCGTTAGCATAGATCCAAGAAAAAAAAAAACTTGGTAGACTCACAACAGTCGTGTTAGGAATTTTTGTTCTCATCATGTTGAACCAAAATTGATTGCGGTTACAATAATGGAGTTGGTATATTCCCGTGAAGTACGAGACAGTTTTGCAATCAACACCTACAATAATGAAAATAAAGATCGGGTGAGTATCTTGTCTATGCAATTTGCCACGAAAGAAGATATTAAATATTAAGACACAAACTGTACTACTATATGGCAGCATAAATAACAATGTCGACCGTGATATGAACCTTTCAATAATAGCAAAGTTTATAAACGTGAGCGAAACAAAGACTTCGCAACGGAACCCTACACTGTTGGTTGTCAGACAGAAGTGGTTTTTGAATATAAATAATGGTAAATAATGGTTAGGTCAATCGGCGTCGGCTTATGTAACATTTCCTCGAACACAGGTTGTCTGGTAGAAATCACTAAATCCGATAAGACCAAATCGTGCTTGCAGAGGATATACTTATGTTCTGAATGCTGATGTAATCATTACTATTAAGTTCATAGTACTTCTGTTCATTCATATTACGTATCATATGCTATTTTTACATTTTAGGCGTTCTTTCTTAATTATTTAAATACTAGCTGTTGCCCGAAGCTATGCCCGCGTTAATTTAATTAGATTTAGAGCCGTATCCGAAGTGATGATGATTATTTTTGTAGAATAAGTTACTCCTTATAACATCAGTTATGTGCCAGTGACAAGCAGACAGAGAAACAGACAAAAATTATAATGAAACATTTTTTACGGATTTCATCGCGGTTTATTAAGATTTTGACAAGCCCAACGTTTCAGGTTACAAAGTTATTCGAAACTACCCTATGATACATCATTATTTTAATAAGTCCTCTCTACACAGAAAATCTTTGTTACAGAGAGCACAAGGGATCTGTGATGAGCAGCACCTGGAGACCGAACTTCAACATGTCAAGCAAGTACTGCGTGACAACAAGCTTCGGGTACCGCCTCCTCACAGTCAGTAACGTCTCCGTCACAGTGAACGTGTGAAACCAGCCAGCGTACCTGCAGCTGCTGTCCTGCCGTTTATGAAAGGCGTCACTGACAAGATTGGCTTCATCCTAAAGCGAGCTTCTATAAAAACTTATTTCAAGCCGCCTAAAAAGATAGGTCAATTCTTACCATCTGTCAAGTGTCATATACCCTTACAAGATGCAGGAGTATACAAGCTTGATTGTGATTGTGGCCTCTCTTTTATAGGCCAAACCAAAAGATCGATTAAAACTCGCGTTAAAGAACATATAGCTGACTTAAAACACCGTCGCTATACTAAGTCTGCAATCTGTGAACATAGTCTAGACAAAGTTCGCCATTATATTAGATTTGAATTCCACCACACGCCACAGATACTCGTAAAAGAACACCGATTCCAACCAAGGATGATCCGCGAGGCTATTGAAATTAAAAAACATCCAAATTTCAATAGAGAAGATGGCTGGCTCTTACCACCTGCTTGGGATCCCATTATAAATAATTAAATCAAAAACCAAGCATAATATGCCACAGATTAAATATGCAGTTAGCACTTTCTGCGTAGAGAGGACTTATTAAAATAATGATGTATCATAGGGTAGTTTCGAATAACTTTGTAACGTTAGGACATCTGTCACCTCAGTCCTCCCGTGGCCATGGTTGCTGTAAAGTATCCGAAACGTCGGGCTTGTCAAAATCTTAATAAACCGCGATAAAATCCGTAAAAATTGTTTCATTATAATGAGTGAAATTCGCGCAAACATTAGAAAACAGACAAAAATTGTAAAAAACGTTATTTTGGTATATGTACCATGTTTAAATCCACATTCATTTAGTAAAAAGCGGTTATTTTAATATTACAAACAGACACTCCAATTTTATTTATCTGATATTTTATTAATCTATCTATACATCTCTATTCATCATCATCAATGATGAATAGAGATGTATAGATAGATTAATTACCCAATTTTACTACATCGCAATTCAATGATTGAGATTTTTCAAAAATAGAAACAAAGTTAGATTCTCAATTCATCAAATAGCTAATTTTTCAAAAGAGCAGTTCCATTTCCACTTATCTAGGTATACTAGATCAGTTGGAAAAAAAATATTTAAGAGAAATAAAAAGATTTAATATTATACCTACACTCTTATTACCCACCGATCCACGAGGTTGGCCGTAAGTTTTCAACATTCCATTATTATATTATATTCCAAATACTATACACATTTAAAACATACGTAGTTACATGAATTTGAAGACAAGGTCAAGTCTTGTGTGAAACTTCAGCTGTCCGTCTTTATACGGGATCTACAATTAACTTACGGTTCCGGAGAAAAAATCTAGTACACTTATAAGGCAATAAGCAATGTGAAAGGTGAGTATGACAAAAACTGCGGCGTGCGAGAAGGCGCATCCTTTTAGACGGTTAATTTCTACAAGTATCGCGGTAGCGAGAATTGTCATGTCGGAATAACTAAAGAAATAAATATCTCCAGCCTAAGTCACTTTTCTTGTCGTGACTATGAGTAGATTATATGTAGGTACTCTACATACTCTTTTTGTCTTAAGAGGTATGAATATGATACATCGGTGGCACCGAATGATTATAGCTTCGTTGAGTTAGTGGATAAATGTCAGGAAGCATCGTCAGTCTGATGTACTTAAATTACTTTTACAATTAATGACTTTTATAGAAGAGCGGGCAAAAGGACAGTCGGTTCACCTGATGGTAAGCGAGATGATAAGCGACATCCATAGACACCCGCTACATAATTAGTAGGTGCGTTGCCGGCCTTTCAAATATGAGTATGCTCTTTTCTTGAAGATCCCAAAGTCGTATCGGTTCGGAAATACCGTAGATGGCAGCTGATTCCATATATGTATAGTGGTCGTGCGAGGCAGGAAATGACGTAAAAATTGAGTCGAGTTATGACTGTAAGTTCTCTACTACATATAGACGACATTTTCAGTGATCATAGAGCGCATTACGCGCGACAAAATTATTTCATAAAAATCTACGCTAAATTATACAATTTAGCGTAGATTTATATATTCTAATACTAGAAGGTATTGTTCGATATTGACTAATCATTGAATAGTAGATGCTACTGTTCGTAATAGAGTTGACATGCATCACATACTTCTGTGTAACGTATTGTGGTATCACGAGTACGTCTGACGTGATAATTGCCCTCTTAATGGATCGTCATTATCAATTTACGTTGTTATGAATCATCGCTGTACAGTTTTTTTACGCAAAATGTAGCGTTACACAGTTATTGTAAAATGAAGACAAAAGGTTGTTTAAACATGGAAATCATTAATAATACAACATACTTTTTTGAAAATCTTTACTGTTACTGTAAAAGAACCTTTTAAACTTACGTTGTAATTTCTTATGTCGACCCATATGGCCTTATTAATAAACATAGATTAAATTTACTCCAAGGATTAACTCCGTAGTAAAGATTTTCCATAGGAAATTCGTATGAAAAATTCTTATTACTAAGTCAATGCTCGGAGTGAATTTAATCTATGTTTATTAATAAGGCCAATAATGTCTAAATTGTTACTATCGTTTTTGTGTATTTACATGTTAATTATATTTTCACCGGTATTAGGGATGCGCTGTGCCGCGCTCCCCGCTGCATGGGTACCGCTACGTTCCTCATGTGAAACAGCTTTGCTGTGTTTCGGAAAAAAGGGCAAGACAGACAGTTTAATTACTGGCATCGAGACTTAACATCTTATGTCTCAGGATAACAACACATAAATTAGTTGCCTGGGCTTGTTCCGGGTTAAACTAGCTTATGTTCATGGGCGATGTCAACCACTTACCATTCAACAGTTCTCCTATCCAACTAGCATAAAAAAATATAAAAATGATAGCTCCATCATTATAGGCCTGTAACTGTCCACTCCTAGACATGTCACATGGCTTCTCTATGAAACCCAACTCTCTGTACTGTACGAAGATCATAATCGCATTGGAGGTCGGTTGTCCTAAATATTTGTTTGTTGTACATTTGGCAATGTTTTCAATAGATATACATAATATATTTGGATTTAACGATTAATGCATATCTTTTTTGTCTACTTTGCAATGGAACACAACGTATCTTATGAATATAACTGCGTATTTCATGTTTTACGTTCTAAGTTGTGCTGCATATAATTAAGCGAGAAAAAATAGAACAAAAAAATGTTTTGACTATAATTTAGGGTATTTTGAAAACATCTTTTGCTATCGTCACTTATTGAGCATTTCATATTTTATGGCTGGTATTAATTAAAAGCATCGTAGCGTTAAACTGTTCAAAACTATCGCATATGCCTTCTTTCAAGACAGTTAATGATAGAATTCGCGAAATTAAATCCAATCTACGATAAAACAGTACTACGTTCATAATTGTAGTGTTAGTTGAATAGGTTGTGGTCTCCTTTCACTTTGATGGTCCGGGGAGTGTGGGCCATCGCAGGTCATAGCGCCGAGTCGCGAGATAGCCTTAAGATTGTTCTTGATCGAGTGTAACATTAAATGCACATCTATGAAAAATAAATACTTTTCAGACATTTCTCGTGGGCAAGACATTCGTAGACAATGTCGAAATATTGAGATGCGCAAACCAAAAGTAAAAGCATAGCATCCGTTTTTAAATATTAGCTAATCCTCTAGCTAGTGACAGCTATGCTGTCGCGTTTCGTGCGTTTGTCAGTTTCCGGTGGCCCATTGGGGAAATATAGGCTAAGATACGGGATATAAAACGACCTTCACCGAGATGTTTATTTGATGAAACGTATTTTATATTTAATTTAATACGTCAATAAATATATTGCATATGGGTTGCCTAACAAATTTTAGTCCAGGGTATGTTTAATTAATAATTAAAAAAAAAAAAAAAAAACATTTCACCGGTTTGATTATTAGATAAATTCTATACCAATCGAAAGTATGAAGCCCATAGAATATGCAAACGTTAGGTTGCCTATTCTTTTCCGGTCACAACTATCGGGTAGACAAGTAAAAACAGGTAAATCTATACCGGACCAGCTTCATACTTTCGATTGGTATAGAATTTATCTAATAATACCGGTAAAATGTATATTTTTTATTATTATAAGACTGAATTATAACATTTTGTATTACGATAACCACAATCATAATTAGTTTGTTAGTCCCAATTATCACTTGTTTTTATCGAAGAGTTATTCACATTTGCGATTTATATATTATCTATATTTATATTGTGAAGTAAATAAAATGATATGTTATGTTAGGTCACTTCCTTTTAGGTCAAACGTACAATTAATTACAAGAAACAGTTTCGTGTAGTAGTTAGTGTTGAAAAGTGACTCAACTTTTCAATACTAACTACTACGCGAAACTGCGGTGCGTAGGATAGTTAACGGTTTTTTTTTACTCACAGTCGGGCATAAGTCTTCCCAACACTGAAACTGGAGAAGGGACTCTTTTTTTATAGAAAAATCGTCTTAAGTAACAGTCCAAGCTACCATCAAAGCAATTTTACATAAACGATGGCATTCTTAGTAAAATATTGGAAGAGAAAATTAGGAAGAAAAATAGTATAAGATAGGCACTGAAAATCCTACTTCTTCAGTCGCGATCCTCAAGTCTGAAGGTCGTGACCTCCTCCATCCATGACTTTGGCTTTTATGATGTTACGCCTACTTTTCCTATCTCCGGCCACCCGGAGAACATCGTGGACGGTGGTATTGAGAGTGGATCTCATCAGACCAATGCATCGGGTCGCGGCCACGCGGCCTTTTTCTTTCCACTTTGCCAGAAAATAGGAGGATTTTCTGGCAGTCAACTTTCCATAAAATCCTATTAAAAATCTATATAAGTTATTTCGTATGTATCACACATACATAATAGAATACGTTTTATGTAATCAATTGGGAAAATTGTTAATTACATTATCAAGCTATCAGCAGCTTATCAGTAGATACTTAGAGCATTTCACGATTCACACTTACGATTAATACCTATGTACTTTACAACGAACAAATAATTGTAATACTCCAAACCACGTGTTACAAATAATACAGTTACAAATATAGAAAATATAATCAATTCTGGAGATCAATACTTTTACTGTACTTCCATGGTTTAACTTTTGATTGAACTAATCGCCTGTCTCTAATGACTTCTCTTCTGAAACCTATCTGGCATGTCGATCCTACTTTCCTATTTCTGTCTTGGATTTCGATGGTATCCTAGCTCTTTAGAAATAATTTCGAAAAGGAAATACGTGGGCACTCTTTCTATTTATATTAGGAACCATATTCACCAGACGATAAAGTCTAGACTTAAGAGCTAAGAAATAATACAACGCAAAGTGAACTGATGATTATAAAACAAAATAACATTACAAAAACTACAAAGGTATTATTATAGATTCTAAACAGATACAAAATTACTACTAGAATAGATTCCATTCGCTTTTACATTGAATGACAGCCGACAGGTACAGATAAAAATGTGATGTTGCGCTGATAAGCGTCAGCAATACAATCAAACTCGATAAGGCACTGAATGGAGTAATCAAGAAGTCGTTATGCTGATGAGGTTTCTAGGTGAAGAAAGTTGCCCTTATGGAAGGCCTCGGTGGCAGGTTCATCGACTCGAGAACACTGTTACTTTCAAAGGTCGAGTGACGTGCCAACTTCAAATCGAACGCCAAATGAAACAATTATTCATCTCGATTTCATTTTATATTCGAAGTTCAAACAATAGGAATCATAGAGACTTTTTGTAAGTCTTTTTTTTCTTTTTGCACAAAACATAATATGTGTACAAATGTTTATCGTTTTGTGGCATAGGAACTTTTTTGCCTAACTAACATAAAATACGAAAGGCGTTTTAAACAGCAATTAAAGCTGTGCTGTGTTTTAATTTAAATTATATTTAAGAATTTGGAGGTCCTGACAAATCCACGATTTCTCTTAAATAAATGTAACATGCTTCTTATTCATACGGCAGAAACTAAAATATTAAGTAAATATATGTATACACATCTAAAGGTAGATTGGAAAGTCGTTGGAGTCGACAGTACACATCACTGATCAGTATATTTTCGTAAATGAGAAAAAAATGCTTTTTTATGATAGTTGGATAGGCAAACTGACAGACATGCCACCAGAATCCAGATGGTAAGTGGTCGACGTCGCCCATAAAATAAACCTTTACCTGGAACTAGCCCAGGCAACTCTTTTATGTGTTCCTATCCTGGGACATAAAATTTTGTTTCGGTGCCAGTAATTACGCTGCCTCTTCTTCTCTCCGAAACACAGCAAAGCTGTTTCATGGGAGAAACAAGCAAGATGGTGGTAATCATGCAGCCGGGAGCGCGGCACAGCGCATCCCTACCACCGGTATACTAGATAGCAAACATCATAATATAATCATATGGCTAGATAATAATGACAACGATTTGTAGGCAATAAAAATGTTGGGTTTGATTTCTTTCTGACTGTTTTATGTGGTCTGTAAAGAACCTTGAAATTAGGGAGAGTTTACTTGTGCCATGAAGTCAACCAAAAAATGTTATAAAGCATGTCTTGATGTCATTGTTATAGTTAATACATAAAGAACATTACAGTAGCAACTAGACGTTCAAACTCATATACACGAATCATATATGTACTTGTTCATCATAGTTATGACATAGCTAATAATTTCTATATTGTTGGCTTCGAGTAAGCAAGTGAGTATTAAAATAAATAGGAAGATTCATGTTGTATATAAAAAAAAGAAGAAATTCTGTACAGGACAAACAGAAACAATCACATTTTTAGTGTTGTATACCTACATGTTAAAAAAATTATAAGTATCATAACTTTAAGAAATAACCTTCTATAGTTTTCCAAGTAATTTGTAAAGTTTAGTTACATTACTTTATATCAAAGTTTGATCCTTATTTCTTCTACAATGAAAAACAATTTTCATTTCAGCATCATCATCATCAGCCTCTATTCCATCCACTTCTGAACATATGCCTCCCTTAATGAATGCCAAGATGACCAATCCCTTGCCACTCGCATCCAACACAGCCGGCCACCGCACAGACATCATCTTCCCATCTGGTTAATGGCCGACCAACACTTTGTCTATCTAAACCTTCTTTTTTTTCATTGGCTATCAACAAATTTAATTGGGGACATAGTCTTAGACAAGACAGACACATTTTATTGACAGCTGATGAAAATGAAGATAGGTTAACCTCCAACTAGTAACTAGTTGGGTCAAAATCTCCTCCAGTGGCTTGTCCTGGTCGTATGCAGGTGGTGTCGGAATGGTTATCTAGGCATTCAGTGAAAGAGGCCTACATTCAGTAGTTGCAGATATTACAAACTAATCTGGCAATGGTAAAATGAAGTCCTAACAAATGTTTCCTTAGTTTTAAGTATTGTTATCTAGGCATTCAGTGAAAGAGGCCTACATTCAGTAGTTGCAGATATTATAAACTGATCTGGCAATGGTAAAATGAAGTCCTAACAAATGCTTCCTTAGTTTTAAGTATTGTTATCTAGGCATTCAGTGAAAGAGGCCTACATTCAGTAGTTGCAGATTTTACAAACTCATCTGGCAATGATAAAATGAAGTCCTAACAAATGCTTCCTTAGTTTTAAGTATGGTTATCTAGGCATTCAGTAAAAGAGGCCTACGTTCAGTAGTTGCAGATTTTGCAAATTCATATGGCAATGGTAAAATGAAGTCCTAATGAATGCTTCCTTAGTTTTAAGAACCCATTCTAAAGAGTATGTGATTAACAGGTTATATATAAGGTTACCTTTATCTTATATCATTATAATAATTATTAATTACTCTACTATCTGTCTACAAAAACTGTGACTGGAAAAAACTGTTATTAACTCAGTTTAAAAAATATGCCTTCAATTTAAATATTATATACACCTTGAAGTAGCAGATAGTGGTGGGACATGATCTTACCATCATGCTTTTCTATTCACTTATAAACAGCGAGCTCTTTCAAAGTCAAACAAGATGTTATGTCAAAAAAGTACGGGTTTATTTTGTCCTTGTCTGCCCTGATAATAAAAGTCTACCCTTATCAAGATGAAGTGCAGAATAGGCAGAGACTTTCTTGATGAAAATAAATATCTCTAGGATCATGGAAGTGAAGAAATATTTATATAAATACCTTTTCATTTCTTAGTTCTTACAGCTGCAATTAATAACTGTTCCTACTCTTACTTAGACAGTAAATTAGATATTATTATTAAACTACTTACAGTTCCTCTCGCTGTCGTTGCGACAACACCATTTTCATTGTGGTTGGGTTACTTTTGAGGCGGCGAGCCCTCGGGGTTCACTGCACTTGAGTCTTAACAATTCACACTGGGGCCGGCAAAAATGCCGTTGCCATTATCACACCTACAACAATAGAAAATATGTTACTTTTGTTGATTGGTAATCTCAGATTATACATACTTTTTTGATGTCAACTACGATCTGTTTGGTTTTTAAGTATGTATTATATTTTGAATTACTTTAAATTTGGAATGTCAGTTTTAGATATAAAAGATGGATTGTGTAATATTTTATAATTCTGTTAAAATCAATTGAAGAAGTAACATGTCTAGTTATCTGATATAATTTTTGTATTCTCTATATTAAATTTCATGATGTTCAAATAAATTTCATTGTTGTGTCTGAGTTTGAAGGTGATTCCATTAGCCACTTCTACCATTCAAGAACTTTTGCGCACTTAAAAACAAACTATAAATATAACAATTTAAAATAATTATATAAATACAATTTTTTTAACATATTTAGTGACCTTAAAACATTTTGACAACATATCAATAGAGTTCACGAGCAGGCCCTTTATCTACAAGATTTCTTATGTATTTCAAGTAACTAGTAGTTTTTATTGACAACTATGCTGGCTGGACCGATCTTGATGTTTTTTTGTGGATTCGAGAATGGTTTAGATTCACAAAAAAAAAAAAAAAAAATATATATTTTGTACAGGACAACGTCTGTCGGTGCCACTATACTAGGTGCCAGTATACTATAAATCATATCCTTTAATTTTTTTGGAAAATGATATATAAAACATGATATACTATGAATGACCTGCAATTGTTAAGCATAATAATAATAACTCTCAACAAAATTAATATTATTACTAAAATCTAAGGTAGATGATAAAAAATATGGTAATACATTGTAAATAACTGTACATTAATGTGTTTCTTAATTTCATCTTCAATATTTACAATCATAACAGTTAATTTAAGGTATTGATTTTGTTGGAAACTATTAGTAACATCCAAGCATATTTTACATTTGCACGGGCAATTGCAATGTTCGATATAATAACAAAATATATGCAGGTGAGGATAACTTTTGTCTAATGATGTAACAAGAAATATTAGCAGAAATTAATTAAGGTAAACCATATAAAAATGATCAAAATGACTCAGATGAGAAATCAAATGTCAAAATGCAATGTCAATTTGCCACATCAACTAAAATATCTTTCAATAAACTATTTTCGTTAATGTGTAACTCATTTATCGCAATAAATAAACCAAGTTAACGTTAGACTACTGAGAATTTTAAAAAAATAGCGAAAAGAAGAACGGCCATATTGAACAATATCCAGCTGAAAAGATTTAGATATGGTTCACAGTCACTGCAAATCCTTCAATTAAACAGTAAATATGAAAGCAATACTTACAAGAAATAAAAATCACTAGTTATTGCACTTCCGTTTAGAATAAATAGCACTCACACTGTAAACACAATACACACAAGACCCGAGGCAGAAAACCGTTTCGTTGCAGTGGCTTAAATTTATTCAATACAAATTACAATGGCGAGTTTCGATTTTTCTTTTCCTTTCAAAAGAATTAAAAATACTGCCATCTATGTTATCAACCTGAAATATACATTTTTCTCACCTTGCAACACAAAATGCAATAAGGCATTTGTCAAAATTTATTATAAGTTCTTAATATTTTAAACCAAATAAAATAAAATACGGATATTTATTAAAATAATTATATCACACATATTAAGGATTATTGGTTTATTATATTAACAATAAATGGGATTTATTGTTACTTTGAATTGATTCTAATTTCTACGTCTTGAATAATATTTATCAAATATTTATTTACAATATTCATTTGTATTTATGAAAAATATAATGCAATCTTATTTACTTAATATAATATACAATCAATTTAAAGTAAATATTATTTCATTAATTATATAAGCAGTAAAATATTATACATATAGTGGAAAATTAAAGCGTTACAAAAATACGCTATCATTAACTTTACCTGAGTTTAAATGATTATCATTCATCATATTAATATTTAATATTATATTCATAGAACATTTACTGCGTAAGCTTGTCATATTATGGTTTTCGTAGGAATCACAAAGTCAGGATAAAACATAAAAATAAAATTAAAGATTACTAGCGCCCTCACTAAATTTTGTAATGTAGCCGAAAGAAAATATTAAAATATTTCGTAATAATTTAAATTATATATTAAATTAAATTCCTAAATTAAAATCAATTACTATATAAATTAATTTTAATTCTTGAAACAAATGAATAACGGACGAGTGTAAAGACAGTAGGTTTATTACCTACCCAACTCAACAAAACAAATGTCCGATTCGTGCAACCATTTCGTAAGTTCTTCGAACGACAATTTTGATTAACGCCCATTTTAATTATTTTAATATTGAACGAGGGCTAAGTTACTTTGTAATTTACAAACCTATTATATAAAAATAGTTTATATTTTCAACGTATTATGTTTTTTTCCGAAGTTTGTGTATGCAATAAACTTAAACCAGTTAGCGAAAGGAATCAAGTTTCATTTTTCAATTTTAGTGTTTTATATGTGCTTTGAAAATGAAAACAACCTATAAGACTGCTTAAATATTTTTACACAGGAATAGACCTGCCTTAAGATGGCAGAAAAAAGTGTTCTCCTTTCACTACTTATATACAAGTGTTGAGATTGTGTTCATCCTCGATGTAATGTTCGTGATTTCTCGATGTTATCTTTAAAATCCCTGTGTGTCATGGTGTTAAAGAATAAAAAAACAAAGGCTCCAACAGAGGAGAGTGTAACAAGTATGGATCACACCTGGACTGGACCTGGTGCAGAACCTACTAACAATCAAGATGTGGGTGTTCCTGTGGCAATATTTACCCCTCACACAAACTCATTACCTTTTGAAGAGCGACGTGTTACAGTGGAACAACCAGTGAAGGTAAATACACTTGGAATTGTACACTTTACAATTATGTAAACATATTTCAGTTCCCAATTTTTATCAAATTTATTGTTTTTCTTATTGCAAATGTGTAGTTTTGAGTTTTGTAAGTATTTGGCCTAATTCTGTCTGATATAGGGTTTAACTAACACACAAGTTATGTTAGGTTAGGTCTTATGAGAGTATAATACTATAGCCCATGCTATACTTAAAGTGGATGTCACCAAATTTTTGTTTCATGTCTGTTGCTCAACTCTTCCTTGAGACTGGTATATAATGAATTCTTATGAAAATGAAAGTCAGCTGTTGGTGTGAATTGAAAGAGGTTTTCAATTTTCAGGCTGTAAAGCTGTGCCTTCTGTCATATAATATACCAGCCATATTTCTGTACTTTAAATTTCGATTTTAGCTAATGTGCTGTAACAAATAATATTTGTTTTATATCATTGAAGTTAAATTTTGCACTCAACAGTGTGTCCTAGATAAGTTAGTGATAATATTTGAGTAAATAATCTATATCTGACATCTTGTATCTATATCTCGCTCAGATGCTTATTGTTAGTTTAAAATACAAGTAAATAATCATTATCAAATAAAAAGTGTTATCAGACTGATTTATAACATTTCCCCATCTCTTACAGCCATGATGCGGTCCAATAAGGACCCCCTGATATTAATTTGAGTTCCATTACGAGGGAGACATGTCTCAATACAAAATCCTCTTTAAAAAAATTAATTACCATAAGGATCCATACACATTAAATAATAATATGATTGAACTTGAATTCTGGCTTGCCTACAATTTTGGGATGCAGTTATGACAAATCTCTATCTAATAGCTGAACTCCATTATTTTTTTAAGACTTATTACACTTCATACAGTCTTGTATATTCTATTGCTAATGTCTCTGGTGAGCCATCTGCTCATCTACTATTCCGATTGTGCTTAACGGGCAACCGGCCAAAAATTATAGCCTATTCGAATAAAAATTACAGCTTTATGCATTTCAAGTGTTTTTTATCATTATGATCATCATTATAAGTCCATATCTGCCACATAAACCACTTTCAATGATTAAAGAACAAACTCTGATCCCTTGCTGTTGGTATGCAACTAGCAGGCCATAGCATAATTGTGTTTTACTTTTCATGTAATTGTGCTATTAGTACCCTGTTGCCCTCCATATCTGAAACTCATAAACCACATGAAACGCATACAGCATAGCTGTCACTTGAGGCCAGTGTCCAATGAGCCCAATTTGGCTGCAAAGCTGAAAGCAGGATGGCCCTACCTCTTACAATGCTTTATACATATATACATATGTTCCATTGAACAGTGAGATGACTAGGAAAAGAAAAATTAAAATTTTTATTTTGTAAAATATAGTACAAAGTACAACTATTCCTTAAATTCTGGAATTAGGTAGGTAATTTTCACTATTAATATAAAATAATTTTGTTCCATTCAGTTTGCTTCGCCAAATCTTCTATAAAAAAAAAGAAGATTTTGATGTTGTAGTAACATTAAATATTACTTTTATGTTGTTTATTCATGCAACTTTATTGTGATCTAGGAATTTAACTTTTCCCATTATAAAAACTAAAATTGAATATGGTTTAGCATTTAAGTAAGTTAGTAAGGCTTTGAAAAATGCAACCTAAAGTCATGTCTGCAGGGTTTATATGCCTTTTGCAACTATCCTAATATAGAAAGCAAGGCAGACCAGCTTGCTGATACCAATATACCTAGTTGTTTGGGATTATCATGTTATAATAAAACAAAATTAATGAATATAAAACAATTATATATTTATAACACGTGCTGTCTTTTATACGTAAAATTATTTCTGGAACTGTAATATAAAATTTATAAAATAGTATAAAATTTAAATTGTTCTCATATAAGTGACATTTAATGTCTTTTTTGAGAAATAAAGTTCTTTAAACCTTTAAACCTAAATAACTATACTATGATATATGTTATATGGATAATTTAATAATATTGCAAATATTAAAGATTTTATTAGCCTTTAATTATCAGACTATACCTGTCCACCCAGTAAAGGAATAAAAATAATAAAATTTATATGGGAATATAATTTTACTTAGGAATTACTATTATTATAATTTAGCAAGAAAATCTATACGAATATAACAGAGGTAATGTTGATTATTTTGGAAAGGTAATCTTTAAAAACCTAATCCAATGAAAATAAACCTCGCATATAAAGCTATATATATATAATCAGTAATCACTGACAGACATTGGCTATAAATATATTTTTATCATCACTCCAGATTTTGTACAGTACATTGGTTAAATAATGATTGTGAGCTTTTAAAACATTAAAAAAAAACTATTAGTCCACATTGACACAAGCTTAAGTGGTTAATAGTTTCTTCTATACTATTTATACAATGTAAATAGAAAAAAAGTTATATAATTTTGTTTAACAGAAATTCTGTATTCTGTAGTAGGTCTAAGTTAGCTAAATAAATAAGTTATTAGTCTCTAGCTTCTGTCCTGTTCTTCACTGTAAATAAAAATTGTCAAAATTAAATAAATAGAGTGTTATTTTCATGGTATGACATTGGAATGATGTATTTAAAACAGTAATTACCTGCTTACTTAAAATAAACAAATTTCAGATAGTCTGTCTGCACTAGAGCTTGTATATTTATTATTGTTTTATATCTGTTTCTAGTATCTCTTATACAAGCCTACCTGATGTTTTACATACGTACATACATAAACAATACGTCATATATTGTACTATATTATGTATTTATGTTAATTAAGTTTAATACAAATACAAGAGCTAAGCGAGTTTTATCTACTTCATCATTACCATGCAAACCTAATATTGTTGTGTGCACAGAAATTAAAAAGAGTACAGACTTTTCTATGTTTATGTTAAAGTAGTTAAAAATGTTCATTTATTAGTCAGTCATGTACCTTATTACAAATCTAATTCAAGGTACAATGCTTGCATATATATTTCTTAACTACATGACTCCACTGTGTCTCTTACCTCATTCCTAGAAGGCCATGATTACTGGCGGATGTTAAAGATCTCTATGATTAGAATATGACGAGTCTTTGTTTTGTATGATTTATTTAATTATATATAATATGTAAGTTATAGGTATTATTTATTAGAAGATACAGGGTCAGATTGGAAAATCACCCTAACCAGCTAGCCCAGCTTCTTACTTTGCGAGACTGCATCACTTGCCGGCGGAGACGGCGACGACGGCAAACACTAGAACTAGGCAGCATATGAGCCAATATAGCAATATAGGCGATATTCCTAATGGGGTATACACCTCTCCGACAATCTTCCCACAACCGATCTCATAGTCGATAAAGACTGATTGCACGATACGCATAAAAAAAAGATATAGGTATTTTTTGCAATATTCCACAAACCCTATGAGGTAAAATTATGAGGACACAATATGTAATATATGCTTGCATTCAAGAGGGTGCAAGACCCAACAATGCATATTATAGACAATTTGCCTATCAATTTACATACATATTTGCCCTCGGCACGACATTCTCTTTGAAAGGATGAGTTGTGATGACCTTTAATTTAATATGTATTAATTATCTGATCATATTCGTCTACACGTAGACAGTGACTTCTTCAAGATTCAAGACCGATATTTTGGTGACAAAGATATTTTGATACATTTACGAACGGATTTCGACTCTATGGTGACCTGATTCTGAAATTTGCTAAGCCCTTTTCTTTTAGTTTATGTTTAAAAACATATTGAGCGACGATGGTTCAGTAGGTATGGGCTCGGCCTCTTTGAGTGAGAGGGTGCCTAGTTCGATCCTGACCCTTTGTGGGTTTTTCTAAAGGTTTAAACATAAAGTATAAACAACATCAACCACCTCTTTTCCGGGTAGTCTTGTAAAAATAGAAACAAAGGATATTTTTAGTTTTCAATCGCGGCCCAAGCATTTATCATCGTTGTGCTTATTATGGATGTCAAGCGTGCAGGGCTGAGTCAGCCCGCCCGGTACTCAGACGGCCACAATTGTGCACTGGCAATTAAATTTTATGAGATTATATTGGGCTAGGAATAGCGTTGCATCTGGTCGAAACGGATATTGATTCTTATCACTCGTTGTGGAGGCAGGAAGTTGGCCGTTGTATCTTTGCAGTGCTAGATAAAAGTACGCACCGTAGGTATTGTTGATTGTTGTAATAGGGGTGATGATATCTTTGTATAAATACCGTAGAGCTTGCTTTAGAGATTGGGATAGAGAGCTGGTTTGAGAATGTCGAGTTTTTTTATGTTTGTTTTTTATTTGGACGAGGGGCAGTCATTACTTCTTCTGAACATAGCCGCCAGCCGGGATTCGAGTTTAAGCCCCTGTCAGTGTGTTCGTGGGTCCCTATGGGAAACCTGCCGCTGATAGTATCGTGGTAGATAAAGTTTTTAAGATGGACACATCATGGATATTCAGAAAACGATTGACGGAATGATGAATGGAAAAGGCATGTATTTTGCAGTTGTCGTGTTCTAGCAAGTGATAATGAAAAACTATCCAATTTCATATCTCGTCAAAGGAGACAAATCTGTTAGAAGCTCAGTTTTGTTATGCTATTGATTCATAAATTCAGAATTTCCTTTCGATTTTCACATTGGAAATGTGCTCGAATTCTTTTAACCTCAATATCTATTAATTTCTATTTGGAAATATACGTTCAGTTCGTAGGAAGTGAAGAATCGGATTTTTTCGTAAGAAATGTTTGTATGGCTAGATATGAATCTTCATCAACTGTCTAAAATAATTGACCAATAGACACTTGTCATTTGTATGAAGAAATCGTATCACAATTTCTTAATAATCATCACGAATTGTTCATCGGAGACCTGAGTTTACTAGGCCTCGGAAATTGCTGCTTCATTACAAATGCCATTATAGTACCTATACCCTATCGTTTAAGACCTAATGTTCAGCCTAACAGTTTTAAACTCTATTGCACCCACATTGGTAGAGCACATGTACCTATATTATTTTGAGAAAAGTACAAAACGGCCTTATCGTTTAAGCGATGTCTTCCAGACCACCTTTAGGTAAGGAGTTTTAATAAAAAATGTAAATGGGAGGGGTGGGGGTTGCAGAATTTATACGAATGTATTTGAAGATCGTACATCGATCTAGATTTTTTATTACCATCAGTATCACCATGTTTTTTATCTCTAGTTTCTTGGCTTCGCATTCGTAACCATAATACGTCCTATAAGTCAGACAAGTGCTCACTTATAGCCTCGACGTGTTCGAGGCTAACGTCCGTTGGATGGTGCTTTGATCTGGATTGTTTTGGATTTTAGACCGACATATTTTATTGCGTAGACCGTAGGCAATATACCTATTACCAACCATTGCTGGGCACGTTTTTTTTACTATAGTTTACCGAATTTGTTACACCCTCCAAAACTTGATCTTATCAGGCATGTTAGGTTCACGGCGTTTTTTACCGATATTGAAGAGTACGAGGATGCACAAAGAAATTTGAAATACCCATTTTTCGGGGGGCAACAGAGAGTGCCTCACTCGAGACTAGTCTTTGCCAACCTTCGACGTGTTCTTTATGTTAGTTGGATAGGCAAACGGGCTGACAAGCTACACGATGGTAAGTGGTCAGCGTCGCCCATGAACATAAACAAGTTAACGTGGAACTAACCCACGGTCCTGAAACATAGGATGGTAAGTCTTGGTGACAGTAATTTCACTGCCTGTCCTGCCCATCTTTCCTAAACACAGCGAAGCTGTTTCACGGCAGAAACAAGCAGGATTTCTTCCACCGATATTATTTACATCCTCATTATTAGCTAGTTACCGCCCACTACTGGATATAGGCCCCTTACTCAGGCTACACCCAACTTGGATCGGCGTTATAGACATACAAATGATAATTTATTATAATTTCAGATCGGACGGAATGTGTACCGGGCGACTCCATCGGCGACTAACACGATATTCGAGTGTCGGGTGCTGTCGAGGCACCACGCGACACTCTACTACGACAAGGGACACTTCTACTTAGTAGTGAGTTACTTTTTATTATCTGGACATGGACACAAGACCTTTAGCCCTTTGTATCGAATGCTCACGTCTTTTGTTCTTCATTCGGTATTGCAATAAAATAAGGTGGTTTTTTAAATATCAGGTGGATAGACAAACTGGTAGTGGAACCTTCTGATGGTAAGTGGTCAACCTCGCACACTAGCCCAGGCAACTCATACATTTGGGCTGTTTATACCCAAACTAAAACCACAGTACAGGACTGAGGAAGAAATATATGACGAGTAATAAAAAAATTAACCCTACAGGGAAACAAATTAAAGGATCAATATAGATTAAATATTTACACGGTAGTTACTAGTTAATAATAGTGAATTACATATTGTCTCATTTAAGTAATTAAAGGCCTGTATTTAATGACTGCAGACTGCATAGTACTTTGTAGTGAATCTGGAAAGAACGAAACAAAGACTTGTTACTGGTAGGTAGGGTAAGGGAAGGGTAGGTAACTAATTAACTATTTAGTCCTCTTAAGAGTCTGGTTGATCTTGTAGATTTATCCCCTCATCACAAACAGTTACTTCACACGTTTCGCGTATCGTTTTTTTTTTATTTTCTTAATAAAAGGTGTTCGTTATAATGGCATTATCTCGTTTAAAGTAGGTATGGAATTGCTTATGTATTTCCATATTTGATCAAAGTAATAACGCCTAATTTGTCTCAAATAAAGACATTAAAAAACATGAATATAAAATTAAAAAAAAACCTTGAATGTATTATGTAAAATATATTTTAATATATAAAGCATACAATAATAACTTGATTGTCCTCGCGTAACATAACAGTAGAGAATTTTTGTGTGAAATAAAGTAACTATAATATTCCCACACCCTGAGAGCATTAATTTTAATAGTATCATAATTATCGGATACTTATTAAAAGTCCATTCATTAATATATTTTTTTTATAAACCTAAACAAGTATTTATAATCGTAAAATACCACACGGAGATCTTTTTTTTTTAAAATACCTAAAGTACCTATACGCCCAAAAAGAAAAAAATGTCCAAGACCATTGGAAGTACGTTCTGGGACATGAGTCGCGGGGCCTCGAGCGATTGCCCAATAGTGATAGTTCGTGTCTGTATGTTTTTTATATTAGTTGGATGGGAAGACGAGCAACTTTATTATTACTTTATTTAGGATTAGGCCGGCAACTAATATATGTGTTGTCTATCCGAGACATAAGATGTTGTCTCCTTTCCGCCGCCGCCGCCGCAGTCCGCTTGTCCTTTTTTCCGAAACACCGGAACGCTTGATCGGAAGAAGGCCAAGGCCCAGCCGGTGGGAGAGTTGCGCTGTGCCGCGCTCCCGACTGCTTGGGTACCGCCATCCTGTTTATGTCTCCTGTGAAACAGCTTTGCTGTGTTTCGGAGAGAAGGGTATGACAGGCAGTGTAATTACTGGCACAGAGACATACATGTTTTTTTTTCTTGAACGCCGGGAAATGCTCTGAGGCATCCCGTATGTGGGACTCGCTGCGCCCGACAGCTGGTAAGTGGACGCAGCTCTACCCACTAAAACCCGGCGAGTGCCACCAATGCCGCCTTTGGTGAGGTGCCCCGGATCTAGTAAACAAACAGGGCACCTCGACGGCTAGTCAGTACCGCAAGGGACCGACGCCACCTCCACAGAGGGGGTTGTACCGCACCACAAAACAACCCCCAACGTCGGGACAGTACAATGGGGTGAGGTTCCCATCCTCGCCTCTTTTGTCCCCTCTTCTTATAAGAGGGGTACAAAGAGCCCCCTCGGCTCAATTAGCTTCACCTAAGGTGCTGGGCTCACCCTAGGCTACTGAGCCCCACCGCCACGTCAAGGCCTGAACCCTGGTGGGGATTAAAGATTTTCCTGGACTAATCTCAGGTTAACTTGTTAATGTTCATGGGCGACGCTGACCACTTACCATCTTGTAGCTTGTCAGCCCGTTTGCCTATCCAACTATCATAAAGAACAGCGCATTTCCCCCACCGTTTTTATATGAGGAAAGCTAGTAACCCAGTTTAATTTCTTGGTACTTCTCAATGAGAAACACGCGCTACCCTTGTTCATGTAAAAAACAATAGCGGGCCAGCCCGGTTGCAGTATGTTGTAATTTACATAAAGCCTCTTTACCTAATGGCCATTTTAAATTCCTAACAATTTCTCCAGACCACGGGACTGTGTAACAAAACAATTTTAATTTCTAAAACGAGGTCCCGCCGTGAATAAGGCAACAAATTGTTATGTAAAACAACGTTATCTACTGTGGTGTATCTTCTACTTATGGTATGAGTGACTCAACAGATGTCGCCCACGGACAATTTCTACTCAACTTTTGTCACGCTTATTGACTGCTTTGGATTGCGGCATGAGTTACGGAAGTCCATGTATAGAAATGTCATATTTTGTAACGTATCATATTAAGAGGATTAGCCTTCAATGGTGCTAACGTGGTGCTAACTGCTACTACAGTCTACAGAGTATAGACTAAAGTAATTGGATAAACTAACTAAAACAATTTAGTTTTGTCTTAAGTATGTTTTATTCAATATTAATATTTTTATTAATTTACATAAATATGTTATTACATAATATGTTTATAATTCATAACTACCTTCCGTCCGTGGCTTCACCCCCGTGGATCGTGATCAAAAGTAGGCTATGTACTCATGACACAAAGTTTCTCCATGCCAATTTTTTATCCCGCGGTTTTAATTTGAAAAGATAATCGTTCGCGCGGGAGAAGTTGCTGTCGGAAGCTAACTTTTTGGATATCCAGTCTTCGGTAATCTCCTCCCATAATATTTCCTTGTGAACAACATTTCTAATCTTCTTATCGGGTGGCGGTAAAATGACTAAATTTCTGGCTGATCTCACACACGAGCAGGCTACATAAAATTGGCCGCGCGAAAAACAATCCACTCTCAAATCTACCCCAGCGTATTTAAGTTTGGCCTTGGGATTTTTTTATTGTCATGGCAAAACACACCTTAATTGGGAACTGAACGCGTTTAAATTCAAAGGGGAGATCATGGGGAATTAATGGAATTTTCGGCAGAAACACTGTCTCACCCTGAGCACAGCCAGTTACAATGGCCTCTATTAAGTTTGATATAGACGCTTGATCTGTAGTCGGGTTTTTTTTTTATGTTAGTTGGATAGGCAAACTGGCAAACGTACCACCTGATGGTAAGTGGTCGACGTCGCCCATGAACATAAACCAGTATACCTGGAACGAGCCCAGGCAACTCATTTATGTTTTGCCTATCCTGAGACATAAGATGTTAAGTCTCGGTGCCAGTAATTACACTGCCTATCTTGCCCTTCTCTCCGAAACACAGCAAGGCTGTTTGACGGGAGAAACAAGCAAGATGGTGGTACCCATGCAGCCGTGAGCGCGGCACAGCGCTTCCCTCCTACCGGTGCCGTTGCAGAGCTTTGGAGCGAATTTCATAATATTATTATAGGTGTCCCTGCTCGTAAGGTAAGGTTAAAGGTGTGGGGAGGAAGACCCGCGGGTCTTAGGGAGCTCAAAAATACCACTGGATAATTAACAGTCTATCGAGTTGTATATCTTTTTCCTCTCCTGTCATCGATTTTAGCACCATTTCATTAATTGCCTCAGCTTGGTCGTTCTTTGGTGTCAAAATAGCCCGTTCACAAAACCATTCCCGTTTTTTTTCTTGTATGATACAATTTTGCGACTATGTTTGCTAACTTCCAAATTCACAGAATATTTGTTATTTCTGCTAGAAAAATATTTACCAAATGAAAACAATCCTATTTAGAGGTAAAACAATTGTGGCCTTTTCACGGTACAGCGTATGTGTTTTTTTTTTTTTTTTTTTTTTTTTTTTTTTTTCGGATGGATCTATGCTAATGGCCCGAAGGCCCTAATGCTTCAACGGATTAGTGTGAGCCCATTCGGCTCACTTTTGATTGGGGGGTTGCCCCCCGTCTACCGTGCAGTCTGCGACCACACGGCCTCCTGGCGTCGGTTGTGTATCAGTGGCGGGACTGTGCCGCACAGCGTATGTGATTTGTAAACCTTACCTTATAAAACGACTTAAGCGAGCGTCTTTTGCTGACAGAGAGATAGATTTTCGTTATAAAAAACTTGTAAACGTGTATATTTAGTGGCGTTATTAAAGCCCATTTGTAATAAACAGTCATATTCTTTTTCCTTTTCCGCCGGGAAATGCTCTGCTCATTTGTCCGCTCTTCTTATAAGAGGGGTATAAAAAGCCCCCTCGGCTGAATTAGCTTCGCCCAAGGTTCTGGGCTCACCTTAGGCCACCCGCGCCCCACTACCACGACAAGGCTTGAACCATGGTGGGGAATAAACAGTCATTTAACATATATTATGCTAACAGTCAATACCGTATAAAACCAGGAGAAATAAAACGGATTTATTTATTTAGATACTATAGAGACTACGTGGATCGCGGAGTAACGCTAACAAATATGTACATAAAATGTCGCACATCATGGAGTTCCCCAAAGTAACTTATTAAAGATTGTGATTATTTGTTTATCATCATCATCATCAGCCCCTATCCGTCCAATGCTGAAAATAGGCTTCCCCCAAAGAACGCTAAGGCGACCGATCCCTCGCCACTCGCATCCAAGACGGAACGGCTACCGCACGGAGATCGTCTTCCTATCGATAACTAGGTATCTTAAATGTAACAATCTATATCTAATAGCTATCTTTTGAATTCTATTATGGACGTTATATATAAATTGTAGAGGCATTGTACTGTGGTTGTTTGATTTACATTGACGTAACTAGGATATAAACACTGAGGGTAGGGCGTTACTAACCAGAAAACCGCAACCCACGCTATATTAAAAATTAAAAACCACGCTGGGGATTCTCCTTCGAAACAAAAATTGGCATTTTGTTTAAAGCTCACTTTTGTGGTATTAGAGTTAGCAGACGAATCAACTAATGACAGTAGCCTACCTTTAGTAGTCTACTCTGCATACTATTGGGAAAGGCCTGGTGATAAAATCAATTATCCATCAATCACTAACAAACGTTTGTACGTATATTAAAAAAAGAAAATTTTAATAATTTGTTCATGGGGTTAATAAAAAAGCTATATTTTTAGGCCTTTTCGAAAAAGATTTTTTATAAATAAACTAATGACCGTCAAATAATTTTAATAGACTATCAATCACTACCAAACGACCATCTAACGATTGAGATTAAAAAAAATATTATATCAATGAATGGGGGCAAATGAGTGGAGCTCCAAGTAGGCTATGTATAAAGTAAGAAAGAAATAAACGGCTTATTACACAGTCTCTTTGCTTCGGGGGTTAAATCGGTAGAACGACAACATGTCTCAGTATTCAATCTTCATATGTCAGGCGTTAGTTATAGTTCCGTTATTAGTACTTTATTGCAACACCACTGGCCCATCTCGTACATTAGCATGACCTCATTAAGGATTCCAGATAGAGGCGCTTTGTTCACAACGCCAGCTATATACGCAGTGTGTGTACTATATACCGCTTTCAAAACAATAATAATAATGCGTAGTTGTTATCATCATTATTGGCAGTGGCGTAGTTTCCCTGGACAAGGTTTGTATCATAACTTGCCAAGGGGCCATTGAGCAAACAAATTCCTCCTTTGTGCTGTGACGCTGCATCGGTTCTGCGCTGTGATTGGCCGATCGATGGATGATGGGTTACATAAAGTTCACTGGTTGTTTGAATTGCTATTATGTCAGTGGAAAATCACTGACCAGTTTCGGAATTTTATGGCTTACATTACTACTCTATACGATTAAATGATCGAGACAAGGGATATAGGTATTTTTCTAAAGGCGCCTTTAACTAAAAGGATTTAAAGGATATTTATATTTCGCCTTAGCCCCGTATCATTGATATGACTGATATGGTAGTAGCTACGCCTCTGTCAACCCAGTTCCATCTATATGGCATAGGCGTTCCTCAAAGAATCTCTCGCCATTACGCACTGGGCCCGACCGCTGCATGAATTTTAGTTTATTTAAAACGTATTTTTGATATCAATCGATAGTACGTTGCAATATGATAACACGGGAGCAGCGTCTAAATGTTATTGGCTCCGTATCAGAGATTTTCTAGTTCGATTCTCTTTATCAGATTTTTGTTTACTATGTGTATAAGAGATTGATATGGACACCGTTGGCACATCTAAGTTTTTAATGAGAAAAAGATTTATGATGTTCTTAAATAATTAATGTGAGCTCTAAACTCTATAGCGATGTGAAAAATGGATATACATACAGCATGGCAATAAAGAGTATGACGTAGTGACAAGTGGAATTAAATATTTTACTAAATGGAAACCTATGATGTTGACAATACTTGGCCGACAAATACTATATTTTGAGTAAAGTTTAATGTTTCACATTTATTATTGACGACTTGATTAAATTCTCACTGTTTTCCAATATTATGATGAGACGTAAGTCAAAGTGGCGCCCTCATTTTTTCCACACTCTTTTTTGCCAAGCTGTAGTTATTTAATCACGGTATAGTGCCACAAACTTTTCTTGGCCGGTAAGAGCGTCGCTGTCATGGATATTAGTATTGCTAGTAAATAAAAATTAACCATTATATGGGGAAAAATTTGAAGTGATGCAGGCTACCTTAATAAGTAATTTATTGAAGTGTCTTAATAAAACAATGTATACTAATATCTAGAAAATACAGTTCTAGGAAAATAAATGTGACATAAACATAGGAACAATATTAATATGATAGGTTTTGTTACCTGTACTATTAATATAATATCTTTTAAGGTACCTAGCAATCGGAACCGTTCGATAATTAAAACTTTGCAATTGTAATTAATAATGCAAGAAATAAAAATAAATACATTTTAGTTAGATTTTTAATAGGTGTTGGTGGATAGTAAAATTATTTATTGTACGCACCAAGAAAGAAAATAAACACAAACATTACAAAACAGTACAAATAGCGGGCTTATTGCTAAGAGCATTATTAATAAATCATTTTAAGCACTCTACACGTGTTTTGCCTCTATATTTTGATACAATAATTATGATCAAACAAAACAATATCTGAAGAATCACACTCTAGAGGACGAACTCCATCAATTATTTGATTTCCCGAATAGTCAAAATGTTCATCTTCAGAATCACTGCTTTCGCTTTCACTATCGCTGGCCAAACTAATAATGAACGGTTATCTCAAAACGCATATTTTTCTCTGTATTTGTTTTCATTTTTTTTACATGATCGCAATGATTTTTCCATTCTACAACAGATGTTCTAACGAAGGCTTCTGCAATCCCTAAGGCATTTCAGTACTTGATTTCCGAAGGTTCTTCTCTGCTACATTCCGTTTCATTGAACTCCAGATCATTTCTATTGCATTAAGATCGCAATGATATGGTGGCAATCTTAATACCGTGTGTCTACTATCTTTCATCAATTTATCAATTTCGTATTCTGGTTCCGGTTTGTACCTTTTATTTAGTTCATAAAGCTGAGGTTTTGTATATCTTTCGTGGAATTCCACGTTCTTTTCAGTTAGCCATTGTTGCATAGTTCACTACATTGCAATTGCAAATCAATGCAATGCAAATCCAAATTCAAAATCCAAATTTAGAAGCAACATGTCAGCGACCCATTTTTTTTTAAATTTGTGTTGTTCATTTTATCATGATAATCACCGCTTTTTGTATTTGCTTCGAAAACGAGTAAAGCATTCTTGACAAAACCTGCTTCTCCTCCTGTATTGACGATTATATATCTATTTCCTTTAGAAACTGGGTTCACAACACCATAATCCTCATTACTTTGCCAACATTGTCCAGCTGTGTGCGAAGTGTGAATATATGTTTCGTCCAAAAAAACTACATGTTTCTTTTTGTCACTAAGTTCGTTTTCCTGAATTTTTGTAAATATGTCGCCCTCCATGCGGATATATCATTACGTTCAGTAAGAACTATTAGATTGGGTCTTCTTGTATCGAAATCCTAGTTTATGTAATATTTTCCGTAGGGTCTCTCGGCTCCCCTTCAAATCAATTTCTTCGCGAAGAACATTCCAACAAGTAACTTCGGTAAAGTGGGAATTTCTTTTTTAACTGAGTAAAATTCGTGAACTTTCCTTCTTATGATACCGAGATCAAAGGTGTCGACTTCTATCTTTCCTTTGTTCTTTTTCTTCTTTTCCCCGGAGTAGAATCTTTTGTCCCTGTTTCATCGGTCAGTTTCTTTTCATTTACCATTCGTAGCACTGACCTTTCACTAACGCCTGTAGTAAAAAAAAGTAAATAAGTAAGTTTCCGTTTCATTAATACGTAGTAGGTAAATTCATCCCCATCTATGCTGGTAACACTAACCTGTAGCGGCAGCAACTCGTTCATATACTTTTTGTAATGGTATAATTGGCGCTTGGTTGCGTTTTTCTTCATTCATGAAAGAAAGAACGCGTAAAACAATGCTTCTGCCATCGCTTTTCAATACTCCAGGCATGTTTGATGTTCATAAAAACCACAAAACACAAAACTCCGCAAGTTGTATTTGAGAGCTAACTGACAATGTCAGTCTGACATTTTAAAATACCAATGGTAGTACCAATTTCAGCCGCCGGCCAAGAAAAGTATGTGGCACTGTAAATACTTTTGACGTTTATCGTTCTTGTCCTTTTCTGTCAGTATTTTTTTTTATTCGAATTCAATTACTAGTTTAGGGATATTAGCAACTTCTTATACTAACAAAGTTGATGAGTTTGTTTGAATTCTTATCTCTGAAACTATTATTAATTTTATAACATAATTATAGGTTCGTTTGGGTATTTTGGATTTTTTTAGAGGTTTGTTTTAGATTTTAAGGGGGTAAAACCGCAGATAAATGATTAATTTTCTTCGTTGAACTGATATATTTACGATACAAAACTTATATCGCATTAAACTATAATTAAATCTGTTAATTCAATTAGTAAAAGCGATAAAATGGAAGAATATTGGAACTTGTGTCGCCTTCCGCCTAAATCATTAATCCATTGTTTAGGAAGAATCCCTATCACATAGATAATAACCCTAATCATTCTGATAGTGAGATGTGATAAAACGCAATCAGGCTCCCGATTGGTGGTGGGAAAAATGACATCTTCATGAGATGAAAAACTTTGTCTGTAAACTGACTTGTAAAGTGACATTAAATTAAGATTCTTTAAAGAAGTCTTTATCATCTATTTTATAGTATTAAGTTGGGAAATCTGGATTTGTTGCCTGGATCGGAAAAACTATCTGTACTAATATTATAAATAATGTATGTGAGTGAGTTTAGATTTAGGAGGTCATTTTTTATTGAATGAGTAGTTTCGAACTTCTCAACCTATAGAAAAATCATTCACCGGCATAATGTTAGATTATCATTGACCAACACAGGCTATAAAATTTCAGACTAAAACATCGGTCAAATAAATTGTAGTTAAAAAAAAAAAAACTAAAAAACACGCTTAAATAGCAAACCGAACTAAAAATTTGAAAATATTTTTTTTATAGAAGAATTAAATGGATTAACAAAATAAATGATACTTATTTTGTTGATCCATTTAATTTCGGTTTGCCATTAAAGCGTGTTTTTTAGTTTTTTTAAACTATAATTTATTTTTTACTTTTTAGTGTCGATTTTTTTAATTAAAGAATTAAATTAAAGTACTTAACTAATGGCAATCACTTTAGAAATGAGTGAGAGACTAAAAGACACAAGTTACCTACACCACACAAGTGATGTAGGTAACTTGCGCGCCTTACGCCTTCCCAGCATGTGCTAGCAATATCCTGATCAGGATAATCAGGATATTGGAATAATTTTATGAATTATTGTATTGTCATCGGTCCTTGATAAATCTACAAAGTTTGAACGAAATCTGGCCGTTAAAAGTGGGTCAAAATCGCGCCCAAAGAAGTCGGTTACACACACACACACACAAATATGCAAACATACAGGTGAAGCTAATAATTATAAAATGTTTAAAAAGATTAGCGCGTCAAAACATACACATAAAGAAGCGTAGAGTTTACTAAGACATAAGACATTAGACTTACTACATTATGATAGATTCTAGATTGTATTGCGAATCCACTGTAGACCTAAACTATAGACTGGTACACCATTGACGTAACGTTATACAGACGTAGGTCGGCGCTGCACATGTGGGTGGTGTGTCAATTACATGGTGTTAGCGCTGTAATGATGTAACGTGAGACGTCTTGGTGCGGGTGTATCAATCGGGCTATATATGGTATATGGTAAGAGGTAGTGCCATGCTGCTTTGCAGCCGAATTGGGCCGGCACGACAGGGGAGGTACCTCTCGCTCACATGACACCGGCGTCAAGTGACAGCTATGCTGTCGCGTTTCGTGCGTTTGTGAGTTTCCAGTGGCCTATTGGGGGAATAGAGAAAAGGAGGGCAACACAGTTGTGCTATTGTCTATGGGCGTCGGTAGTCACCATAAGGCTCCGACTGCTCGGTGGCCTCATTGTGACATAAAAAAATATGTCTTAGTGACTATCTATCTATCATACCACGTTAACCCAGCCTCGTGGTAAGAACTTACGGGTACTAGGAAAGGAAATAAATTTAAGAAAATTGTATGAATATTAAATATATATATATATATATATATATATATATATATATATATATATATATACGTCCAGGATCCGGTTCAGCTATACTCATCACACAAATTATCTAGAGTTCGGGGATTCGAACCCGCGACCGCTGCGTAAAGTCTCCAGTAGCCTGACCACTCGACCGGTTGTCAACGATAGGGGGTGGTGATGTCACTAAGTATTTTGGGAATTGGGATAGAATTGATAAAAGATACAAGACCTAGATCAATATCATGATAATGGACTATGCATGGTGTAGTTCACCTTTTTCATATGGGCCAGAAGTTCGTTTTACATACATTTATTATATACTTGATTTACATGTTAAATGAAAATCGTAATGTAAAAACAATAAATGTTCTTTCACGATTTTTAAATAAAAGAAAAGTCGTGAAAAACACTGTTTTATGGTGGGCGGACTACTCATAAAGGCTCTATCACACAGGCCACATCCGTGAATGGTAGTATAACCAGCTAAGGCCTAAGACTAGTTGAACACACTCTTGTTTAGACAGTGGAATGATCGTGCTGTTGTATGATCGTAAAAACTTGTGTTACGTATCAGACAAGGAAAATAAAAATATTTTATATATAGCCTGACCAGAAATATATTATAAACCTTGACCAGTGTCGCCACTGTATCTTTTATACGGTTACACATAGTATAGTCCATATATTTTTTTATGTTAGTTGGATAGGTAAATTGGCAAACGTGCCATCTGATGGTAAGTGGTCGACGTCGCCCATGAACATAAACTAGTTTACCTGGAACGAGCCCAGGCAACTCGTCTATGTGTTGCCTATCCTGAGACATAAGATGTTAAGTCTCGGTGCCAGTAATTACACTGCCTGTCTTGCCCTTCTCTCCGAAACACAGCAAAGCTGTATGACGAGAGAAACAAGCAAGATGGTGGTACCCTTGCAGCCGGGAGCGCGGCACAGCGCTTCCCTCCCACCTGTATTGGACATATTTATGTCACATCGACACGTCCATTATAGTATACGATACGGATATAAAACGACCTTCACCGAGATGTTTATTTGATGAAACTTATTTTATATTTAACTAGTGGCCCCGACAGACGTTGTCCTGTACAAAATATTTTTTTTGTGAATCTAAACCATTCTCGAATCCCCTTGAACACACAAAAAAAAAAATCATCAAGATCGGTCCAGCCGCTTAGGAGGAGTTCAGTGACATACACACGCACAAGATCGGTCCAGCCGCTTAGGAGGAGTTCAGTGACATACACACGCACAGAAGAATTATATATATATATATTTAATTTAATACGTCAATAAATATATTGCATATGAGTTGCCTAACAAATTTTAGTCCAGGGTATGTTTAATTAATAATTTAAAAAATAATAATCATTTCACCGGTATTATTAGATAAATTCTATACCAATCGAAAGTATGAAGCCCATAGAATATGCAAACGTTAGGTTGCCTATTCTTTTCCGGTCACAACTATGAACTATCGGGTAGCCAAGTATTTATTTATTTATTTTTTATTACTTCAGAAAACTTACAGCTAGTATACTTATAAAAACAGCAATAGTATAAACAGGTAAATCTATACCGGACCGGAAAAGAATAGGCAACCTAACGTTTGCATATTCTATGGGCTTCATACTTTCGATTGGTAAAAGGTCATCATTTAACGCGATTTTTGACGCGATAATGACGTTGAACGCCGGATGCACGCACGGAAAAGTGTCACGTTTCGCCTGAATCAAGCGTGCAATTGAGAGCAAGAAACAAGCGATAGAGATGCACGATCGGCCTAAGCGATCGGGTTGTGACGCATTATGACGTTATCAAGTAAAATTATCATCCGTAAACCGACTTTATAGACAACAGGCTTTTTGAGAACCCATTTCATGAAATAAGTCTGTGTCCAATTTTGAGTCACAAAGAAATGATCACGTTAGGCTATTACTTCATTAGGCGGTCGTGTAATTTTTTATTTATAATTTTACTCCAAAACAAAACCTACCTAATACTTCTATGTAACACTAAACATATGGACACGGATATCTATTTCGACTTGATATTTGCTGCAAAACTAATATTATATAATATAATAACCAGTATTTAAGCTATATGTTATTTTTTATTTCGTTTTAGTTCTCATAGTTGAAGTGTGTCATGGACAATAGTGAGAAAGATATTAGTATGTACAGTTGTGTAATTATAGTGGTACGCACCAGTCGAGCCACACAAATACCTCATGGTGTATGACATTATGACACCGGAGTATTCCTTTGTCTGATAGAGATAAAAAACTAGACAAGTGTGAAGCGGTATTGCGGGCTGAGGTTCTCTGCGTACATTTTAGTTTTAACGTTTTTTATTTTTATAAGAACATCGAAATGAATGATTACGATATTAGTCTGATTGTATTCACGTAGCGTCTATGAGATCGACTGCCCCGATGTTTATTATTTTATTGATTCATATTCACTTCATTCAACGACGATTGCATGTATAACCTTAGAATAATTACACTATAGAAGGTCAGTCTTCATACAAGCGCTCTGTCAAAAATTAAGCACTAAATCGATTCAATGTTGCCAGTTATAGTGGTGAAGTTTTCCCGAAAACGGGAAATGATTCGGCCGCTGATAACAATTTGTTATAGCAATAATATTTAATACATAAATAGCTAGGTGGGCATATCTATTTATGTATTAATTTATAACAACTTTACATAACCATGTATACACAAGCTATATTATTATTTATTATGTATAATTCTTATATTACAAGAATGTTTATTTATATGAAACGAAGAAAATATAACAGTAATTAGTAAAATATACATTTTTATATTTATTGGCATGAAACACAGTAGTACCTAATATAAAGTTGTTATACATATTACTATTTAAACTTGTAACTTGTTGTAATATAAACGCGAAAGTTTGTATGTATGGACGTATGAATGTTTGTTACTGTTTCACTGTTTGTATTTGATATCGTTAAATCACACAAACACATTAATTCGAGAATGTGTCACGTACCTACGTAAATGTCAGTAGCAACTGTTTTAAATTTAATCAGTGGGGGAAAATAACCAGTAAAAATATTTTCACAATCGGGCAACACTGAGCATTGAAAAAAAATTTTTTTATACCTAAATAATTACAAGATACTACGAAATATTGAAAGATTTCCTGTGAAAAGTAATGTTATGACATTTATTTTGTTATTCAGATGTATTGTGATACAATTTAACTGCACAAATCGTCATAATTTTTTTTTCGTGAGACACGTTCGACTCACTTTGACATTGAAGACTACGGAGCGGGCCGGCGTTTGGAGCCATTATTGGCTCCATCAAAGGTGCTTCAAAATGGGCACGCGGACTTGGTTTCTATAGTGTTATTATTCTAAGTGTATAACCGGTTTTATCATGCTTTAAAAGTAAAAATAATAATTTCTTTTTATATGGGTTATGGACATTTACATATATGTATAAAGAAAAGAATTGGCAGTTATTGGGAGTGCAGATAGAAGTAGATCCTTATGACGTTATAAAATTTCAAATTTTAAGACTAAAACTTCATAATAATTAATAATGTTTCAACGTGTTCGCCATATTAATTATTAGTCGCCATAGATCCGTGGCATGGCCCTCCTGAATAGACATGACCATCCCGAATGCAGGGAACTTTCTCTCTTTCTCCCTTCACTAATTTATATTTTTCTCTCCACTTCCACTTCTTCCGTAACGCTTTCGTCAAGCATTCACTTGCTTACTCCGCAAATCAAGCGTGCATAAAGAAGTATTTACTTTAAAAATCCATGGAAATCTGATAGTGAGTATTTCAATAGTCTGTAACTCTACGTGTTACCTTGTAATGCATAAACTGCTGATTTTTGAATTTGATAAGATTATAAGGACATCTCATCGAAAGATTCGTTATAAGCCTGTAAATGAAGGATGATGAAATCGAAGCCATTGTGAGGCCATGGACAACGCAAATAGTGATTAAATGGAAATTTCGCTGCCTTATTAAATTCAAGACGGCGTTTAGCGTATGGCGTCTTTTGTTACGGATCACTAAAAATGTGTTATGCTTCATTGAGCTGAGTGATATCTATTGTTTCGAACTTTAACATCATATTACGTTAGATTACTAGGTAGTATTATTATATGGTTAAGGAATAAGTATGAGAAGCAGAGGTACGCAAGAAATTAGACTTTTAGAAAACTTGAAAAAAAAAACATCTATTGGCCGCCTTGGTTGTAAAATTGACTCGAATGGTGTGATTTTTATTTTAGTCCTTCGTTACCTAGGTATAGATTTTTATTAATATACACGTAACGTGACATCTACACATGACATACATATACAGCTTGGACAACACCCAGTAAAATAAAGGACACTTAAGTGACTGGTCCATGAGTTTTATAGTGAGTATAAACATATATAGAGATGTGAGTCAGTCATTCTAGTGTACTGGTTCGGAACACAGCAAGCTGCAATAGGGGGGATATTATAGGCCCCGCGCTCACACCGAGGCCCCATCTCATAGATGGCGGGACGGGGCTCCATAAGGGCCTCCAAACATACTAAAACTGAGACAGGTTTGTGCCTAGTAGCCTCACCTATAGACAGATAAAGTTTTGTTTTGAGGGTCCCATATCTGCAGGCAACAGGATCACCTCAGCGACAGGCTGGCCCCGGCGAAGGATAGACTTCTCTCTTAAGAGCTGCCCGCCCCCGCGACGTCGTGATTTACTGGGCCAGTTTCCCATCCTGACCTGACACGAGTACAAGAAGTACTGGAGAGTGGAGAGACGTCGGTCTACATAGGCTGCACTAAAAGTATCGGGAATGGAATATTCCCACTGTTCCTGTCATATTAAAATCTTTTTGATTGAAAACTCCGTGGTTTTAAAAATCGAATACCATTTATTTATTTAAAAAAAGATTCTCGGTCTTGTCACAAGGTCTTGTCAAACTTGTTTAGTCGTTGAGAAAATGGAATTGACTCGAGAAAATTCTAGAGCGATGATTTATTATGACTTTCGAAGTGGTTTAATACAAAAACAGTGTGTTGACCGGATGATTTCTGCATTTGGTGATGAAGCCCCATCCAAAACCACAATTTATCGCTGGTTTGCTAAATTTTAACGTGGACGTGTCTTGACACGTCCACGTTAAAATTTCATCACTGAGCTTGCTCAGTGATGATCCCCGTCAAGTTCGTCCAAAAACTGCAGTCACCCAAGAAAACGTTGATGCTGTGTGTAAGCTGATTGAGGAAGATCGACATGTGACATACCGCGAAATTCAGGCAACTTTAGACATTGGCATGAGTAAATACAAATAATCTTGCATGAACAATTAGGTGTAAAAAAGTTGTTTTCCCGATGGATACCGCATTTGCTCTGTGAAGAGCAAAAAGCGGCTCGCGTTACTTGGTGCGTCAGAACTCTCGAAAGATTCCACGCAGGATCCTCAAATGCTGTATACAATATCGTATCAGTTGACGAATCCTGGATATACGCGTACGAACCCGAAACAAAAAACCAGTCACGAGTTTGGGTGTTCGAAAATGAGTTAAAGCCAACAAAAATTGTTCGTTCACGGAGTGTTGCAAAACAATGGTGGCCACGTCAGTCTCCAAAACCGGTCATCTTGCGACTATTCCTCTTGAGGGACAAAGAACGGTTAATGCAGAATGGTATGCTAGCATTTGTTTGCCACAGGTCGTTTCTGAACTCCGTAAAGAGAACTGCAACCGCCGCATCATCCTCCATCACGACAATGCGAGTTCTCACACCGCGCACAGAACAAAAGAGTTTTTAGAGCAAGAAAACATAGAATTATTAGACCATCCGCCGTACAGCCCCGACCTGAGTCCTAATGATTTCTATAATTTCCCTAAAATAAAGAATAAATTGCGTGGTCAGAGATTTTCATAGCGTGGACGCCTACAAAACGGCCATTTTGGAGACCCCAACTTCCGAATGGAATGGTTGCTTCAATGATTGGTTCCATCGTATGGAAAAATGTGTCAAATTTCGCGGAGAATACTTCGAAAAGCAATAAATACATTTTTAAATAGTAATGTTGTGTCACTTCCTTGATTCCCGAAATTTTCAGTGCCGCCCTCGTACTAGCTTATTATTTAAAGGTGGGGACACCAGCAAGGCCAGACGGGTGATCAGTCCTCATTGACGGGACCATTTCACCCAATAAATCTCACCTCGTACTAGCTTAGATAATTTTAATCATCAGACGAGCGCGCTGCACATCTTTTGCATTCAGGAGATAATAAAAACTGCAAAAGCTAAATCATAACTAGATAGTCAAAATGTCGGTTTTGATAATTTTACAATCGGTGTGGGAAAAGTAAAATAATACACTTTATGTTTGAAACAACTTTCATAAATTTATGAAGCGTAAAGTTTTTAGAAAATAATAAGCCCCTTCATATGTAAGTACGTACGTATGAATAATTTGTGTGTTGTGTATTCTACGACTATCGTATAATTTAGTTTTGACATTAGTATTGATAAAATTCTTTGCGGTAGGTCTTATGTAAAATGTATGAATAAACAAAAAACAGTGGAATTGATAACCTCCTCCTTTTGGAAGTCGGTTAAAAATAATAATAATCAATGCCTAATAATAATAAAAGTAATGAAGTATATTTTGTGTTTCCAAAAAGCGAGTCGAAGTCGCTCACCGATGGTTCCGTACATACTTGTATTTGAACGATGAACTTTGTTTTTTAATAAAATGTTTTATATGACGCTCAATTCATCTCACCCTACGAAGGGTTCTTTTAAGCACGAAACCAAATATAGACTAAATGAATAAATTCATACAAACTCGCGACTAGTTATAGTCGTTCAGCAGCAACGCCAGAGACTAAATTGACAATTATCATCAACGATTATCAGCTCGTAACCATCCCCTGTCATATTATACCATATTTTGTCATATGGTTCAATGAACGTAAATACAGTCTTTTACTAGTACCTCTTATCATATACTAATATTACGTGTGGGAGTCGACGTCTGAACCGGAATTTCTCGTCCAATTTGTGAGTGCAATTATTGGCAATAAGTTCATCCGCTGTTAGTTAGTGTATTTGGAGAATGAGTTGTTCAAGTTTGTCCAAAAGATTAGTACATTTATTTTTGTTATATAGGCTAGCACAAAAAGGCCAATTATAATGTGAATAATAAGTTTATCAAAAATGGAAAGAATAGTTGGAAAAATGGTGATGGTAGTCTGAAAAGAAAGACGACAAAGGCACAGGAAAGAACTACAACGGATCTGGCCCCGTGCGGGGTGCCCCACCGCTAAAATGGATCTGGCCCCATGCCGGGTGCCCCACCGCTACATTGCATCTGGTCCCGTGCGGGGTGCCCCACTACTACAATGGAACTGGCACCGTGCGAAGTGCCCCACTACTTCTCACTCTCGCTACTCACCGCTCGCTATAATTAGCATCAGTATCATCTTGGTAGAAGGCGTCGTTGACCACTTCTGCTATCTGCAGATTTTCAATCTCATTAAGCAATCAAGTTACAATTTTTCACGGTTGTCAAAGTATCAAACTATTTTATGTAGGTACTAGAGGCTTCCAGCGGTTTCACTCGCCCTGAAACTTGTTTTTTTTTCTAAAATAAATAGCATATACCAAATAGATTCCTCATTCATTCGGTTAATAATTGCAAAAGGCTTTTTTTTCAAATCCGACTGGGATTCCCGAGATTAGCGCGGTCAAAAAAAAAAAAAAGAAGAAAATATACACTTCAGCTGTGTATTCGTATAGATATATCCATGTTTAAAATTGTGTTACGTTGTGAGTGTCACAGAGAGTGAGAATACTGATACCGGTGGGAAGGATACTCTGTCCCACGCTCCCGTCTGCATGGGTACCGCCATCCTGTTTATTTCTCCCATCAAACAGCTTTGCTGTGTTTCGGAGAGAAGGGCAGGGCAAGGAGAGTAATTACTGGCACCCAGACTTAACATCCTGTCTCAAGATAGGCAACACATGAATGAGTTGCCTTTTTTTTCTTTAACGCCGGGAAATGCTCAGAGGCATCCCGCTGGGGAGGGCGGACTCTCCAGGCGGGTATGTGAGACTCGTTGCGCCGAAAGATGGTAAATGAGTCAGATGGAAAGGTGGATGCAGCTCTACCCACTAAAACCCGGCGAGTGCCGCCGTGCCGGCTTTGGTGAGGTGCCCCGGATATAATGAGCAGACAGGGCACCTCGACGGCTTGTCAGTCCCTTAAGGACCTACGCCACCTCCACAGAGGGGTGATCCCGCACCATAGAACAACCCCTCACAACGTCGGGAAAGTACAATTGTGTGAGATTCCCATCCTCGCCCCTTGTCCCCCTGCTCTTTTGTCCTCTCTTCTTATAAGAGGGGTACAAAGAGCAGCTCCCTCGGTTCAATTTGCTTCGCCCAAGGTGCTGGGTTCACCTTAGGCTACTGAGCCCCACCGCCACGACAAGGCTTGAACGATGGTGGGGTGTATGAAGTGCCTGGGCTAGTCTCACTCTAACTTGTTTATGTTCATATGCGATGCTTACAATACATTTACCTTTTTTTCGTATTCCAGGACAACCAAAGTAGCAATGGCACGTTCATCAACAATAGCCGGTGCTCCATCTCCAAGGAGCCGCACGATGTGTTCTCCGGGGACATGGTCCAGTTTGGCATTCCCGTCGTCGAGAATGTCAACAACTCCGAAAAGGTACCCACAATACATATAGAGTATGGGGCGGATCTATATAGTGGCTTTATGGTTGCCTAGGGCCCCAAAGGTAACTATGATACATGTATAGTATGGGGTGGAGCTATATAGGAGCTTTATGGTTGCATAGGGCCCCAAAGGTAACTAAGATATATCATGTACAATATGGGGTGGATCTATATAGGAGCTTTTTAGTTACATAGGGCTCCAAAGGTAACTACGATACATGTAAGTACAGTGTGGGGTGGGTCTATATATGGGCTTTATCATTGTATAGGGCCCCAAAGGTAACTACGATACATGTAGGTACAGTATGGGGTGGTTCTATAATATATGGGCTTTTTCATTGTATAGGGCCCCAAAGGTAACTACGATACATGTACAGTATAGGGTGGATCTATATATGAGCTTTTTCGTTGTATAGGGCCCCAAAGGTAACTACGATACATGTACAGTATGGGGTGGATCTATATATGGGCTCTTTAGTTACATAGGGCCCCAAAGGTAGCAACGATACCTACATGTACAGTATGGGGTGGATCTATATAGGGCTTTTTTTGGCTGCCTAAGGTTACTATCTGCTAGTGCTTACTCCGTCTGATCCGCTCCGCCAAGATCAACTTGGCCTCCGATAAAAGATTGCGCCGCTCTTCTGTCGACCACGCAGAGAGAATGGGAGAGGATCGTGAGGCCAACATCTGCCTCCCTCTGACCACAGTATGGTGTAATTTTTTTTGCAATGTTAACAGCAACAAATTAGTTGTTATGTTTACACAGTCATGAAAATTTGGACGTCCGTCTCGATGATTTCACGCGGGTATGTGGGAAAGCTGTTTAAAGTGGACGCAGCTCTACCCACTAAAACCTGGCGAGTGCCACCAATACCGCCATTGGTGAGGTGTCCCAGATCTGTTGAGCAAACAGGGCACCTCGACGGCTAGTCAGTCCCTTAGGGAACAGACGCCACCTCCACAGAGGGGTTGTCCCGCGCCACAGAACAACCCCTTGTTCTGTGGCGCGCCAACGTCGGGACAGTACGATGGGGTGAGATTCCTGCCCACGCCCCCTTGCCCCCTACTCTTTTGTCCCCTCTTATAAGACGGGTACAAAGAGGCCCCTCGGCTCAATTACCTTTGCCTAGGGTGCTGGGCTCACCCTAGGCTACTGAGCCCCACCGCCACGTGAAGGCCTGAACCATGGTGGGGACTTATTCGTTACCTAACTCGACAATGGTAGAAAACAATAATTACTGAAGGGTGTGCCAGTTCAACCCGTCCATCTTTATCCCGTAATTGTGTTGCGGTTTCTGTTTTGTTCCGCGTACTTTTTCTTAAACGAAACATGGGGTTGTGGATGTTGGTCGTCACAACTATTTAGAATAATTCTCCTATAAAGATTTAAAAAATCTAAAACCAAATTGTATTGTTTTCAGAACACGTTTCCGCCTGTGGTAGCGCTGCTAAAACTGTACCACCCCGACGGTAGGGAGGCGAAACTCTCCGTTAACACTACCATGACGACCCCGCTACATCTCGAAGAAATATACCAGCTTAATAATTATATACAGGTGATAATAATACAGCTCCTACAGTCCTACACCAAAACAGTGATCGTCGTATATTGTTAATTCTCGCATTTCCAACACCACTAAATATGTTTTGTTATATTGCGATATAAGACGTCGGGGTTTTCATTATAAATAGTTCATACATTTAAATATTTATGTGGGTTCGCTTAAAAATTTGCAGTCAAAAAAATGGACGACTTAAAGACAAGATTTAATAATTCCATTTCAGGAAGCCATCCAGCGAGAGGCGACGCTCGAGAGCCGCCTGCGAACGCTGCGCGAGTGTGTTGAGCGCACGCGCGCCGAGGCCGCAGCGTCCTGGGAGCTGTTTGTGGGCGAGCAGCGACTGCTTATGCGAGTACACACGCTCGAGCACATGCTCGCCGCCGGCCGCTCACCCGAAACTCACCACGTCGCCGACCTGCTCACGGACAAGCGCCACTACCAGGTACCGGCACACCCTCGGGAACATGCTCGCGCATAACCTGGAGCTCATGCTCACGCATAACCTGGAGCACATGCTCGCGCATGGCCTGGAGCACATGCTCACGCATAACCTGGAGCACATGCTCGCGCATAACCTGGAGCACATGCTCGCCAACAAGCTATCTTCTTAATTAATTAAGTCTATCTACCTACAGGCTTTCATGTACCGATAATTGTAAGAGGTAGTGCCATGCTGCTTTGCAGCTGACTTGCGCCGGCACGCCCGCCGTGGTACCTCTCGCTCACAAAACACCGGCGTCAAGTGACAGCTATGCTGTCGCATTTCGTGCGGTTTGCGAGTTTCCGGTTGCCCATTGGGGGGGATAAGGAAAAGGAGGGCAACGCATTTGCATAATCTCTGCTTGCGTGGATGTGTATGTGTGTCGGTAGTCGACAAAAGCCTTCTACTGCTCGTTTACCCTCCTATGCTATTAAAAAAATCGGGTATTCTTGGTCAGTGAGGTCGACGCGAGTGATGTATGGTGAAACATATTGATACATAATTTGAGGCCCGCTCACAGGATGGTACGGCAGCCAGCTTGTAAATTTCTAAATTAGCAGTTTGTCCACTAATGTGATTGCCCTATAACTGAGAAGAGAATGGTGATGCTTCATCACTCAAAACCACACACGCAGGTAGAATTAGTTTGAAGTGCTTAAACACGGATTAGGTTCCCATATAATCCTATGTAGTTGTTAAAGAAGGAGGTTGTACGCAATCAATAAAGGTTATAGGCAATGTTAGTCGTACGTTCGATTAAAATCAAACAATCGTGTTTTTTAAACATAGAAGGTAACATGACAAGATATAATAACTTGTTACTCTTGCTAATGCATAATGGTATGCAGGAGGTGGCGCTGGAGAGCCTACGCACGGCGCACGAGCAGCGGCTGGCGCTGGAGGAGAAGGTGGAGCGGCGCAACCGAGAGGTGGCCGCGCTGCACCACCACAACTACGCGCTGCGCCTCGCCGCCAATAACGCGCTGCAGGAGCTGCAGGTACACACTACAAACGCACATATACACGCACACACACATACTAAACCTTTTTTTTTCTTTAACGCCAGGATATGCTCTGAGGCATCCCGCGGGGGAGTGCGTCTCCCCACGCGGGTATGTGGGACTTGCTGCGCCCGAAAGCTGGTATTTGGACGCAGCTCTACCCACTAAACCCCGGCGAGTGACACCAATGCCGCCTTTGGTGAGGTGCCCCGGATCTAATGAGTAAACAGGGCACCTCGACGGCTAGTCAGTTTCCCAAGAGACCGACGCCACCTCCACAGAGGGGTTGTCCCGCACCACAGAACAACCCGTTCCAACGTCAGGACAGTACAATGGGGTGAGGTTCCCGTCCTCGCTCTTGCCACCTGCTCTTTTTTTTTTTCGGAGGGATCTATGCTAATGGCCCGAAGGCCCTAATGCTTCATCGGATTAGTGTGAGCCCATTCGGCTCACTTTTGATTTTTAAGTTGGGGGGTTGCCCCCCGCCTACCGTGCAGTCTGCGACCACACGGCCTCCTGGCGTCGGTTGTGGACCTGCTCTTTTGTCCCCTCTTCTTATAAGAGGGGTACCTACCAAGAGCCCCCTTGGCTCTCAATTAGCTGCACCCATGTTGCTGGGCTCACCCTAGGCTACTGAGCCCTACCGCTACGTCGAGGCCTGAACCATGACGGGGACACATACCTACATATTCATTCAGGCTCACAGTCATCAGTCCTCAAATACATACAGACAGGTATACTAACAACGCACATCATCCGTAAAGACACCTTATTAAGCACGGCACAACGGAGATTATAAATAACATTTCAATAACTAATATATACAAGGAACTGCTAAGTATGCTGACACGCTATTGGTTTCTGATAATTGGAATTTGATATAAAATTGTGTTTCTCCGACTCGGTACAATTTTTGAGTCATATTTTTATAATACTAAATAATATGTGTGTTGTTTTAAAGCTTCAACTACTCGGTTATAATTTTCCAGAAATTAGCAACCCGTTGTGAAAGAAAATTGTGCGCCGCGCGCTTAGCCATCGCCGCAGCAGAGGAGCGTGAGCTAACGCTGCGGAAACATCTTCCACTAGCGGTAAGAACATTAACTAACATCATGAGTTATTAAAGGGCTAAAAGATATCCAGGCAACGGGGCTTCCGGGCTATGAACCCCTAAACTAAAGGAGCTCTAGGCTAAAGGCCCCCCAGGATAAATCCCCCAAGTCAAGAGAGCCCCAGGCTAATGGGATTTCCGGTCTAAAGTCTGAGTTAATTTATTTATCCGCATTAGATGATCTGCCTATCTCAATTGACATTACTTCCTTCTAGTACTCTGTGCAAAACGGCGAGGCGAAGATTCTCGTGGTCTGCACGGATAGCAATAAACTACAAGAAGCAAAGAAGGGCGGTTCCTTGGAAGACGCCGTGCGAGCGCTGCCAGACTACATCAAAATGTTACTGCCGCAGAATGTACTGAATAAGGTAAACATTTGCCAAAAACTATTTAAAGCTGCTTATTCGACGACCTCTGTTACTCAATGGTTAGCGCGTTGGCGCTTAAGCTGGAGGTTGCGGGTTCGAATCCCGCCAGGGAACAAAAAAGTTTTCTGTGAGCCAGACCCAGAAGAAAGACCCAGGAAAGGTCATGGATGTGTATTAAATATGTGTATAATATAATAAAAATCTTAAATATATGTATAGTACAAAAGTATTAAATATATTTCCGTTGTCTGGTACCCGTAACACAAGTTCTTCAAGTACTTACCATGGGACCAGATTGACGTGGTGTAAAAGCATCCATATTATCCATAGATATTATATTCACGACCAGTGGTAGCCACCTTGATTATTTTTTCCGTAATAATTAGGGTTTCGGAGAGAATGGTACGTCAGGTAGTGTAATTACTGGCACTGATACTTATATAATGATAGGAGAGGTGAATGGTACCGGGCTAGTCCTCGGTGGTCTCTGATATCAATATGAATTGTTGCTGGAAAATGACGTTCTTGGGTCCAGAAAACTATTCTCGACTTGTAGATACATTAATCCTACTATCCTACTAATATTATAAACGCAAAAGAATATATGGATGTATGTTTGTTACTCTTTCACGCAAAAACTACTGAATTGATTTTAATAAAACTTTACAATAACATAGCTTATACGTTAGATAAGGTATGTTATATGTAGAGATAATTTATATCTATATCGCGGGAATGGGAAGTACGCGGGTGAAACCTCAGAGCGATGCCAGTATTTAATATTTCTCTAGAAAATTGTAAAATTTAATTTAAGACTCATGAGCCCTAAGAGAATTAGTGTTATAGGAGAAGAAGTTTTATAGGCAATTTAATGAGTGCATATTTCAACAAATTCAGGTGGGAATAAAGGCGATAACGGCAGATAGCAAGTCTTCCAAAGAAATCGAGCTCATACTGAAGACAAGCAACTGTAATTCAGATACACTCGGTGAGTTATTGATATGAAAATTTCAATATTATTGCGCTTTATTGCTCATGTTGTATTTTGTATCTTTTCTTATATGTAAACGGCATATACTATGTCATCAGCTGCCCTAGCATTTTTTACCAGTGTGTGGAATGCGCTGCGCCGCGCTCCTGTCAGCACAACTATCTTATCGACAGGCAGTGTAATTACTGGCACAGACACTCGACAGCTTGTCTTAGGATAGGCAACAATTGAATGAGATGCCTGGGCTAGTTCCAGGTTAACTAGTTTATGTTCATTTGCGACGTTGATCACTTAGCATCAATACCAACTAAAATAGAAAAAAATATGAAAGAGCCTTGTGTCTGTTGTGGATGAATACAGGCTAACAATGATGTGTATTGTAATCATAAGAGTCATGAGGAGGCAGTCGGAGCCTTATGGCGACTACCGACGCCCATAGATATCCGGACTACAAAAGTTATGCAGATGCGTTGCCCTCCTTGTCCCTATCCCCCCAATGGGCCACCGAAAACTCACAAACCGCGCCAATACAGGTCACTACCGCCGCCTGTGTAATGTGTGCGAGAGGTACCAACCCGGTCATGCCGGCCCAATTCGGATGCAAAGTAGCACGGCACTACCTCTTACATATATGTATATTGTATGTTTACACTTGCAGATATAAAGCAAGCCGAAGACGGAGGTGGTGGAGAGATAAAAACGAACGAAACGGATTCGTGCACAGACGACGAGAAGAACTCCCGACTCAATAACGGTACGCCCAAAACACAAGTCACTAGCGTCAGGGACCCTGTAAAATACTGATACAACACCAATTTCAATATTTAATTGAAGCCAACGTGAGCGGCGAAGATCTACATTCTACAGTCTCTATTTCTAATCTAAAAGAATGTCTAGGTTAAAATCTGACACAATACATTCTTGAAGAAGGCTGAATTAAAACCTGACCATATATATCGCTCGCTCATCGCAGTGTAAGAAAATATAGTTGTCCTATCCTCATGATTTCAATTTATAGTCTATATGAAAGAGTCACTTGTGCTGGCCGTGTTTTAGTATAATATGTGTATATTTTATTATTTTGTAGACGCAGGACATGAGGTGGAGTGCTCGAGTAACGTGGATGGGGAAATACCGGCCGACAACAATGCCAACTCCAAGTTGGACGAGTCCGACAATAAAGAAGATTCTGTGAGTACATTTGCAATGAAACATATCTTAATTATGATTGATTATGACATAATATAATTATGAATAAGTAAGTGGGCATATAATAAGGGTAATAAGTATATATACCTATATTAAGTATTTTTTCGAGGCTTTAAGTGATCAAATTCGGAATTATTTGGGTATTGATATGCATTTATGTACAAAAATGTTTAATACAGTTTTTATACTAGTCTTGAAAGTCTGTCTTTTATGTTTTTGACGGTAATTAGAGTAAGTAATTACTTGTTTGTTTGAAATTAAAAGCATTCTCGTAATAATAATGGTGTACTGAATAATTTTGAACAATATTGCTCGACATCAGGGCAAGTCGGGCGTGGAGTACGCGAACATCCTGCGCGTGATGGGCGGGCTCAACGAGGAGATCCGCGCGCTGCGCGAGCGGGTGGGCGTGGCCGCGGAAGAGAGCGCGCAGCTGCGGGCCGTGCGCGACGAGCTGCTGGCTGCCGCCGCCGACGCGCGCGCCGCCGACCTCGCGGGGGACGCGGCCGCCGCGCGCGCGCGCCTCGCGGACCTGCAGGTTGGTTATACTCCATTGATAGGGGAAAAGGCAAGGGTTTTAGTGTTAACCACAAAAAATCCTACGATTAAAATACCAAAAGTTTAAATGTTTTTATTCAATTTCCATGTGTTTCTAGGAGCAGCTGACGAGGTCCACGGTGGCCGAAGAGGCGAACCTCGCCGAGATCCAGAGGCTGGCGTCCAGCGCGGCCGAGATGCAGGCCGAGCTGGCGTTCCGGCCGACGCGCGCTGACATCGACGACCTCACCGCCGTTGTCGGCCGTCTGCGGGATGAGCTGCTCGAGAAGGAGAGGCGCATCAAGAGCCTCGAGGCGACCATCGAGCAGAGGAGCGCCGACGTCGCCGACAAGGCCGTCGAGACCTCCCCCTCCCTCGACAACCTCCGCGACGAGGCCGAGGAAGACGAGCTGGATCCCAAGAGGATATCGGCTGAGATCGACGAGATCTTTCGGCTCAATTACGACGATGACGACGAGGAGACGGACTCTGTGGCCACGGAGATCGGGCGGGACGAGGGCGAGAGGGGCGGCGAGCAGGCGGACGAGCGGGAGGGGGAGGCGGAGTGCCTACGGGACGGGCCGCTGCTGGCGCTGCAGGAAGAGCTGGTGCGCGCCAAGGAGAGCTGGGCCGAGGTGAGTGCGGAGCGCGCGCGCCTGGCTGCGCAGCTGGCCGCAAGCAAGCCGCGTCAGCCGCTGCCCCTTCCTCTGCTGGCGCTGGCGCTGCCGCTGCTGGCCGCCGCGCTGTACTGGGCGCTGCTGCTGCCGCACGCCTCCTGATGGACGGCCACGTGGGACCCGCCCGGGTACAAGTAGCGAAGACGCGCCGTGTCGCAGGCGGACGACTAACGTTTGCTCACCGTCAGACTAAATTAAACCACTTTAGGAAGTTTTGATATACTAAATCTACGAGTACACATCTCGTCTCGAATCGGCCTCCGTGCGACGCGACCTAGAATGTCGAGGCTAAGAAATGTTTATAGACTAGATAAATTAATATATAATATTTTCAATAAATTATAATATTTTATATTTACGAGCTTTGTATCGATATGAGGCGGGTGCGAGTCTTCTGATTAGCGAATTCGTTTAAATTGTATAGAAAGTGCCATTATATATAGCGCGGTGCGCCACCTCGCCGCGCCGCGTGTGCGATACTAGTGTTGTTCTGTAAAGTGTCAGTATCCTATCGGTAAATAAACTTGTTGTATCTGCCATAATAACTGTAAATTATTATTCTTAAGGCCTAACGACTCTCTTGAGTTGTACTAAATTATTGTTATAAGATGTTTTCCAAAGTCGGGCGACATGAGCGTCGGAAATGTTTTAAGTTCCCTCTTGTTGTTCATTGTAGATATTTGATACTGTATTCGTCTATCGCGTGTTGCCGATCGCCAAAGCCGTCGCGTCTTCACCTTGGTTTTTATAAACTACACATATCACTTGTATTGATATAAGGCCGTGGGCTCACTTTGAAATGAGCTCACTTTTCTTAAAATCTTTTGCATTTTTCTAGTCTCTAGTGATGATGTAGATATTGTATCTCTTCTCAAAAGTGGCGCTACTGTCTTTAGTTACTGTTCTGTTATTTTACGTACGGCTCACAGAAGAACTAGTTTTTATGAAGTCGTTTGCACTTCATATTTTTAATATGTAACTTCGAAATATTAAAATTTTCATTTTAAATTCAGAAATATTGATTTTGTTTTTAGTTATCGTGAATTAATTTTTTAAACTATTTAGTTAAATTGGGGTATTATTCTTACGTGAACACAAACAAAAAATAATATTTGTACGTAGTAATAATATCACAGCCTGTAGTTGTGTTATAATATTGATTGACAATTATATTTTTTTCTATGATGAAATTTGTTGAACGATTAGAAAATCTATTTGTTTGAATTGATTGCTTTACTTATCGATTTATTATTTTGGTAATAATCGATCGGTCATGAAATTAATGTATCGCGGGCGTAGGTATCCAAATATAAAATGGACGTTTGTGTAAATGGAGGGAATATTTCGTGTAATCCTATTGTATTGGATTAAAGTTGCAATTAAATTTTACCGAATTTAGAACGTCGCAAATTGAAAAATCAAGTGAAAAAAGCTATTTGCGATGTCTCACAGCCAACTACAGTCTGGTCAAGTTGAATTGTTCATTCTATATTCAAAGCGTTCATGGTATAGATAAACGTTGATCGATTTTAAAATTTTAATAAGAAACGAGAGTACAGTGTCGTTCTCAATCACAAGGGCCGATACGCGTCCGCTCCGGTCTGTGATGCGAAGGCCAATAGATAATTTTGTATCGAACGTGTATTACTAACAAAATAATGATATCTCTAGAATTAACTATACCACGTTGAAACACTCTTTTGAGAATATTTATTATTTCATTGTTGCACAGATTATTGTTATGTTCGATGTTTTATTTGTGTTTGTACCACCTAATTGTAAATAGATTATGCCCTACCTTATTTTAGTTTTAACTCGAGATTTTTCGTTATATAAAGTAAATAAAGCGTTCAATGTGGATGTACTGATAAATTAATTGAAAATAATATTGATTTGTTTAAAGATATGTTTTATTTGATCACCTATATCGATATAGTTAAACGCCGTCGTCCGGTAAAGAGAAATTTATTTCATTATAATTTTTTATTGCTAAATTAATATCGAGTAAATAATATAGGCTTTTTAAAAAGCCAACAATCTGTTGCTGTTGGAAGAGTTCCCATATTTTATTCTAAGCAACATGAAATAGCGTTAAAATATATTAAAAAGAGGAACACCTAATCAATATATTATATTTATAACAATATTATAGTTTTTTTATGAAACGGAAAATATGATTGTAGTACATAACGACGATGTTTAGTTTTTAGTACAGCGTGTTATTCATACTACTTTACAACCAATTCAAGCTTTAGGTTGCACAACGTAACATACATAACCTAAAAACACGCGTTAGTGCAACTATTTGCTAACACAAACAAAATTGAAAAATATAAATAACAAAAGTAGCAACTAGGCATAGGTACATTTACAATTGTCTAATGATTAAAGAGCTAATTTGAACAAAGGGATATCCTATTTCATATGAATCAACAGAACATATTGCGTAGGCTTCTAGTTTCATACAATACAATATATATTTTTTAGGATTCCGTATCTTAATGTACGAGCAATTTAACATAGGTACTGCAATTTGACATGTGCACAACATGCAAAACTATGGAAATAAAAATTGCCTTGCGAAATGACCTACTAACTACAGTGAGCAGTCCGCAGAAAAAAAAAATCTCATACCATGATGTGTTCAACTGAAAGAAGGATCTTACTTGTAATACTCTTCTGTGGCTCGCATTTAAGATTTACTTTTATACTCACTTTTTTGCTATTAGGTACAGCTTGGCAAAAAAGTGTATGACGTGGTGACAGTTGAAACTAAATATTTTACTAAATGGAAACCTATGATGTTGACAATACTTGGCCGAAAAATACTAGATTTTGAGTAAAGCTTAGTGTTTCACCTTATTTTTAATGATTTGATTAAATTATCTTACTGATTTTCCATATTATGATGAGACCTAAGTTAAAGTGGCGCCCTCATTTTTTCCATACTCTTTTTTGCCAAGCTGTATATTCTTGTGCGTTGCTATATAACTTCTTCTTCGGTGCTGATCAAAGATATAGTGCTTTGACAACAGAATAGCGAATAAAGCTTCGATATAGCTAAGATCATTTGCAATAACATGAAAATATAAAAATATGGAATTCGGGAATATAACCTTAAATAATCGTAAATTAATTGACCTATAATAATGAATATGAGATTTTTTAAGGATTGTCTACACCATATTCGGTTAGTTTGTTAATAGGAATATAACCGTTATATAAAAAGTACCTACCTACCACTTTTTTGGGATTTGATATACAATGCTAGAAGTAAAGTAATTTTATGCCACGCTAATTGCTAGTAAAATATGTATTATTATTGAAGTGGTAACTTCTTTTAGCGCGGTACGCATATTTCAGATGAGATAAAATCTATATGCCTTTATATGACGTGGAGTCGCGACACCGCACATGAAACGCTGGAGACGCAGTTTGACGTTTGTATGACGTGGACTCGCGACACCACACGCCACCCGCTGGAGACGCAGTTTGACGTTTAATTTATTTCTATATGATTACGCAATATTTGTCTTGCAAATTGTGTCGCTTCTAAATTATGTCATGCGGCCATTTTGTGCGCCGTTAAATTGTACAGGTTGTCATAACTTTATACAGCCTGTATTATAGGTATTTGAATTTAATTGTTTTTTTTTTCACTTCTATCGGCAGTCCCTGTGACTGGTTGGGTTTTTTTTTTAAATAATAATATAATAAATAATTTATTTTCAGGCACTATGGCCCATAGATATATACCTTACAGACTAACATACATATATTATATTACATTAGTGTTAGTATAAAAACCTTAAAATTATTTTTTTGACTCTCGGAGTATATTTAGAATCGTTACAGTGATAACTGATTACGTTATGAGAATTTTTGTGACTGAAAGGGGGCCGGTTGCATTTTCCTATCGAGAATATGTATAGAAATAGAGAACAAGAGGAATAGAGAAATATTCCGAATTAATTTAAATCTTCTATTTTAATGAAGTTATTTGTGATGGTGCTAAGGTACAATCTACTTCCCCCGTCAGGGGACTCTCTGACTGCATTAGTTTAAGGTTATATAAAAATGTTATAATTTTTGTATGCCTTGTATAGAGTCTCTTACAGGGCTTTTTCGTAACCTAGCCTTGATTTAATGATTTATATTAACTCATGTATTAGGCCAGTGGCATATTATCCCACCATGGTTCAAGCCTTGTCGTGGCGGTGGAGTTCAGTAGCCTAAGGTGTGCTCATCACCTTAGGCGAAGCAAATTGAACCGAGGGAGGTGTTCTTTGTACCCCTCTTATAAGAAGAGGTGACAAAATAGCACGGGGACAAGAGGCGAGGATGGGAACCTCACCCCATTGCACTGTCCCGACGTTGGGAGGGGTTGTTCTGTGGTGCGGGACAAAACCTCTGTAGAGGTGGCGTCGGTCCCTTGAGGGACTCACTAGTCGTCGATGTGCCCTGTTTGCTCAATAGATCCAGGGGACCTCACCAAAGGCGGCATTGGTGGCACTCGCCGGGTTTTAGTGGGTAGAGTTGCGTCCACCTTACCACCTTTCGGGCGCAGCGAGTCCCACACACCCGTCTGCGGAGACCCACTCCCCAGCGGGATGCCTCAGAGCATTTCCCAGCGTAAAAAAAAGAAAAAATAAGGTGGCATATTATGCGCAAGTATGATAAAAACATATTATCGCCCAACCAAGTGCTAAATTTGATAGTCCGTGACGCAGGCTCTTAGATACATTGCGTTTTACCTTGAATGGAGTTGAACACTCGACCTTGCTTAATATTGCAACGAATCGGTAATAATATTTATTATTATCTAGTTTTTATGGTTTGCCTGAGATTCATCAATCTTGAAATGCAGTTTAAAAAGAATATTCTTATGTACTTACCTACGCCCTTATCATAATATTTGTTGTTGTCAACCGGTTGTCCGATCTATGTAGGATATCGTTTATTTTATAAACTGTTTTAGTCTACCATTTGCTCATTATAATCTCAAATTATTCAGAAAATATTGTCACTACGACCGTTACAAATAAATCGGGTAAGAAAATTTAAATTAAGAACTATTGTTAAAATCTTCGTAGCATTGATTTTAGCCGTGAGGCGCAATGGAAGTTGAGTGTAAGCTTCGGATAAAGAGATTCGATATTTTAATGTAAATAACATACCGGTGGGAGGGAAGCGCTGTGCCGCGCTCCCGGCTGCATGGGTACCACCATCTTGCTTGTTTCTCCCGTGAAACAGCTTTGCTGTGTTTCGGAGAGAAGGGCAAGACAGGCAGTGTAATTACTGGCACCGAGACTTAACATCTTATGTCTCAGGAAAGGCAACACATAAATGAGTTGCCTGGGCTCGTTCCAGGTAAACTAGTTAATGTTCATGGGCGACGTCGACCACTTACCATCAGGTGGCACGTTTGCCAGTTTGCCTATTCAACTAATAAAAAAAAATACATCCAAGAATAAAGTGAGGCTTGGACAGTCCCACATGCACGAAATTATTAACTCAGGGCCAAATGCTTGATATACGCCCTTTTTCCCCAGTTTAATTATATTTTAGAACTTAGATGAAGTGCTTAGTGACAGTTCTGTATTACTTATTAGGTACTCTCGTAGTCTCGTATAGATGGACTCTTCAATTCACGATAGTGCTGTGTATGATATTTACTTTTAATTCCTACCTTTTCGATACACGAATACGATTGAGTAAAGCATTTCAGTTTGATGATTTATACGTCGATGAATTAATATAGCAGCACGAAACAAATACTTCATTATCTTTGCGTGGTTCCAAAAGGAGGTCGACTATGATTTGCAATCTTTGGTCTACGTTTATTACTCATTAGATTGATCTATTGTTTAAATACATCATCGATATAGTGCCGATGTTGGCAGTCGAGCCACTAAAGGGTATGAGGTCATCCCGATCCACAAAATGCTAGTAATTACAGAGCTAGGTCCTGCTCAGAACCCCACCATGGTTCAGGCCTTGACGTGGCGGTGGGGCTCAGTAGCCTAGGGTGAGCCGCTGCACCTTGGGCGAAGGTAATTGAGCCGAGGGGTCTCTTTGTACCCATATTATAAGAAGAGGAGACATAAAAGCGGGTAGCAAGGGGCGAGGACGGGAACCTCACCCCATTATACTGTCCCCCCTCTATGGAGGTGGCGTCGGTCCCATCGGTAGCACTCACCGGGTTTTAGTGGGTAGAGTACACTTACCAGCTTTCGGGCGCAGCGAGTCCTACATACCCGCTTGGGGAGACCCACTCCACCACGGGATGCCTCAGAGCATTTCCCGGCGTTAAATATAAAAAAGGTCCTGCTCAGAAACTCGGCAAAGCTTTATATGCTTTGTTTACCACGTCGAGCAGGGTTTGCCTTGTAGCATAGATGTCTCATTCTTGTGTAATGTAAAATCGTTCAAATGTAGAGAACATTCGGACTAAAAGTTAGAGGCCAGTGGGTATATAATATAATTCAAACTATAGAAGACATTATTTTAAAGGTTTCATCATATATAGCGATACTTACACGACCTACTGCTAGACACGGGTCTCCTCATCGGAATCAGGCGAGGAGGGTGTTGGGGCCGTAGGTCACCTTTGCGCTGGCTCAATGGAGGATGGTGAATTTCACTCACCCTCAAAGACGTTTAATCTCATTAGGCATACTGAGTTCCTTGCGATGTTTTCTTTCACCGATGAGCAAGTGAAGTTGTCATGTTCAGGTGCACGGAGAAAATTAGAAATATCTATTTTGGGTACGGTCAGGATCGAACCCAGAACTCACATTTCGAGAATAAGCACGTACCCATATGGACATTAAATAATATTAAAAAAATCGGTTGTCTGTAAAGTCGGTTTACTGATAGTTGAACGTGACAACGTCATTAGAAAATGGAACGCCTCAGAGCGAGGTAACGCCGCATACGTCATCTTTTTTCGTTCGTGCAGCCGCCTCCATCGAATTATAAGACGTTGTCACGTCAAAAAATCCTTGTACAATAATTTTCTCGACCAATTTCCCTGACACATACACGCACAGAAAACATGGACGTTCATAAAATACTATATTTAATGTGAATGGAGTTTGTTATTTATATCGCACTTACTTAATGTGAGTGCACATATATCAAGTCAAATAATCTGTGTGGCACATAAAATATATTTCAATAACAAATATTTTGTTTAACATAGTAAAGTTGACTTTCAAAATCAATTTGAGTTTCGAGAAAACTGATTTGTTTGTCATAGAGAGTAGAGCTCTATCAACGCTTCGCATAGGAGGCGTGCAAAAGTAGCCATTACATATTAGCCAGACTATTGAAAACTATAGTACCTACAACCTAAATAAAGTTGTAATTTTTATGTAGATTTAAGTTGGGTTTTACCTACCAAATAGCTGAAAATGTATATTGACGATTTAATTGCGCTATAAAATTAGTACATAATCTAGTCACAATTACAATTATTTTAAGCCATTTTATTTAGAGGCCCACATTTTAATAACTAAATAGTTAATTACTTTCATCAAATAACGAAAAATTTAATAAATATGAGTAATAACAAAATATAAATGATCAGCAGAGATTTTTATTTTTTAATGAAATGTATTAATTTGGTGCCAATAATGTGTAGAAAATGTTATTCAGGACACTAAATATTATATTATGAAGTATTGGTATAAGTGTTGGTCGGTCATTAACGAGATGGGAAGACGATCTAGCTCCGTACAGTGGCCGGTCCGTGTTGGATGCGAGTGGCGAGGGATCGGCCGTCTTGGCATTCTTTGAGGAAGGCCCATGTTCAGCAGTGGACGGATAAGGACTGATGATGATGATGATGATGGTGAAATATATGAAACATTCTACATACACTTGCAATATTGTGTAAATACTTCGAGTTAATTTATCGGTTAATTTTCAAGTTTCTCAGCCAAAAACACACGGAAGTTGAATTTTAATGTTTTATACAAGTACTATATTTATATTCATAAGCAAAACAAACTTAAAATATATCTTATTGAGCATAAATATTTAGAATTTATAGTATGCAAATAAACTTATCAAAATACCTTTTCTTAACATTACTTTGTCATGGTTTTTACTTCATATAGTTATCTATAGTCAGTACTTGCTCTAGAATATAAACACAGGCACCTAGATTGTTACCTAGAAAGGGAGTGAAAGAAAGAAAGTCCTTTTTTAAATATTTATTTATCATGATCAACCAAATAAATCTTTTTACATAATTTAAATTTTATTAAAAAAAACTTAAGATAATATAATATAAGGAAAAAACAAAATAGCTAAAGATGAAACAAAAACATAAGTAATATAAAATTTAAAAAAATGTGTCATGAACAAGTGTTAAAAAAACGGTAAAATAACATTACTAATGGATTTATGCATATCAATTAATATTTTATACAATTCACATGCCAGCTTTAGAATATTAGCGAAGTTGGTTTTAAAAGTAATCAGAGGTCTCCAGTTTCCTGGAGAATATAAAATTCCCGAAACGTCGATAGTATAAAAAAATATAACTGCGATAAAGTCATATAATAGCAGATAGCGACATCTTTAAATATAGGTACAGTCAGTGGCGGATTTATACTAGGGGCAGTCGGGGCTAGTGCCCAGGGCGGCAAATTTTCTAGGGCGGCAAAATTTGGAAAGTGAGATAAAATTTTCTATAAAATATATAATTAACTAATTCCTTTAAATAAACATTTTATCTTTCAAGAAATATAATTCATGTATTATGTATCACATAAAAATTTTGTATATTATAATATAGGAAATTTAAGTTATTGCTACAATGGGTGCAAATAGACTCAATAGCTTAGCTATTCTATGCATAGAATCAGATGTGCTTCAACGTTTAGATTGTGAAGATTTAATCGACCAGTTTGCAATTCAAAAAGTTAGGCGAGTTTGCCTGTGAAAAAAATTATGCAATACTAATAAGTCGTTCTTAGTGCAAAACTAAAGAAAAATACAAATATTTTTTTATATTACTATAGTATATAATAAATAATATATGAGTAAATAAAGAATAAATATAAATAAAACATAATGTATAATAAATGCTATATAATACATAATAAATTTCCTGCAATCAATTAGTTATTCTAATTCTTAAAAAATAAGATATCAAAACTATTAAAATAAAATTTAAGTCATAGGGCGACATTTTCTTCAGTGCCCCAGGGCGGCACAAATTTAAATCCGGCCCTGGGTACAGTATACAAAGTGATCATATTTGAATAATATAGGAGCTAAAATAACCTAATACATATACTTAGATAGACCCAAACGATTTGCCACAGGAAAACCTTGGTTAATAAAATAATAATAACCATTCAAAAGTTCGCTCATTATATAAATAGAGTAATAATTTGACTTATTGAGGAAATTGAGGTTACAGCAACACTTTTAATGGTCATAATCCCAAATCCCAATGTCTAATAAAAAAATTGTCAATGATTTAAAAAAAACGTGTATGTCTTCTTTGTCTATGGTCTTCTGTTCACGTCGTATCTGGCACGTGTTGGAGCGACGACCGTAGGACATACGTATAAGCGATACAAACGGACGAAGATCCCACCGACCAGTGAATGTCGGCCGAACTGGGAAGTTCGTCCGGGCGTAGCACTTGATACTTTTCTTCCTTCTTCTTTTCCTTCCATTCTTCTTTACACGTTGTAAAGACAATTTTTAACTTCATACATAATATGATACTAATAAACAACAGTTACAAACATATAATTTAATTACAGTAGATTTTACAAAACCGTTTTAAAAATAATATTAATAAACTTTATAAATTACTTTTACAGTTAGTAAATAATAATTATCAAATTATATTTATATACCTACCATGGTAAACAAGACGTTGATAAATGTAAATTTATTACACAGTTATAACTTACAATTAAAACATAAATATTATATTTCACCTGTAATATGTGAACGATAATGACTGTGTTCGGCGCGCGAGTGCCTTCTGTCGACCTTCATTTGGCGCGAACCGAGTGAGCGTTCGTCTGCGGAGCGCGGCGCCGGCGTCGGCGGTGAACGAACTCACCTTGACAAATGCACCATTTGGCATTGTTCGCGGGAAAACCGGCGGCCTTGCGCTGCGGCACCGCGCCGCGCCGGCCGACCGCCTCTCGACCAATCGCGAGCCTTCGCGCCACAGCCTGCGCTCGTTTTGGCGGGAACCGCTCGGCTCCGTCTGTCTCGTGTGCGCGCGCGTCGCATCGTGTCTTCGTGCCACAGTTTCAGCGTGACCTATCGATACAAAACAACGTTATTATCGGTTTAGATGCGGGCGCAATAATAATGAAATATTTGCAACATACAAAGAATCGCTCGACATGTGACGCATAGTAACAGACGAATATCAAATATAAATGAAAAGGGGCAGCCTGCGTTTTATTATACAATTATTAACGGCGCGCAATTCGCATGTAGATAGCTGCTATCTCTTTACGGTCGAATGACATGCTATAATAATTTAGGTTCTATATTAGCACACTGTTGCAATCTATAATATGTTCAATGTTCATTTACTGGTAATTGCTGTTAATTGAAAGCTCATTTCTGATATAAATTCATATTACATGCCATAATGAAGGTATTTTTCGTTACTAAGTCGTAAATAATTTCGTATATGAATAGTACCGTTTTGTATTTTTTTTCTTTAACGCCGGGAAATGCCCTGAGCCATTCCGCGGGGAGTGGGTCTCCCTCGGCGAGTATGTGGGACTCGCTGCACCCGAAAGCTGTGAAGTGGACGCAGCTCTACCCACTAAAATCCGGCGAGTGCCGCCAATGCCGCCTTTGGTGAGATGCCCCGGATCTAATGAGCAAACTAGCTAGTCTGGCTAGTCAATCCCTCAGGGGACCGACTTCATCTCCACAGAGGGGTTGTCCCGCATCACAGAACAACCCCTCCTAGCGTCGGGACAGAACAATGGGGTGAGGTTCCCATTCTCGCCCCTTGCTCTTTTGTCCGCTCTTCTTATAGGAAGGGTACAAAGAGCTCCCTCGGCTCAAATAGCTTCGCCCAAGGTGCTGGACTCACACTAGGCTACTGAGCCCCACCGCCAGGACAAGGCCTGAACCATGGTGGGGACTGTTTTGTGTTGTGCTTTTTGCAGCTTTTTTATATTTAGTAGTATTGTAAGATCTGATGACGTACCTATGTCTTAAGATTTATCTCCACCTATTTGTCAGTTCATGTCGGATGTGAGTTGCCAGAGTTCATCGATCCTACATTTATCCAAAAGTGCATGGATACAGGATCATTCACAACCTAGTATATACATACTTATTATAACTCTAAACTATTTTTATTGGTAGATAAAAAAACTCTCTTATTTGTTGGTTACAGCTGTTTACTTTTTTTTAAAAATTTAATTAATGACAAATGAAAATACAATTTTGCTTATTGTTACGGTGTAACAAAATCCCTCAAGGGTTTTCCGTACACAGGCATACATCGCCAACGCTCGGAATTACTTAGCTCTACCACCTCTTTTATGGTGACAGATGCTCCTAAATTAAATAAGTGATTAAACAGCTATTGGCTCAATTACAAATATTATTTTTACTGCAGTAGACTTGTGGTTATCTTAATCAACTATAATTATAATTTGTGTCTTTATATTTTACACTATCTATCCTAATAGTTCTTTAATTTATGGTTTTTTATTTAAATTATCTACATTTTAAATAAAATTTAAAATAAAATAATTAAATATATTTAATAATTAATAATTTAACTATACATCATAAAGTAATAATGGAATTTTATTAAGACTTAAACTCTATTTGTCTTCGACAGTGCTACGGCGTAGCAGCAATGCTATGTTGCAAAGAACACCATTTTTGTATTTATTATTAAATAAAATAAATTATAATAATTATTAACTATTGATGCATATAGATGATATGATTTTTTTTATAATAGAAGTTGTTAAATGCGACTTTGTTTATATCTTTAGTATATATAAAAATCAATGCCACTTTTCGTTGTAATTTTATAACTCAAGAACGGGCTCACAAATCCCAACCAAATGTTTAGGCTTTGTTCGGACTATTTAGTAGATGGTTTATGTGAAGTTTGCACAAAATCGGTCGAGTGGTTCTTCATTTATCACATTTTTTTCATTCAATAAATGGCGGATCATTTTGTTAATGGAGATTTTGCTGTCAAATTAAAACTTTTTCAGTTGGGGTCATAATAGCTGAAATAGCTAGCTATTAAAAATATATTTTTTGTTTGAATAAATTAATTTGATGTTCCAATTTTTTTTTATTTCACTTTATACGTAGCGAAGCACGTACCGGGCCGCTAGTTATATATAATAATATCAACCCTTATATGTCCCACTGCTGGGCACCGGGTTCTCTTGTGAAGTTTGCACAAAATCGGTCGAGCGGTTCTTCATTTATCACATTTATTTAATTCAATAAATGGCGGATCATTTTGTTAATGGAGATTTCGCTGTCAAATTGAAACTTTTTCAGTTGGGGTCATATTGAAACTTTTTTCAGTGTTGACAGTACAACATTAAGTTTTAAAATAGCTAGCAATTAATAATTTTTTTTTGTTTTAATAAATTAATTTGATGTTCCAATTTTTTTTATTTCACTTTATACGTAGCGAAGCACGTACCGGGCCGCTAGTATATTATATAAATAATCACCAATACAAAAATATTTGTCACATTTATTACAATATTTTCATTAGTAATACTTACCTTTATATTTTTCGATGTTTTGAAACAATAAATATGCGTTTATACATTTATTAAAATAATTGGTTTATATATTTGGTAACCCATTAATCACTGGCGTCACTCAGATAAGGGTCCGACCGCAATTTTTTGTGAATTTAACTTTGTTCTTTGGGTCCTTGTGAGTCATGTACTTAAATATAGGGATCGGATTTCGTGGTCATAAATATGATATGTGTCTTATTATGGTAACATTTTAAATTAGTTAATAAAGACTACTTAAATGTTTCAGTATTAAGGTCATAAAAAGTATCTACCCGGGCTAAGAAAAACTTTAGTTTCTTCAAGTTTTGTTTTCAAATTGAAATTATATCCGTTAAAAAAATAAACAATAATAGAGATGGGAGGACCGGTGGGAGGGAAGCGCAGTGCCGCGCTCCCGGCTGCATGGGTACCACCATCTTGCTTGTTTCTTCCGTGAAACAGCTTTGCTGTGTTTCGGAGAGAAGGGCAAGACAGGCAGTGTAATTACTGGCACCGAGACTTAACATCTTATGTCTCAGGATAGGCAACACATAAATGAGTTGCCTGGGTTCGTTCCAGGTATACTAGTTTATGTTCATGGGCGACGGCGACCACTTACCATCAGGTGGTACGTTTGCCAGTTTGCCTATCCAACTAATATAAAAAAGAGATAAACAGGACAGGTTTTTTTATGTTAGTTGGATACTGTTACAAAGATTTCAATGAAACATTTCTAAGCTACATAAAGTCATCGTAATTAAAACATTACAAATAAAGTATTATTATTCTGTGCTAGAAGTGTTTAATAATAAATACTCATAACTATCATTAGGCTCTTATTATTAATTTTCAGAGATCATCACAATCAATCTTTCCGGCCATGTTATGTTCCACAATCAATGAGCGACGAGGTGTTCTATCGCGAGGTGATATGGGCTCTTTCAATGAACACCAAAACGGCCACAAATCATATACGTACTTTGCCAAGTAATATAAAACAACATTCATCCTAAACGGCATTGATAGCACTTGCCATCCGCAACTCTACCCACTAAATGAGTGGGTAGAGTTGCGTCCACCTTTGGGGCGCAGCGAGACCCACATACTCGCCTGGGGAGTTCCCCCACCTTCGCGGGATTTGTCCATGCATTTCCCGGCGCAAAAGAAAAAAAAATGATACATACCTAATATTAACAGCACTCATCTTAAACACAACATAATTCATAGCTTAAGATTCTTTTCCCGGGCAATAAGCAGGTAAGGCAACTGACATGAAGTAATAAAATACGTTTGCCAAGTAATGACTAAAATAAGCGGCAGTCGCAGGAGGTGACTCAGGCGTCAATAACCTGATGCCGCGTCATCACTTTGGTCTGTATACTTTTTATCGCATTTCTACATTATTCTAGAACTTTTTTAATTGGCTAAAGATTTTATTGATGTCGTGTTTTTTATCCTTAGCTTTTTGTCCTTGAACATAGTCCCTCCATACTAATATTACATATGTAAAAACAACAACGTTTTTCCGGTCATCCCGTTTATTAGATTTCGATGTTTGGCAAAGAATATGCACATGGAAGATTAGGTTAAAATTATAAATATCGGCTTAAATACAACTATAGAGATTTTTTTATGTCACAAGAAGGCAACCGAGCAATCCAAGCCTTATGGTGACTACCGGATGTCTATCATCCGCACAACCAGATATTATGCAGATGCGTACGCGAATACGAAACGCGACAGCATAACTGTCACTTGACGCCGATGTTATGTGAGCGAGAGGTAGGTACCACCCCGGTCGTGCCAGCCTTGTGCCGACCCAATTCGGCTGCTAAGCAGCATGGCTCTACCTCTTAAATATAAGAGTATAGACATAAGTTAACACAGACGAAGCAGTAGTGTGAATGGGTTCTTATCAATGACGAGACAATATTACATATATATACATAATTATAAAATTCCTTAAAAAATATTTGGCCTTTTTTAATAAATATTCGAATGCATATAAATTATTGATCGGGATCGGCCATCTTGGCGTTCATTGAGGGAGGCCTATGTTCAGCAGTGGACGGATAGAGGCTGATGATGATGATGATGATGATGATGATATAAATTATTGCGTTTTCAATATATTTGTATTATATAGGTATCATATTTTTTATAAGCTATTTAATAGTTAGTAATTCATTCAGTCGAAATATTGTAGAATTAACTTTAATTCCCATAATACGATTTTCTAAAACTGAATTCTTGATATAATTATTTGTACTATTTTCAAACAGCTCCTTCTGTAGATAATATTGAATACAATGTAGATTACAACCTTGAAGATTAGGTCGTTGTTTATAGATTTCTTAGAAAAAAAATGTGCAGGCATTACCAGTATTTAGAGCGTGAAGAATCTTGATTTTTATGACATTGATTGAAAACTTGTATGAACAGTCTAAGAACTGTAGAAATATACCTATTTCACTTTTATTTTCATAAACACGTCACCTGTACCTACTTCTGGGTCCAGTCAACGCAAGGAAAATCGATAAAATTTTAATAGAACTTATTAGAACAAAAAGTACTTTTGTAACAATCGTAAATTATATTGAAACATTATATTATGTATAACAAAAAAATTACAAGTAAAACATTTAAATATTTTTCTGTGTCTCTACTGCTTGGTGTACACATTCGTTTAGATATAGAGTAGACAATAGTTCAAAATTTGAAGGATTGTTAACTGTAAAAGGACGATGGCGTAATTACTAATGTAGGTAGGTGATATAAATTTATTATCTTATTATAAGCAAACAAATATTTCTTGTTAAGAAATAATATAGTACAAAAAAAATCAATGGGAATAAATTCTTCATAGTTTTTTTTAACAAACTAGCTGAAGTATCAATGAATATATTGTTATAGCTTTCCGGTACTGTGACTCACTACTGTGATATAATTATTCAACTTATGGTTACTGCTCGGGTCAATTATCACCTACATTATTTAATTGTATATATAATGTACAGAATTTGGCTGAAGTTAGCTACATGTGACGTCACGAAATGACTTGTATGCACGAGCAATCTCACTTGGGAGTAGTGAAGTTAGCTACGAGGGACATCCGAAGTGAACTTAGATCTATCCAAAATGCTACGCATTCTCGACTCTGTATGTACCCACAATCTGGCAAATAAACTTATTATAATTATTATTATTGTAAAATTCAATGATCAAGATAAATTCTTCGTAGTACCTATATACATATTACAGTATATGTGTCAGTGTCAAAATTTTCTAAATTAGCGTTAGGTTCCGAAAAATACATAATTGGTTAAATTTTAATTTAAATATCTTTATTATGTACAAGCTGTTGCCCGCAGCTTCGCCCGCGTTAACTAAGATTTACAGCCGTACGCGGATTCATGATGATTATTTTTATAGCCTAAGTTACTGCTTATAACATCAGCTACCTGCCAGTGAAAGTCTCATCAAAATCGGTCCATCCGTTTCAGAGATTAGCCGGAACAAACAGACAGACAGACAGACGGACAGACAGATTTTTTTTAAATAAGGTTATTTTGGTATATGCACCGTGTATACATACATATAAATTCAATAAAAAGCGGTTATTTTAATATTACAAACAGACACTCCAATTTTATTTTTCTGTATAGATTGATACAAATTATATGCCGGATGCCGGATCAAATGGACTTTGATACGTCTCTTGTAAACGACTTAAAAAGACAAATACAAGATTTAAAAAATGAAGTTGAAATAGCAAATGAGGAAATATGTAATCTTAACTCAGAAATTCGCTCACTCAATCAAACTATACAAGAAAAAGACAAAAAATTAGAAATATTTAAAAGAATTCTTGGAGAACGTAGTATTGAGACACCAACGCCGTTAAGAGAAAGACGCACAAGAACGCCAAAAAGTTTTTTAAAACCTTCTCTTAACACTTTTATAACTCCCGTACGTTCTTTAACCCAAGCACAAAACAATAATAATATACCAATATCGAACTCAATATCATTCTCGACTCCAGTAAAACCTATTATACCAGAAAATATTATCAATTTGACTTCTAATAATATTTTACATAGACCAGTAGATAATGGACGCAGTCACGCATCCATACCACAATCTTTAAATCAACAAAATACCATACCAATATCAAGCAATAATCCGATCGTGGAACATAAGAAACATAAAATATATATTTTTGGAGACGAACAAGTGCGTGGTATGGCAGTGAAAATGACCAATGCACGTACAAATAAATGGAACGATAAGTATAGCGTAATATCTACTGTCAAGCCTGGCGCCACCTGCTTAGAAATTTTAAATAGTTGCAATGATTTATCTAATCTATTAGAAAAGGATGACATAATTGTACTAGGATTAGGCACTAACGATAAAAATGCTTTTACTATGTATACGTCAATATGTAACACACTATATAAGTTTAAAAGTAATAAAATTTTCTTAATAAATGTAAAAAAAAATAGTTTTCTAGACGTAAGGCTACTTAATTATCAACTTAAAAACTTATGTGAAAACTATGAAAATTCTGTATTTTTAGATATCTATAATTATGAATATTACTTAAATAAAAAAAGTACCAATTATGATAGTAAATATATGAATGCAATAATATTTAAACTAAATATTGAAATTGATAATATCGAATACACAAATACGTACATAAATAAACTTGAAATTATAAAACGTCGATTAAAGCATGTTGAAAATAATTGTAAAAATGTAGTTAAGAATCATGTTAATAGCACTTCCCACATGAAGAACATATGTGAAAAAGGAACTATCCCATACTACTTAAAAAAAAGGGAGAAACGCACAACACCTAGCTTTTTTCGGAAATAACACACAACGTTTTACACTCTTTCACCAAAATATAGCTGGTATTTTAAACAAACAAAATTTATTGCAAGTGTGCTTGAATGAACTTACTAAAAAATATAAAGAAATTCAAATAATATGCCTTTCTGAAACTTTCATTAGACACGGATGTGAATCTAACTTAAATTTAAATGGTTACAAGTTAGCTGCATCATTCTCTCGGCATAATCAGCGTAGAGGAGGAACCTGTATCTTACCACATAAAAACATTAAATACGAAAAGTTGAAGCTAAACGTTACACCGCTGATATATAATTTTGAATATTGTGCCATTAATGTAATTTCTTATGAAACCATAGTAATCTGTATATACCGTACACCTAAATCAAATGTGCAGATATTTCTTAACAAACTGAACAATCTTTTAAATCAACTAAACAGCAAAAAACATAAAAATATAATAGTTTGCGGGGACTGGAACATTGATTTGATGAAAGATACTACCCAAAAGAGGGATTTGTTTTCTTTACTTGCAAATCACAACTTTATCAGTCACGTATCTCATCCGACACGCAAAACGTCCTGCATTGATATTATCTGTAGCAATTTAATAAAAAAGATACATACAGAAATACACTACCTAAGTCTCTCTGACCATGAAACGGGCCAAACAATCACATTTGAGTGTACTGCTCCATTGGCTAACTCTATCAAACCAAATTATTATTTAATAAAAAAAAGAGACTTTAGTACAGACAACACTAGAAAGTTCCTGGAATGCATGAATGCTTTAACATTCAATGACGTCATAGAGGAACAGAGCGCGGACAAAGCATTTGAGATATTCTACGATACATTCCGCCTATTCTATTATCTTTGCTTTCCAATTATACTTATAAAAAAAGCTAGTAATCAATTTAAAAATATATGGTTAACCAAGGGTATTAAAAAATGCTGTATACGAAAAAGAACATTGTACCTACGTTACCGCTTCGAAAAAACAAATAAATCGAGTAACAGACTAAATTATAGAAGATATTCTCAAATTCTAAGAAAATGTATATTGGAATCACAAAAACTTAATAATCTTAAATTTATCAGTACATCCAAAAATGTAGGTAAAGCCACATGGGACATTATTAAATATTACAAAGGCAATAATACTGACATTGATAATATAACTAAAATAATAATTAAAGACAAGATACTAACCAACCCTGATGACATAGCAAACAATTTTAACTTATTTTTTAATAATATGACTAATATTAACAATTCTAATTCCATGACAAATATATTAACAAAAGACAATTTAAATAATAACTTGAATAAGTATGCATTTAAGAAAAACTTATGCAATAATAATACCATCTTCTTGAACCCAATTTCAGATGTGTACATTGGCAAGATAATTGATGGATTGAATAACACAAAATCTACAGGCTATGATGACATAAGCACACAAATAATAAAAGCATGCAAAGTAAAATTAATAAAACCCCTTACTCACATTATAAATTTAACAATGTCTGAAGGTACATTCCCAACATTATTGAAATACTCTATAGTGAAGCCAATCTTTAAAAAAGGGGACACTAGTAATATGAGTAATTACAGACCTATCACGCTCATTCCAATATTTTCAAAAATTTTTGAGAAAGTCATGTTTCATAAGATTTACAACTTTTTAAATCATTACAAAATACTAAAATCAGAACAATTCGGTTTTAGGAAAAATAAATCAACAGTACATGCTTGTTTTTCTCTAATAAAAACTGTGACAGAATGTTTAAATTCGAAAACCCCAATTACTGGAATATTTTTAGATATGACGAAAGCATTTGATCATGTATCTCATAAAATATTACTCGATAAATTGTACATTCAAGGCATTAGAGGAGTAGCACATGATTGGATTAGGAGTTATTTATCAAATCGTCAGCAATGCGTAGAAATAACTAGTACAAGCGGCAGACTGATAAATACACATAGATCTCAGTTTGTACTTAACACTCTTGGAGTCCCACAAGGCTCTATTTTAGGGCCACTGTTATTTTTGTGCTACATTAACGATTTACCCAATGCTGTAACACATCCAAGTATTCTTTTTGCTGACGATACCACAATACTAATAAAAGGGAAAAGTAAATATCACGATGAAACAGAAATAAATAACACCTTAAAAAACGCAGTAGAATGGCTAGAATGCAATAATCTAAATATTAATATAAATAAAACAAAAATTATAAGTTTCAAAACACGAAAAACTGTAAACCAAAAAATAAGTATTACCTACAATGATACAATTATCAAAGAAGTAGAATCAACTTTATTCCTAGGCATAACAGTAGACCACCTTTGTAATTGGAAGGAACACATAAATAATATATGTCATAAATTAGATAAATATATGTTTGTACTAAAAAATATAAAGCAAGCGGTATCAACTAAAGCGGCATTCGTAGCTTACCATGGATATGTTGCGTCCGTCTTGAGATATGGCCTATTAATATGGGGAAACTCTGTAGACACTATAAGAGTATTCCGAATTCAAAAAAAGTATATAAGGTGTCTGTGTAATGCTAGCTATCGGGATAGTTGCAAGCCCTTGTTTGCACAACACAAAATATTGCCTCTTCCTAGCCTTTATATATTTGAAGTTTGCAAATTTGTTCACAATAACATAGATTCCTTTTTTACAAAAAAATCAGACTCGACCACTAGGAGTTGCAGAGATAAGTATAAGCTGATAATACCTCACCAGCGAATAAATTTATATAGTAAAAATGCTTATTGTATGGCCATTTCCATATACAATAAATTACCATTAAATTTAAAAAATCTTTGTGGGAAAAAGTTTCAAAATGACTTATTTAAATTACTTATGAGCAAATTGTACTATTCAATAAATGAATATTTACTTGATAATGAAATTAATTAGATAATATCTAACTGTAATATAAAATTGTATGATGATGATGATATTTAACTGTGTGACTTTGCATGTTATTATATTTTAATTTATTATTATTATTAAAAAAAAAAAAAAAATGACATCAAATATTGTTTGCACACTGACATGTAGAATATGAGAACCTGTGAAATATGAAAACCTATGTACACCATATTCTGGCAAATAAATAATTATTCTATTCTATTCTATTCTATTCTATAGAAACATATTCCAACATAAATCGACTTTTCCTTGTATATTTTAAATTGTTAATATTGTACTTAATATACAGCTATTTTCTGTGCATATTTCTGTAAAATCTGCACATTGAATAGGAATAATTATAGTGCACAAGTTATACAATAATGTAACCATATAATATTCTTTCATCAAATTTGCTTGGTGAAGTAAAAAAGTAGTTACACGTGTTTTTTCGATTTCGATTCAAAATCTATTTGTAGTTATAATATTTTTTACATAAATAGACAGAATCCTATCTTCTAGTTCTATCTAGTTCTAAGGAACTAGCCCGTGTCTATTAATATTGATAGAGGCCAATAACTAAAAACGACAAAAACATCTGAATGCTCAGTCAACTTTCGTCCGACTGTTTATTACAATATTCATGAGTGGGACAGTGACCTTTCATGTCCTTCCGTTTATTCATTCATGCATTTATATTCTGTCCACGATGAGAGGTGACTTAGACGTTCGTCAGTACTTCTTTATCTATATTGTTTTAAAGTTTGATTATGGAATATAAAAAGAAGTACCTACATATTATTCGTGTAGAAAAAGTGTCCGTCGAAAAGCTTAGTATGAGGGTGGCGCCACAGTAGTCAGAGACTAATTTTTTCATGTATGTGTGTCAAGAAGTAGGTGCACGCACACATATTTATTTATACATACATAATATTTAATTCGTCTTAAGCCCATAGAGCAATTACAAAGCTCAAACCGCTACTTCATACCAGACTTCATTATTTACAGCAGCGCAATTGTAGGAGGTTTTTTGAACTGTCTCTTTTCAGCTAGAAATAGACACTATTTAATTTTTCTCCCATATGACATGGCACTCTTTACTTTCATACTACATCGTTTTGAGCATGCACATATTGGGTCACTTTGCGACTTCAGACCGTGTGCACACTGCAACGTAACTCTTAGCTAACTTCAGACCGTGTACACTCTGCAACGTAACTCTTAGCCAACTTCAGACCGTCCAAAATGAATTGCTCGTACTGTAGGTATCACTTGCGTTAAGAAATATTATTTAACATTGTAAAACACTGACTCTTTTCATTTGACTTTTAAAAGGTTTAAATAAAATTGATTGATTACATACATCGGTAATAAAAGTATTTTTTGTCAGTTACGTGAAATAGTTTACAATGCTATATAATCTTTACAACACGCGTGGGAGCTTCTCAAATGTTTTAATCTAACTTTTATGCTGGAGTATGTGAAGGATGGGATTAAAAATATTATATATAATCAGGTAATTAAAACTTGTAGCGATTAGAAGTCTATGCTCTGCTACAGAAGTAAAGAAAAACAATATTTATGGTCTGCATAGACTGCGGTTGCCCTAAATATTATTAGTCTATGCTTTGCTTGCTATGCTTTATATAAACCCAGCTGCACTAAAATGATGTCTATGATCGATATGTCATACAGTTGCACTAAAATGATTAGTCTATGATCGATATGTCATACAATTGCACTAAAATGTTTTGTCTATGATTGATATGTCATACAGTTGCACTAAAATGTTTAGTCTATGATCGATATGTCATACAGTTCCACTAAAATGTTGTCTATGATCGATATGTTATACAGTTGCACTAAACTGTTTAGTCTATGCTTTATATCATACTGATTAACAGAAAGCATTAGTTTATACTCTTTATATAATTCAAGTGTACCTACTAATTAACTTGAAACAATTTATTAATGACTAATAAATATCCCTTAATTTGCTTTTATCATTGATATTTTGCTACTTACACCAACATGAACTGACAACTTTTCATCCATCCATCAAATCATTTTTTTTTTCTTTTTTTTTCTTTTACGCCGGGAAATGCTCTGAGGCATCCGCCTGAGGAGTGGGTCTCCCCAGGTGGGTATGTGGGACTCGCTGCGCCCGAAAGATGGTAAATGGACGCAGCTCTACCCACTAAAACCCGGCGAGTGCCACCAGTGCCGCCTTGGTGAGGTGCCCCGGATCTGTTAAGCTAACAGGGCACCTCGACGGCTAGTCAGTCCCGCAAGGGACCGATGCCACCTCCACAGAGGGGTTGTCCCGCACCAGAGAACAACCCCTCCCAACGTCGGGACAGTACAATGGGGTGAGGTTCCCATCCTCACCCCTTGCCCCCAGCTCTTTTGTCCCCTCTTCTTATAAGAGGGGTACAAAGAGCCCCCTCGGCTCAATTGGCTTTGCTCAAGGTGCTGGGCTCACCCTAGGCTACTGAGCCCCACCGCCACGTCAAGGCCTGAACCATGGTGGGGATCAAATCATATCACTCCATCAGTTATGTCTTTATACATATAAATTCCCGTCTTTCACGTATTGATCCATAGACCAGATAATTTTATATTTTGCTCAATTTTACTTACGTACAACAAATCTTTGTTTCTATTACCTTACAGGATGAAAACACGGCATGTCGTCTTCGATACAAAATTACCTGCAACAATAAAATATGTTTTAATATCTTGAACAGTATACATATAACAAATATTAATATGCAATAAATTACAGCGGAGTAAACTTCAATTTTTATATTACGTAAACTTCCTCAGCAAACGACCCACGCGTAGTTCGAAAACTCTATATTTATAACCAGCAATCCCATCTGCACTAGCAAAAAGTTTAATAAGGAAATAAAAACTAACCACAACATATAAAATCACAAATAGCCACTCTAAATGAGATTCGCAAAGTAAAATATTGTTGCTGTAAATTCGAATCAATAATCAATTCATTCTAATTAATGTCGTAATTAAAGTCGTGACGGTAAGGGCATGACGCTATTTTACGTTTGTTTTTCTTTAATATTTTTTTGTATATTTATATTAATTACGAATTGTAATAGCTAAGATCCCGATATAGAAAGACCTTCACCGAGCTGGTTAATGGATGAAACGTATTTTATATGTAATTTAATATCTCAATAAATATATTGCATATGGGTTATCTTAAAAAATGTCAGTCCAGGATATGATTAATTAATAATTTAAAAAAAAAAATTTCACCGGTTTGGTTAATAGACAAATTCCATACCAATCGAAAGTATAAGGCCCATACAATATGCAAACCTTATGTAAACGAAATTTTTTAGACAACCCATATGCAATATATTTATTGACATATTTAATTGAATATAAAATATGTTTCATCCATTAACCAGCTCGGTGAAGGTCTTTTTATATCGGGATCCTACACCATAATATTAAAATAGATATTATACATTTTTAGCGTCCCGTAGCAGTCAACTTTTCATAATTTGGTAAAAACTAAAAAGCAAAGAGTACGTCTTGCTAATAAACGCCATTTTCATTAAGATTTGGCTGCACGATTTTTAATCCTCAGCCTCTGGTTGAAACCAATGAGGTTTTAAGGAAATATATTTGATGTAATTTATTATCCTTATTTCTTGTGGACAGTTATAGAAACAAGTCAATAGGTTCTGACTGACGAACGAAGTTCGTAGAAATATTGTGTAAGCGGTAGAGTCTATTTGCACGTAGTAGGACAATTATATGATGTCATCTGAGGCCACACTCATACTCATTGTGAACCAGCCAAAACCAAGCTAAAACTGACTTCCTTGTTTGTTTTGGATTGCTTTTTAATAATTTTGGACGGCCTAGATACCTGAGTCTTCCTGCTCATAGGAAAAAGTGTATTATATATTATTCTAAACTGCTTACTTAGATTTACAAAAATTAAATAAATACTTAAAGAATTTAATTATATACTTACTGTGGTAAATATTATATTTAAATATTTTATTTCTATCCCGCCGGGAAATACTTTTAAGCGTCCCGCGGGGAGGGCGTCTCACCAGGCGGGTAATTGTGGGACTTGCTGCGCCCGAAAGATGGTAAGTGGACGCTGCTCTACACACTAAACCCAGCGAGTGCCACCAATGCCGCCTTTAGTGAAGTGCCCCGATCTGTCAAGCAACAGAGCACCTTGACGGCTAGTCAATCTTCCAAGGGACTATCGACACCTCCACAGAGGGGTTGTCCCGCAACATCGAACAACACCTCGCAACGTCGGGACAGTGCAATGGGGTTTGATTCCCATCCTCGCCCCTTGTCCCTCCTACTCTTTCGTACATTAAGAAGGGTTCTCGTTCGTAAGAGAGGTGCAAAGACCAGCCCCCTAGGTTCACTTGGCTTCGCGCAAGGTGTTGGGTTCAACTTAGTCCTTAAGCTACTGAGCTCCACCGCCACGGCAAGGCTTGAACCGTGGTGGGGTTGTTTCGTAGACCTGTTATGACGTATGCATAATCGTAAGAAATTATTTTTCCTTCAATTTACATTAAATGTAAGTTACACAATGGCATATTATGTTACGATTTAATAATTTGGGTGAAAATATCTTATTTTGGCACAATATAAAAAATAAATAATTTAATACACGTAAATATACGCTGCTCTTAGCAACCAAGGATGAACATTACATCTATAAAATATTAGTATATTATAATAATTATAATGAGGTAGGTAATGTTTGTTAGTTTGGGTGTCGAATCTTCGAAACTAGACATTCGATTAAAAAAACCGGCTAAGTGCGATTCGGACACGCGCACCGAAGTTCTGATTAAAAATACTTTTATTATAATTATGATGTAACTAAAAAATTATGCTCTTCGCAATTTTTCCTTTATTTGTGCTATAAGACGTTGCTTCGTACCAAATTTCAAGATCGCGAGTTCACGGGAAGTACCCTGTAGGTTTTGAATCCCTTGTGAGTGTTGAAAATTTGCGACATAAACGGCTGTATCTTTTGATTGCGTTGGTCTAGAAGTTTGATTTTTCACAGCTCCAAGGGACAGTAGACTTGATTGAGTATTTAATATGAATTCCTTACCTTACCTCCACGCGTTCACGAGAAAAAGGGTCTTGACAGACAGGCGGGCGGACTACAAAGTAGAAACACTTTTTTTTTTTGGGTTTTACATTTGAGGTACGGAACTCTAAAAACACTAATATAATGCCATGTTACCACTGAGTGGGCTATATCAATATTATCAGTCTAGATACGGATGTAAACCTAAGTTAACGTGGTGAAGCTGCGGGAAACTATAAATCAGCTACTGCATGACTTGTTTCTCACTTGGAAGTTGAATTTCATGTTCTATATGTCGCAGGGAAATGAGGAAATCAGAGATTTGACGAAATCCCTTGGGACACCTCGAAATCCCGGCAGATATTGAATATTCTTATTTACGACGTCTTTTTTATTTAGAGAGCCCACTTCTACGATGTCTCGCTGCATGCTTTTAGTTTAATAGGTCTGCATGATATACAGTTTACATGTGTGAGTAATGGTAATGAGATTCCAAATTTTATATTGATTAGATTATTTGAGTATTACAGATATGATGATAGGAATTATAAAATAAATAATATGACCTCACCTCGTGTGTGGATGTAAAGAAATTGTCGGATATTTAAAAATAGATCGGAGAAAAATCTCTATATACTTTAATACAATAATATGAGGTGTTTATAGTAAAATTATTCGTTATTTTATTATTTATTATTATTATTATTATTCGTATTATTAAGTGTATTTGGATAAAACGATATCTGGCCGTTTTTTATAATATCATTGCTTTCATGAGTCTGCCTGGAGAAAAAAAAGAAGACGGTGGCAAGTATCATGGCGTGCGGTTGTGATTTTTTGGTTTCCCGCTTCGATCAACAATAGCAACTGTTTTAAAAACTTAATCTGTGTAATATATGTATACTTAATGTGATTGGTTGGCGAATGGTGGACTGCTCTGGGTGGGTAGAATGGGAAGTGATCGTTGATTGATAGGGGCTAGAGGGACTAAGCCGCGCTCCTTGAGATTTCCCGCCATTTCTCCCAAGCACAGGCAAAATATTGTTAACACGACAGACTTGGCAACACGGCTTCTGGTCTTAGCCGGTTCCAACAGGAACAAATATTATAACAAAAATAATTACAAATAGTTAAAACAAACATAAAAGAGGAATGGCGGGAAACATCGGGACGCGCGGTTGTGTTTTTTGGTTTCCCGTTAATTAATTGTTATTTTGTGTTTTGTCCATTCGGAGTGGTTTTCTATAGTATTTGTTTTAAAAACTTAATCTTTATATATTGTGATTGGGTGGCGAATATTGTGGTGGACTGCCTTGGGTGGATGGAATGGAGAATGATAGTTGATTGATGGGGGTTAGAGGGGCGAAGCCGCGCTCCTTGGGGTTTCCCGCCATTTCTCCGTATTACAGACCGAGTATTGTATTTTGTATGGCTAATAGCGTAGTAGCTAATGCCTTTAAATGAAAATAATAATAATAATAACAAACATAAAAACATCTAATCCTTACAAAATATTCCATTTCCGAAGTACTAAATTAGTTTAAAAATATGAAGCATATAAATAACCCCTATAATAAATTGGTAATTAAAATGAATGTCATTAGTTGACATCAATAAAGTAAGTGGGAAGTTGAAGCCATTAATCAATTCTTAAATCTTTGGACATTATAATCTACATGAATTTAATTTAGAATTATGATGCAATTTAGGTAAACGTAAAACTGATATACTTATATTATATTCGTAGTATTTACACAGTTAATCGACGATAAATTAAAGTCTTTTATTATTTTATTATTGGCTATGGATCTGTGTCTTAATGAGCCACTCATAAAAACTAAATTAGTTCTTTAAATTGTGGGTATTTAATGTATTTATTATTCATATAGGTTCCATCTGACAAGTGCCTGTAAAAAAGGTAAAAAATAATATTAATTCATAGACAGAGAATAGTTTTACTCTGTCTATGTATTAAATCTATATTATGTTTTTGAAGTGAAAACTTTTTCAGGCGCGGTACTCTGGATTCGCGACACCGTTACCACCCTTATGGGACGCTTTTTAACGTTTCTATGACATTTGATTTATTTATATAAGATTATGCAATATTTGTTTAAGTATCCAATCGTCAAACACACTGAAATGTCAATGTCATGCAGTCATTTTGTGCGCCGTTTAAATTGTATAGGTTGTCATAATAGATTGCAGCCCGTATTATAGGTATTTTAATTTAATTGTTTTGTTTTCACTTCTATCGGCATTCCCTGTGACTGGTTGGGTGAAAAAAAAATCCTGCTGCCAAGTCTGTCATAAAGAATATCTAGTCTGTAATATGAAACAGCGGGAAAAACCAAAGCAGCGCGGCTTTGCTGCTCTAGTCCCCATCAATCAACTATCACTTCCCACTCCACCCACGCAGAACAGTCCACCACAATACTCGCCAACCAATCACATTATATACAGATTAAGTATTTAAAACAAAAACTATAGAAAATCGCCAAAACATTCCTACTATAAATACATATTAAAAGTGTGTGTGTACTAGCGTACACTCGTAAGAAGTGAAACTTCTTTATGACGTTATTTTTCAAATCACGCGTGGTAGGGATAAGAAAAAGATGGCGCGTAACGGAAGAATGTGACGCGTAACGAAAAAATGTTACACTAAATTTTTTTCCAACCCCGATAATAAAGTTTCACTTCAAAAACCTCTCCAGAACAGTCCGTCTCAATATTCGGCAACCAATAACACTTTATACAGAACATGTTTTTAAAACAAACACCATAGAAAACCACTCCATGTACAGTACAAAATAACAATTAATAAACGTGAAACCAAATAAACACAACCGCGCGCCCAAAATTTCTGCAGTTTTCTTAAATCTATGTTCCATTTTTCAGATTTCGATAAGAAAAAAGTATTAGCTAAATAAAGAAATGTAGAGTCTGCAAATATTATCCAACTCATATAATTCATATAAGTACTCTTTTTATTGACAGTACAACCTCCTCGCTAAGCTCCAAGTATGACAATGAACAATCAGATGGTATTACCGTTTTTGATTAGATGACGCAGTTGTGGAACAGGTTCGGGGTGCATTCCTGAGGGAACGCCAACACGGCGTGCCAACAGCATCGCGATGAAAACTAATTAGTAATGCGTCCAACACGAGTTACAGGCGGGATACATTTATATGATGCTATTTCTATATCGCAAAAGACGAGAATTAGTAATATATTTCAAATATTTATTACCATCTGATGCGGATTCTTCCGCGGTTTATAAATGTATCAGGACTGATTGGTGATTATTCAGATATTCTATTTTTATAGATCTAAAAATCTAAACCTAATCCAATACCAATCTTTTTAAAACCTGATGAGCGGCTAAGGCGGACGAATAGTACGCTCTATTTTCGTATCTACAATAAATTGTGTCCGGGAAAAAAAATGAAATTATTAGTGTGTCTGACTCAGGATCAGCATCAAGGATGACTCAAAAATTTTCTTTTGGCGATCCCTCCAATTGGCGCTCAGAGCAAGACAAAAAAAAGTCTCTTAAGTTTCCGCCTCGATTTGAAAACATTTTTTTTGTGCGCGATTCTGTTTTTACTTAGATCCTCGTATTTTCTAATATTTACAATATTTTTTTTAATTAACATTCCCATGTATTCAACATTGTTCATTATGCATTGTATAGTTCAGAAAAAGAACTTTTGTATTTTTGTGTTCATAATTCTCCTCAAATTTTCCATCCATCACATAGATATTCGAACTAAGGACCTTATGTCATATATGTATAATGATCAAAATATATGAGTACTATCATCAGTTTCTCTATCTAAGACTACGCATACGCATATTTGGGATTCCGCGTGTAGACTAAAGCTACTAATGTAAATTTAGCGTAACATATAAATAAAACAACATCAAAACACTTATACATTTTAAAAGCTATTAACTCTTATACCCATTGAAATATTTTCAGTCTATTAACGCCCACGTAAAAGCATTAATATGTATTTTACATGTTTTTGCCTATTTATTAATTGAAAAGGTATTTTCAAATTAGCGATTGTGACATAAATAAAGACTGCTTACTACCATACATACATATTTACAACTTAATGCTTTATGAACCTGCTAAATATCAGAGGCCATCATCATATGGCCTATAAAAAGGCTATATATAAATGCATTATTCACTATACATTGTTTCTACGGAATCATTTCAATTCCATATAATATTCTATATTTTAGTTACACTCTTTCTTGCAGGTATTTTATTTATTTGTATAGTATACATTTATAATAAACTATATTTAATATATTATATTGAACGAATAGAACGGTTGGCCCATGGGGCAATAAGGTTCTAGAGTGGAGGCCACGTTTAGGTAGACGGAGTGTTGGTCGGTCATTAACCATGTGGAAAGATGATCTCCGTGCGGTGGCCGGTCCGTGTTGGATGCAAGTAGCAAGGGATCGGCCGTCTTGGCGTTCATTGAGGGAGGTTCAGCAGTGGACGGATAGAGGCTGATGATGATGATGATGATATTGATATATTCTAATATACATGAGGGCATATTAAGCTCTTTATCATATTTTGTTGAATTTCGTAAACGTTACAGTTGGAGGAGAAATTGTGTCATAAAAATTCTACTGTAGCATACCAATTCATTATTCAAAGTCTGTTAATAAAATTAGTTGGACGTGACTTCCAACAGATTATAAATTACTAAAAGTTTGACCTACGCCAATCATGAATTTATTCCTAGAATAAAATTATTTCACTTTGGGTGTTGTGTCATGTGTATCTAGTCTTTGTTAAATTTATATCGAAGTTCAGACGTAGCTAGGGCGTTTAGATATGAACACCAACAGGTGGCGGACCCCAGACCAGTTGGGTGCTCATTATCACCTGTGATCGGACGCCCAATGCCACGACAATATTACAATGTTGGCTAATGATGAGAACGTTTTGACAGGTTAAAGGTCGACATTGAAGTGTTGAGTACAAACTACAAGGTTACAAATCTTCTGTATATAAATGAACTTCTGTATTCTATGCTTTAACACAGTTTGGACTATCGCAGTGAAAATTGGTTTGTGTGCGCATTTCTTGTCGACGACTTTTAAAAAAGGAAGAGGTTCTATGTTCAACTGTAATATATTTTTATGTTATTCTCACAAGATGGCGCTACAGATCTACGTCTACAATACAACGGGCCACACCATTTAAAACGAGACATGAGAATTCAAGCAAACTGATTACTATTGCGCTATTATAAGATAGAGTTAAATACAAGCACTTCATATATAAAGTACAGTACAAGCAATTTAAAAGATAGTTTCATACAGTTCTTAGCATGCAGTATGTACCTCACAAATGCATAGAGAAATTACTTTGTGTCACCAGTCATTGCTAACTTCAAGTCTGGTCAAATGAAATTGCACAATTTGGTATACCAACAGGCCAGTCAGTCTAGCTAGACAGCATATTTATGAAACATGAAGGTGAACAAAGCTTAGATCAATCATATAAATATTCAAGTAATCTCTTAAATAACCAGTATATGGATACAATAAATGAATATATTATATATACGTATACGTTAAAGATGACAATGTTTATTTGTAGTTCTTGTATTTTTGATTATTTTTCTAAGCTTTTCTCTTCAAATGCTAATTTGTTTATTAAATCCTTAAAACGACAGATTAGTTTAAGATTGTATGTATTCGATGTCGAATTTACGTCTAAAATATTAAGTATATTATTATCACCACTTTAGTACGACCCTAGGGCCTAGAGACCTAGCCAAACAGAAGATAAAATGACATTGCACTTAATCGGCCATTTTATTTTTCGGAAAAATGATACTGATGACGTTGATGGGCGCTTTATGTGTCCATGGCACTATAGCGCTTAAAAGTTAAACTGTTGAAGAGAATTCAATGCGCATTTTTTATTATTAGAAAGCAGGTTTCCAAATGTTTTATCGAAATCGTTCAGCCGCTTTAAGGTTGAACTAGTCGACGGCGCGAACTCCAACAAAAGTAATGCTATCTCACCTGACATAGTGCGGGAACATGTGTGCAAGAATGAAATGCAAATGATTCATTTCGAAAATGTATTTTTAGCAAAACAGTTATTATAGGAAAACTATTATGTGTATCTTTTTAAAATAAATTTATTTCAACTTTTGAATATATAAACTATGTCTGTACGGGCTTTATTTTTGAGCTTTCGTGTTCTGTATACTCTTTATTTTCGCCCAAAGTTGGGCTAAAATCAGTGTTGAAATACGAAAGTTTAGAAGCTAGTATTTTTTAAATGTATATTTTTTTACGATTTTGGGTACATACAGACATAGATAATGACGAGATCAATTTATATTACCTTAGTTTTTGATGGTCAACGTCAAACATTGTAGTAATTACTGTTCTGCGTTTGTATGGAAAGATGACTTGTTTAACCTTAAGGTAACTCTTTTGTTATTACGTTGGGGGGTTGTTAAAAGTATAATAATACTTAGACAGGTGAGGTCCTTAGATAAGCTAATACGCAGGTGCGGATTAATGAACACAGGTGGAAAGTTTTTTCTCAAAGCAGGACAAATGAGCATGCGGGTCACCTGATAAATGAAGCCCCATCATTAACACCTGCTTAGTACCTTTGCCGTTAAATGACCGACTGTGATCTTCACAAAAATGTAAAGGTCGCAGTTTGAGAACACAATTTGGATGTGTTTCATCTGATTAATTACCTGATAATAATAATATATAATCGCCAAAAGGCGACTGCTTGTTTGCCCTCCTATGCTATATAAAAAATTGTAGTCATCTCTATTATACCTACTATATTGAAAGACTTGTTGCGTTCGGCCAGTACCCAGGACACAAGTACATAACATACATTATTTTGTGAGTTTGATAATCACGTCGTTTTTCATATTTCAATTGACGCAAAATTATGAATTACTTCTAATAATAAGGCAAATGTATTTCCATGGTATTCCCGTAGAAACTTTAATTTTTTCGGGATAAAGTGTAGGTTTTAATACAAGGTAGTTTTAATAAAGATCTACAAACATTGAAACTATAACTAACTTTCGTATTTTTATTATTATTATTAGGATTGTTTACGCCCGAATACTCAAACGAATCGCAAATGTAAGACGTACTTAAACTCATGCTACGACGTGTCAGATTCAAAGAAAGAAAGAAGGACAACACGAGTTTAAGTACGTCTTAAATTTGAGATTCGTTTGAGTATTCGGGCGTTAATATGTCAAATTGAATATAGCACCAGTTTTAAAGCCTGAGAAGAACCGACCAAACAAACTAAGTGGAAATCTTTTAAATATTTTACAATTTAATACGGTCTATAGTTGGTTTACAGTAGTAATGGACCCAGGTACCTGATCTTCAATCGTGATAGATTGATCCAGTCATGGCCTATGTAAAGGAGGAGGAGAAGAATCTGACGGTGGAAAAAACCAATGGTCGTGTGGAATTATTTTTACTGCCTACTTCCTGTAGGTTGGTCCTAACTCCTTGTGGACGTTTATTATTATTCAAAAACAGGCTGATAGATATAGAGTATTTGTTCGGAAACTTCTTATTAATTTTCACCAGAATCCGTTTAGTACTTTTCGAGTCATTGGTGTTTTATAAAATGGCGGATTAAATATAGGATCTTTTCTAGATCAACCTTTTTGTGTTTTCATTATACTGTGATGATTACTAGCTGGTATACCTTGGGACGCCTTTTAGGGTGCAGGTAATACGGCGTGGGAGGAGGCATCTATTACATGAATTTTATTGATTTATTATTCTAGACTAGATCTGAGTTTATCGAGTCCAAAAATAAATTTATCTTTCGACTACTCGCTGCAGTTGTAGCAATAATCTTATTAATGGTGTATTTCATAGTCACTAAGGATTTATGTCTAAGATATCTTCATTTTTAATGATATCTTTTTAAATTACAAAATTCCCACTCTCTGTGTTCGTTTTATAATAGATGCCAAGTCCTACATTGTTTTTCGTTCCACAATTATTATACTCAATTTTATTGTGTTATTTATTATCGTACGGTTGACTTGGCAAGCGCATTCGCTATAAAAAATGGGCATGTAAACAATTTTGCACATTCCGTTCTAAATATACGCGTGACGGTGGCGTGACGGCGGCGTGACGCGCCCCCTGACGCCGGTCCACGTCAGCTGTTAGCGCCCACTGAATCACGCGCCGCCAACATTGTAGAGACAGAAGACCTTCTTTGATTTTGTCCAAGATGTCGGGCATTTTGTCTTCTGTCTCGTATCTACAATGTTGGTGGAGACGCTTGGTTTAATCTTATTTCTTCTGCCTCATCTCATATCTTAGCACAAGATTTATGACGTATTTAAACTGATATTAATTAGTAATTATTTTCGTGATTATTTACGTTGATGAGCCACGTTGGTCATCTTCGCCATTTCCGACATGTTATTATGCTGCTGTGCTTCAAGATTTGAGATCTATCTATCTATCTAGCTGATCATTATGATCTATTTCTTTATGTCATAGGGAGGCAACCGAGCAGTCGGCGCCTTATGGTGACTACCGACGCACAACCAAAAGTTATTTAGATACGTTGTCCTCCTTTTCCCTATCCCCCCCGTGGCCACCGGAAACTCACAAACTGCACGAAACGCACGTTATGCGAGCGAGAGGTACTACCCCGGTCGTGCCGCCCCAATTCGGCTGTAAAGCAGCATGGCACTCTGCACTACCTCTTACAAGATGTTATGTACTGTGATTATACTTATGATTAGTATGTTTAGTTGGAAATTAACAGACAAACCGAGTTGATATGAGTTGGTTGAATTGTACAATTTACTGGTGGGTGGCGCTGTGCCGTGCTTCCGTCAGCTTGGGTACCACCATCCTGCTTGTTTCTCTCGTGAACCACATTTACTGTGTTTCGGAGAGAAGGGCAGGATAGGCAGTGTAATTACAGGCACAGAGACTTAACACCTTATGTCTCAGGATAGGTAACACTTGAATTTTTGGCCTGGGCTAGTTCCAGGTTAAATTGCTATGTTCATGGTCGACGCTGACCGTGTGGCTCGCATACCAGCATGTGGTTGGTCTGCACGTGTGCCAACTATCATAAAAAAACATGAACATAAACGATTTTCGTGACTACCTATCTAAAGAAACTTATTCACACACTCGTTCAACCTGATGTTAGGAGTATTAGTAATAATTAATAATAGTGCCCGTTCTGCCGTTCCTAAAATACAGCATTTTATGGCATAAATGGCTTATTTCTGTGAAACAGCGATATTTATTTAAAATATATACGGAATACTCTACATTCTTCATACGATGCTGGATGTATGATGGATATGGTTACCCTTTGATTATATAATATCAAAGATGGTTACCATATAATACGTGGGTAACACTGAAAATGTTTAGAACTGGCCAGTTAGAAACATTGAACATGAAAACTTTTTTTGAATTTCAATTTTAGAACTCTTTGGTAACCTAATGTAGTATATTGCATTCATTTGTCATTTGTTTTTGTGAATTGGCGGCAAATCTAAAACTCTTGTTACACGTGAAAATGAACATAACGCGAGAAAATTTTCGGTCAATGATTTATTATGACTTTCGTTGTGGGCTTACTCAACAACAAAGCTATGATAGGCTGCGATTAGCATTTTTTAATGAAGCCCCATCTCGTGCCACTATTTACAATTGGTTTAACGAGTTTAGCGTGGACGTAGCAATCTCAGTGATGATCCGCGTGAGGGACGTCCTTTAACAGCGACTACTGAAGATAACATCAGTGCTGTGCGACGCATGATAGAGGAAGATAAGAGAGTGACCTATCAGCAGATTAGGCGTCAGGAAGCTTTGTACCAGATGGATTCCCCATACTTTAACCGACGACCAGAAACGCCTCCGCATGGACTGGTGTCGCCAAATGTTAGATAAGTTCAACGGCGGTAACTCAAATGCTGTATTTGACATCATCACAGGTGATGAAAGCTGCATATATTGCTACGAACCCGAAACCAAAAGACAATCAGCTCAGTGGGTGTTTCCTTTCGAGGATCGGCCAACTAAGGTAAAGAAAGGAAGAAGTCAAGGAAAAAAGATGATTGCCTCATTCTTTGGTCGGAAAGGTCAGTTCGCGACAGTTGTGCTAGAAGATGGAAGGACAGTTACTGCAGACTGGTATGTCAATCGCTGTTTGTCTGTTGTCTTGGAAAAAATTCGACAGCAGCGCCCTCGAAGCAGGATCCTCCTTCACTTCACTTCACTTCACTTCTACAGTCCTGACCTGGCGCCCTGCGACTTTCATTTATTCCCAAGAACTAAAGATAAAATTCGAGGTATTCGCTTTACGAGCTCTGTAGATGCGGTGAAAGCGTACGAAAATGCCATAGAAGAGACTCCTAAGGAAGAATGGGCCCACTGCTTTTCTCAGTGGTTCCATCGAATGCGACGTTGTGTAGAAAGAAACGGAGATTACTTCGAAAAACAATAAAAGTAGCAACTTTCTACATTAAGCCGTTTTTCATTTTCTAAACATTTTCAGTGTTACCTAGGTATTATTAATGTACTAGCTGTTGCCTGCAGCTTCGCCCGCGTTACTCAACTCCTATAAGTCACAGCGTGATGTTATATAGCCTAAAGCCTTCCACGATAAATGAAGAATTTTTCAAATCGGACCAATAGTTCCTGAGATTAGCGCTTCCAAACAAACAAACAAACAAACTCTTCAGCTCTATAATATTAGTATAGATTATCTATGCATATGGTAATGAAAGAATGAAATCTAATTTACGATACTGTAAGATATTGCCTTTAGTAAACAATTGACTTCTGAGAAGAAATCTTTGCAAAGATTTGGCAATAAAATTTTGCTCATTATAACAAATAACATACCTTTGATTGAACTGTTATCAAGTTTGTTAACATAACCTATCGAACTCTTGCGGTCACCGATATACTTGGAAGTACTAACATTTATTATAAATACATCTGTTTGTCATCATCAGTTCATATTAACTGATGTAGGTGTACAGTTTTGTCTGCACTTGAGGCTAATAAATAGTCCTATATAATTAACATTTTTCCTTTCTTACCACAGGACCAGATTGACGTGGTGTGAAAGCATTGTTTTGCAGAAACAAAAGGCGCATGCGCCTGAATAGTAGGTCTTGGTTTTATAATGTTGGCAGTATGTTGTTTCTTTAAGTTGGTATCGCATACCTATCGCCGGTTCATCTGGTTTATCATTTTATGGCTAGTGACGAGCAAATCAAGACCAAGACCAATTTTGCTCATCACTAGCGATGGCTTATCATTTGCAGATTTAAGTGCAGAGAATTTAATATGATAAGACAGCCTACTTGATAACAGGTCATTAGCAGTGAGAAAGGCTTATATATTAAGTTATAGGAAAAAAATCTGAAAAAAAAGTGAACATTATATCATTATATTTTCTTCAACATAAACATTTTTAGGCCAATTGCTTTCAAAAATATGATTGTAAATAAAATGATGTTCTTTAATCTAAACTCTGGAGATCCTATAGGCTATGATTTACATTATTTATATTTGTCTAAGTTATCAATTTTCATGTTATGATACATTATCATCTAGAGCACTGATATAGGTCTTTACACATAACCGAGAAAATACACGTGACGCACTCTCGTTTAAAAAAAACTTTTTTCTTTATTTATCAAGGTTTAATGTGAAACGGTATAATGTGAACAACGGGAGGAACATATGGTTCGTCAAGGTAAATGTAAACAGTCCGTATTAGCTTTATCAGATAACATTTAGTTCACCCGGCGAAGAAAGTTACCACACTGATAACAGGAAATTTTTCATATCTACACGAGTACGCTATTAATTTTTATCCATAGAATATAATTTCTTTGCAAATTACAGGATTCATTCTATCAATAGTTATTGACGTGACAACGTCTTATAATTCGATGGAGCCGGCTGCAATAACGAAAAAACATGACGTATGCGATGACGTATGCGGCGTTACCTCACTCTGAGGCGTTCCATTTTCTTATGACGTTGTCACGTTCAACTATCGTCAGTAAACCATGAAGTTGGGAAATAAGAGGAGTTGCCTCTTTCATTAAACTTACAGCTGTACCTGATCCGCCATCTTGAGTGCCCTTTTCTTAGTAGTATTCTCTATATAGTTTGTGGTTTTGCTGTCAAAACCCTAGCAATGGTAGCCATGTTAGGCGCCGATTTGAGTTGTAGGTAAATATCTTTTTTTCGTAGGTATGCCAAGTCCTTCTATATTATTATGTCTATGCGTAACCGACTTTACAGACAACTGATTTTTCATACAAAACGCCAACTTCATAGGTAAGGACCTAATATTTGTTCGGAAACTTCTTATTAATTTTTCATACAAAACGGCAACTTCATAGGTAAAAAAGACCTAATATTTGTTCGGAAACTTCTTATTAATTTTTCATACAAAACGGCAATTTCATAGGTAAGACCTAATATTTGTTCGGAAACTTCTTATTAATTTTCACCAGAATCCGTTCAGTACTTTTTGTGTCGGTTTAAAAAATTTTTTTAATAAAACGTACTCAAAAAAATAATATGTTATTCAGCTTCGCCTGCCTTAATTTAGATTTACAACCGAATCCGGATTGATGATGACTATTTTATAACCTATATCTTAATCCAAGGTATAACTTATAAGCCATAACCATTTGAACTTTTAGCCAAATCAGTTCAGCCGTTTTGCCGTGAAAGTTCAACAGACATCCAAACTTTCGCCTTTATGATGATTATAAAGATACATAATATGTATGTTTAAAAGAAATCAAAATGAAAAGATTTTGCAGGTTAAATGTTATTCGTTTTATATGCTATACACATATATAATATATTATTGAAATTTTACTAATATATGAGATAAACACTGATAAAGAAAAATATTGAACAGGAAATTGTGATTGCAAACTCGTCACTTGGTTTAGGCCTAAACACAACTCGGAAATAGTGACCGTTAGATAAATATACTAAGTTGTAACGAACACATTAACTTTCTTGTTTATTATATTATGCACATAATGTTTTATTTAACATACTTTGTATATTTATAATACGGTATTTCGATAATATATAATTATTAAAAATATTTTTTACGTATTCTAACATGATATAGGATTTACTCATTCCCGGCGTTTCAGATATTTCACGACTCTGATATAATCAAATTTTATGTTACATTATATTACAAAGCGAAATTCAAGTAAAATGGATTTGTTTGATAAATTACAAAAACATAGCGTGGTATGTTCTCAAGGCTGTGAAGTTGCGGGGTTAACTTGGACTGGAACCGGCTCCATGACTCATTCATTCGCAATCGCACTCCACGGCTAACCCTCCCACTCGACACCATGTTAGAACTTGTCGCTATGCAAGGAGAGCCATTATAGTTCCAATTTTGAATTTAGAGAAATTGGGCGGCCATGTTTTTTTTTAATATTATCCAATTTGAAAATAGAATATAATAAATAGTTTTTAAGGAATTCATCGCGGTTTATATTTGTACTTTTGAGCTACTTTACAGACTTTACGGGAGGACATTGAAAATATACTTAGAACTATTGTTTTTTTTTTTTATAAATAATTTGTTAATATTTATTGTATATGCTTAAAATCCCAACCTCCCTAGTTCATGCGATGATCTAGCGATCAATTACTTCTAATTTTAAATATGAAGTTCGATATTTGAAAATACAATAAAATGACTTATTTTTGCTTATATATTACATAATATTATGTTATTGACACAGTGTCTGTCTGCAATGTGAGGTATATACAATACAGTCGCGACAAGTCTCAACTTGAAGCAAAGGCGTTCGCCCTGGCGCACGATAACCTCACCACATTTAGAACTTGCAACCTTTTTGATATTTGCAGTACCTCTCTCCTTAGCAACAGATAAACCGGATGCAAGTTACGGTACTGAATTATTTCATGTTCAATTATTATTTCATGTGATTGTTTTGGGTAAAATTGTATGCATTAGGTAATGCATTTACAAAAAAAACATTTTTTTATTCCAACTATCCATACTGTACATGTATTTATGCTTCTTATAAGTTGACATTGTATAACAATATTTACATAAAAAATTGCATCAAAATAAATTATTAAACATATTCGTTTAAAGACTGGTTTGTTATAATAGGACGACTCTACTATTTTGTTTGTGTTCTTTTTGATACAAAGATAATGTTTTTTTTATTAAATACCTGTATTCTATAATTGTACATTATGGATTAATAAAATAAAATAAATCGAAAAGTATAAGTAGGTACTATTAATAAATATGACAAAACATTCCCGCCATTTTGTGTTTGGCTAATTAGGTATAAGCCCACGTGATTTATTTTTCACATTCTCAGTGCAATCATATAGGAATAATGGAGGTATTATTATACCTATATTACAGTAAAAAATGTAGTAGTAATCTTTATAATTATTTTTTTAATAAAAAAGAATTACTAGTCAAACACTGAAACTGAAATCTTACATTTTCATGTAAACATATTAAGTATTTGTTTTTCATCGGAAAAAATATTAGCATTGGTTATGTATTCATTTCTTTACTTGGAATTATTAGTGTCTGTTATCAGTGACATTGCCGCAAAGTTCAGCGCGCGGCCGCGACGGCGCGAGCGCAATCATGCTTCTGACGTCACGCGCTTGTTAGGTGTTTTATCATCTATACTTGCACGGTCGCACATGATGTCTATTATAGCTTTATCTAGGAATAAACCATGCACGTTATCAGACTTCAATATCATACATGTTACGTATGGTCCTCACATTCACCGGGAATGTACATGACAACGTGTGCAAGCGTGTGTACAATTGAAATGGAAATTTATTTTCCAACTCGTCAACAAATACGTCAAATTACATTGTGTTTAATGTGGAATCGAATATCCAAGTTTCGCATCGAGCAAATGTTATTTAAATTAAATACGAGTCTGCCGTGCGATGTAATAAAGTAGCTACGTGACGGAAGGTGCTTACGTCAGAGGAAGCGCCTTTTAATAGCTAGGGCGGACCAAAGAGGCAGAGACAGAAAAAAGAAAAGCGGAAATACCTGTCCGTCTGTCAATGTGGCGACAATGCCGTGCTATTTGTGTTAAAGGAGCGATTTATTTCAGTCGGTAGCAGCGTGAATGGCCGCGGTGGAATTTCGGCCGTGAGGAATCTGATTCCGTTAGCTTGTTGCGGGTGCGAGAGCGCCGGGGAAGCGACAGTGCTGGCGGTCGCCACGCGGTTCCCGTGCCGCCGACCGGCGACCGGCGACAAACTAGATACTTGTTGCTGGGCAGACATCGCGACCGCGCTAATGTTCCATGCAAAAACCATTCGATGTTCTCTACATAAAAGGAAAATTCGAGATGCCTCTGACTCATCACCGCTAAATGTTGTCGCTACGTAGAGATTTTCGTATGCAATACAAAACGCATGATTTAATCCTTACCTCTGGACAAATAAAAAGGCACACGCCCGGCGCATCGGCCGGTTGTCACTCACATACACGGCATTCGGCAATATCCAACAGTGATCACAAACATAGAGCGAGGTGCGCGCGCGCCCGCGTCCACACTCCACACGACTGTCGCGCCGCGCTCACGGAACTCACTGCCACCATTTGGGTCACTGTCATAGTGGAGGGGCGGACACACGTTTGCCTCTGAAATATTTTTCACGTCTCACAAATACATTTCATCGACGCGGGCGTTTCCCCACCCCCCGCCCCCGGCTGCACCATAATTGCTCACTGCGCGCCCGCAATTTTTCGCGGTGAAGGATATTCGCTCAAAAGTAGCGTTGTTTTGTGACGCCTAATTTTTGGATGGCGTATGATGTAACGATATATGATGGTTGACATTTTATTAGCTATTACATAAAAAAATATAGTTAGGAGAATTGTAAATCTATTTAGTATAGGTGGATATTTTATGGTTTTAGTGAATTTATTAGAAAACTAATCCATGTTTTATGTTGATTCTTCCTTAGTTATCATCATTTATTTGATCTTATATTTTGTTTTCTAAAGCTAATATTGAGTTATTAATTTATAGATATTTATAGGCAGTTTGTTACCTCAAACTCAATTATTGAAAATATTTTTTTAATGTTTTTTTAAGTTAGTTGGATAGGCAAACTGGCAAACGTGCCACCTGATGGTAAGTGGTCGACGTAGGCCATGAACATAAACCAGTTTATCTGGAACGAGCCCAGGCAACTCATTTATGTGTTGCTTATCCTGAGACATAAGATGTTAAGTCTCGGTGCCAGTAATTACACTGCCTGTCTTGCCCTTCTCTCCGAAACACAGCAAAGCTGTTTCACGGGAGAAACAAGCAAGATGGTGGTACACATGCAGCCGGGAGCGTGGCACAGCGCTTCCCTTCCACCGGTCAAATATGTTTTCTTTAATTTGTATATTATGATAAAGTGCGAATGCGCTTATCAATTTATTTCTGGACTTTGTCCGGTAATCATTTTCTTAAGACGAATTAGGTAAAATTGTATTAGCGTCTAAAATCATAATGTTTATTTGCAATCTGTGTTCCTGTCAAATTTGAATGATATTATTTAACAAGATTTTGTTATGAGAGAGTTTTTGAGAGTTCACACAATGCACTTACATATTTCATCATAATCAATCCGCGACTATTTTGGAATTAAGGACTGTTATAAAAAATTAATTGTGCGTAAGCATTGTTTTTTTATTTTTATTTACCTGCTTTTACATAAACATCAATTTTGATCTTTTCCTTCCATTGATGGTCAGAGTTATGTTTCAATGAACGCCAAGACCGTCGACTCTACCACTCGGATCCAATTAATGTACTGCCACTTTGCCTCTTTTTTATTAAATTAAAATCTTTAGTCAATATACAGATATCATGCGAAGAATAAGCTCGTTGAAGTGGCAGTGGGCTGGCCAAATACTCAGGAGAACGGGAGCCACATTTAGGTAATCTACTGGTTTTTCTACCTGATTAAGGCTGCGTTTCCACCAGAGATGTGCGAAGGAAATGTGTCGTGCGAGGATGTGTAGCGGAGCTGTGAAAATGGGTATTGATGTGCGGTGCGAACCGTGCGAGGATGCGTTGCGAAACTGTGTAATGTGTCTATGGACTGGCTATAGGACTCAAACCTCGCAACACATTCCTCCTACCACGTAGGAAGACGATCTCCGTCCAGCGGCCGGTCCGTGTTGGATGCGGGTAGAAAGTGATCGGCCAACTTGGCGTTCATTGAGGAAGGCCTATATTCAGCCCCCATCATGGTTCAAGCCTTGTCGTGGTGGTGGGACTAAGTAGCCGAAGGTGAACCCAGCACCTTGGGCGAAGCTAATTGAATCGAGGGAACTGCTCGGGACAAAAGAGCAGGGGGAGACATGGGGCGAGGACGGGAACTTCACCCCATTGCACTGTACCGACGTTGGGAGGGGTTGTTTTGTGGTGCGGGACAACCTTTGTAAAGGTAGCGCCGGTCCTTTGGGGGACTGACTAGCCGTCGAGGAGCCCTGCTGTTCAACAGACCCGGGGCACCACACCAAAGGCGGCATTGGTGGCACTCGCCGGATTTTAGTGGGTAGAGCTGCCTCCACCTTACCATCTTACGAGGGCAGCGAGTCCCACATACCCACCTGGGGAGTCCCCCGCTGGATGCCTAAGAGTATTTCCCGACGGAAGAGAAAAAAAGGCCTATGTTCAGCAGTGTACCGATAAAGGCTATGATAATATTGATAAAGTCAAGATAGGAGTTGATGCTTAATAATACATATAATCGACCGGATTCTATAATATTATATGCTAGTCTCAGTGAAATCAGTGACAGTATTTACTTATCGTTTTTCATTTCTGATAAGCAATTTCATCATGCAAATTTATATTTTTTGGGTCATGGATAACAAAGTTAGTGATATGAATAATAATCTCTTTTCCATTGGCCTTACTGTATAAATAAGTGTGCATTTAGTCAAAACAATAACGACATAGTTAAGTGTATATTAGTTATATGGATTAATTTATTGTAATACATACGTATAGGCAAATAAATATTTTTATTTACTTGGCACAATCTTCAAGATTGTCACATTTTCTGTTTGGTCCGTTAAAAAATAGGAATCTTTTCGATTTATGGACACCGTTTTTAAAAGATCGGTGATGGTGTAGTCAGTATAGGCTCGATCTAGAACCCTACCAAGGTTCAAGCCTTTTCGTGGCGGTGGGACTCAGTAGCCTAAGGTGAACCCAGCACCTTGGGCGAAGCAAATTGAACCGAGGGAGCTGCTCTTTGTACCCCTCTTATAAGAAAAGGTACAAAAGAGTAGGTCCCCCACCTACATCAACACCAACTTCAATCTTTTCCTTCGATGGTCATAATTTCAATGAACGCCAAGACGGTCGACTTTACCACTCGCATCCAATCAATTTATTACCACTTTGCCTCTTATTCAAAAGAGCAGGGGGAGACAAGGGACGAGGATGGGAACCTCACCTCTTTGAACTGTCCCGACGTTGGGAGGAGTTGTTCTGTGGTGTGGGATGACACCTCTGTGGAAGTAGTGTGTGTGGCCTGACTAGCCGTCGAGGTGCCCTGTTTGCTCAATAGATCCGGGGCACCTCACCAAAGGCGGCATTGGTGGCACTCGCGGACTTTTAGTGGGTTTAGCTGCGGCCACCTTACCATCTTCCGGGCGTAGCGACTTCCATATACCCGCCTGGGGATTTGCCGGCGTAAAAGAAAAAAAGGCTCGATCTAGAAGTGACAGGACTTTATGCAACTCTTTTATAGCTTGTTGCCAGAGCATCTGCCCTCCTTAATATCGCTTATTGAAAAGATAAACTTCTCTTCTTGAAGGCTGGGTGAAGTGACCAACATTCCGCCAGCGCATAGTTGAATGGTCTCATACCTTTATTGTTTGGAAAGAAGAGATACTTGTAACCGTAGCCTGTCTATGCTCTTATCCTCATACATAAGCGACCTTCACCTCAAAAGCAACGTTAAACATTCATCATCATCAAGATCAACCTTGTGGTTCTGATCGACACAGGCCTCTTTAACAAAGTGCTCCTTTAAGGAATACCTAAGGGAAAGAGCAAGATTGTAAGGCATATCGAAATTGAATATTTAGTTTAGTTTTGATAAGAGGTAGCACCATGCTGCATTGCAGCCGAATTGGGCCGTCACGACCGGGGTTGTACCTCTCGCTCACATGGTTCCGGCGTAAAGTGACAGCTATGCTGTCGCGTCTCGTGCGGTTTGTTTCCGGTGGCCTATAGGGAAAAGGAGGGCAACGCATCTGCATAACCTCTGATTGTGCGGACGTGTATGGGCTGCGGTAGTCACCATAGGGCTTCGACATCTCGTTTGCGTCCTTTTGACATAAAAAAAGTTTTAGTTTTTTAAGAGTTCTGGAGTGGCAACCACATACCGGTAAGCGAAATGCCTACTAGTTGGACCGATGACCTTAGAGTAAATGTCATGGATGCGGGCGGCGCAGGACCGGGCGTTGGGGGGTTCATCAGGGGAGCAGCAGTAAACTTAATTTGGCTGAATGAATGAATGAAAAAGAAGCAAATTTTACCAAGCTTTTTATTCAAATTTCTTGTTCTAACCGTACAAATAACACCTTAGCTTTATAATATTATAGCTAAAAGTCATCCATAGACAGAACCAGTGACGCCACTCAAAATTCTATTCCGGGGTCTTACAGGCCTCGTGAGTCACAAGCATGACACGTCGCGACGACGTGCGTGGACTGAGGAATGAGAATACATGACGTACGTTATTATTGAACAGATGACATTAGCATCATTAGAACATATTTGATTTCATAGAATATCTGAGAAATGAATAATGACGGAGATCTTCAGATGCTCTATTAATCGAAAATTATGTACTTAAAAAATGAACGCAGCAAATAAGGACGATTTGAGAAATCTGTTCTTCGAATATTATTTAAAATAAATTACTTAAAAATTAACATAATGTTGAAAACACTGGTTGAAAATAATGTCGTACAAATTCTTCACTGCTTGGCTGCACACGGGCTTTTGGTCTTACGTCCACGTTATGTTAACTATCATGATTATGTAAGCCCTAGACCCAGAGTATTCAAAAAGAGCAAAATTCGGTGAAGCGTGAGAGGGAATAAATATCGAGATTAACGCGTTAGAGTTCATACAAACAATCATTCAACTTTTTATTATATTCTAGATATAATGTGGCACAGAACCCTCAGTGCGCGAGTATAACTTGTTACTTATTATATTATTCTCATTAGACACACAGCAATTAAACATTTAATGGGTGGCTTTTGTGCTGGTCATGTAATTAAAATGATAATTAGCTAGCCTTATGGTTTATACGTAATCAGACTGATAAAAGTATGTCTTATTATAAAAATAAGTGGAGTTAGATAAGGGGGACAAATATTAATTCGTGGTTTTATAAACTTCGAGGGAGGTAAGGTATGATTTTATGATTACAATAATATTTTAATCGATATACTAATATAATAGGGAAAAGGAGGGCAACGCATCTGCATAATATCTTGTTGTGTGGATGTGTATGGGCGTTGATAGACGCCAAAAGGCTTCAACTGCTCGTTTGCCCTCATTTGCTATAAAACACATTAATTTGCTATTGTGATGAGCATAATTTTGTTTATAAATTTATTTGTCAATCTGCTGGATTATTGTTATCATACCAGGCTTGCCTGCCATGCCATGCTTTTTTTTTAATAAATGCTAATTAGATCGACCCTTTCAGTCGCATTCGAGTAGTACCGACTACTGCATAACGATCGTCGTCATATCTAAACGGTCATCCGACTTTTCGTCTTTCCGAACTAGTTTTAAAGAGCTTCCATACTTTAAAAAAATGTTTTTGAGCCACAAATGCCATCTGGCCTCAGAGCTCTGAAGTCTGAATATGTCATTATTTTATCATACCCTTGTTACCGATACGTTACCTCCACTGAAGCACAAGATGGTAGAAGCTGCTCTTCGCAATAAGTAACAATACTCGCTACTCGCCAGAAGAAAGCCTTAGGGACTGAGAAATATGCGGACAAGGGGTAAGTAAAACGCAAGACGGCTGTTAGCGCACTGACTTATATTGTACGCAGATGCAACTGCGTAGTATATGCATACCTACATATACATCAGGGACGTTCAAGAAATAATACTCATATTTGAAAGGCCGTTAACGCACCTGCTAATCCTCTGGTGTAGCGGGTGACTATGGATGGCTCTTATCACTTGCCACCAGGTGAACCAACCGTCCGTTTTTTCTTTATGAAAAAGCAGGGTTTTGGTGCTTAGATGAGTATGTAAAGCTCTACTGATATTGTAATATCTAATTAACCGTACTTGTATCTTATCTGCTCCGTCAAGTTTTGTAAGTTACTGTGATATTTTAAATTTAACGCATATTCTATTTTTTTTTAACTTATTAAAGCAAGTAATGGCTACTTGCTTTAATAAGTTGGGACACGCTGGACATTTTCGTTCCAAAAGAACATTTTTATGTAAAACATTTTTGCAGTAAAATTGAATCAAATGCCGCGACGGAAAAAAACGTGACGCTGTCATTAAATATTTTATTTCATTTTTCGTTATATTTTTTTTATTGTGTGAATTAATATCAAAATGCGTCACAAAAATCTACCTACAAACCTCACAATATAAATACTTATACCAAGTATGTATATTATGTATGTCATGTATGTGTTTTTGAAACATTGAAAGTCAATTTCTGTTATTCAAATGTTTTACAAATCGTTTCATAAAAAACTAAAACATTATCTATCTTTATATATATAATTCTTCTGTACGTGTGTATGTCACTGAACTCCTGCTAAGAGACTGGACCGATCTTGATGATTGTGTGTACTCAAGTGGATTTGAGAATGGTTTAGATTTACAAAAAAAAGTACAGGACAACGTCTGTCGATCCCACTAATTTTATAATATATTATTTTCACATGTACAACGGAAACGAAAATAATAAAATGTACATTCACATAGATCCAATCACAAGAAAACCATCAGAGATACAGACAGGAAGCGATCGTGACCGCAACTTAGAATGTTTTCTACTTTTTTGGCATTTCAATTAAATAAATAGTTATTTGCACTTGACTAGGATCTCAAACATGTCTTTTTTAAATATTGCCTTTTATATTCATAAATTAAAACAAGGCATCTTAAAACTACCTTTTTATCAGCCTTTATTTTTTAACTGCTGGACATAGGTCCCTCTAAATAAAGGCAAATCTCACATTCTACTAGTCAAAACGCATATGTTTTTGATTTAGTGTTGTCGTGTGATAGGAACTTTAATGTGATTAATTATTACACAACTCGTAATGTTATGTTTAAAAATCATATTTAACAAGCTCTATTGTATTAAAGATGTATTACAATTATTGGCATAGAGTTAACATTGCCCCCCACCATGGTTCAGGCTTCGTTGTGGCGGTGGGGCTCAGGAACCTCACCACATTGTACTTTCCCGACGCTGAGATGAACCCCTCTGTGGAGATGGCGTCGGTCTCCTGAGGGACTGACTAGCCGTCGAGGTGCCCTGTTTGCTCATTAGATCCGGGGCACCTCACCAAAGGCGGCATTGGTGGCACACGCCGGGTTTTAGTGGGTAGAGCTGCGTAGAGCTTTCGGGCGCAGCGAGTCCCACAAACCCGCCTGGGGAGACCCACTCTCCCGCGGGATGCCTCAGAGCATTTCCCGGCGTTAAAGAAAAAAAAAAGTGTTAGCCATATTATATTAACTTGGTAAGATTTTTCCACGTTATTTGACTTTCCCAACAAGGTGTTATAAACAAGACTTTCTTAGATAAATAATGTCGAAATCTCCGTGGTCGAAATATTCGCCACGAAATAAAAGTTGAAGACACGTTAAATATCCCGTTTTAAATAATTTTACTCGTATCCATAATAGCTATAGTCATCTCGTACACTGAACAAGGTGCCAAAAAATTTTTTGAATGTATAAAATATAAATTATAATATCTTGTTCAATGGCCTTTGATCGAGACGTGCTTGTAAAGCTAAACAGCATCGAGTTAGCCCGCGGGCAAGCCATCACAGCCATTCATAAATCGGGCGCCAACGCGTCTGTGAAATGCGAGAAAGTTCTAGAGACGAAAGGTGGAATTTGACGAGATTAACGACCGCAACCTTTGAAAAGTGAACGGTACCAATTGGGAATGAGATAAGTATGATAACTTCGTGATTACCAGCATATCGTATAGGTCGAGTTATTTTTTATGTCTTCTTATTTTGGGATAAAACACACTTAACATGTTGGGCTTATTGAATTTGTTTACAGATCCAACCATAAAAATTAAGAATCTAAAACCGACTTAAAAATTGTACTAAGAGTTTGAAATGATTTGCAATTATAATAGTAAATTGATAAACACTACAGTAGAGCAAAAGTTAAATTTAATAATCTAGTGAACTTTCTCAAAATATTCATTATACAACGGCCTCTTCAGAACCATGAATAAGATATGTAAAATAAACATGTTCATGTACAAAGTTCAAAATATTTAAAAATAGAGCTCTTAATAACGTTCAACTTGCGTTCAAAAATTCATTGGATAGAGAATGAAGTAAAAAAGTAAATTTTTAATATAAAAAGTATCGTTAGTGTTTTTATTACAGACACATATTTTAAATTATAAAATAATGAAAAAGAGGCGTTTAATTTCGAATATAGCATAAAAGATTTGTCTGTCTGTCTGTGAAAGAAGAGATTATTTTCAATAACTAAGTTTTTGTTATTGAAAATAATCTCTTCAGTATTTATAATTAACATGCTGAGCCCAGCAAACGTTGTCCTTTAGCCAAAAATGATTAGCATCATATCATTTTTTATACGAACCGTCCGACCGATCCCTTGCCTTCTCATTAGTTATATAAATATAAATTAATATGTAGTTACTTTTAATGTAACGCTGTACTCTACGCAGTCGGTAGATCATACATGGGGCTCCTAAAAAGCGAGTCTCATTATTTGACCTTATTTAAAAAAAAACCAGAACCTCTGTATTAAATAATACAGGTTTAATACTGCATTCTGTGACTGCACAATAACTTTGAATGTGTTTTTAATATTCTGTATCTTAAATGTTACCGTGTTTTTGTGTAATAAGGAAATAATTATAATTATTATTCAATATCAATGAAAGAATTAGAAATTCATAAATTAAATTATTGATTAACATTATTGCAGTAATTTACCGAAAATTTCTCGTAACTTTCCTTAATTTTAAAGCACCATAATAATATTTTATTAGAGTTCAAATAAAATTAAATTTAGCACTAGAAAATCATCAATAGTTATCATCAAGGATTTAATAAATATTGAATTTACTTCTATTGATAAAAATAAACCACGTACAAGTTGTACACGTGTACCTACTCTCCTTTAAGTAACAACCAACATTTGATTGGCTCGATAACAACTCTTGCTATTACCTCATCACATACAGTAAAGTGTGTCTGTAACTCGTCAGAACTTTATTGACACTAGAAATGATATGATGAATTCGTTTTAGTTTTTGTAAGAGGAAGTGCCATACTACTTTGCAGCCAAATTGAACCAGCACGACCAGGGTGATACCTCTCGTTCACATATCACCGGCGTCAGCTATGCCGTCGCGTTTGGGGGGATAGGGAAAGGGAGGGCAACGCATCTACATAACTTTTGGTTATGCGGATGTCTATGGGCGTCCGAAGTCACTGTAAGGCTCCGTCTGCTCGGTAACCTCCTTATGACATAAAAAAGAACACCTATAAATTATATATGTATAATTTTATTGAATTGCTTCATATTGTTTAATATTAGTTCTACCGGTGGGAAGGTGGCTCAGTGCCGAGCTCCCGTCTGCTTAGGTACCACCATCCTGCTTATTTCTCCCGTGAAACAGCTTTGCTGTGTTTCGGACTTTTCGGAGAGAAGAGCAGGACAGCAATGTATTTACTGGCACCGAGACCTAACATCTTATGTCTCAGGATTGGCAACACTCATGAGTTGCCTGGGCTAGTCTCATGTTAACTTGTTTAAGTTCATGGGCGACGCTGACCACTTACCATCATGTGGCTTGTCTGCACGTTTGCCTATCCAACTATCAAAAAAAATTGTACAAGCCAGTTAAACTTTCTTCTGATATATGGTCACATTATTGAGATTAAGACTTGAAGATCAATTAGAACTATAATTTATATAATACTAGCTGTTGCCTGCAGCTTCGCCCGCGTTACTTAACTCCTATAAGTCACAGCGTGATGTTATATAGCCTATAGCCTTCCTCGATAAATAAGCTATCTAACAATGAAAGAATTTTTCAAATCGGGCCAGTAGTTCCTGAGTTTAGCGCGTTCAAACAAACAAACAAACTCTTCAGCTTTATAATCTTATATATAAAATTTCCATGTCACAATGTTAGTTACCGTACTCCTCCGAAACGGCTTTACCGATTTTTACCAAATTTTATATGCGTATTCAGTAGGTCTGAGAATCGGCTACTATCTATTTTTTATACCCCTAAGTGATAAGGGTGGTCAACCCCTCAAATATTAAAAGTTAACGCGGGCGAAGCTGCGGGCAACAGCTAGTCTAATATATAAAATTTCCATGTCACAATGTTAGTTACCGTACTCCTTCGAAACGGATTTACCGATTTTTACCAAATTTAATATGCGTATTCAGTAGGTCTGAGAATCGGCTACTATCTATTTTTCATACCCCTAAGTGATAAGGGTGGTCAACCCATCAAATTTTAAAAGTTAACGCGGGCAAAGCTGCGGGCAACAGCTAGTATTAGTATAGAATATAGATTATTATGACGTGAAGAGAGATCTTTGGCCCTTTATTGTGAACACGGAGGACTGTGACGCTCGCCGTGTTTATTTGGAGAATATCAGAAAGCAGGTGATTAAATACGATTGCAAAAAATAAAATATTGGCCGTGTATTTTTTAAGACAAACATAGAAATTTTTTGTATATATAAAGGCATAACCACTTTGGTGCATAAGATTAAAACAATATTCGACCCATTTATTTTCGATTATTGTACAATTCGATCATATTAGTAACTTAGTAACTTTGGAGTTGTCATTTTTAGTATTTTTAGAGATAGTACGAGGAAGATTTACAAGACCAATTCAAGTCCAAATTTTATGTCGAAATTAAGCGCATACTTAATGTTTCACTGTTACCTAATATTGCACAGTCATTTGCTATAACATAAAAATAAAAGTCTGAAAGCTAAAGCTAATTTCTAATGTTACATTGTTTATTTATTATTGAACTGAATAGATCTATATACTGGCTTTTACATATTATTATTTATAAGTTTAGATAAAAATCGATAGTGTGTGAATGTGACCGAAGTTTCCGTAGCTAAATGTTGCTACATACATGATCGGTAGGTACCTTCACTCGCGATTTGATTAGGCTATAAGCATCGATTCTGGTATCTTTAACAGAGAGTATCTACCGGTGGGACGAATGCTGTTTTCCTAAAAAAAAAAAACAAGGAATGAATGCAGTTGTGCCGCGCGCTACATCAATATTTTTTAATAAATTGCTACCACTAAGCCCATTTCTCCCGTGGAGTAGCTTTGCTGTGTTTCGGAAAGAGTCGCAGGATTAAGTCAGTGTAGTTACTGGCGCAGAGAGTATCCAACAAATATTTAAAAAATGTTGAAATTTTTATTCCACTCTTTTGAGCTACATGCATGATGAAGCAAATTTGTACCGTATGTAGGTACGATTTCTACTACATAATATGTAGCGATGAAGGAATGGAGATACATATATGGTGAAACTCTACAAATGAATTGCACAGTCTTCAGATTATTTGTTGTTCAGATTAGTTGTGTTCAGAGCCTCATTTAAACGTTGAAGTAAAAAGAATAGTATGGAGAAAGTATTGTTATCCATTGTATGTAGACCACGTTCTATTATCCTATTAATCCTTGAAATGTTATGATTGACTTAAATTAAAAGTTCTCTAAAGCATTATTTGTGTTAACAAAAATAAAAATCCTCAAATTCGTACAAATACTTCAGGTCAAATGGGTCGAGAAGAATGCAATTGATGTACAGATGTAAGCCAAGGTGATGCCGTTTTTACGATTTGCGTGCGGAATTCTAAAAATAATACCTACGATCTCGTAAAATATTTTTAGTGGAATATTTTTAATAAGGAACTGGCAAACAAGATTTTTTATGAAATTCTTGATTTTTTAGATAAGTTAGTTACATTATCACTTCAGAATGAGATGTAGATTTTTTCAGTCAGTTCTGTGTACTAGCGTAGAAAATAGAACATGGCTTAATTGCCACTTGAAAATTTAATGGGAAGACGGAAATGGCAATGACTGGTTCTTCTCAGTGGACTAGCTTTGGAACTGATTGTAGAGTTAATATGACTTTCAATATGATACTTTCATAAAATGGACGAAAACGACCACATGGGCGGGTCCACAAGGCAAAAGAAAGAGAGGTAGACCTGTAGCTAGCTGAGAGGATGAGATCAAAAAAACAGCTGGCCCCAACTGGATTCAAGTAGCCCAATCTAGAGGGGACTGGCTATCTTTGGAAGAGGCCTTCATCTATAGAGGGTTCTTACAGACTGAAGAATATAATAATAGAATTAACTAAAAATTAATGTCAAAAATAACAAATTTAGAAACCAAATATTATTACTGACATAATTATAAGGATCCTATGTACATTAGCTCAATCTAATCTAACTTTTACTTTTTTCGTTTTGTTTTTAGAATCTGTAAGAAGTAAAAGGCTATTTTTCATTTATTTATTTACTTTAATACAATAGAGTTTGAATATATATTTTTTACTTTAGATTTAGTGTGTCTAAGTTTAGCTTAAATATCTATCTGTTTCATTTTTTTACCGACTTCAACAAAAAGGAGGAGGTTCTCAACTCGGCCGGTATTTTTTTTTTATGTATGTACACCGATTTCTCCGTCAATTGTGGACCGATTTTCAAAATTCTTCTTTTGTTTGAAAGGGTATACTTGCCATTTGGTCCCATGATAAGGAAACCAGGATCTGATGATGGCATCCTAGAGAAATCGAGGGAAACTTTCGAAATTTGTAGGAATGACTAGTGTGCTTAATATTTTTTTAAATAAACATTTTAAAGCACTACAATTTAATGAAGGTCTAGAGTCGATCTGATGCTGGAGCTGGAAGACAGTCGAGGGAACTCCTCGACGATTTACTTCAGTAACCTTGTGTTTGGGCTTGATTAATTTGTATTGATGAGAACTTTATACCTAGATGGGTTGTGACTGTGATTGGGGGTCTGATGATGAAGACGAAGCTCAGTTAAGGGAACTCCTAAATAGTTTAAAGTAGCTACCTTGTGATTGGACTTAATTTATACTGATGAGAACTTTGCACCCTTATGGGTGATACGTGCCATTACCGTTATGATGATGGAGACTATAGACAGTCGAGGGAACTCCTCGACGATTTACAGATTTTTTGGGCTTACTTCATACGGTTCAATATGCCAAAATGTCTATCTCTGTATGCCTTTCTATAATGAATCACTAAAAATTAAGAAATATTTTTTTTTTAATAAAAATTATAACCGACTTCAAAAAATAAAGTAACTAAAATGTTATAAAATAATCGCGTGTACAATCTTTGCGTTTACCACGTCATTATTGTTACTTTTGGAGTCGTTGTCAGCCAAGGTAGATAGGTAGGTACCTAGAGCAACAAATACGACAATGGTGACGTATTTGTTGCTGTAGGTACCTATTTAACTTAGCTGACACCGACTCCAAAAGTAACAATAATGACGTGGTAAACGCAAAGATTGTACACGCGATTATTTTATAACATTTTAGTTACTTTATTTTTTGAAGTCGGTTATAATTTTTATTTAAAATTTTTAAACCTCTGCAGGCGTTATTTAACAACATCCTCACAACAGAAGCCACACCAGAACAATCATCAAAATCTACAATTATTTTACTTCATAAGAAAGCAGACAGAAGTGATCTAAGAAACTATAGGCCCATTAGCCTCATAGACAATCTATATATGTATCTCCAAAATCATATTGAACAAAATAACGAATAGCTTAATCCAACCGGACACTCTACTACATATCATATTCAAGTAAGATTCATAGTAAGAGGTAGTGCCACACTGCTTTGCATCCGAATTGGGCCGGCACGACCGGGGTCAACCTTTCGCTCACACAACACCGGCGTCAAGTGACAGCTATGTGGTCGCGTTTCGTTCGGTTTGTGAGGCTAACGCAATTGCATAACTTTTGGTTGTGCGGATGTTTATGGGCGATGGTAGGCTCCATAAGGCTCGACTGCTCGGTTGCCTCCTTGTGACATAAAAAAAATACTACTAAATAAATAAAGTCATTTTAGTAAATGTCTACATCGGCCAAATCATTACGATGATTGATTATTACTTTACCTGTCTATATGGTTTGTAAAAAATATTTAGCTAGACAAAAAATATTACCTTGAAAGGTCAAAAACATTTGTAACAAGGCTATCTGGTTCCTCTTTCTTCAAGCTCAGTAACTATACCAGATATATTAGTTGCTTATAAAATAGAAAAACTACTAAAGCTGCAAAATTACTTCGGTAATCGCCTGCTTGGATAAATAAACACTGATATTATTAAAAATTAAATCAACCGATAAGATTTCCTGATTTTTTAATAATTAGATTCTAAACAGGTTAGAATAAATAAATTATGCTTTCTTAATAATAATATATTTATTATTAAGAATTGTTAAAGCACTATTGTCAATAAATAATAATATATTAATCATGTATTTATCGTTATTATTAATATAAAAGCAAATATTTACGAAATCAACATTTCTATATATTATCTATATTACATTACAAGTTATTAAGAACCTAAAACTAAAAACCTTAAAAAATAAAATAAAATAACTTAAGTAGGTATATTAATAAAAAGGAGTCCCTTTAGGCAAGGTCCCGAAGATACTGGCAGCGTTCCCCCTTTGAATTGCTAGACTTATTCTTTGTCCGAGGTAGCTGCCAGCTCTTCGGTCTCCTGTGATGTCGACTAATCTTTTTGTTATTTCCTTAAAGAGCCTTAAAGCGCTAGGACCCCACGGACCAAGGGTCTCGACGCCGAATGGGACAAAATCATATTCGGAGCCTAGACCCCTGTATTTGCAAATTTTAGCTTTTTCAGCCGCTTCACAAGCCGCACCAGCTCTGTTGTTGGTTCCATGTAGATGGGAAGGGGCCAGCGTGTCTGAACAGGTTGCATCCCACACCAGCACCCGGCCCATCTTCCATGGAATCAAACTCATACCGTCCGGTCTCTTGCCATCGTCTCTTGCAATACCAGTCGGCTCAAGTAGACTTGGCACGTTGACGGTGGCAAGGGACCGGCGTATGATATCGTTGAGTGCAGCATGTCTCGAGAAGCGGCCTGCACTTTTTTGGCATGACAGTCCGTGATGTCCTAGCTTGTCGACATCACTGCCACAGGGACATTTATGGGGAGCGCAGACCGGAACCCCAAGCCGTAGACAGGTTGCGATTCGGAGCGTGTCAGGCTCAAGAAAAGTTCCTGTATTTGACGAAGGGTACGCGTGAAGCCAGTAGCCGGCCTCATGCGTACCTACGGCCAAAAGCCTAGCACGCGCCGAACCTGTACTACAGCTCAAAAGATTCTCAAAAGTCAATTTGCAATTTATGTCGTCCCAGCTCCTCTGTGAATTTGGAGAAAATGGAAAATTTTGACCTAGGCATGCAATTAAGAAAGCGTTTCTAGCTTCTTCCAAGCCAGCAATCTCAAAGTTTGAAGGGGATGCCCTTAAAATTTTACTTATGAGATTTGCTGAACTATGGACAGAAGATAGGAAGGCTGGTAAAGCGACACTAGAAATTTTGCGAATCCCTAAACCACCATAACGGATGGGTAGGGATGCTTGGGACCAAGATTGCTCGTTCAGCTGCATATTAAGAATCGATTCTAAGCTAATTTTGATTAAATCGTCTACTTGTGCCAAAAGATCTGGGCGATTCCAAAAGGAGCAGCAACGGAGCACATACGTAAATTTTGGGACGTACGGCATGGACGGCTGCCTCACACCCTCCTTTTACACCAAAGCCTAACTGTACGGGTTCAAATTCCGAACTCAATTTTGGTAAAATATGTCGAACAGCAATTTTGGACGCCAGGCGTCGAAGTGTTGATCCAACAGCAATTGGTCTCACCCCTCCGTCCTTTTTGGTGAGGGCAATGAGGTTCGCGCCGAAAAGAATGGGAACAATTTCTGGATTAACATTACCGGAATACATAAAGTTGATTAATTTAGTGATCGAATTTACAAGTTGCTCGCCTGCATCACCCACAGAATGCGATGTTAAGTCTTTCAAATGTTGGGGTGAGATTCCATCCAAACCTGCAGCCGAACCTGGTTTAAAAGATAAAATGGCATCCGTAACATCTTTCTTTTGAATTTGAAGGCATGCTTGCCCTGCTGTTGGTGGGTCGAGGAAATATGGGTTTACTGGAGCTGGAGGATGTTTTGTCCGTAAGGCCTGAAGGGTGTCAGGGGTATCTGGTGATAGCACGTCGTTGGAGAAAAAAAGGCGAGCGGCACCTTTGAGATCTCCGTCACAGATTTTGTTTTGGATGAGTTTATTGCAATTACGAGGGGCATCATATTTGTAAAGAGGTGCGGCAGAAGGCGAAGAGCTTACAGCACAGTTATTCTTAATTTTTTGTGTCAAGGATAAATTCGGTTCATCAGTTTTTATTATATGCAGTGTGCTGTATGAAAATAGAAATAGGTTCTGCCAGTCTTGCGTACAATTGCTTATGTAACATTTCTGGATTAATTGTGACAAATGTGTAGCAACTGTTATTCGAGCTCCTCGAGGGATTCTTTTGACTATAGGTATACTATTTTTCAAATGGCTAAGGTATGTGTGAAAACGAGTTGGATCGTTTGCCATATAAGTAGGCGCAATCGGAATAATGGGATGTATGTCTGAAGGTGAACTATTTTGGCTAATGCATTTCCTGTGAGTTTTTGTAATGTGTATGTTGAGGCCTTTCAAAGATTTGAATGATTTGTTGCACTGTGTACATGTATGGGTCGCGTTCAACGTGCCATCACAAGATTGGGTCACGGACTGCATTCACAATTATGGTAAAATAAATTAACAAAAAAGAATAACTTAAAACAAATTAAAAAAGAACACAATACTTCAAACAGTTACTTATAAAATACACTGAAAATAAAAAGTCTATTATTATATTACATGGAAGAGACCTAGCGACGCATGTCGTCGCTAGGACAACCGATGGCGGCCTTAGCAACCGCGATTTTTCATATGATTTCTGCTATCATGTTTTTCAATTCTGTTGACATTTTAACGAAGGGGTTTTGCTCGAAGTTAGCATAAGATAAAGTTTTTTCATAATCCCTTTTGCTATGTTTTAGTTGACTAATTTCACTGTATATTAATAAAATTTTGATTTTTTTGAAGTCGTCGTGTGGTAAATTTTTCACTTTTAGTGGAGGGTTTCACAAACAATTGTACATATTTATCACTTTAATATACACATAATTTTTCACTTTTTATTAGTTTATTTATAATTTTAATATTTTAATAATCAAATAATTGAGGAGCCAAACATAAAGATGTCAATTGACGTTAAGCTCAAATTATTAACTTACCGCTTTATTTTGTTGAAAATCTTCTCGTGTTGCACAGATAACAAAATGTGAACACTTCTATTTTTAAATGCTCGCTATTCAACAGTCTACCGTTACATGACATATACACGCATACAGCCAAACCTAATTACAAGTTTCGAATCACAAGACTTAACACTCACTGTTTGACAACACATTAGGAATGGACGCGGATATGATCAGATCGAAAAAAAAGTTGAGTAAAATCATGGCTGGTCGTTCGGAGGGGGGCGGGACAGGGCGTAGCGCCCTTAGCACCGCCTCCTGAGTCACCGACTGGTGCTGATAGAACAAAGACAGTTCGACTGAGGCTTTGGTGACTGTCGATAGTAACTAGTCAATATTATGTTATTTACTAGCGAAAATGTACATATCATTTTTAGACTTTGAAAATAAAAATCTGACTCATCACAATCTTATCGTATCACAAAGATTTATCGATATAAGATATATTTATTGAAATATGCATGTAAAATACTCACAGATGATATACTTTTATTAATCCCTCTAAGCTGTAAAATGTAACAGATATAAACAAAAAGAGGGAATATTTTTCCACTATCGCCTCGCCGACAAAATTGACTGGTGAGTCACGAACTTGTCTCAATCGTGTTATAGATTTACATCCGCGATTTTGCCAATCGCTAATTCCATTGGAGAAATTAAATATTTAAACGCTCATAGAAAGTTCACTTGGGACATCATATAATATTCAATCCATGGGGAGACTAATCTTTCCATAGGTTCTCCATAAGCGAGCATCAAACACGTGTATCAATTTAGTTGTGACTGATCTGTCGTAGGAATGAAAAAGTACGGTTTAATTAACTTAACACCATAAGCAGAGAAACAGAAACAAATTTATGGCGAAAATCAGATACTGTGTAGATTTATTCATGTAATAAGATAATTTGACCGTATTGAACTTGCATGAGACGACGTTTCAAAGTGTCTCATGGTAACAATGAGATAGACCTGAATATGAAATGTTATAAAAATAAGAGAAGTTCGGTAGCAATATTAATAGTAGATTCAGTAGCATTTGGCAAGTAGATTTGGTGGGTTAGTTATGTGATTGGGAACCGAAAGCAAATAATTTTAACAAACTGACTGTCGATTCGTTGTTGATATTCGGCATTAGGTGTGTTGATGAAAAAACTGGATGAGGCCATCTTGTTAGCCAAAGGTCAACACACTCGGTACAACTTGTATTATCTTTGTTTTCTTTTATAATATTGTGTTAAATAAATCATACTATAATATAATCACAGTCTTGCCTAGGGCAAGTAAATATTTGTAATATTAGTTGCCTAGTCATGATGTTTTGGTGCTGATAATGATAATGATAATGATAGACTTTGTCCCAATCTAGTATAACCTGTTGTAATAAGTCGACGAACCTAGCAGTGTGTTGGTGACTGTGGTCTGACTTTAGATGATGGGTATTAGACCAGATTTCACCTTTTTTTTCCCCACCATGGTCCAGGCCTTGACGTGGCGGTGGGGCTCAGTAGCCTAGGGTGAGCCCAGCACCTTGGGCGAAGCTAATTGAGCCGAGGGGGGTCTTTGTACCCCTCTTATAAGAAGAGGGAGCAAGAGGCGAGGACGGGAACTTCACGTCATTGTACCCACATACCCACGTGGGGAGACCCGCTCCCCCGCGGGATGTCTCAGAGCATGGTTGTGGTTGGTGGTGACTTGATACCGTAATCTGAATATGAAAACATTCACTAAGTACGATTTAACGGCAAAGTGAGTGAGATCAATTGAAGTAAGAGTACAATTAAAAGAACACATTATTAATTAGGAACTTTCTTGGAGGTTTCCATAACCTAGAGTAGACTCTATTTTGCTGTCACTTTGCTCTACTTAGTATTTATACTAATATCTATACGTTGTCGACTTATATAATACTGTATTTTATATATACATATATACTAATATAATAATGACGAATCTGTACGAATACGAAACCAATAAAGCTGAAAAGAGAAACGGAGAAATATGTGTGGACGTTTGCCCTCCTTTGCTATTAAAAAGTTGAATATCTTGTGAATATCAAAAAAAATATGTGAAAATAGCTCTGATTATGATCTAAATTAATATAGAGAGATTCGTATTCATCATTATGATTTATGTATATAAAGTAAATAATTTGGATACGATGACGTCACACTGCTCTGCCCAATGGCCACACTGCGTAACCCTGCCCCTTGTCGATTCCAAGAAGACAGCTCATGCCAATTTACATAAAAAAGTAGTCCTCAGTCGGAGATCTTTTTGTAGTCGTTTTTTAAACAATTTGTCAATCTTCAATGTGTATTCATTATCATCATATCTATTAATTAGAATATAAAGTTATTGATAAGGCTTATTTGAATTTAAATTAAAATATCTTTATTTCGTAAGCAACAACTTGTGCACTTGAAAAACGTCAAAAAAGTAGTCAATAAAAAATAGGTGTAGTAAAAGAAAACTCGTTTGGAATGCAGACTCCCCTAAGAAAAACCAGAAAAAACTTAGGGGTTGGTCTTTTTTCATCAAAAATAAAACACATAGTTTATACAATTATGTCTTATTCCCAAGGTGTGGTATCTTCAATAAAATCTTTTATTTCATAATAGCCTTTACCACACAAACGTTCCCTAACAGTTTTCTTTTTATTAGTGGAAAGATTTTGAACGTTTTCTGGGATCCTATTGTAAAAACATAGCATTTATTTACAAATTCATTAATATTTTTGCGAACATACATCACGTTTTTTTTTCTAAATGAATTGTTTCGGGTGCTAATACTGTGTGTACTCTTATGTAACTGTTATTTCTACATTAGTTGGTTGTGTATTTAAGCTAGGGATATGTTGTGATTATAAATAAAATATTTGAATATTTAGTAATATCTAATGATTGCAAGTATGTACTGAGAGTGTAGTCATGGTGGCAATTTCTTTAAACTCTTCTCTTAACCTTGGTTTTATTTATTGGTGCTTCAAAAATATGTACTTAACGAACAAAAGCGGAATTATTAATATTACATATCATTTATCGTATCGTATCGGGCCAGTCACACACGGCGAAGAACTGACGATCTACGGATCAATAAGGTTCTGGTGTGGAGGCTGTGTTTGGATTTAGATGCAAGAGAAATGAGACTGGCCGCCTTGGCGTTCATATATTATATGCCTCACTCTAGTAGGTGCACCAATAAGGACTGATAATAATAATACTTAAATGACAAACTTTTAAAGTCAATAATACTTAAATTAAAGACACACTGTAGTATATATCGGTCAGTGCATGCACTTTAACATTTTAAAGCATTTAACACTAATGCTCAAAGCTTTTAAAATAATTTTAGGAAAGGATCGCAATAAAATGGTTTATTTGACTACAATGTCATGCCCGTGACTCACATGCCTGACAAATATTCAACAGGCTGCGTGAAGAGTTATTTTACAAAATAGTAAAATCGTTGAATAAAAAATGTAAGCCAATTAGTAAGTACACATTTTGACTTTTTCGTTCTAGCGCGCTGTCGCTGTCGCGCTGGCTAAAAAATTAAAAAATACAGGTACCTATTATAATATGTATTATGATTTTTAACTGGAGGTGTAAAATGTATATAGTAAAAATACTAATTAAACATATTATTCAAGTATATTACTAAAATATTTAGTATGTATTTAGTATAGCTGTAACACTATAAAATATATATTTACCTGTAACAGACTTGATAAAAAGTCTTACCTAATATTTTTTGGCGAAGTATTTGAAAAACAAAAAGCGCGGGAATCCGTTCGTGCTTCGGGCGGGTGCAGGTGACTGACCCCCAAACCACCGTCCACCATATTGGATTCGTCACGGCGCGCGCCCATTATGTCTTGTACGGTCACCATCGACATCACTACAGATTAAATATATATCATGTTAGAATTCGTTCAACTTGTATAAAATATTTGTACCATTTCATTTCCTGGTTAATGGCCGACAAATTCGTCTCCGTGCGGTGGCCGGTCCGGGTTGGATGCGAGTGGCAAGGGATCGGCATTCGGCCCTCTTGGCGTTCATTGAGGGAAGCCTATGTTCAGCAGTGGACGGATAGAGGCTGATGATGATTTCATTTCCTAAGTGGAAAAATGTTCATATTAATTTATTGGCTTATAAATTTTAATGACTAGAAACTGCTGTATACATTACTTGATTAAGAACATATTCGTCTGTAGCATGTAGAGTTGAACGAGTATAATATTGGCCCTATATCTGGTGGCAGCGGATATTAGCTTCCGGTTTATTTTGCATACGCCCCTAGATAAAGACAAACTTGTTGCTACTTTATCTAAGTCTTTTATTTATAACATATGCCTTAATTATCAAATGTTACATAGGATTGCTTCCTGCCTCTTTCGGCTTCTTTCTTTTAGTAATGGAATGGCAAGATGGGAGATCTGTACCTCTACCATGAGTTTTTTTACAAGCGCAAATGACATAACTATAGTAGTTACGTAAAACGCAACACGAATAGAAAACTATGGTATGGTATAGTTTGCGATTCGTGTTGAACTACTATAGTTATGTCATGTGCGAACTCATGGTAGAGGTACTGTACCTCTACCATGAGTTTTTTTACAAGCGCAAGTGATATAACTATAGTAGTTACGTAAAACGCAACACGAATAGAAAATTAAGGTATGGTATAGTTTGCGATTCGTGTTGAACTACTATAGTTATGTCATGTGCGAACTCATGGTAGAGGTACTGTACCTTTACCATGAGTTTTTTTACAAGCGCAAATGACATAACTATAGTAGTTACGTAAAACGCAACACGAATAGAAAACTATGGTATGGTATAGTTTGCGATTCGTGTTGAACTACTATAGTTATGTCATGTGCGAACTCATGGTAGAGGTACTGTACCTCTACCATGAGTTTTTTTACAAGCGCAAATGACATAACTATAGTAGTTACGTAAAACGCAACACGAATAGAAAACTAAGGTATGGTATAGTTTGCGATTCGTGTTGAACTACTATAGTTATGTCATGTGCGAACTCATGGTAGAGGTAGATATTGGTCTAATACAGGACTCTAATTTCTATATTATTAGATATGTCATACTAACAATATACAATATTGCTAAATGAATTATATGTGAATAAATCAATCTAAGAAGTATTAACTTATGGGAGATAAACTCGACACTGTTAATCAGGAAATAATATTTGGTTTTCTACAGAATAAAAATGGCTTTATACCAAGGTGTAGGGTTATTTTACTAAAATTTCAGCTAACGCTTTAATAAATAGTTCCTCTTGTAACAAAACAAACCAATAACCGTTAACGATATGGATGTTCAGTAATATTAACTAATCATCATAAATTCCCATCCTCGTCCCTTGTCTTATAAGAGGGGTACAAAGAGCAGCGCCTTCGGTTCAATTGGCTTCGCCCAAGGTGCTGGGATCACCAGGGTAGGAACTATTAAAGTAGAACACATTCCGTTTGTAATGGTTTTTTTTTTCTTTAACGCCGGGAAATCCTCTGAGGCATCCCGCGGGGGAGTGGGTCTCCCCAGGCGGGTATGTAGGACTCGCTGCACCCGAAAGCTATTAAGTGAACGCAGCTCTACCCACTAAAACCCGGCGAGTGCCACCAATGCCGCCTTTGGTGTCGGTGCCTCGGATCTATTGAGCAAACAGGGCACCTCGACGGCTAGTCAGTCCCTCAGGGGACCGACGCCACCTCCACAGGGGGGTTGTCCCGCACCACAGAACAACCCCTCCCACAATGGGGTGAGGTTCTCGTCCTCGCCCCTTGCCATTTTGGTGGTCACTTGCTCGCCCATTGTGGTGGTGGGGCTCAGTAGCCCCACTACCATAATCCATGTTTGTACCTAATCATAGAATTATACTTACTAATAGTAGCTGCTATTTACCTCTTACACATTGGTTAGTTAACATTTATTTGTATTCTAATATAACGATATCCTACGACGATAAATATGATATAATTGAAATTAATGGTGTTTATTAAACAGTGCATGCAACTAATTTATATTTGCATGCATAATTCCCGGGATAACATCTTGAAACACAATCGGAGAGTAATTCAAACTTAATCGCTTTGACATTCCACGACATCTAACGTATTACTGCTACCGTAGGCTAAGTAGAAAATCTTAAGGTCCTGAGTGAAAGTCTGTGTGACTCGATCACATGGAAATGGCTAAAGGAATCTGTATGTCATTTGGCATACAGATACAGGACGTAAAATATATATCTCATCAATAAGGACTTCATACCATAGTGACAGTGTTCCATGTATGTCTTCTATCACAGGATTTTATAAGTAATCATTGTCTTATTTTAGATGCACCACTTTTGTTGTCGTTGTCGAGCGACGATGGACTAATCAATGGGCTCGGTCGTCGAGTGAGAGGTCCAGGTTCGATCCTGACCCCTGTGATGTGGGTTTTTCTAAATTTCTGCACCTAAATATGACACTAACGCTTGCTCACCGGCGAGGGAAACATCGTGAGGAAACCTGCATTCTTGAGCAGGTTAAAAATCTTTGAAGGTGTGTGAAGTTCACCAACCCGAACCAATTATGGACTAACGCCCTTCTCACCTGGTTTCGAGGAACAGAGAGAATGGATAAATTATATTATGATAACTGTTGCCTGCAGCTTCGCCCGCGTTACTCAACTCCTATAAGTCACAGCGTGATGTTATATACCCTATAGCTTTCCTCGATAAATGGGCTATCTAACATTGAAATATTTTTTGAAATCGGACTAGTAGTTCCTGAGTTTAGCGCGTTCAAACAAAAAATCAAACTCTTCAGCTTTATAATATTAGTATAGATTATAATTAGTTGCACTAAGATGTTTTCTTCAATCTAATGTCAATTCGTAGAAATCGCTTTTTAGCGGTTATAATTATAACTTTTGTGTCCGCGTTTTACTTTTCTATATTTTATTTTTATAGTATTTTTTTTTATTCTTGTCTGTGCACAGTAAAAAATATACATCATTCGTTCAAACTTAGTTTTTAACGCTACTCCTCTATCTACTATTTCCTAATAATATGTTGCGGGTCCCAAGGCTGCTTAAACGTATCCGTCAGGCTCCTTGAGATCGTAGTCATTTGGCGGTTTCTGCTGTCGATCCTGGCTATAGAAGAGTAGCAGCGGTGGGAACGAGTGGTGGGACTAACCTGACCTACCTTCCCGAGCCACCACTCCAAAACCCAATGCAGTTATTGTAAATCTAAGCCCAAACATGCGCCATATAATATAATATGAAGGCGCAAGCTACAGTTAAGGCGCGGTTCCACCGCGGCGCATGCAAAGGCTACGTATGTGTGTCAAAATGTCAATTGCAAGAAAATATCAAATAATGCGTAGCGTATCTGTTGGTTGCAGTGGAAACAAGCACATACAATTTCTTGCAAAGCGAAATTTGATAAACGTGCGTAGCCTCACCGCGCGCTGCCGTGGAGCCGCGCCCTTATAATCAAATTGGATTATTTATCAGTCGAGATTTCCATTTAGGCTTAAATCAACTTAACGAGTCGTCGCTAATTGGTCAAAGCAATTAACCAATTTCGATAAAAGAGGAAGTCATATTATACGAAAGGCGTGTCAGTTAAATCCGGCACTGGTACGAACCAGAGTCAATATGGTGACGAATATGTTTAGGATGTTTAAAGTTTTACGAATATAGACAATTGATTCAAGCTTGGTATATGTAGGCTTTTATTTAGTCCCCACCATGGTTTAGGCCTTGACGTGACGGTGGGGCTCAGTAGCCTAAGGTGCCCAGCACCTTGAGCGAAGCTAATTGTGCCGAGGGGACTCTTTGTACTCCTCTTATAAGAAGAGGACAAAAGAGCAGGGGGCAAGGGGTGAGGATGGGAACCTCACCCCATTGTACTGTCCCGACGTTCGGAGGGGTTGTTCTGTGGTGCGGGACAACCCCTCTGTGGAGGTGGCGTCGGTCCCTTGCGGGACTGACTAGCCGTCGAGGTGCCCTGTCAGCTTATCAGATCCGGGGCACCTCACCAAGGCGGCACTCGTGGCACTCGCCGGGTTTTAGTGGGTAGAGCTGCGTCCATTTACCATCTTTCGGGCGCAGCGAGTCCCACATACCCACCTGGGGAGACCCACTCCCCAGGCGGGATGCCTCAGAGCATTTTCCGGCGTAAAAAAAAAGCTTTTATTTAGTCAGATTTTAGTTTTATTTTGTTGAGTTGTGTGTTTTAAGATTTAAAAAAGCTTTCCTTCGACATATAGAAGAAGAGGGTTTAGTTACTATAGTTAAAAAGAAGTTACTTCAGATCGAATAATATATTACTAAACAAAAGTAGCCTATAATCTTCTACAGTAATTGGGTTATCTCGTGCTAGATTTTTTCAAATCCTAAGGGTAAACTTGGAGCTAAGCGCGTTTCCAACTAACTCTCTACCGATACTCTACCAATTGCTATTCACCGATGTAAAGGACATGTATTGGATTTTTAAACTATTATGGGTATAAGATTCATATTCATTCTTTTTTTCCGACTTTCAGCACATAAGAACATAATGTATTGCAAATTTATCCTAATAAAATTTATTTAGAAAAAAAAATATTTTGTCTTTTCAAACTTTCAAAATAAGTTAATGTAACCGAAAATTTAAATTACATTACTTAATATTTTTGTGTGCTAGAGTCTACACTATAAAATCTGGCACACAAAAATATAAGTAAGGATATAAAATACAAAAATTACTGTGACTGACTCAACAAAGTGTACTTTAAAGACAAGAGGGCACATTAAAACGGCGGGACACATGCGGGCTATTCAAAGTATCAAAACACGTTCGGAAACGTTTTCTATGAGTCACAGGCACAGAACAGAGAAAACACATTTTAATGTGCCGTTGTCACAGGTTACAAGCCCTCCTCACCATGGTTCTGGCCTTGACGTGGCGGTGGGCTCAGTAGCCTAAGGTGCCCAGCACCTTGGGCGTAGCTAATTGAGCCTAGGGGGCTCTTTGTACCCCTCTTATAAGAAGAGGGGACAAAAGAGCAGGGGGCAAGGGGTGAGGATGGGAACCTCATCCCATTGTACTGTCCCGACGTTGGGAGTGGTTGTTCTGTGGTGCGGGACAATCCCTCTGTGGAAGTGGCGTCGGTCCTCTGAGGTGTCTGTGGATGTCGCTCTTCACTTACCATCAGGTGAACCGACTATCCGTTTGCCCCCTCTTCTATAAAAAAAAAACCTATTAATATGTATAGGATGAGGTTTTGTCTTATTAAGTGTATTTTGAACCGACATTTTGTTCCAAAATTATCTACTTATTAGGATACCTAGGGATACCTAGGACATTTTGACATTGGCAACAGCACAATGCCAATACAGGTGGTTACCGAATGGTCGTGATACAGTGATTAAGCGGCGTGTCATGTGGGTGACATTCCGATGGCGGGAAACTGGCCGCGCGGCATTCGGGCCCGCCCTTGCCCGGTACCGTTGTTGCTAGTCCATTAACACCAGCCACCAGGGCTGTCCACAGCTAGGATTATATAGTTTCCAGTTGATGGCCCTGGTCCGGCTGATGCCTGTTCAATGTTCACCTGGTAAAGTCAGGTCTTCGCATAGGGAATTTGCATTCTATTATATTATTCTTATTTATTCAGTTCAATAAAAATCTGGTGTGGTTATGAAATCAATATTGTCATGTTTGTTTACAGATTGTAACTCTTTACATTGTATACAAAACCTAAAATTGATTGGTAGAGTACCTAATAATATTTTGGTTTGGAATGTATATACCAAACCGGAATACCAGTGCATTGTTTAAAGAATCTTGCATGATTAGTTCTTCTTGTCTTTAAATGTCACAGTAAATTGCAAAGTTGTATAATGAATATTTCTTACAAAAATGTCTACAAACATCCTTGGTCTAAGACATTTTTAAACCCTACTTTAACCAAATATATAATATAGTATTGTGCACTTCTAATAAAATATAAATCCAAATAAAACTTTATTTTATTTAAAGAACTAGATGGGTAAATATTACATAATACATATTATCATAGTACTTTCTTATTGCCTGTATTCGCTGTATAATGAGTGTCGTTTTACCATTCACATGTCTCGATGTGTCCACGATAGCAGATAACATGAGTTACCAAACATAGTCAATAATCATGCATTTAATTTCCTTTTAAATAAAAACTAAAAAACCATTTCTTCTCTGTTATATAAAATGCATATTGAATGGGGTCTAAGACGCGGCCTTGAGGAACGCCGCTTGTTTGCAGACTTGCGAGCGGCAAAGCTACTTGGCGAGCTCTCGCCGGCTATCTCAAGTTTCATCTGCGGCGTGTGCGACACACCACTTTAATTGGTACTAACTTTCTAAATATTTGCGCATTGTTGTGTTGATTTTATTATTTTTTAATAAAAGCATCGGTGAATTGAGTTATTAGTGAAATTATATTGGGAAACTTTATAAAAGCTTTACACAATTTATGGTATTTAATTTGTTAAATTATGACCCAATGACTGCTAGATAAATCATCATGGATATCCCTAAGGTCAAAAAAAATATTTGTCATTCAAGATTAACGAACTTTAAATTTAATATAAATAAAAAGAACAACATCTGAAAACATTATGTACTCTTTTTATTGCGATAGGCAGACGGGCAGACGAGGCAATCATGGTAGTCAGCGTTGTCCACGAACATAAATAAATTCCGCCCAATTTGTGCTGCGACTCTGCGCCGGTTCTGCGCTCTGATTGGCCGACTAATGAACATTGATTTGTTGTTACTTTGATTGATTGAATTGCTATTACTTTAGTGACAAATGACAAATCACTGACCAGTTTCGGAATTGTATGGCTCACATTAAGTACTACTCTATCTAGTTATATGTTCGATGGCCAGTAATTACACTGCCTGTCTTGCCCTTCTCTCCAAAGCACAGCAAAGCTGTTTTACGGGAGAAATAATCAGGACGGTGGTACCCAAACAGACGAGAGCGCTCATATAAGTAGAAGTTAAATTAAAACATGATTTATTAGTTAATTATACCTACATCGATTTTATATTTCATCGAAGAGGTACTAAACATGCAGTATTTACAAAACGCATTAAAGGTTTCTCGTAAAATTGAATAATAATAATAATAATTTTTCGTTAAGCGATCACCGACATGTCGATACACATGTAAACTGCGTTACCTTGCAATTATTTTCAAGTAATAAGCATGAAATATACAGACGAGGGCAAAAGAGCTGTGTAACCGATTACAAAACGTATGCGAATTGTAATAGTGATGTAATTGACTGTGTGGGCTCTCGAGAGAGCGGCAATGATTCACCGAGTTGCGTGTTGCGTTCATTTCACCGATGATTAGTGTCGCCATATTTCTGAATATTGTATGCACAACAGTTTAAGGATTTTTTAATACAAAGAGAAAGGTAAGCAACCCTTTCGACCTGTCTTGCGATCGGTCGAAAAGAAAAAAGTAAATAAATCGACAGCCGAAAACATTTTTTTTTATTGAGTTTCCGCTTTTAGACGAGCACTAAGAATCAATACATTTTATCAGTGTACATAAATATTGTATATGGAAGGCTTCACTAGGCGCATCAGTTCCGGAATAACCAAAAGCGCATGCATGTTTTTTCAATCTTCCAATGAACGTCATAACTATTAAAAACTAACAGAACATCGGGAATGATAAGATTCACATATACAGGCTGTTCAAAATCGCCAAGATTATAAAGTAACAATAATTAAAATATGCGAAAGCTGTATAATATCTTAAAGTTTTATTATCATCTGTGTTCAGGGGCAGACCGAGAATTAGGGGCTTGGGCTTTTTGTGAGGCATTCCCAATTAATGAAACGAATAACCATTTAGAATTATGTAAAAACATAAATTGTGTAAAAACATGAGACAAGTGAGTCAATGAAATATTTGTTATTTCAATTTATACTATAGGCTGGGAACTCGTATCGATGTCGAAATCCCGAGCTGGTGTACAAACAGCCCCTAAATAGTTTTGTTTGATAACGTCATCACATAAAAAAATAATTTATACTATCCCAATAATTTGTTACGTCCGGTGAGTGCCGATAGTGTGGCTGACCCACACAGAAGGTTGTTTAGCTGAGCTCGAAACTTAATTGTGTAGTCATCGTCTGTTGGGTAAATTATTGCTTCTAATGTATAGAAAGCGAGCATATCGTTTGATTTAATTATTCGCGTTATTAATTGGTAGAGCTTGGTATTGTCGCTGTCAGTGCGACTTGCAGCCATGACTGTAACTGTCTTTATATCTATAAGTAGCAGTGATTATTCTACAGCAATTTGATACAGATTCTTTTTTATTGCATAGGAGGGCAAACGAGCAGTCGAAGCCTTTTGGCGACAGACTGTCGACGCCCATACACATCCGCACAGCGACAGCCAGAGATTGAGCAGCCTTCCCTCCTTTTCCCTAAAATGGACCACCGGAATCTCACAAACCGCACGAATCGCGACAGCATAGCAGTAAAATTACGTCGGTATTATGTGAGTGAGAGGCACCACCCCGATCGTGTCGGCCGAATTTGGCAGCATGGCACTACCTCTTAAAAATGCTATGACTACTAATATATGTACTAATCTCTAATGTTTACGCGTGTGATATTACGCGTAAATTATAATAAAATATCGGGCATGTTAAAACCTTAATAAATCTGATCACATTAATAAAATTCACCAGTGTAGCGCTACACTGAGTAGCGCTACACTGGTGAATTTTATTTAACATAGGCTGCACTAAAAGTATCGGGAATGGAATATTTCCACTGTTCCTGTCATATTAAAATCTTTTAAATTGAAAACTCCTTGGTTTTAAAAATCGAATACCATTTATTTATTTAAAAAAAGATTCTCGGTCTTGTCACAAGGTCGTGTCATAGAGGGGCGAAGCCACGCTCCTTGGGGTTTCCCGCCATTTCTCCGTATTACAGACCGAATATTGTATTTTGTATGGCTAATAGCGTAGTAGCTAATTCCTTTAAATGAAAAGAAAAATCAAGGTCGTGTCAAACTTGTTTAGTCGTTGAGAAAATGGAATTGACTCGAGAAAATTCTAGAGCGATGATTTATTATGACTTTCGAAGTGGTTTAACACAAAAACAGTGTGTTGACCGCTCAGATGAAGTAAAAAAAGGTAGATGACGCACGGCCTTTGCTAATACTGAAGCCACAAAACTCAGCTCCTTCATGTAAATACACGCGTTCACGCACACAGATACACCAAAACTAAGCTCATTTTTGTTAGTATCTTACGAGTCGTCGTGCAGTAAGTTTGCCAAAAAAATACCGTTGTTACACACAACGGTATTAAATGATGTAAAAACAATACAAAAGTGACCAAAGAGTCTAAAAAAATATCGTTTCACACATAAATTAACACAAGACTATATTCTTTTAAGATATTTTAACACTATTTTGAGGTTAATCAACATAAATAATATTATTGCCCCGAAATGACGTATTGGGAGAGTGTTGCCAGAAGTTAGTATTTCTAATAGCCCAATAGTGGGTAAGTCAATTGCAGGCAAAGCCATAGCAAACTAATTAAGTACAGAGGTGACATAATTATTATTTTATTATTTGATCGCTATATGACTGAATCGAAATGACCTCGTATAACCTATGGTGTATTTTTTTGGGACTCACGTACCCACAGCGGTACTATCTATTTAATTATTTATAAATTTAAAGATTTACCATTTAATAAATTAAAAAAAAATGTAACAGTGTGGCTTGCAGAGAAATGTTTTTATAATTTAAATGTTTTTTTTTATGGAAAACGACATATTATGTATTTAATTTAAATTGTGTATTGATAAAATGTGACTTTCTAATTACTATTATAATCAATTATTTTGAAACTGTTATTCTCTGACAATGATTTTAATGACATGTTGTATTTATCAAGTTTATTTACACAGTTTATAAGTGATCCTACACGCCTCCTACATATTCGTAATATTATTGTATTTTATAAAAATGTTCACTGTCGCATTCACTTATTACCTATTTTTATTAATATACAATTTTAAGGGATATTTTAATAAATGGCAACCCTTCATTCACTCACACATACTTAAAAAAGTGGCTTCACTTTCTTGTTCCAAGTGCGCTATCTACCTTTTTTTACTTCATCTGAGGTTGACCGGATGATTTCTGCATTTGGTGATGAAGCCCCAACCAAAACCACAATTTATGAATATGGTTTGCTGAATTTCATCGTGGACGTGTCAAGCTCAGTGATGATCTCCGTCAAGGTCGTCCAAAAATTGCAGTCACCCAAGAAAATGTTGATGCTGTGCGTAAGCTGATTTAGGAAGATCGACATGTGACATACCGCGAAATTCAGGCAACTTTAGACATTGGCATGAGTCAAATACAAACTAGACAAATCTTCCATGAACAATTAGGTGTAAAAAAGTTGTTTTCCCGATGGATATCCTATTATGATATGCATTTGCTCTGTGAAGAGCAAAAAGCGGCTCGCCTTACTTGGTGCATTAGAACTCTCGAAAGATTCCACGCAGGATCCTCAAATGCTGTATACAACATCGTATCAGGTGACGAATCCTGGATATATGCGTACGAACCCGAAACAAAAAACCAGTCACGAGTTTGGGTGTTCGAAAATGAGTTAAAGCCAACAAAAATTGTTCGTTCACGGAGTGTTGCAAAAAAATGGTGGCCACGTTTGTCTCCAAAACCGGTCATGTTGCGACTATTCCTCTTGAAGGACAAAGAACGGTTATTGCAGAATGGTATGCTAGCATTTGTTTGCCACAGGTCGTTTCTGAACTCCGTAAAGAGAACTGCAACCGCCGCATCATCCTCCATCACGACAATGCGAGTTCTCACACCGCGCACAGAACAAAAGAGTTTTTAGAGCAAGAAAACATAGAATTATAGACCATCCGCCGTACAGCCCCGATGTAAGCCATAATGATTTCTATACTTTCCCTAAAATAAAGAATAAATTGCGTGGTCAGAGTTTTCATCGCCTGAAGCAGCTGTGGACGCCTACAAAACGGCCATTTTGGAGACCCCAACTTCCGAATGGAATGGTTGCTTCAATGATTGGTTCCATCGTATGGAAAAATGTGTCAAATTTCGCGAAGAATACTTCGAAAAGCAATAAATACATTTTTAAATAGTAATGTTGTGTCATTTCCGTGATTCCCGAAATTTTCAGTGCCGCCCTCGTATGCTGTAAATATAAATGTTGCCAGTCAAGCAACAGACTTAAATCTAAGCTACGGGTAACAGCTAGTGCTTTATATGATATTAAGATAACATGGTTATTTTCATAACTAAAATTATTTAAAACGGGATATTTACTATGATTTTCACTTTTATTTGAACAAAGACATTTTTTATGTTAGATAGGCAAACTGGCAAACGTGCCACCTGATGGTAAGTGGCTGACGTCGTCCATGGACATAAACTAGTTTACCTGGAACGAGCCCAGGCAATTCATCTATGTGTTGCCTATCCTGAGACATAAGATGTTAAGTCTCGGTGCCAGTAATTGCACTGCCTGTCTTGCCCTTCTCTCCGAAACACAGCAAAGCTATTTCACGGGAGAAACAAGCAAGATGGTGGTACCCATGCAGCCGGGAGCGCGGCACAGCGCTTACCTTGCACCGGTACATTCGTAGATAATGTCAAAAATATCGAGCTCCGCGTAATAAAAGTGAAAAACATGGAAAATATAATATATATATATATATATATATATATATATATATATATATATATATATATATATATAATATTTTCCATGTTTTTTCCATGTTATATATATATATATATATATATATATATATATATATATATATATTAAATAATTTTAGCTAGTGCTCTATATAAAATGAGAGCATAATGATTCGCATTATGGTGCTGCGACACTGCTGTTTAAAAATGTTTACATACCTTAGTAAACAGGAGTGTGGCAGCACCATTAGTAAAACAAAATGTATTTTATTAAAATCACAGGTTACTTTTTCCTAACGCTCTGCAAAACTAAAAGATTGTTTTTATGTTTTTTGTCTATATGTGTAAAGACATAGATAAAAATCCTTACTAATATTATAAATGCGAAAGTAACTCTGTCTGTCTGTCTGTCTGTCTCTTCTTCACGCCTAAACCGCTGAACAGATTTAGATGAAATTTGGCACCAAGATAGTTTGAAACCCGAGAAAGGACATAGGATAGTTTTTATCCCGGTTATCCCACGGGAACAGGATTTATGTGGGTAAAACCCCGGGACGGTCTATCTTCTGAACCACGAAACGGATTTGGGTGAAATTTTATATGAAGATGCTTTAAAACTTAACGTAGGACATAAAATAGTTGTTATCCTGAAAATCCCACGGGAACGGGAACTATGCGGGTAAAACCCCGGGACTATCTATCTTCTAAGCCACGGAACAGATTTGGGTGAAATTTGATAAAAAGATGCTTTGAAACCTAACGTAGGACATAAAATAGTTGTTATACTGAAAATCCCACGGGAACGGGAACTATGCGGGTAAAACCCTGGGACCGTCTATCTTCTAAACCACGAAACAGATTTGGGTGAAATTTGATGTGAAGATACTTTGAAACTTAAGTTAGGACTTAAAATAGTTTTTATCCTGAAAATCCCACGGGAACGGGAACTATGTGGGTAAAACCCCAGGACTGTCTATCTTCTGAACCACGGCACATATTTGGATGAAATTGGATATGAAGATACTTTGGAACTTAAGTTAGGACTTGAAATAGTTCTTATCCTGGAAATCCCACGGGAACGGTACCTATGCGGGTAAAACCCTGGGACCGTCTATCTTCTAAACCACAAAACAGATTTGGGCGAAATTTGATGTGAAGATACTTTGGAACTTAAGTTAGGGCTTAAAATAGTTTTTATCCTGAAAATCCCACGGGAACGGGAACTATGTGGGTAAAACCCCAGGACTGTCTATCTTCTGAACCACGGCACATACTTAGGTGAAATTTGATATGAATATACTTTGGAACTTAACGTAGAACTTAAAATAGTTTTAATCCTGAAAATCCCACGGGAACGGGACCTTTGCGGGTAAAACCCCGGAACTGACTATATTCTAAACCATGGAATAGATTTGGGTGAAATTTGATATGAAGATACTTTGGAAATTAATGTAGGACTTAAAATAGTCCTTATCCTGAATTCCCATAGGAACGAGAACTATGTGGGTAAAACCCCAGGACTGTCTATCTTCTGAACCACTGAACAGATTTGGGTGAAATTTGATATGAAGATACTTTGGAACTTAACGTAGGACTTAAAATAGTTTTAATCCTGAAAAGCCCACCGGAACGGTACCTATGCGGGTAAAACCCCGGGATTGACTATATCCTAAACCATGGAACAGATTTGGTTGAAATTTGATATGAAGATACTTTGGAACTTAACTTAGGACTTAAAATAGTTCTTATCCTGAAAATCCTACGGTAACGGGAACTATGCGGTTAAAATCCCAGGATTGTCTATCTTCTGAACCACGGAACAGATTTGGTTGAAATTTGATATGAAGATACTTTGGAACTTAACTTAGGACTTAAAATAGTTCTTATCCTGAAAATCCTACGGGAACGGGAACTATGCGGTTAAAACCCCAGGACTGTCTATCTTCTGAACTACGGAACAGATTTGGTTGAAATTTGATGTGAAGATACTTTGGAACTTAACGTAGGACTTAAAATAGTTGCTATCCTGAAAATCCCACGGGAACGGGAGTTGTGCAGCTAAAACGCCGATACTATGTATTTGTTAAACCACTGAACTGATAAATACATATAAAAATGTACTTCTAAATAAAATAAATATATTTTATAAAAACGTACTATCGGGCCCGACAGTGTAAGTTAATAGTATTCTTTAAATTATAATAGGTTGTAAATTGGAACATATTATTTGAAAAATAAGGTTTTAAAAATTACTTCTTACATGCGGACGAAGTCGCGGGTCAAAGCTATGAAATAATATACGGTACTTACATTAAAAAAAATCGGTTGTCTGTAAAGTCAGTTTACTGACGATAGCTGAACGTGACAACGTCATAAGAAAATGGAACGCCTCATAGCGAGGTAACGCCGCATTCGTCATGTTTTTTCGTTCTTGCAGCCGGCTCCATCTAATTATAAGACGTTGTCACGTCAAAAAATTTTTGTCTGTCTGTTTGTTCCAGTTAATCTCTGAAACGGCTAAGCCGATTTTGATGAGGCTTTCACTGGCAGATAGCTGATGTTATAAGGCGTAGCTTTGGCCATAAAAATAATCATCATCAATCCGAACGGCTGTAAATCTAAGTAAACGCGGGTGAAGCTGCGGGCAACAGCTAGTATGACATAAATTTATTTTATAAGTACCTATTTTAAATTCTATTTCATGCGAACAATTATAGCTACATCTTATGTAATGTATAAAAGGGACGGGCTGTTACAGGCACCGAGTGTTTTCATTTTTTCATTTTTCGTCAAAGGTCACACGTGCATGAGTCACCCGAGCACAATAAACCGGCCCCAAGAGGTCGGTTGGTATTTATAGGTGACGTTGACTTATCAAGCGTCTCGTCTATAACAGGTTAGGAACATGAGATGTGATACAAAAATAAATATATACTTCCATAAGTTATTTATTTATTTATAGTAAGGACAACCAATGGTACACAATAAGTTATAAGTTAACAGCTTATAGCAAGTAAATCTAATTCATTACGGCAAAAAAAAAAAAAAAAAACTTACTAAAAATAAGCCTTAGCACTTTAGTTATACAGGTAATAATGGTAAATCGTATTTAATATCTATACATCTATACAGATAAATAAAATTGGAGTGTCTGTTTGTAATATTAAAATAACAGCTTTTTATTTAATGCATATGGATGTATACACGGGACATAATATACCAAAATAGCCTTTTTTACAATTTTTGTCTGTCTGTTCGTCTGTCTGTCTGTCTGTCTATTTGTTCCGGCTAATTTCTGTAACGGCTGGGCTGATTTTGATAGGACTTGCACTGACAGATAGCTGATATTACAAGGAGTAACTTAGGCTATAAATTAATCATCATCAATCCGTGTACGGCTGTAAATCTAAGTTAACGCGGGCGAAGCTGCGGACAACATCTAGTATTGAATAAGATTAGCAAACAAAAATATATTTAAATAATCATACAAACTAATAAACATTCTTCTTTACTTTTACCGATGAAGGACACGTCGTGCCTGATGAGATTAAAAGTCTTTGAAGGTGTTTGAAGTTCATCAACCCACATTGGGCCAGCGCATTGGTGAACTATGGCCCAAAACCATCCCTCCTCGCTTGAATTAGAGGAGGAAACCCTTGCCCAGCTGTGGGACATAAAACGGTTGATATTATTATTCTTTACTTTTACATCCTCCTCCACCATTACACTCCTCAGACCTAAAAATCTGTTCATGAAACTTTAAAAAATATCCGTTTTTAATTTAAAGTTGAGATAATCCTACGTACGCTTTATTTAATACACTAAAATAAAAGGAGAAGAACTCAAAAATTACACATTTAGTACAAATTTCACATTAAAACATGAAGCCTTGTTTCACATTCCGGTGAAAGGCAATATTTGTAGAGGTTTCGTAAACCGAAATAACATTTTTACTAATGCCAGCGTCAATGGCCACCCCACAGACCGTAACGGGAGCTAACGTTATATTCAATTATAATTTTATATCATATCTCGTTAATTAAAAATAAAGTAGAAGCCTCACTGAACGGATTAAAGCATAAAGCTTATCCATAACAACTCTGTAATTGCCTACTTTAATACTAATGTTAAAACATTATCCCAAATATATGTAATATGTTTTTATCTTCGTATCATTATAAAACTTTTCCGTTCCGACATAGGCTGTCAACGTCGAGACTGCGGACCTTCCTTCACCCGCATCTAACCTGGACCGATCGCTGCACGGAGATCGTCGACCAATATCCCATATTGTCTATGATACGATGATTGAAGTAAAAATGTATATTAGTATCTAAATAATTTCACTAAAGATCTGTTTATATCAAATCGTTGCACACCGGTGGGAGGGATGCGCTGTGTATACCACCATCTTGCTTCTTTCTCCCGTGAAACAGCTTTGCTGTGTTTCCGAGAGAAGGCCAAGATAGGTAGTATATTTTCTGGAATATTTACCACAGAAACTTTTAATCTTCTCAAGAGAGGCTCAAAAAAGGCACATGAATGAGTTGCCTTTTTTATCGCAGGAAAATCTTCGGGTAGATCCTGACCCAATGTGGGACTCGCACCTGGGTGTGCCCACCCTAACTAAAACCACTGCGAGCGCCTTCAGCCATTTTTGAGGGTCCCGGATATGCAGGCAACAGACAGGATCACCTCAGCGACAGGCTGGCCCCGGCGAAGGCCAGACTGCTCCTCGTAAGGGGGGACTGCCCGGCCGCTACTAAGCAGTCCCCCCTTACGAGTCCACAACGTCGTGCCATTCAGGCCCAGGTTCCCATCCTTAGCCCGACTCGAACACAGGGGCGTTACTGGAGGCGCATTAAGTAGCGCCTCCTACGCACCCTAAAAAGAAGCGCCCGGAACTTCGCCCGTGTTAGCTTAGATTAACAGCCGTGTGCCGACGATGATTATTTTTATATTATGTCACTTAGTAATAATGTAGTATTATAGCTACTGGAAATTATTTTTATATTGTGTAGCATTAAACTAGCATTTTTTTTCGTATAATATGTAGTATTCGAAGATTTCCTTTATTTCAAACGTTATCTCTGCAATATAAGTATAGATTATGAAAACGTTTATCGATTGTAACTAAGCGAAGCGAGATGAAAACGGTACAGACGGTGGGCCAGACGAATGCATTGACAGGGCGAGAAAGGGGGTACGAGACGGCGCGCGGGCGGGGGGAACGTTGCGTCATAGTACCGCATCCGGGTTGTCGGCCGCAGCGGGCCGCACGCGCGGACACCATTGTCCGAAATGCCTGCAGGTTGAAGTATGAACATGTTTTATTTGTTGACATTATCATAAACTAGCTGTTTCCCGCGGTTTCATACGCCTAAGTTGAAAACCGAAAAATAATCTCCACAATGGCTTTCCTTTCTGGAAAAAATGCAAAAAGAATGTATCAAATCCGTCTTGTTAGTTTCAAAGATTGCATTTAAATATACAAATTCTATAGCTGTATTATATAAGTATAGCTATACAATATTTATTTAATATTATATAGGACGCGCCTGTGTGGCGCACACATTATTTTAAAGCTATCTTTGCTTTCCAAAAATAAGGGTTGCTTAAGTTAATAGGAACATTTTATATGGTTTGTCTGCGGATTTACTCATCTCTAATAAAATAAAAAAGTATTCAACGCTTTAATTAAAATTCTATCATATTTATGTATTTTATTACATATATTCTATTCTAAAATATAGCTAATATTTTATAAGAAAATAACAAATATTAAAAGTATCCCCATATTTATTTTTCTCAAACATATATGAAAATAGTCTATATTTTAAAATATCTTTTACAAGCAACTTTATTTTCAATGTTTATTTTAACCGACACAATCATTGATACAATGTAATTTTTTCAACAAGCTAAGTCTTTCCATTTTCCTGTTACAACAAGATTTAAATGATCATTACGTACATTTATAACACATGTGTATTCTTTACTAACATCTTAAGGGGAAAGATTTGATTGTTTGTTTATTTGTTTGCATTGAATAGGCTCCGAAATTACTGGACCGTTAAGAAAAAAAAACAACTTATAGAAAGCCACATTACCAGCGAGTAACATGAGCTATAAAAATTATACCCGGACGGACCGTAAGTATAAAAAATATTAAAAAACTATATCACTTCTTGTTTTTAAATTTCCACATGTAACGATTAAAAAGGTTGTACTATTTTCATGACCATTGGACCATAAATTAAAAATGGGCTGTCCTTCTGTAATCGGAGGTATTATTAAAGAGTAAATAAATTCTCAAAAAAAATTGTTAGGGAAAAAATACAATGCTTTAATACCTGGTGCCTTTCCTCAATAAATACTAGAACCATTTATTTTATTGGCAACTTAACTGATAAAATAACATTATTATATACTAGCTGTTGCCCGCAGCATTTACAACCGTATCCTGATTGATGATGATTATTTCTATAGTCTATGTCACTCAGTGTCAATGTATCATTTTAATGATGAAAGAGTTTAAAATCGGTCGAGTAGTTTTTAAGTTGATTCGTAACAAACAAACAAAAAACCAAATTTTTCCCTTTACATACATACATACATACATACATGAATTTAGTTTTAATTTTCTGATTGTTATGACAGACAGGAACGCGATTGACTGGCGGTCTATTCATTATATTGGCTCTCTCAGGGTTCACCACAAGTTAATTGATAAAAATGTATCTGTTCTGAAATAGCCGTGTAAATAAAAAAGACCGGGTGGTCGCCTCTCGCTCACATAACACCGGCGTCAAGTGACAGCTATGCTGTCGCGTTTCGTGCGGTTTGTGAGTTTTCGGTGACCCATTGGGGGATAGGGAAAAGGAGATCAACGCATCTGTATAACTTTTGGTAGTGCGGATGTCTATGGGCGTCGGTCATAAGGCTGCTCGGTTGCCTCCTTATGACATTAAAAAAGCCTATTAACATTATAAATCGTTGATAGTAACGAAAATATATAAACGTTTTATATGCGAGTAATTTACAACACGCTTGGCCATAAAGCATAAACAACAGCTACACTATAAAAGCTTAGAAATAACTCCGGCGGGCGTCGCGTCGTAGTTTCCCGCGCTTTTTCTCTCAATATCTCTTATACTGTGCTTATACCTCTCGATACGAGAGCCACACGAGAGCTGAGACTGTTGCTAAGCTAACTTGCTGTAATGTAATCGGAAATTGTCCGGATTCTAGGTCATTCTGCCGCCATTTTGCGCCTCGCAATCATAAATGTATAAAGTAAACGATTCTATGTCTATGCAATTATATCATGGCAGTTATATTAAAATTTTGAGTAAGTCAATAGACAATATACTTACTTTTCTAAATTTTAACATTTATTTTTATTGGGTACTACCTATACTAGATTTGTAGGCAGCTTCGACCGGTCTTAGGTTTTAACATTTATTTAGGGAGGATTGTTAGCAATGAATGGACGCTGATGACGATGATAATGATGAATAAGTGTTTGTTTGCTAATTTATCTAATGTTTTTAGCCCCTGGTTGTCAATAATAATATTGTTAGATAGATTTATACTAATCAATCAATTGAATTCCGAACTATATTTTGAAAAGGCCTTTTTATTTTTGGTTTTTTAACAGTTGTTAGGATATTTACACTATTATTGAATAGTTCAACCTTATATTTAAGTGTATTCACATGTAATGATAGATAAACATAGCATGCTTGACTTGTACGGGTGAGAACTCAGACCTAAGATTGAGACATAATTATAGTTTTATTAATTAAATAAAATAAACCTTGGCATGAAATTGTTAGATTTGTTGTGCTTGTAGTTTACATATTAGTAAATGTAAATGACGATTCTCAGAAATATTAGGTACCCTAATATTTCTGAGAATTGTCATTTACATGGATAATAGATCATCTTAATATTAGCCATTCATATCCTTCCAACTCTCAGGAGAACCCTATTAGAAGTTCTATAATAAAATATGAGTATACGCTAGTATATCTGGCTGACCCCACCATGGTGAAGGCCTTGACGTGGCGGTGGAGCTCAGTAGCCTAGGGTGATCCCAGCACCTTGGGCGAAGCTAATAGAGCCAAGGGTTCTTTATACCCCTCTTATAATAAGAGGGGGACAAAAGGCGGCATTGGTGGCACTCGCCGGGTTTTAGTGGTTAGAGCTGCGTCCAGCGTTACCAACTTTTCGGGCGCAGCGAATCCCACATACACGCGTGGGGAGACCCACTCCCCCGCGGGATGCCTCAGAGCATTTCCCGGCATTAAAGAAAAAAAAAACAAAAAAAGCATATCTGGTTGAAGAAACTTGCCATTGTCACATAATTAAAAGTGAGTTAATAAATAAATAAAAAGTCTATACATTGGGGTTAAGCTAAAATATGAGGACTAATAAAGCACCGGTAACAATCACCTATTGCGCCGGCGTTATCCAAAAGATACAGATAAGTGGTAACAGATTTAAACAGCGATAACTAGATAACAGTTGTCAATTTGATATCTTGTTTGGATAATTTTGATTTAATAATTACATTTCCGTTTATGATCGTAACATCGTAAAATAAGAATAACCTAAGTTACTATTATAATAATTAGGTATACACCTTGTATACCTTAATAATGACTTTATTTATATAATATCACCCGGTGTCAGTTTGCCGTCGACTTTTGGGACAGCCTGTTATTGGATGACAGAAATAATGTGGCCAAATGACAATAGTAAATGCTCAAAGTCGCCTAAGAGCATAATAATATGCTTGTTTATTAAAGTTCTCTTTTTATCTTATTCGAAGTAATTCAGGCATTTTTTTGTCCATTTCGAGACTCATTAATTTGTTGCATGTTTTGTAAGTCTTAGCGCCCGTAATTAGATTGCCTATCCTGTTGTCTCCCAGATACTGACTCTATATTACTTATTATTTTTTCCATAACACAACTCCAAAATGTTTTATGTAAGAATAAAATTTTTAATAAAAATGACCAGGAAGGATCTAAGCAGACTTGTAACATTTTCTTTTTTTTTTTATAAAACTTTTTTTGCTGTAAAATTTAATCCTATGTTTGTTTTGTTTTTAAACTGGCGTGCTGATAATGACATCGAAAATATGTAAGCAGTTAATATGTGTTCAGCGGTGCGTGCGACTCGAAAAATATTTATACTTGTTGCTAAGGAAATGTTCAAGAATACATTTAAATGTTAATAAACACTTACTCGGCATAGCAGAAGTTTTATACTCTGTAAACGTTATAATATTATTGGCTGAGTATAATTGTTGTTGTTGTACTTGTCGAGCATTTTGTTGAGAAAAAAATATAGAAGTCTTTGCGTTTACTTTAATAGGCCGCCTAATTAAGATTTATGATATTAGCACACCTTCCTACAGTTTATTTGGTAAAATAGCAGTAGACGGCATTAACTTTTATACTCTGTAAACGTCATAAAATAAACGGCTCCGTAAAATTGTTGTTTCTATCAAGTGTATTCATTGAAATAATTCACACATCAGGTTCAAATATGTTTTTTTCTAGGCAACTAGCAAGTGCATTAAACAAAGATAATTAGCTCTGAATTTTAGTAACCGTTCTCTTAGCTCTACCATTCTTTAGCTCTAGGCTTCTAGCCTGTATCCTACAAAGATAGCTAGCTATCATACTGTGTATGTACACATTTAGTAAATATTTGATTAGCTATCTCTGCGGTATATAATATTTTATGTTATTAGGGCGGGTAACTGATATAAGAACTTTCTTTTGTACGTGAAATCTATAAGCATCCTGTACGTGTGTGTACTGTGTGTGTGTGCGTCATATCGCAATTGAAGGCGATCGGAGATAACCGCGCGGCCGCATGGTGACGGCATCATACATCCTGCTGGCACACTTGATGCTGTCCGTGATTCATGAATGCTTTAAGGCCCACCTCGGCCTAGGTATCTTTGTTGTAATTACTGTATGAGCTGTACTCGCGTGTTTGTTTGTCATGTTGAAAATATTTTCTTGTGGCATAATTTTATATGGTACTATTTTTTAATACAGAAAAAATTTGGGTCAAGAAGATCATTTACCTACACTTACTGATGTAAGTTTAGGTAAATGTACCTGGTGTTTTTTTTTAAACCAATGCCGCCTTTCGTGAGGTGCCCAGGTTGAGCTAACAGGGCACCTCGACGGCTAGTCACTCCCGCAAGGGACCGACGCCACCTCCACAGAAGGGTTGTTCCGCACCACAGAACAACCAACGTCGGGACAGTACAATGGGGTGCAGTTCGCTTTCGCCAGTTTTTTGTTTTTATTTTTTGTTTATAAGAAGTGGTACAAAGAGCAGCCCCCTCGGTTCAATTTGCTTCGCCCAAGGTGCTGGGTTCACCTTAGGCTACTGAGTCCCACCGCCACGACAAGGCTTGAACCATAGTGAGGATGATTATTTGATCCCGTTTTAATGTTTGGGTAATAAGATTGAAAATGTTTACCTGAGACTTGAGAGAGACTAATTTTGGACCCAATAGATAGTCCTCTAGGGGCTCTAGATCTTTTTTAAAGTGATCTAGGTACATATGTAAGAGGCGGACATCGTCTGATCAGGCCACCACAAATAGTTTCATTAAAATGTGATCAACAGATTTTTTTAGTTTTCCATACCCAAAAAGCGAACCTCCTGTTACTAAAAAACCGCTGTCCAGCAATTTGACTCTTCGTAAGCGAGTGCAGTTCGCTTTCGCCAGTTTTTTGTTTTTATTTTTTGTTTATATGGCCAGTGGAGTGGTACTTCGACCGCAGAGCAATAACGTTCCGGCGCGATGGACGATGTAATCAGGGTCCAGAGCATCTCGGACGAACCGCTTTTAGGATTTCGCTAAGATTAAATCTAAATAATATATTGTTTTCTAAAGTTTACGCGAATTTCACTCATTATAATGGTCCTCCCGTGACCATGGTTGCTGTATAGTATCCGAAACGTCGGGCTTGTAAAAATCTTAATAAACCGCGATAAAATCCGTAAAAAAGTGTTTCATTATAATCTAAATAATAATTGTTACTCTGCAACTTTTATTAAATTATTACCTATATGGAATAATAATAACTTTATTAGTGCACCAAATGAAATATGACAGAATATTGGTATGGATTTGCGTGTATTGATTGAATAGTGCATTTTCGCGAACCGGTTACCGAAAGTTGCTCGGGCGCATAACGGTGGTCGCCGTCGCCCGTGGGAAGAGCGAGAAGTTCCGCCTGTGCCACTTCACTTGCCTTTCACCGCGCAAGGTCGCACCGCGGCCGAGAAACTTTCTTTTATATAACCGGCCGGAATGCGACACCCGAATTTATGGATGACGTCACACGTGATTCAACATGTCCGTTCAGTAACTAGTAGTTTTCTTTTGTATAGTCTGTGCAGATAATTTTGTCATGTTGTCACACTTGTATTTGTTTTGTTAAGATTTTTGAATATGGAGTTTTGGGTGTTCTTTTTAACCGACTTCAAAAAAAGAGGAGGTTCTCAATTCGTCTGTATGTTTTTTTTGTATGTATGTGACACGATATCTCCGCCGTTTGTGAATGGATTTCGATGGTTATTTTTTTGTTTGGAAGCTGGTGCTTCTAATTTGGTCCCATATTAATTTTATTAAGATCTGACAAGCCGTTTTTTAGTTATTTCCAATAATGCCTATTTGGTTGGTTCCTTTTACCTCTACGATATGCTGATGTGCTCATTTTATTACTTGTCGATGTAACAATTGTATAGGATGCTTTGGTAGCACACCATAATATTTCGCGGTCATCGTAATCATCATCATCATAGTCCTTTATCCGTCCACTGCTGAACATAGGCCTCCTTCAATGAACGCCAAGACGACGAATTTCGGAATCACTAAAACTTAAGAAATAAAATCATTTTACACAAATTAAAACCGACTTCAAAAATACTAAACTAAAAAGTAATAAAATAACTGTGTTTCTTTAATTTTTGTGCTTACAACTTATAATCAACTTAATATTCTACTAATGTACAAACTTTGCGTTTACCACGTCATTATAGTAACTTTTGGAGTCGGTGTCGTATTTGTTGCTGTATGTACCCTACCTACCTACCTTGGCTGTCACCGATTCCAAAAGAAACTATAAGGACGTGGTAAACGCAAAGTTTGTACATTAGTAGAAGATTAAGTTGATTATAAGTTGTAAGCACAAAAATTAAAGAAACGAAAGGAAAATTAGGCCAGCGCATCGGTGAACTATGGCCCAAAGTCCTCCAAGCCTGATTTCGAGGAGGAGAGCCGTGCCCAGTAGTAGGAAATATAAGGGTTGATATTATTTTTATTATATGTAATGTATACTAGTGGCACCGAAATCGGTCCAGCCGTCTAGGAGGAGTTCAGTGACATACACACACACACATATATAATATATATATATATATATATATATATATATATATATATATATATATATATATATATTAAGAATTATCAAATCCTATCACATGATACTCTATTTGTTTTAGATTTTTAGCTAAATATGATAATCCCACATAAAAATATGTGATACAAGTAGGTACGGTCAAATTATTATCATAAAAAAACATAAACTCAACGACAACGACACATTAATAAAAAAAATAGGCCAAAATGCAAAGCCATTGCAGCTGTATGTTTGTAGCCAAGATAATTGTACCTAATGTAACCGAGCTATGAATGTCTATGACCGCAGCTTGAGGGCTGAGGTAGTGCCTTGTTTTGGCGCCTCGGAGTGATTCACCGCTACTTCGACATGTTCGGACATGCTCACAGGATTACAATAACAATACGTTTGTAAGCTTTATAATTTTGTGAGATATAGAAAGCATGGATTTTTCGTACAATCAATTTTAAATGTTATTAAAATCTATTATATTACTACTACTATTGAATAACAATTGATAAACTTAAGTCTTTATGCTTGTTCCCCACCATGGTTCAGGCCTTGTCGTGGCGGTTGGGAGGGGTTGCTCTGTGGTGCGGGAAAACCCCTCTGTGGAGGTGTGTGGCCATCACTAGCCATCGAGATGTTTTTTTCAAAAGATCCGGGGCACCTCTCCAAAGGCGGCATTGGTGGCACTCGCCGGGTTTTAGTGGGTAGAGCTGCGTCCACTTACCAGGTAACAGCTTTCGGGCGCAGCGAGTCCGACATATCCACTTGGGCAGACCCACTCCCCCGCGGGATGCTTCAGAGCATTTCACGGCGTAAAAGAAAAAAAAAGTCTTTAAGCTTCACTCATTATAATGAAACAATTTTTTTCGGGGTTTATTAAGGTTTTTTCATGTCTGACTTGGGTATGTACTCCCGTGACTGTAAAGTATTCGTCGGGCCTGTGCAAACCTTAACAAACTGCGATAAAATCCGTAAAAGTAGGTACTTATTATTTCATTCATTCATTTAAATTAATAGGAATAGAACAACAAGCTTTACTGTGTTTCGGAGGGAATAATATAAATAATAATAATAATATAGCATTTTATTCAAATCTATCAGCTTGACCTAATAACAAAATTCTAAATCACTTAAACTTAAACTATTCTATTATTTGTTGTTTTTTTATTTTCTGTAGATCTGGTTGCCAATCGGCAAAGGCCTCCTCCAACCTTTTCCATTCGGATCGTTCCTGAGCTACTCTATTCCACGCTGTTCCTGCCACTTCTCTGATATCATCATCCCATCTTTTCTGCGGTCTGCCTCTTTTCCTTTTTCCATCCCTGGGATACCAACTTGTCACTCTTTTGCTCCATTTGTCCTCACCTCTTGTTATATGACCTGCCCATCTCCATTTGAGTCTTTTAATTTTCTGTACTACATCTATGGTTTTTGTTGTATTCCTGATGACTCGATTTTCCAATCTATGTGATCTCTTAACATTCAGCATGCTCCTCTCCATAGCGTATTGACAAGTTGCCAATCTGTTAGTCATTTCCTGAGTTAAAGTTCATGATTGGTAGCCATACATAAGGACGGGTAGTATGCAGGTGTTAAATAGCTTGCCTTTAATTTTTATATGAAGTTGTTTGTCTTTCATAGCCTCTTTTAAGCTCCAGTATCTTTTCCAGCTGTTCGTAATTCTTCTCTTTACTTCCTCGCGCATTGGGTCTTTTTGGGTTATTAGTTGTCCCAAATAGATATTATATTCATCGGTGTAATTGATTTCAGTGCTTCTTATTCGTATCGTGGGTTTCTTTCCATTCGTCATCAGTCTAGTCTTTTCCGGGTTGAGTTTCGATCCCGCTCTCTCGCTCTGTATCGCTAGATCTTCTATCATTTCCTTGATAGCTTCAGGTGTTTTAGCGAATAGCACTATGTCATCTGCGAATCGTAGATGCCTCAGTAATGTACCGTCTATATTGATCCCGAATTTTTCCCAATTGATTTTTCTGAAGATTGATTCTAGCACAGCCGAGAACAATTTTGGAGACTGGGGGTCTCCCTGTCTAACACCTTTATCTATTCTAAAGGCCTGGCTTTTATTTTCTAACTGGATTCTGGCTGTACTATTGCTATACACGTTTTTTATTAATCTAATGTATTTAGGTTCAATCCCTTGTTCCACTAATGCGTCCCATATGTTTTTGTGTATGAGAGAGTCGAACGCTTTGCTGTAGTCGATAAAAGCAATATAGTACGTAAGCTGGTATTCTTTATATTTCTCTACAACTTGACGAACTACATGTATGTGGTCTATCACCGAGTAATTCTTACGAAATCCTGCCTGCTCAATAGGCTGGTGTTCGTCTAGTGTTCTTTCAATCCGTTTCAAAATTATTTTAGCGAAGATTTTGTATATGTTTGACATGAGACTGATGGGGCGATACTTTCCGATTTTATGTTTATCTCCTTTCTTATACAAGAGTATTATATTAGACTCTGTCCAATGCTGGGGAATTATTTCAGTGTTTATGATTTTATTAAACATATCAGTATTAACACATCTTTTCGGAAAATATGTGTTTCGGAGGGAATAGGCAACACATAAATGAGTTGCTTGGGCTCGTTCCAGGTAAACTAATTTATGTTCATGGGTGACGTCGACCACTTACTATGAGGTGGCACGTTTGCCAGTTTGCCTATCCAACTAACATAAAAAAAAAAACATTCGGAGCTTTTTCATTAAAAATATGAAAGTCAGACTAGATATTTATTTCGTAGGTATAAGTAAAAACACTTTATAAACAAGGAATATAAGTCAAAAAAAGCGATAAATAAAGCCTACACAGTATCGTTGATCATCAAAGTATTTAAGGATCTCAAATAAAATGGTTCTCTTCTCCTTCCTTGTTGAAGGAACGAATCAAATTCGATAATTGAAAATTGGGATTAAATGAGATACGTTGTGAATTCTATGTTTTCTTCTGTATTTCTTAAGATTTAACTTTTTTATTCAAATTTTAAATCTATGTAATATACATAATATTATATATGAGCTGTTCTATAGATTGACTCATCACGATATCTCAGGAACTATAAGACCAGGTAGGAATATTACTTTTGCCATGTAGAGGTCAGCTAAGAACGGTTTATTGTTTATTTTGACAGAACGAAGTCTGTGCGGGCTAGTACTAGTAATAAATAAAAAGAATATATATATGTAATGGGGTCCCTGAAAGACATTTGTACAAAATAGGTAACACTCTCTAATCCTTAAGTAATAGGAGCTTGATTAAAAAAATATGTATTTCGAGTAGAATTAGGTATTTGGCAATTTCGGAATTATTAATTAGTATGAACATACTAGGAACTATTTTTGCTACCAGATAATAAAAAGCGCTCATTTATATATCACTGGTAATAAAAGACACCGCGCCGGCTACAACTTCTAATGTAACACACCACTTAAGTGCTTTTAATAGTCCAACGTATAACTATTGAAATATTTGATAATATCTATACTAATATTATAAATGTAAAAGTAAGTTTGTTTGCTACGCTTTCATGCGAAAACTACCGAGCCGAACATCATGAAACTTTGTACACATATTCTTGGAGGTATTAGAAGTAACATAGGATACTTTTTATAAAAAAAAAACTAAAATCATATCCTGCGCAGACGAACCGGTTTTTACCGATGGGAGGGAAGCGCTGTACCGCGCTCCCGGCTGCATGGGTACCACCATATTGCTTGATTCTCCCTTGAAGCAGCTTTGCTGTGTTTCGGAGAGAAGGGCAAGACAGGCAGTGTAATTACTGGCACAGAGACTTAACATCTTATGTCTCAGGATAGGCAACACATAAATGAGTTGCCTGGGCTCTTTCCAGGTAAACTGGTTTATGTTCATGGGCGACGTTGAACACTTACCACCAGGTGGCACGTTTGCCAGTTTGTCTATCCAACTAACATTTTAAAATAAATCAAAATAAACCGAAGTCGCGGGCGCCAGCACTCATATCTCACTCGTCATTTGTACAATATTTTAATTTTTTTAAGATTTTTGCGTCATTTGGCGAGGTCATTCCTGCAGGGTAGACAAGAAGATCTTAATAGAAAAGTAACAGACAAGCTATACCGGAAATACCTACTGTTGCCTAATCACTATATCTAACCCACCATGGGATTGCACAGAAAAGGCTACAATAAATTATTTTTATAACTAGCATTGTAAAAAAACATATTGCTTTGTGTTTACTAGGCTATTCTGAGAATTGCCCGAAAATTTTATTAAAATCTTCTACACACACCGCTTATGAAAGATAGATTTTTATGTACATGGGTTTTAAGATAAACTTAATAGACAACTAATGAATGAATATGATGCTTAGTATTTTGTTATGTTAATTCGTACATATCTTTTACTTTGACATTTATTTAAATACATGCATGAAATAGCGAATGCCACCTCGATTTAAATATTCCTTTAAGCCTTAATGTTATATATCTTATATGAATATGAAGGCAAACTGTAATATCTGTTATTTATCATTAAAAATAGGATTCTTAATGCTACATACGCCTGTAGAATATTAGAATTACTTATAAGTCATATAAGTGCACTGAACATAGGCATTAGGCGTTTTTCAATTTTAATGAACGCCGCCAGACACAGCATCATCATCATCTCTAGTTAAACAATAGTAGTCTTTGCACAGCATTCAACTTGAAGCGGCTACTATACGGAAAGATCTAAGATCAGGGGCGTAGCTACCGCCGTATCTGCCATACTGCCATATCAATTATACGGGGCCCCCGGGCCACGGTGGCCCCCAACGTGCATAAGCAAAAATTAATAAAAACTTGTCTCTATTCCATTATTCATTATATATTGTCCGTAGAGGCAGAAACTTAGTAAAACTAAAGTCATCATCAGCAATAAATGATTTAATAAATCAGTTTGCCGAAAAAAGGCAAGGAGAGTGTAGACCGTATATTTAATTTGAATTGTTTGTAAAATTTTTGAAAAAGTGACAGTATATGTAATTATGATGCATAAATATTTCTTTTAATTTTATGCAAACATTTTTTCTTTTATGGAGAAATCTTTACCCTTCATTAGGGCCCCCAAACAAATTTTTATACGGGGCTCATGTTCATACAAGTCACGCTACGCCACTGTCTAAGATGATCAACTTAACATCTAAGATTGTTCAGATTGAACACAATCTACCTCTGTACAAAGGTATAAAAATGATACAATATAACTAAAGGTGTATGTAATAAAACATAATAAAAATTTCCAACCTTAATTTCGGTATGATGGAATGGATACCTTTGATGAAATTTAATGTAAGTCTTGTATAACTTTTGTACTAATATCTAGCGCCATCTATTGTTATATTTACTAAAAGCTAGTAACTTAGTACAGTTTATAAGTTTGTAGTAATAATAAGCATGTTACTTAATAGGTTCATAATTATTTTAAATGAAACAAAATCAAGTCCAAAGGCGTCGGTTACAAACAAGCACACAAATTACAAAAATAACATACGTTGTGTTTATTTTTATATCAGTTAATTAATTTTTATTTTTTATTTTGTTCATTTGGAGCGGTTTTGTAAACTAGTGATAGTTTTAAAAAATCTGTTTATTATAATGTGATTGGTTGGCGAAATTCGTGTTGGACTCTGCTTGGTAGATGGGGTTGAAAATTATAGTTGATTGATGGGGCTAGAGGGGCGCAGCCAGGCCAGCTCCTTGGGGTTTCCCGTCGTTTTTCGATTATATTACAGACGAAATATTGATTGCGTCAGACTTGGCAGCATGACCTCTGGTCTTGACCGGTTCCAACATGAACGAAGATAACAAAAAAAAGGGGTCAGGGAGGACCGGCGGGAAGCATCGAGGCACGCGGTTGTTTTTTTAGTTTCCCGTTGACTAATTGTTATTTTGTGTTTTGTTCATTCGGAGCGGCTTCCTATAGTGTTTGTTTTAAAAACTTTGATCTTTATATAATATTGTCATTGATTGGCTAATCTTGTGGAGAGCTGTTCTGGAGTGGTTTTCTATATGTTTTTTTTAACTGAATCTGTGTACATAATATTTATATATTTCATTGTAATGTGATTGGTTGGCGAATATTGTGGTGGAATGTTCTGGATGGATAGAATGGGAAGTGATAGTTGATTGATGGGGGCTAGAGGAATAGAGGGGCGAAGCCGCGCTCCTTGAGATTTCTCGCCGAAATCCAAAGCACAGACAAAATATTGTTATCACGACAGACATGGCAGCATGGCCTCAGATCTTAGACGGTTCCAACAGAAACAAAACTAACGAAAAAAAAAGTAACTACTGTCAAAACTCAAATGTCAATGTAATTTTTGTCAGTTGTGTTAATATAATAATACGAATCATAATAATAAAATGAAATATGCATATTTTAATGTTTGTTTTTTAACGCTAAGTAACTGTATCTAATATATTTTTTAATAATAGTGGATGGTGTCTACTTAAAATGTTTAAGATTAGTAAATAACTAGGTTTAGAATAAGTAAATCGCTTCGAAGTGTCATTTGTGCATAGGTTATAAGTAAAAATTCAAACATGAACCAACAATTTGTGAGTCCTCAGAAAAAGCCAAAGAGCTCCATATTGGAAAATCTTAACAGTAAAACATCAATCACGTACGTATTTCATATGATGAAACAGATTAAATTCTAATGACATCGCAATTTCAAATATAATATTTTACCAACTAATATTTCAGGTGCACAAAAGTTCCAGAAAGTTTATTCGATGCAAAAGCAGCTGAGAAACACTTCAGTAAATTCGGGCGCGTCCAAAAGATTCGATTGTTGCCGAAAAAGCAGATGTGTGTTGTTGAATATAACCAAGTGGTGTCAGCTGAGCGTGCTGTACTCAATGCTGGAGCATATGATGGCTTTATGTTTGATGTGACCAGAACAAAGCCAAGAGTGTAAGTACTGTAAGATCTAAAAGGTTATTTAAATGTTTACAAACAGTATGTTTGTAAACATTTAAGTAACCTTGTTGTAAACAGTATGTTGTTACTTAAATTCATCATCATGGTCAGGTGCCATCCTAATAATATGTTACATTAGCACATATAAATAAATAAAGAAATAAATAAATAAAACTATAACTATAACTATTATATTATGTCTCTATAACCTTCTTAAATAGGTTAAGTTGAAATTTAGCTTATATGATTGTAAACTCATATAGTTGCTAACACTAACTAGCTGTCTGTCTTTTCCATAAGTAAGTTTTTTAATCATTAAGCATATAAGAAGATAGAGTAAGTAATGTAAGCCAAAAGATTCGAAAACTGGTCAGTGATTTGTCACTGATGTCATAGCAATTCAACCAACCAGTGATCTGTATGTACAACTCATCAGCCAATCATCCATCAGTTGGCCAATCATATTGCTGCTGCGACGCTGCGGCGTTTCTGTACAACGGCACAGCTTCACAGCACAAATTAGGCAGAATTTGTTTTCATACAAAACAACAATATTACTGCTCTATGGCGGTTATTTATTTATTAATTTATTAGGGATAAAAAATGTATAAAGTTATATGCTCAATGCTTTATTTTTGCATAATTCTCAGAACTTCAACCATGACTATATTGTAATCATGATGGTTCTGATGATGATGCTGATCAAATTAATGATGGTTTTTGTGAGGTACATATATATGCTGCTAGAATGTTTATACATTATAATGATTGTTCATAGACGCACTAGGAGCAAAAGAGATGATGATCCAGACTGGGTTCCAGATGAGGATGTAGAAGAGGAGTTGTCTGCAATGGGAGGGCTTCCTATATACAGACTGACAAGACAAAAACGTAAGTATTTAGTTAGATTATAAATCTGATAAATTAAGCATGTAAAGTAGGTACCTGGATTGTTAGTCTGTTATCATGTAATGAATTTTTCAAATGAAAGGTATAAAGATATTATCTACAGATGTTTTATTTCACGAAAGTGGGTGAGCCATCCTTGTTTTTGTAAATGTACATGCACATTGTCTGAAGCTCACAGTATGCTGATACTCTCCCTGTAGTTCCTCACACATGAACATACATCTGTATGCATCACAACTACAAGTATGGCCCACCCACTTTCTTGAAAAAAAAAAACTATACCTGGTTTGTGAGGAATATGTATATTAAAGACTGAAAGAATGTTGTCAAAAGCGAACATCAAGTTGTTGAAAGCAAATGTCAATCTCATGTTGATGTTTCTATTATTTTCTATAAGCATAAAGCCACTTGTTTAGAGAGGCTTATTAGACTTATGGTGTTGTTTAAAATAAAACCAATACTTACTTGTAACAAAATGGTAAATATAAGAAGTACAGAATGTTTCCTTCGTTCCTTGGGTAAAAAAAAAGATGGGAGACGTAATATGCATTTTCTTCTGTTATATTAAATAATATAATATCTATGGACGCTTTCACACCACGTCAATCTGGTCCCGTGGTAAGTTCTGGAAGAACTTGTGTTACGGGTACCAGACAACGGAAATATATTTAATACTTTTATACTATACATATTTAATACACATACATGACCCAGGAACACAGAAAATATTAAATCTCTATTCTCTTCGTATTCCAGTATCAGTGTAAGTTGTGAATTCTTTCCTGTTCGTTCCTAATTGTGCCTTGTGCCACCACACTAAGGCTCCATGTAGAATTCTTGGTAGTACTATGGCCTTGTAGATCCAATGAACCACATTTGGTTTCATGCCCCAGGTTCTACCTACCGCTCTCCTGCATTGCACAAGGGCACATTTGGATTTTGTGCAGATCTCTTTAACGTGGGCTTTGTAGTTCAGATTTCTATCTAGGATTACTCCCAGATATTTTATTTCATTGACTACCTCTAGATTTTCGTTATCGATTCTCAATGGAATCATGCTATCAATCTTCCTCTTGTTTGTGAATAACACTAGCTTGGTTTTTGCTGGGTTCAGGTTTAGCCCTTTATCCCTGCACCATCGTAGCGCTGTGTCGATTCCTCGCTTCATGATGTCTCTGGTCACGCTCAGTACTTTACCTGTGACCAGAATTAGACCATCGTCTGAGTACGCCTGTATGTAAATGTGCATGGCGTTTATCTTTGATACTAATTCGTCTATGAGAATGCACCATAGGAGCGGAGACAGGCATCCTCCTTGCGGAAATCCTCTTCTTGCTCGAATGGTGCATGTTGTTCCCGCTAAGTCAGCTTGTATCGAGCGATGTTTTAACATATTAGTTATCCATCCCGTTATCTGTCCAGATATCCCCTCTCTGTTAAGTGCTTCCACAATGGATTGAGCGGTGGCCTTGTCAAAGGCTCCCTCTACATCGAAGAAGCAGCCAAGGGCATATTCTTTGTTCTCTATAGCTCTTTCAATTCTTATTGCCGCGTTGTGTAATGCCATGTCAGTGGATTTCCCTTCCATGTAGGCGTGTTGGTTGGCGTGTAGCGGCATTGAACTCTTTTCTATCCCTGCTCTCATGTGTCTATCTAGTATCTTCTCGAGTGTCTTCAATACAAACGAAGAAAGGCTTATACATCTGAAGGATTTCGCCTCGTGATATGTAACCTTCCCTGGCTTAGGTATGAAGACGGCTTTGACTCTTCTCCAGCTACTGGGGATGTAGTTTGTTGCTAAACTACTCCGGTATATGGTGAGTAGGTCATCTTTGATATACCTAAGGGCAACTTGTAGCATCTTGGGAAAGACGCCATCGGGTCCCGCCGCTTTATACGGTAGGCATGATGAAATGCTCCATGTTAATGCTTCTTCGGTGATAATCAGTTCCGCTTCCGCTTTCGCTTCTGCTAGATTCTCACCGGAGAATAATTAATCAGTGTAAGTTCTCGCCAGTAAAAACAAATTGTATAGAAAGTTACGACAAACTCTGCATTTTCGTTTTAAGTATTGATGTCACAATGAAATTTTATTTTCATTCATTTCTCAAATAAGGTTTTAGTTAATGTTGGTTTTTTTAATATGTCGTAGACAGCAGATGTCACTGAAAAAGTGAAGGCAAAAATATATTAAGTGAATTTGCATAAAGCACATATTACTCTTGGCTGAATTTAGTCTTCTAAATTAAGAAGCAACTTTACAAGCAAAGCTTCTGATCATACTGTCCTTATTTAGTTACTTAGTCAATTACCAGTTAAAGCGCGACAGAGTAGGACGTTCCGTGTACAAGGATGGCTCCAGTATTGTCCAGACACCAAATAATTGGCCTTAGCCTAGGCCCTGGCTGTTGGCTCAAATAAAATAGGAAAAAGAAAGAGAAGAACATCGGTGTGACATTATGAGTGTTTTGTAACCAGCGGACTTCAGAAATGATCTACGAATGGATTCAAGATCGTTTGACATATCTAGGGAATATAAAACAAAACTCTACATCCTCACGCACAGATAGTCACGCAGCAACTGAAGTCAGTAACTAAATGCGATTGCACCTTCCTAAATGCGTTTCTAATTAGGCTTCTAAATGATTCAGTAAGTCAGAAACCATCCTTGCTTCTGAATTTAGAATGCTTGCTTGCCAATTGCAATTTTAATTGGCTAAATTCAGTAACAACTGAATTAAGCCATCTAAATTTAGCCAAGTGTAATAAGCCCTTTAATTTAATTGATCAGGCGCTTGAACATTTAATTCTAAATTCATTACATTTATAGCTATGGAAGTAGAAACACCTCCAAATCCAGTGAGAGAAATTAAGCGTCCAGTTAGAAGACCTCCAATCACTCCAATAGGTTCAAGAACAAAAGCAGTCATGTAAGTTTTAATAGTGTCTGATGATTATTATGTTGTCTAATTATTGTTATGTAGATTATTTTTTTATGTTAGTTGGATAGGCAAACTGGCAAACGTGCCACCTGATGGTAAGTGGTCGACGTCGCCCATGAACATAAACTAGTTTACCTGGAACTTATCTATGTGTTGCCTATTAAGTCTCGGTGCCAGTAATTACACTGCCTGTCTTGCCCTTCTCTCCGAAACATAGCGAAGCTGTTTCACGGGAGAAACAAGCAAGATGGCGGTACCCATGCAGCCGGGAGCGCGGCACAGCGCTTCCCTCCAAACGGTAAAAAAATAACTATGGCAACTCTCTTGAATGCCAGAAGAGAGCATAAGAGTGCATCTTTTACTCTGAACTGAAGGATATAAAGATGTGCTAGAGAGGCACTTGAACTAGAAACTTCCACCTGGGAGTTAATAGCGGCTGAACGTTCGGAATGGAGACAGTCGGCCCAAAATAATGTTTGCGACCTGTGGTTATGGCCTGTTTTCAGCACTCGAAATAACGTTGCTCCCGCGAATTCTGTGCATTAGCGACGTTTTCGAAATACGGCCAGAAAGCCATCGGTATGCATTTGCGTGAACATGTCATCACTGAAGGATTAATGCTCATTGATATTTTTTTCATCCTTAGTTTAATTGAAGTTTGCGTTTTGTGCAGAATGTTATTAATGTTATTATATTGATGTATTTTAGAAAACAACCTGCAAGTAATCGAGATTCGCCAGTGGCCGTAGTGACCGTCCCAACAACTCTGAACACCACCGAAGCTGCGGAACAGCTACACCAATTGAGATCGAAAATATCATTGACTCCAGACGAACAATGGAGAACTTTAGATGCCAGAGATCGGTAAGATTTTAGGTTTATTTTTTTTATAAATTTAAGATACAATTTAGACAATAGTTATAAAATATGCAAGTTTATGTTTGCTGGACACCATCAAGCATATAGCCGGATAGAGTAGTATTGTGAGCCATAAAATTCTGAAACCGGTTAGTGAAAAACATTGACGCAATAACAATTCAACCAACCAGGGATCTGTATATACGTCCCATCAGCCAATCATCCATCAATCTATCAGTAGGCTAATCAGAGCGCAGGATCGGCGCAGCATCGCAGCTCTTTGGCGGAATTTGTGTTCATACAAAACACATGACATTACCGCTCTATTCTGATTATATGCTCGATGCTGGACTCCAAACTTCAATATGATGATGGTGCCCGATGAAGATGATGATAATTATAAGTACTTATGTCATTTCTTTCAAAGAATATTGCGGTCCTGGGGTGGTGCGGGGTCCCGGGTGAAAGTAGGTGGGGCGACCATCGGAACGTGTCCAGACATGTGCCCGGAAAAGGAGAGACTGCATAGACAGGCAGAGCACCAGGTATATCTTTATATATATAATTTTTCTGTGTGTGTGTATGTCACTGAACTCCTCCTAAGCGGCTGGACCGATCTTGATGATTTTTCTTGCGTGTGTTCAAGTGGATTCGAGAATGGTTTAGATTCACAAAAAAAAATATTTTGTACAGGACAACGTCTGTCGGGGCCACTAGTAATTGTATAAAGTACATGTTTCAAAACTATAGTTTTTTTTTTTTTTTTTTTTACTTGGATAAGCAAACTGGCAAACGTGCCACCTGTTGGTAAGTGGTCGACGTCGCCCATGAACATAAACTAGTTTACCTGGAACGAGCCCAGGCAACTCATCTATGTGTTGCCTATCCTGAGACAATATGTTAAGTCTCGGTGCCAGTAATTACACTGCCTGTCTTGCCCTTCTCTCCGAAACACAGCAAAGCTGTTTCATGTGAGAAACAAGCAAGATGGTGGTACCCATGCAGCCGGGAGCGCGGCACAGCGCTTCCCTCCTACCGGTATATGCTTATTAGGCAACCGGAATAATATTAGGACATTTCTAAAATTATAAATCGTAGTAATAAATATAATCCACTTTGTAAAGGTGGAGGGTCAGTTAACAGTTGATGTCGAATGGCAGGCAATCGATTGGTTTCACTTCAATTGTACAAGTGGACTGAAAAATTACATGTTTTTCACTTTTTTATATTTCGACATAAAAATGTTTGGTTCATGGGACTCAAAGGGAAATAAAATGCAATACTCATTAATGAGTATATTTTTTGCCATAGAATAAAAAAAATTATAAATTTATTTCAGACCAAGTCCATATTATATTGTTAGTAATTACAAAATCCTTAAAAAAAACTGTTAGTTGTTTTAATTATATTCTAATTTAAATATCTCCGAGGGCATAATAGTTTGACCAACATAAATTAAAAATTAATTTATGATTGATTAAAACCAAGCTTGTGATTTTTTTGCATTTTTAAGGTGATGACGCTAGAAACAGTGTTGGAGTCAGATGGTGAACTGGAGCCGGCGTGGGCCATCAAGCAGTACAGCCGCAGCTCCGCCGACCAGGAGATGCCCATGTGCTACGAGCTGCGACCACCCCGGGTGCTCATGTACACCGCTGAGCACCTGCGCCAGATTGCTGACACCCAGCGACAGGTAAGTCGCACTTTTGTAATGTGTGACATAATTAAATGGATATAATATATGTATTATATATGGCGAGGGATCGGTCGTCTTGGTATTCTATGAGGGAGGTCATGTTTAACAGTGGAGGGATAGGGGCTGATGACTACTTCAACTGCAGGCTGAGTGCCTGAATGACTGAATGCCAGGAGATTTTAGCCTCTGTCCATGTTGTGCATAGAGCAAATATATGGCGCACATTACTATACTATATCTTTTTATATATAGTGTATATATATATATATATATATATATATATATATATATATATATATGTGTGTGTGTGTGTGTTTATAGTTATGTTATATTATAGTTGTATTATGGTTATAGGCTCGATGTTGACGTGAAAATTATATTTTGGTTATAGTTAATATCATACAAATTTGAGTGTTAATGTTTTCATCTATTCTAGGTAACCTTGGCTGATTGGTTCCATTTCATGTGGGACAGATTTCGTTCGATACGAAAAGACATCACTCAGCAAGCCTTGTGTTGTGCAGGTAAGGATTTCTCATATTAAATGTGACTTATAGTATTTTACGATTTAAGATCGTTATAACCCAAATGATAAAAACCAGCCCAGCGCACTTTGAGGGTTCCAGGAAAGAGAATTTTTATGTATTACTAGCTGTTGCCCGCAGCTTCGCCCGCGTTAAATTTCCAAATTTGAGGGGTGGACCACACTTAACAAAAAAAAAAATAGATGTTGACCGATTCTCAGACCTACCCGGTATCCCCACCATGGTTCAGGCCTTGTCGTGGCGGTGGGGCTCAGTAACCTAGGGCGGTGCACCTTGGGCGAACCTAATTGAGCCGAGGGGGCTCTTTGTACCCCTCTTATAAGAAGAGGGGACAGAAGAGTAGAGGACAAGGGGTGAGGATGGGAACCTCACCCCATTGTACTGTCCCGACGTTGAGAGGGGTTGTCCCGCACCACAGAAAAACCCCTCTGTGGAGGTGACGTCGGTCCCTTGCGGGACTGACTAGCCGTCGAGGTGCCGTTTGTTTTCTAGATCCGGGGCACCTCACCAAAGGCGGCATTGGTGGCACTCGCCGGGTTTTAGTGGGTAGAGCTGCGTCCATTTACCAGCTGTCGGGCGCAGCGAGTCCCACATACCCGCACGGGGAGACCCACTCCCCCGCGGGATGCCTCTGAGCATTTCCCGGCGTAAAAAAAAAAGAAAGACCTACCCGGTATGCACACAAAATTTCATGAGAATCGGTCGAGCCGTTTCGGAGGAGTAAGGTAACTAACATTGTGACACGAGAATTTTATGTATTAGATAACTATAAGTTACGGTTCAGATATTTTCCTTTACTTGTTATGTGAGAATTTCGTGCCAAATTTCGAGATTTATTTACCATGTCAATGCGATGTATTTAATTTTTAATGTCAAACGAACAATGGAGAAAGCATTCTGCTTTATCATTTTGAGTAATGGAATCCTAAAAAAGATCTTAATTTTTCCTTCATAGAGTTTATACAGAGTATTCTGCTTTGTTGTATTGAGTAATGTGTGAGTGAGGAACCCTGAAAAACACAATAATGTTTTCGTACAGATTCTATCCGGCTGGTGGAAATCTGTGCCCGTTTCCACGCTCATTGCGCCGCCCGCCTCGCGGACTTGGAGCACACGCAGTTCGATCAGAAGCTCAACACGGACAATCTTACCAAGTGCCTGCAGACGCTCAAGCACATGTACGCCGACGTCGAACCCCACATGAAACCCAATGAAGCAGAGTTTAGGGGATACATCGCGCTACTTAACTTGGGAGATGCGAATTTTTGGTGGGAGGTATGTAATCTAAAATTATTATGAGCAAAGTGGAATGGTTTATCTGTTTTGTATGTTCTGCTGTTGGGGTCGACGCTTTTTTTATGTCATAAGGAGGCACCCGAGCAGTCGGGAGCCTTATGGTGAGATGTGTTGCCCTCCGTTTACCTATCCCCCCCAATGGGCCACCGGAAACTCACGGCCATGTAAACGTATTACAGTATTATGTCAGTGAGAGGTACCACCCCGGTCGTGCTGGCCCGATTCGGCTGCAAAGCAGCATGGCACTATCTCTTACAGTCTCCTCGAAATCAGTCGAAGATGCTATTAGGTCGTCATTAATGATATTGCCTGAATAAAATATACTCTTAAGTATGGACTAAGAAAAAAGAGCTAATTATACAAATTCAAAATGTTGGACAAAAATCTCTGGATAAAAGGCTATAATATATAGTTCATAAATAAAAATGCTTAACATTATTTTTAATATTTAAAACAAAAAAGTAATTTGGTGTAAATTTAAAGAAATTCTAGTATCGTTATCAGTATCGAACATAAATATTTCGGTTCCTAAACTAGAAAGTTCAATTGGTCATTCGTTAGACCTAAAGTTAACTATTTCTTTTTTCAGATAAAACAACTGCCGCAAGAGATACAAAAGTCGGAATCTATAATTTTTGCTCTCAACGTGTTCACCGCTTTAGACAACAACAACTACGTCAAATTTTTCCGATTGGTTCGCGACAAAGCTACTTACCTACAAGCATGTATTCTGCTACGATATTTCAATGACGTCAGAGCACGGGCTCTCGCTAGAATCGTCAAAGCGTACGCGCCCAGAGGTGGCTATCTATATCCCGCCTACAATATCATGAATAACTTAGCTTTTGAAAATATTGATTCAATGAAATCTTTTATTGACCACTATGGGTTGCGATTTGCTAAAACTCCAGAAGAATTGTCCATAATTTTAGACAGAAATCATTTTATTGAAGACAGCGATCCATTTCCAATGTCGAGAGCAGTCAATTTAATAGAATCCAAAAGGAATATGTCTGTGGGAAATGTTATTTGTGGTGGAAAACTGCCACCTTTTGATTCAGCCAATCATAAACTTTATTCAAGCTTTAATAGTAACGGTAAAATAAAAGAAACCGCTTTACTTGCTGAAGATCTCGGATATAACACAATTAATGATACAAACAAGGATACACAATTATTAAAAGCGGAGTTAATGAAGTTAGCAGGAGGTAATATAAGTTCCAGAGTAGTAGAAAAGGCAATTGAACCACAGAAAACTTTGTTTGATTCAAGTCCTCGAAAAATTCCTAATGTTTTCATAGATCCAGTTAAAGAAAAGAAAGAAGGAAAACAGTTTTCTTTCCAACCAGCGTTACCGATTGCACCAGCGGAAGATCTTAAAAGCGTAAATGAAAATGTTTTTGGAATTAATGTACAGAATTCATTTACCTTTTCTAAACCTCAAGAAATGGGAAAGAATGTATTTTTATCGAAGAATCTGTTTTCAAACAATATTACCGAATCTCAAGCGATAGATAAGAGTAGCGTTTTCGCTAATTCTAATAAATTTATACCAGACGATTTTAAAAACTCGCAAAATCTGTTTAAAACTGCAATACCTGCAAAATCAATCTTCGCTCAAGCTAAAGAAAATAAAACTGAAAGTACCGTCACAAACAGTAAAAATTTATTTTCAAATGTACCGTCAGCAAAGAATGAAATTTTTGGAACTAAAAATATTTTTGCTCAAGCTAGTAATACTGGATTATTTAAATCGCAGGGCACAACAGATATAAACACGAATATATTTTCAAAATCACAAGGAGATACTTCGAAAAATCCTACAGCTATCTTTGGGCGTTTCAAAGAAAGCTCAAATACTAATGGGGAATCGGAACCTAATGCCGTATCACCAGGAACCTTGTTTAAAAGCGTTAATCAGCAACCTTTGGCTACAGCGAAATACACAATATTTCAAAGCAAAAATAGAGCTTCCACAGTTGCTGACAATATTTTTAGTTCCACAAATGTTCCGAAGGCTAAAGTTTATGACTTCGATCAAAAAAGCAACGAATCTTTTGATAAATCGTATATCAGCCAACAAAAGGAAGAGGACGAGAGAATATTACAGGAAAGGGCTCACAAAGCAGAGATGGAGAGGAGTATTGAAATTCAAAGGAAACAAGAAGAAGAAAAACGTAAACAAGAAGAGCAAAAACGTAAACAAGAAGAGCAAAAACGTAAGCAAGAAGAGCAAAAGAGACTTGAAGAACTAAAACGATTGGAAGAAAAACGGGAAAGAGAAAGAAAACAAGAAGAGCTTAAAAAGAAACTAGAAGAAGAAAGATTGGCTGAAGAAAAAAGGAAAGCTGAAGAAAAACGGAAGGCTGAAGAAAAAGAAAAAATATTTAGAGAAAAGGTAGAACATGAGTCAAATGATCTAATAATCGAACTTCAAAATACTATCACTGATGAAACTGTTAGAGCTATTTTAACTGAAGAAATTGAAATAAGAGATAAACTAGTATCATATGCTGAAGAAGTTACTAAAGATATTTCTCATGAATTAATAAATGAAATTTGTAATTCAGAATTAAAGGCAGAAATTTTCAGGACTAACAACCTTATGAAAAAATGGTTCTATGTTTGGAGAAAACATTTTATCAGAAACTATAAAAGACGGAGTCTTTTAGAAGATACACCTGTTTGGTTAACTGATAAAACGCCACAAGAAGAAGCTTCTTATTTAAAGCGACCTATAGAAAGCTCTTCATTGAGAAATATGAATGCTATACATAATGGTTATAAATTTGTTGGAAAACTAAATGAAATACCTCCGCCTTTAAGATTTAATTTAGTTGATATAATCCGTTCGCCATTTCTAAAGCGTATGAAACAAATCCAGTATCCATATGATAAGTGTTTCTTTTGGAAACTGACTATCATCTCTTCAGGTTCATCAAAGTGGATTTATAAAAAGATAAATATTAAACAATGGATTACTAATGCTTTTAGTGATAAAAAGAAATACGATATAAGTAAGAGTTTATTGTATGTTGGAAAAGAATCTTGGAATAATTTAATGGACTTTGCAATATCCATTAGTATGATGAGTAAAGAAGAAAGTTCTTATGGCAGTGAAGCCTTTGAAGGATCTAATGGCATTTTATTGTATGTTACTGATACTAAGGATATTGAAATACTCGAGGAAACAATAAAACACAAATACCCATACCAGATTTTACCGATTGCAATAATTGCTACTGAGCAAGTTTCTAAAAAAATACTGGAGGATGAGTTATGCATGTATAAAAACAAAAATATAATATCCGATTACAAATTGTTCCTCATAGAGCCTACAAATTTGGGAGAATCTCTTAATATGGTGACTAAAAAAGCATTGAAATGGATAGCAAAGAAATATCCGAGGCCTCCACCTCTTGAAATAGATAACTTAAAATCAATCTGTCAACAATATCTTGGCAATGAAATATGGTGTAGATTAAAATATGAAAGTAGAAATTTAAAGGATTTATTAAAATTGATATCCTATTATAACACAGCAGTGGATAAATTAACAGAGGTTATAACAAATGAAGATTTATTTAATTATACCACATTTCCATTAGAATTTAAACAATATTTGAATAATATGTCACCATATCCTAAGCCATATGAATTTATAGGGAGCAATGTTAAAAACTCAGATAATGTATGGGCCATAAAGAAATTTATGGAAAAATTAAGACTTCCAATACCTTCTACTACGTTTGCGCCTTTAACTGGTTGTAATAGAAATGTACAAGAACATGTACAAACTTATTGCCAACAGATTGGATGGTTTGAAAATCCAGAAGAAGTGGCTTGCAAAGTTGTCGCCTTACTACCTGAAGAAGTTGTTATGACTAGAATGCCATATCAAGAATTTAGTGAAAACTATCAACATTATGATATAGTAGATATATTAAATCTAATAGTTTATGAAAAAATTAAAGAATTACATAACTTTGAAAATAGATTTGCTATATACCTCAAACCAGTATTGGAAGATTTTAGAAATTTTTATTGGTTACGTAATATTGATGCATTCTCCATTGAAGACGAAGATCTAAAATACGAAGATGATATAGATTTCTTTATTGAAGCTAAACGGCGTAAAATTGCTATAGATTCAATGGATTACCTCATGTTAGAAGAAAATGATTGTACTATAGTTGACGAGAATATTCAAAAAGTAGAAAGCAATATCAAGGCATATAGTGGATGTGAAGATTCAGTTTTACAGCTTGAACAACAACTAAATGAAGAGAAAAAGAAGTCTGATGCTCTGGAAAACCTATTACTAGCTGCTCTATCTGATGTTTAATATGGCAATGCATGTAATTAGATTCAATGTATTTTTGTAATAAATTATTCTCTATGTTTTTTTATTATTATAATGTAATTTGATTATTTTATCCTTCAATTACTTTACAATATATTGTTATCCTTATTGATTGAAGTCAATAAGGATTAAGGACAACAATATGTCATTTATTAGCTTCCAAAAAACCGTATTTATTTGAAGTATTCTTTTCATATTATTATTTAATAAATTTATGCAAGTTGTACATGTACAATAAATAATGTAAAAACATAAAACATCGGTTCTTGCAGAATTTGATGTTATTTGTTTTTTATACAAGTGTCATTTGTGACAGTTTTCAAGTGACATTGGATTTATATGTGTACAAATTTTTGACTCTTAAAACAAAACTGATCTTGATATAAAGATGAGATAAGCAATACGCTTACAGGTACATGCATAAATAATATACAAAATAAAAAAAAATGTCTAAATGATTCACATAAACACTTAAAACAGTAAACATAAGTACAGCTTGGCAAAAAAGAGTATGACGTGGTGACAGGTGGAACTAAATAATTTACTAAATGGAAACCTATGATGTTGACAATACTTGGCCGACAAATACTAGATTTTGAATAAATTTTAGTGTTTCACATTTATTATTAACGATTTGATTATATTATCTTACTGATTTTCCATATTATGATGAGACTACGTGAAAGACACTAAGTGAAAGTGGCGCCCTCATTTTTTCCATACTCTTTTTTGCCAAGCTGTACATATAATTAAAAAAAATAATTTATATACATGTATATAAAAAAATTAAAGCAACACGAATTAAAATGTTGCTAATTTCTGACATACGCCGATCTGCGTCCTATTCTCAGATGAAGTAAAAAAAGGTAGATGACGCACGGCCTTTGCTATTACTGAAGCCACAAAACTCAGCTCCTTTCATGTAAATACACGCGCTCACGCACACACATGCACCAAACTAAGCTCATTTTTCGTTAGTATCTTATGAGTCGTCGTGTCGTGTCGTGTGAATACAGTTCTGTGTAATTTTATGGTGTAAAAACAATACAAAAGTGACCAAAAAGTCTGAAGAAATATCGTTTTACACATAAATACACACAAGACTATATTTTTTTTAAGATATTATTTTGGTGTCAAAATGGTGTTGTTTTAAGGGGAGAATGGCGGGAAGCATCGGGACGCGCGGTTGTGTTTTTTTGGTTTCCCGTTAAATAATTGTTATTGTGTGTTATGTTATCCTGTCCATTCAGAGTGGTTTTCCATAGTAGGGGCTAAGCCGCGCTCCTTGGGGTTTCCCGCCATTTCTCCGTATTACAGACCGAATAATTGTATTTTGTATGGCTAATAAATACCATAAATCACACTTATTTAGTCGTAAACAACAAGCAGTCATGACGTTTATAAATTTATTTCATGTTGACGAAGCTCACTATTGTCGTGGCAAATCCATAAAACATTACCTTTCCGCAGAACTGAGTATTAATAAAATGTGGAAGCAATATAATGCCCAACAAGCAGAAGATAGTTTAAAGGTGAAAAATGGGTTTTTCAGAAGAATTTTTAACATATTGTTTTCTAAGAATTTTTAACATTAACTATTCGCTAGGATTCGGAAGTCCGAGAACAGACGTGTGTTCGACGTGCCTTCAACTAACTGAAAAAATTAAAGTAACAGAAGACCCAATAAAGCTTCAATCCCTCAGAGTTGAAAAGAGGGTGCATAGTCTAAAGGCAAAAGCTTTTTTTGACTTGGTGAAGGAGGAACGGCCTGATTTAAAAACTCTGACATTCGATTGCCAAAAAACTATGCCGCTACCGAAAATCCCAGGCCAAAGCACCTATTATTCACGCCAGATTTATCTATATAATTGTAAAATAGTTGAAGGTAGCTCTAAGTCTAAACTAACACAGAACAATGTTTTTGCGTATTGTTGGATGGAAAACGAGTTTCAAAAAGGCTCAAACGAAATATCATCGGCAGTGTACCATAGATAGATTAACACTGACCTTACTGCAGTTAAAACGGTAAGATTAATTGCGGACGGCTGTGGAGGCCAAAACAAAAACTCCATTATGTTGGCAATGTGTTCCAAATGGTTAGCGGTGTCTGCCCCAAGTAATGTGGAAACGTTAGAACTTGTATTCCCCGTTGTTGGGCATTCATTCATCCCACCGGACCGAGTTTTTGCTCAAATCGAAAAACAAGTTCGAAAACGCGAAACACTCGTAAGACCAGAGGAATATTTAGAAATAATCAGCGAATGGAGTACAGTCATCAAAATGGGTATAGAATGTCAGATGTATGATTTTAAAAATGCTATGCAATGTATTTTAAAAGACGTCGGAAACTGGCACTTTCAGTTTAAAAAATGTAAAAGATTTTATATTGTTAGGTCAAAACAAGTGGGAAATGTTGTGGTTAAAGGGGATATAAATTATAGGATTAGTGAAGGAGTGTTTAAAAAAGTGACACGAAAAAATAAATTGGTCAAAGACATAAATCCTAACGTTATTTCAAAGTGTCAAATAAAGTCAAATATTCACAAAGTTAACGATGTGAAGAAGTTGCTAAATACGCATTATGGTGACGAGTGGGAACAATTGGAGGTATTAAGTTTTTACAAAACATTTTTCGACCAAAACTCTGATGCTACGGAAGAAAATAGTATTTCAGATAATGTTTGTGAACCACAGGATGACACTCCTAGTCTAAGAGTATAAAGGCCTATTGTGATTTTATAATGTTCATTTTCTTAATAAAAATCTTAATTTCACGCTTTTTTTAATTTTTCACTCTAAAGTATCAAACTAGTTCGTTTCCTAGTTCACAAATTACTTGGCATAACAAAACCGACTTCAAAATTAAAAAAAAAAAAAAACTAAAAAGTAACAAAATAAATTCCATAATCTTTGTGCCTACAATTTATAATCAACTTGTTCTTCTACTAATATACAATCTTTGCATTTACCACGTCATTTTTGTTACTTTTGGATTCGGTGTCAGCCAAGGTAGGTAGGGTAAGGTAGGAGGTAGGTACATCAACGAATACGACACCGGCTTCAAAAGTAACAATAATGACGTGGTAAATGCAAAGATTGTATATTAGTAGAAGAACAAGTTGATTATAAATTGTAGGCACAAAGAATAAGGAAATTATTTTATTACTTTTTAGTTTCTTTTTTAAATCTTGAAGTCGGTTTCAATTTTTGTTTAAATTTTTTTTATTTCTTACACCGACTCCAATAATAACAACAATGGCGTGGTAAACGCAAAGATTGTAATTAGTAAAATAGCAAGTTTATTATAAGTTCTAGGCATAAAAATTAAGTAAACGCAATTATTTTATTACTTTTTAGTTTATTTTTTATTTTTTGAAGTCGGTTTCAATTTTTGTTAAAAAAAAAATTATTTCTTAATCAAATTATCAAATTTTGAAATCACAATAAATTTCAAAATTTGATAATTGATTTTATTTGTCTGAAATATGGGTAGAACTATTAAACGCGTTGCTCAGATTAAATAGCGCTGTATTAATGAGATGACCTTAGAAAGGGTTTAATTCATTACATAACAAATGAAAAAACCGAAATGGAATTGTGTAAAACTTTATATACATGTAATTGAAAGCAATCACGGCAGATTTGCTGCTATTCGTTAAATAATTCAATTATATATAGGTATTATAGAACATCACCAATATATATATATATAGAATGGATATTATGATGACCTTGACAAACTATGATGCGCTTCCAAGCCACAGTTGTTTTTTGTTCATTTAACAACGACAAGTAATAAAATTACATGATTTTGGCATTATATTATTTACCGTATGAAGTAAGCTCAATTAAAGCTGTAAATCGTCGAGGATTCCCCTCGACTGTGTATGGTCTCCATCATCACACCTGTAATGGCGCTTATAACCCATATGGGTACAAAGTTCTCATCAATTTAAATGAATTAAGTCCAAACACAAGGTAGCTACTGTAAACTGTTGAGGAGTTCCCTTAGCTGTCCTTTGTCTTCATCATCAGACCCCTAATAACAGTCACAACCCATCTAGGTATAAAGTTCTCATCATTACAAATTAATCAAGCCCAAACAAAAGGTTACTGATGTAAATCGTTAAGGAGTTCCCTCGATTGTCTTTCGGCTCCAGCATCAGATCGACTCGAAACCTTCATTAAATTGTAGTCCTTCAAAACACTTTATAAAAAAAATATCAAATGCACTAGTCGCCCACGATTTTCGAAAGTTCCCCTCGATTTCTCTGGGAAGCCATCATCAGATCCTGGTTTCCTTATCATGGGACCATTTGGGAAGTATACCCTTTAGAACAAAAAAAGATTTTTTCAAATCGGTCTAGCCATCTTCGAGTAATCAGGTAACATACATAAAAAAAAAAAAGATTCCGACAAATTGATAACCTCCTCCTTTTTGAAGTCGGTTAGAAAACCGAAATGGAATTGTGTAAAACTTTATATACATGTAATTGAAAGGCGAAAGCAATCACGGCAGATTTGCTGCTATTCATTAAATAATTCAGTTATGATATATAGGTATAGAACATCACCATCACCAATATATATGTATAGAATGGATATTATGATGACCTTGAAATACTATGATGCGCTTCCAAGGCACAGTTGTTTTTTGTTCATTTAACAACAACAAGTAAAATTAAATTTAATTAATTAAATAAAATTACATGATTTTGGTATATTATTTAGCAGTATGAACTAAGCCCAACAAAAGCTGTAAATCGTCGAGGATTCCCCTCGACTGTGTAAGGTCTCCATCATCACACCTGTAATGGCGCTTATAACCTATATGGGTGCAAAGTTCTCATCAATTTAAATTAATTAAGTTCAAACACAAGGTAGCTACTGTAAACTGTTGAGGAGTTCCCTTAACTGTCATTTGTCTTCATCATCAGACCCTTAATGACAGTCACAACCCATCTAGGTGTAAAGTTCTCATCATTACAAATTAATCAAGCCCAAACACAAGGGTACTGATGTAAATCGTCGAGGAGTTCCCTGGACTGTCTTTCGGCTCCAGCATCAGATCGACTCTAGACCTTCATTAAATTGTAGTCCTTCAAAACACTTTATAAAAAAAATATCAAACGCACTAGTCGCCCCTATGATTTTTGAAAGTTCCCCTCGATTTCACTGGGATGCCATCATCAGATCCTGGTTTCCTTATCATGGGACCATTTGGGAAGTATACCAGTTAGAATAAAAAAATAATTTTTCAAATCGGTCTAGCCATCTTCGAGTAATCAGGTAACATACACCTCCCTCCTCCTTTTTGAAGTCGGTTAAAAACTGGTTTTCTCCGGCGCTAATCATATTAAAAGCGGCAATCTCCTCGTATTCATATTAAAGACGGCAATCTCCAAACATTTAACGCATTTTACTTAGATTAATCGCAGATATTAACAGTTTAATGGCTGAAATTATGTTAAACTAGTACTACTTCATAGATATAATCACTAACTACCTATATTTGTAATTATCTACAATTTATTAAAGTCTTTTATTTTTATTTCTTCAACAATTAGACAAAGTGGAGATTGCCGGGTTTCGATTTTATATGCCTCAATTGCAAAAAGATGTCCATAGATCCTACAAGTAAATCATTATATTATGTATTAGTATAGACTTATATTTAGGAACTTAAACTATTTAAAATGTTTTTTCACTTTTACTTTGTGGGGCTTGATATTTCGTCATTTTCTACAAATGTCTTGTTCATTCGTTTTTGTAGTAAAAATAACCATGTTTTAAAATGTTATTTAGGAAGTTTGCTTTTGGGCATTGTAATGGAAGAAAGCACCAAAAGCGAATCAGTCACATTTATCACAGGAAATAAGATACTTATTATTAAATAATATTATGTATGTTAGAAAATATTTATTTTACAATTAGTCACTTTCACATTCGTCTTGAACAATCTTCAGACACGCATCAACAAACTCAGTAAATATCGGCTCTTGCATGTAATCCTTCACTAAAATATCTGGATGCGGGGACTTGTCCAGTAATTCTAATATTTCTCTTACGTGAGGATTAGATAAACATTCTTTTAATTCCTTTGAGTTTTCTAAAAATAGAAGTATTATTCATATGATTATTGTAGACTAAAATTCTTGTCAAATTTTATATAATATAGAAGAACAACAGAAGACAAGGACTGCTCAAGAGCCAGATGAGTAATTCATCTGTTATTGAGAAGAAACATGGTATCAATCACAATAATTATATTTCTTATGCACAAAATTAAAATTGTACAATCCCTACCATGGTTCAAGTCTTGTCTTGGCTGTGGGGCTCAGTTCCCTAGGGTGTGCCCAGGACCTTGAGCGAAGCTAATTGAGCCGAGGGAGATGCTCTTTGTACCCCTCTTATAAGAGGAGACAAAAGAGCATGGGGACAATGGGGCGAGGATGGGAACCTCGCCCGTTGCATTGTCCTGATGTTGGGAGGGGTTGTTTTGTCCGTGGTACAGGACAACCCCTCTTTGGAGGTAGTGTCGGTCCCTTGAGGGATTGACTGTCCATTGAGGTGCCCTGTTCGCTCAATAGATTCAGGGCACCTCACCAAAGGCAGCATTGATGGCACACTTTTGAAGGATTATCAGTTATTTCCAGTCATAATATCCTTCTTCTAACATGGATTGAATGATTGTCACTTTTCTGTATCCACAATAATATAATATACATACATACTAATTTATGAAATGCTTACCCAACAATTTTAACTTTTCTATTGGTACTGTATCATCTGTGGGAAATTCATATTTTATCTGTGATTCTTCTGTTATTTTATTTGCAGGTGGAGGCAGAGATTCACAAGGATTTTCTTTATGACGTTTACAACAAACGACAGAACAACTGCAAAATAAACTGTATTTACACGAAAAAGTTAAGTATTTTTAATACATATTTGTAACTCATTAAACCTAACCACTTACTACGGTTGCCTGCAATTGGGACATTTATATTTCGCAAGTTCACCACATTCAATGCAATCCATTTTTTGTAGTCTTATCAGTAAATATCTATTATTTGTCTATTACTTTCCTAAATTTATACTGAAAATAACCGCTAAGTAACTATCAATTATCATACATATTATTTTATTTTGTTATTTTTATTATTAAGACCGGATTTATAATTGAGATAATAGCACTAATATTTCTAATCGATATTGTTTATAGCTTTACTTTTAAGTTTTAGCTAGTTTATTTAAGTAAACAATCACAATTCACAGTAAACACGTCAAAAAAAAAAGTAAAAACACGTGTGACGACTGATTTTTTTTTTTTTTTTTTATTAATATTGTATGGCCTGGTTACGAGACCTTTAAGCCAAGTCAGATTTTTGGGCACAAACTTTTATCCTTTAATGTATCAATTACACTTCACTGATTTTATTTTATTCTATTACATATTTAAATTTTCACTACGGTATTTTTTATGTATTTATATAATGCACTATAACACTTTTTGTTTTTCAGCAAATCACACAAGTGGCGGCGGGAGGTATCACTAAATTCTATTATTTCGCTTGCCATTATTAGTCTTTGGAAAATAAACATTGGATTTTGACACTTGAAGAAAATGTGGTCAATGTCGGCGATCCCGTTGTTACAGAAAGTACAAATATTATTATTTATTATCTTGAGTCTTGCTAGGTGTGAGGGAGCAGTGTTATGGCCAAATCTTAATCTGTTGATTGTGGTGATGTACTCACGGCTAGCTATATCCAACTCATCATACCAGGGTTTTCTCGGTAAATTCTCTTGAATACTTCCGTACCATTTTCCTTTATGTTTTTGATCCTCTTTCCAGAAATCTAGCCACAATTTTTTTATTGAGATATTAACATTGTAATAATAGTCGGTCATAGGAACATGCACCACATTTTTGACGTCAAGAGCATTGACCCCTTTATATGCAGTTTTGTCTGCTATTTCATTACCAGAAATACCTTTGTGTGAGGGAACCCACATAAAGGCAATTGTTATTCCTTTGTTATGCAAACGCCAGACAAAATCTTTAATAAAATAAAGAATATAATTAGTTTTAAAATGAAAATTTACATATTTAAGACTATTTAGTAGACTTAAAGAGTCTGTTATTATTAGAAAATATTTATAATTGCTTACGTAACTAATTGCTTTTATAGCTTCAAAAACTGCATATGCCTCTGCTGTAAAAATGGAACACTGTTTATCTAGAACAAAGCTTTGAGCAACATTTTTTTGGGGATCATATACTGCACTTCTCACATATTCATCACTTTTACTGCCATCTGTATAGATTGTATAATATTTTTTATTTTCTTCTAAGAATGATAAAAAGTCTGAATTGTTATCAATTGACTTGGATAAAATCATAATAGGATGTATAATACTATTGTATGAATGATTATAACATGGCCAGTGAAAATGTTTTCTTATGTTCGAATAATGGGATTGTATTTCTAGATAAATTCGGGATAGAGTTGGAGATGTACCTTTCAGAAGATCCTTAGATGAAGTCAATGGACCTACAATATGGATTAGGTGAGGAATGATTTTATTTATAATTTGGAAATTATTTGATGAAAATAGTTTCAGGCAGTATCTTTCTGCAAGCATAAGTCTTCTCAATATCAATGGCATAATATTTGTTTCGACTTCCATGGCCCTTATGGGAGTTGAACACATTGCCCCTGATATGATCCTCAAAGCCCTGTTCTGTAAAAAATCTAATTTTTGTGTATGAGTGCTATTTAAATAAGCTAAAGAACTATAGTCAAAATGACTTCTTACTATTGTTTTATATAATACTGACAGTATTTTAGGATCTGCACCCCATGCAATACCTGCTAGACATCTTAAAATATTAACACCGTTTAATGCATTTCTAGATATATATTTAATATGTTCTTCAAATGATAGTTTTTGGTCAATAATAATACCCAAGAATTTGTGTGAGGTTACTCTTTGTATAACGTCACCATTATAAGCAACATCAATTATTGGTGTGTCTTTTCCAAATATCATGACACTGCTTTTGGCAGCATTTATTTTCAAATTTAATCTGTGTTGATAATAGTTGCACAACTGCCCTAAACTGGTGTTAACATTTTCGATGGCTAATGTCAAATTTACATCTGAACTATACAACACTAAATCATCTGCGAACTGAAGTATATTTACATTTTTAGTATTTACATATTTACATATCTCACAAGTATACAAGTTATATAGCAAAGGCGACAGTGTTGCACCTTGTATAGTACCCTTTGACACAATTCTAGGTCCATTCAATATATTGTTGTGCCTAACATATAATATTCTGTTATTAAGGAAATCATACATCCATTTACACAATTGTCCAGGTACACTTGCCTCACTCAGTACCTTCACCAGTATACCAGGATCCACACTATCAAATGCGCTTTGTACATCTAGAAATACACAAACTGTGTGTAATTTATTGTTTTTTGCATTTTTCAGATCATATATGAGGGACATGAAACTGTCAGCACAGCTTTTTCCTCTACGGAAACCATATTGGACATGAGGTATAATACTCCTAGATTCTGCATACCAGTCAAGGCGAAACTTCACCATGTTTTCAAAAATCTTTCCAAGACATGATGATAGTGAAATTGGACGATAGGAACTAGCCTGTTCAGGTGATTTATTTGGTTTAAGTATAGGTATTACACATTGAGTTTTCCATGAAATTGGTATTAATTTTTTATGCCAGAGACTATTGAGAATATTTAAAAATAACTTTTGTATAGATTCAGGTAAATATTTTATTAATAAATATGGAAAATCATCTAAACCAGGACAAGTATTTTTTATTAAGTTGGATCGTTTCTGTAAAGTTTCAGTGCTTCATAAGATTTAATGACTGCTTGTTCACAAATACTGTTCCACCAGGGAGCTGGTGGTCTATTCCTAATGTTAGTCCTTGTGAATCTAGGAACCACGATTTGTTTAAGTTTATCAAGCCGATTACAAAACTCATCATAAGATTTTATTGGGTTCTCTTCACTAACCATCATGTCATGAAATATTGAATTAGCTAATTGACTATATTTAGTCCAATCTGTTCTATTGTATAAAAATCTGTCAACATGTTTATTAATTGTGTATCTTTCAATGCATATCCTAATGCTTGTGATGGTTGGATAATGATAGCTACCCAAAGCATCATCATGCACTGACCATTCACAAAGTGGGGCCAAATGTGGACTAATAAAACTTACATCTATTGCTGAGGGATTGTGTGTGGGATAATTTACTGTAGTGAAGCTACCATTATTTAATATGTATAAATCGCATTCATCAATTATATCGTACAAGTTTTGACCTCGACTTTTAGTAGACAGACATCCAAAAGCAATATGATGTGCATTGAAATCACCACTTACAAATACAGGTTTTGGTAAATCTCTTATAATATTGCGCAATCTATTCATTCTTATGTGTCCACTGGATGGAGGACAGTACACACAGAGAATAGACAAAGTAGTATTCCCTGTACATACACTTATGGCTATTGTTTGTATATCTTCATAAAAAGTAGTATTTATAACATTATGTTTCAAATATGGCTTAATTAATATTCCAACACCATTACAAGTGTTTTTAGAATTTTTATTGTAAAAATTATAGCCAGAAATATGAAATGTTTGATGGTCTTTTAACCATGTCTCATTTAATAGACAAATATCAATATCTTTTTCGTTCAAGAATTTTGTAAGTAGAGGTTTTTTATGATTTGCACCTTGAACATTGAATTGCGCAATACTTAGAGAGGGTGTTTTATAAGATTGTGTATCCATTATGTTGACAGATTTTTAATTAATACATCTTTAATAAATGTTGTTGTAATTGGCTCATTATCAGTCTTATTACCTAATTGAACCAGTGTCTGTACTAGGGCCATAAGTACATCACTGTTACCAATTATTTGTGATTTAATATCACTAATATTTACAGATTTATTTACAAGTTTCTGTACATTATTTACATTTTTCTGTGCATTATTTACAGGAATGGCTCGTGATGGCAGAGGAGGGAAGTCCATATTCTCTTTGGTAATAGCAACGCTTGCATATGTAATTTTGTTTTTCTTTTCTAGAATTTTCTTACTTTTAATAGGACATTGTTTAGATATAGCCAAATGAGGTCCACTGCAATTTATGCAGCAGATCTCTTCTGGTTTACTACATTCTTTAAAATAATGTTCACCTGAACAAATTGAGCAACGCTGTTTGCCATTACATGTTTTTGCGGAGTGGTTAAATTTGAAATATTTGTAACATTGTTGTAGAGGAGCGATATATTCGAAAACTCTGTATGAAAATAAATCATATTGTACATTCTCGGGTAAAGAGTTCGACAAAAATGTGATGCTAACAGTTTGTGTTGGTATCAGTTCATGACCAACTTTTCTCATGAATCTCCTAACTGCAATAATTTCATATGTAGATGTTAATTTTGTAAATAATTCCTTATTTGTTATATTTGCAGGTACAAATCGTATGATACCAGTTTTTTCAATTTGAGTTGTTGGAATATAAGCTTTCATTTCATGTCTGTCAAGAAAATTAATATTGTTTATAAAATTGTTGTTGGCCGTATTATGCTGTTTAAAAATCACCACAATTTTATTGGCGTTAATACGCCTTATTGCCACCACACCTTTAACATTCGAAAATATATTGTTTAAATAAATTGGACTTTTATTTCCCAATTTTTCATTTGTGTTTCTGCTTTCAATAAAAACCTTAAATTCTGTATTAATTGAATTTTCTGGGTACAGTCTTTTGTAGTTAGGCTTGCGATATGGTACATAAGAGTCATTCTCACCACCTCCGCCGCCAGCACCAGGAACATCGCCAGAACCATCCCGGAGATTTTCGAGCCGCCGTGGTCTCTTTTTGGAGGAGGGCGGGTTATCCCCGTCCTCCTCGTTTCCGTCCATTTTTATTACTTATTTATTATTTATAAACTATAATTTGTCTATTTTAATTGTTATTTGTATGGAAAATATGTTCTAATAAATTTAAAATACAATTTTGAAAAAAATTGCAACCGCGCTTTTTCGAATTCCCGCCAAGCCTCTGTGACGACTGAAGTTTTTGTTTTTTATTCTCATTATTCATTTATAGGATACTCTGCTATTAGCCATACAAAATACAAAATTTAGTCTGTAATATGGAGGAACGGCGGATAACCTCAAGGATGGCACGGCTTCGCCCCTCTAGTCTCCATAAATCAACTAGGTATCACTTTCCATTCCATCCACCCAGAACAGTCGCCACCAGTCACCACCACAATATTCGCCAAGTGCCAACCAATCACATTATATATTACACAGAGATTATTATTATTAAGTTTTTAAAACTAACATATAACAAGTATAATATGGAATTGACATTCGCGTATACCTGAAAGGGACAGGCATATTTTACAGGGATACCACATTCATAATAACAAGTCTACTTATTTTCTTGAAACAAGTGAATTAAAAATAATAAAAAACTGGTAACGGTTGATAGATAACTATAAGCATTAGCCCTAACCAAACATTTATTGTAATTTTAGACAGTTGCATTTTTCCGGATTATCGAAAATATTATGTAATGACTAATAACAAACCGCTAAAAACATAAATAATAAAAAAGAAGGCTATATACGTCTTAATATGTATGATCTATAGTACATAGCCTCTACGGATAGCAATAAACATATTTGTTTTTATTGTTTATTTCGAAAATTCCAGTCACCCTTTTTAAATATTACCACATTCTTGGGTAATCTGCTTATAACAAAACTGGTATCACCATACGTACATAAGCCGACCAAATTAAAAAGTAGTACAAAATGGCGGCATATTTGACAAACTGTTCGCGAGTGAGAATGTTTGTATGGCATTCAAATTTAGTCGAAAAAATTTTGTTGGGCACATCCTTGTTGTGCCCAACAAACAAAGGATGATATTCTGACAAAGACAAAAGAATGTGTCTATGTCTCTGTCACTCTTGGATTTTTCGTATGTTGTTATCTCGTTCCAATACGGTATTATTATTAGCTTGTCAAATCTATTGATACCTACTTCATCTTAGCCGACTGACGTAATACTGTAACATTTTTTTGTTATTTGTTCCTGTTAGAACCGGCTAAGACCAGAAGCCATGCTGCTAAGTCTGTCGTATTTTGTCTGTACTTTGGAGAAACCCCAAGGAGTGCGGCTACCATCAAAACAGTCCTACTAATTTTGAGTATGATTCCCTACATGAAATTTATAGGATTACTAGATGATAGAATGAGCAAGTTTTTAAAAAAAGGTCTGGGCAAAGTGTTTTTTATTGACTTTTTTTAATCACCTTCGAAAAACCTTCGAATTTTTACTAATTATGGGATTCAACTTTTTTTATGACTTATCGGTATCAGATCTGACAACAATAATTGTTTTTTTTGTTTGCTAGGTAATTTTTTCTTTTTTTTTTCTTTATTGCCGGGAAATGCTCTGAGGCATCCCGCGGGGGGAGTGCGGTCTTCCCAGGTGGATATGTGGGACTCGCTGCGCCTGTAATCTGGTAAGATGACGCAGCTCTACCCACTAAAACCCGGCGAGTGACACCAATGCCGCCTTTGGTGAGGTGCCCCGGATCTAATGAGCAAACAGGGCACCTCGACGGCTAGATAGTCCCCCAAGAGATCGACGCCACCTCCACAGAGGGGTTGTCCTGCACCACAGAACAACCCCTCCTAACGTCGGGACAGTACAATGAGATGAGGTTCACGTCCTCACCCCTTGCCCCCTGCTCTTTTGTCCCCTCTTCTTATAAGAGGGGCACAAAGAGCCCCCTCGGCTCAATTAGCTTCGCCCAAGGTGCAGTGGCTCACCCTAGGCTACTGAGCCCCACCGCCATGTCAAGGCCTGAACCATAGTGGGGATGCTAGGTATGCTATTTACCTAGCTGATGAATTTTCGTCTTCCATTTTCTAATAAACCGTACTCTGTTGTGAGTTATAGTGTGAGGATATTTTATTTACCCAGCAACTACATCCCAATATAGTAATAATATAGTAATCTTTACACCGCATTTAACAGAGACTTTATCAATGTAAAAGCAGATATTAGAAAATTGAAATAATAACAAATTTCGATGTGGTTACAACATTATTCAACATATTTTGAATTGGTATAGTGACAATAGCGAGGCCAGCCAGTCTTTTTTTTGACATTCTCGCATCTGAATTAGGGATGTAGCAGTGTACACGTTGTTAAACGATTGTATTAAGTTTTATTTTTTAGAAGGAAACCATATTTAAAAATACGCGATTTTTTAAAATTATTAGAATGAAAAGATGGAAAATTATTCTTTTTCTTAAGAATAATAAAAAAATTAACAATTACATACAACGAACATATAACCGGAATAAAGCGGTAATGTTATTTGTTTTGTTTGGTCAACATTTTTTTGTGCTCTGATTGTCCAACTGATGGCCATTGATTGATGATCGGTAAATGGGATGTACATACACATCACTGGTTGGTGGAATTTCTATAAAGTCAGTGACAAATCACTGACCAGTTTTGGAAATTTATGGTTCACATTACTACTCTATACGATTATATGCTTGATGGTTCCATAAAATAAAATATTAGAATTACGATGTTACACTATCACAGATCTTTGAAAAAAACCTTATATTATGCTAAGTACTAGATTAGATAAATCACATATTAATATTTAAAATCACAAATTATATATTAAAAGTAATAAGATGTGGTGGTGTGATGTACTAACGTGAACCTGATATTGACTGGCCTGTTCGTTTAGTGTTTGGTGACCCTGACTGCTAAACCAGAAGGCTGTGGGTTCGATTCCCACCCAGTACAAATGTTTGTGTGATAAGCATGATCATTAATTGTACTGTCTAGGTGTAATTTATCTATAATATGTAGGTATGTATTTAGAAATATATAATAATAATAATCTATGGACGCTTTCACACCACGTCAATCTGGTCATGTGGTGAGTTCTCGAAGAACTTGTGTTACGGGTACCAGACAACGGAAATATATTTAATACTTTTATATTATACATATTATATTTAAGATTTTTATTATATATATCTAGCGGACCCGACAGACGTAGTCCTGTCTTATTTATGAATATTGAATTCGAATTAGTATAATTAATAAGAAAATATAAAAAAAGTGTTTATTATTCTACTGCTATATACGACAATTATAATGCGATTAGCCAGTGTCGATATTAGACATTTTCATATTTTGGTTTTGATTGTGTAGCTACAGGCATCATTGTATAAGACTGCGTTGTTTAAAAAACGTTTTATCTATCCTGATAATTGATACCAACGGATAGAACAAAAAAAAGAATTGAGAACCTCCTGTTTTTTTGTAAGTCGGTCGAATAAATAGTATAACTCTGGAGTCTGGACTAAAATTTCATAAACATCTTAAGTTTTTATCGATAATAAAATCATAATATGTCACAACACTAGATGTTACATATAGAAGACTATGGCGTGTGGGGTACTCCTTTTATACACATTTAACATCTATTTTTAAAACATTGAATTTCTCAATATTAATAATATTATGGTAATTTTTATTAGTTTCATGCTATCAAATATAGACGGAAGCTTATACTTTTAAATTATATAAATAAAAACACTCAAAAGTAATGGTTAGATTGTTTATTTCATGATATGATGCGACGTGTATTTTGTCACATATTTGCGTCATTGGCGGTCTGGGCCAAATTTCGTTTTGTCACATATAGTCGACAATAGCGTTCAAAAGATTCAAAATTAAGAAAACGCGGAACATACATGGGGGTGATTCAGGTAGCCCTAGTGGTGCTCTCAATACGTAGTATTCCCTATATAGTGTGTGGTGTTCTCCTATAGAGAGAGAGAGAGAGAGAGTGAGAGAGTGAGATTCGCCTCCCCTCTCGCGAAATGTAAAAAAACTGGAACAACATCACACATAAGTTTTTGTAATTTTAATTGCATACAATAAGTATTTACAGTCTATAATTCGTTTCAGTTTACTGAAACATCGACAAGAAACACATGAGCGGACGGTGGTTTGTATCTCAGTTTAATATGTATAATCTATGTTTGTATCTTACGTCTACATTGTGTATGGCCTACACTCTACAGTCTATACTGTACAGGCTACAGCTCGTGGTGCGCGGGCCGGCCGTCGCTGACGTACAGCGGCGGGTCGGGGGGCGAGGCGCCTGCGTCGGACGCAGCCAGCGCGAGGTACCGCGCGCGCAGGTGGTGCGCCGCCGCCTTGGGCTGGCGGGACCGCGTGAATATACCCTTCTTGTTGCCTCCCACGCGGGTTATGGCTGAAACAAGTTGCTTATAAGTAAAGGCATTAATTTGAGGGATTAAAGTAAATTGATTCGTAAAAGCAGCATAAGAAACAAACAACAAACAATCTTCTTTTATGTAGGTTATTTATTTAACATCCTAAATTAATAATTATTAATTGACGATGTCTAACTAAGTACATCTTTAGTTGGTAGTTGGTACACGGCGCGTTATGTAATTTTCAAATTTTATTATTATGTAATTTGTGAGCTTAATGCATCTTTATTTGAATTTTTATTTAACCAACTAAACGAATTATAAAACTTACTCTGTGCCGTTTTAAAATCGGCAAAGTTCCAAATAAATTCCCCGGCGAAGAAGCCTGCGCGTCTCAGCCGGTCGAACGCCTTAAAGTGTTCAGATAGAAGGGCCACTTGGTACTCTTCTGACCATGCATATTCTGGTAGCTACAGAACCAAAAGTGGAAGCAATGATTAAAAATGTGTTTTTTTATAAACTGGTACTTAATGTAATTTTTGAAGTAATACTTCTATTGGCGCGTTAGGGAAAAGGTAAATTTTTACGATGCGCGCGCACACCGTCATGAAAAACCGACACCCTCACGTTAGCTATAGTCAACATTATTTTATATAAAATTTTTCACATAATGGCAGTATACGCCAGAAGAAGATATAGTTTTTAACTACACAATAAGCAAAGAGGTTACAGTGTAATGAAATTGTACTATGTATTTTTCTTTAAGGAGTACCTATAACTTCCAACGCGTGTACATAAGTACACACACACTTTTTGACGTGACAAAGTCTTATAATTCGATGGAGCCGGCTGCAAGAACGAAAAAACATGACGCATGCGGCGTTACCTCGCTCTGAGGCGTTCCATTTTCTTATGACGTTGTCACGTTCAACTATCGTCAGTAAATCGACCACAGATTTAAAAATAAGGAGATATGGCGTTTCATTGAAAACAAAGGTTCACGTGTCGTCAGTTTGTCCCCACCACGCTTTGCAACACACATAGCTATTCATAAATCATAACCACTCATAACGTTCTAAAGAATAAAAAATAAACCTTATGTTATCATACACAACGCTCATTCAACATGCACCGTAGAAACGGACTCGCTCGGTCTCTTTCTAAACAATCAAATTTAAACCTTATTTATCACTCAAAGTGCTCAATCTTAGTAACAGCGGAACAACTCTCTACCTCTCTTTCTAACCAATCAAATATAAACCTTATTTTATTAAAAATAGCGCTTATTCCTACTGTCATACTCACTTATTACATTTTTCTGTGTACAATTACGAAGTACGAACAGTGATGTACTAGGTGTGTTGCAAAGTTGTCGATTCTTACATTTAAATATGGTGCATGTTCTCAAATATGTGTTATGGTGACGACTCACCAGTGCCGCACCAGGACCGCCCCCTGGTGAGTAAGTGCAGTAGATGGATTTTGTAGGGTTATTGATTAAGTTTATAGGGAGTTGAATAATATGTTATTGCAACATCTACATCTTCGAGAACCAAAAAGTTACATAGGGAAGTGCTATGAAAACTGATACTCTGTTGTTCATATTATGTCCGACACTTTGGTAGATCAAATCTACTGATAAAAGCTTTTTACGATTGTCTCTAGTTACATGAATTCTTTAAATCGGTGGTTTTTGATAATTTTATCCTTTTTGAATGTATTAATTATGTGGGTTTTTTCAAAATTCTAATCTTAGCTTTTTATTGTATTTTTAAGTCTATTATGGTATCCTGAAATTTATTGTAGTAATAAAAATAAAATGTACAAACAAGAATGTTTCATTTTTCTTACTTATGTGTGTATGTTTGTACACACTGTTTTTGGTACTATATAGAACAAGCACGTGGATTGCGTCTTTTCTTTACTCTAATTTTTAATAATTGGCTCAAACATTTCCTCCTCGAAGTGAATTGAGCATATTATGCTATTTTTTGTAAGGAACCAGTTAGATGGTTTTTCCATTTTTTAAGTTTCCATCTTTTGGAAAACTGGAAAGGTACAATTATAGCTAACATTTGCATATGCAAAGCTAAGCTGAAACTGACAAAGCGATAAGTAGTAGGCTTTTAAAAGATCAATCACGGACTCATTTGTACAGGCAGGAATACTTATGTTGATTTGTATAATGGCTTGTGTAAGAGAAAAGGGAATCAGTGATAACGAAACGGTTAATAAGATGAAGAACATAAGAATTGGGAAAAAAGGTGATACATACTGATGATAGCAAACATTTGAAGGTGTAGTAAAATATCCAAAACCGTGTAAAGTTGGGCAATTATAGCTCGAGGCATGCCATAATATTTTTTCAGCCATACCCAAATATATTATATATATTAAAATTGTGTACTTCCCGATTTCTGATTAAACACCCTTTAGTTAAGTACACTGTAAAATGGTAGAAATTAGTAAAAAAAAGCTATGCGTAATATGATTGATAAATATTCAAATTTGGCAATAATTCACATATTATTTCGTTAAAAAAACAGACACAAATACAATAAATTAGCATATGTACAAAAACGCTTAATTCATAATATACGCTGAACTTATAAAAAAAACCACTGAACACGAGGAAATTGGTATATGTTTTCTCGTTTGCGGGCGACATCATACTGATTTGCGCTGCCGGTCATTTTTTAAATGTATGCCCGATTTGCTCAAGCAGCATATACGCGGACACGCCTCCATACCACTTCTCCTGTTCTTAATATTTCTATGAAATCGACTTTACAGTAAATCTGTGAAGACATGTCCGACTGAGTGATGTATGACAAACCAGGTGCAGTCCGGCTATGGTGTCAGCGCCGTACTCCGTCATGATGACTGGCTTGTTGTGCTTCTTGAACCAGGAGTGGGCTTCCTCCGTGACCAGGTCGGTGATGTTCAGCAGCGAGCCCGTGTTCCCGTACCACCCGTTGTATCGGTTGAAGCAGATCACGTCCAAGTGTTGGCCCTGAAAAGTTAAGTCATCATTATGACAGCAGTGGTAATTTGTTTCTTCGCCTGCAAAGGTACCGCTTTTCTTTTTATGTCGTCCGTGAAGTTTACCATTTTGGAAAAGCGCTTCTATTCAAGATTAGTCATTAGCCCTTTACATATTATATTTTACCACATGATTACATACATACAGTGACAGTTCAGTAGATGGCTGTGGAGGCCGATCCGAAAACAGCAGCAGCGGCCGTCACACCAAGTTGTCAAATTATGATTAGCCGAAGTTTCTGCTATGCGTTCTCCCTCGCACGCAAGAAAACAGGCGGCCATTTCGAAATTCGACGCTTTCGTGGACTTTCCTTCAACGTTCCGAAGTAACATCAGTAGAACGCCAAGAAATAGCAAATGTTTTCAGCTTTTTTCACAAATCATTTTCTATTATTTCGTTTACAGTATATTATTTTGTTTATAGTCAAGCCAATAACAACACAGACGGACATGCATTATGGGAGCCACGAGCATCTACATTGAGGGATCTATTAAAGAGAAAGAGTAGGTAATAAAATATATTTTAGTTTCTTTTAAATATTTACATATTAATATATTATATGCGTTATTCCGATAAATACTTTAGATTCGTCATACAAATTATTATGGTCTGCTTTTAGTAGGACCAAACCCGCAATCCGTTGTGTTATTAACCACTTCCTATACTCTAGAATCCAGATAAGCAAGAATTAAAGTAAATTATTGAAAAAAAAAACAAAAATCAAGATCGGATTAAGAAATAATATTGATATACATTTCTGCGCTGAGATCTGCAATTTCAGTTTTTTAAATTTTTTATGTAAAGTAAATTCTCTGCTTTAAAACTCACTGCTTTGTCACCCGTGCAGCTTGCGGCGATCGCGATGGTCACCGGCCTGGAGAGATCCATCGACCTCACATGCTTCACCACCGTCCTGCAAATGATAACAATACCTATACTAATTAGATATCTATTGACGACCCAAGTTGATTATTAAGAATGGTATCTTTTCTCGAGTGGTGCTTCCATAGACTAATTTAAATAATAGACTTGGTTGAACATTATCATACCATCACACAACTTTTTGTTGTTGTACACAACCGACGCCAGGAGGCCGTGTGGTCGCAGACTGCACGGTAGGCGGGGGCAACCCCCCAATCAAAAGTGAGCCGAATGGGCTCACACCAATCCGTTGAAGCATTAGGGCCTTCGGGCCATTAGCATAGATCCGTCCGAAAAAAAAAAAAAAAAAAAAAAAAACACAACTTTTTGTAGAGGAAGTTCTGCGTGCCATTTTTTTATGTTTTTAACTTTTTAATGGGATAATATCGAATATTTACCCGAAATATGCGTCCGCCTTGATATTGGAAGACCTAGGCTCGTTGGCGATGGACCACATAACGACGCTGGGGTGGTTCTTATCGCGGCGGATCAGCTCCGTGAGAGACTGTTTGTGTTTCTCCAGCAGCGCGTCCGAGAAGATACTGAAAATAGAAACCTTACTTTACCTTGTATACACGAAAAATGGTTTGTAGGCTCCGCTTATCTATCTAATATGCATTCTAAAACTTATTTTTATCAAGATGATAAATAAAAGTTTAAGGCTTGTTTTAAGATTCATTTATTTGTTTCGTACATAGGCCAACTGGCAGCCTAGTTCGTAGTCAAAAGTACCTTAACTTCATTACTTTGTACATATAAGCTGTAAGATGTATATTCGATTAGTCTGGACCGAATTGAAGTTAGTTGAAGATTAGTAGAAGGTTAGTTGAAGATTAGGTTAGTAGAAGCAACGTCACTCGTTAATCGTTATAGTGATTTTATAAAGGCTTTTGCAAAACTCTGTGAAACTTCCGGCCATGATAAGTTGCGTGTATCGTATGTAATATTTTGAGGTGTGAGAAAATATGTGCCTCACTCGGTATTGACGCTGGGGCACTCGTCGATGATCATGATGCCCTGTTCGTCGGCCAGGTCGTAGATCTCCTCGGCGTACGGATAGTGGGAGGTGCGGAACGCATTCGCGCCCACCCACTTGATGAGGTTGAAGTTCTTCACCCACAGCACCGGGTCCCAGCCCTTGCCACGGAGCTTAATAATACATATCAATTATATTTCCTTAAATGGCTTGCACCTTCGTCAGCGCGTTAACGAATAATAGGTCTTTATCTATGAAATTGCCGTTCTGCAGTACTGGCCATTTCAAATCAAAATAAATTTTGTGTGTCAAAATGAATTCTAATTTCAAATTAATTTTATTTAAAAAACATGGATTTTTTTTCCAAAAGTAGTCATTTGTTTATTGATTAGTGTTACATTTTCATCGCATTTCAATCTTTTTCGTCATCATGGATACGTTAAAAATTCGAGTAGATGAGTACCGTCGTGGCAGCAACGCGGCACAAGCGGCACGCAACATCAACGACGTTTACGGAGCTAACACTACAAACCAACGCACCACCTGTTATTAGTTTGCTCGCTTCACAATCTACGGCTACGGTTAGCGTCAAAACAATATTGGTCCATTTGCGTCAAATTGGCAAGGTAAAAAAGCTTGACAAATGGGGCACCATGGACTCCAGGCGAATGATCGCCAGGTCGAAGTACGCGTCGAGATGCCTTGCACTGCTCAACAGACACACAAATGAAGTAATTTTGAACCGCATTGTTACCTCATACCTGCAATGAAAAATGGATTCTGTTTGATAACCGCAAGTGCTCAGCAAGTTGGTTGGATACTGGTTCAGCACCTAAACAATGCCCTTAACGAAAACTTGCCCCTAGAAAAGTGATGGTCACTGTTTGGTGGTCTAGCGCCGGTGTGATTCATCACAGCTTCTTACCAAACGGGGTGAGCATTACTGCAGATGTGTACTGTGAATAACTGAACACAATGATGGAGAAGCTGGCACATCTCCAACCAGCATTGGTCAATCGCTCGTCTCCGCTGCTCCTGCACGACAACGCGCGACCTCATACTGCACAGCAGTTGCAAGAATTGGGGTTGGAAGCTCTCCGTCATCCGCCCTAATCACCAGACCTACAGACTACTACTTTTCCAGAATTTGGATAACTTCTTGGCGGGAAAAAAATTCAATACCCGAGAGGCAGTACAAAATGCGTTTGAAAAAAATTCGTTTAAATTTTTTCATACAAAACGGCAATTTCATAGGTAAAGACCTAATATTTTAAAATATCGAGTCAAGCAAGTAGTTAATTATTCACAATTGACACTAATAAGTAGACTTACATCAGAGTCCTCGTGCATGCCGAACCCTCGCATGTAGATGGGCTTCTCATTTATGAACACGGTGGTGTTACTCCACGTCACTGTCCTGATACCTATCTTCAGGTTGTACGTGTCTATTACCTCATCCTGAGAACCCACTAATGATACCTGAAAATATTACGTACAATATGGATTTTTTAATAACTTTTATTATTAGTGGGATGGTTTTTGTGCGACATGTCTTTTAATTGGAGTCTTTTTTATTCGGATGGATCTATGGTAACGGCCCGAAGGCCCTAATGCTACATCGGATTAGTGTGAGCCCATTTGGCTCACTTTTGGTTTGTAAAAGTGGGGGGTTGCCCCCCGCCAACCGTGCAGTATGCGACCACACGGCCTCCTGGCGTCGGGTTGGAATTGGAGTCTCTTCCTGCTTATTGCTATGGATAAGCCCTTCGAGCTAAGACGGCAGGCTTGAGAGTGTGAAGTCGAAGTATCACGTAGCTTTGCCTGTCGTTATGTCTGTGTATGTTGGTATAAAATATGTGTCTATCGTATTCTGAAAGAGCTCCTGGCACTGCAGTCCCATTAAATTTAAAATAATCGCCTCGAATGGCAAGGAACTTCGCAAGCACTAATTGACTTACTTTGAACTGATACAAATATCCAGACTCGGGGTGCATCAGGTGCGGCCACCAGAAGTTGGCGTTGGTTATTTCTATGAGCCCCCCGCACTCCTGCGCTCCGGCCACTTGCGTGTCGTTCTTGTCGAATATTTGTATGAGGCACCTGACGTCGGTGCTGGTGCCTTTGTATGTTACGTTGTATTTCACGACCCCTAGATAAAGGGATGGCTTGTGGTGAAATGTGGTGGATTTACGTTTATGCAGGTTGAAATGAGTGTGCGTTTTATAATTAAAACAGTAGTTCCAAGGATTAAATACCTACTCTTATGCAATATAAAGCATTAAAAGCAATGACTTTGTGGTAACCCTTAATTCAAATAGAGTAGATACTAAAATTCTAATGTTTATTCATTATTGTGTTTTTTTATGTTAGTTGGATAGGAAAACTGGCAAACGTACCACATGATGGTAAGTGGTCGACGTCGCCCATGAACATAAACTAGTATACCTGGAACGAGCCCAGGCAACTCATTTATGTGTTGCCTATCCTGAGACATAAGATGTTAAGTCTCGGTGCCAGTAATTACACTGCCTGTCTTGCCCTTCTCTCCGAAACTCAGCAAAGCTGTTTCACGGGAGAAACAAGCAAGATGGTGGTACCCATGCAGCCGGGAGCGCGGCACAGCGCTTCCCTGCTGCATGGGTATTGGTTACCGGTATTCGCCTTAAATTGCTCAAATCGGTCATAGAACAGCTGATGCCTGTTGACCCATGGACACGTAAAACGTGTATTATGCACGTCATTGATGATCGCATTTATTGTAAGTATTTTACTACTGTGACCATAAATTTATACATTTCTTCAAACGTTCATAACTTCGTCGAAAATAAATATTTTCAATATCTGATTAGCATTTAAAATGCATAACATTAACTTCATACACCGTAATTTATAATATTTTTTTTAATAATTATTAATAATGTAAATTATTAAGAAATATATCGTATCGATGTATCGCAGTATTGTATTTACGACGTTTCGGATAATTAGCAACAACCACGTCCACGGAAGGAATTCAACTACCATTTAATAATTATTATGCACTCCGATTGATCTACTTTATAAAGAAAGGTTCTCACCACCAGTCAATCCCTGGATGTCGGTGTTGACGATGACGTCATCGATGTACACCTGGGGCGTGGAGTACAGGAACACCGAGCGGTGGATGCCGGCGTAGTTGAAGAAGTCGAACGTGTAGGTCTGCTCCTGCCTTACTGTGTTGTTCCTGATCAAATAATAGGGGTTTCAATATGGAATTGCCGCTTGTCACAGATGGTCACATTTATGAGACCCGCTACTAAGCTGCTCCGAAATTAGTTTTATTTTGGTTTAAATTGTTTTTTAATTCCGTTTTTTTCTTAGTTTACAGTAGTGTTATGTGACGTCACAAAATCTGGGAACCCTCCACCCCTTGTCAAATAATGTCACACTTCGGAGAACCCTCCCCCCTTCCCCCTTAACGTGTGATGTAATTTATGCGCAGCCCATAAATTACGTCACAAGTACGTCGTACGTCACAAATATACCTACAAGTAATTTTTGAATACGAGTTCCGACGTGGAACGAATGCAGCAGAAACAGCTCGCAATTACAATGCTGTCTGGTCAACGCATCATGAGTTTTTGGTTCAACCGCTACTTAAATGAAAAATTCGACTTCAAAAATTAATTGCGAGGAAGACCTGCTACTAAGGTAATATATACTAAGGTAAAAACAAGCCAAGAAATTAACGGCATCGTATGACGTTAGCATAATATACCCGCAATATTGACCCATTTGTATCGATCAAGTACAATAAAAGACCGGTGGGAGGGAAGCGCTGTGCCGCGCTCCCGGCTGCATGGGTACCACCATCTTGCTTGTTTCTCCCGTGAAACAGCTTTGCTGTGTTTCGGAAAGAAGGGCAAGACAGGCAGTGTAATTACTGGCACTATGTCTCAGGATAGGCAACACAGTTGCCTGGGGTCGTTCCAGGTAAACTAGTTTATTTTCATGGGCGACGTCGACCACTTACCATCAGGTGGTACGTTTACCAGTTTGCCTATCCAACTAACATAAAAAAAAAACTCGAAAAGTGCATGCTTCATGTTTTGAACGGCAAAGAGAAGCCCGCGTTGAAGCTTGCCTTGTCTTGTTGTACAGGAATGGATATTGATACAGGGATTTTGAAACGGATTGTGACTGTGTGTAATCGTAAACGAACATCAATCACTACACCTTCCTTAGATTAAACAATAACAGCTGATGTCTTCAGTGCAGTACTTTGAATCAAGCAAACTTAAAGCAAAACGGCCTCGTCACAGCTATCGATCTTCACCATTATTGGATATGAGTCAAAGAACTCGCATTGTTTGGAAACTTATTTAAACATTATAGGACATGCAGTTGGAAACCGTCTATCAGTCTCCATTCTCGCCGGAATTAGCTCTAGCCAACTGCACATTTTTTGCCATTTGGACAATTTTCAGGGGAAAGCATTGTCTTCCGAGGAAGAAGTACAAAATGCCTTCACACAATTTACTGAGTCCAGGTCTGAGGACCTGGACTCAGTAAATTGTGTGAAGTTCTATTGCAAAGGCATTGATGAGATTTTCATCCTATTCAGGATGCTGCTGGGATTGCCCAGGCTCTGCTTTGCATCCGGTATGTTTGCGGATGCACATACCAAAGACTTCTTCGCTGTAATTCGTAACAGAATAACATCTGTCAGAAATAGAATGCTGGGCAGTCCCAACGGCATCATAAGTTCGCTCGTTGGCAGACCTGACAGTGCATTGGGAGCAGACAAAGGCATTGGGTAACCGCCCTGACACATCCACAAATTGAGTCCGTGTATAAAATTTTTTTTTTGAATAATATCTAAATTAAATAATTAATGTTTTGTTATTTTAGATTATAATTTAATTTTTTGAAAATGATTTAATGATGAATTCTAATCGATGTTTTGTAATTATCATAGTTATAAGCTTATCTTTTTTTTTTGTATATGGATCTTTGATATCTTAGTTACGCATAAATAAATAAATAAATAAAATTGCATGTTGACGATGAGAATTTTATTTCATTGTAACCAAAATGTTTAAATTTTTCAGTACTAAACGCCATACATACATGCTAAAGTTACATACTACTAGTTTCATACCAGGGGTTGAAGTTCCAATGGACTCGCTTTAAAACTGGTTACTATCTAACTACTTTGTAAGTTAACAATTGTAGAAAAAGTTGATTCGATAAATAATACTTACGCTACTACAACGCTTTGACTTTTTCCCTGAGGAATGGTGTCAGGCTTGAGGACATTATCCACGACCACCGTGAGGAGGTTGCTGCTGTTGTAATGCACCGCGTCTGTAATCTCCACCTCGAAGGGAAGGTGTCCTATTTCATGGAATATAACCTTCTTTCCGTTTACCAACTGAAAAAAAAAATCTAATTGGTACTTTGTTAGTAGATAAACGATATGGTAATTGAACATTTTTTATTAGCGGTAGATGGAGTCCATATCATTTGGATAATAATGCTTTATGTGCACTAGACCAAGGAGCAGGGATGCCTGTGCATACTTAATTCTTTAGTACCCTCCCCCTTCCCCCCTGTGTGTGCTGTGCAGGCGCCAGCATGTATGGTATAAGCGTGACGGTGGTGACCTTTCTGCTTATTTATTTGAATCTGCAAAAAAGCTTAGATGTATGCAACTTAACGTTTCGTGTGCAGTATTGTCATTTATTATGTATGCCATTTATTAAATGTAGGTACGCTAAAATACCAGACCAGATTGGAGGGATGCTGTGCCTACTTAATTTTTACCTGGAGCAGTTTCCATTGTGCTTCGGAAACAAGGACGGGATAGGTATAATTATTACTAGCAGCGCCTCGCGGTTTCACCCGCGTAATTCCCATTCCCGTGGCATTACAAGTATACATTACAAGTATACATTATAGACTTTATGCTATTCTGATGTTTAGGTAACGTTACTGTAGTTTTATTAAAATCTATTCAGTAGTTTTTGCGTGAAAGAGTAACAAACTTTCGCGGTTATAATATTAGTAGGATTGGCGCCAAGACCTAACATCTCCGTTTAGGGCTAAGCAACGCATGGCAGAGACAATTGGTCCGGCACGATAAGAACTAGTCTCGAAGGGTCTCATGACTATGGGCGATATTGACCACAAAATTTTGTTTATCTCTTTTCTCGTATTATTTCATATAGTTAGTACGAGACACGGGGTAGACAAAATTTTGTCGTGCACTCATGCTAGCCCTACAGGTGCCACGTCTGCCAGTTTTTCTATGTAACTAATATAATGATATGCGATTAGGCGAGACTGACCTACTTTTTTCTGTATTTTAGTATTAAAAATCCATTTCCAATTACCACTTGAGCGGAATAATGGACGCTGCTAAATCTTAACCAGACTCGTTGTTCGGCGCGTCCCCACAGCGACGGCACCTGGAATCTCCTGTCGTAACACACCAGCCCCACGTGGTCTCTCAGGGACGCGTCCTCGCCTACGTCGTTGTACGACGAAGGCACCGGCATGGGTATAACCGGCCCTGACTGTGTACAAAGTGTTAAACATATGTGACGAGCAAACAAGTCTTCAGCTGTATCAATACGTGACCGGTTTTAAAATGACCATAATCATACTAATTGTGCTATTGTTTATTCTGTGCCAAAATCTAGAAATTAATAATCAATCTTGATCCGATTTTAGCTATCTAAGATCAAAATTTCAATCCATTTTTGAGTTTTGTCAGATTGGCCCTGGGAGTTTTGTCAGATTAAATAGCGACACTCATAGTATCTCTACAAATATATACTTCTATACTAATATTATAAACAGAAAAGATTTGATTGTTTGTTTGTTAGTATTGAATAGGCTTCGAAACTTCTGGACCGATTTTTTTAACTCTTTCATTCATAGAAAACCACATTATCAGCGAGTAACATAGGTGTTATAAAGTGTCCCCCACCATGGTTCAGGCCTTGACGTGGCGGTGGGGCTTAGTAGCCTAGGATAAGCCCAGTACCTTGGGTGAAGCTAATTGAGCCGAGGGGGCTCTTTGTACCCCTCTTATAAGAAGAGGGGACAAAAGAGCAGAGGGCAAGGGGCGAGGACGGGAACCTCACCCCATTGTACTGTTCCGACGTTGGGAGAGGTTGTTCTGTGTTGCGGGACAACCCCTCCGTGGAGGTGGCGTCGGTCCCCTGAGGGACTGACTAGCCGTCAAGGTGCCCTGTTTACTCAACAGATCCGGGGCACCTCACCAAGGGCGGTACTGGGTGGCACTCGCCGAGTTTTAGTGGGTAGAGCTGCGTCCACTTACCATTTTTCGGGCGCAGCGAGTCCCACATACCCACCTGGGGAGACCCACTCCCCAGGCGGGATGCCTCAGAGCATTTCCCGGCGTTAAAGGAAAATAAAGATGTCTTTTAACTACTACTAGTTTGTCTGTTTATAACATGAAAAATCATTCATCATTCATCACTCACTAAGTATAATAAGTACATGATACATACTTAGTGAGTGATGAATGATGAGAGCTCCAAGTTCCAACAACTCTTCATATAACCTTATCAAGTTACCTTATCAATTTTATTATAATCAAACACTTTTAAGGATTCGGTACGAATACGGTCACGGGAGCACAGTCCTCCCGTGACCATGGATGCTGTGAAGTATCCGAAACGTCGGGCTTGTAAAAAACTTAATAAACCGCGATAAAATTCTATTGTATATACCTATATATCTTTTAATTTCTCATTGTTCTAAGTTTCTTTTTTGTTGTACATAAATTGTTAAATGAATAAAATAAAATCCGTAAAAGTGTTTCATTATGAGTGAAACATTAGAGGCTCATGATGGTGATGATGATGAATGAAATTCACGTAAACATTAGAAAACAATATGACCTTATCAAGATCCCGTTCATACCATCCTTGGTGGTGCCCGTATTCAGGTTCGCTTGACATCCTGAAGTTCCATATGCCGTCCAGTGTCCTAAGGTCTCTGGTCTCCGTGGCGCGGGGATAAAGAGCATTTGTGACGGCGAACAACGCCACGAAAAACAAGCTTGTATTTCTTATAATCATTATCTGTAATCAAAGTTTATTTTTATCTAAAAAGGCTATTCCTAACACTCGATCTTGGCTCAGTTTTATTATAAAACTTGGCTTAGGTACGCCAAGTATGTATCCTTGTTTTATACAGGTTTATTGGTAATTGGACTATTTGCGATTTTTGACATATTTTGAAAAAACTTAAAAAAAAATAACTCAAGAATGGTTCACTTTTGCATAATGCATATTATGGGAGTTAAAATTATCGAAAATAGTCATCCCTATGACCTCTAATGGGAATACTTCGAATTACCAAAAACCCTGTATATTAGTGTATGTTACTAATGATCTGTTGTTGGTGTTTTTGTTGATATGGTTGTAACGATCGTCATCAGATGAAAGCATTGTTGGGTCTAGAAAACGACGGACTATTAAGCTTGCAGTTGTAGTGGTTTCAAAGCGATGCCAAAATTCTTAGGGACTAGGTATATCAGTAGAAGATAATATTATGGTGACTGTATAGTGTATACTGCTGCCACGTCGGCTTTTCCTCTCGGTAGGTATACCTATGTTTTTTCCATGTAGGTACTATTATTTCGCTTGGCAAACTTTCGGACCAGTTTGCCGAGGTCATCACGGGAAGAACGCATTGGTTAAAGACTTTCTTTTCGTGCTATGCAGGGTGTTTGTTGGGCAGATAGCATTCGAAAAGAAGACATCCGCTAGAGAACTAAGGTTACCGATATCACGCGAAAAATAAGCTCGTTGAAGTAGCAGTGAGCTGGTCAGACACTCAGGAGAATGGATGGCCGATGAGCCAATAAGGTTCATGAATGGAGGCCACGTTTAGATAGACGAAGTATTGGTTGACCATTAACCAGGTGGCAAGACGATCTCCGTGCAGTGGCCGGTGCGGGATGCGAGTGGCAAGTGATCGGTCGTCTCGGCGTTCATTGAAGGCCTACGTTCAGCACTGGACGGATAAAGTATGATGATGATGATGATGATTATTATTGTTTCAGATTGTGCGATTATGTATGGCGACGTCTCTGATGTAAGTGATTTTGTTGTGTTATGTCAGGTCTGTTCGTTTCGTCGTGGTCTGTTACGATGTGGTGATCCCGGAATAGTCTCGAGGTGCTATTTTCCAGGACATTCTTTGGTTTATTTTTTTAATAGATTCTGATGTAAAATTGTTTTTTTAAATTGTTAATAACATTTTTTACTGTTTCATAATCGTTTTTTATACGTTTAATATTTAAATAATTATGTATGTACCTACTTAATAAATTATATTTTTTTATTAAAGCATTATTTGCCGTTTTCACTAAATATCTTGAAAAATAAGGATTAAAAAGATTTAAATTTTTTGTTTACGTTGATACTTAAACATAAATACTTAGTATCTGAATATCCGAATCGAAGTAGTTTTAGAAAAAAGTATATTTTAAGTAGGTATGGTTATTATAAAATCAAATTACAGTTTCAAAAACTATAAAAACGTTTTTAAAGCCTAGGTACCTAAATTAAAAAGTAAAACATATTATTTTTAAATATAAAGATATTATTCGACACGGGTAATTTTTTTCTAATAAGCTCAATCAAAAGCTTGACAATTAACTAACTTTGATGTAAAAAAGCGTTTTGGTTTCAAAGATTTTTATTTGTAGATCGAGCTATTTTTAAATGTACCTAGCAAGTACAAAAAAAAATCTGTTTCCATGTTTTTATCTAATACCTATGCATTAAAAAAAGTATTATTTTTCACTTTTACTTACATTATGCGAGTTATTAGTTGTAAGTGCGCTGAAGGAGTGGCTATTCTGTGTACATGATAATTTATATGGTATAGGGCTCTGTTATTGGCATTTCTAGTGTATGTCGGTTCAGATTCCATGCACCATTATAACGCATAAAATATTTTGCTAGACTCACATAACTGTCTTATCAAGTTACTCCAATAACTGTCTCAGAAGGCGCTCAGAATGTCAGTTTTATGGTATATTTGACATTTTTAAGCGGCGAAAAATAATAATATTATAGTAAACCTTGCGCACGAAAATGTAGATAAAGTGGTGGGCGATACTTGTAGCATTATACTATTATTTCTAATCGCACTTGTGGAATGTAAATCTTCTTTTTCTCCTTCAGCTTTTTCAAGGATTTGCATGATTGCCACCAGCACATTTTTTTTATCAAACATGACGTTATAACAGCATTTTTGAGCATTTTCTTGCAATTTGACATTCACATTTGACAATGTAATTTTTTATTTTGACGTGTAAACGTCTTTAAAATTTCTTTAATACGGGGTCAATTATAAAAAACGATAAACAAATCGGTTGTCGGAGTTGCAGCTGCATATCCATCATCTCAGTCCAAAATTCAATTACACCACTGGATAGATCATCGTCATCATCATCATCATCAACCTCTATCCGTCCACTGCTGAACATAGGCCTCCCTCAAAGAACGCCAAGTCGACCAATCCCTTGCTACACGCATCCAACACGGACCGCCCACTGTACGGAGATCGTCTTCCCACCTGGTTAATGGCCGACCAACACTTCGCCTACCCAAACGCGGCCTCCACTCTTGATCCTTATTGGCCCATCGGCCATCTGTTCGAGTGTGATAGATGAAATAATTTTATTACGATAAGTGCGGACTGTGGTAGATCGCGTGCGGGGGTGGAAAAACTATGTCAGTCGGCTTAAACGCGACAATAAGCCAAATCCAAATACAAAGTTAAGGCAGTTAAGAGGTAGTGCCATGCTGCTTAGCAGCCGAATTGGGCCGGCACGACCGGGGTGGTACCTCTCGCTCACATAACACCGGCGTCATGTGACAGCTATGCTGTCGCGTTTCGTGCGGTTTGTGAGTTTCCGGTGGCCCATTGGGGAGGTTAGGGAAAAAGAGGGCAACGCATCTGCATAATCTTTGGTTGTGCGGATGTGTTTGGGCGTCGGCAGTCGCCAAACGGCTTCGACTGCTCATTGCCCTACTATGCCATAAAAAAAAAAAAAAAACATAACACGTATAGGGTTGGAAGGGACATCTCAAAAAAAATCGAATGTATACCAACAAAACACGATATTATAATCGAGTCAATCGGTGCTGAGAACGTAAAAGAATGGAGCCGAGCAGATGATCGGCGCCAGTACAGCTGGGCTGCACCTGGGGCGGGTAAAATTATACAAGAAGAAATCACTTCTATATCAACTCTGGACTGAAGGAATCGATTATAATGTTATATACGATAGTCGGTTAATGTGGCAGCACCTTTCACTTTGCAACAAAATGTATGTTATTGTTTCAGCTGTAACCCAAGGATACGCTACGCATTTACAATTTACATTTATGATAGACATTTTCTTGCAAATGACATTTTAACACTCATGCGTAGCCTCTATGTGCGCCGCGGTGGAGCTGTGCTGCGATGTGTGTGTGGTGTTTTCATTTTCGTTTTTTTTTCATATCGTATTCATGTACAGTCAGCGTCAGATTGATCTTAGCAACCAAAATGCTCAAAAAGATGTGATAGATGGATTCAGATTTGTCATATTGTCAACAACCAAGTAGTCAAAATATAGAGCACCTAGAGCAGCGTTTCCCATTTGGTGGGTCGCGACCCGGTACCGGGCTATGGAAAAAATACAGGGTCGCAACATTGCCTCCTTGTTTTCCACCAAGTACTCCAAGAGTAAAAAATAAGCAGCTTTATACTTTTCTACTATCTCAGAGGGCCCAGAACAAAGTTTGGGAAACGCTGATATGGAGTGTTTATAAATATCTTAAGGTGCTTGTAAATGGGAAATATTTCGCCCCCAAGAGGGGCGTCAAAACCACCAGTTTTAGTAGAAGATCCACTAAGTTGGCAACACTGCAAACTTCACATCATGCTCGAAAGGATGCACCTAATCACCAATAACAAAAAAAACTAAATAACAATAAAGCTGGCAAAGTAATATTGCAGTATTTTCGGATGGTGAGCAATCGTCCGGCAATGTCCGATACACATCGACTATGCAAAATATATGTAGTTATATGGACGAGTCATTCTAAAAATATTGTCGTATATTGTATAATCTGGCCGGCAATGTTGCCAGCCTTCCTGTTGCAGCCTCATATTGCAGTGAAATGATTGCCCGTTTAGAAGCACCTAAAATATCAGCCGGTGTCACATTTTAAAATATATTTCTTCATTACATAATCTATACAGATAAATAAAATTGGAGTGTCTGTTTGTAACATTAAAATAAGCGGTTTTTATTAAATGCATGCATGTATACACGGCACACATACCAAAATAACATTTTTTACAATTTTTGTGTCTGTCTGTCTGTTTGTTCCGGCTAATCTCTGAAACGGCTGGGCCAATTTTGACGAGACTCACTGATAGATAGCTGATATTATAAGGCGTAATCAATTAATCCGGGTACGGCTGTAAATCTAAGTTAATGCGGGCGAAGCTGAGAGCAACAGCTAGTTTAGAATATAAAACCTAAATTTCAACTTATTTGTAATCATACTTTATAGGTACATGTGAAGTAGGTAAAGAATGTAAAAGGCGGGAACAATAAATACGTCACACAAGTTTTTGTACTTTTAATTGCATACAATAAATATTTACAGACTATAATTCGTTTCAGTTTACTAAAAAAACATTGAAAATATTAAAGAGGTCTCTGAAATATAAAAATACAATATAAATAATATTCGATGGATATGTTTTCAGAACATCGGTCGACATTTTGAATGGACGTGTTTTAATTTCTGTTTATATAATAACAAGTTTTGAAGTGCTCCTTGTACTAATAACATTAAAATAAAATTTGATAAAACCCTTTTGGAACATGCTAAATGAAGTTTTCGCATATTTATGGTACACATACTATTTCTTTCTTCCCTCATACAATTCTACTTGTTTCTTCTGTCATGTTAATAAAGTACTCGTACAACAAAAGATATCTTGTAGAGCCTTTCTTTACTCCTGGTGGGTTAGCCAGATGCCATTCTACAATCGTAGACGCTAATAGAAAACTAATATCTAATATAAAATGTATGGAAACGACATTTTACATCAATAATAATTCACGACGTGATATAACAATGTAAAATGTCATTTCTATAGCCGTGCCGTGTAGAATGGCATCTTGGCTAACCCACCTGATTATATTTAATGACTATTGCTATAAAATATAAGTCGTAAGTACAGAACAAGCTGTTTTAAAAAAACTATTTAATTATAGCCTGACCAGAAATATATAAACCCTGCATTGGTGTCGCCACTGTATCTTTTATAAGGTAGCCCATAGAGAAATTATTTCCGAAATTTTCCGCAATATGGCGATGGTTTTTAATATTCTTGTCAGGCTATTAATTTTGCATCCAACTGTCACCCGTGTCATAGAATTCAATTTTTTTTGCTTTGCCGTACATATAATTTTATGTCTTAAAAACAATACTATATTTAAACAATGGCTTGTGAGCTCACGGTTCAGTGTTACTAGTTGTAACTATTATTTCCTACCGAATATACTAGAAATAAAAATAAAGGTCCCTTAGTTGTGATATTAAATGCTTTGCTCTCATCACGTCGCACAACCTTTTTTGTTTTTTAATTGGCAAATATATGTTGTCTCTTTTTTAAATGGCAGACAAATTTTATTTCAGCACACTTTTGTAAGCGTCCTTTGTAGTTCTACGTAAGAAAGTCTTGGTGGTAAAAAAATAGTAAATTTAAGAGTTTTACTATTTTTTTGTGAGGCTCAAATATTATATCTTTACTTCAGTGCGTAACTAATGGTCCAGGATACAGGGTCCATTTTTGCACTGTATTACTTTCAAGCTAATTTTCCGTGAGTAGCTTCATTTTGATGTGACACCCTACAATTTCCTGTGAAAATTCTCGTTTGTGGTAGCTAACAGAGGTAGCAAGGATAAAATATGTCCATTTGATGATGAACGTAGGACCGGGATAACGTACCCCGCAATATGTAGGACAATATGACTGTTAAATTATATTAGTAGCTTAATAGAAATCAAGTACCAAAATGAACCGTGTATCCTGGACCATAACAAAACTATTTATTAAACTTAAATTATAATAAACATTTACACATTTTGTTTTACACACATTTAGCTTTACTCTCATCCCCATCGACAAGAAACACATGATTGGGCGGTGGTTTGCGTCTTACGAGCATATAACCGGAGAGTGGTATAGTTGTGTTTTGTATGAAAACATATTTCGCCAAATTTGTTCTCCAATGATGCGCCGGTTTGCTCTGATTGGCAGACTGAAAGCCAGTGATGGCTGATTGGCCGATGGGACGTACACTCAGATCATTGGTTGGTTGAATTGCTATTACATCAGTGACAAATCACTGATCAGTTTCGGATTCTTATGGCTCACAATACTCTATCCGGTTATAATATGCTCGATGGTGTCTTACGTCTACGTATATGGCCTACATTCTACAGGCTACAGCTCGTGGTGCGCGGGCCGGCCGTCGCTGACGTACAGCGGCGGGTCGGGGGGCGGGGCGCCCGCGTCGGCCGCCGCCAGCGCGAGGTACCGCGCGCGCAGGTGGTGCGCCGCCGCCTTGGGCTGGCGGGACCGCGTGAATATACCCTTTTTGTTTCCGCCCACGCGGGTTATGGCTGGAATAAATATTATAATATGAGTAAATGTGCAAAGGTATCAATTTTAATCATTGACAAAATTGATTCATGATAGCACTCTCAAGAAAATATGATCCTAAAGAGAGCGTATAAGTACATAATACAAACAAAGCAAGCTTAAATTGAAGAATTTGAATATTTTTTCTTTTTATTATATTCCATTTATTTATATCTTATCGGCTACACGATATAATATAAAGACATATATAACTTACTCTGTGCCGTTTTAAAATCGGCAAAGTTCCAAATAAATTCCCCGGCGAAGAAGCCTGCGCGTCTCAGCCGGTCGAACGCCTTAAAGTGTTCAGATAGAAGGGCCACTTGATACTCTTCTGACCATACATACTCAGGTATCTATGGAATTAAAAATAAACATTATTAAAAATGTGAGTTTCATACATGCAGGAATGAACTGAACCAAAGCTAAATTTATGTAGTAAGTCAGTCTTTTTATTAGTACGGAAGCGTACAAAAGAGAGGCCAATGAGATTTCAAAGTGTCATGTAACTAACCAGATGCAGTCCGGCTATGGTGTCAGCGCCGTACTCCAGCATGATGACTGGCTTGTTGTGCTTCCTGAACCAGGAGTGGGCTTCCTCCGTGACTAGAGAGGCGATGTTCAGCAGCGAACCCGTATTCGCGTACCACCCGTTGTACCGGTTGAAGCAGATCACGTCCAAGTGTTGACCCTGACAAGAATAGTAATTGTTATATCAGCAGTATTAAATTGTTTTTCTACCCGCACTTAAATCCGTCTGTACCAAAATCTTTTTGGAAAATCCTTTCTTTCCAAGACAGGCAGTATCACGGAGCAATTATGCTCTGTGGGCAGAATAATAATCGGTACTAAGATTTTTTTTGAAATTTGAAATTTTAGACATGATCACAATAACATGGTGATTCCATGATGAAGTTAATTTACACCACATACATGATACGGTCATACAACTGCCTTCGAAAGGATTTTAATGTCTATCGTCTAATTGGACATGGCAATAATAGTTTTGCAAAAAATGTATGATAGGAATGAAGTGCAACGTCGATTTAAAAAAGTTGAAGCTTAGACCGCTTAAGGCGCTGTTAGGGGACGCACGGGTCGATTATATCTTTCTTAAGTGAGCCATCTACTCATTTAATGTACCGATTGAGCTTAAAGGCCATCAGGCCGAAAAGTCTAGCCCTTCAGAAAAAAACGGGCCGATTACCATTAACAACTGATTGAATGTAAACTGGTTCTTGATGGAAATTCATTTTCATAATAATAAAATCTTTTTTTCTTTGTTTCACCTTTCCACTTTTATCCATAAAAGTGGAAAAGTGAAACGTAAAAAAGTTAAATAAGTATGGTTCAGCTAAACGCTCTAAAAGTGGACTGTTGGAATATTGATCAACGTGAAATGCCGTTTGAAGACATATTCGGTGCGGTACTAAATTACATTTTAAACGACGGTTTCTTAATACTTATTTCTAAACTACGTTAGGAAATAGGAGTTTTTAGGTCATGCGAATTTTGAGTTTTGAAATGCGTTAATAGTTTCTAGATTTAGGTTTTGAAAATTTAAATAATAGATTGATTTAAATAATAAGACGGTTTTAACGGTACGTTATCGGGGTAACAGGGTACCGTTAAAACCGTTAAATGAGTTGATTAATGAAAAGTAAATTCTGCTAAAATTTAAACCTTAATTTTTTTAAACTTTAAAGACAAAGAAATTAACGTTTATGCGCGAAAATCCGCCATATTTTTAAAAATAATTGTCATTGTCAAATCACGAATCTAACTACACATGTAAAAAAATTCAACAAGCCTTTCAGGCTACAGAGCGTGTGAAAAATATAGTAAAGGCTCATACACTAAAAAAATGAAATCTATATTACACTATATTTTTGTTACTGTAATGCATAATATGCAACATGATAAAATAAATTTTGCAATTTCCAAATACCGTTTAATGTAAGATACGTCACGTCACAAATAACAGACTTTTATTGCTTTCCAAAAGTTCGTATTCATATTCTTCGTCTTTTAATCGATCGACCTTTATAAAAAGCCAAGTAACCTTTTAAAATGGCTCTAAAGGAAGTGTTCTATAAAGTAAGGTAAAGTCGGTCTGGCATAATGGTTTACCCAAGGACGGGTCGTATGATGAAAATGAAAGTTTGTACAACGTCATGGACGTGTGGAAAAATAAACGTGTCAGATTGTTTGTCTGCGGTGAACTTATTGCCGATTTCAATTAAGATTCGCACACGGTGTGCAGTTTGGTTGCAACTTGAGAGATAAGATAGATTTTGGACATATTAGGTGGCGATGTCTGGGATGGCGATGGTCTCCTTCTGTGAGGCAGTAATGTCCTAGAAGGAGGCCGACAAACGGGTGTGAGAGGAGGAGAGGAGGCGCGATAAGTCCTCCTCCCGCGGGCGACGTACTGGGGCGGATAGGAGGCGCTACTTAATGCGGCTCCAGTAACACCCCTGTGCTCGTGTCGGACCAGGATGGGAACCTGGTCCAGTTCAGACACAACGTCGCGGGTACTACTTTGTGGTGGCCGGGCAGTCCCCCTTCCGAAGTACTCCTTCGCCGCGGCCAGCCTGTCGCTGGAGGTGTTTCTGTTGCCTGCAGATCCAGGATCCTCAAATAAGCGGTTGATGGTGCTCGAAAATGGTTTAGTTACGGTAGTGCACTCCCAAGTACGAGCCCCACATAGGGTCTAGGAGCCTACCCGGTAGATACATGCGAAATGCATTCCTCTGTGATATCAAAAAAAAGGTGACCAAGTCTGTGACAGGACGACGTATTCCCAGAGCCTTATGTATTTGGGTATTATGTATTTGTATTTATACGAAAAAAAAATCTATCGTAACTCAAATCCTAGTGAACCTTACCACAGGCCTAGGCCAAGGTAAAATAACGGTTATTATAAATGAAGTAAATACTCACCGCTTTGTCTGTCAGGTAGCTTTGGGCAATCGCGATGGTCACCGGCCTGGAGAGATCCATCGTTTTGACGTGCTTCACCAACTTCCTGCAAGTGAAAAAAAAGGTACTATAGTAAGTAGTCTAGTTATCCGGGTCATAATAACGAATTTATTGACACCTTTTTTTGTAGGATTGCACCATTTGGTTATTCTTACGTCGGCAGAAATCGGTGACCAAGCTAGATTGATAATTCCTGACGACAAGTTTTTGGCGAAACTATTAAAACTTTCTGACTTTAAAATTGCTTCTCAAGTTATAATTTTCTAGCTCCCCACATGCCTTTTATGCCAATATAAAAGCGCAAACTTATGATTCATTATTTTAATTTATTGTTTGAAAACTTTAAGTGCATTTGCTTTAACCATGATATAATAATATCTATTCTTGATACTGTTGTTCATGTTCTTGCTTGAATCTGTATTTTTTTCTCTTTCCTTGGGAGAGTTTCCTACTTAGTGAAAAGACGTCTCTTATTAAGAATTATTTCTTAATTGACCAAAGAAGCCCTAATCTACTAAACTTTCTAGAGTATCATCGTTCTTTACCAATTTTGCCACTTTTATCAGAAAGATTCAAGAATGTAAAGTACAGGATCAGGATCAACTTTAAATGAACGTGACCTTCTAAATCTCTTACAGTCAGGTTTTCGTGCAGATCATAACAAGGTAAATAAAATCACCAACGATACTCGATAAGAGATTGACGATAAAAGAGTAACGCTATTAATTTTTGCGGATTTCAGCAATGCATTTAATACTGTTGATCACAATGTTTTACTCCTTATACTTAGGCTTCAGGGAAAGTTGATTGGTTTGGCGGTTTCTTCTGGGTCGCCGGCAGCGCATAAAGAAAATTTACTTTCCTTTTAGAGCGACGCTTCTGTTGGCGTTTCTCAAGGTAGCGTGTTGTCACCTCTTATTTTAATAGCATATACATATTAAAAAAAAATGAAACCTTGATGGTGTTTCAAAGAGGAGTATTATATATTTATTAGCAACATTTTCGGTGACTTTTTTATTTTAATTGACTGAGAAGAAACAGATTGATGGAACAGTATAATTACCCGAAGTATGCGTCCGCCTTAATATTGGAAGACCTAGGCTCGTTGGATATGGACCACATAACGACGCTGGGGTGGTTCTTGTCGCGGCGGATCAGCTCCGTGAGAGACTGTTTGTGTTTCTCCAGCAGCGCATCCGAGAAGATACTGAAAACAGAAACCTTCGTTACTTTGTCTTGTATAGAAGAGGGGGCTATGCCACAGAAAAAAAAATTGTCTGGGCTGGACTGACATGTGAAAACGTCGCAAAAGTAAAATTTTATAAAACTTTAATCCGGTCAGGTTCAGTTGCGCGTCTTGTGTGTCATGTTTGAGGTATAATAATAAAAAATATGTGCCTCACTCAGTATCGACGCCGGGGCATTCGTCGATGATCATGATGCCCTGTTCGTCGGCCAGGTCGTAGATCTCCTCGGCGTACGGGTAGTGGGAGGTGCGGAACGCGTTCGCGCCCACCCATTTGATGAGGTTGAAGTTCTTCACCCACAGCACCGGGTCCCAGCCCTTGCCGCGGAGCTGAATGATACAAATCAATTATATGACTTAATTATAATATTCTAAAACATAGAGTCAAGAGAGTAGCGTATTGTTCACAATTGAAACTAATAAGTAGACTTACATCAGAGTCCTCGTGCATGCCGAACCCTCGCATGTAGATGGGCTTCTCATTTATGAACACGGTGGTGTTACTCCACGTCACTGTCCTGATACCTATCTTCAGGTTGTACGTGTCTATTACTTCATCTTGAAGACCTACTAACGATACCTGAAAACATTACATTCATGTTATTCGGTTTTGTTTAACAGCCATTATTGGTGGGATGCGTCTTGCATGACACGTCTTCGAGCTTGGGTCTTATCCTGCTTATGTGAGGGTGGCAGGGCAGACAGTGGCAATAATTATAATCAACTCAAGTCACTTTTGAATGGCAAGTTTATAAACTTCGCAAGCACTAATTGACTTACTTTGAACTGATACAAATATCCAGACTCGGGGTGCATCAGGTGCGGCCACCAGAAATTGGCGTTGGGTATTTCTATGAGCCCACCGCACTCCTGCGCTCCGGCCACTTGCGTGTCGTTCTTGTCGAATATTTGTATGAGGCATCTGACGTCGGTGCTGGTGCCTTTGTACGTTATGTTGTATATCACGAATCCTGGGGAAAGAAAAGGCTAGTGGTGAAATGTAACGCATGCGAGTGTACGCATATGCAATGTGACATAGGAAGGTGCCTTGTGTATGCATGCGTGCACACCCATTTGATATAATATATTTTACGGTTCGGAATATTGCTAACGTCATGGATTTCCGCAAAGTGACACCTGATTGTATTAACTACCTTTGCGTATATTGGGCTGTGAGCGTGTGCATTGGGCCCGTGAGTAGGCTATACCATTACAGGAACATCCTCGCCTAATTTCGAGGAGATCTATAATCGGCTATGTAACGTTGGTTGTTTATGCAATAATATAAATACTTGATAGTTTAGCAAGGCGAACTTTTTAGAACTATCACACTACTATTCATTTTTGTTCCCTTATACAAAATATTTTTAAGTACTGCGAGCTTAAAACTAAGAACGAAATTTCGAGAATTACTCGTATGCTAAATAAAGACTTCTCTTTATTTAGCATACGAATTAACATTGGCGTTACGAGGCCTCGAACGTATGATGTCTAAAACATGCACGCCTTCCTCTGACTATCATCCATCTAAACTGGATACCTTCGCCGATTGTTTGCTAATGACGTACGCCTGATCCCAGTGCTAAACTATGGCCATATAGTCACCGTTACTTATTGTTCGGTTTCGACATCACGCTGATAAAATCATTACATTGTCACACGTTAGATGTACCGTTCTCTATTGCAACTATGTCCATAATGATTTTCGAAAATGGTTTGCCTATTCGATTCGATGCAATTGGAGCTTTTGCAGAAGTATACGAGTGGCTGGTATTATCAATACGTATGGTTTATCTCTCCAACTGGTCGATGATCTCCGTGCTGTGTTTAGAGGATGATCATTCATTGAAGGAGGCCTATGCCCAGCAGTAGGCAAAAATATACCGATAATGATGATGAAGATAAGACTGATGTTATTCTATGAACTAGAAACTTCGACATCCTAATGGCATTCAACCTGGTGCACAATAAGAGATCTAGGATAGCCCTAATCTTCAACGACAGCCAAAACCCTTAGTAATAAGGCGACGACGAAGAAGAATATTTAGGGTTCAACAATGTATCAATAAAAAATTTAGTTTGTATTTTAGATTCCTCAAAAATTTGTTAACAATAATTAAAGATAAAAAGAGTTTGTGTACCAGATGATCTCGAGAATGTCGTCATTTTTTTTACCTTTTCGTTAGAGTACTTAAAGATTCAGGTTCCATATTATCGCGGATTCTTAGCAATTAATCATAGATTAAATATAATAAAAACGATACTTCTCCGTAAATGTCATTTAAACCACATAATAATAGGGCCATAAACGTAATTATACAACAAAGGAATTACAGTGAAACCTGGTTGACTGGGACCTGGATAAGTGAGAAACCTCTATTATTGAAACTACAATGAGGTCCCGGCACTTTTTCATCGAATTACCTCTGTTAATGGGACTTTTCGAACCTGGTTAAATGAGATTTGATTTCTAGGATTTTTTCGATGTTTACCTCTATACTTAGGACTGTGGAGCTCAATTCCCTTTATAAGTGAGACAATTTATCAGGTTGGGACAGGTTTCGACCCGATTGCTTACAAACATTTGAATAGAATAACGGTACATTTTGACCTCTATATGCGGGGGCCTCTGTAAATGAGACAACTAAATTTTAAACCTGTCTAATTGAAAAACTGGATAAATGAAAAACCTCTTTAAATGGTACAAAATCCTTGGTCCCTTGAGATCCCAATTAACCAGGTTTCACTGTATAAATCAAAGTGATGTTAACATAAACTCATAGTTGTGAGTATGACGTATCTTTTTTACAAGGAATTGTGTAATTGTCTTCTCAACAAAATGCTAATACTTTATTTATTGTTGACAGCAATCGGACACAGTAAAGAAAAGGAACAGTATAACATCTTTATATAAACGTCGGGAACGATAGTTATACCTACGCGCCACGAATTCTCAGTATACCTCGGCAACCATCAGTCTCGAGTGCCCCGCGCATAGATAATTTATTTTTATGAAGTTATTTAACCAAATTAATTTTATTGTTGAATTTTTTCAACATTTTTCAATTCAACACTAAAGCTATTCGCACATCCCAGAAAGGCGCAAATACTTCTCCGTGGTTTATTTGTAGGTAAAAAATATACGTAGCGATGAAGCTAAATAAAACTATTTAAAACGTATTACGTTTTGTCGATTATTAAGATAACGTAAAATGCATTGTTGTTAAACAGTACTCGGTAGTCGGTCCATTCATTTCATAATTTCCAAAAGCTCCTAATGAGTATATAAAATAAATAGGTAAATACCTACTTAAATTTGCATGTGACATTATAAATACACAACTGGAAAGTGACAGCCCTATCACGCATTTGGATACCGAACTGGCGTAGGTAATTATATCAAGGACGCTGCCAAGACGTTATACTGTTTTACTTCTTTGTTCCGCGAAAAGGGGAGGTTTTTGTAACGCGAGTGAAATGACTTAGTAACTTAATTGAGTGACATGAAACTTTTTAAGCTTTGCGCTAGTATGTGCCAGGCAGTTTTAATATGAGGGGGCTCTTTGTACCCCTCTTATAAGAAGAGGGGACAGAAGAGCAGGGGGCAAGGGGTGAGGATGGGAACCTCCCCCATTGTACTGTCACGACGATAGGAAGGGTTGTTCTGTGGTGCGGGTCAACCCCTCTGTGGAGGTGGCGTCGATCCCTTGCAGGACTGACTAGCCGTCGAGGTGCCCTGTTTGTTTTCTAGATCCGGGGCACCTCACCAAAGGCGGCATTGGTGGCACTCGCCGGGTTTTAGTGGGTAGAGCTGCGTCCATTTACCAGCTGTCGGGCGCAGCGAGTCCCACATACCCGCGTGGGGAGACCCACTCCCCCGCGGGATGCCTCAGAGCATTTCCCGGCATTAAAGAAAAAAAAGGCAGTTTTAAGATGTGTTTACCCTGTAGTCACGCAGGGGTAGTAAATTAAATAAATGTTATAATATAACAACTTTGCAGCCCATGCCTATCATATTATTATTTTTCGACTTATTTCTTTAGCAAGATTTCTTATTGTTTTGTTCCAAAAAGACTAGTATTATACGACATATTATGAGTACAGGTTTTCTACTATGTTGTTACGCAAGGCGATTGTCTATAATATATCAGTAACGATGTATTACTGGTCACCTTGACAGCAGCAGCCATCCCTTTCTCTACACAGTACGATAAAACCCATTTAACTCATTGTAATAATAATAATTTTTTTATGGATCTTTGTCTCTTATATTTCCGACGTTTCGGATACTTTACAGCAATGGAGGACTGAGGTGTCAGGTGTCCTATTGTCACCGAGTTACTTGAAGTGGTACATATTTGATATTATCATAATAATTTTTTTGAAATACCATTGCAGATAATCAAGAGTTATGAATAGGTTTTACGGATAATTAAGGAACACAACAGGAAACGAGAAAAATGCTTTTTCTCACGTATGTTCATAATTTCCTGGATCCAGAAAATCGCAAACTTGGGGTACGTGCTAAGACATGACCGATACGAACTCCTACAACTTGTTATGATGAATAGTTGCCGAAAAAGAAAAGCTGGTCGTAGAAAGAAGTGATGATTGCTGAATATCAGAGTGGCATCGCAAGCGCCGCCGAATAGTTTCGCCTCGCGAGATACAAGGAAAAATATGCAGAGCTGACTGCCAACCTCCATTAGTTGGAGTGGCGCCCTAAGTAGTAGTATAAAAAGGTTTACCATTAAAAAAATCATAAGCATCGTCCCCCTTCTAAAACCTGTTGGTCTCCTTCTCGAAATTATCATACCAGGCCACGGCCACAAAGAACTTACCATATGGTTTGAGGTTCACCGACCCATCGTTTCGAACACATCACTCCAGAACCTTACTAATCCATCGACACTCAGTTCTTCGGTGTATGTGAGCGATCCATTTAATAATAATTATGCACTCCGATTGGTCTAGAAAGAAAGGTTCTCACCTGTCAATCCCTGGATGTCGGTGTTGACGATGACGTCATCGATGTACACCTGGGGCGTGGAGTACAGGAACACCGAGCGGTGGATACCGGCGTAGTTGAAGAAGTCGAACGTGTAGGTCTGCTCCTGCCTTACTTTGTTGTTCCTGATCAAATACAATGTAGTACATTATTTTCTAATGTTCTCGTCACACATAATGAAATAACTACGGATTCTGGACGGGACGGACGGACTGCGAGAAAAAAAAGTTATTTATTTACAATGCAGTAGTTTCAAAGTAAGCACTTGGTGGTAAATGGCCTCAACGGAAGACCAGTGCTGGAATGGTAATTCCAGCAAACACTGAGTTGAGGCCGTTTTGTGTTACTACAAGATTTGTTATTAATTAAAAAAATAAATATTAATTGTGTGTCTTATGAGTATGTAGTATCACAAATAATTTTTTCTTTCTTTCTTTCTTTCTTTCTAAATAATCTCTTCATTATCATACAAATAAATTTTGAATTTTATTTACTAGTACATCCATGATCCAGCCTGTGCCTATTTAGTATATTAATTTGCTACATTTTTTAATTTTCTTTACTTAAATAAGTTTTTATTAGACGTAGGGAAACTAAAAAGATCACCTAACTGTCTCAGATCCTTGCGACACACTCGTCTTTAAATTATGCTGTGATATTACAAAATATGTCCATTATGAGCGGGCATGATCTCATGATCTCATCACCCCGGTAACATTACACCGTTTTGTGCAGTCGTGCAAAACGCATTCACAAAAGGCAAACGGGGAAGTCTTTGGAAGTGGGTCAATTGAGTGTAGCCGCGAATTGCAGCTGATGAAATAATTAGCCAAGATGCGGTCGAGCCGGGAGCCACTGACCTTAGCGGGGCCTCAGTATCAGGATGTTATTTTCGCGGGATATATCACCATCATCATCTTTAGCTCTTTTCCTCCTACTGCTAGATATACGAACGTTAAGGCCGATCCACTTGCGTCCAGCTATAAGTCACTAATTAATTAAATGGCTTCTTTTTAGAAGTACTCACTTTTGTGAGTAATTTATAGGTTTTTAGTTAAATGTTTCGATATTCATAATTGAATGTTGAGCATTAAACATTATTGACGCTTTATTCTCGATTTACCTAAATTCATCTGTACCTACAGTCGATAATATTTAAGCACTATTTTAACATTAATTAGTCCAAATAATAATAATAATATAATAATAATATTTGTTTGCATAAAACATGGTTAATAAATATAAGCCATGTATTAAATAATCCACCCTAAAGTTATGAAACTATTTTTCTTTTTTCAATATTCTACGTGTTCTTATGAAGATGTCTAAATAACAATCGTGCGTGAGTGAAAGTCTCGGTAATTGATATCTCTTTAAGAATTCATCTTCATTATCATAAGCACCCTTTTATGTCCCACTGGGCACGGGTCTTAGAGTGAGAGAGAAGAGTTAGTTAGTCCATTGCGTGGTGCTGTACTTCGCACGCCCTTAAATATTTTTATTTATATTTTATCAGACATCCCAGTATATTCCCGATATTTTCCTCCTCCGGTATCTATGTTATCACGTTCAGGTGCATGGGGAAATCAGATAAAGCTATTTTAGGAATCCAAATCTTCCATTTCGTTTCCTTTTAAAGTCGTCCATTAGTCGTCTTTTGAACGAACGCAAACCTTCGACTTGGGTCAGTCAAGTGCCTTTATTTGAGAGTTTTTTAAAACGTTAGTCGAGGTATTTAAGTCGGTGGACGCACTTTGAAGATGAAGATAAGTGGTCTTCTTCTTCTTCGTTTATTTTTTAACAAAAACTGCGATTTGCGACATTCTGCCGGTGTCAAGTATAATTAAGTGGCCGTTGTCGCCAATAAACTTCAATACTTTGCCTTTTTATGCGCATATTTAAATTTTATCATAATAATTAACATAATGGATACAACACCTTGGGAGTAGGATTTTCCTCCCTGGCCATTTAAGAAAAACACAGTGTAAAATGTACTGTAGAATATTGTAAATTTTACGTTTGTTTTACCACTTTTCTCTCTTGGACTGGAACCGAGATAGAATTCAGATAAACATTTATTAACTTAGCCCGACAGCAGGGTTACCACGGGCCACCTACAGCGAAATTAAACTTTGCTGTATTTCGGAGACAGGCAATAGGCATAAAATCTCAGAATAGAACAACACATGAATGAGTTTCCAAGTTTCAGAAAAACTTGTTTATCTCGAGGCTCGTCTAGTCTTTTTTTTTCTTTATCGCCGGGAAATGCTCTGAGGCATCTCGCGGGGGAGTGGGTCTCCCCACGCGGGTATGTGGGACTCGCTGCGCCCGAAAGCTGGTAAGTGGACGCAGCTCTACCCACTAAAACCCGGCGAGTGCGACCAAAGCCGCCTTTGGTGAGGTGCCCCGGATCGAATAAACAAACGGGGCACCTCAACGGCTAGTGAGTCCCGCAAGGGACCGACGCCACCTCCACAGAGGGGTTGTCCCACACCACAGAACATGGTGAACATGCAGTAATATAAAAACCATAATTTTTTTTTAGTTGCTTTAATACTTACGCTACGAGGACGTCTCTAATATTTCCTTGGGGAACGGTGTCAGACAGCAAGATATTGTCCACGACCACCGTGAGGAGGTTGCTGCTGTTGTAATGCACCGCGTCTGTAATCTCCACCTCGAAGGGCAGATGTCCCAGTTCATGGAAAGCAACCATCCTTCCGTTTACCCACTGAAAAGATATATCTCATGTTAATTGGAGGATGACAGAATTTATCACAGTTAGCAGTCACCTACTATCCCCCGGGTACTTTTTTGTCCATCGATACAAATAAATTGTATCGAATAACGCACAAAAAGGTCTAAAAGTACCTCGTACAAAAAGTCAACAAATTACCGAGGACATCGAAAGACTGGACTGGAAAAAAGTACGGAGAGTCCGCGAAAAAATAGAACTAACGTAACTAGGCATACGCTACACTCAATTTCCGGGCAATAAATTACCGCATGTAAATGCGCTATGTACTCGGTGGACATATTTAGTGTCTACACGATTGAGGGATTTTTGTCCCATGGGAGAAAAATTCAGGAGATGATTTACATACAACCGAGTCTGGTGATAGATTATAATATATTATATACTGATCGGCCCAGCACACCCTCGAGGTGTGCCCGAAATGGGCGGCGCTGCGTCATGATCTGACATCGGTCATCGGAGGGAACACCGTGATGCTCGGTGACGATGAGTCCTGGACGGCGATGGTTTCCTTCTGCGAGGCAGTAATTTCCCAGAAGGAGGCCGACGAGCGGGTGAGAGAGGAGGCCGCCGACGAGGCCTCCCCCCGTGGGCGACGAACGGAGGTGCGCAGGAGGCGCTACTTAATATCTTCTATACTATATCTTCTTCTGATGTCTATGCTGTCATTATGTGAAAATTGTTCTATAGCTAACTTCATGGTGTAGGGTTTATTCGTGACGGTGTGCGCGCGCATCGTAAAAATTTACATCATCATTTTTCCCTAACGCGCCTAAAGAAGTATAACTTAAAAAATTGAGATATAAACTATCCTATATCTCAAGTTGTATCAAACCGCACACTGTGAGTAAAATTTGGTTAAAATCGGTTCAGTCCTTGAGGAGTTCATCGCGGACAAACACGTGACACGTAATTTTTATATTCCATACTGATTTATTTCCCATATTTCCCAAAAAATACAAAAAAATAATTCGCCTAATCACCATAAGATATCATTCCTATAATATTTCAAAAACGAAATTTTTGTTATTAAGATTAATAAAATATTGAATCAAGATCGAATTTCATTTTATTAGCGACCATGTTATCGTTAATGGCGACAAAATGAGATAATTAACTCTTAATCACTATTTTTAAGAGGAAGGGCGTCATTATAATTAATTAAGAATTCATTCAGTATCGCTAAGGTAAAATTCAGGTTATTTAACATATTTAGGGTATCCAAAGGGTGTCAACATAATTGAGACTTCACTGCCCTTCCAACTGTCCGTCAGTAAGACGGCTGGCTGTATTTTATGACCGTAAAAACTGTAGTTAATTTCACAAAATGTGTAAACAAACTTAAGTTACTAATTAGATTAGACCTATGCAAGAGATCTGTTCAGCCTTTTTCTACGATACTCATAAAATAATTTTTGAAAAATATTATGTAACGTTACATATTGTTCCATGGTACGAAATCCTACGTAAGGTTCCGACTTACACCTTTCTTTTTCTTTAACGCCGGGAAATGCTCTGAGGCATCCCGCGGGGGAGTGGGTCTCCCCACGCGGGTATGTGGGACTCGCTGCGCCCGACAGCTGGTAAATGGACGCAGCTCTACCCACTAAAACCCGGCGAGTGCCACCAATGCCGCCTTTGGTGAGGTGCCCCGGATCTAGTAAACAAACAGGGCACCTCGACGGCTAGTTAGTCCCGCAAGGGACCGACGCCACCTCCACCTCCACAGAGGGGTTGTCCCGCACCACAGAACAACGTCGGGACAGTACAATGGGGTGAGGTTCCCATCCTCACCCCTTGCCCCCTGCTCTTCTGTCCCCTCTTCTTATAAGAGGGGTACAAAGAGCCCCCTCGGCCCAATTAGCTTCGCCCAAGGTGCACCGCTCACCCTAGGTTACTGAGCCCCACCGCCACGACAAGGCCTGAACCATGGTGGGGTTCCGACTTACACCTAGCATTATTTAGGTATTGTATCATAAAACATGTAACTTGAGACTTAGCGGGATGCGCATAATGAGACATGTTTGTGCACTTAGTAGATATAACTTAGAGAAACCGACTAATAAGTAATAGCACTCAAGTTGCCCAATACCTGAAATTATCTTAATGCTAGTAGTTACTCTAATATTCGGTATTCAAGTAGAGCAACGTCTATGCTTGATATGCAATCGTAAAAAATGGCATTAGGTACTCTCAACTTTAAGCTTTTGCTTTTTCAAACGACAAATTGCGGTAGCGGGTACTCGGTACTAAGTAAACTTGTTGGTATGATTCGTATGCAGTATATTTGTTTCCTTTTGTATTTGTATGTATATTATCAAAATTATAAAAAATTGAATGAAAAATTTAGGCGCCTAAAATATGACTATGCTCTTTTCTGCTTTTTTTAGGCACCTTTTTTTTTCTTTAACGCCGGGAAATGCTCTGAGGCATCCTTCGGAGGAGTGGGTCTCCCCACGTGGGTATGTGGGACTCGCTACGCCCGAAAGCTGGTAAGTGGACGAAGCTCTACCCACTAAAACCCGGCGAGTGCCACCAATGCCGCCATTGGTGAGGTGCCCCGGATCGAATAAACAAACAGGGCACCTCAACGGCTAGTGAGTCCCGTAAGGGACCGACGCCACCTCCACAGAGGGGTTGTCCCACACCACAGAACAATCCCTCCCAACGTCGGGACAGTACAATGGGGTGAGGTTCCCATCCTCGCCACTTGCCCCCTGCTCTTTTGTCCCCTCTTTTTATAAGAGTGGTACAAAGAGCCCCCTCGGTTCAATTAGCTTCGCCTAAGGTGCTGGGCTCACCCTAGGCGACTGAGCCCCACCGCCACGTCAAGGCCTGAACCGTCTAAGTCGTCATCGGATCGTCATCAGATGTATCTTATCACATACCACCAGGTGAAATGACTGTCCGTTTGCCCCTATTCTATAAAAAAAAATCGACGCGGTTAAGTTTTTTCGAAATTACTAGTTTCAACTTTAGGCATTAATTAATAAATATAATAAGTATTGCTAAAAATACTGTATCTAATGCGGCGATAACCTAAGCGAATTGCTTCAGAGGTGTCAGTGTCAAAGAGGCCAATTATTCAATTAGAAACTCCAAACATAGCCTAGGAATTTCACAAACTTTGGTTGATTTAGATAAAAATTACGATAGACATATTAAAATATGTTTCAAATGTCAATGCCTTAGAATCTTTATATAGGTATAAAAAATCGTGTCACGGGTTGTTTGTTAGAGATGAATTTCTTAACTATTGGACCTGTTACATTTTGCACATTCGGTTCACATTGGTATTACTATCATTTATTCAGTCTATCTCGCGAGATATAATAGTTTTGGCCTCAAGTTCTGCCCGAGTCACTAGAGCCCAATCTTTAGAGTCTTCCTTATAAAAATAGAATTTTGAAATCTTTAGTGCCGCAAGTTCATCTATTATCTTTATTATTATTACATTTAAAAGTACTCTGTGCAATCTCTTTTATCGACATATATACAGTACGTGTCATATTATGAATATTTAAAATGGGTAAAGTTTTTTTTACTTTATCCTATTCTTAATAAAATGTATTGGCAAATCTAAAATACATAATAATATGTCCAGCAGCGGTCAGTGACATGCAATGATGATGGTGATGATGTATTGCGGAATCCGTGACCCGCCCCAGTACTGACCTCAGTCAACTGGTGCGACGCTATTATTGGCATCCTCTTACGTAACGTCAATTTCTTCCATGTCTGTTTCGTCATTAGACCCGACAGACATTGCCCATTCATTTACTAGCTTATACAACTAAATAAGCTAAATGCAACATTTTTTTCTTATAAAGTTGTGAATGTGTAGGTTTGTTTGTTGTTCAGTCACGATTGAACATATTTGCGTAAAATTTTGCAGATAAACCTTGACGTTTAAACGTAATAATAAAGAATGTCTCCGCGCGGAAATGTTTTTGTCCTTAAAATTCAACCCACACACGCAATACGTGAATAAGTGTTATACAATGTATATAAATAAGTATTCGATCGTCTCGGCGTTTATCAAAAGAGTATATTTTATTGCATTAGCATATGTGGACAGATACGAGGTGATAATGATGACGACGTAATATCAAGTTGTCACATTTACTGCACATTTAATACCCGCCATAAAACGAAATAACATTTTATTGCTAATAAATTTTATTTAATTGCAACATCCTATTTGCACATTTTATTCTAAATTAAAATTTATTAAATACAATAAATGTATAGCTTGTACTGTGTAAAATTGATAATACTGCCCTGATTCGATATAGCAGTAAGCCAGAAAAGGCGGTTTCGGGGAAAACCACACAAAGATTGTGTCACAATTTTAGCGGTTGTGATAAATTTATCTTCTCTATGTCAATAGAAAGAGAAAAAAATATTATTTAAAGAAGAATGACATTACTTTAAAATTTTTATTGGAACTGTCGTAAAACATTACAAATCGCCTCTTCCTTACAGCTGTATTGTCAACTAATTTTGACGTGATAACGTCTAATAAATTAATGAACACCGGCAGCGCGCACGAAAAAGTGTCTCGTTCCGCGTGAGCCTGTCAAACGATAGAGCGTTAGCTTGGAAACCATAATTTATAACAAAATATGTTGAATACGCGACAGCGTGTTTAGTGATTTTTGTGTTTGATTCTACAGTATTTTTATTTTTTTTATATTTTATATATATATATTTCATTATGTTTACTTCATTCAATCAACTGTTTTTAAAAGGTAATTAATTTTTCATCAATATTTCTTTATGACGTTATCACGTAAAACTATCGTCCGTAAACCGACTTCACAGACAACCAATTTTTTTATTAATACTTAAGATAGCAGTTACAGCCATAGATAATATATTAATTAGTATTAATTACATCCTGCTCAATATATAAAAAGGTGGTAAGGATGTATTCTATTGCACTACATAGTAAAAAACGATTGACGAATATATTTTTTTTGTGTCTAATAAATCTACTTCTTTCTTCCTTTATATTATGTAAGATTTGAAGAATCAGGTTTTTACGTTCGCCCGAAATTCGATTTCAGTCATTCGTGTACCAGGCCTAGGTGTTTATCTTAATTTAAGGATTTTCACCTGTAAAAAGGTTTATGATCGGAATGTTTAACCTTTATGGGAAATCTTATAATGAAGATCAAAACTCTCTTTGATATACACACCAACTATGTCTTTCAAGTAAAACCCTAGGCTGAAAATTTGGCAGCCTATGTGAGATAATTTATCTGAAATCTGGATGAACTCGGTTACGGTAATTATTTTAACAATAACATTGTTCGGTCCAGTTTCGACACTATTGACAAAATTTCTTATTTTGCAGAGACTTTTCAACCAAATGTTGAAAGCTATCGGCTAACATAAATGTGTGTCCAGGTTCTATTATTATCTTTCCTGCTGTGATTTCATTGTTATGTATCATTTGGACTAAAAATGTCATAAGCGCCCAATTTTTGTTCTGTGGTCGTTCCAAAAAAAAAAAACTCGAAAAGCAGATAGAAGATCTTCTTGTCTTCATCCAGATATTACTTTATCGCACAAAACAGCAACCGGTTTATGTGTGGGTGAATTTGTTTTAAGGGATAAAAGCCTTATTGAAGCAATTTTGAACATATCTGTCCGCGGAATCTGTTTAAATATTCCGTACAACGTAACGTTAAACTTCAATAATTATCTGCCTTTATGTGTCAGATAATCATAACAGCTTACACAATCTAGGGATATTTCTTCCTCATTGTACATTAACATACCGCCACTTAAATATTTGACAGATGCATCCGCAGACGTCGGCGGATGCATCTGTCGACGTCTGCGGATACATCTGTCTACGTGTAGAGGGGCTATAAGAAGCTTACAAAGTAATATAGTTGTAGGTATCAATTTGCATATCTTTATTATTATGATAACAATCAAAGTGACTTTTATGAGGAATGCGCGAACGGGTAAATAATAGCCACAGGTCACCAAAAGTGACCTTGCCGTCGTGCCTTATACCTTAAAAGGAACAACGTATTTATGATATCATCTGTGTATATTTGCTGAGTACCGCTAAAACTTTTTAGCTATTAAAATCTAGATATCCTTTTAAAACAGAATCCGCATTCCGAATAGGCGGCAACTCCTTGATTTATTTTGTGCTTTTGAAAATAAATATAATAACAAGGACAAAAATAATTTTTATTTTAAAGAGGTTTAGAAAATACGAATGAAATCCTGGATCAGAGGCCATTTTTTTTCTTTAACGTCGGAAAATGCTCTGAGGCATCTCGTGGGGGAGTTGATCTCCCCAGTCCCCAGGCGGATATGTGGGACTCGTTGCGTCCGATAGCTGGTAAAGGGACGCAGCTCTACCCACTAAAACCCGGCGAGTGCCACCAACGCCGCCTTTGGTGAGGTGCCCCGGATCTGTTGAGCTAACAGGGCACCTCGATGCCACCTCCACAAAGGGGTTGTCCCGCACCACAGAACAACCTCTCCAAACGTCGGGGACATTTTTTTATGTTAGTTTGATAGGCAAACTGGCGGACGTCATCGATGGTAAGTGGTCGACGTCGCCCATGAACACCTAAGTACCCAATAAGTACCTTTTTTATCGCAGGGAAATCCTTATGGATGCAGCCAGGATCTTCGGGTAGATCCTGACCCAATGTGGGACTCGCAACTGGGAGTGCCCACCCTAACTAAAACCACTGCGAGCGCCTTCAGCCGCTTTTTGAGGGTCGTAGGCGGGGACTCCCCGGCCGCTACTAAGCAGTCCCCACGATGTCGTGCCATACAGACCCAGGTTCCCATCCTGAGCCCGACACGAATACAGGGGCGTTACTGGAGGCGCATTAAATAGCGCCTCCTACGCACCCCCGTTCGTCCCCGCGGGAGGAGGCCTCGTCGACGGCCTAGTCTCTCACCCGCTCGTCGGCCTCCTTCTGGGACATTACTGCCTCGCAGAAGGAGACTATTGCCGTCCAGGACTCGTCGTCACCGAGCATCGCGGTGGTGACGCTCGGCAGAGACAAGTCTCCTCCGATGACTGATGTCAAAATGTGACGCAGCGCCGCCCATCTCGGGCACACCTCGAGTGTATGCTGGGCCGAGTCCACCGCCGCGCCACAATCGTGACATACTGTCAACGGCTCCCTACGGGCCGTCCGGCACAGGTCCTCCCCCTACCTCCGCATTAACGCCGCTTGCCCTAGTCGGCGAACCCGCAGGGTCCCGTCCAGCTTTTAAGTACCTGGAACTATCCCAGGCAACTTATTTATGTGTTGCCTATCCTGAGACATAAGATGTGAAGTCTCCGTGCCAGTAATTACACTGCCTGTCTTGCCCTTCTCTCCGAAACACAGCAAAGCTGTTTCACGGGAGAACAAGCAAGATGGTGGTACCCATGGAGCCGGGAGCGCGGCACAGCGCTTCCCTCCCACCTCTAATCTTGACACCAATTAATAATATTTCTTTTAGTATTATTCTTGCAGTCCACCAATTGAATATAGGTACTATCTTTGAAAGAACTTCGACGTTCCTTAGTTGCAATTCAGTAGTCATATTAACAAAATCACTTGTCTCCAGTTAATTTTTAAGATTCTTCGAACTGGCGAAGTTTTTTGTTTCATTAATAAGACGGGTCTGTAGTTCAGTATGGAACCTCGAATTTCTTTTAAAGTGGATGGTAATAATAACAGTCGCAAGAACAATACTATTAGAAAATATTTACTCCCTTCTGGCCACAGAGTCATGAGAGTAAAAATCATCAGAAATTCAATTTTCAAATAACGTAAGACGCAATAAATATTACTTTAGACTTGCTTTTGTTATTTTCAATACAAACCTGTATTTAAAGTACGCTAAAGGTGCGATGGGAGTTGGTCATATCTATTATGACTATAAATGTAAGGCACTTAATTTCAGAATTCGATAAAAATTGGTCAGTCCGCTGAATAAAGCAATAAGATCACCTTGATGCAAGAGTATCATAATACGAAAATAACAAAGAATCTTTTGTTGAGACAATCTTGACGGTGGATTTAAAAGAGTACCACTTTCCACTACGGGTTCTGTACACAGTACTTTTCTTTTATTACACGTTTAATTGTATTTTTACTTTGCCATTACTTCATGAACGGCTCGATCAGTTAAGTAAGATAAAAACGACGCGACGGCGTAGATATTAGCATTTTTGACAAATTTGTTTGGTTGCCTATTGTGTTTTATATACATAAACAGAACGTACTGAAGGACGGACAAATAGCCGAGACTTAAAGCAGGGTATAAATAAAGACCGAACTAAAAATTAGAAATAATTTTTAATATAAGAATTAAGCGGATTAACAAAAAAGTTGACGCATGCGGCGTTACCTCGCTCTGAGGCGTTCCATTTTCTTATGACGTTGTCACGTTCAACTATCGTCAGTAAGCCGACTTTACAGACAAACGATTTTTTTACGACATTAAATGTTATATATTCTTAGACCGAATCTTTAGTGGGTCGATTGTCTGACGAACTTAATATAAATGCAGCACAGACGATATATCCATTTACAGAAATAGGTTGCACTTGTTTGCAGGTCAATCTCACTATTATTGTATATTATAACGAGTTTTTTTTTTTTTAACACCGGGAAATGCTCTGAGGCATCCCGCGGGGGAGTGGGTCTCCCCACGCGGGTATGTGGGACTTGCTGTGCCCGACAGCTGGTAAGTGGACGCAGCTCTACCCACAAAGAGCTGCGTTCATTTACCATCTTTCGGGCGCAGCGAGTCCCACATACCCACCTGGGGAGACCCACTCCCCAGGCGGGATGCCTCAGAGTATTTCCCGGCGTTAAAGAAAAAAAAAATAATAAAATAAAAAGAGTATAGGTGCCGCAATTTTGTTATACTAACATTATAATATGATGTCAGGTCAGTGCATCGAGCATATAACCGGAATAGAGCGGTTGAAAAAAGTGATGGAGGAGTGACAAATCAATCACCACCAGTTTCGGAATTTCATGGCCCACAATACTACTCTATCCGGTTGTATGCTCGATGGGTCAGTGTAACCCAATACACAGACCACGTCTCAAGCCCGGCATGTCCGGCAAATTGTCCAATCACCACAATTGCCTAGCTACAAGTGATCGATTCTAGCTAACATTACTATAGTACTTTATTTCCTGACAAATTTAACCGGTGTCTTGATTGTTAACTACTATTTATTAGATAAAGTCACAATATAAAATATGTAAAAAAAAACACAAATAAAACTGGTAAGTTAGCAAGAACTTGTGTTACTAGGAACGGAAATACAAAAATATGTAGGTACCTACTTATATGATATAAGCACCTGAATATTTATACAAATATTTATACTGATCATCAAAATTATTATCTGTCCTTTAACGGGATTCGAATCGCGATTCGCTTAACCTATATATCAGAACTAGCTGTTGCCCGCGGCTTCGCCCGCGTTAACTTTGATTTACAGCCGTAAACGGATTGATAATGATTATTTTACATCTTATGTTATTCCTTATTACATCAGCTATCTTTCAGAGAGAGTCCTGACACAATCGGCCCAGCCGTTTCAGAGATTAGCAGGAACAAACGGACAGACAGACAGACAAAAATTGTAAAAAATATTATTTTAGTATACGTACCGTGTATAAATCCATAATATGCATATTACAAAACGACACTCCAATTTTATTTATCTGTGTTCTGTATAGATATAGATAGGAATATTTGAGAAGAATAGCAATCTTGTAGTAGGTATGGTAAATGGTTAAATATACCTACTTTAAATTTCTAGCCTTTATAAAAAAAAATATTCCAAAATTTTTAAAAATTCTTTTTTCCAAACATTCTTGTTAATAAGCTTGTGAATAAACTTTCTGACAATCATTAGACAATAATAAATTAATGGTGAATATTTATAACTTTATTTCCATTATTTTCCTCGTTAAAACAAATTGTTATTAGAAACACAGTGGTATTCCTGTTTACGGCTCATATTATGTAGTTGTTTAATTTAAATACTAACAACACTATAATATCTCTATGGAAAATAAATTGATTTTTGTGGATAATGAAAAAGTCATTGAAATATTAACTGTATAATTATTATTGGTAAATCGTAACTTGTTTTAGCATACCGTTGGCATATAAAAGGTACACAACGTCAGATAACACAACCTTATATCTCACAAGCAAAGGATTATAATGTAAATGGTATTTTTTCTTCTATTGGACAGCAATCAGCATTATAAATTGACATATAGGACACCCTAGCGGTCGCAGATTCAAGCACCATGAATGCCACAAAAATTCCCGCAAAGGTAATAGTATAGGATACGCATATAAAACGACCTTCACCGAGATGTTTATTTGATGAAACGTATTTTATATTTAATTTAATACGTCAATAAATATATTGCATATGGGTTGCCTAACAAATTTTAGTCCAGGATGCTTATAAAAGTTAGTAACTAAAAACAAGCGATATACAAAAAAATACATGTTACATGGATTACTATATTAATTGCGTTTTTTATATGATTATACTGAACCCATACCTTAAAAGTTATTTTCGTCACAAGTTTATTTTAAAGTTAAAAATGTATAATTTTTCGTTTAATCAAACCTACATAATAGTCGATGAATAGATAATATTTCCTATATAATGTTCAACTTTGTTAAATTAATTCTTACACGCTATAAATTAGCTTCACCTGTATGTAATTGTATGTTTGTTTTTACCGACACCTTTAGACTTGATTTTGACCCACTACGTCAGATTAAATTGAAACTTTGCACACACCATACGTGCCGATAACAATACAATAATTTAATAAGTTTGTTCAAATATCCTGATCAGGATAATAGTACATGCAAAGAAGGCATAAGGCGCGCAAATTACTACATCACTTGTGTGGTTTTGAGTCGCTCACTCATTCTAAAGTGATTGCCATAAGTTGACTTTAAATGTATAAAATCTTAAGTTTTATTAAAATCATGTTCAAAATCAGGGTCAAACATAATGAATACAAAAAATCCATAACAAGTAACGCTAAACATCATCCTCATTATCACATTAATAACTGTTATGTACATGTTAAGTAAATAATTGTTCTCAAATTTTTTTATCTCAATTACGCAGAAATTAACATGTAATATATCAAATATACCTATAGAATTTCATTTATGACCCTATGTAGTCACAGTTACACAGTCCATGTGTAGTGTGTAGACCGTAGCGGTATACTAAAACAACTGCGTGCGCCTTTAGCCGCTTTTTGAAGGTCCCGGATCTGCAGACAACAGGAGAACCTGAGTGACAGGCTAGCCCCAGCGAAAGGCCAGACTACTCCTCGTAAGGGGGGATTTGCCCGGCCGCCACTAAACGTAAACCTAATCTTTGCGATGCACGTAGAGTTAGTAACATACAAATGGACATTTATGTTAATATTTATTTTTGTATAAAAATAAAATCTAACATATTATAAAAAGACGTAGAATAAACATTGTTGTTTATGATATAAGCTATCCAGTCCTGCGAGGTTTCTGGTGTTTTACAAATAATCCTGTATACCTTACGTATACATGATTATTATGTAGAAGAGATTACAACGGGACTTAACTTAATGTGGTGTGGTTTTATAATATAAAAAATATCATTTCAGATATTACATACATTTTTATCGCTTGAAATACGGAAAAATCCATAAACAATAGTTTTATTACAATTCATACAACATAAAATTCGAACTAACATGAAAAATAAATACACGTGTATTTTTAGCAATCGTTATTTTCAATTGGATCGATAGCCTGTGTGATAAAGCGTACGGAACCTTGATAGTGCGTGCACAACTCGCTCATGACCTTTTCGATGCATTATTTACATCCAGTAGGTACAAGGCTTACTAGAAATCTGACCGGACAAAGTGATTGACATAAGCAAACAAGTAAACAAATATACTATCATAATTATTGCAAATGACTTGTTTATTTATACTAATTATTTATAATAATCAAACTTTAAAGTGTTGTATGTTTGTTTGAAAATCTCCGGAACTCAAATCTTTTCGAGATTTTAAAAGATCTTTATGCATTTGATAGTCAAAATCTGGACCGACCGATCGACCGACCGACCAAACGATCGACCGACCGACCGACCGACCGATTGACCGACCGACCGACCCTTATTCTCAAACGTGGCCTGCACTTCAGAACTATTGCCAAACCAGCCATCATTTCTTTTGTTGTACCTACGCTTCGAATCAACAAGACCAACATTGTTGATCGCAGTACCTACTTGAATATTAAAAATACATTTTCACTTACCACTTGAGCAGCATAATGGACGCTGCTAAATCTTAACCAGACTCGTTGTTCTGCGCGTCCCCACAGCCAAGGCACCTGGAACCTCCTGTCGTACCACACCAGCCCCACGTGGTCTCGCAGCGACGCGTCCTCGCCTATGTCGTTGTACGACGAAGGCACCGGCATGGGTATCACCGGCCCTGACTGCAAATAGTGTCAAACATGAGCCATAAGCAACATAGTAAAACATACACTTTGGTACACACATTATAATTGCACTAAGCAAGATTCGAACGTGTGACCTCTGAAAGTAATATCTCACCACATGATTACTATAGCCAGCTCACAGCTGTCTTTAAATTACCACTATTATTTGTAAGAGTCAGTGCTATGCTGCATTGCAGCCGAATTGGGCCGGCACGACCGGGGTCGTAGCTCTCACATGATACCGGCGTCAAGTGACAGCTATGATGTCGTGTTTCGTGCGGTTTGTGAGTTTCCGATTCCGAGACCTATTGGGGGGTATAGGGAAAAGGAGGGCGGATCTGTAAGGGCGACGGTAGTCACTATTAGGCTCCGTCTCCTCGTTTGCCTTCGTTTGCATAAATAAATAAAAAAATAAGAAAATAATTGGTCATTGCCATGGTCATTGCGCTGATGATAGGGGATCAAGACTTGTAGTTTTTAGCAGTAACTTTTATGTATCGCAATCAATCAGTAGGTAGATGACCAGTGGGCCAACGGGTACAAGAGTGGAGGCCACGTTAATAACACGGAAGTTCTGTAGACTTCAAACTTTATGGGGTAAAAAGTAAAGACTGCCAAACTCTGTTTAGTGGTCAACACTAGAACACTGAGCTCTCAATGAGGAAATCATTGTAGCACCCCGGGCCCGAGGAAACCCGGTGGTTAAGTGGGACTTTAACCCAAACTAAAACCCCAGCGGTGTTCCTCCTCATCTTTCGGCAGGCCCGGAGCGGGAACTGTATCTACCGCGTCACGACGCTGTGCCCATTGGCGCTCTCCTATGAGGCAGGGGGTGGCTTTCCCTCCTCCTTCTCCGCTGAAGTCACCCTGAACTCATAAGGGTGCCTTATAGCTCGGACATTACGCTCGCACGGCGTATCCTCCGATCGGCCGCGCATAGATCCCTCACGGCGGTGCTAACTGCTACCGCCTGTCGCCAACGCGCTCTCCTGCGGGAAGAGGCGCCAGTGTGCTCCCTCTCCCGCTCCGCCTCCTCCTTCTGCTTCATCACGTCCTCGCAGAAGGAGATGAAATAGACTCTAACACAGGGTAGTGATAAATCGTAGTGTTTTAATAGTTTTTCCTCTTTACTTCGACAGTGACTTATATATAGTTTGCATTGAAATTGTAATGTTCCTATTAGATTTTATAAAGATTTTAAATGAATCACAAAATAGTAAGGACCATGTAAGGACTGTGAGAGTCCGTAAGGAACCCATTCTTTGACCAAGCGATACTCATAGTACTTTTGTAATATATACATTTATTCATAAGCACATTTTAGAAGCTCATTGTTTGCGTTATCTAGATGTGTATGTGGGCATGCGCCATGCGGTCAGCCTTGGCCAAATGTCCGGGTTGACTAGCCCGTAACATACTCTATTTTATTGACACATAGATCTACCCGACTCCTATAGAAAGGGTTATGTTTTTCTAGTGTGTTATTTCTTTGGCATGCTATTTAGCCTCAAGGGCTTGTCGGATAGGACAAACCGTTGAGGCTACATAGCATGAGATGGACAATGTATTCAGTGACACAGAACATTTGCGTCTAAAGACTGGCATCGAGCATATAACCGGATAGAATAGTAATGAGCGATATAATTCCGAAACTTGTCAGTGAATTGTCACTGACGTAATATCAATTCAACCAACCAGTGTGTCGGTCAATCATCCATCAATGGCCATCAGTTGGCCAATCAGAGCGCAGAACCGACGCAGCGTTGCCGCACAAATTTGGCGGAATTTGTTTTTTATACAAAACACATATTTAATATTATATCACGGCTCTATTACGGTTATGTGCTCGATGAAAGATAAGTTACGTAATCTTCGTAATCATAAAAGAGAAAAATACCTTATCAAGATCCCGTTCATACCACCCCTGGCGATACCCGTATTCAGGATCGCTCGGAGACTTCCTGAAGTTCCATATGCCGTCCAGGGTCCTGAGGTCTCTAGTCTCCGTGGCGCGGGGGTAAAGGGCCGCCCCAGTGAATGTGGCTTTCTGCCTCTGTAGTTCATTTATCTCGTTCGCACTCGCCGTGTCGGGGACTACCGCGTTTGTGACAGCGAGCAACGCCAGGAAACACAGGCTTGTATTTCTTATTATCATTATCTGAAACCAAAGTTTTATATTATTACAGTGTAATGCAAAGAAAGAAACAAATAAAATTTATAATTAATATTTTGTAATGAAATACATATTGAGTAATATTTTACTGTGCGTTCTATTATGTGATCTTATGTTTTCGGTAAGTTAAGTATTTTTTTTTTAATGCACTTTATAATTAATTCCAATGGTGAAGTTTAGATTGAAGCCAGCTTCATTACAAAATGTATATTGGATTCTACGATGTTTTATTTTATTTTCGTTCTCATTTTTTTTGACTTGACAACGTCTTATAATTCGATGGAGCCCGCTGCAAGAATGAAAAAACATGACGCATGCGGCGTTACCTCGCTCTGAGGCGTTCCATTTTCTTATGACGTTGTCACGTTCAACTATCGTCAGTAAACCGACCACCAATGCCGCATTTGGTGAGGTGCCCCGGATCTAATGAGCAAACAGAGCACCTCGACGGCAAGTCAGACCCTCAAGGGACCGACGCCACCTCCACAGGGGGGTTGTCCCGCACCACAGAACAACCCCTCTCAACGTCGGGACAATGCAATGGGGTGAGGTTCCCATCCTCACCCCCTGTCCCCTGCTCTTTTGTCCCCTCTATATAAGAGGGTTACAAAGAGCCCCATCAGCTCAATTGGCTTCGCCCAAGGTGCTGGGTCCACCTTCCCATCGCCACGACAAGGTTTGAACCATGGTGGGGCTCTTTACCTCTTTAACACTACGTGACAAAAAATAATAACGTTTTGGGATTAGACGAATTAAACGAGCTATAAAGAACTGTATTAAATATCCATCGATGGCCATCAGTCGGCCAATCAGAACGCAGAACCGGCGCAGCGTCGCAGCACAAATTTGGCGGATTTTTTTTTCATAAATACACATAAGTCATAACAATTACCGCTCTATTCCGGTTATTATATTATGCTCGATGAGTTTTGTAGATTCAATTTCTTTATGGATAATATTGAAGTTGGTAAAACGTTAAAGGGATTTATATTTATTTTTATATATTCGAACAGTATTATAATTTGACGACCTCTGTGGCTCAATGGTTAGTTAGTAGCGGGTTCGAATTCCGCCTGTTAACAATAAAGTTTTCTGTGTTCCTGGGTCATGGATGTGTATTATATAACGAAAATCTTAAATATATGAATAGTATAAAAATATTAAATATATTTCCATCGTTTCCGTAATACAAGTTATTCGCGAACTTACCACGCGACCACATTGACGTGGTATAAAAGCGTCCAATAGATATTATATTATTATTATTTAATGGAATTCCTGAATTTATGTCTAACCTCAAAATATGTCATTTATATTCAAAATGTGTCCTTTTCTTGGATTCCATGAGAACTGAGACTTAACGACTAACAAAAGTATGTAAAGGGTCTATAAAATAAAGAAATCAGAGCTATACTATACGTGTTCTGTAGTAACTGGCAGTTCGTTTGATTAAAACACATAGGTTTTATTGTGATTAAGTGAATAAAATATTGTTACCGATCAATTACACTATGTACCAATTTAGATAAGATTTACCCGTATGGGTAGACGAAGTGTTGATCGGCCATTAACCAGGTGGGAAGACGATCCCCACCATGGTTCAACCCTTGTCGAGGCAGTGGGGTGGCGTCGGTGACTTGAGGGACTGACTAGTCGTCGAGGTGCTGTTAGCACAACAGACCCGGGGCACTTCACCAAAGGCGGCATTGGTGGGGTTTTTGTGGGTAGAGCTGCGTCCATCTTACCACCTTTCGGGCGTAGCGAGTCCCCCATACCCGCCTGGGTAGACCTACTCCCCGGCGGGATGCCCCAGAGCATTTCCCGGCGTAAAAGAAAAAAAAAACGATCGGAACGGTGGGAAAACGATCTCCGTACAGTGGCCGGTCCGTGTTGGATGCGAGTGGCGAGGGATCGGCCGTCTTGGCGTTCTTTGAGGGAATCTATGTTCGACACGACGCGTCAAAAATATTCATGTTTTTTGACGTGACAACGTCTTATAATTCGATGGAGCCGGCTGCAAGAACGAAAAATCATGACGTATGCGCCGTTACCTCGCTCTGAGGAGTTCCATTTTCTTATGAATCGTTGTCACGTTCAATTATCGTCAGTAAACCAACTTTACAGACAACCGATTTTTTTTATATCGCAGGGAAAAAAAACCAGTAAAATATAAATTCAGCGCGTATTCAGTCGCGCATTAGTCTGTATGGTAACATTCTGTGGAAACATTGTTTATTTGTTCCGTATGCAGGGAAATAAATTGCTGTTTCGGAAAGTAGTGTAAGATGTGCCGGGTAGTGGTGGTGACGCGAATGAGTTGCCTGAGCTCCCAGCTTAACGTTTATGTTCATGGGCGCCGCTAACCACTTACCATCAGGTGCCTCGTTTTTCCGTTTGCCTGTTCAGCGAAAATAAACTAGTTAAAATAAATTTAACAAACAATAATTCATGATTTTTAGTATGCAATATTTTAAAGGTACCTAAACGATAAAAATGGTTATATTATAAGAATTAGCTAACGAATGCAATGACTTGTCACGGATTTTATAAAAGAAAACTAATCATCCGTATAGTCGGGCATGTTAACAGTAGAAGTATTAATATGACGATGAAATCCGTAAAAATCGGCCAAGTGCGAGTCGGACTCGCGCACGAAGGGTTCCGTACCAATATATATACAATATTAGACACTAGCAAAAAATCACGTTTTTTGTATTTATTTTATTTTATTTTAATGTACTAAATATTTATTTTTAAAATTAATATAAAACTAAATATTTTATGAATATTTCAAGTGCCTATCTGTTGCCCTTATTGATATCGAGCAAAGGACGAAAAAATCACGTTAGTTGTATGGGTGCCCCCTTAAATATTTATTTTATTTTGTTTTTAGTATTTCTTGTTATAGCGGAAACAGTAATACATTTTTTGTGAAAATTTCGACTGTCTAGCTATCCGCAGTTCTTGAGATACAGCCTGGTGACAGAGAGACGGACAGACAGACAGCAAAGTCTTAGTAATAGGGTCCCGTTTTTCCCTTTGGGTACGGTACCCTAAAAAGTAGAAATTCTCATAAACAATAATATTAACATATTCTGATAACTTATATGAAAAAACAAAGAAAACTTAGGTATCACTGGTCATCTGCTAAAATAGTAAGATAGATACATGCTAAACAATTAATTCTATACTAGCGGTTGCCCGCAGCTTCGCCCGAGTTAAATTAGATTTACAGCCATACCCGGATAGATGATGATTATTCTTATAGCCTAAGTTAGCTCCTTAAACATCAGCCATCTGCCAGTGGCCAGTGAAAGTCCGATCAAAATCGGCCCAGCCGTTTCAGAGATTAGGTAGTCGGATCAAACACACAGACAGACAAAAATTGTAATTTTTTTTATATATATTATAGACCGACAGTTTGCGGATGAGAAGAATTAAATCAATCAAACCAGCGTCAGCTTCACTAAACAACAACACAACTAAGCAATTAATGATTTTTATTTTTTACTATAGTAATTTACACATGACTCCACCACACATGGTGCACGAGCGCGATGCCAGGTTTCAGAAAAGCATAAAAGCGGCAATTGTCATCTGTCAGTTTTCGGTAGCTACCAGCCAGCACCGATCCCTGCCTAAGAAGTATCTAAGTACTGACGTCACGTACCTACTTTGTAGTGAATGTTTAGGTAGTTTTTAGAAACTTTTATAATGAAACAACGAATTAATGTAATAATAATAATTAATAATAGAGAAATTGAGTTTTCGTAACTACAGATATTTTGTATGATGAATATAAATGTCTGCACCAGAAATATTGTAATACTGTGACCGGGTTATGGACGTATGTATATAAGTATTTATACAAAATTCTTAAATTTATGTCCGTTCCTACCCGTTACAAAAGTTCTCACGAGCTTACCACGAGGCTAGGTTGACGTGGTGTGATTGTTGGTTAATATTTATTTATTTTCAATTGAACATTGCTTGGCAGCAAGACTTATCAGTGAGTGGAAATGAACTAACAAACATACATAATATTTTATCACAAGAAATGAGTGCATCGATTACCGCTTATAAAATGTTTAATTCATGGAAAGTGAAAAGTTCCGTCCTGCAGCGTGCGTGGGCTTCGAGATAAGAAAGTGTTTGATGTTCTTTGATTAGAACGACTACATTATAAAGAAACACTGTCCCGACAGACGTAGTCCTGTCTTAATTATGAATATTGAATTTCAATTGGCATAATTAATAAAAAAATATTTTAAAAAGGTGTTTATTATTCTAATGCTATACGACAATTATTTCTAATCTAGCATTATCTAAAATTTTATATGGTGTCTAAGCATTCTTAAATTTTCATATTTTTTAATTCTAAATATTTTCTTTCATAAGAACTTTTTTTTTTTTGTTATCGCAGGGAAATGCTTTTTACGCATGTAGCCAGGATCTTGGGTAGATCCTGACCCTATGTGGGACTCGCACCTGGGAGTGCCCTACCCGTAAACTAAAACCACTGCGAGCGCCTTCAGCCGCATTATGAGGGTCCCGGATAGATAGATAACAGGATCATCTCAGCGACAGGCTGGCCCCGGCGAAGGCCAGACTACTCCTCTTAAGGGGGGGACTACCCGGCTGCTTAGGCAGTCCCCGCGACGTCGTGTCATACTGGGCCCAGGTTCCCATCCTGAACCCGACACGAGCACAGGGGCGTTACTGGCGGCGCATTAAGTAGCGCCTCCTGCGCACCCCCGTTCGTCGCCCACGGGGGCAGGCCTCGTCGGCGGCCTCCTCTTTCATAAGAACCTTGTCCTGACAATAACGAACACAACAAAAAAAGAATTAGCGTTGGTCTAGCCGTTCACGCGTGATGGCGTGACCAAGGGAAATAGGGATTCAATTTTTTATATATTATAAGATAACATACGTATGATGTAGGTAAATATTACAGGCTCACTTTATAACAAGAATTGGCATTTATGGAAGGTCTATGTTGGGTAGTAGACGGATTAATTATGATAATGAAGAAGAAGAAGAAATATATTTTACTAGCTGCCCGCACAGATTTCGTTCTGTCAAAAATTAAAAAAAAATCCGTTCTTAGCTGACCTCTACATAGCAAAAGTAATATTCCTACCATTTTTTTTTCAAAATGATCTCGGTATGCTAACGGCCCAAAGGCAGTCTGCTACATCGGATTAGCGTGAGCCGATTGGGCTCACTTTTGTTTGTTAAATTGAGGGGTTGCCCCTGCCAACCGTGTAGTCTGCGACCGCATGACCTCCTGGCGTCGGGTTGGGCTATCAAATTTAAAGTCTCTAGGTCTTATAGTTCCAGAGATATCCTGATGAGACAATTTATACAATAGCTCCTATATATTTATAGAAGATATATAGATTGTGCATATAAACAAAAATATCTTAAATAAAAACTTACAAAATAATGACGACATTCATAAAATAATTCATAGACTCTAGGTATCCGTGCTGTGGCCGGTCCGTGTTGTGGCAAATGATCGGTCGTCTTGGTGTTCATTGTAGGAGGCCTATGTTCAGCCGTGGACGGATAAAGGATGATGATGATTATGATTAAGATGACCTCGATATACTATGATGTGCTACCAAAGCATCCTATATAATTGTTACATCGACAAGTAATAAAATGATCATCAACCAAACACGCATTATTGGGAATAACTCAAAAACAACTAGTCAGATCTTAATTAAATTAATATGGGACCAAACACCAGCTTTGAATAAAGAGAACCATCGAAATCCATTCACAAACGGCGGTGTAATAATAACAAGAGTTACATACATAAAAAACATACAGACGAATTGAAAACGTCCTCTTCTTTTGAAGTCGGTTAAAAATACAAATAACAGCCTTTGCAAAAATGCTATGTAGATTTGTATTTTCTTTATACCTTCGTAAGAAAACCTTAGAATAATTCTTTAATTTATAATACCTACACGAATTACAAAAAATATTTAAAACGGGAAATTTACCATGTTTTTCATTTTTATTTAGCGGATCCCGTTTTAAATAATTTTTGTAATGAAAATAGCCATGTTAACTTAAAACCTACACGAATGTTGACAGGAAGTTTATATAAGTGCATAACGAAACCATGCTTATTTTTATTATAGTAGTAATAAATAATTCGTTTCAGCTAGTTTTGTGACCGACACAAATCACTTGCGGTGGTACCGTAGCGTAAGATTAGAGATTAACGACAGAAAATAGAAAAAAAAAAACTTATAAATGACAGATAATTTAGATATTTTTAGAGCAACAGTCTTCAAGAAATAATCTCAGTAGATTGACGGATATTACTTTCAAGCTTTCTTTAATGAATTTACGCGTTGCGAAAGGGGACTAGACGGAAAAAATTAAGATGAAAAGTTGTAACGACACTTTTTGCTATAGTACAACTATAGCAAATATACCTATACTATACTATAGCCATGCGGCTATTTGACTGACACATTACTGCGCGGTATAGCTGTTTTTGTTACACTATTGGGGCTGCTTAGTAAAAAACCCCAATTCAAATCCCACCGATCTCGGTGACTTTTTTGTTTTTTTTTTTTTTAATTATATTAAGCTCTCAAAAAACATAAAAAATTTATACCTACCCGAATAATTATATTCGTTACACCTCGAATAGAATTTGTAATTAATATTTTTATAATAAGGAACTTCGTTCTTATCTGCTGTCCCACGACACCACACGGTTTTTTTTTGTTTTTTTATACAATTCCTTCACTAATTAATCGAAAGGAACTTTGTTCCATCCGAATGTACCTTGACACCTCTCTTTAGTTTTTATATAATACTAGCTGTTGCCCGCAGCTTCGCCCGGATTAACTTAGATTTACAGTTGTATCCAGGTTGATGATGCTTATTTTTATACACTAAGTTACTCTCTATAACATCAGCTATCTGCCATTGAAAGTCTCGTCAGAATCGGCTCAGTCGTTTTTGAGATTAGCCGGAACAAACAAATAGACCAAATTTTTATAATTTGATTTTTTGGTGTAGGTACCATATATACTTTCATATGCATTTAGTAAAAAGCTGTTTATTTGTAATTACAAACAGACACTTCAATTTTATTTAATTGTATAGACTAACTTAGTTCCCCGCGATTTCACCCGCGTAGTTTCCATTCCCGTAGGAATACAAAGACAAAGTATACTTTGTATAGGCTATATATAGCCTATGATGTTTCTATTAATGAAACAATTTTTAAAATCAGTTCAGTATTTTTAGATATGAAAGTGTAACAAACAAACAAACAAACTCACATTCACATTTATAAGACATAATAAGGGTATTCATTAATTTTTTTTACACTAATTTACATCACAATCTTATCGCCATCAGTTTCTAAACCAGTAGTATCAATATTTAAGTATTTTATTTAGTCGTTTGACATTTACGCCATATTTATTTAGAGTTATTAGCATCGGTATCCAAAAATGGCCAAACGTATATTAGAGTCTCACTTCCTACTGAGTATCTAAAAATTTTTTCAGCAATCCGGCAATATTTCAAATTCAGCATTTTTTGCGCTCAGATTTCTTCTTTAATTTTTAACAATTAATCCTGATTTTTGAGTTGAAGGCATAATAAAATCTAGTTAAGAGGTGAAAAGTAGAGATGGAAAATAAGTTCTTGGAAAAATATCACTTATATTTGATAAAATTGTATTTTTCTGTTAACGAAAAAAAATTGAAAACAAAATTCATCAATGAATTCAAGAAATAATAGCGAAAAAAATTACGCATCTTTTTATTATGACGTTGCCGTCTTGATTATTGATAATTTTCAATTGTTTTTTTTATATTTCCCACGGTAACATAGTTGCTTAAGAAATTGATAATTTCCTTAAAATCATTAGGTATTTGTCCTTTTTATGAACATCGAAAAAAATATTAACAATTCAATTTTTTATTTGCATATATATTTCTCGTTTATTAAATTATATTTCTCGTTTTTCCTACGTAATTATTATTATAAAATGAGAAAGTTTACCTGATGATATTTCATTTCTTGTCTTTTTAATTTTAATAACCAAATCCTTACTACTCAAGAAAGTACAAAAAAATAATGTTAAAAACTTTCTCCAAAAGAAATCAAGTCCTGTCTGAGTTACAAAGTATTTTTTTCTGATATGTAACTTAAAAAAAATACTTACAAAATGTATAGAAGATATTCGTTGTAAGTGCAGTGAACTAGTGGTGAATCTGTGTACATGACATAGTATATATGGTATAGGATTATGTAATCGGCATTTTCAGTACATGCCGTTTCAGATTCCATGCACCATCATAATGCATTAACAGATATTTTGCCAGACTCACATAACTGCCTTATCAAGTTACACCAACAACTGTCTCATTAGGCGATCAGAATGACAGTTTTGTGAAATATTTCACATTTTTAACACGCGAAAAAAATAAAAAAATATGCACAAATAAACTGGTGGGCAAACCTTTTTACTTAAGTGTGAGACAAAGAGGTTTTATTTTGTGTGAAAGAGACATATCTATCTATACCTGAAAGAGGCAAAATCTAATTTTTTTACTTAATAAATTATACGTACCAACCATAAAGCCTGATAGACTACACGAATAAATATAACCGCATCTAAATCCGATTTAAGCGATACAGAGCCACAGACCAACAACACACTTAGCAGCCAAACTTATTACATCTCTCGCGTTTCGCGTCCGGGATTTAAAACGAGATTTAAAAAAACTGCTAAATAGACTGAGCGAAATATATTAATTATTTTCATATCGGCTTTATTAGCGACTACAATAAAATAGAGCATTTATATTATCAAAGGTCGTTGTATAAGTAATAATAACAAATCATTGTAGGTGGATGATTTCCGCATCCGAATTTTTGGGTTTACATTAACGCTGTATAATGAGGGTTGTATAAACATTATACAGCATGTTGCCTTGATATTTAAATGGTTTTAATGATATTAAATTTAATGATTTACTAAGATAATAGTAAATAAGAAGAAAATATATTAAATAAATATATAAAAAAACATAAAAAATAAAACTATGCAGGAATCAATGATTTGAAAACTTTATTAAGTAACATATTATATAAAGAATTTATAATATGAGTATAGTAATGATTATTATTATTCCAATATTCATTTTTCATAATATACATCGGATTAGTGTGAGCCCATTTGACTCACTTTTGGTTTGTAAAAGTGGGGGGTTGCCCCCCGCCAACCGTGCAGTCTGCGACCACACGACCTCCTGGCGTCGGGTTGGAACATAATTTATTTTTATTCTGTCCTTAATTCTATTAAACAAGAGAGACGCTCCCCACCATGGTTCAGGCCTTATCGTGGCGGTAGAGCTCAGTAGCCTAGTGTGGGCCCAGCACCTTGGGCGAAGCGAATTGAGCCGAGGGGGCTCTTTATACTCCTCTTATAAGAGGGGACAAAAGAGCAGGGGGCAAGGGGCGAGGACGGGAATCTCACCCCATTGTACTGTCCCGACGTTGGGAGGGGTTGTTCTGTGGTGCAGAACAAGTTCCACTCCTATTCCCTATTCCTATTCCACAAGCCGCACGAAACGCAACAGCATAGCTGTCCGGTACGACCCCGGTCGTGCCGGTCCAATTTGGCTGCAAAGCAGCATGGCACTACCTCTTACAAATGTATTGAATAAATAATAAATAAAAGCTTTTGAGAATGGTAAATAAAATATGTGCGTTTGTTGTTTATTCTATTCATAAAATTATTTCCAGACACGATTGATTTTTTATGGTAATGTATTTTTTAGTCAAATTTTATATATATTAATATTTTACGTAGTTCGTTGACCCGAATAATTATTTATTATTCAAGTTCGATCTAAATTATTAATCCCGTTATCTTTCTATTGTGGGCTGGTCTTTGGTAACATATTGGCAGACTTACATCCTAATACTAAGTTTAAAAATCACCCAAGAACATAGAGGATTTCACCCAGCCCTTATTGACTCTTGGCGTAGTATAATAAGCTATACGTCCCTGCGTTGCCTACTTGGGCCCGTCCAACCCGACGCCAGGGGGCTGTGGGGTCGCAGACTTCACTGTTGGCGGGGGGCAACCCCCCACTTTAACAAACCATAAGTGAGCCAAATCGGGTCATACTAATCCGATGTAGCATTAGGGCCTTTGGGTCTGCCTGTCCTGTCAGTTTTTACAAAACACAGCAAAGCCGTTTTAGGGAACAAAATAAGCTATACAATATAAAATTCACAACCGACGCCAGGAGGCCGTGTGGTCGCAGACTGCACGGTAGGCGGGGGGCAACCCCCCAATCAAAAGTGAGCCAAATGGGCTCACACTAATCCGATGAAGCATTAGGGCCTCCGGGCCATTAGCATAGATCCATCCGAAAAAAAAAAAAAAACAATATAAAATTGCTGAATCCCTGACTACGAATTCGCGACACCAACCCTATAATATTAATGAATATATTATTATTATTGAATATAATGTATGTCTTTTATCTTAATTCTTATACATTTATTTCAATTTTTTATCATTTTCAATATTATATATTTTTGATTATGCCATCATTATTAAACGAATGTATTAATTAATATGTCTCTGTCTATATTTTTTTGTTAATCAACCGCCTATCCGTTAATTAACACAACGTTTCCTTCAATGTATATAAATAATTTATATCTATATTATATGACGATCTCTGTGGCTCAGTGGTAAGCGCGTTGGCGCTCAAGCCGGGGGTTGCGGGTTCGAATCCCGCCAGGGAACAAAAATATTTTCTGTGTTCCTGGGTCGTGGATGTGTATTAAATATGTGTATTATATAATAAAAGTCTTAAATATATGTATAGTATAAAAGTATTAAATATATTTCCGTTGTCAGGTACCCGTAACACAAGTTCTTCGAGAACTTACCACGGGACCAGAATGACGTGGTGTGAAAGCGTCCATAGATATTATTATTATTATTATTATTATTATTATTATAAAAATCTATCATATATTCGGCCGTCTTGGCATTCATTGAGGGAGGCCTATGATGGTGATGATGATGATATTATATTCAATACAAATAATAAACTCGTTAGCTATGATAACCACAAGTATTTACATAAAAAGGACTTTAATAAATAATGCATGTCGTTAACTTGACTCATCTCAGAGGTCAAGACGGGCCACTATTTTTTAAAAAGTTCACTTACCTTTGAACAACAAAATTCCTTCGCGTAATAAATTTTCGTGAACCAATAACATCGCTATCGAAAGAGCATCGATCTGAGTGACATCATGCCGTGAGAAAATTATCATTATCAATAATAATTATTAATAGTCAAGTTCTTTTGGAATACAAGTTTAAGGACATAAAAAATTATATGTTGTTTTTAAAATAAGTACCTATTAAGAGAACCTGATATTGCTTGTATAAAATTTCCAGAGAAATTAAAATCCAGTATGCCTGACAATCTTTTCTCTGTCTTTATCTCCTATACATATAATATATATATTAGCTGTGAGCGACTTCGTCTGCGCAGGATTAAATGTTGGACAAATCAAACAATAAATTATAGCGAGTTATTCTGATGTATTTTTTTTTCTTTTACGTCGGGAAATGCTCTTAGGCGGGAGAGTGGGTTTCCCCAGGCGGGTATGTGGTAAGGTGAACGCAGTTCTACCCACTTAAACCCGGCGAGTGCCACCAATGCCGCCTTTGGTGAGGTTTCCCGGATCTGTTGAGTAATAGGGTACCTCAACGGTTAGTCAGTCACACAAAGGACGGACGCCACCTCCACAGAGGGGTTGTACCGCACCACAGAACTAACCGTCCCAACGTCGGGACGGTGCAATGAGGTGAGGTTCCCATCCTCGCCCCTTGGCTTCCATTGGCTTCGCCCAAGGTGCTGGGTTAAGGCTACTGAGCCCCACCGCCACGACAAGGCTTGAACCAGGGTGGGTATTCTAATGTATAAGCTATATTATTGTAAAGTTTAATTAAAATCCATTCAGTAGTTTTTGCGTGAAAGAGTAACAAACATCCATACATACAAACTTCCGCGTTTATAATATTAGTAGGATAATAGGATTTTGGGGTATTTGCTGTATAGAGTTCTTGCAATCTGTTGAATGTGTGTGATGATGTCAGGTTTTCGTTATTTTTTCATCACGTCTTATTCGGGTAAAACCTATCACAATCACAAGTTTTTTTTCACTCACGGCGCCGACGCCCATACACATCCGTACAACCAAGGCCACGCAGATGTGCACCCCTCCTTGTCCCTATACCCCCCGGAAACTCACAAACCGCACGAAACGCGACAGCATAGCTGTCACTTGACGCCGGTGTAATGTGAGCGAGAGGTACAACCCCGGTCGTGCCGACCCAGTTCGGATGCAATGCAGCATGGCACTAGCTCTTACTGTTTATAAATGACTTATTATCATTACGGATACGAATACATCCGTATACCGATACGGTCATCATTTTATGTTAGTTGGAAAGGAAAACTGGCAGATAATCTTGGTAAGTGGTCAACGTCGCCCATGAACGTAAACGTGTTCACCCGTAAGATAGTAGGTATCTAAAAGGGTACGCGACATAAGCGTACAGTGATGCCAATTTAAAGGATCAGAACAAATTCGGTTGATAACATATCAATTATTCTTATCAGAGCGTTTAAAGAAAACATAAAACCAAAGACTCTTTCTGACATTGGCAAATCCTCGCGGAGTCCATTATACAAGAAGAAGAAGATAAGGGTATACAAGGCGAATGCTGTAAGTGCTTATGCTCGAATCGTTTTATCGAATTTTCAAGTAAAGGCCAATGAACGTTTAATTGGTGTGATAAGGTTGTAATTGTTACGTTATCAACGTTACAGAACGCCTGATAAACTCGCTGTCTCAATGTAATGATATCTAAGACGGTAAAAGTTCCATAGATCCACATGAGAATACTGATAAATATATCCTCACAATAACTAATTTCCAATAACCTAATTAAATTTCCCAAATAACATAGACTTTAACTCTAACGGTGTTTTAAATCAGCTATATGTTCTTTATTTAAATTTATTTAAAACACCGTCGCTACACTAAGTCTGCCATCTGTGAACATAGTCTTGACAAAGCTCGCCATTATATCAGATTTGATAAACCACAAGTCCTCGCAAAAGAACACAGATTCCAACCAAGGATGATCCGTGAGGCTATTGAAATTAAAAAACATCCTAATTTCAATAGAGAAGATGGCTGGCTTCTACCACCTGCTTGGGATCCCATTATTAAAATTATCAAATCAAAATCCAAGCATAATATGTCACAGATTAAAGATACAGTTAGCACTTTCTGCGTAGATAGGACTGACCAAAATATTGATGTATCATAGGGTAGTTTCGAATAACTTTGTAATAATAGGACGTATGACACCTCAGTCCTCCCGTGACCATGGTTGCTGTAAAGTATCCGAAACGTCGGGCTTGTAAAAATCTTAATAAACCGCGATAAAATCCGTAAAAAATTGTTTTATTATAATGAGTGAAATTCGCGTAAACATTAGAAAACAATATGAGTTTAAAAAAAATCAGCAAAATTTGTTCTGAGTCGCTGCGCCGGTTCTGCGCTCTGATTTACTGGATCACTGGTTGGTTGAATTGCTATTACGTCAGTGACAAATATCACTGACCAATTTCGGAATTATATGGCTCACATTACTACTCTATCCGGTTATATATATCCGGCTCTATGGGCAAAATAAACGCCGACGCGGGCCTACGCTGTATGTCCGGCATCTACTCGAAAAAAACACAGCTATAGCGGAAGGATCAGGTTCGTACCCACGCAAACAGGGCCTCCAAAGTGGGAGGGATGTAACATTGTGTTGCGGTATTTTAATTACCACCATATCCGCTTTGCTGAACCTAATCTGAATGGATACATTGTGCCCGTAGTTATCGGGAATCTCGTGATGCTCCACAAATACTCTATAAGGATGCCATTGTTATAGATATACGCGTTGTTTTGATGTGGTTATTGAATGGCCTATGAGTACATCTTTAAGCTCAAATGAAGTTACAATGTTCTCATTTGTGTTGTTTAGATGGTTTGTCGGTTGAGTTAGTACGTTCATAAATGCTTTTTCTATATTCTAATTTGGCTGTTCCCACAGTTTTATATCCACAAAAAAAACATCTAAAATAAAAAAATAAAAATCTTCGTCAATAACTAAGCTAATGCAAAAATACTTACCTATTCAAATTCGGCTGAAAGTTCCGTGTGTATTTAAATTACCTAATATAATGATAGGCTTCTAGGCAATATGGTTGAAGGTATTGTATGGATCATTGAAGGAGCTTGTTGATATACGCGGCGGGAGCTACATCATACTCATAGCCCTCGCTCCTCATTGGGCACCGCACGTCGCATTCGCCGTATAGTATATGGTGATCCATACAGCACTGTGAAGCTTAGGTTCGAATTCGAAACGAGTAGACGCAAACCGAGACCGCGCTAACAGCAGTAGCACTACGCTACCACTTGATTACTTGGGCACCGCTCAAGACCCGCCTCCCTCTCCAGAGGAAGTGATGAGGGTCGGCCCTCATGATGATATGTTAAATTCAACCGTAAAAGATTCGTCAACCGTATTGGATTTGACTAATCTAAATCCTGCTCTCCCGAGCAGCGCACGCGATGAGCCTCGCCCCCTGCGGGGCGTCCCCCTTTCGTATATTTCTTAAGTGAGCCATCTGCTCATTTACTGTACCGATTGAGCTTAAAGGCCATCAGGCCGAAAAGTCTAGCACTTCCGAAAAAAACCGTGTGTCACACGTGTGTAGAAGAGCCAGTGTGACCATATTAAATACTAAAAATATTATATAATATGTAGTGCTGTTGGTGTACCTTACCTATTAAATAAATAAATAAAATAGCACAGGACTTTCCTAGCCCCGCAGACCAATATGGAAAGCTAAATTTCTAAATACAATCACATACCAGCTAGTTATAATTAATTAATAACGACATAATTACACTTCTTATTCCACGAATAAGTTTAGACTTTAGGCGATAGAATATTATGATAATATCAATTATCAGCTGGTTGACTCATGAACTGTTTATCAAATATATACACAGCTGGTTAATATTGTATTGTATAGAATATTTTTGAAGAATCGCTATTAAACTATCTTTTACATTATTAATCAATAACCGACATGCTACTCGACACGATGATGATCTCAAGATAATGCTCACAAACTTTCAACTTTGCACATCCTTAGGTGTATGTTACCGTTTGCAAATTCATAAATTCGACATAAAACACAAAAATGTATTACCTACTTATTATAAATATTTTAGCTATATTTCAATTTTGGAATAAAAAACATATGAAAACAGTTGGGCTAAGTTAACTGAGTAACTACATGCATCCTCACCATGGTTCAAGGGTTGTCGTGGCAGTGGCTTTTTTTTTTTTTTGGTTTCGCTGGGGAATGCGTTTAGGCATACCACCGGGTCCGGGGGGCCCCGTCGGTTATGTGGGACTCTCTGCACCCGAGAAGATGGTAAGGTGGACGCAGACTCTACCCACTAAACCCCAGCGGTGTTCTCCTCGTCGTCTGGGTGGCCCGGCGAGGGAGCTGTGGACGTCCGCACCGGGTCACAACGATGTGTCATGCGGCACTCTTCTTTGGAGGCGGGGGTGGCGTCCCCCCCTCCCTCTCCGCTTAAGGCACACTGAACACATAAGAGTGCCTTATAGCCCGGACCTTACGCGCGCACGGCAGATCCCCCGATCGGCCGCGCAGAGGTCCCTCACGGCGGTGCGACCACCTGTCGCCGCCGCGCTCTCCTGCGGGAAGAGGCGCCAGTGCGCTCCCTCTCCCGCTCCGCCTCCTCCTTCTGCGACATCACGACCTCACAGAAGGAAAGGACCACCTGCCATGTGCTCTCACTGACGGTCATCGCTCGGATGACCGTAGGGTGCGACAGGTCCGCGCCAACCTCAGTGATTAGGGACGCCCTTTCCTCCACCCAAGCTGGGCACTCCGCCAGGGTGTGGTCTGCAGTGACTTCACTGCAGGCGCAGTGATGACACCCTAGTGAGTCCTCCGCCCCTGCCACCTTCCACAGATACCTCCCGAAGCACCCGTGCCCCGTCAGGATCTGCGCAAGGTGGAAGGTGATGATGCCATGCCGCCGGTCAATCCACTGCTCCAGGACTGGACCGACGGCTGACACGGTGCGGTGTCCCGCACTAGGCTCCTCAAGCCTCTCCTTCCACTGACGGAGCACTCGCCTTCGCAGGCGGCTCCGCCAGGATTCCATTTCTTCGGAGATCTCCTCCTCCTCCTCCACTCCTCTTCGTCTCCTCCATGCCTGCGCCAGGGCCCTTGCCACTAGGTCCCACGGCGCTGAGCCCGCCAGTACGCACGCAGCCTCGTATGAGGTCGTACGGTACGCACGGACGGCCCTGACGGCCATGACTCTCTGCGGACGTCGCAGCAGAGCCACGTTTTCCGTCTTCAGGGCGCTCGCCCATATCGGCGTGCCGTACAGCCTCATGGACTGCAAGACGCCCGTATATAGGCGGCGTAGCGGTGCGGCTAGCCTAAGGTCAACACAGCAGCACTTTGGGCGAAGCCAATTGAACCGAGGGAGCAGCTCTTTGTACCCCTCTTATAAGAAGAGGGGACAAAAGAGCAAGGGGGATACCCCATTGCACTGTCCCGACATTGGGAGGGGTTGTTCTGTGGTGTGGAGGGACATCCCCTCTGTGGAGGTGGCGTCGGTCCCTTGGGGGACTGACTAGCCGTCGAGGTGCCCTGTTGCTCAACAAATCCGGGGCACCTCACCAAAGGCGGCATGGTGGCACTCGCCGGGTTTTAGTGGGTAGAGCTACGTCCACCTTACCATCTTTCGGGCGCAGCGAATCCCACATACCCGCCTGGGGAGTTCCCCCTCCCCCGCGGGATGCCTAAATGCATTTCTCGGTGTAAGTACATGCATAAAGCACTGGGCTGAGGAAAGGGCGCCATTTGTCGCTGAAGTGGGCGCGTTCCCGTCTCTCGTTGCGATCCGAGCGATGATCGACAGAAAGAGCGCATGTCAGGCGGTCCTCTCCTTCTGCGAGGTAGTGATGTCGCAGAAGGAGGAGGTGGAGCGGGAGAGGGAGCGCACTGGCGCCTCTTCTCGCAGGAACGCAGCGGCGACAGGCGGTCACACCGCCGTGAAGGACCTGTGGGCGGCCGATCGGGGATCTGCCACGCGCGTTAAGTTCAAGCTACAAGACACCCTTATGAGTTCAGTGTGTCGAAGCGGAGTGGTTTGTAGGCGGAGGGGATGTCACCCCCCTGCATCCAGAGGAAAGTGCCGGATTGCACGACGTCGAGGTCCAATGCGGTGCCACATAGCCACCGGGACCGGGGTATCATTATTATTTCCTTAACGAAAACAAAAGAATACATACCTAAAGCATTTCCCTGTGTCAACAAAAAAGTAGTGTAAGTAATACTTTAGTACTATTATTTATTCTATGGCACTAAGTCTTATTGAAAGGCACTTACGAAATAAACAATAGTAAAGGCCGTTTGTCATACGTCCAGCGATGTGTACAGTTAGACGATCACTCACGAGTCACGACTTTTGTTCACCGTATTTTAAAGTGTAATATATTCCCGCAGGTGTCTCATTAGTCCTAAATATACAAATCGCTGGTCACATTAACCTCGTTCGCTAATGTGTTGATTAAGCTAATGGAAGAGGACGATCATAATTTCGGACAAGACCATTATAATTGCAATTTTGATGTTCATTTATTTGGAATTTGAATTCCATTTATCGTACTTTTGTATATGAAAATAGCGGCCATGGGTAAGTCTTTCACTTTTAGGGTGAACAAAAATCATAGATCTCGCGACATCGTCACCTAACGCTTCCAATGTGACATTTATGACGTCATTATGAATTTCAAATTTTAAAACTGAAACTTAGAAATGTCATAATATCTTAAGTTTTCACTTCTATCAGCAGTCCCTATAACTGCCAGTCTTTTTATGATAGTCGGATAGACATCAGTCAGATGGTAACTGGTTGAAGTCGACCATGAACATAAACTAGTTAAGGGCCCCTTATCCCAAATTGTTGTTTCTAGATCGAGGTGTTTTCATAGAAGTCGTCATTTTAAAATAATAATAAAAAATAGGGTATAGATACATCTTTGATCTAGGGATTTTTTTGCATAAAAATACAATATTTAACATTTTACATGATCAAAAAAAATTCTAAAGTAACGTCGATTTTAAAAGCAAATTGAGTAGTATGAGACTTTGGGTAACTCAATTTTAATGAAACTTTTACGTTTAAAATGCTAAACGGGGATGACGTGGAAATGATTGGATAGATCTTTATTATGTCACTTCAAAAATTTTTGAAAAATAAAAAACGATAAAAATTACTCTCGCGCGCGCATCGCACCACGTCGCACCAGTACCCAGCCGGGCGTCATCGAAGTAGGACCTGTGCCGCTTTTGCTCGTGACTACGTTGTTACCGTGCATTTTATATTATTACGTCTAAATAAATAAGACGACACAGTGTACATAATATAGCTACTTAATACTTACTAACAATTGTTGTTCTTAGTTGTAATTAGTTTGCAATACAAAACCTTTAATTAGTGTAAATAAATAGATAAGTACTTGAGTTTGTGTAGTACCTAGTTATTTAATTGAAATGGCGAATAAAAAAAGTAAAATAAGGAAAAAGAATCTTAATACAGTTTTATCACAAACTAGCTGTTGCCCGCAGCTTCGCCCGCGTTAACTTAGATATACAACCATATACGCATTGATGATAATTATTTATCTATGGACGGGCGTAGGACTTTATTTTATAATATGTAGTGATTAATACCGTATTTCTGTGAATAGCTTTTACATTACCGCTTTATAATTGGCAATTTTTTTAAGTATTAAAATGGATATAGGTAGTATGTTATATTTAACTAATGTAGACATATTATGCCATCGCGGACTTTTCAGTATGCATATTTAGGATACACAATTCTACCATACATTGATACAATAATAATTAATTCGGAATCGGGCCCGGCTAAGGTGTATAATAATGTAGTACATTATTTTGATCTATCTGTTAGGGTTCATCCAGCGTTTGCAATGTAAGTGCAAAAAATGTGCTTATTTATGACATCACATCAGAAACTTCTAAAATTATGAGTGTTTATCTACTATATTATGCATGTACCTATTACCTTCCTCTTGAATCATTCTATCTATTAAAAAAACAGCATCAAAATCCGTTGTCTATTTTTAAAGATGTAAGCATACATACAGTCAGACGCGGGAAGCGACTTTGCTTTATAGTTTATACTATGTAGTGATATCTTCTTCCAGAAATTGTTAACACTTGAAGAATTCAAATTGTCCGACAATAAAGAAAATGAGGAACCTTCATCACAAAATATTTCTGATTTGCAATAATTTCCTAGCCCCCTACCCACAGGGCAGTATCGTGAGGACTATGGCCTTGACCCTTTTTCTCAGAGGAGACCCGTGTCTAACATTAATCGATGATGTATGGGTCGATGAAAATGAACCTGGACCTAGCATACGACAACTAAATTTTGTTGAATTTTAAAACAATTTAAACAATTAATATAGTATACAATAATATGTCTAAAATTTTTTAATCTCCTACAAGCATTCTTAGAATGATTGATTTTTTTTATAGCTTAGGCCTTAGGGGGACAAACGAGCATTCGGAGCCTTAGATGACTACCGACTCCCATAATAATAATAATATCTAAGGACGCTTTTTGTACCACGTCAATCTGGTCCCGTGGTAAGTTCTCGAAGAACTTGTGTTACGAGTTCCAGACAATGGAAATATATTTAATATTTTATACTATACACATATTTACGGTTTTTTGTTTATAATACACATATTTAATACACGTCCATGAACCAGGAACACAGAAAACTTTTTGTTCCCTGGCGGGATTCGAACCCGCAACCTCCGGCTTGAACGCTAACGCGCTAACCATTGAGCCACAGAGGTCGTCCTCGTAAACATTCACACAAGAGATAATGCAGATGCATTACCCTCCTTTACCCCATCCCCTGCAATGGGACACCGGAAACTCATACACCGCAAGAAACGCGACAGCATAGGTGTCACTTGACGCCATTATCATGTGAACGAGAGGTACCCCTACGGTCGTGCCGGCCCAATTCGGATGCAAGCAGCATGGCACTACCTTTTAGACATAGGTAGCTAATTCATCCTTCCTAATCCTTAATAATATTATAAATGTGAAAGCTTGTTACGCTTTCACGCGAAAACTACTTAACCGATCATCATGAAACTTTGTACACATATTCTTGGAGGTATTAGAAGTAACATAGGATACATTTAATAAAATAAAACTAAAGAGAGGTGTCAAGGGACACCCGGATGGATCGAAGTTCCTTTCGATTAATTAGTGAAGAAATAAAACTATCTTATCCTGCGCAGATGAAGTCGCTGGCACCAGCTAGTATTTCTATAAATCCAAAACTAGATAACTATAACAACAACAAGATTTTGTTATGCATAATTATTAATTATCACATCTAAGAATAATTCGAGCATAGTCAATCTACTGCATATTCGTATACTGTGGCGTGCTTGCCGGCCGTGGTAGGTCACCGGAGTTCATATAAAGACATCTCCCACGCAACGCAAGTGCAAAGCGATTCGGTGCGTTAAATACCTATAGTTTTGGGATAAGGGGCCCTTAAGCTGGAACACGCCCAGGCTATTTACCTATGTGTTGCCTATCCTGAGACATAAGATGTTAAGTCTCGGTGCCAGTTATTTTTGTTTTTATTATTATATACAGTATATTATACAGTATATATACAGTAATTACACTGCCTGTGTTGCCCTTTTCTCCGAAACATAGCTTTTCACGCAGGAGCAGGATGATGACCAAGTAGATGGGAGCGCAACCCTTTTTTATGTTAGTTGGATAGGCAAACTGGCAAACGTGCCACCTGATGGTAAGTGGTCGACGCCGCCCATGAACATAAACTAGTTTAACTGGAACGAGCCCAGGCAACTCATTTATGTGTTTCCTATCCTGAGACTTTACTTTAGAGGATTTACCTTCCACCGGTATCTAGACGAAAACCAGCCGGATAGATGCTATTTCTATCACTTGATTGTCTTACAGGAATACAGGGGGTTCTTATTTCTTACGCAAAACATTGGTCATTTGGTATAGGTTTTATATTGTATTTTCAGTCTTCCGTTGTTTTACTTATTTACATAAGTCACGAAAGTTTTGTATACAGGGCTAGCTCGGGTTGGTACCGCTATCAGATTTTGCAAATAAGTGAGTTGTCATTGATATTAACTTAATTTTTGCATGTACTTGGTTTCTATGGATACCTTCAATAAAAAATATTTCCTCGTTACACATGTAAGTAAAATAAAATAAAGTAAAATAATACCGACATACATGTTTTCATGAGTCGCAACACATTTTCTCGAATTTTGAAGTGCGAATTTCTGGTAATTCCATTTGGGAGCTAAGGCCAAAGAAGAAGTGCGAATTTTTCCACAACAGTATAACTAAGAGGATTTCGGCGGGAAAATATTTTACAATTCATAGAACATTTAAGTTACTCGTAAAGTGTGTAGTTTAAAATAGAAGTACACATTTTAGGCATCATTCTCATTTTCTAATTATGTCTATTGACGTTCCAAAAAATTAATGTTTCATTTAAAGTTTTAATTAATACACGAAGTCAAATCAACAAACTAGCAAAGGCTTATAAAAATGTTCGTGACAATTGGAACCCTTGCAAATGTAACCTAATAACAGTGATTGGCTAAGTAAGAGTTAGCACAGTGACCCAGTTCGATTTCGCTGCGTACATAATATGATAGGTTTCATTGGTGAAACGGGCTTTCCATCTTATCGGTAGCGGCGACCTGAGAAATGTCATAAATACGCTGGTATCGCTTTCTGGACTGTTTCTACTGAGATTCCTGTACTAGCACACAAACAATGTTTTCTAATCTAATATTTTTATACACATATAATAATAATAATAATATCTATGGACGTCTTTATACTACGTGGCAAGTTCTCGATGAACTTGTGTTACGGGTACCTTACAACGGAAATATGTATAATAGTTTTATATTATACTATACATATATTTAAGATTTTTATTATATGATACAAATCATGACCCAGGAACACAGAAAACTTTTTGTTCCCTGGTGGGATTCGAAACCGCTACCTCCGGCTTGAGCGCCAACGCGCTAACCGTTGAGCTAAGGAGGTCGTCGGAAATCATTATCATCATCAGCCCCTATTCTATTTTTATATAAACAAATCTCAAAAATCATTGATCAGAACGTTTGACAAGGCGTAAACGTTGGGAATGATGCGACAAGAGAAGTTTCGTTATATAAGTTTGAGATTTTTGTACACCTCTAATAGAATACTCAACTACCAGGTTAGACCAGTGATAAAAAGTGGAACAAAATTATAGTAGGATGAAACCCATTGGAAAAGAAAGAGAATACAACAAAAATGGAAGGAAAAATAATCTACGGGCGATCTGAGGGCGGGAAAGTGGAAGAGGAGGTGGGTAAAGGTAAAAAAACGGTTTATCTCAATTTCAAACTTAAACTTTGATTAAATCATTTTGATATTATAAAAAATTGTGCAACTTTAAAAAAAAAATTGCATACTATGATAACAGACGATAAAAATCCGAAAAAATATTACTTATTTTTATTGTTAAACCAAGTAAATTAAATTATTATTTATATTTGGATTACATCTAAAATCGTAAAATCAAAAGCATCGTAAAAAAACAGAATTTATCTTACATTTATAATTATTGCACAAAATGTGTAGTGTAATTATATAATTATGACGATTAAAATCTGCTCTTCATTTTAACATCGTTATTTACCACAGAATAAATAATAGTACTAAAGTATCCATACTTACTAATGTAAGTATATGTTACATCTCGCGGATAATATAAATACGATGCAATCCTCTATTTTCAATTTCGTAACTAAATGTTTTGTGGTTGAAAAAAAATGTAAATAAAATAGGTAGTCTATTTAAATTTCATAAGTAATATTTTATGCTTTTTTAGTTTTATCTATGGGTTTTATTCTTGAGATAATTCCAACCAATTGTAGTATATATTTTGTGGAATGAAATATTTGCTATGAAAATGAAATAGGCCGTTTATTTCATAGCCAAAAATTTTTTGTTAATTGTTATTTCTTTCCGTATTCAATAAAAGCTTTAATTGTTAGTCATTAGGATTATTTATGAAGTGTGGACTAATGCTTTTTGTGAGTGTGTAATTGCATAAGTTTTTGTTATGATAATCCCACACTCTGTGAGAATAAATACCACAGATAATACCTTGTCAATAATTGTTTCCTCAAACATGAGTTCTTGTTGTACTCGTGCTTTTTGTTAATCACTTGTTTCATTTACTTGATTACACTTATCATATTATTTCCGTACAACAATAATTGTAGATACAATATAATTATATCTTTTATACATCGGACATGTGAATTTGATTTCAAAAATCTCAAAATAAATATTAATTAAGTTTAATTACTATTATTGGTTTTAATAACATTTATATTACGAAGAAAACCAATAAGGCAAGATAATCCTAAGTTTTATTGGATATTTAAAGCTTCAGAAAATTGCAGCGAGGTTAAAACAAAAATATACAACAAAGACGGGACACAACACTAGTGTTTGTTTGAAGACTCCTTAACCATTATAAGACTCAGTAATGACCGTAGTGAGTCAAGAGTCAATTGCTTACGTGACTTATTCCAATGACCTACACTCCACGGCATGTTCCTATACAATCTATACTAACTAATATGAGAAGTAATGTTAGTGTAATTCTAGGAGATAATCTTCGAAGCTGCTGATCCGACTTGAAATTATTAACAGTGCGGGACATAAACTATGAAAATGAAAATATGTTGGAAAAAAATGAAGAAAAAAAAACAACAAAATGAAAATAATAATCAGCAGTCGGAATACAACTGATAAAGTAACATACAGGAACATCACTAATTTTACCCAAGATGGATGCACTGTGTCTCGCATTCGCCTATTTCTGGTGAACATGGGGATGGTAGTAAACATATGGTAGCCATGTACCATCAACCTATACTAGCGTGTCCTGTAAACAGTTTTGTGTTTCGGGAAGAAGAAAAGGCAGGTAAGGGCCAAACTTACCATCTTACGACTCAGAAGGAGCTTGTCTCAGGTAAACTTTTTGGGCGACGGTGATCACTTATCATCTTATCCATGATGATTTGACTGCCCGTTTGCCTACTCAACTAACATAAAGAAACGCAAAACTATCGTCAGAAAAAGCTATCAAGTGTATACATACCCTAAGGTATGATAAATAGTGATGTACCAATCTCTTATGTTTTTTGTACATGACATAACACCAGTCGCACGGAGTTAACATATTCACAAAGGCATGTAACCCGAGTATTACATATCTCGCATATCGTAACATTGTTGTACTTAATCCTGCTGAGAATAATAATGTGTGTAAGAAAGTTGCGTTATCAGTGTTCTATTATTTTTATTTTGTTGTTTAGTGAAGGACTTTTATTATTTATCGGGTTTAACATAGGCCTCTGAATGGTTCCCCACCATAATTCAACCCTTGTAGTGGTGTAGGGCTCAGTAGTCTAAGACGAACCCAACACCTTGGGCGAACCGATTGAACCGAAAGCTTTTTGTACTCTTATAGAAGAGGGGACAAAAGAGCAAGGGGGACAAGGGGCGAGGATGGGAACCTAACTCTATTGCACTGTCCCGAAGTTGGTGGGGGGGGGGGGGGGTTTGTTTTGTGGTGCGGGATAGCCCCTCTGTGGAGCTGTCGTCGGTCCCTTGGGGAGACTGACTAGCCGTCGAGATACCCTGTTGTTCAACAGATCCGAGACCCACTCCCCCGCGGGGTGCCTCAGAACATTTCCCGGCGTTAAAGAAAAAAAAAGCCTATATATGTTTGAAACAAATGGTTTCGTTTCTTTATTTAAAATGCATTAAATTAATGTGTAAGTTTGGATTAATTACTGTACATACATTACACGTACCTTACTTTATATTATATCACATCTAATGGTTGGAGTTTCTGGTACATGTAGGTATAATTTTGATTGTGCTAACCGTCAAGCGTCCAGCTGACCGTCTTGGTGTTGGTTGAAAGAGGCCTATCTCCGACATCGGATGGAAACATGTTGATAATGATGATGACGATGAAAACCACAATTTTAGTAAATATAGTAAAGTCTAAAGACATGCACATGACTCTTTCAGGAACCCAGGTCACAAAACGTGTCCCGGACGGATTCGAACTCGCGATAAAACGCACATAGCCAATAAGACAAAGGTCGCAATCATAAATTTGTTTAAAGAGTGTTTTACACCAGACGTCAATTATATTTAGTTAAATGTATCATTTTAATGACAATACGTATTGTAAATACATAAGCAACAAGTCTGTACTTGTATGTATTTAGCACATACATGAAGGATGGCTCCCCACGCTGCCAGTTTTTAAGGAGAATACCTGAGCCCAACAATAGTTCCATGACTACATAAATAACAAGCTCTTGACCGCAGCTTTGCCCGCGTTAAATTAACAGTCGTATCCTGGTGAAAGATTTTAGAAGTGAAAACTTATTTTTGTAAGTTGTGAGTGTGGCTGAGCCGTCACGCTCGGAGGTGAAGGGCTCGATCGGGTGAACTCGGAACTGCCGAGTGTGCCCGAGTGAGAAAAATACAGTCAGCTGCTCTTCACTGCTGAGTTCTGTGTCGCTGTGTTTACTTACATGAATAAGAAAGTTACCTATATATGTACATATTATATCTGTAGTGTGAAAGGGACAAACTAAAATTCTAAATTATAAGTTTTCATTTCTATCGCAGTCCCTTATCCCTATGACTGGTTAGGCTTTTTTTGTATTACCTTCAAACTCACAGATATATTAATCTTTTAATAGGTATATATAATCTTCTTACCGTATTCATATCACTAGGCTAGAATAAGCCTCAAATTCGACTAAACAAGATTCCCAACCCGACGCCAGGAGGCCGTGTGTTCGCAGACTGCACGGTTGGCGGGGGGCAACCCCCCACTTTAAAAAACCAATAGTGAGTCAAATGTGCTCACACTAATCCGACGAAGCATTAGGGCCTTCGGGTCATTAGCATAGATCCATCCGAAAAAAAAACTACATTTTAATGTCTGTCCAAAATTGGTATTAGTCAGTTTCGGTTTCTAAAGTTTATGCAATAAGCAATATGGATTTACAATTCGTAGATAGATAGATAGGTATGATATTATAATTTACTGGTGTTACCCATTTAGGTATTTCGCAATATCTTTGCAAATATATTTGTTTTGGAATAAATTAAAAACTCATAGAACAGATAACATCAACAGCGAAATGTATAACTCGTTTCGACTTTGAAAAATCATTACTTTGTAAATTTATTTTAAAATAATATTACGTGAGTATAATGACCCCGACGACGAGTTTTGTTATTAGTATTGAAATATCCGCTATTTTTCTTTGGTAATAAAATAGTCTTAAATATATTATTGTTAGTCCGTAAAAACTGGTCTAGTTTTAGTCGTCGTTTTATAAAAGTCGAATCAACTAAATTATTAGATCTTTATAGGAAAAAAAATACATAGTTGCTAATTTGTAAATTCACACTTGGGTCACACTTTTTTTTGTTAATTTTGGTTTTGAAAGAATTAGATCGGAAAAAATATGAATTATAACTAATGTTAAGAAGAATATTAATTAATTAATTTATTTAACAATTTATGTAAGTACACTGAAAAATATACATAGTGAAATAGTGATAACAAATACTGGTACAAAGGTACTACTTATTCCATAAGTGGAATTTCTTCCAGTAGTCCTACTACAGGAGTATAAATTTATAATTCTTTATAGGTATTATTAGCATGCCAAGTTGGCGAGATAACATAATGTTCTTGTCATTTTTAACCAAAACAAAGCCATAAATAATCGGATAATGGTACCTATCGAGCATATATCCGGATAGAGTAGTAATGTAAACCATAAAATTCCGAAACTGGTCAGTGATTTGTCACTGACGTTATAGAAATAAAACCAGCCAGTGATCTGTATACAGTACGTCCCATCGGCCAATTATGCATCAATGACCAACAGTCGCCCAATCAGAGCGCAGAACCGGCGCAACGTCACAGCACTTTGGTGGAATTTGTCTTCATACATAACTTATAACATTACTGCTCTATTCTGGTAATATGATCGATGATGGTACCCAAACGTAGGGGCGGGCGCAAAGCGCACTTCAAATTCATCGGTAAAATGTTGCATTTTTTTCTAGATTTGTATGTCAATTGATTTACATTATTTGGTAACTGGAACAATTGCCTGCGTTATCTCGTTTTGGCTTCCTATTGATCTAGCTAACTCGCTCGTTACGTGATTAAATTATAATCATGGCTTGGGGTTTTTATTGGCCGCTTAGTTTACTAGACAAGTATTGGGCCCCACCATGCTTCAGGCCTTGATGTGGCGGTGGGGCTCAGTAGCCTAGGGTGAGCCCAGCACCTTGGGCGAAGGTAATTGAGCCGAGTGGGCTCTTTGTACCCCTCTTATAAGAAGAAGGGATAAAAGAGCAGAGAGCAAGAGGCGAGGACGGAATCCGGGGCACCTCACCAAAGGCGGCATTGGTGGAACTCGCCGGGTTTTAGTGGGTAGTGCTGCGTTCACTTACCAGCTTTCGGATAGGGAGACCTACTACCCCGCGGGATGCCTTAGAGTAATTTCCCGGCGTTAAAGAAAAAAATTGACATGTATATTGGGCATAATGTTCGCCGGTTCGAATCCCTTCAACGGACAATTTGTATGATGAATACGGAGTCTGAGGTCATGAGGATTTCCATCCCTAATACCCGGAACAATTTCTTACGAGTTAACATATAAAACATCTTTATAACATAAACGTCATTATCTTATCTACAACGTATGAGGAAATGGACAGAAAAGGATATTCATTATCAGACACAAAAAACCTTTAAAAGTATCTCCTTATGAAGTAAAGTATTTGTGTATGAGGTAATGTAAACTAACATATTTTAAGCTAATATTTGAGCACGTCAATACGGTTACGAGAACTTGAGTAAATGTAGACTGAGTAATTATTGTACAAGTTACAACAAGAAATAGGACATAAATAAAAAACGAAGATAATAAGTTTACATATAAAGTTGTGACAGCTTAATAATATGAGTTTAGAGTCTTTAGAGTACATTAATATACTAGCAGCGCCCCGTGGTTTCACCCGCGTACTTCCCATTCCCGTGGGAGTAGATCGATAAATTATAGCCAGGCTTGTAGCTGATGTACACTGTCATTATCATCATCAACATTGGTTAGTTATACTTCGCTGCACAAATGCATCTCTCAATAACTCCAAGAACGCGATCGCCGATCCCCCGCTACTCGCAAATGGAACTACATCCATCCCTAATATTAATTCAATTTCACTCTTTCATTAAACGTACATTTTACAGATTCTTTCACATTTTGCATTCCCAAAGTTTTGTATAAGCTATGTTATTGTAAAGTTTTATTAAAATCCATTTAGTAGTTTTTGCGTAAAAGAGTAACAAACATACTGTATCCATACATTCTTACAAACTTTCGCGGTTATAATATTAGCAGGATAGCGGAATAGGAAGTAGGACTAAATAATTTTTAGCAAATTTTCTAATCGAGAGGTCGATCCGGTTCATTTTTAATGCCCCAATTGCATTTACATTTGCATTTAGTGGCAAATTTAGTGTAGCACAATGAAATTTAGGTGTCACTTATAGTGTCACAACATTACTTTTATGCCTTCTTCTTCTTTTACGCCTTTTTTAGGTTTCCGTACCCAAAGGGTAAAAACGGGACCCTATTACTGAGACTTCGATGTCCGTCCGTCCGTCCGTCTGTCACCAGCCTGTATCTCAAGAACGGTGATAGTTAGATAGTTGAAATTTTCACAGATGATGACTATTGCCGCTATAACAACAAATACTAAAAATAAAATTAAACAAATATTCAAGGGGGGCTCCTATACAACAAACGCGATTTTTTTACCGTTTCTTGCTCGATACTAATACCGGCGACAGGTAGACGCTTAAACTATTCACAGAATATTTAGTTTTATGTTCTCTATGAAAATAAAATAAAATAATCACAAAAAACGCTCCCATACAAGCGTAATCCAAACGTACCTACCCAGCACATACGGACACGGAAAAGTGTGTCTGTAACTTGCAAGATTAGGTTACAGATAATGGTACGGAACCCTTCGTGCGCGAGTCCCACTCGGCGCCTCTCGCACTTGGCCGGTTTTTCTTTTACGCGCGTACATGAAGTATTTATGAAATTCTTCCTTTTTAAGTTTGACCAATTTAAATTATATTTGATCTGAATCAATCTTAGGCACATAATTCAACAGGGAAAACATTTTTGGATGTTTTTTTCTGAATGATATTCTATTTCGTACAACATGTCTACCATTTGGTTTTCAGTTTATACTATTTTATAGTAATAAATATTGATGATATTATACAAAACGTATATAAAATATGATATTATGGTAATGTTTTGTATATCACAAAAAATGACACACTTTAAAAAGGATATTTTCTTCGGAAGTTCAAAAAATCTAACTTCATACTAATTTTTTCCCTGCGTTAAAATCTCTGGTACCTCTCTGCATTTATCTATATTTCCGGAGGGATGGAAGGAGTGACTTACATAAGGCACTTCCAGAAAATCTCGACTAATGCGTGCATTGTCTCCTTCGTTAGACTTTTGAAGCCTCGCTTTCTGTGATTTTATACCTATAGGTATATCTTTGTATCAGTAAACAGTAGTAAGTATCATAGACATAAGACCAGGGCAGCATATACCTCAACCTAAGATGATCAAAGACCCCCATGGTTCAAATCGTGGCGGTGGGGCTCAGTAGCCTAAGGTGAACCCAGCACCTTGGGCGAAGCAAATTAAGCCAAAGGAGCTGCTCTTTGTACCCCTCTTATAAGAAGAAGGGACAAAATAGCAGGGGGACAAGGGGCGAGGATGGAAACCTCACCCCATTGTACTATCCCGACGTTGGGACGGGTAGTTCTGTGGTGCAGGATAAACCCTCTGTGGAGTTGGCATCGGTCCCTTGAGGGACTGACTAGCCGTCTGTTGAGGTGCCCTGTTTGCTCATTAGATCCGGGCACCTCACCAAAGGCGGCATTGGTGGCACTCGCCGGAATTTAGTGGGTAGCTGCGTCCACCTTACCACCTTTCGGGGGCAGCGAGGCCCACATACTCGCCTAGGGAGACCCACTCTCCCGCGGGATGCCTCAGAATATTTCCCGGCGTAAAGGCAAAAAAAGGATGATCAAAGACAATCGAGAATTCGGTCAGAAATTTGATCTCATATTAAAATAATGACGTCGATATAAGATTTGCGCGTGAAAGATAGTCTGTACGAGTCAATATAGTCAGGATAAGTTAGATTATGGCAAAAACCACACCATCTTTTGCCTATCATTCCATCATCGTTAAATCGATTGATAGCGATTATTTATCACAAGCCGTATCTAATTACAAAGATATGTTATATAGTAGGCGTAGTCGTCACACCTCTGTTTTACCATACAAATTAAAATACTGTAAAAAAATAAATGGATCGTTCAGACACTCTGCGGTCAGGCGGTCAAGCGTTATGCAAAATCATCATCATCATTACCATCATCAGCCTTTATCCGCACGCTGCTGAAAATAGGCCTCCTTAATAAACACCAAGACGGCCCGACCCTTACCCATTTGAGATATTTAATTATTATATTTGTAAGTAATCATCATCTGTATATCATGAATTTCCAAAAAGTTACATACAATTCCAATAATAATTATTGATCTATATTTCTATTTTCGTATACTGTTTGTATAACATATACACAATATGTCCACACAGCGAGCGTTATGAACGCGGTTAATTCATCGATGGGGATAATATGCTTCTTACATAATTTTTTTGAACTTTAACTTGGCAGGACAAAAGTTACCTAATCTTCGATTTGGACTATCGAAGATGGCCGGCTTGGCCGTGGCAATGACCGTGTTTTGGAGAAATTACTGACAAGCAAGCGTCGACTAGATGTGATAATGTAATGACGATAATAATGATGATGACAAAAGAGGTCTTATTATTCGGAAGGATAATTTACATGATAAAGCTTTTATAGTTTTCATCCTCTTCCTGGAAGTCTTTAACCAACGTCTTATTTAGCTTTTGCTACTTAAACATTTGTAGTACTGAGTGCGGAGCCGCTTGCACCAGTTAGTAAAGGAACCTCGCCTATTCCGACACGGAAACTGCTGGTGAAAAGCGGAATTGTTTTGATAGTTACAGAAATTATAAAAATATAGTAGTTTTTGTGTGTTTGTGACATGTGATATCGGCTTCATATTCTATTAATAATTTATGAAACGAATATATTTTTATTTGTATTAAAATATGAAAGAACATAAACAAAATATTATCTGTGATTGAAAAAGAGGTTTTGGCTTGATGCGTTGAAAAGGCGGTTTAGCATAATATAAAGTTTAAGATATGTGACTCAAAAGTTGAAGGATATGAACTCCAAACGAGTCCTTAATAAACAAGGAAGATACTTTCAATTCATCGTGTTGCGAATATTTTAAGGGTGTCTACATGTTTGTCTGACTAGTTGGGATGCGATAGTCAAATTAGTGACTGGTCCAGATTAGATTCATCATGTATGTACACGTTGTGATGATGGGATAAGTGAAGGAGTTATAGCTGCATATTGTTAGTAATTAGGACAATTTATTGATCATCACTTAGTTTGAATACTTCTACCTATGTGTTTAGAATAACCAAAAGAAAACTATTGAACGGGATTTAAGTTCTTGGCCGAAGCTTTGCGTTTAATATTTTGCGTCCAATACAAATAAAAATTTGAAGATGTAATCTGCACTACATATTTTGGTAGTTACCCCCCTGATTTATAATTAGAAACTTACTGTTTTATTTTCCAATCATAAAGTTTATTCAAAATCTATGTTTGTGTAATATTTAAACAAACATCCGCAAATCATGTAAAATTACAGAAACATACTTACGATAAGATTTCATAAATTAGTTCTTTCTCGCATTCGAGATAGGTAGGCGCTATCAAAGAGGTAGGAATATACATACATATATTGGGCGTTATGGATATGATTTGACAATATTATTTAAAATTACACATAAACAACAAACATTATTTTCAAAAACGTACAAATATAACCTAAAGCTTTTTTTAAATAATATTTTATGGCCTGGTTACGAGACCTTTAAGCCAAGTCTGATTTTTGGGATACCGGTTAACCTAAATTATTTTATTATTTTCATTTAAAGGCATTAGCTACTACGCTATTAGCCATACAAAATACAATATTCGGTCTGTAATACGGAGAAATGGCGGGAAACCCCAAGGAGCGCGGCTTCGCCCCTCTAGCCCCCATCAATCAACTATCATTCCCCATTCCATCCACACAAGGCAGTCCACCACAATATTCGCCAAACAATCACATTATATATTACACAGATTAAGTTTTTAAAACAAACACTATAGAAAACCGCCAGAACAGCCCTACTAAGAAAACCACTCCAGAACGGGTTAACCTAAAGCTTTTTTTTATATAATATTTTATGGCTAACCTAAAGCTGCATTAGGCATATGTTTAGAAATATACGAAGTAGGTAGGTAGGAATAATTATGAAAATAAAAATAATGTTTATGATAAATTAAATAAATATTACTTACAACTCAAGTTTCTTTCTTGAAAATTAAAAGGAAATTTAAAAAGAACTTATAACGGTTAATAATAAAAAAATGTAACTGCACTTATTGTCAGAAAATATATTTTTTGCACTTGGCAGTTGGCGCGTAATTTCTCTCGTTCCTAATTCAAATCGAAAACGTTCGTAACGCGCTCTCTACATGCGGCCAGTTACACGACTAACTACTGCCTTGTATTTTGTTGTCACTGATCGAAACATACCAGAGTAAGCCAACCAAATCAGAATTAATACGAGAATTTACTGTCCAAAGTAAACTGTGAAGCAACTTCACGTGGTCGAATTCACTTTCTAGCCTACGCGTGACTGAATCGCTCCAGTAATTGAAGTGAATAAAAGTAATTGACGATAACAGATAAGGTTACTGTGTGAGATTTCTTGACCTTTTAGATAGCGTTGTAGTTTCCAATTGTATAATTTGTATTCTGTACATTTTAATCATATTTTTATTATGTGGTATTTGTAATGTTTATAATGTCAATAATAATTAGAGCATATCCAATTTATCAAGGTTTGCCGCAAATATTAGTATATCGTGGTATATCTTTGAGCATATAAAATAGTAACTATTACAATTTGAAAATATTATATTACAAATATTTATATGTAGACGTATTTATGGTCAACTAATTTTTGCGCGCGGGTTCACTTGCTTTCGCAGTTTACGTGTGAGAAAAGGGTAAAGACGCATTTATTATTTTTAACCGACTTCAAAAAGTCTCAATTCGTTGGTATCTTTTTTTATGTTAGTTGAATAGGCAAACTGGCAAACGTGCCAACTGATGGTAAGTCGACGTCGCCCATGAACATAAACTAGTATACCTGGAACGAGCCCAGGCAACTCATTTATGTGTTGCCTATCCTGAGACATAAGATGATCTCGGTGCCAGTAATTACACTGCCTGTCTTGCCCTTCTCTCCGAAACACAGCAAAGCTGTTTCACGGGAGAAACAAGCAAGATGGTGGTACCCATGCAGCCGGGAGCGCGGCACAGCGCTTCCCTCCCACCGGTAATCTTTTTGCTTCGAACTATAGTCCGAAACAAAAGTTAGCAATGGATAAATTAATAAACCTACTTATTCCGCCCTTATTCGTAGGGATTCAAATTCATTGTCGGAGGGGACTTGTCTCTGCCGAGCGTCATCACCGCGATGCTCGGTGACGACGAGTCCTGGACGGCGATGGTCTCCTTCTGCGAGGCAGTAAGGTCCCAGAAGGAGGCTGACGAGCGGGTGAGAGCGGAGGTCGCCAACGTCAGGATATACCTGAAGGTCCTAGCTGCATGATGCATCTATAAGAATTTCCCTGCGATATAAAAAATAGGGATTCCAATTTATTTATGTTTTAGGTTTAATTAAATGAAATGTTTAAAAATACTTAGTAAGACCTACCTACCTACTTACCTATATTAAATAGAAAATCAAATAAAAATACCTACAATTATTTTACTCCTTGCGATAACATCACAAATTCTAAATATTTTTTTATAACAAGTACAAAATGGCCGTGTAAACTAATATTTATTTCAGACATTATTTTACTTTACTCCAAAGACATTAAATCGTGTAACATACAATTTGCCATTATCGTCGCCTTTATCCTTCCACTGCTGAACATAGGCCTCCGTCAATGAACGCCAAGACGGCATAGCACGAACGCTCCGTAGCACGTTGAGCTACGGCAGACTTTCGGACCAGTCGTAACTCGTGACTGTGTGTGTGTGTGGGCCCTTAAGGGGTACATAATATGATTCAAAAGTAATATTCTGCATTTTTAGTTCAAAATTCAAAATTCTATAGAGATAAATTGCACTACTTATAAAATATGATTTTCTTATAATATATCGTTTACTACATAGCTGTGTGTCATAATATAATCTGACATCCAGAACTACCCCAGAGAAACATCTTTCTATGACCAATACTAATATGAGTGTTGCCAGCCTCTCAAATTAAATGTAATTTTATCTTAGGAGCCTGTTCGAACTTCGAACACTGCAATTTTGTTATATTTTACGGGTGCATATTTCAAACACATTAATTGTAAAAATATCATAATAATACACAATGAAGTTCTGCCAAGCGCCAGTTATAACCGGTTTCAGCTTGAAATACCTTCGCGGAGCCAGTACATTTAAATTTCTCCGTGGACCTAGCGCAAGCCGGATTTATTAGGTATTATGATATCTGCCGAGTATAAACCTGACACTAAGAGAACTTGTTATAGTTAGCTGTTAGCTGTTTGATAAATATATTTTAAAGGTTATGTTGAAGGTACAATAGGATTATGGCTGCATGTTTTTGCAAATGCTTTCGTGATTCGACATCGATGAGATACTACAGATTTTTAAGTTGGACAAATGGCGAATGATGGTGCATGCCAACTATTATTACAAAAATGGAATAAAATAAAAACTTTATTTTATTTCATCTAATTCATAGATTTATTTATTTATGATTTATGAATTTTGTTTTTTCTTGAAAATTCATCATAATGAATTAATATCTAATTCGCATCTGCTGGGCGTCCCCACACAGCCGACTTTAATATGACGTGTATAATATATTTATTACTAGCTGTACGCGAATTGATGATGATTATTTTATAGCCTAAGTTACTTCTTACATCATTAGCTATCTACCAGTGAAAGTGCCATCAAAATCGGCCCAGGCGTTGCAGAGTTTAGCCGGAACAAACAGACAGACAGACAGACTGACAAAAATTCAAAAAATTGCATTTTTGTTGTAAGTACCGTTTATACTTTCATATGCATTTAGTTGAAAGCTGGTCATTTGAAATTACTTGACAAACAGACACTTCTATTTTATTTATCTGTACCTATATAATGTATATGCATAATAATATATAATATATCTATACGCATTTAATAAAAAGTGGTTATTTTTATATTACAATCAGACACTCTAATTTTATTTAATAAATAATTTTATAAGCGCTGTGCCGCGCTCCCGGCTGCATGGGTACCACCATCTTGCTTGTTTCTCCCGTAAAACAGCTTCGCTGTGATTCGGAGAGAAGGGCAAGACAGGCAGTGTAATTACTGGCACCGAGACTTAACATCTTATGTCTCAGGATAGGCAACACATAAATGAGTTGCTTGGGCTCGTTCCAGGTATACTAGTTTATGTTCATGACGTCGACCACTTAACATCAGGTGGTACGTTTGCCAGTTTGCCTATCTAACTAACATAAAAAAAAAACTCTCTGTTCATACGTTTTTGAATAATCCTTTATACCTAGTACCTATACGATATTAAGATGAAGGACGTAGGTATTTGGAGTGCTGTCATTCCGCAATGCTTCTGAAGCAAATTTAGCTTTTAAATTTATAATTAATTTAAATCTTTAGTAGCCCGCTATTCACATCTAGCACTAGTCACTGCATGGAGACCGTCACCTCATCAAGTTTGAGTCCACTGACCCAGTGGAAATGCTTTGCGCATTCACACGGAGATGGACAGTCTTCCCCTACTTCTGGCACTCCCTGTCCCGGATCTGACTAACACAGGACAACCCCCCCCTCCCCCGCGATAGGCCGTTTGCAAAGGGCTACCCTGGCTTCCTCCAAGTATTTTTTTTAACACCAGGAAATGCTCTGAGGCATCCCGCGGGGGAGTGGGTCTCCCCAGGCGTGCATGTTCGACTCGCTGCGCCCGAAAGGTGGTAAGATGGACGCAGCTCTACCCACTAAAACCCTGCGAGTGCCGCCAATGCCGCCTTTGATGAGGTGCCCCGGATCTAATGAGCAAACAGGGCACCTCGACGGCTAGTTAGTCCCTCAGGGGACCGACGCAAAGGAACAAGAGCAGCTCCCTCGGCTCAATTAGCTTCGCCCAAAGTGCTGGGTTCACCTTAGGCTACTGAGCCCCACCGCCACGACAAGGCTTGAACCATGATTGGGAACTCCGACAACCTGAAACACCCCCGCTGATATTAAAAAAAAGGTTAGAAACTTTTGAAAATGATAAAATTTTAATTTGAAAAATGAATTTAGTAAATTTCTTACCTAGCGCCGAAAATGTAATGTCATCATCAATGGAATATCAAGAGCCAAATAAGGGTATGTAGGTCCTATAGTTTCCGAGATTTCATAATTAATTATGTATGTATGTGTTATATGAGCTTTTGAATCAACGTATGACTATATTCCGCCATATAAAATATTTTGGAATCTTTTACGAGTGCAAAAATTGATTTACAGCTTTTACATAATATAGCTGTACCTAGTCATGTGTCTCAAGATTGAAAATTCCTTACTACACTTACACATAGGTACATTTACACACTTACGCATACACATGCACGAACGCACACGCACGCACGCACTTACTCAAACAGGCCCATATTGATATGAGATGCAGATCTTATCATTCAATAAGAAGTACCATAAAATATAAATTATACCACTTAATTTATATAGACTCGAATTAATATTAGAATATGGACCAACTTCCCAAGTATGGGCTTAAACGGTGGGCGTGGACAGAATCAATCGTGTACGGTGATGCAATGTGGTTCTACGGACTGTATATGACACGACCACAACCTTTGATCTTCGAGGAGGGCAGGTGTTGGCAGTATCGTCACCTACGTCCATTATTGACATACCTACATACTAATATCTAGCATTAATATTTTGTGTTGTGACGTGAGCAACCTAAAGGTGCAAAGCCTATGCTCCTGGCTTTGCATTTTTTTTATAGGAGAGGAGGGCAAACGAGCAGTCGAAGCCTTTTGGTGACCATCGACGCCCATACAAATCCACACAACCAGAGATTATGCAAATGCGTTGCCATCCTTTTCCCTATCCCCCCAATGGGCCACCGGAAACTCACAAACCACACGAAACGCGACAGAATAGCTGTCACTTTACGCCTGTATTATGTGAGCGAGAGGAACCATCCCGGTCGTCCCGAGCCAATTCGGCTGCAAAGCAGCATGGCACTACCTCTTACAAAACTGAGAGGTCTGAGTTTGAACGTGGCCGGTGCACTTAAAACTATATTTTTTTCAAAATTTCCGGTGCACCTGAAGTGTGAACCCGTGACCATCGCTTGCTCATCGTTGAAGATAAACATCGCGACGAAACCTGCATGTTTGATGAGAAAATTGATGTCACTTTATTCCTTAATTTTTGACAGTCGTTTTGTCCTCTTCCTGCCCACCTCTAAGGTCAGCCGTCAATTAGGGATTGGGCACTGGCCGTGGCGCCGTCGCCTTTGACCCACTTAATATTTGAATTAGGAACTGCTTGCTCTCCTTTGTATCTTATTTTAATTTCATAAACAAAGGAGGTTAAGATTGTAGTCTATGAATTCTACTATTGAAACCAGTATTATTTCAATTTCATAAACAAAGGAGGTTTAGATTTTAGTTATGAATTCTACAATTGAAACTAGTATTATTTCAATTTCTGGTATAAAAACATACTGTTATTGATGTCAGTAATCACTTACCACCAATCCCTCTTAAGACAAGTAGCTTTTAGTTAGTAGAATATAATAGAATAAAAATATCAATGTATGAAATTGAACGTTGTGGTTCGCTTTCGACAATGTTGTCAATGATGTTGAAAGCGAACGTCAATCTGTTGAAAGCGAACGTCAATCTGTTGAAAGCGAACGTCAATCTCATACATTGGTGTTTCTATTCTATTACGCTTGTCTAGAGGGACTGGTGAGCTGACTGCCCCTCTCCCTCTTCTATACCCCCTCTTTAAAAAAAACTTCAATCAATTGCTATAAAACTATTTTTTTTGCTCATTTTATATCAGCAAATATTTTTACATTTAGGATACAGACGCATCGGCCATGGATGCGGCGTTATGAGGTGTCAAACAAAACTACATAGGTATTAGTGCATCTAAGTTTCGATTTAAGTACCTACTTGGTTTACGATTCGTATGCGGTCTTGGCTAGTTTTTTTATAGGAGTGATGTAATATTGTACAATTGTACCGTGTACGCCTTTATCGTGTTTTTCTCGTTTTTATTGGATTTTATAAGCGTAGTCATAAAATTCTAAGAAGTGTTAAGTGTAACAAAAGCAATAGAGAGGATATTGAGGCCATACATGATTATATATTAATCTAGATCGTAGAATGTAGATTCCTTAGAAAGTCTATGGTTTTGGCAAATATACAACTACCCCTGAAATTACGCTATTAATTTCAGGGGTAGTAGAAATATGTATTACAAACGCTTAGGAACTATTTTATATGTATACTTCTCAATAAATTAGTTTATTATAAATAGTTATTCTTTGAAAAAATGTATTATGTATATCAAATTTTTAACTATAAGAAGACCTAATATGCTATTATTGTCGCAGCATCGGTGGTTCAGTGGTAGAATGCTCGCCTGCCACGCGGGCGGCCCGGGTTCGATTCCCGGCCGATGCAAACTTTTTTATTTTATTTTATTCCTCTCTCGTCATCATCATTATTATGAAATTATCCGTCCACAGCTGGAAAAAGGCCTCTCTCAATGAACGGCAACGTGGTTGAACGAACGTCGAACTTATGATGAGAGATTAAAGGGTTGTATTCCTATTTTCTTTGGTTTGAACTTTATACATTAAATACATTTTAGATACCTTACCCTCTTATTATATAGAAAAGGTAACTTCCTTGACTTTTACCCGTCTTACCCCCAAATACACAAACGAATCTCAAATTTAAGACGTACATAAACTCGTGTTGTCCCTCTTTTTTCTTTGAATCTGACACGTCGTAGCATGAGTTTAAGTACCTACGTCTTAAATTTGAGATTCGTTTGAGTATTTGGGGGTTAATAATCACGTCAATTTAAATACTGCGGAAATTTCTTACCCGCTTTATTTTAGAATTTAGGCGCTATTAAATAAATACAATATAATGTTTTGTAAATATCGACATAACGCAAGGCCAAGATGAATTAGTTATTAAAAAATAAGTAAAATAAATACCTTGGTAATTATAATAAGCCTTACAAGTGTAGCGGAATTGATATTTTAAATTTAATTGTTAATTCACCACTTTATGGAACTATATTAATTCTGGTGACGTTGTAGCTCCATCTATTGATAATATAAGAAACTACAACACGTTGTATCATACCAAGTGTTTAACTGTACAATTTAGTACTTGCCTATCAAAATAGATGGCTCTCGGTAGTATAAAAGTTCATGTTAATTTATTTGTTAAAAAAGGGTATTTTGCGGGTTTATGTTTATTCGTGACGAAATTAAATATCACTTCATTCATCATTACGAAAAACTAGCTGAGGCCACACACACACATGATTCATTTCTTTAACAATTGACTTGGCCTCCTATTAATTTTAGAGATGATAGTTGAGGTCGACAGCGCGTTTTGGTATTATGGCGAACTATATATAGCCCAATACTCATTTTTTATGGCATCAGGGGGCAAACGAGCAGTCGGAGCCTCACGGCGCCGACGCCCATACACATCCGCACAACCAAGGCCACGCAGATGCGTCGCCCCCCTTTTCCCTATCCCCCAAATGGGTCACCGAAAACTCACAAATCGCACGAAACGCAACAGCATAGCTGTCACTTGACGCCGGTGTTATGTAAGCGAGACGCACCACTCCGGTCTTGCCGGCCCCATTCGGCTGCAAAGCAGCATGGCACTACCTCTTACAGCATCATGCTAATACTATTTTTTATTTTAGTACAAATGTAGTTATCTTGAAGACATGTATGTATTTAAATATTTTGGCTACCGTTAGCACATCTAACTGTAAGTTCAGAGGTGCGCTGCAGTGGGTGTATTGTTTTTACAAGTCATTGTAACGGTGCCTCGGATTTATAAGGACGACCACACACAGCCTTAATGTATCCTGTTATTGTTAAGTTTGCGAATTTATTCTTCCGTTTTTTTTCCATAAAATAAATATACCTACACAAAAATTTTAAATGTAGAAGGCGATATATGTTGAATTTTCAAATTGAAAAAAAAAAACCGGTGGGAGGGAAGCGCTGTGCCGCGCTCCCGGCTGCATGGGTACCACCATCTTGCTTGTTTCTCCCGTGAAACAGATTTGCTGTGTTTCAGAGAGAAGGGCAAGACAGGCAGTGTAATTACTGGCACTGAGACTTAACATCTTATGCTCGTTCCAGGTATACTAGTTTATGTTCATGGGCGACGTCGACTTACCATCAGGTGGCACGTTTGCCAGTTTGCCTATCCAAGTAACATAAAAAAAATCGAATTGAAAGTAATAATTATAGGAATAAAGTAATAATTATTTGTATGCTAGTAGTATGAAGTGAAATAAAGAGGGTATATCTTTTTTTTTTTTTTTTTTTTTTTGGTTTCGCTGGGGAATGCGTTTAGGCATACCACCAGGTCCGGGGGGACCTGGAGGTTATGTGGGACTCTCTGCGCCCGAGCAGATGGTAAAGTGGACGCAGATTCTACCCACTAAACCCCAGCGGTGTTCTTCTCATCGTTTGGGTGACCTGGCGCGAGAGCTGTGGACGTCCGTACGAGGCCACAACGGTGTGCCGTATGACACTCTTCTCTGGTGGCAGGGGGTGGCATCCCCCCCTCGTTCTCCGCTTAAGGCACACTGAACACACAAGGGTGCCTTATAGCTCGGACCTTACGCGCGCGCAGCAAATCCCCCGATCGGCCGCGCACAGGTCCTTCACAGCGGTGCGACCGCCTGTCGCCGCCGTTCTCTTCTGCGGGAAGGGGCGCCAGTGCGCTCCCTCTCCCGCTCCGCCTACTCCTTCTGCGACATCACGTCCTCGCAGAAGGAGAGGACCACCTGCCATGTGCTCTCACTGACAGTCATCGCTCGGATGACCGCAGGGAGCGACAGGTCCGCGCCAACCTCAACGATGAGGGGCGCTCTTGCCTCCGCCCACGCTGGGCACTCCGCCAGGGTGTGGTCTGCAGTGTCTTCACTGCTGTTGCAGTGATGACACCCTGGCGAGTCCTCTGCCCCTGCCACCTTCCACAGATACCTTCCGAAGCATCCGTGCCCCGTCAGGATCTGCGCAAGGTGGAAGGTGATGATGCCGTGCCGCCGGTCAATCCATTGCTCCAGGATTGGACCGACGGCCAGCACGGTGCGGTGTCCCGCACTAGGCTCCTCTAGCCTCTCCTTCCACTGACGGAGCACTTGCCATCGTAGGCGGCTCCGCCAGGACTCCTCTTCTTGGGAGGTCTCCTCCTCCTCTTCCTCCTCCTCTCCTCGTCGTCTCCTCCACATCTGCGCCAGGGCCCTTGCAACCAGGTCCCACGGCGCTGAGCCCGCCAGTACGCACGCAGCCTCGCATGAGGTCGTACGGTACGCACGGACGGCCCTAACGGCCATGACTCTCTGCGGACGTCGCAGAAGAGCCACGTTCTCCGTCGTCAGGGCGCTCGCCCATATCGGCGCGCCGTACAGCCCCATGGACTGCAAGACGCCCGTATATAGGCGGCGGCAGCCAACGCTCGGTCCACCCACGTTGGGGAGGAGACGACTTAACGCTCGTGCAGTTCCGAGCAACCTCGGGACGAGACGCCGGAAAAGAGGGTATACCTGTACCAATATTAAGTGTACTGTTTGTGAATTTAGATATAAGAGGATATCTTATTAATGGAATGTGCACTTTAAAATATTATTTTAATTAAACATTCCATTAATAAAATAATGTGAATCCATCATCAAATCCAACATCTAATCTATACTTCTATACTAATATTATAAAGCTGAAGAGTTTGTTTGTTTGAACGCGCTAATCTCAGGAACTACTGGTCTGATTTGAAAAATTCTTTCAGTGTTAGATAGCCCATATAACGAGGAAGGCTATAGACTATGTAATATCACGCTGTATCTAATAGAAGTTTACGTGTACTAAATTAAATAAGTTAACGCTGGCGAAGCTGCGTGCAACAGCTAGTTAATTATAACGATAACGCATTATAGTGTTATAGTTCTTTGGTTGCTAAACCACGAAAGCTGAGCTCCAGCAAGCCGTTCAGGGAACAAAGCGTGCCAAAGAAACATACATGAATTCATAAAGTATAACCCCCCCTTTTGACATAGTAGGGTAAGATTTGTTTGACAATGTAAATAGTATGGGCTTGCCTTATCCTAACAGCCAACTTCATGTAACATGACGAGGTCGTTATTGTTTGCAAAATCGGCTTAAAGGATACGAAATTAGGAGAACGTGGGCCAGTGGGTGGGGCGACGTCACATAACGCGTTTCAAAAGTTTGGACATTTGTTGTTGGGATTTTTACATTTTATCAAAGAATAACTCAGGGCATTCATACAAACATTCGCAAACAAGATAGAGAAGATAATTTTATTTGTATTGAAATTAGTGAAATCATCATTTCTTCGAACACCTCAATGTTGTAGGTGCTGCGTGTTATCTAATTTAATATATAAAATTCTCGTGTCACGGTGTACGTAATTAAACTCCTCCGAAACGGCTCGACCGATTCTCATGAAATTTTGTGTGCGTATCGGGTAGGTCTGAGAATCGGTCAACATCGATTTTTTATCCCCCTAAATGTTTACGGTGGTCCACCCCTTTTTTTATTATACAAAAGTTAACGCGGGTGAAGCTGCGGGCAACACCTAGATGTTTATAATATGATTAGCAACTAAGTACCCTTTTACGTTATTTTACAAGCGTACTGAATACTTCCAGATGTGTAACTGATGTCAAATGGTCAGTTTCGCCCATGAACATCAACAAATTCATCTAGAACTAGCCCAGATCGCCCATTCGGCAAGTCCCATATCCCACAACATCCCGCCCTCCAAAGACAACATTCATGCATTTCCTACCTTGAGATGGAAAATGATTCATTCCGAAACCGCAATGCTGTTTCACGGAAAGTATAAGCAGGATGGTGGAACTCCCAACCATGGTTCAGGCCAATGTCGTGGCGGTGGGGCTCAGTAGCCTAGGGTGATCCCTAGGGTGAGCGAATTGAGCTGAGGGGGCTCTTTGTACCCCTCTTATAAGAAGAGGGGACAAAAGAGCATGGGGTAAGGGGCGAGGATAGGTAACCTCACCCCATTGCACTGTCCCGACGCTGGGAGGGCTTTTTCTGTACGGGCACAGCGAGACTCACTCCCCCGCGGGATGCCTCAGAGCATTTCCCGACGTTAAAGAAAAAAAAAAGACGGTGTAACTCATGCAGACGGGCGCGTAGCACAACGCAATATGAATCCCTCTCACCGGTCGGTTATGTAGTCATTTCGAAATTAAGTGTAAGACATTCACTGAGCCTATAACCGGATAGAGTAACATGAGCCAAAAAATTCCGAAACTGGTCAGTGATTTGTCACGTAATAGGAATTCAACCAATTAGTGATCTGTATGTACGTCCCATCGGACAATCATCCATCAATGGTCATCAAAACCGAATCCGATACGAGTAGACACAAACCTAGACCGCGCAAACAGCGCTAGCACTACGCTACCGCTAGATTGCTTGGGCAACGCGCATGACCCCCTCCCTCTCCAGAGGGAGGAATGAGGGCCGGCCCTCATGATGATAGGTTAAATTCAACCGTAAAAGATTCGTCGACCGTATCGGATGTGACTAGTCCAAATCCTGCTCTCCCGAGCAGCGCGCGCGATGAACCGCGCCCTGCGGGGCGCGGATGTGGGCGTCCCCCTTTCGAATATTTCTTAAGTGAGCCATCTGCTCATTTACTGTACCGATTGAGCTTAAAGGCCATCAGGCCGAAAAGTCTAGCCCTTCCCAAAAAAAATGGTCATCAAAACACAACATTAGGGCTCCGGTTATATTCTCAATGAAGATATTACTAAAAATATTTTTATTACAATTTATTTGCTTAGCTTTCCCGCTACGTCAAGTTTAAGCTCGTACTTATACCTTGTATTACATAATATATATCATAACTCATACAGCAAACTGACAACTCAATACAAACATATTGATGTAATATAGAGATAGGTCGTCAGTACAAACACTTTCTTTTGCATATCTCCAGCGTGCTTCATCGCGTATCTCATATTGTAATTGCGGAAGATAAAATCGCTGAGTAAGTTAGGCACGCTTCATCTTAGGTTCCGTAGTTTATATTCCAGAATTTTTATCTATAACATAAAAAATTTGCTGATTTTTTAATATTTAAGTACATGCTTAAATTTTAAACACGATTTTAATTACCTATAACGTATTTCAAATGTTATAGGTCCCCGATATTTTCCTCCTGTATTCTACCAAGTCGCAAGCATCGGACTGTGGATGAAAGCAAATCCGCGACCTTCTATTCACCATGATCTTCTCTCTGCTCCTTGCTCGGCTTTCAAAACTTGAGAAGGATCCTCGATTCGTATCAATTTTAGTGCTATACTGAAATGAAATAAAATTTTTCAATAAAATCGTTAAATGACTCACACATTTCTGTAAAACTAGTTGCACGATGGGTATACATTTATTTAAGTCTTTATACATATTTTAATTTCCAATATTAAGGACATTCGGGCTTCTCCTTTTTCTCCCGTCTGTTAAACGAAAATTGTAAGAGCTAGTGCCATGTTGCATTGCAGCCGAACTGATGCGGCACGGCCGGGGTGGTACCTCTCGGTCACATAGCACCGGCGTAAAGTCTCGTTTCGTGCGATATGTGAGTTTCCGGTGGGGTGGGGTGGGGGGATATGTAAAAGGAGGGCGGCGCATCTGCTTCGCCTTGGTTGTGCGGATGTGTATGGGCGGCGGCGCCGTAAGGCTCTCTGCTCGTTTGCCCCCTGATGACAAAATATTCCAATGTGTTCTGTTACGTTGGAACCCTAAAAAGAGCGGGATGTGGGAATGCATATCGATTTTTTATGTTGCCATTAAATAATAATCAGCATGTGTCACAGCTGACTCACCGCCGGCGCGTCTATCGCTCCCGATAGCTCTTATCACTGACATTATATCTTTATATATATAATTCTTCTGTCCGTGTGTATGTCACTGAACTCCTCCTAAGCGGCTGGACCGATCTTGATGAGTTTTTTGTGTTCAACTACAATATCTTATGTACAGGACAATTAAATTTTACAATAGTTCCTACATGTCTAAAATTTTGATATTCCAATATTAGTAGGTATATGTACTGTCGAAGCGAGTACATTTGGATATTCGTCTTGTCGTTTGGGTAAATAAATATATTTTACACCTCAAAGGGGTAAATTCCAACGACCTAGTAATACTTCCTACTCTTTAGTAAATTCGGGTTTCCAGTGTCAAATATTGTTAAATAAGAAATTTAATTTATTTTAAAAAAAAATTAAAAAAAATCCTAAAAATGTTGCAAAATTTTTGTGTTCAAGTGGATTCGGAAACGGTTTAGATTCACAATTCTTCGTTCCACTACAGTATGTTTTGTACGGGAGAACGTCTGTCGGTCTACCACCTCTAGTGCCTGTATAAATGTTTATATCTGATAATGGTTATTTAAGTTCACCTAGATGACACTTGAATGATTGTTTCACCTAAGTATGTGATACTTGTGGTAAATATATTTAAAATGAATTGGTATGGCGAACTTTTGTGAAGCTCTATTACTTGTGTGGTTATTAAGTTTCATGTCGACCCTAACATCTAATACTACCTATACTCGGTCCCGAGTTCACCCGATCGAACCTTTCACCTCCGAGCGTGACTGATCAGCCTCACTCACAGCCTACAAAGATTTTTGTTTGTTCACATAGAGTTATGTATGATGTATGAATTATGGCTAACTTGACGGAACTATTTTTTATTGTATGTATATTAATTGTATTTCATATCAATACTTTCGTAATATATTTTATATCATAATGAAGTAAGTATAAGTATTCCATCCACTCACTCATCCTAACGAACAGAATGCATTTATATTATACAATATTAATATAACTTACGCATGTGTCAGCCATCTTGTTAGACTGAGCCTATATTTTCTTAACAATATGGCGGGAAGAACCAGGGTACAGATAAGTGTTAATGTGTGTGTAAATCACTCGGTAAGCATACCATGTCTTATCACAGAAGCACTTTCAGGCTTAAGCGCTCCCTTAATAAGGATTTTGTAAAATTTTATGTGTACACAAATTTATTTTGAATTCTGGGTTATTAAGGAAGATAGTGTCAAAGTTAACTATAATACACACCCCTTAATGATAAATGGACCATATTTGAAACCATTATAATAAATCTGAATAGTTTGATTTCTAATATCCCGAACTGCTTGTTCGATTTTAACATTTTTTCCTTGGATATCAATTATTGAGGTTAGTTTTAGGCTTTTATTAAGAGGGGGGACCAAGGGCGAGGATAGGAACATCACCCCATTGCACTGTCCCGACGTTGGAGGTGGAGGACTCTATGGAGGTGGCGCCAGTCCCTTGGGTGACTAACTAGCCCTGTTGCTTAACAGATCCAGGGCACCTCACCAAAGGCGGCATTGGTTGCATTGGTGGTTTTTGTGGGTAGAGCTGAGTCCACCTTACCATCTTTCGGGCACATCGAGTCCTACATACTCGCCTAGGGAGTCCCCCCTCCCTCGCGGGATGCCTAAGAACATTTCCCGGTGCAAAAGAAAGAAAAGTCTTTTATTAAGAGACAAATTACGGTTTACATGATGGTAAGCGATACCCCTGAATTAGAAGGTTAGCAGGTGCGTTGCCTGCCTTTCAAATATGTGTGTGCTCCTTTCTTTATAGAAGTCTTATAGATTCAAAAACATAGGCAAGCAGCGAGAAAATGCCTTAAAAATCGCACTGTTATGGATTTCGGGATGATATCGACGTGTTGTGGGTGAAATTTCGAATTTTGTGTCTGATTTGCAGCCAAGTAAAAAATGTTACGGTAGCACTGGCAAAGCTTAGCGGGGGCACTTATCGACATGACAATTTTAAATGGGATTCCGGATAATTTTAAGAATTTTGCTTACACATTGGGCCCCTGTAGCCCAGGGCCCCGTATGTATCATTGATACGGCTGATACGCCCCTGTATGTAGTCGTCATCTCGAAAGCCTCGTTTGATATAATAAATAAAATCTACTATTCCAACCATATCCTCATTCTTAATTTATCCCGGAATGAAAGATGAAGGTAATCCGTTATATATTTCCCAGGAGCTTAATGATTCACTGCTGTGAGTTATGTACAATTAAATAATATCCGGCCAAGTGTGGATTGCGCTTACGTAGGGTTCCGTCATAAAATCAAGTGTGAAATAAAGTATTTTCTTGTGTATTATTATTGCTTTCGGCCGTATTGATAAAAAATAATGCCAAAGTATTGTTTTCCTCTACCCATTTAATCCGCCTCCGCACTTCGTCCTTCTAATGGTACAAACGGGAAAGTAGCCATAAATGAATGAATCTATTTTATTTTTTTTGCGTTAGTTGAATAGGCAAACTGGCAAACGCGCCACCTGATGGTAAGTTGTCGACGTCGCCCATGAACATTAACTAGTTTACCTGGAACGAGCCCAGGCAACTCATCTATGTGTTGCCTATCCTGAGACATAAGATGTTAAAGAAAAAAAGTTCTCGGTGCCAGTAATTACACTGCCTGTCTTGCCCTTCTCTCCGAAACACAGCAAAGCTGTTTGACGGGAGAAACAAGCAAGATGGTGGTACCTGTTGTGGTACCCATGCAGCCGGGAGCGCGGCACAGCGCCTCCCTCCCACCCAATTATATTTCTATTCTATTTCTATTCCTAAATGAATGAATCCATGGATTTAAATATATTATTTTAGGTTTCCAATCAAACAAATATTACTGGTTAAATTTTAATGACCCTCAGCTATAATGATTGCTTGTGGCAGTAGAGTCGCTTGAATAACTTGTTAAAATGAAGCTACACTCGAAAGATGTTTTTCGCGAGTAGATGGTAACATAATATTTTTCTAAAAACCTAACCAATCATAGGGACTATACCCACCATGGTTCAGGCCTTGACGTGGCGGTGGGGCTCAGTAGCCTAGGGTGAGCCCAGCATCTTGGGCGAAGCTAATTGAGCCGATGGGGCTCTTTGTACCCCTCTTATAAGAAGAGGGGACAAAAGGGCAAGAGGACGGGAACATCACCCATTGTACTGTCCCGACGTTGGAAGGGGTGATTCTGTGGTGCGGAACAACCACTCTGTGGAGGTGGCGTCGGTCCCTTGGGGGACTGACTAGCCGTCGAGGTGCCTTGTTTGCTCATTAGATCTGGGGCACTTCACCAATAATGGTATTGTTGACACTCGATGGGTTTTAGTGGGTAGAGCTGCGTCCACTTACCAGCTTTCGGGCACAACAGGTCCCACATACCCGCGTGGGGAGACCTACTCCCCGGCAGGATGCCTCAGAGTATTTCCCGATGTTCAAGAAAATCGTCATAGGGACTGCCGATAGAAGTGTAAACACAGCGACACAGCACTCAGCAGTGAAGAGCAGCTGACTGTTTCTTTCTCGCTCGGATACACTCGGCGGTCCCGAGTTCACCCGATCGAACCTTTCACCTCCGAGCGTGACGGATCAGCCTCACTCACAGCCTACAAAGATCTGTATGTGTTGCGCCAAAAGAAGTTTTCACTTTAAGAAAATCTAAATACATATTTTCAGAATCATAGTTGTCTCTACATAAATTACTGCAGACGACTATTTACCTGTTTTTTTTTTATAAGTAATTACGCACGCTTGACTTGGGGAGTAAGCTGGTGAACGATTGACGTGAGCGTTACGGAAGTTCAGAGAGTGGAAGTTGACTTGGAGATATAAGTTACTGAAGATAGAAAGAGTAGATATATATATAGTAGAGATAGAAAGAGTTACGTGTATTCAGAATGGTCATGCCTATTCAGGAGGGCCATGCCACGGACCTATGGAGACATACCGAACAAGTTGAAACATTACTATGAAGTTTTAGATTTAAAATTTGAAATTTTATAATGTCATAAGTATTTATTTCTATCGGCACTCCCTATAGCTGCTAATTCTTTTTTTGGGGACCTAAGTTATCTGACTATTTTGGATGAGCCCGAATTCGAAATCGTTAGCTAAGTAATTTTTGTGACTGAGAATACTCTATTTATTCATACATTCATTATTAAAATCTTTTATGTATAGTATCGATCCAAAAAGGTCAGGAGTTCAGAAATAATATATAGATAGAGTACCTATGTTTTAAATAACTTGATATTACCCTAGAAACCTAATTAGCCGTACAATTTCGCTATCTCTATCACAGCCCGGCTAGCTCAGTCGGTAGAGCATGAGACTCTTAATCTCAGGGTCGTGGGTTCGAGCCCCACGTTGGGCGATCTCTTTTAGTTATTACTAGCTCTTGCCAGCAGCTTCGCCAGCGTTAACTTAGATTTACAGCCGTATACTGATTGATTATAATCATTTTTATAGCCTAAGTTACTACTTATAACATGAGCTATCTGCCAGTGAAAGTCCCGTCAGAATCAGCCCAGCCGTTTCAGAGATTAGTCGGAACAAACAGAACGACAGACAAAAATAGTAAAAAGTGCTATATTGGTATATGTACCGTGTGTACATGCATATGCATTTAGTGAGAAGCGGTTATTTTAATATTACAAACAGACACTCCATTTTTTTTATCTATGTAGATTATAGAATAGATAGAAGCAAGCCTGGCTCGTTCAGTCGGTAGAGCATGAGACTCTTAATCTGAGGGTCGAGGGTTCGAGCGATGTTGGACGATCAAGAACAACACTTTATAGTGTCAACAAAATCCGTTCAGCAGTTTTGTCGTGGTTGAGGAACAAACATCTAAACTTTCAAATTTATATTATTATGTAATATCATTCATATAAGCGAATCATGGGCCAAAATAGATTATACTAGAGGTCATCCAGCGATCGAAATCACTCAACTTCAAATACAGTTGACAGTGCATAAAAACTTAATTCTTCAAAACTTCATTGTAAAAAAAACTAAACGTCATTCGTCATATTATTATATTGTTTGACAGATTTTCGACGGTAAATTTCGGGGGCACAGTTGTGTTTTTTTGGTTTCTCGTAATTTCTTATTTCAAAATTTTTGTATTTTTTATAATAAAACAATTTTTACGGATTTTATCGCGGTTTATTAAGATTTTTATAATGAGTGAAATTCGCGTAAACATTAGAAAACAATTTTTGTATTTTGTTCATTCGGATCGGTTTTCTATAGTGTTTCATCTTAAAACTTAATCTGTATAGTTTGTGATTGGTTGGCAAATATTGTGGGGAATGTTCTGGGTGGGTGGAGAGGGAAGTGATAGTTGATTGATGGGGGACTGGAGGGGCGAAGACTGCCTTGTGGTTTTCCGCCGTTTTTCCATATTTCAGACTTCGCTTCGGCCTTACAAACAAATACAGACTTGGCTGTATGGATTTTTTGAGCTTGATGTTAGATGGAAATAGATAAGAAAGGCTTTTTCCTTTTACGTCGGGAAATGCTCTGAGGCATCCCGCGGGGGAGTGGGTCCCCTCACGCGGGTATGTGGGACTCGCTGCGCCCGAAAGGTGGTAATTGGACGCAGCTCTACCCACTAAAACCCGGCGAGTGCCACCAATGCCGCATTTGGCGAGGTGCCCCGGATCTAGTAAACAAACAGGGCATCTCGACGGCTAGTCAGACCCCCATGGGACCGACGCCACCTCCACAGGGGTTGTCTGCACCACAGAACAACCCCTCCCAACGTCGGGACAGTACAATGGAGTGAGGTTCCTGTCCACGTCCCTTGCCCCTTGCTCATTTGTCCCCTCTTCTTATAAGAGGGGTACAAGGTACAGTGGCTCACCCTAGGCTACTGAGCCCCACCGCCACGTCAAGGCCTGAACCATGGTGGGGGATGTTAGATGGCCTCAATAAACAAAATAAAATATAAAAAATAATATATCAATAACTATGTTTTAAATTATTAATAAGTTTTCCTTTTAAAATTATTTATAAGTTTTAATTACTACGATACAGATAAATAAACGAACATGATTAGGAAAAAGAATTCGCCCAACGTGGGGCTCGAACCCACGACCCTGAGATTAAGAGTCTCATGCTCTACCGACTGAGCTAGCCGGGCTTGTGATACGTTTGTTGAAATTGTTGACTGTGTCTGTATCCGGGATCCGAAGATATTTTTGTCGTTCAGAGATTCTTATTATCGCTCTATGAGCCTCAACACCACCATAATCAACTGCAATGCGAAACTGTGATTTTACCGGAACTGGCGGAGTAGCGAGCGTCGCGGCGTCTTGTAAAAACGCCAGATAGCATTCAAGTTTTGGGATAAATTGGAATAAAAATATAGGACTTAAGATTAAAAAAAAATAGCACATTCTCTGTAGTATTGAAATTAGGATTTTTTATGATCGAGTAAAGTACATCTTATCGTGTAACCAATTAGCACATCATTTAGTCAATATATTTTGATGTCTCTGATATTTTTGTGGGACCGTCATTTAATAGTAAGTATCTCAAAAATTTGATTTGGCAAACCCTTTTTCCTATTTCGCCTATTAAATTATAAATAAATAGTGATTAGTAGGTACTATAATACTGTACTTAGGTACTTAGTAACTGTACTTTAGGAGGTACTTACTAAAATTAAATCCTATGCTGTCACCCACCTCCTGACCATCTGATCATAAGTTATTGATCTCATGATACTGTTTTGAATCTTGTTCTGAATTTCAATGATATTCCGAATAATTTTCAAGTTTTAGGGGATTTCGATGAATAATCTCATGACAGAACATAGTAATTGCCACTGAGCATTGATAATAGCCGAAGAACTTTATCATCGAAGACCATTATTCATCACCTGCGGGCCGAGCTGTGCTCGCTAATTTGGGTGTTGCTCAACAACGCCCTCTACTAAAGTAGCTTTAGTGTTGCTGTGTCGATAAAGCAGTATGTTGCTCCCAATTTAAAAAATAGTGTTAGTACTCACCATTATTCTATTCTATCCATTACGTAAGAGGCAGTGCCATGCTGGTTTACAGCTTAATTGGTGGCGTTTCGTATGATTTGTGAGTTTCCGGAGGCCCATTGGGGGATAGGGAAAAGGAGGGCAACGCATCTGCATAATCTCGGTTGTTTGGATGGGCGTCGATAGTCGCTTTGTGCTATATTAATAGCGCTGTATTAATGAGATGAACGTAGAAAGGGTTTAAATCATTACATAACAAATGCAAAAACCGAAATGGAATTGTGTAAAACTTTATATACATGTAATTGAAAGCAATCACGGCAGATTTGCTGCTATTCATTAAATAATTCTGTTATATATAGGTATAGAACATCACCATCACCAATATATAGGTATAGAATGGATATTATGATGACCTTGAAATACTATGATGCGCTTCCAAGGCACAGTTGTTTTTTGTTCATTTAACAACGACAAGTAAAATTAAATGAATTAAACAAAATCACATGATTTTGGTATATTATTTAGCCGTATGAACTAAGCCCAATAAAAGCTGTAAATCGTCGAGGATTCCCCTCGACTGTGTAAGGTCTCCATCATCACACCTGTAATGGCGCTTATACCCAATATGGGTGCAAAGTTCTCATCAATTTAAATTTATTAAGTCCAAACACAAGGTAGCTACTGTAAACTGTTGAGGAGTTCCCTTAATTGTCATTTGTCTTCATCATCAGACCCTTAATGACAGTCACAACACATCTAAGTGTAAAGTTCTCATCATTACAAATTAATCAAGCCCAAACACAAGGTTACTGATGTAAATCGTCGAGGAGTTCCCTCGACTGTCTTTCAGTTCCAGCATCAGATCGACTCTAGTACTTCATTAAATTGTAGTCCTTCAAAACACTTTATAGAAAATATATCAAACGCACTAGTCGCCCCTATGATTTTCGAAAGTTCCCCTCGATTTCTCTGGGATTCCATCATCAGATCCTGGTTTCCTTATCATGGGACCATTTGGGAAGTATACCCTTTAGAACAAAAAAAAAATTTCAAATCGGTCTAGCCATCTTCGAGTAATCAGGTAACATACATAAAAAAAAAAAAAAAAAGATTCCGACGAATTGATAACCTCCTCCTTTTTGAAGTCGGTTAAAAATAGATGTCAGAAGGAAACATATTTTTGTTAATTATCAATAAAGAGTCATTTATTAGATTTTATCTCAAAAAGTATACTTAGATATACGAATTAGATGTGTTGATAAAGTGCTACCAATAATATTTTTTCTCTCAAAAGAAGGAACTGAAAAAAATGGTACTGGAGACTCAAACCGAGGTCTACCGGTTTTGGAACCGCCCGATTTCCCATCTCATATAAAACATTGTAAACAGTGGCGAAATTTACCTTTGTATTCTAATGATATTGCAGCAGTTTTCAGTGTCTGAAAACACGGATAAATTGACGTTATCTAATAGCTAGATCGATTTATCGTCCCTGAAACCCCCCGCATACTAAATTTTATAAAAATCGTTTGAGCCGTATCCAAGATTCAGATTATACAAGCTGTGATATAAATATAATATGTAAAAAATTGCTCGTTTAAAGATATATGAATAAGACATATTGTTTAACGACAAATAATATAAAAACACAAAAAACAATAGGTCAATTTTTTTCATAAATTTGAGTCATATTTATGAAAAAATGATATTATATCATCTAGCATAATAAGTATGTGTTTATTATATCATTATAATGATGAAAATGTCCGGACGTTGGGATGGGTTGTTCTGTTTTGCGGGACGACCCCTCTGTGGAGCTGGCGTCGGTCCCTTGAGGGACTGACTAGCCGTCGAGGTGCACTATTACTCAACAGATCCGAGGCACCTCACCAAAGGCGGCATTGGTGGCACTCCCCGGGTTTTAGTGGGTAGAGATGCGTCCACCTTACTAAAACTCCTGGCGCAAAAGAAAAAAGGCGTTGCATAAAAATTTTTTTGTTTAGATTCTCCAGGCAATATTACAAAAACAATTATAGCGAACTATTGTCCTCTTTACCGGTAAGCCAAGAATATTGTAACATAAAACGAGGCATTTTATTGTACCCCACCATGGTTTAGGCCTGGATGTGGCGGTGGGGCTCAGTAGCCTAAGGTGTGCCCAGCACCTTAATCGAAGTTTTTTTATGCCACAAGTAGGTAACCGAGCAGTCGGAGCCTTATGGTGCCTACCGACGCCCATATACATCCGCACAACCAAAAGTTATTCAGATGATTTGCCCTCCTTTTCCCTTAACCCCCCAATGGGCCACCGGAAACTCCCAAACCACACGAAACGCGACAGCATAGCTGTCACTTGACGCCGGTGTTATGTGAGCAAGAGGTTCCACCCCGGTCGTGCCAGCCCAATTTGGCTGCAATGCAGCATGGCACTACCTCTTAATTGAGCCGAGGGGGCTCTTTGTACTCCTCTTATAAGAAGAGGGGACAAAAGAGAGTGACAATGGGAACCTCACCCTATTGTACTGTTCCAACATTGGCAGGGGTTGTTCTGTGGTGCGGGACAACCCCTCTGTGGAGGTGGCGTCGGTCCCCTGAGGGACTGACTAGCCGTCGAGGTGCCCTGTTAGCTCAACAGATCCGGGGCACCTCACCAACGGCAGCATTGGTGGTACTTGCAGGGTTTTAGTGGGTAGAGCTGCGTCCACTTACCAGCTTTCGGGCGCAACGAGTCCCACATACCCGCCTAGGGAGACCCACTCCCCCGCGGGATGCCAAAGAGCATTTCCCGGCTTTAAAGAAAAAAAAAGGCATTTTATTGTAGGCCTAGGAAACTCACATACATACATTATATTATTCTGTATTATGTGTACATTATTCTTTATCCCGAGACACAAGATGGTCTCTCTAGAGTTCTGGGGTCAGAAAATAAACGAACGGTTGTTTCAATGAAAAAATAAGCATTCTAGCATGTTGCCTGCTTATTTATTTACTTCGTGCGATTTTTACATTCTCGACATTGGCAGTATGATTGATATGTTCCCCAAGATGTGCTCATAGTGGGTCATCGGTAGCTAACTGTCTGGCCGCTTCCTGCGCCGGGCGTGCGCCGCCTGCTGATGAGGAGACGTGGCGCCCGAGCTGGTTGGAATCACATTAGTACTTCAGACTTACCTTTTATGTATTGCTTTTTTAATGTTGATTGTTTCACTCACTATAATGAAATGAGTTTTTATGTTTATTAAGATTTTTACATGGCAGACCTATCTAGTACTTTACAAAAACCATGATTACGGGAGGAACTGGTATAATATAAGCGTAATGAGGGAGGGATTATTTGAAAAAGTCTAAGGAAATTTGTTTGATGCCCAGAAGATTTGATAAGATTAATTATTATTCTAAAGGATTTTTATAGGATGTAGGATAACAAAATCATTATCATCAGTTCATTATCAAATGACAAAATTCAAAATTAAGAAGTAGATATCTACTGCCAGTAAATATTTTATATATAAATCTTGATTTCATTCTCTCATCGTATTTTGTATCAATAATAATGATCAATATCCAATATAAAAATAAATAATAATATAAATCGTTTAGATTAACGCCATAAAGTTAATATACCTTTTTTTTTTGTTTTCGCTGGGGAATGCGTTTAGGCATACCACCGGGTCCGGGGGGGCCCGGCGGTTATGTGGGACTCTCTGCGCCCGAGATGATGGTAAGGTGGACGCAGACTCTACCCACTAAACCCCAGCGGTGTTCTCCTCGTCGTCTGGGTGGCCCGGCGAGGGAGCTGTGGACGTCCGCACCGGGTCACAACGATGTGCCATGCGGCACTCTTCTCTGGAGGCGGGGGTGGCGTCCCCCCCTCCTTCTCCGCTTAAGGCACACTGAACACATAAGAGTGCCTTATAGCCCGGACCTTACGCGCGCGCGGCAAATCCCCCGATCGGCCGCGCACAAGTCCCTCACGGCGGTGCGACCACCTTTCACAGCCGCGCTCTCCTGCGGGAAGAGGCGCTAGTGCGCTCCCTCTCCCGCTCCGCCTCCTCCTTCTGCGACATCACGACCTCACAGAAGGAGAGGACCACCTGCTATGTGCTCTCACTGACGGTCATCGCTCGGATGACCGTAGGGAGCGACAGGTCCGCGCCAACCTCAGTGATGAGGGATGCCCTTTCCTCCGCCCAAGCTGGGCACTCCGCCAGCGTGTGGTCTGCAGTGTCTTCACTGCAGTCGCAGTGATGACACCCTGGTGAGTCCTCCGCCCCTGCCACCTTCCACAGATACCTCCCGAAGCACCCATGCCCCGTCAGGATCTGCGCAAGGTGAAAGGTGATGATGCCATGCCGCCGGTCAATTCACTGCTCCAGGATTGGACCGACGGCTGACACGGTGCGGTGTCCCGCACTAGGCTCCTCAAGCCTCTCCTTCCACTGACGGAGCACACGCCTTCGTAGGCGGCTCCGCCAAGATTCCACAATATTCAGATGGTATAAAAATTCAGATGGTTCCACAATAGTACGACCTCTGTGGAATCCCGCCACTAAACAAAAAGTTTTCTGTGTTCCCGGGTCATAGATGTGTATTATTTAATAAAAATATTACATATTAATGTATAGTAAAAGCGCCCATAGATATTATAAAAAAAAAAACTAAAAATAAGAAGAACTGTATAATTTGTGTATTATTTATGTAAAAAAATATAAATAAATTGTATTATTTAATTTAATTATTTCCTCAGTGATTTCGTCGTATGCAGACAATAATTATAACAAAACAATTTTTTACGGATTTTATCGCGGTTTATTAAGATTTTTACAAGCCCGACGTTTCGGATACTTTACAGCAACCATGGTCACGGGAGGACTGAGGTGTCATACGTCATATCATTACAAATACGGATAAGTACCTAAACGGCGAATCTCACCACCATCCAACACAGTTAGCTACCGTGGGTAAATCTTTGTTTCAGAGAGCACAAGGGTTCTGTGATGAGCAACACCTGGAGACCGAACTTCAACATGTCAAGCAAGTACTGCGTGACAACAAGCTTCGGGTACCGCGTCTCCGTCACAGTGAACGTGTGAAATCAGCCACCGTCGAGCGAGTACCTGCTGTCCTACCGTTTATTAAAGGCGTCACTGACAAGATTGGCTTCATCCTAAAGCGAGCTTCTATAAAAACTTATTTCATGCCGCCTAAAAAGATAGGTCAATTCTTACCATCTGTCAAGTGTCATATACCCTTACAAGATGCAGGAGTATACAAGCTTGATTGTGACTGTGGTCTCTCCTATATAGGCCAAACTAAAAGATCTATTAAAACTCGCGTGAAAGAACATATAGCTGATTTAAAACACCGTCGCTACACTAAGTCTGCCATCTGTGAACATAGTCTTGACAAAGCTCGCCATTATATCAGATTTGATAAACCACAAGTCCTCGCAAAAGAACACAGATTCCAACCAAGGATGATCCGTGAGGCTATTGAAATTAAAAAACATCCTAATTTCAATAGAGAAGATGGCTGGCTTCTACCACCTGCTTGGGATCCCATTATTAAAATTATCAAATCAAAATCCAAGCATAATATGTCACAGATTAAAGATATAGTTAGCACTTTCTGCGTAGATAGGACTGACCACAATATTGATGTATCATAGGGTAGTTTCGAATAACTTTGTAATGATAGGACGTATGACATCTCAGTCCTCCCGTGACCATGGTTTCTGTAAAGTATCCGAAACGTCGGGCTTGTAAAAATCTTAATAAACCGCGATAAAATCCGTAAAAAAATTGTTTTATTATAATGAGTGAAATTCGCATAAACATTAGAAAGCAGACAATAATTGTTTATGTGTTATTTTACAAAACAGGAAAAGTTATACGGGAGAATATTTGTATAGATTTCTAATAGTATGTCATAATTTATCATATGATATAAAATTATATCATAATTTCTTTCGAATAAAGCTGGCTTTTCCTTCCGTCCTGCTTTTTTCTCCCGTCAAACTGTTTTGCTGTGTTTCGGAGTGAAGGGCAGGGTGGGCATTGTAATTACTGGCACAGATATTTAACATCTTATGTCTCAGGCAACACATGAAAAGTTGCCTGGGTTAATTCCAGGTAAAGTTTATGTCTATCAGCTGACTATTTTTTAACATGTGGCACATCAGCCAGTTTTGACTATCCAACTAACAAAAAATCGAAGATCGAATGGAAGATTCCATTTGACGTGTGCACTGAGCAGTAGAGCGGCCATCTTGGAATGAGTTGACATTTATTGAAGGATACCTATAGCTGATCCGTATTGATGATGAACAAGCTAGGAAATTATGAATCAGTACACGGTAGCCTCATAGAAACACGGTTAAAACTCATTTCTAACGAGTCCTGCGGTTGCAGTGACGTCTGTACAACATGAAGACGGCTTTTCCCGTGATTCACCGGTACTGGAATAATTAATATTAAAAATCAAAACTTTTTGTGTATTTAAATAATACATTAATAAGAATTACGATGAGACATACATGAAAGGTCACGCCCGGTACAATACACAAGTTAGGGTTTTTCCGTATGTAGGTATAAGGTAGCTGTGAAAAGAAGTTTAATTTTCGGTACCTTCACTGGTGCTGTAGACCCGTATTATTTCTTCAACAGCTTTGCTTTATTATGGATAATATATAATATAATATACATATAATATCTCTTATAATATCTCTACGTGGTAAGTTCTCGAAGAACTTGTGTTACGGGTACCAGACAACGGAAATATATTTAAAACTTTTATATTATACATATATTTAAGATTTTTATTATATAATACACATCCATGACCCTGGAACACAGAAACTTTTTTTGTTCCCTGGCGGGATTTGAACCCGCACCCTCCGGCTTGAGCGCCAACGCGCTAACCACTGAGCCACAGAGGTCGTCAGATGGATAAAAGAGCAATGTAATTACTGGCCCCTATCATGGAAGGAAATGCATTGCGCATGTAGCCAGGTTACGTGCGCTTCTGACCCTATGTTGTTGCTGCACGTCCCTGGTCTACTCCCAGGTGAACCGGGTATATGTTCATGGGCGACGTTAACCGCTTACCATCTAGAGACTGGGACCTTATAAGCTTATTGGTCGTTTAGTTCTATCTGACCGGCTTACTTATTAATATTAAAAAGGCTTCAAAATTTTTCATTGAGAAGAAATGGCGATATAAAGTCTAAGCTAGCCTTATTTAATTGGCAGAGTCTACGAGCAGATGTTCACAACATTAAATCTATTATTGCTAAGAATGTACCAAGCATCAGTAATTAGTTATCCGTCGTTATGGCCCATTAAGGAAATTACTTGTAAATATTTAACGTAAGTACCACTTTCTCCGATATCGTACCTTAAAATTATTACCTCCCTTAATGTTCTAATAAGAGTTGAAGCTTTTATAATTTTAATTGATTACACTACACTAAGGCATAATTCGTACTCCCACCATGGTTCAGGTCGTGTGGTGGGGCTTAGTAGCCTAGGGTGAGCCGCTGCACCTTGGGCAAAGCTAATTGAACCGAAAGGGCTCTGTGCCACTCTTATAAGAAGAGGGGACAAAAGAGCAGGGGGCAAGGAGCGAGGATGGGAACCTCACCCCATTGTACTATCCCGACTTGGGGAGGGGATTGTTCTGTGGTGCGGGACAACTCCTCTGTGGAGGTGGTGACGGTCCCTTGAGGGACTGACTAGTCGTCGAGGTGCCCTGTTTGCTCAATAGATCCGGGGCACCTCACCAAAGGCGGCATTGGTGGCACTCGCCGGGTTTTAGTGGGTACAGCTGCGTCCACCTTACCTTTCGGGTGCAGCGCGTGACACATACCCACCTGGGGAGACCTCAGAGCATTTCCCAGCGTAAAAGAAAAAATAATAATTCGTATGTTAATTGAATAAAATTAATACATGCTTCAAAGAAAGAGATTAAAAGTCTTTGAAGGTGTGTGAAGTTCACCAACCCGCATTGAGCCAGGAGACCCGTGCCCAGCAGTGGGACATATAAGGCTTGATATTATTATTATTATTATATACAGTCTACGGTTAGTCAGTAGTCTAGGTCTAACTATACGGTTATTTCCGGGAACTGAAACGGCTACTGAAGGAATCTTGCGGTTTTCACGAGCAGCTTTAGTTCGGAAAAATTTAATCTTTGTTAGATTAAAATCCAATAATAATGAAAAAAATAATTTATTCCAACAATCACACCACGTTAACCTAGCCCCGTGGTAAGAACTTGTACAGGTAGCTACTAGGAACGGAAATATATTTAAGTAATTTATATAAACACATAATTTATATAATACACGTGCCATGACCCGGTGCAGACATCTATATTCATCATACAAATTATCTGCACTTGACGGTATTCGAACCGGGACCGCTGCGTCAAGTGCCCATTGATTTTAGCTATTCAAATCTTTGTGAGACAATCAAGGCTTTCTTTTACACTTATTAAGAAGATTACCCTTACTTTAACAAATTTAAGAGAAGATGAAGTACACGAATAAGCAGGCTCTACTGATAATGATTATTTTCTTAAGTCATATGTTACTTCATAAGTTATAACACTGTAAATATAAATGAAATTTAAGTAGCTCTTATATAATTGTACAATAAGTAAAAGCTTACAAACTTACGTAAGAATAATAGTTGTAAGCTGTAGATATCTTATGTTATTTTGGGACAAAGATTTAACAAACAAAGGGCTAAGCTAATTTAAAGATACCTGTAATGTACGCTAATAACCGTTTATTTCATTCTCATAATTCTCGGTACGAATCGTTCACCCTGTCTTTACGACTGGGTTTACGATCTGCGTAATGAGTGAACGTGCACTGTAATTAATTTAGTACCCGCAGATGCACAAAATAGGAATCGCTTTTTTATTGATGAATCTGACATTGTATATCATGAGGTATTTTTTACTTGTTTTTGAAGTGGAACTTCTTTGCGCGCATGAGGGTAATTTTTTTACGGAATAAACGTCACGAAAATGTGCAATGTTTTTGTCCAAGAAGAGGGAGAGAGTGATTGATACCGATTGAGAGAGAGTGAGAAAGGGCGAACGTAGCATGAAGCACATAGATAGCCATGGAGTGAGAGTAGGGAGCAAGCGAGTGAGAAAGATCGAGAGAAAGAGTGAGATAGAGCGAACGTCGCATCGCAAGTCTCGGAAATTTAAAGCTTTAGATTAGTATATATATTATATAATCGAGATTTAATAATTAGTTTGCCAAATAAGTTTCACTTCTGACATTTGTACTTTGTACGCACGCACTTTTTTTTTTACACGGACTATACGTATGGAGCATGAACATTCAAAGTCTAGAAACTACTATTTTATCTGGCGTTGAAGATTCATCAGTGAGATACTGCTTTATACATATTACTTATTACAGGGGCTGATTTCAGAATTCCGTAATTAAAAAGCTAGCTACTTTTTTGGCTGTTTCTTAACGTGATAGAATCTTGACTTTACTAACTAACAGTGATTCCGTAAACCACACAGCTATACAACGTTTTATTCTCGATTCGTGGAAGATTTACTGCTTGATTTGGAACATGTTAATTTTTTGACGTGACAACGTCTTTGTTTCGATGGAGCCGGCTGCACGAACGAAAAAACATGACGCATGCGGCGTTACCTCGCTCTGAGGAGTTCCGTTTTCTTATGACGGTTGTCACGTTCAACTATCGTCAGTAAACCGACTTTACAGATAATCTATTTTTTTCTTGTGCATCGGGTAATGCTCTTGAAGAAGAAGAATGTATGCCTAAGAAGGCACCCCGCAGGGGGAGGGGGGACTCCCCAGGCGGGTATGTGGAGTCGCTGCGTCCGAAAGATAGTAAGATGGACGCAGCTCTACCCACTAAAACCAGGCGAGTGCCACCAATGCCACCTTTGGTGAGGTTCCCCGGATCTGTTGAGTTTTCTGACATAATCAATCTCAAATTAGAAAATGTCACTCACCAGAATTATTCAAGGATATAATAAACCTATTAACACTTCAAAGGAATTATTATGTATTTAAGTCCATTAAATAAGTACGCTTGGTCGTCGACTCTAATGTGGTCAGAACCGCTTATTACTTACCGAAGGAAAATGTGCAAAGGAAGAAAGAGAGTCATAGAAGATTTTAGCATTTCGTACCATTGAGGTCAGTTTGGAGTACACATGCATATAAATCTAGCAATATATTGCTAATAAGGAACGAAGTTTCAATAACGAAATTACGAAAAAATAACAAAGTTTAACCGATTTTACCCATTGACTAGTAACCTTTTCCGATGATGTATGGGACGTACATGATGCTAAATTGTGACGTCACGACACCGTGATCTGTTTGTCCTGTAGTCACTGCCACGTCAAGGTATTTACATCCAACAATATTACACGGAACATGACATTATTGTTTACAATAGTTAATTGAGAGTTGCGTGCGTATTACTTAAACTTCGTTTTTTATATCGCAGTATAAAAATATGAACAAGACTTTTTAATATTTACTATAATTACGTTTACAAAGTTAATAAAATTTATAAACATACATGAACTGTCTTACCGTTCATGAAGTAGACGGGGATGGTGACAATGATAGTTGTTTTTTGTAGAACTATACATCTAAGACCCCCACCGTAGTTCAAGCCTTGTCAAGTGGGGCTCAATAGACTAAGGTGAACCCAGCTCTTTGGGCGAAGCCAATTGACCGAGAGAGCTGTCTTTATACCCTTCTTATAAAAGAGCAGGGTGTGGACAAGGGGTGAGGATGAGAACCTCACCCCATTAAACTGTCCGACGTTGGGAGGGGTTGTTCTGTAGTGCGAGACAACCCCTCTGTGGAGGCGGCATTGGTCCCTTAGGGGACTGACTAGCCGTCATGCTGCCCTGTTGCTCAAAAGATCCGGGACACCTTACCAAAAGCGGCATTGGTGACATTCGCCGGGTTTTAGTTGGTAGAGCTGCGGGCGCAGCAAGTCCCACTTACCCGCCGGGGAGTCCCCCCACGTGATGCCTCAGAACTCCCGGCGTAAAAACGTGTCTATGAGACGTAAGAAAAGTTTATTCTGTACGGTCTGTATCATAGATCTTCACCCGGTCGACTGTATCCTGTATCCAGCATTCCAGAACCTTCTGGCCAGCTCGGTACGTTACATTCACATTATCAAAATGAGACGCAGTTAAATTTTACGAGTGTATAAACTTCTTCCGCGGCGCCCATCTATAAATGGTCCATGAATGAAATTACAATTTGCACGAAAACTGCTATTTCAGGTGCACTCATAATTTAACGGTTTTCCGATAAAAACCGACAAAGTGGTAACGTATGAGTTTTATTAATAATAAACCGTAATAACCAACCGGTTTTAATGTGGTCGTAAATTTTAAATTAGACTTTTGAACTGCGATTCTAGCGATGATTTTTTTACTTATAATTTTCATTTGGATCACAGTTTTAATTTTATTTTACAGTGTACATCTACATAAACAATATATCATCATAATTACAATTTATCTTTTACTAAACGCCAACTCAAACGATGGACGGATAGAGGCTGATGATGATGATGATGATGATGATGAAACGCCAACTCGAAGTCGATTTGGACGGGAGCTGAGATCTTCAAACCATCGAGTCCAAATATTTTGTACACACATATTTGGTAATGTACCTATATTTACTCACCCAAATATTCAAATTCGTCCTTTTACTGTACAAATATAATAGCACTAACTAAACCAATTAAGCCAATAATAATTTCAAACATTGTAAGGAATCAAATTAAAGTTCGGAAACACAACTTTTATTTATTTAATCTACTAATTATTTACTCTACTTACTTTAGCGCCAGGAATCCGCCACTTTGTTTTTCTCTAGTCTAATCTGAAATCTGAATACACCCATTGTCGCTGTCCCAATTTAGACGAATCTAACGACACGCTAAGATCCATCAAACTGAAACGTACCAAAGAAATAGACATACAATATACATGCACTATAGAAAAACATAACCCTCCTGACGCTGTCGGATAAAAACAGGGTAAAGATGAATATAACAGCTGCATGAAAATTCCCGGAAACTGATGTGTTGTAAAATCTGTTGATATTCCTCAATACGTGTATCGGAATGATTAATATTTGCAATAAACATTCTCATGTGCGCTCTAATAAGTTGTTCATTGCAATCATTTTTCATAAAATAAACCTAAAGCACTGCGCAAATTATAGATATTACGTGTGTGTGTGTGTGATAATCGTGAATAAATTTAAGTTAGACGCTTTATGAATCTTTAAGTTGGTCAAAAATATGATAGTTTCAGCCTAGATTTTTTTTATTAAAAAGTTAAAACTATAAACTATTTAATATGAACGAATAAAATCAATATCTACTAAAATATGATTATCGCAAATTCAATTTTGGCGACAATCCTGAAGACGGAGAACGTGGACCGTAAATGTGAACGTGGGTGGACCTGGTCGCAAGGGTCTTAGCGCAGACGTGGCTTTCAGTCATCCGGGTGATGACTGTAAGTGAGAGCGCATGGCAGGCGGTCCTCACCTTCTGCGAGGCAGTAATGTAGCAGAAGGAAGAGGCGGGGCAGGAAAGCGGAGCTCCGCTCCCGAGCATTCACCAGCGAGAACAAAAAAATTGGTTGTCTGTAAAGTCAGTTTACGGAAGATAGTTTTACGTGATAATGTCATAAAGAAACATTAATGAAAAATTTATTATCTTTTTTGCCGCTGTTTTGAGTAAAACAGTTAATTGAAGTGAACAAAATGAAGTTTGACTGAAAATTATTGAAGAAATCAATTACATATTATTAAATTGTAGAAATAAACAAAAAAAACACAAAGCATATTGTGGCGTATTAACATTTGTTATAAATAATGTTCACAGGCTCAGGCGGAACGGGACACTTTTTCGTGCGCACTGCCGGTGTTCATCAATTTATAAGACGTTATCACGTCAAAAAAGTTGCTGCATATTCAGTATGCTGGATATTCGGTAAATGTGTTTATAATGTGCGGTAGCGTGTGCGTGTCGTGCATTTTACATGTCAGCACCGCCATGAATCATCGCCGAATTTTACAGGTACGGCTGGAGCGGATATGCATCATACACCTATTAAATACCGATTTGTATTTCCTTCGAAATATTATGAATGATTATTTTTAACAATAAGACGAAGTTTTGTTAAGATGGACTCATGTCCATGAATGTCTTAGCCACGAAAGCACTTGCATCTCCCGCGAGAGGTGGAAAGGAGCATGGATGGTGGTAGGTTATGTCCCAGCAATTATCATCATCATCATCAGCCTCTATCCGTCTACTGTTGAACATAGGCCGGGACTTGGCGTTCAGTGAGGAAATGAACACCAAGTCCCAGCTCTACCGTTTTTAATTATACTTGTACAGGCAAACGGGCAGACGAGCCACCAAATATTACCAAGTGGTCAGCCACGCATGTGTTGCCTATCCTGAGGTATCAATCTCTGTGCTAGAAAGTTTCGTTTTAAAGGCCTATCAAATCTAATATAAAAATATAGGATATAAATTACCTACAAAAACCAGCGGACTAGACCAACGTCATATACAATACATTTTATAGTGCACCGAATGTGAATCTAAATCATTCTCGAACTCGCTTGAACACACACAGATCACTTCATCAAAATAGATCCAGCTGTTTGGAAGTTCAGTCACACAAGCATAGAAAAGAATTATGTATATAAAGATATAATAATAAGTAATCTAATAGATATCTAATAAAATCCAATGCAACCCGTCGACTAACATGTAAATAGCATGTGGGTTATAATTTGTAACAATTAGTTTCGGTGTGACAGAGCGTCGACCCGCGACATCCGCCGATAACGTCCATATGATGTAGCACAACTCACTACAGGCAGTAATCGATCAATTTATAATTAACTAGCTACATTATAATGAAACACTTTTTTACGGATTTTATCGTGGTTTATTAAGATTTTTACAAGCCCGACGTTTCGGATACTTTACAGCAACCATGGTCACGGGAGGACTGAGGTGACATACGTCCTAATGTTACAAAGTTATTCGAAACTACCCTATGATACATCAATATTTTGGTTAGTTAATATTTATAACATAAATCAGGTTTAGCTAGACCCCCCCACCACGGTTCAAGCCTTGTCGTGGCGGTGGGGCTCAGCTAACTGAGCCAAGGGGGCTCTTTGTACTCCTCTTATAAGAAGAGGGGACAAAAGAGCAGGGGGCAAGGGGTGAGAATGAACCTCACCCCATTGTACTGTCCCAACGTTGGGAGGGGTTGCTCTGTGGTGCGGGGCAACCCCTCTGTGGAGGTGGCGTCGGTCCCTTGCGGGACTGACTAGCCGTCGAGGTGCCCTGTTAGCTTAAAAGATCCGGGGCACATCACCAAGGCGGCATTGGTGGCACTCGCCGGGTTTTAGTGGGTAGAGCTGCGTCCATTTACCATCTTTCGGGCGCAGCGAGTCCCACATACCCACCTGGGGAGACCCACTCCCCAGGTGGGATGCCTCAGAGCATTTCCCGGCGTAAAAAAAAAACAAAAAGGTTTAGCTAGACCATATCTCGACATACTAAATTTATTGATGGTAAATGCATCGAGCATAATATAACCGGATAGAGTAGCAAAGTGAGTCATACATTTCCGAAACTGGTCAGTGATTGATATTGTGATGAAACTGGGACTGACGTAATAGAAATTCGACCAACCAGTGATCTGAATGTGCGTGCCATCGGCTAATCATCCATCAATTGTCATCAGTCGACCAATCAGAGCGCAGAACCGGCGAAGCGTCGCAGCACAAATTTGGCGGAATTGGTTTTCAAAACACATAACATTACCGTTCTATTCCGGTTATATGCTCGATGTTTAAATACAATGAATGAAAGCAACTCTGTTTATGTTATTTTTTCTCAACTTATTCATTGTCAGTAAAATTTGGCAAGCCGCAAGAAGAATTCATACTGAGAATAATAACTAAAAAGTTAAATAGCACGGTAGGTGTCAGTTGTCTGTAGCTATAGTAAAAATCACATACCAACAGACAGAAATTTTATTTATTGGTAAATATAACAAATTGACTGTCTGTTACTTTTTTACGCTTAAACTTCTACTACGGGTCTATAATTAAATTCCTAGATAGACATACTTTAGGAAAATCAAATTTATATTTAAAAGCATAGCAAAGTTTTTACCTGAAAAAAGTTAAACAAAATGTAAGAACATTAGTGAATTTCACATAGAAGCTTATGTGAAATTCACTAATGTATACCGTTAGACATATACATATTATACAGATACAGATTTAACGACAAATTAATTATCATCATAATTTTTCATATTTTTTTACATCTTGTAAAAGTCAGCAAAATTAATTAGACAATTAATTGTAAATTCTATATTGAAAGAGTCTTGTTTACAAACTCTAAGTGGTATGTGACCTAACTTAGTATTTATGTTAAAGTCCAATTAAAGATGGGAAGTGATGACCTCATGGTCACATAATAAATATAACGCTTAAAATGACATTAGTAATATTATAAAAAACGGCCAAGTGCGAGTTGGACTCGTAACGATACTAGGGTTTTTACTTACTTTTAGGCGATCACTCAAATATGGCAATCTATGAATTATACTGTTTTTAAATTTCAAATAAGTACTAAAAGTTTTTGAAGTGAAACTTCTTTGCGCGCATTAGGGATTTTTTAATGGATGAAACGTCACGAAAATGTGCAACGTTTTTGTCCAAGAAGAGGGAGAGAGTGATTGAGACCGATTGAGAAACAGTGAGAAAGGGCGAACGTAGCATGAAACACATGATGATGAGGATGATGATGATGATGATGTTCTCCTTATCGTATCCCACAACGGTGACCTTTGCTTGAAGCACATAGCCATCGAGTGAGAGTAGGGAGCAAGCGAGAGAGAGAGAGTGAGATAGAGCGAACGCAAGTCTCGGAAATTTAAAGCTTTAGATTAGTATATATAAACGAGATTTAAAAATTATTTTGCCAAATAAGTTTCACTTCTGACATGTGTACTTTGTATGCATGCATTTTTGTTTTAATATTTTTTATCTTTTCATTATAGTATTTTTTTAATTATGAAGATTATGCAGATAAGTTGGCCTCCTTTTCCTCCAATGGGCCACCGGAAACTCACAAACCGCACGAAACGCGACAGCATAGCTGTCAGTTTACACCAGTGTCATGTGAGCGAGAGGTACCACCCGGTCGTGCCAGCCCAATTTGACCACAAAGCAGCATGGCACTACCTCATAGAAATTCCTAAGAATTAGCACTTGCTGACGTATAGACACATAGGCACTTCGGTCTCATAAGTTTTTTTCCTCTTGTGCTTTTAGTACGGAACCCTAACAACAAAAGGTTATACTTGAGTAAAGCATGCCTAACTCTAGTAACCGCAAAATTAGTATATAAATGCATCATTATTATATAAATGCATCATTATTATATAAATGCATCATTATTATATAAATGCATCATTATTCAACATCAACAAACGCGGTCATTATGAATCATCGCTGGTTCACCTGTGACCTGACCCTCGTCATCACGGGCCGGCACGACCGGGGTGGTACCTCTCGCTCACATAATATCGGCGTCAAGTGGCAGCCATGCTGTCGCGTTTTGTGCGGTTTGTGAGTTTTCGGTGGCTCATTGGCGAGGATAGGGAAAAGGAGGGGAAACCATGAACATAAACTAGTTTACCTGGAACTGCCCAGACAACTGATTTATGTGTAGCCTATCCTAATATATAAGATCTCGTTGCCAGTAATTACACTGCTTGTCCTGTCCTTCTCTCTGAAATACAGCAAAGCTGTTTCAGAGGTATTTTTCTGTTGACTTGACACGAAAATCTAAAAAAAAAAATCGGTGCCAGTAACTGCACCGACTGTCTTGCCCTTCTCACTGAAACACAGCAAAGCTGCTTTTCGGGAGCAATAGGTAGGATGGTGGTAACCATGCGAGCGGGAGCGCGGCACAGGGCATCCTTCCCACCGGCTTGCCTGGGTTTTAAATATGAATGTGGATAGTGCCAATCTTACAATTAAAACTTATCTAGCAACACCTTTCAAACAAATATTCCGCTTGCCGTTCAGGCTATCAAGCGTAAAGAAACATACATACACTCGAAAAACATACCATTCTTGGCCCAGTCGTGTCAAAATCTATACAAATAAATTAATTGAAGTGTCTGTTTGTAATTTCAAATTACCAGTTTTTTACTAAATGCATATGAAAGTATAAATGATACTTATATCATAAATTCTATTTTTAAAATTTTTTGTCTCTATCTGTCTTTCTGTCTGTCTGTTAGTTCCAGTTAATCTCTGAAATGACTGGACCAATTTTGACGGGACTTTCACTGGCAGATAGCTGATGTTATAGGGAGTAACTTAGGCTACAAAGCTAATCATCATAAATCCGTATACGGCTGTAAATCTAAGTTAACGCGGGCGAAGCTGCGGGGAACAGCTAGTTTTTAATGTAATGATGACAGCACTTTGTCATTGTAATGACGAAGACATGGATGAATTGAGAATGAGAAGCGTATAACGTTATTTTATGGAGGATTCCAAAATTGCTTTGATTAATCCAGTGGACTATTTGCCTGTCACTTAGTCATCGGGCTAACGGTAGACGGCAGTAGGTCGAGTACTCGGAAACGAATAAACTCGCTTTTGGATTCCTTACTCATCAATATAGCGAATGACGTATAGCGATATAAACTTGAGTACTTACTGGGTTTTTCTAGTATAATATAATGTTTTGTTAGTATTTGCATTTATTGTGTCTGCTATTTTGAAGTTAACATATATACTACAAGAAAACTAAAGCAATAGCTATCGTAGATGAAAACTGAGATCCTTTCTGGGTAAGGACAGCACGCATGTTTAATTATATTTTTTTTCGGAATGATCTATGCTAATGGCCAAAAGGCCTTAATGCTTCAACTGACTGTTGTGAGCCGATTTGGCTCACTTAAGATTGATTATTAGTGGGGGGTTGCCCCCCGCCGACCGTGAAGTCTACGACCCCACGGCCTTCTGGCGTCGGGTTGGAAATTATTATTCTGTGCGTGTGTATGTTACTGAACTCCTCCTAAACGGCTGGACCGATTTTGATATTTTTTTGTGTGTTCAAGTGAATTCGAGAATGGTTTAAATTCTCAATTCTGGTTCTCAATGGTTTTGTACAGGAGAGAACGTCCGTCGAGTCTGCTATTTCTTTATCTCTATCTAAAAATCATAAAATTTATACCTACGTATTAGCTAGCTGCTAGTGCCATGTAGCACATTACGATATAAATAATAATAATAATATCTAGCTTTTACACCACGTTAATCTGATCACGTGGTAAGTTCTCGAAGAACTCGTGTTACGGCCTAAGGGTACCGACAACGGAAATATATTTAATACTTTTATATTATACATATATTTAAGATTTTTATTATATAATACACATATTTAATACACATCCATGACCCAGGAACACAGAAAATATTTTTGTTCCCTGACGGGAACCCGCAACCTCCAGCTTGAGCGCTAGCGCGCTAACCACTGAGCCACCGAGGTCGTCGCTATATATAAACAATTCAGTATTTAATAAAAGCATAACAAATAAAGTTTTTTTTTATAGAAGAGGGGGCAATCGGACAGTCGGTTCACCTGATGGTAAGTGAAATGCGACATCAACAGATACCCGCTACAAGTATCTTCAATTATCTCCGAAACTACGACTCGGATTTGACGAACTATTGAGGAAGGTTAGGTTAATCTGGATGAGATTTTTGAGAACTGGATGAATATTTATTTTAAATTGTTCTGTTTATCTTTGTTAAAGAGCTTTGCCTTTCAGATAGAAGGGCACCAAGACCTACCTTACGCCTCAGAGTAGGCCACGTACCAGTTAGTAGTTAGTAGTAGGAGTAGTCCTGAACTTGTTTGTTACCGACTTTGATCACTTACAACTTACATCGTCTATATGCCTATCCAACGTTAAGATGTGGCATTTGTTACCCATACGTTTGCAATATCAACACAATCAAACGTGATGCTTAAATCGACTTCCTACGGCGTGCTGTTAAGTCAAAATCATGATGAGTGTGCGTCACGACGCATGGAGCACGTACGGACCATATGTGCTGACTCCGCATGTGACTTACTTTTCCTGCTTCATCGTGCACATTGGTAAAAGTTTTACCTTTTGTAAGATTTTAAGTCGCGAGAATACCAAAATATTATAGTCAATCGAAAGTACCTACAGGTATGGTCAGCGGAAAGATATGAGGTTAAAAGATTTTTTTGGCGGTCAGTGATTTGAATTTGAATGGCAGCAGAATAATTGTAATAATGAAAATTATTAGAAATAACAAGTAGCTGTGTGTTCTTGAGTGAACGGCATTGGGCTGATGATGGTGATTTTATGGTTAAGGTTAAAAAGGCATATAAACTGATATATTTTACATACTTAATGTACAATATATCAGTAAATATGTATTTCTAATAATTGTCAAAAAAATTAAGAAGAAATTACAAAATCATCAATTATCATAATACTGTTTCTAGCGCCATTAATAAAGCGTATTTTATGAGAAAACTTAATATTTATACTACACTATATTGTTTGTAAAATCAACTGGATTTTACAAGATCAGATAAAATATATTTCGACGTGGGATGAAACCACCCGACAAGTCCCTATCTCTCAACCATATCTAAAGAAATAAAACTAAAATGTGTCAATGTGCTTCAGACACGAAGGTGTTTTACAATGAGTCAGACATACAAAATAAATAATATGTACTATGTAGTAATAAATAATATTTTCTTACATAATCCGGTACACATTTTTTCAATTTAAGAAAATTTATTACATTTATAAACTTTTTATTAGTTAAGATTTAAGGTAAGTAATTAAAACTGTAAAACCAAAGAATAAAAATTAAACTCGGAGTTTAAAATTTAAATTAAAAAGATATACAGACATTGTTTATATATAACTTATCCATATTTTACAGATTTCAATACAGGAAATCGTTTCATAAGGATCACTGTTATAAGAGTGATGCGCTGTGCCGCGCTCCCGGCTGCAAGGGTACCACCATCTTGCTTGTTTCTCCCGTGAAACAGCTTTGCTGTGTTTCGGAGAGAAGGGCAAGACAGGCAGTGTAATTACTAGCACCGAGACTTAACATCTTATGTCTCAGGATATGCAACACATAAATGAGTTGCCTGGGCTCGTTCCAGGTATAGTTTATGTTCATGGGCGACGTTGACCACTTACCATCAGGTGGTACGTTTGCCAGTTTGCCTATCTAATAAAGATAAAAAAAGCTCTATCTTAAGTGATGGATGTACATTTCCCGATTACGTTATCTGTCAGATTACGGCGAGACTCGATGTAGGTTGGTAAATCTGAGTGAAAGGAGCTTATAGTATTATTGATCCCAATTCAGAAATACCCTATGATCTACGTGTTGAAAGGAAATTATGTGGATGGTGAGAATAACTTAAAGTTAAGAAAAGGTTCATATTTTGGTTTATATTAAGCTCGTTTTGTAAACCCACTGTTTTATACTTAGACTAGATATACCCCACGGTTACACTCGTAAAATAAACAGTCTAAAACCTTTCTCAATAATTGCGTTTTCAAACGCAAAAAGAATTGCTACAAAATAAACAAGCTCTTCAGATTGTAGTAGTTTTTGTAGTCAGTATTTAAAACATTTTTTTTAACTATAAGTTCTCTTAACTTTAGTAGACCTTAGTGGCCGCTAGCTTAAAAGATTGCACATTTGTATCTTTTGTTCTCTGAAAAGCAATTATTTTTAAAGCGTTAATCTACGTCAGTTCTTTGTTAGTTTTAGATAAATAAGTAATATTTATTAACAGTGTCACACCAAGATGTCCTTCTTATAGACGTTATAAAGGTACAGGGCCTGTTTTATACCTAGTTTGGTCTTCACCTTATATGCATTTGAATAAAATGTCATATTTGTTATATTGTGAAGGTTTCCTTGTTTACCAAAGGCAGTAAGTTATGTTGGACTACCGCATGTGTTGGTAATCAATCGAATTATCTAGAACAAATTGTTCTACCATAAATTGCTTTAAGATAGGACATGGAATAAATATGTGTCGTCGGTGCGTCTACCTCGGTGATAGTTCTTACTTATAATCAGTGGTCATGATTACTACACTCCATATATATATTAATAGCAAATATCTCTGGTTATGTGACGATGCATTATAATATATTTTAATCATCATAAGGGGCCATCCATAAATTATGTCACACGTTAAAGAGGGAGGGAGCGGATCGACGAAGTGTGACATTATGTGACAAGAGGTGGTAGAGGGTCAAGATTTTGTGACGACACATAAGACTACTGTGAATTAATAAAAAAAGAAATTTAAACCAAAATAAAATTAATTTTGGAACAGCTGTTTTAATTTACCAATTTCTTTATGTAAAAATTGCAAAATATGTGACGTCACACTAGAAAGGGGTGGGTCTCATACATGTGACCATGTGTGACAAGGACGAGGGAGGGTCCAAATATCATGAAATTCGTGTGACGTAATTTATGGATGGCCCCTAACATGTACCAGGAGACTCTTTCTTTTTGCGCCGGAAAATGCTCTTAGGCATCCCCGGGGGGGCTCCAGGCGGGTATGTGGGGCTCGCTGCGCCCGAAAGATCGGTAATTGGACTCAGCTCTACCCAGTTAAACTCGGCGAGTACCACCAATGCCACCCTTGGTGCATGTGTTGAGTAACAGGACACCTCGACGGCTAGTCATTCCCGCAAGGGTCCAACGCCACCTCCACAAAGGGGTAGTCTTGCACCACAGAACAACCATGCCCAATGGCGGGACAGTGCAATGGGGTGAGGTTTCCTCGCTCCCTGTCCCCTCTTTTTATAAGAGTACCCCTCTTTCAAGAAGAGGGCACAAAGAGTGAATCCTGGGTTCACCTTAGGCTACTGAGCTCCACTGCCACGACTAGGCTTGAACCATGGTGAGACTGGTCTACCATGAGACATACCTTCCAAAAGACGGACGCACCTTGAGACATACCTTCCAAATGACGGACGTACCATGACGTACCTTCCAAAGACGGGCCTTCTATAAGATATACCTACTACCAAGATACGGACCTACCACTAGACACATCAGCTACAAAACGAATCACGAAACCTCGGTTAACATCTCAAATCATTCATTTCTATTACTACATCAGGTTATAATTCTCAATGACATAAATCGTATTAATCATACTATAGGACAACCATTAACCTATATTAAGGTGATAAATGTTATCATTAAGAGGAAATAACACGTAATTGTTGCATTAAGTACCGCTTGTGAGCAAGTTTAAGACGAATTTCTTTATCGAAAATTATCTAGCAGGAAAATTCCGGTGCACGTTAATACTAAGCCAAGTGGATGAGTTTGTTTGTTTATACCGAACGTGTTGACATGATTTTTTGCAATCTTGTAGGATGAGTTGGGAAAAAACTACATTCAGTCCGTGTGATTTGTTTGCTCAAAAAATATTTCTATAAAAAAAAATGACCTTAATTCATTTAAGTTTATTTTTAACCGACTTGAAAAATGAGGAGGTTCTCAATTCGCATGTTCGTATGTTTTTTATCAGTGTAATATGTATTATGTTATTTCTAAGTGACAGGCTTTAAAAATCATCATCTGTCGCTATACGGTGGAAATCTTACTTGTCTCGGGAGAAGCTGCGGGCAACAGCTAGTCTGTTATAAAACAAAATCACACTCCTCTATGCGCACAATGAATTTAGAAAGAGGTGCGAAGCTTCACGTCTTACTATACTGTAAGCAGTTTCAGACTTCACAACAGTTCCTCGGAAACGACTTCACAGATTTTGCGAACTAATTATAGACTAGTGTAAATAATTCACGACATGTCTAAATTAAGTTTCCCCAAGAACAACTCCGACGAAAACAAGCCTTCAGCAACTTGATCCTTTCAGCTCAACTGTTTGGGAAGTTAAGCTTTGGCTTAGTTGCAACAAGTCAAAGAGTCTAGAGACTTTTAATAGCCAATTTAGTCGTTATTTAGTTTTGGTGTTAAATTAGTCCATACGTTGTGTGGATGCTAATTATGTGCATTAATGTTCAAACACAAAGGCTTCCAAAAGAAATTTTAATCAAACAAACTTCATTGTGTACAATAATAACCGCGCACACACATAAAGGTTGCGACACACACGCGCGCATGCACTAAACTACGTTTCGTTCACCCGACGAACGATTCACGAAGTTTAGTAAGTCGCGCGCTGTCGCGGGAGGCGTGTGCTTTACGTTTCGCTTAGACAATTACGAAATATGAATGGAAATAACTGAAATTGTGACATATTTTTGATGTTATAAGTGATTTCGGATCGTCAATTGTGTGTGATACTAGTGGCATTTTGTGGCGGTGCAAATGTTATCTGTCTCCATTGTTACTAATGAAAGGGAAAGGAAGCCCTGCAAACCGCGAATTGTTTTGTTTTCATGGTTTTCATTGGAGCAAAGTAGAGCGAATTAAAAAACTGTGAGTACTTTGCCATTTACTTTGTTTCATATATAAACTTATAACAATGTATACGTTTAGATAAAGCTCTTTATTCGTTAATGAAAGTTTAGTTTTTAAATTCGTAACTATTTTTAAGCGCTAAAGCTCCAAGCTTATTATAACATGCATCGGTGATTTATTTCTATCCTGTATTATTGTTTGTAGATCACCCTGCGTTAGAAGACGATTTTAGTCAGTAGTAGCTATAAATAGTCACACTTAGTCTACACTTGATTTAAGCTTGTGCCAAGCTATGGTTACCTTTTATTATTTTTGGTTCGTCTGTTTTAGCATATAATGATGTTTCAGAATTGACCATGGATATTAAATATATACAATCTGTGCATTATATTGGAAGTATCAGTAATTAGTATCGTTCACATCCTGCTAGAATATAATATATAATAGAGACCGCATGTGATAGTGCAAGTATTGGGGGCGATTTTGGGGTTAATTAAGAGCTTGTCAGTCTCATAAGGGTGTTTATTAATATTAGAGGCTGGAACTTGTTAAATATTAACACAAGAGTATTATTTGTAGAGTTTTTGGTTTAAGTGCTCTACATAGAGCAAGACAAGCAAGACATAATATGATCAACATAATATGAAAAACAGCTGTTTTGCATTAAATAACTTTATGTATACACGTATGTTGTTTCAACTTGGATATGTAATATGATACATTATCTGATATCTAATGAACTGTTTTATTTACTTGTTGATTCTCATTTCAATGTTTTAGTTATATTTTGGCTTAGTTTAGAATATGCATATGTTTAGCTTACTAGATTGTAGATAACAAAGTTGGCAGATATTAGATATTATAAAATATACAATACAATAGTAAATATATTTTAGTACAGTTATTAAAAGGATAGTTATAGAAAGCATATATATTATGGGAATATTGAATAGATAATAATATTCAATGTCTATGTATAGATTTTTATAGTGAGCGTTCGGACAAAGGATTTTTCTTTTGTTTATTGGCAGAATGTTGCCAGAAGTAAACAGACCTAGCAATAATAAAATAACAATAAAAACTTTTTCGAACCAAAACTGAATCCAATGTAGTCTAGTTTCACATCCACATCTGCTTGCAATGAATTAGTCCATAAATGCAGTAACGTGCGCTATCCCAAAAGTTTAAAGTACATTTTCCTTTGAATGTTACTGTTGCGAAAATTTTCTCCCCTCTTAAAATATATCTTAATGTTTGCATTAGTTACAATAGTATTATCGAGATGAAATAGATTTATTGAGAAAGGTCGTTGACCTGTGATTAATTTGTACTGATATTGGTTACTAATGTTTACGCGAATTTTACGCATTTAATAATTAAAAACCTTTTAAAGATTTTCCTCCCGTCACCATGGTTGCTGTAAAGTATCCGAAACGTCAGGCATGTAAAAATTATGAGAAAGCGTCCATAGATATTTAAAAAAAAAATAAGTATATAAAATATCATAAGATACTATATAGTTTTTACGGTAGATGGACAATGAAGAAAAAGTTCTTTTTGGCCGTTCGTTTTTATCGACTAGATTAAAGGAATGTATTAATTATAATGCAGTTTAAGCAACTCGGATGAGCAAAGAAGTTTATAATTATGAATAAAATTTAAAGATTTTATTCGTTTTATCCACTATGATCTTAGGACTCTACATATATTTGCTGAGGTGCTTCTGTTGCCTGCAGATCCGGGCTCATCCGGGACCCTAAAAAAGCGACTGAAGGCGCTCGCAGTGGTTTTAGTTTACGGGTTGGGTACTCCCTGGTGCGAGTCCCATATAGGGTCAGGATCTACCCGAGATCCTGGCTACATGCGTGAAAAGCTCCTTGCGATAACAAAATAAAGACTGTATCTGGTCAGTATTCGGTAAACCGCGATGTCCGTAAAATCTTGTTACATTATAATTAGTCAAATTTTCGTGAACATTAAAAATCAAGAGTTTAATCAACATTTATTCTAATAGTGTAAAGTTTAATAATAATACTATGAATATAAATAATAACAATAAAAATATATCTAAAAACATCTTATTGATATATATTTATTTAATTAATATTTTCATATCTTGTGAGTTGTGCAGAGTGAATTCTTGTAAAACGGTCATACAAATGCGAAATAAAGTTATATTTTGTAGTGCCGTAAATATAAACATAATATTTAATATTTGCATTTTGCAGTCGTATAATTATGTTGATGACCTTTGTCCTTTCTCAGTTAATAATAATCTATTTTGACACCAAATATTTTAAGCATCCGATCTGGTTTAGGTGTAAAGTAATTACCGGTGGGAGGGTTGTGTTGTGCCGCGCTCCCGGCTGCAAGGGTACCACCATCCTGCTTGGTTCTCCCGTGAAACAGCTTTGCTGTGTTTCGGAGAGAAGGGCAAGACAGGCAGTGTAATTACTGGCACCGAGACTTAACATCTTATGTCTCAGGATAGGCAACACATGAATCAGTTGCTAGCTTGGGCTAGTTCCAGGTAAACACCAGGGAGACAAAAACACCAGAATTTGTTGGTATTTTGTTTCTCATTACTTGCGATAAAATTAATGTTGTTGTTCAAACCAATCACAAAAAACTCGGCAACAATCCTAGCTTTTAAATATATAGGCAAGTTATGAGCAAGAGAAATAGCAAGTAATTGTGGTGTTTTTATTTTTCATATCTGCCGATTTTTTACCGCCAGCTATCTTAACATAAAGCTAGAATAGTTGCCGATTTGTTTGTGATTGGTTTGAGCAACAGAATTAATTTTATGACAACTAATAAGCAACAAATTCTGGTGTTTTTTTATTTACTGCCAATTTTACATCGCCAGTTTTTTAGGTCTGGTAAACTCGTTCATATGAACATTACGACACTGACCACTCAGGCAAGTCTGCGAATTTGCCTAAGTATCACTAAATAGTGAAGTTTGTTCTGTATACATACTAGAGAGAAGTCACGGGTAAACATTAGTAACAACATTACAGCATCTATCACTTATGCTAAGTAATTTGCGGAACAGACTTCCATATACATAAGTATTATCTATGGTCTGTTTATGTGCGCTCAGGGCTATGATAGTGTTGCTTTATTAGTACACTAATTGAATTCTCATCCTTTTTTGCACATTCGAGAAAGTTCCATGTTTTCATCTTGAAGTTTTGTGCAATCTCGTCATCATGAATGATTGTTTTTTTCTTATGATTTGATATAAAAAAAAACTAGGTAGTCTTCCCACCAACTGCCACTGTACGCAGATCCGTACAGTGGCCGGTCCGTGTGGGATGCGAGTGGCGAGGGGTCGGTTATCTTGGCGTTCTTTGAGGGATATGTTCAGCAGTGGACGGATAGGAGCTGATGATGATGATGATTCATGTATATAATATTATCAGTGTATCGTTGGTGAATACTTTTCTTAATCACCAAATACCCCTCGACTATCGTACTAATTCTACATAACAGCGTGGTTATTAATTACCGACCTTTCCGTCTGGTATTTGATAATGAAATAAAAATGGCGGTTAGTAGTAATTAGACCAAGGCCATCAAATTTGGCCCATATGGATATACTTGTATTGTCGCTTGATATATTTAGATAAAATAATAAAGATATTCCAAGACATGGCAAAAACATATTTTACGAATAGTAACAGATGGTACTTCCTCAAACATTAGTAAAAACCATTTTAGCGAATATTAATAGACAGGTTGTTCCCGCGGTTTCACTCGCCCTTAAATTCAATTGATTTTTTTTAAGATCAATATGTCCTTGGATCAACAATAAGGCATAGTTATTGATGATCTAAGCCTTTTTTATTATTATTTTACGCCGGGAAATGCTCTGGGGCATCCCGCGGGGGAGTGAGGATTCCCCAGGCGGGTATGTGGGACTCGTTTTATGGGGAAATGCAGCCGACATAAACAACATTTTTGTGCTGCAGAAGCGGGCTATTCGTGCAATTTACAAGTTGCCTCCCTATTCATCTTTGAGAGAAAAATTTAAAGAAATAGGAATTCTGACTGTCACCTCTCAATACATCTTAGAAAATTTACTGTATGTCCGTAAAAACATAAATGAATTTTGTAAGAAAAGTGATATTCATAGTAGGAATACACGTAATAGACACAGGTTACATGCACCAATGATTAGACTTTCGAAAGTAAGCAATTCTTTTAAAGGCAACTGTATACGCTTTTACAATAGGATCCCAGAAAACGTTCAAAAGCTCTCCATAAAAAAATTCAAAAAAGTTGTTAAAGAACGTTTGTGTGGTAAAGCATATTATAAAGTAAAAGATTTCATGGAAGATACCACACCCTGGGAATAAGGCGTTCCTCCCGGGCATTTCAAGATAAGATGTTAAAATTGTTATTAATATATATTATTTGAAAAGATTAGTTCCACTGAGTTTGTTTCGCCGGTTCTTCTCAGTGGGCTTACCTTGGAACCGGTGGTAGATTCAATTGACGTTCAAAAAGATACTGTATTAGTACTATTTTGAATAAAAAAATTTTGATTTTGATTTTGATTTTGTTTCGCCCGAAAGATGGTAAGGTGAACGCAGCTCTACCCACTAAAACCCGGCGAATGCCACCAATTCCGTCTTTGGTTAGGTGCCCCGTATCTATTAAGGAACAGGGCAGCTTGAAGAATGACGGCTAGTCAGTCATCAAGAGACCAACGCCACCTCCACAGATGGGTTTTGCCGCACTATAGAACAACCTCTCCCAACGTCGGGACAGTACAATGGGATGAGGTTGCCATCCTCGCGCCTTGTCCCCCTGCTCTTTTGTCCCCTCCTCTTATAAGAGGGGTCAAACAGTCGTTTCCTAGGCTCAATTGGCTTCGCCCAAGGTGCTGGGTTCATCTTAGGCTACTGAGCCCCACCGCCACGACAGGGCTTGAACCATGGTGGGGAATGTTGATCTGGATTAGATCAACATTCCCCACCATGGTTTTATATCTACTATCAATAGTTAGGTAATTAAATGTAAAAAAATGTTTATTAAATCTGACATACAGTTCCAAAGATTAGAGATCAAAGAAATTCTTCAGCTTAATTATATAAGTATAGACTATAGAGTGAAGGCCACGTTCGGGTAGACAAAGTGTTGGTCGGCCATTAACCAGGTGGGAAGACGATCTCCGTGCGGTGGCCGATCCGTGTTGGATGCGAGTGGCGAGGGATCGGTCGTCTTGGCGTTCTTTAAGGGTTCCCTATGTTCAGCAGTGGACGGATAGGGGATGATGATGATGAGAATATAGACTAAAAATTTAAATTGGGCCGGCACGACCGCAGTTGTACCTCTCGCTCACATAATACCGGCGTAAATTGACAACTATTCTCTCGCGTTTCGTGCGGTTTGTGGGTTTCCGGTGGTCCATAGGGGGTGATAGGGAAAAGGAGGGAAACGCATCTGCATAGCCTCTGTTTGTGCGGATGTGTATGGGCTTCGGTACCATAAGGCTCGGCATGCTCGTTTGCCGCCCTATGACATAGAAAAAAACCATATGTTTTTTAATCTCTATGAATTTCAAGCGTGCTTAAACCTCACGTTCTACGTTTAAGTAGTATTCGTGGTTGGTCCTCAATCGATTTACTTGCGCTCCGGCCGTCATGTACCCTGGAGTCTGAAGCTGCCAGTGGCCGCCCCAGGGGAGTGATTTACCCCGCCCCGGCTCTATACTGTTATTTGTTGCTGCGATTGTTTTCATATACATACAAGTAATTTTCTAATATAGGGATCGGCCGTCTTGGCGTTCATTGAGGGAGGCCTATGTTAAGCAGTGGACGGTTAGAGGTTGATGATGATAATGGTATAGTTACTAAGATTGATTATAGTGAAACAATTTTTACGAATTTTATTGCGGTTTATTTTTACATGACTTTAGCAACTAGCTAACAACTTAACAGCAAAGTCCTCGTGACAATGGTTGCTTTAAAATACCTAAAATGTTCTTTCATTGTAATGAGTGAAATTCGCATAAACATTAAAAAACAATATATTTCTCTACTATGATTTACACATATTATTTACTATGATTTAGAATTTCTGGTTACGGGATGCCCGGCAGATATGACATATCTATGTTACTGCCAGAATTAATAAAAATACAACGCGCGACATGAAAGTGTCATACGTTTGTTGTCACGGCATTCCATTCGATTTCACTGCCTACTCGCCATTTGAAGTTTCACATCAAAAAACTATTTAAACTATTATTTTTGCTCCTAATAATGTTATAAGAATATTTTTTGTTAAACATTTTAAAGCGGCGAGAGATAGAGCGGTTTTGTCACGATAACAAGCTTTTAGTTAGAGTTGCTTGCGAAATATTTTGTGTTCTGCGCTTGTTGAACCTTACTTGCTCAATATGGCAATTAATGGCAAATTATTTTCATGTTGAAATCGGCCATCTTTAAAAAGATGGCCGATGAAAATCAACATTCAATCAGTATTAACTATTACGCGTTGAAAAACACTATTAAGTAATAATAAAATTATTGATTTTCCCTTATTTAATAATACGTAATATAACAAGATTATGACATATAATAATATTAATGCTAGAAATATATCATGTTGTCACGAAGATTGATGTGAGGTTGCCCTTCACTCGTTATCTGAGGGCCCTAACTTACTAGTCGATAGCGATACTAAGGTTTCGTCACAACTCCGACTTTTATCGTCCCGTTCCACTTAGGAATTACAGGTTGTTAACCGTAATAGGTTGTTAGTGGGTAACAATTATAAAATATATCATTTTAAGTTAACATTTTAATTACTAAAATTATTTGAAACGGGATATTTACTATGATTTTCACTTTTACTTCGAAAGAAAGGAAGGAGGCACAAACTATATAGAATTTAATAGTGAATACTACGTATTAAGGAGGTAGTCCAGTACGGACACCTCTAATGACGTCATCATCTACCCGCATACTTCAGTCTCGTGAACAAGACATTCGTAGATAATGTCGAAATATCGAGCTCCGCGAAATAAAAGTGAAACATGGTAAACATCCCGTTTTAAATAATTTTAGTCATTATAAAATAGTCATTTTACCATGGGTAAAATTTTTGTATTTTAATTTATGCTTTTTTTTGCTTTTTTTCTATTTTTTCTTTTACGGCATCGAGCGTATAACCGGAATAGAGCGGTAATGAGCGTTTTGTATGAAAACAAATACCGCCAAATTGAGCTGCGACGCTGCGCCAGAGATTGGCCGACTGATGGCCACTGATCGACGATTGGGATGTACAGGTAGATCAATGGTTGGTTGCATTGCTTTTACGTTAGTGACAAATCACTGACCAGTTTCGGAATTTTGTGGCTCTATCTGCTTTGCTCTGCTGTTATATGTTCGATGTTTTAAGGATTTTATGGCAATATATTATTATTTTTACATTCCCAACATTTCGTCATGAGTGCAATTCTCGTAAATAGAATTAAATACTGCATTACCTTTATTATTGTAAATGTTATGACTTAAATATATTTATTGATTTTACATTCGTATTTAGTGAATAACTGAATTAAACTTAACATTTTTCGCTATCAAAAAGTACATGTTACTATCCAGAATCAAATAAACAAGCGTGAACTAATATAACACAAATTGTTATATTAGTTCACGCACGCCAATCATATCGTATCACCTGTAAAACAAATATTTATATACTTTTTTCTCACATCAACGATATCTCTTTGTTGCAGAAAATCGCTTCGGTATCTTGTGTACACAAGAATTTTATAAGTGCAGAACAAACAACCGCCCACGCCGCGCCGTATCGCATCCCGTCCACAGAGAAAATAATCTGGAACACGGTAACAGGAAGCATGCAGATACACATTGCGCGGAAAACGGGAATCATTTGACGATGATTAAATAAAATTAAAAAAAAACGAGGCGATGAATGCGAAACACAACGATTCGAACAAATTAGACTTAAATATAGATATGGCGAGAAATCATTCCAAAAATGATGAAACGACTGATTTAGCTAAATTAATAAATAGTAAATACCAAATAAACGAAAGTGACTGTTCCTATGGAGGTTGTAACGAACGGAATATGAGTAATCAAAGGTTGGATATATATGGCGTTAGGTCGGGCGTGTTGAAATTTAAATTAGTGCGGGTTGCGGATGCGTCGGGCAGGACAATGGGACACGTGCGAGTGTTGGCCGTGATAGGGCTGCTGCTCATGTTGGTCGCGAGTGTGCACTCCGCACCGCTCAGATCCCGCCCAGAACGCAGTACACATAATGAAAAAGAAGTGGTAAGTCTTTTTTATCTTTTGAAATGAAAACTTCTTTAGAATTGTTATGATTTTAAAGTCGATGAAACGAAAAAGCGACAGTAAAAAGAGACACAAAAAATTCATAAGATTTAACGTGGGAGAAAATGAGATAGAAAGCATTAAACAGTGTTTAATATGTTCATGACTTTTGAAGGTTTCACTAACTACCACGTGTGAATTGCACACATGTTTTTTTATTGATAAAACATCTTTGTAATATAATCTTAAGCAATTTCACTTTTATATTATATTTTTGTGTCCATTACTTAATTCCAATATTACACACTTTAACTCTTCTAATAGCAGACCAAATTATTAATAATTTGACATTGTGAATAGAATATTTTTTTACTTCATTTAGGACAAATTATATAAATTACTATATCACCCCAATTGAGTTCCAAATGATATAATAATTATAAATATTTATTATTATTATATCTTACAAATGCACTTGCATCTTGAATTAATTTTCTAACCGCTATAAAACCGGTTGATTAATATGAAGGCGTGTTCCACACATAGAAGTACTGTTTAATAAAATTCGATTATTTCCTTTTCGTTTTACCGTTATAAAATAATAAATACATACGCACACACATATATAAAATAATACCTGCTTTTGCTCACTCCTTAGAGAACTGAAAAATAATTACTAGATTGCAGTAAAATGTATTGGACTATGAGACAGACCCTTTAGAAGGCTAAAATGGTGATATGGGTCCCTGTGTGTAGAAAGTCCGAGGGCAACGCCCGCACGACGGTTCTTATGTCTCAAAGCAGCCCTAAACTTTGAGGGGCAGTAAGATTCGATTTTAATATTGACGTAGGTACTCCGGCACGTGATAGTGAGTGGTCCACATTGCCGATAAACGTACGAATTTACCAGAGGCCAACATATTAACATATGCCTATATAATTACTCTTATTAATAGTAGTAGTATTAGGTCTATAAACTCGTCCATTGATTGGATGATCCGAAACAAGGTAAATCTGCTTGACAGATGAAATGAGCAGGATGGTACTGCATAAATGCATATTTCTTGTTGGCAGACGCATGCACTTACGTCATCTAGAAAAAAATACTTGATATAATATCTACTGAAGATGTAATTTACAATAGAAGTTATTCTCAAATATAATAAACCCATATCCTAAATATGACAAGCTATTGTATAATAAGTTAATATTTGAGATAGAGATTTGTCTGCAGATATAGTATTAGTGGAGTTGAGACTTGCATACAAAATAGTTGACAATACGCTCCATCGACCGACGTCTCGTCTGGCCCTTGCCGGAAACTGGCTGCATATATTACGTTTCCTTTGTTTGTTGTAACCCTTCACAAAAAATGGGTTTTAAAATTCGAACAATACACTGTTTCGTTTTTGAAATTGCCATTCTAATTTCAAAAACCTAACATTTGTTAAGAAAAGTCGATGCCTGGGTTGATTTTGACATTTAGAACGAGTATTCTTTAAATTAAAACGAGAAAAGAAGATACTTTTTTATCCAAAAAACGTCAGTTAATATATGGTGTGCCTCAAGGCAGTGTTTTAGGCCCGCTTTTATTCATTATTTATATTAATGATTTACCGAATGCAAATTTGCATCCGATAACGCTTTTTGCAAATGATAGCACTCTCACAATTAAATGTAATGACAAAACTACATATGAACATGATATTAATAATGCTTTAGAAGACTCTATTGAATGGCTTAATTGTAATAATTTAAAAATTAATGTAGAAAAAACTAAACTTATGTATTTTAGTCAGCGAGTGCATCATTTGCCAGTATTAAATATAAATTATAATGGTCAAACTATAAAGGAAACAGAATACACAAAATTTCTTGGATTAATATATATAATCGATAAGAAAATAACGTGGAAAGAGCATAGTGATGAATTATGCAAAAAAGTGAGTAAATCTGCTTCTGCTCTCCACCATCTAGCGCAGGCTGTCAATGTAAGTGCTCTTTTAGTTGCCTATCACGGTCTAGTAGCATCAGTATTGAGATACGGCATTATTTTTTGGGGTTTGTCTACTAGTAAAGAAACAATCTTTAAAACTCAAAAGAGATGTATTAGAGCAATGTTTGGCCTTAAAACTATTAGCTTTATATTATAGCTTATATACTATAGCTGTAAGCCTTTTTTTTTAAAATATAGAATTTTAACATTGCCTAGTCTTTACATATTTGAAATAGCAACATTTGTCATGATAAATATTTTTTTTTAAATTAGCGTCTCGAGAACATAATAGGCGACAAAGGAATCCTCACAAATTATGCATCAATAGAATCAATACGACATTAATGGATAAAAGTATATTTTACATGGCACCAATTATATTATATAACAAATTACCCACAGATATTAAGGGGTTAAATATAGTACAATTTAAAAGGAAGCTTAAAAATTATTTATGTAAAAAAGCTTATTATAGTGTTGTTGATTTACTTACTTAACGGACAAAATTACTATAGACCTCTCTTGACATTCATTATTATATTATAGTAGCCGATTGGCATATTTATTATAATATTTTTAAAATTTAATTTGACTTCGTTTTTCTTAGAATGTATGCTTATAATTTGATAATCATTATTATTAACCAATTGCATAACATTGAATTTTTTATTATATTAGCTTTGTATTGACAAAAATTATTTATATATCATAATGTTAAAAATTATTGTACACCATAGTTATGGTAAGATGTAAGGACTGTTTATACTTGTAAGATCTATCTATTGTATGTACTACATCTAACAATAAAGAATTTTGAATTTGAAAAAAAAAATTAAAAACAAAAGCATTTATAAATAGATTCTAGAATAAGCAATCCTAAATCCTCACTTTTTCATACAAATTAATTTTAATATATGAATGAGAAATTGCATGTGTGTCCTTCAATCATGCGAAAATTAATGAATGGATTTTCATATTTACCATGGCGATGAATCATATCCTATGAAAGACATATGCTTTGAAAATAATCCTCATTACTTCGGATACTGGTGTAAATCTAATTAAAAAAAAAAAACATTATGAAACAACTTCATTTATGAGCGAATATTCTTTACGTATTTCAATTACATAAGGGATCCAAGATCCCATTTTTATTTGACAAAGAATTCTCGCTATATCTGGTGGGTTAGCCAAGATGCCATTCTACAATCGTAAACGCTAGTAGAATACTAATAAATGTATGGAAATTACATTTTACATCAATAAATCACGTGGTCTTAAATGTCATTTCCATACATTTATTAGTTTTCTACTAGCGTTTACGATTGTAGAATGGCATCTTGGCTAACCCACCTCATGCCTCCTAAAGCGATATTAGTGAATTAAGGATCATTTTGTACCAGTAATGTGGGACAAAAAGCTAGCGTGTCGTATCACATTACGAGTGAGATTAATGAGATAAGTGATCAGTGGGAGGCTGTCCGCTACCTCTAATAGACCAACATCACCGTTCATCCGAAATAGGAATGACGGACAGCACAACGCTTTATACAATTGTACTTATACAAATAATTAACTATAATTATACAAACACAATTATACAAAACAAAATTTCATGAGAATGAGTTTAATTACACACACCATGACACGGAAATTTCATATATTAGATAGAACACAATATACAAGTAGGCTCAGTTTTTAGTAATTTTTATATATTGTATTTTATATTCAATTTTACCAGAAATAGGTCATTGCTAGCTTATGATAATGCAAACACGTCTCGATGAGTTACCCTATCCGGTCCCGGTTCCGGTCGACGGCGGAATTATATACATATGCGAATTATACTGTGTGTGTGGTTTAAAAAAAGATAATAGGTACGACTTAGGAACTTTCAAGAAAATAGCATCTACGTACTCATATTTGAAACGCCGGCAACGCATGCTAACGATGTAGCGGCTGTCTATGGATGTCACTAATTACCATATACCACCAGGTGAAACGACTATCCGTTTAGGGGACAAACTTCTTAAAAAAACATAAGTTAAGAGACTAAATGTAGAATTGTAATATTTACTTTCAAAAATACGTTTGTGAATGTACTTACTAAGAAACATAAAGATGTATCTGTGCACCTAAACATGAGAACATCGATTGCTCGCTGGCGAAGTATCAGGATGACCTGCATGCCTGATGACATTAAAGGTCTTTGAAGGTGCGGGAACTTCGCCATTCTGTGTCAATGTGTAGATGAACTATGAACCAACACTCTTCGTCTAATTTCAAGGATGATGATGATAATGACGTGTCTGTGATTGCTCTCTTGCTCTGCGAGTAAAGATTGGGATGTTCGAAACGCTATGGAAAAAAACTCGATTCGTCGAATTTGTTTCGAAGATTCTGCGTTTAGGCTAGTAGGGCTAGGAATAAATAATTTTAAGAATCAAAAGTAAAATAATGTAATTTAAACATTACCACTTCTTACTTTTTTCATTTGATTCGGGAAATGCTCTGAGGCATCCCGCGGGAGAGAGAGGACCCCAGGCGGGTATGTGGGACTCGCTGCGCCCAAAAGATAGGCAGTCCCCTAAGGGTGCCACTTCCACAGAGGAGTTGTCCCGCACCACAGAACAAACCCTCCCAACGTCGGGAAAGTGCAATGGTGTGGGGTTCGAAGCTACGCCCCTTGTCCACCTCTGCTCTTTGGTCCCCTTATAAGAGGGGAACAAAGAGCCGCTCCTTGGCTTCGCCCAAGGCGCTCGGTTCACCTTAGGCTACTGTGCCGCACCGCCACGACAAAGCTTGAACCATGGTGGGGAACCCCTTATCACGAAGCTACTACTAAGCAGATCTAAAACCCCCAATTCACACATATTTCAAAGCACCAAGCATTTATTCAATTACCAAAACCAAATTAAAGTTGAACCGAATTTAATTACAGACGGTTACAACTTCCTGCGCATGTAGGTCGGGTTTGTTTTAACTTGTAACTAGCGATATGATAACTGGACCATCGCGCTACAGTTTTGTTTTACTATTTGATAACCGAGATTCATAATTGTACTGAATCTAGACTAAACTAGTGGATATTTAGTGTAAAGAAAGGGTGTGTTTATAATATATCCTACTAATTAAAGTAAGAGGTAGTGCTAGCCTATTGGGGGATAGGGAAAAGGAGGACAAAGCATCTGCATTACTTTTGGTAGTGCGGATGTCTATGCGCGTCGGTAGTCACCATAAGGCTTCGACTACTCGCTTGCCTCCTTGTGACATAAAAAAACGCAATTCGCGAACTCATTTACGTTCAGGTTATTGACCATTAACCCTGGTCGTGCTGGACCAATTCGGCTGAAAAGTAGCATGACACTACCTCTTAAAAAACGTACCTCTCACGTGTTCAAAGTCGTAATATGTCCTGGGTTACCTTCCATTCCTATTCGGACCTCAACAAACCTCCTTTATCCATAAAAAAACTGGACATACATGAAAAGTAATGATTATTATTAATTAGCCGTGTACGGAAAACATTCCAAAGATTATATTGAAACAAGTAACACTCATACGACCTAGTTTTCTAGATCTAGCAAAATCTGAATATTTAACAACTAATTATTTTAAGATGTTGACCTCGCATATATTCTCCTCGAAAATCAGCAAGGATTTCAGCGTCATTACGCGTATTGTCCACTATCATTCTCTCCTAGAAATTAAACGAGTTTAACACAATTACGTGAATTCAAACGCTCATGACAGGTGTTATTTTAACCGCAAGCAAACTGTGCCCTTTCGTTTGGGCGTAGGCGGTGCAAAATTATGTAATTTCCTTCAAATTTATTTGTATTAAACATTTTGCTTACTTAGGTTACATAATTAAACACAGGTTGTACAAACATGCTGCTGATGTAATTAAATTTTGCCTACTGTATAGTTATCTTAATTTTGTACGTCGTAATAAATCTTCCCTTCTCATTATCTCTATAACTCATTGCTATCAACATAATAAATATAGCATACAAAAAAAGACAAAATTAAAATATTTGACTATTGACTGTGTTGGTATAAAAAAAGTATGACGTTGACATACCACTAGTGGTAAGTGATTAGGTTATTTTACCTATTTCAAAATACATTAAAAATATACAATCTAAGGTAGTGGCAAAATTGCTTACTAAAGACCCAAATACCATAAAAAGTTCCTGTCGTTGCCGATTCGAAAAAAGAACTCATTATAAAATTGTCTATGCTGTCACTGTCAAGATGTTGTATGACAGAACGTCCCATGCACTCGTGTATTATGGTGAGGGCTCGTCGCACACTCCAGTCACGTCCACCAGTTCGCAAATTATTATAAATTGAATAAGTTTGCGAAGAAAAAACTCGTCACGTATCATATTGTTCATCTAAATATTTCTGTATTAAAAAAGTTATTTAACATGTATATTAGTAACCAAGAACTTACTAGTAGTCTGATTCGAAACAACTACTCTAGGTCTTTCATTATTGTTTGGGGGTAAATTGATCCCTTGATCACTAATACCTCTATACAGTAAACTAATCCTGTTTAGTGTTTAAAACACACACGTAAAATGTCACAAAATGATCAAACCATTTTGAAAGGCTTTTCAGTTTCATCATCATCATCAGCCCGTTATTATCCACTGCTGAGTATAAGCCTCCCTTTTTTCTGTCAATCTCCTCTCACAAGACAGACAAGAGACAGTGGAGATTCTGAGTTTACATTTACAGAAATAAAAATATAAATTAACATATCAGAAGTTTTCCTTTTTTTTTACGCCTGGAAATGCTCTGAGGCATCCCGCCTGGGGAGTGGATCTCCCCAGGTATGTATGTGGCTCGCTGCGCCCGAAAGATGGTAAATGGACGCAGCTCTACCCACTAAAACCCGGTGAGTGCCACCAGTGCCGCCTTAATAATATAATTATTAAAAAATAATTTATAAGAAGGAAGGCCCTATCGGCTCAATTAGCGTCACTCAAGGTGCTGGGCTCACCTTAGGCTACTGAGCCCCACCGCCATGTCAAGGCCTGGAACCATGGTGGGAAGCGACCAACCACTGGACGTGTGAATCGACGACTTCAAAAATAGTCATTATACTATTACTGTTGGGCGAACAACCCGTGGTATGAATCAACGAAAGACTGTGTTAGCAATTTGTGTGACGATTCAAAAATGGCGGATGACAGCTGTTGTGTTAAAACAAAATGGCCGATAGGTATCGGATTATTATAATATGGGACACAGGTGGTTGGTTTATGGACTATAAAAAGGGTTATAAAATGGATACTACCTTTATTACCGGCGCCAATAAAGAAACAATGTGGCAATATGGCCGTTCTATATGCTTTTACGTATTTATATCAAACTAGCTGTTGCCTGCAGCTTCGCCCGCGTTACTCAACTCCTATAAGTTACAGCGTGATGTTATATAGCCTTCCTCGATAAATAATCTGTCTAACACTGAAAGATTTTTTCAAATCGGACCAGTAGTTCCTGAGATTAGCGCGTTCAAACAAACAAACAAACACTTCAGCTTTATAATATTAGTATAGATTTAACATCGTAGAGTCATAACTATGGTTATGTTGGTTATGTTGCTATTGCTTGAGTACAGTGATTCGATTAGTATTTTGCCGGCATTTAGAGTATGTATGCCAATAAAAGACTATCAGAATAATTACACTAGGTTTAACTAATATTGTAGGTACAGGTAGTCGGAAATAACACACATCCAATACCCCGGTATAGATTATATTTATGACCTTAAAAAATCTAACTGTTGTCTGTAAAGTCGGTTTTTGGATGATAATTTAACGTGATAACGTCATAATCCGTCACAAGCCGAACGCTTAGGCCAATCGTACCTCTCTATCGCTTTTCCGTGCTCTCGCTTGCACGCTCGGCTCAGTCGGAACGTAGACACTTTTTCGTGCGTGCAGCCGGTGCTTTATCACGTCATTAAGAGAGACTAGCAGAAAACAAATCGTTTTATGTCAATCTTATGCCACAGATTGTATACAGATCTGACCTCACAAAGATGGCGCCGTCACTTCATAGCTAGCGTTACTTGTCCACGATACAATTGAAACTGTCGTACCAATTAAAATCACCATTGCCATTACTGTAAATTTATAGGCCCTACAAGTGCCTATTAATAAAGGAGACGTGATATTATTACGTTATTATTGCCTTATGAATGGTAAAATATTACCATACCATTGGTGGGAGGGATATACTGTACCACGCTCCCGTCTGCATGGGTACCACCGTCCTGCTTATTTCTCCCGTCAAACAGCTTTGCTGTATTTTGGAGAGAAGGGTTTACCGAGACTTACCATCTTATCTGCCCCTCTTGACAAGTGGCTTTGACGTTTATAAAATAGAATAGAAACATCAATGTAGGTATGAGATTGACGTTCTCTTTCGACTACTTGACGTTCGCTTTCGACAACATTGTCAAACGTCAATTTCATACATTGATGTTTCGATTCTATTCAATGAAAGTAAAAGCCACTTGTCTAGAGGGACTGATACCCCCTAAGATAGGCTTTACTTCCCTATTTTTGAGAAAACATAGCTCCTTATTTATTAAAATACTAGCTGTTTCCCGCAGCTTCGCCCGCGTTCAATTAGATTCACAGCCGTTTAAGGATTGATGATGAATATTTTTATAGCTTAAGTTACTCCTTATAACATTAGCTATCTACCAGTGAAATTCTCGTCAAAATCAGCCTAGTCGTTGCAGAGATTAGCCGGAACAAACAGACAGATAGACCGACGGGCGGACACACAGATAAAAATTGTAAAAAAGGCTATTTTGGTATATATATCCCGTGTATAAATCCGTATGCATTAAATAAAAAATCATTTTACAAAAAAAAATAACCGACTTCAAAAATACTAAACTAAAAAGTAATAAAATAACAGTTTCTTTAATGTTTGTGCTTACAACATATAATCAACTTAATCTTCTACTAATGTACAAACTTTGCGTTTACCACGTCATTATAGTTATTTTTGGAGTCGGTGTCGTATTTGTTGCTGTACATTACCTACCTACCTACCTTGGCTGACACCGACTCCAAAAGTAACTATAATGACGTGGTAAACGCAAAGTTTGTACATTAGTAGAAGATTAAGTTGATTATATGTTGTAAGCACAAACATTAAAGAAACTGTTATTTTATTACTTTTTAGTTTAGTATTTTTGAAGTCGGTTTAAATTTTATGTAAAATGTTTTTATTTCTTAATTTTTAGTGATTCCGAAATTCGTCGTCTTGGCGTTCATTGAAGTAGGCATGTTCAGCAGTGGATGAATAGAGGATGATGATGATGATGATGATGGTGATGATGATGATGATTACGATGACCGCGACATACTATGGTGTGCTACCAAAGCATCCTATGCAATTGTTACATCTACACGTAATAAAATGATCATATCATCAAGGTAAACAAAACCAACCAAATATTTAATTATTGGGAATAACTAAAAAACGGCTTGTCAGATCTTAATAAAATTAATATGGGACCAAATTAGAAACACCAGCTTTCAAACAAAAAAATAACCATCGAAATCCATTCACAAACGGCGGAGATATCGTGTCACATACATACAAAAAAAAAAAAACATACAGACGAATTGAGAACCTTTTTTTTGAAGTCGATTAAAAAGGAGTTATTTTAATATTACAAACATAAAATAAATCAACAAAGTATAGACAACTACGACACGTTTGTACCTGAAAACAATAATTGAAACAAACAGTTATAAAGTTTACGGAAACATTTCTAATTAAAAGTTTTAATTAAGTACCTACGTGTTCACGTATTAAATTGACACTACATTTAACGAAGTATCATAAGTAAATATGTTAGTACGACTGTTTTCGCTGTCCTCTTTCCTAGTTTAAACAATGGAAAAGAGTAGACAATTCTGAACATCATACTGAACCAAATTAGTCTTACTACATGTAAGATTAAATGGATATTTGATAAATTTTAATAAACAGGATTTCAATCGACGACCCGGTGTTTCATAAATATGTATATACCACATTTAAACACCAGACCACTGGTTCTATTACATAAATGCCAAGTAAAAACAAACTGTGTGGTGTCGTGGGATACCAGATAGGAACGAAGTTCCTTATTATAAGAATATTAATTTCAAGTTCTATTCGAGGTATATAGAAAATAATTCGGGTAGGTATAAATTTTTTACTATGATTTTTTTTCGATAAAAATCAGAGCATCTCCTGGCGTAAAATAAAAAAAAAGTCATCATTCGAACTTGGGTTTTTTACTAAGCAGCCCCAATAGTGTAACAGCTACCGACGGAGTAATGTGTCTTACGTTAATGGCGATTTTTGCCGGCTAGAGTCCCCCTCCGCAACGTCCCATAAGGAACTTCGTTCCAAAAATTAAGTAGAAAATCTAATCTTTTGATTAGTCAATGAGGTAGTAAATGGCCCTTCCCCTAGTCTAGGGTGAGCCCAACACCTTGGGCGAAGCTAATTGACCCGAGGGGGCTCTTTGTACTCCTCTTATAAGAAGAGGGGACAAAAGAGCAGGGTGCAAGGGGTGAGCATGGGAACCTCACCCCATTGTACTGTCCCGACGTTGGGAGGGGTTGTTCTGTGGTGCGGGACAACCCCTCTGTTGAGGTGGCGTCGGTCTCTTGCGGGACTGACTAGCCGTCGAGGTGCCCTGTTAACTTAACAGATCCGGGGCACCTCACCAAGGCGGCATTGGTGGCACTCGCCGGGTTTTAGTGGGTAGAGCTGCGTCCATTTACCACCTTTGGGGCGCAGCGAGTCCCACATACCCACCTGGGGAGACCCACTCCCCAGGCGGAATGCCTCAGAGCATTTCCTGGCGTAAAAGAAAAAAAAATGGCCCTTAAAAATAAAGAAAAAATATATTTTAAATATTATAATTAAAATTCGCATTAACATTAGAAGATTTCAAATACATATTTCAGTTTTTCGTAATTATTTTTTAATTTGACTATATTTTAGGCTTTCGCTCTTACGATCTTTACCTTAACTTGAAAATATAAAAAAAAGTTAATCAACCATCCCTTGTCTGTCTATAGTGCCTACTATAGACGAGAACAAAAAGGCAAGTCATAAGGGTGATTCCCGTTGAGTGCACACATTGTTCTGAAGCTCACAACTGCTTCGCTCATGCAGCAACCCATAAGTGCTAGGAGTGGCGTTTTTTTATCTTTTGTTGCTTAGGATTTTGCATACATGCTTTGATCTAGCTTCACGTTTTTTCTATTATAAATTTGCACCCTTTTTAACATTCAGGGTATTCGCTTAGAACATTTTTTTCCACTGACATCAGATTTGATTGCTTTGATTCGAATTATGATGAAAAGAACGAGATTCAGAATTGGAATAAGTGCCAAGGTGGCAGATATCGTAGGACTCCGAAAAATATGTAGGTAATAAAAAAAAAAAGAATTCCATATAACAAAAACGGGATTACGTTGTATATTTTTATTGACAAAACAATATATTACTCTTTATTTTAGCAATCGTGTTGTGTATTCATTTTATAGAAATAACTTTAATGTAAGTATAGTTTAATTTGTACCTGGTCTATATAAAGTCATAAACCTACAAATACTTGAAACTCAGTTGAATTTGGACCCTTTAACTACCAGGTACCAGTGAATATAAAAGCTATATTTCTTGCTGTTACGATAATTCGTTGATTTTTTTTTTTTTTTTTTTTCGGATGGATCTATGCTAATGGCCCGAAGGCCCTAATGCTTCAACGGATTGTTGTGAGCCCATTCGGCTCACTTTTGATTAATAATTCGTTGAGTAATCTGCCTTATCTATGCCCAGTAACAGTGTGAATTGACATAATTAGAGCTTACAAGTTACTGATATCTACATAGTACATACCTACATACGATTACAACACCAGTATCCATTAACACTACAAACTATTTATTGCTGTTCGTCGTGGTTATTGGTCTTTATTCTTATTATTACTTGTGTACAAAACAACAAAAAAAAAAAGCAAAAATATTATGTTAATTTTTATTGTTGAATACATTGGAATTTTTTATTTAAACTTTAATTAAAGTGAATTTCATGTGTTTTAATATATATTTAATTTTTATATATCATAATATTTTTAATAAATGATTATAAATAACTAAAAAGAGATCGCCCAACGTGGGGCTCGAACCCACGACCCTGAGATTAAGAGTCTCATGCTCTACCGACTGAGCTAGCCGGGCATGCTTCATTATAATTAAAATCTTCATCGTATTAGTAATATTAGTTTTGGAATGAATAACAAAAACTCCATGTTTATCGGGTGTTTATAATAAAAAATATTTTTGTCTTGCATTTTTTAAATTCGCAAATAAAGTGATCGAACCGTCTAAAATTGTAGATAAGATACATTGATCCTTTTTGTGCACAAACTTTTTACTGCTTTTTGTGTGCAGCAAAAAGCGCTGAATTATCAAACGCTTTCCTGCCAAAGCGCTTACCTCGCTTATCTTCATTTTGAGACACTTCACGTTTAATGTAACATGTTGGTTCGTCTGAATATTGGTTAGTTCGCACTACAGTTCATTACATTGAGTGCTAGCGCGAAAATTAATGCACATTCGCCCGTGAATATCAATTTACAAATACAAATTCTAATTATGATAGAGATAAGGGCTGGTGCATACTAGTAATTATTGAAATAAACTGTTAAATTTGGCGCCGAAAATCCGCCATTTTTTTATACATTCGTTATACCCAGTAGGTAGCTATAGTTCCCACTAGTACACTAGTAAGACTTCTTTAACGACATAAAGCTAGAATCCAGCAAGCTGTTCAAGGTACAGAACGAGTCAAAGAAATATACGTACATGCACACAAAGACATAGCCCTCATTATTCTTCTTTTTTTTTTGATAACGCAGGGAAATGCACTTAGGCATATAGCCAAGATCCTCGGGTAGGTTCCTGACCCTATGTGGGACTCGCACCTGGGAGTGCCCTACCCAAACTAAAACCACTGCGAGCGCCTCAGCCGCTTTTTGAGGGTCCTAGATCTGCAGGCAACAGGATTACTTCAGCAACAGACTACTCCTCGTAAGGGGGGACTGCCCGGCCGCCACCAAACAGTTTCCGCGACCTCCTGACATACCGGGCCCGACACGAACACAGGGGCGTTACTGGAGGCGCTTCCTACCCACCGCCGTTCGGCGTTTGCGGGGGCAGACTCCTCTCACCCGCTCATCAGCCTCCTTCTGCGAATTCTTCTTCTTTTAGCGCAGTCCAGTACTAATACGTCTTCGTCCTCTTTCCTTCTTGTATACGATAAAATGATGAGATTTTATAAAAAACAATTCATACAATCAAACTAAATTGTATCTACTCCAGTAACAATTTCCTATTTTCATTCAAAACGATTCATATAATCTTTATCCTAGTAATATAAACCTTATACACAAGTCAATAGTGTTTCCTTTGCTAACTTTTAAATCTCCACGGCAAGAAAAGTAATTAGGTTGTTATATCCTGCGTATTTTATTCGTTGAAGCGAAAGTAATAAAACAATAAATATAGCTTTAATTAACGTAAATACATAAGTACATCATCGGATTGACCCAAAAAATGTAATTACCGTCGGTTAGTCAACTGCAGATTGCAGACTGAGATAAGATTCTTTGAAACATACGTTTTAAGTAAAAATACTCATTTACTTGAATATTATTCATAATATTGTCTTAGTTTCTCAATTTTACAGTCAAGTGTAAGTTGGTATTTAAATATTTTTCTTATAATTTTTTTTTCTCAAAATAAATAAACAGGCAGCAGTCAATAAATATGTTTTGCAGAAATAAAAATTGCCAAATGCAAGCCTTAAGAGATATTCTATCAACATATTTTTTTCCAAGGTAACAAAGTGATATCTTTTTTGTAAGTTATTGTTTTGCTTTAAAATTTAGCTTCAATTTTGTAATAACATTTTTGTGATAAAGCAAATATTATAAGAAATCACGCCAGTATTAATTTTTCCTTTATTTGTGTTATTTATAATCGAATGGTATTATTATTATTCCTATTCAAAGGGGTAAAGCTGCCAGTATCTTCGGAACCTTGCCTAAAGGGACTCCTTTTTAAAAATATATTTTAGTTTTTTTTAAATATATTTTTTAAGGTTTTTAGTTTTATTGAATGGTTATTTGATATAAATTCGTCAAAATCACCAGGATTTTATGAATCATAATATTCTAGTGATTATATGATAGTATTTTTATTTTATAACAACCGTCTGTCCTAAGCTTAGTCTCGTTTCATGAATATGTATTAAAACAAGCATTTAGCCTTTCAAAATTCGTTTGAATGCTGTACAAGTAGGAAGCGAAACGGGCTTCATTTTTATTTGCATTTGTTGCAAGCGAGTCCGCCGCATCTTGAGACCGGAAACCGACGATATATATAGAACAGGCATTAACACGAGAGTGTGTCTGTACATCGATTAAAATGTTTATGTTAATTGATTATGGCAAACTGACAGACGAACTTATAGTCATTTTTAGTAGTCATTTATCATTATTATCATTATTAGCTTTTTGATGGCAAAAGGCCTCTTGTTGTAACGGTGTGGCAAATGCTGAGTGGCTACCTCTATTGTTCACAATAATATTAATGTATGTGAGATTATGTTTGATCTTTGGTGTGAACAATAAAATATTTTTCTTTCTTTCTTTCTTTCTAATGAATACCAAGATGACCGATCCCCGCTATTCATGCCCATCTAGGACTATAATCTTGTACCTTATTTAAAATGCAAAATGGTCACTTGTAAGAGGAGGCCATGCTGTTGTGCAGCCGAATTGGGCTGGCACGACCGGGGTGGTATCTCTCGCTCACATAACACCGGCGTCAAGTGACAGCTATGCTGTCGCATTTCGTACGGTTTGTGAGTTTCCGGTGGCCGATGGAGAAAGAGGCAACAACGCATCTTCATAATCTCTGGTTGTGCGAATGTGTATGGGAGTCGGTAGGCTTCGACTGCTCGTTTGTCCCCATATACTATAAAAAAAGGTTGGTTCGAACTATTTCCTAACTACCGTTACAGCAATCTTAGTAATGCATGCAAATTGGAGGTGTTTAAAATTCGCAGCTTGTACCTCGCCGGGCGTGCTCCGTGTCCTGCTGATTTAGTCGTGTCCGGTCATTGTATGGTCAACTAATTGATATAGTAGATTTACACTTGTATACCAGTTATGTTGGCCTGGTGGTCAGACTACACGTAGAGTCGCGGGTACGAATTCTGCCACAAAGAATCGCTGTTACTTGCAAGTGGTGGCTGGTTGCATACTAGCAAATGAGATAGACGTGGATTTTGTAGTGGTTCGAATTATAAATATAAACCATTCTCGATATCACTGAAACACAAGTAATTTCATTAAGATCGGTCCAGCCATTTAGGAGGAGTTCAGTAACATACACACGCACAGAAAAAATATATATTAAAGATATTACAAATGTATGCTAAAAATATTGAAACCCTTATACTAATTGTTTCTTATATTCGTAGCATAATTTTGGACTTTTAATATATAATGGACTAGCTGGTGCCCGCGACTTCGTCTGCGCAGGGTAAGATTTTAGATTTTTTTTCATAAAAAGTATCCTATGCTACTTCTAATACCTTCAAGAATGTGTGTACAAAGTTTCATGATGATCGGTTTAGTAGTTTTCGCGTGAAATCGTAGCAAACAACCTTACTTTCACATTTATAATATTAAGTAATATTAATTGAAAAATGGAGTCATTAACATTTTAAATACATAAAAATGTGTTTGTAGAGTCAAGCAGAAGGTATTTTTGTCCAGCGAGATGCATGTCCAAAAAAGTAATAAATAAATTACTTAATTACTCGCTTTTGATGTGCCAGTACTTCACATCTGCTTATTGCGAAATTTGGGTAAACAAAATTAAGTACAGTCCCAATCGAGTAAGATTACACAATTCGTGTAAAAATTGCTTATATCTCAGACGACAACACAGGAATAGGAATCGTTCTTCGATCTACCTTTAACCTCAATCTTAGCAGTTTGAAGCGTTATAATAATAAATCAACCAAGCGAGAATCGATCTCGCACACAGGGTTCCGAACGACCATACTAAGAACATTGTTTTTTTTTAATTGTTTACAAACGTGTTTTTTTACTATTCGTAATTACAGAGGCCATAAGAATAGGAAGGTGTAATTTGTCTACCTATAATGTACAATTCTGTGACGGCCTTATGAATAAACAGACCTTAGTAATAAAGACAGTTGAAAGTTGGCCTTTGGGTAAGAAATCAGAGAACGTCATATTTTTCTATAGTAAAATATCATCACTGTATACTACACAACTTTCTGGTGATGATGATATCATATCATCATCTTCTCAGAAGACCTTGCAATGCCAATGAACGCCAAGGTAAGCGACGTAAAATATTATAATAACATAAAATACAATTTATTCTTATTTTAAAATGCATTTTCTAAAGAAAACACAGACGAGGTCACTGCAACTAAAATAAAATATATATCTTGTAAATATTATTTTATTTTGACTTAATTAAATCCCTCTAAAATAATTAAAGATTACAATATTCGTGATTTCATTGGACATAAACAATATCAAAAGAAAAAATAGAGTGTAGTTTAACTCACGGAGTTTACTATCTTCAATATCAGTTCATCGTTTCGCTGTTGGTAATGCTGCTAATTACAAGTGGTCCCTTAGTGTATTCTTCTCGATAGCCTATGGAATATTGACTTTTGACAATATGTACTTATAATTTTGTATGGAATTAATTATAAGAATAGAATAACCATAGAGGTCGCTTTTACACCACGTCAATCTGGTCCCGTGGTAAGTTCTCGAAGAACTTGTGTTACGAGTACCAGACAACGGAAATATATTTAATACTTTTATACTATACATATATGTGAGATTTTTATTATATGATACACATATTTAATGCACATCCATGACCCAGGAACACAGAAAATATTTTTTGTTCCCTGGCAGGATTCGATGCCTCAACCTCTAGCTTGAGCGCCATCGCGCTTACCATTGAGCCAAGAGGTCGACAGTATGTATTACTTGTATTTAATTGCCTTGTATTTAACAATTTAGGGTTGAATAGGCAAACGCCTTTGGCATGACTTGCCGTAACTATAGATAACAAAAATAGGTTCTCATATCATTTAGGACTTACCAATGTACAACATACACCAAATAACTTATTATCCAATATTATTAAACGTATTCAACGTAGGTTGCCAGTTCCACTAGAAGGTACAATGATCGCATCATTATATATCAATCACGGGAAACACGACCGTATGACAATCAAAGAAACTCCATTGTTGTGTGCGTTTTATTCCCTCAAGCACATAATGGTTGCCCTTGTTGGACGAGAAGCCTTAAAAGTGCATACCGCATTCTCTGCCATATACGCTCAGAAGCTCGCTTGAAAAAGTATTGAGTAATACGCACTGCGGTTCTTTATGCACTGCTTTCCTGTTTGATGACGCCGGGATCAGTAGAGTCATTGACGTTGGAGGAATGTTAGACTAGCTTGATACATGAAGAAATCTATAAAAGCTCTTTATTTCTTCTATATATGGGAAGGATGCGCTGTGTCGCGCTCTCCTCTGCATGGGTCACTTTACCTATTTATTCAATTAAATAGCTTCTTCGGAAAGAAGAGAAGAACAGGTAGTGTAATTAATGGCACAGACAATTAATATCTAATGTCTTAGGAAATAAAACATGAATGAGTTGCCCAATATAAGGCCAGGTAAACACGTTAACGGAGGGGTGGCCGGGAGACCCCCTTACAAGGAGTAGTCTGGCCTTCGCCGGGGCAGCCTGTCGCTGAGGTGTTCCTGCTGCCTGCAGATCTGGGACCCTTAAAAAGCGGCTGAAGGCGCTCGCAGTAGTTTAGTTTGGGTAATACACTGCCCAAGTGTGAGTCCCATATAGGTCCAGGAGCCTTACCCGAGGATACATGCGTAAATGCGACCCTGCGACAAAAAAACACGTTGCCGACAACTTAACATCATCATAGCATGTCAGCCAGTTTTCCCGATCCTAATAAAAACTTACGTTTTAGAGCCTTATTAATGTATAGCCAACTAGCAATAATAATAATAAAGCCAATATTTTTTCTGCTCATAAATATTGTCAGATTTTACAATTTATTAATGTAAATACCAACGTGAACACAGCAATATTTGTATCAAACACCCAACTATGCACATGGAATACTACAGATAACAAAATGTATCTAAAGAGGATATATGCTCCGCATGAACTAAATCTTATATGCATTTTACCAGACAATCAAGAAGTTTCATTTTTATAATGAAAAGAAAAGTGTAATTTTTATAATGGATTGCTCATACAAATTGTGGAAAAAACCTATACAAAATACGTTATAAAAATATTATAAAAATGTACTTTACAGTTAATTATTTTTTCCAGCAATGTTTGTATTTGTAATCGTGAATCTCACTTCTCCTGTTTCTATATTTTTTGGAATAAAACTATTAACAAACCTTTAGCTATTTAGTATATGATTTATGCGTGTATGATTATTGAATTATATTTATATAATGATATCAACCCTTATATGTCCCACTGCTGGGCACTGGTCTCCTCCTCGAAATCAGGCGAGGAGGAGACCCATGCCCGGACCTCTCGGCTCTCACTCAAGAGGCTGAACCCATACTCACTAGGCCATCGTCGCTCACTTCACATTAGACTGAATTATATTTAAATTAATAAAAATCTACTAAAGCAGCGCAAAGCACGCGACATCGTGTTTTTAACCTAAACATGCTTTGTTTAAATTAATCGCGATCATGGTAAAGTTTACTGCTTCACTTAGTCCTGACTAATATGATTTTTTATACAATAGAACTTTATAGAATATAAAACTTTAGTACGAATATTCTTTAGTACATTGTATGATACAAATCAAATTATATACATAGCTATTATACATGCTTAACATGTATCACCCCTTTTAAAGTTGAGAAAACATTTTCTTATACACAGCCTATCTTCCTAAATAAATGGGCTGTGGAACGCAAATATTTTTTAAAGCGATGTAGTTTCAGTTGCGTTACAAACTTTTTTTTTCTCAGAACCCTCTAGAATATAGAACTTGAGTTTAAAGATCAAATAGCACTTTCTAGAATATAAATCAAATTAGCGAGCTATTTATACTTATGTTTCCAGCCATAAACAATAATAAAACATTAAACATTCTAGACAAGGCATGTACAAACTATTTTCGTACATGATGTTATTGTTTGCTCATTTTACAACTTGATGAATAGTTTTCTTCTCAGCCGTTTCCTAAAATACGTTAGCGCCTGTTTATCATAGAATACTTAAGAAATCCCGGAGATTAGTCTTTTTTTTATAATTTTTAGCCTTGCGTTTGGCCACAGTATTTAAAATTTTAGTTTCTACTTTCAACTACTATTATTTTTCGCCTGAAAAAAAAATTGTACCTTTTATTTACAAACATAATATTTTCTGTAATAAAACAAAACTGAATCTGATAATTACGGTGTGCATTGTAAACTATTATTTAATTAAAGTATACGAAACATTTAATTAAAATATTTATTGAAAAAAGGCCCTTATTTTTTATTTTTTTATTTTCAATCATTAGTTTAAAACGGGATGAACTTAATGTCTCCAGAAATTTAACGACTATAATACACAATATTATATATAGGTATCTGTTTTCACAATATATTTTTTACTGTTGGTATTAGTGTTGTAGGTTCTGGTGAAATAAGTACCTAAGCATTTTTCTACTATTGTAGCGAATTCCTACCAAGCACTAAAAGACTTATTCACTCAACAAACCAAATAGCAATAGGTAATGAAAGCGAGATTTCAGTAATATAAGTCTGTCTTGTTTAGTCTGTACCTGGTTACCGACCGGTCTAAATATAACGGGCTACTTTCGCTGAGGAGACTCGAATCAGCTGGTGCGCGGCGAATGAGAGCAAATATCGAAGATTCATAATATAAACACTTTTACACCCCTTTTATTGGCGTTCTGTCTAAACAGATCGTTTATACCGTAAGCACGTTATTAAAATTAGTATCTGTTTAGGGTTCCGTGTGCGTGTTTATATTAATAATATTTATGAATATTATGTTCAGTCTTAGTGGTAAGCTTGTGAGAATATATGTTACAGTTGGGATCGGAAAATAATTTAAGTAATTTCTAAATACATATTATCTGTGCTCTGGTGCTGATACAAACTTTACATTTTACTGGTTTCGATCTAATTTCGATTTAAAATTCGAATGGGCGGCTGACCTTTCTTCAAATATATAATATTACTAAAAGGTTTTTTTTTTAAACTTTTTATATTTCTTTTCATAAAACGTTCATAAGTGGTTAGGGAGTATGTCATTATTGACTGTTTAAAACTGGATATAACATTTTCAGTTTTTACTTTTGCTTCGCGTAACTTGATATTTTGGAACTGTCCTTGGCCTTGTTTTAGTGCCCTTATCGAGCTCCGCGAAAAGTGAACAACGTGCTTAACATTCCATTTGAAATAGTTGTCATTTAATTAAAAATCAATATATTATTCCAGGATACACGGTCCATTTTTGCACTTGATTACCTACTATATCATATTTTATCCTTTCTACCTCTGTCAGCTACCACAATCGGTAATTTTCACAGGAAATTGTTGGGCGTGTCATCAAAATAAAGCTACTAACGGAAAATTAACTTGATAGTAATACAGTGCAAAAATGGACCGTGGAACCTGGACCATAAGTCACGTCTAAAACTATTTATCAACCTTGCGCTAAATCAATCTTCTAGCAATAATATACAATCTCGATCGCCGGAGTGAAATCATGATCACGACTTTTTTGCGAGGAAATTGATTTATGAGCTTACGCCTTACAGAACCCGGGTGGAAACTGGTGGTTTTTAATCTGACTGCGTTTTCAAGGTCAAAAACCCCTAACTAACGACTAAATGGCAACAACGGCCATAATAGAGGTTTCCCCGGATTTATCAACAACAGGACTCCCCTTAAATATAGGATGGGATAAAGAAAAAAAAAACTCTACAAACATTACAAAAATCGACCAAAATATACAACCTGACCTTTTAAAAGACTACTATTCTATCTCATATCAAAAAAGGTCGAATTACAAGACTTCTTCTCTGAGATAAAATATAAAAGTATTTATGTAACAAAACATTAAAAAGGAGTCGGTTACAAACATACAAACATACATGTGGTGAAGTTAATAAAAAGCGTGTAAAAAGGCATTTACCGCATACTACCGCGTAATAAACATGTAAAAAATTCCGATTGAAAAAAATATATTACTTGAAAATACTATAATGAATGCTGCGACGCATATTTGAGTTTTTTATAGAGTTTATATTGTATAATTTGATGTGAGTATAAATGAAACTCAAATCAGTGGTTGGTAGTATTTTATTATTATTGTTTTCGGCTGCGAGCAATAAAAGCTTGTAAAGGTCGATCTACCCCAATGTATTAATAGCTATGCACCCCTTGGGCTTAAAAAACGACTGCAGCGCACCACTAAGTAATATTGGATTCCAAATGTATTGCCAGATACAAAATTACTTTACAACATTCTTATTTCCAATTTCAAAATGGCAAGAGGAAAGAGTGAGTTAAAATGTCAATTGCAAGAAAATGTCAATAATACGTAGCCGCTTCGTGCGCCGCGGTGGAGCCGTGCCCTTACGGTATAAATGTTTTTACAAAACAAATTTCTTTAAGTTTGTTTTCATAACGAAGACGATTTTACTTACTCCTACATTTTTTTTATAATTTACCTGCAGTATAACTAAAGATACTAAAGATACACAGAAATTACATCTTTAGAAGTTATACACAGATTAAAACAAATATTTTTTTTTAAATCATAAAACAACTAAAGCATTTTATAGATTGCTGAAAAAATCAATAAAATCATTATGATTTATGATCATTTTTCTACTATCTCGCTACGTATGTAGATCAGCTAGTAGAAATAATCATCACCACATAGCACAATATGCCCTCTTATCTTCGAAGTCTGAAATTATCTACACTAATTACAGAGGCATGATTTGTATTTTTGTTTCATCTTTTTTGTATCTAACACTGAAACTCAAAAACGAATGGACCGATTTAAAAAATTCTTTCACAATTAGAATGCTACATTATTCCTGAGTAGTAGAATGCAGCCGATAAAGATAATCATCATCATTTCCGATACGGCTCTAACGCTCGCGAACCTGCGGTAACTAGTTGTATATTTACGACGCCCCATGTGGTACGTAGAGTAGGTATTGAATGAAGGGCGTCGGCAATCGATTGAACGGGTCAATGACACAGGAACTGACCTTTTGAACGGCACAGCTGATCGAACGTTACATTATCCTAATATATGAGATTGATTTTAAAAGTATTTATTAATTTATAAATTTATAATACACTGCATTGAATCCCTATGGTTCGATAATACAAAATGTACATTGGTTGACATAATATAAGTCTTTATATATATATTTACGATGACGATGACGACCTCCGTGGCTCAGTGGTAAGCGCGTTGGTGCTCAAGCCGGAGGTTGCGGGTTCGAATCCCGCCAGGGAACAAAAAATATTTTCTGTGTTCCTGGGTCATGGATGTGTTAGGTATTAAATATGACGTGTATTATATAATAAAAATCTTAAATATATGTATAATATAAAAGTATTAAATATATTTCCGTTGTTTGGTACCCGTAACACAAGGTCTTCAAGAACTTACCACGGGACCTGATTGACGTGGTGTGAAGCGTCCATAGATATATTATTATTATTAATATTTCTTGAGTGCGTGGTATGTCACTGAACTCCTCCGGCTGAACGGCTGGACCGATTTTGATCAAATTTTTTGTGTGAGTTCAAGTTCGAGAATGGTTTAGATTCACTAAAAAAATATTTTGTACAGGACAACGTCTGTCGGTGCCACTAGTATAATAATAATCTTATAGTCTTATTGAAACAATAATTAAATTTATAATTAAAATTTAGTTTATATTTATATGGTAGCAAATGTTGAAAATATATCTATTGGGTAAAATGTTGGGGCCCGTAGAGTGTTTATAGTAAAATAAGAAAATATATCGTATACAGTTAACTTAGATATACAGCGAATTTATAATTACCTTCGTTGTAATGTTGCAACGATCTGTGGCGAGCGATCGGTCGTGTAAGCGTTAATTGAGGGAGGCCTATGTTCAGTAGTGGACGGATAGAGGCTGACGATGATGATGATGATTGTGACTTAAAATAAGTATCTGTCGGTCGGTCTCAGCCGGCTTATCTCAAGTACAATCTGATAGTAAGTGATGAACGTTACCTATGAAAGTAAACTTTTCTAAACTTACGTCCCCTCTTCTTATAAGAGGGGTACAACGAGCAGCGCCTTCGATTCAATTGGCTTAGCCTAAAGTGCTGGGTTCATCTTAGGCTACTGAGCTTCACCGCAATGACAATGCTTGAACCATGGGTGGGAATACAGTATCCCACTAAAACACATGCGAGTGCCTTCAGCCGCTTTTTGAGGGACCCGGATCTGCAGGCAACAGGATCACCTCAGATTTAGTCCGTTCATCTTGTCTATCGAGGACACATAAAGCTGCTTTGAATCTAAACAATAAAGCAGAGGATATTGTTTGTTTGAACTCGCTAGTCTCCAGAATGTCAGCCAGTTTTGCGTTGCATTTGAAGCCTAAGCAGTGAGAAACGATTTATATTTTAACTATTTATTATTAATATTATAGCGGGTGCTATTGTGAGTAAATGCTAGTAAAAAAGAAATAGCATAGTACTCAAACGTACTCCACATCTCTGCAACCGGCTCAGTCATATATTAAAAGAACTATTGTTATACATTCCTAAAATTACTAAAATACTAGGCTGTTTTATATGGGGCGACTTAACCTAGTCCAATTTAACCCCAACAAGACACAAGTTTGCGCATTTACCGCAAAAAAATCACCCTTCGTCGTTCCTCTACAATTCGAAGACACTTCCCTAACCGCCTCAGCCAGCATTGGGATACTTGGCGTCGATATATCGAGAGATGTGCAGTTTCGTGGTCATTTGGAAGGAAAGGCTAAACTAGCCTCAAAGAAACTCGGCGTGCTCAATAGGGCGAAGCAGTATTTCATGCCTTCACACCGCCTTCAATTATACAAGGCGCAGATCCGGCCTCACATGGAATACTGCTCTCACCTCTGGGCTGGAGCGCCCCAATATCAGCTCCTTCCATTTGACCGCATTCAACGCCGGGCGGCTCGAATCGTCGACGACAATGTTATCTCCAATCGGCTTGATTCTTTGTCGCTGCGTAGAGATGTCGGATCGCTCTGCATCTTCTACCGCATCTACCACGGGGAGTGCTCTGAGGAATTGTTCGGACTAATACCTGCAGAAGAATTCCATCACCGGACATCGCGGAACAACTCCTAATTTCACCCTCACCATCTCGATGTCCGGAAATCCACAACATCTTGATTTTTACGGCATTTCCTGCCGCACGACTAATATCTGGAATCAGCTGCCTCCTACGGTGTTTCCGAACCGATACGACTTAGGGGCCTTCAAGGAAAGAGCATACTCATATCTGAAAGGCCGGCAACGCACCTGCTAATCCACTGGTGTAGCGGGTGTCTGTGGGTGTCGCTCTTCACTTACCATCAGGTGAACCGACTATCCGTTTGCCCCCTCTTCTATATAAAAAAAAAATATATATTCTTTTATGACCGTATATTAAAATTCCTATAAAATTGTACTTTATTACAATGACTGTCTTTTATTACGAAACATAAAATGGCCATACAGTTTCATATCACGAACGTATATCTATGAAACGTCTTGTTACTGTCGTTTTTAGGGTCCCCTACCTACCTTATTCCATATCTTAGTAAGAGGTAGTGCCAATGCTTGCGAATTGGGGCGGCACGACCGGGGTGGTACCTCTCGCTGACATAACAACTGCGTCAAGTGACGGCTATGTCGCGTTTCGTGAGGTTTGTGAGTTTTGTGAGGTTCCGGTGGCCCATTGGGGGGGATAAGGAGGAGGAAGATAAGGGAAAAGGAGGGCAACGCATCTGCATAACTTTTGGTTGTGCGGAAGGGCGTCGGTAGTCACCACAAGGCTCCGACTGCTCGGTTGCCTCCTTATCATATATAAAAAAATCTATAGGCACACGCTTTATTATAATGACTGGAGTAGGGTAGAGTCGAAGGATCGGCTATCTTGGCGTTCATTGATAGAGTCCTATATCCGACGAACTATCCGGAATGTTAGTAATAATTTTTATATGGAACCCTTCCATGCCCGACTCGTCCTTATCCTGTTTGAACCTACTTATTAAATTAAATGTAGTTGACAGATAAGTATTACATAAATCGTTATCCATCAGTCATGTGGGGGGAAAGGGGGGGATAAAGGAATCAAATGCAGCGCTTTGGCTGAGGGCCAGTGATGCGTAAAATAGCCTATTACGAGCCCTTTTGTTGTCATCGCGCCGGCTAACTTCATTTCCTTCTCTTTGCCAAGATACAATGCGAAGTAATACACATTGTGTATTCAGTTTAAGTAATGGTAGATTGATATAAATATTAATTTATGTATCTATACTAATCTATAGTAATACAAAGCTGAATGGATTTTCTAATAGCGCTATTAGTCTGGAAATAGAAGTCGGATTAGAAGAAATATTTTTTCATTGGGTATTAAGAAAATCAAATAAATAAAATTTAAAGATTTTCACTAAATGCATATGAAAGTATATACGGTACTTAAATTAAATAAAAAAATTGTCAACCTGTATGTCTGTCTGTTTGTTCTGGATAATCTCTGAAATGGCTGGGCCGATTTTGACAGGACTTTCACTGGCTTCTTTTTTATGTCATAAGGTTGCCTCCTTATGCCCCCCTCGACAAGCAGTCGAAGCCTTATGGTACCGACGCCTATACACATCCGCACAATCAGACTTTATGCAGATGCGTTGCCCTCCTTTTTCTATACCCCCAATAGCCCACAGGAAACTCACAAACAGCACGAAACGCGACAGCATAGCTGTCACTTGACGCTCCTATTATGTGAGCGAGATATACCACCCCGGTCGTGACGGCCCAGTTCGGCTGCAATGCAGCATAAAAAAATAATAATAATTTCTCTTTCACAAAAATAGTGATATATTTATTTCGTAATTATGAGCACAATTAACATTAATAAGATTCTAAGTCCTCCCAGGCGAAGTTAGTCGTTTTCAATAAAATTATTGTCAGCGATATTGTTAGTAGTTATATTGAGTATGCGAGTGCACGGCATATGCATGCATAAAACTAAAAAACTTTTAATGAAGATTAATTCGTTCATTTAGTCCCGTGGTTGTCAACCTTTTTTAATCGGAAGGGAAATCCTTATGGATGCAGTCTGGATCTTTGGGTGGATCCTGACCCAATGTGGGACTCGCACCTGGGAGTGCCCACCCTAACTAAAACCACTGCGAGCGCCTTCAGCCGCTTTTTAAGGGTCCCGGATATGCAGGCAACAGACAGGATCACCTCAGCGACAGGCTGGCTCCGGTGAAGGCCAGACTACTCCTCGTAGGGGGGGACTGCCCAGCCGCTACTAAGCAGTCCCCACGAGGTCGTGCCATACAGACCCAGGTTCCCATCCTAAGCCCGACACGAACACTGGGGCGTTACTGGAGGCGCATTAAATAGCGCCTCCTACGCACCCCCGTTCGTCGCCCGCGGGAGGAGGCCTCGTCGGCGGCCTCCTCTCTCACCCACTCATCGGTCTCCTTCTGGGACATTACTGCCTCGCAGAAGGAGACCATCGCCGTCCAGGACCTGTCGTCACCAAGCGTCGCGGTGATGACGCTCGGCAGAGACAAGTCCCCTCCGATGACTGATGTCAGACTGTGACGCAGCGCCGTCCATCTCGGGCACACCTCAAATGTGTGCTGGGCTGAGTCCACCGCCGCACCACAATCATGACACACTGTCAACGGCTCCCTGCGGGCCGTCCGGCACAGGTACTCACCAAAGCAACCATGCCCGGTGAGCACCTGTGTCAGACGGAAGGTGAGGGGTTTGCGCTTACGGCGCATCCACCGCTCAAGGACCGAACGCAGAGCAACCGTCAGGTTTTTGCCATACGGCTGCCGCGCCAGGTCCTCCCCCCACTGGTTGTCACCCTGGTTCAACCGCGACCTGTGACCAATATGACTTGATTCTTTAATTGGTAATGTTATATGTCATCTAGGGGATGACATATAACAATCTACTAGGAAAAAAGTCTAACAAACAGAGGAGAATAAGATGTTCCTATTAATATATCTATCTCTCATTATCACTATCAACCTTCTGCCGCCCACTACTGGGCTAGAATTCCCTATACTACAATGTACAGGATTCTTACCCACGTTCCCTTAACTTATTACCTTGCATTTTCTATCCTTTTTTTCTTTTACGCCGGGAAATGTTCTGAGGCATCTCGCCCGGGGAGTAGGTCTCCCCAGGCGGGTATGTGGAACTCAATGCGCCCCAGAGGTGGACGCAGCTCTACCCACTAAAAGCCGGCGCGTACCACTAATGCCGCCTTTCGTGAGGTGCCCCGGATCTGCTAAGCTAACAGGGCATCTCGACGTCTAGTCAGTACCTCAAGGGACCGACGCCATCTCCGCAGACGGGTTGTTCGGCACTACAGAACAACCCCTCCCAATGTTGGGACAGTACAATGGGGTGAGGTTCCCATCCTCGCCCTTTGTCCACCTGCTCTTTAACCGACTTCAACAAAAAGGAGGAGGTTCTCAACTCCGCCGGTATTTTTTTTAATGTATGTACACCGATTTCTCCGTCAATTGTGGACCGATTTTCAAAATTATTTTTTTGTTTGAAAGAGTATACTTGCCAAATGGTCTCATGATAAGGAAACCAGGATCTGATGATGGCATCCTAGAGAAATCGAGGGCAACTTTCGAAATTCGTAGCAGTGACTAGTGCACTTAATTTTTTTTTTAATAAGCATTTAAAAGCACTACAATTTAATGAAGGTCTAGAGTCGATCTGATGCTGGAGCTGGGACAGTCGAGGGAACTCCTCGACGATTTACTTCAGTAACCTTGTGTTTGGGCTTGATTAATTCGTATTGATGAGAACTTTACACCTAAATGGGTTGTAACTGTTATTGGGGGTCTGATGATGAAGACGAAGCTCAGTTAAGGGAACTCCTAAATATCTTACAGTAGCTACCTTTTGATTGGACTTAATTAATTTATACTGATGAGAACTTTGCACCCATATGGGTGATACGTGCCATTACAAGTCTGATGATGGAGACTATAGACAGTCGAGGGAAGTCCTTGACGATTTACAGCTTTTGTTGGGCTAACTTCATACGGTTAAATATGCCAAAATGTCTATCTCTGTATGTCTTACTTTAATGAATCACTAAAAATTAAGAAATAAAAAAATTTAAACAAAAACTATAACCGACTTCAAACAATAAAATAACTAAAAATTTATAAAATAATTTCGTTTCTTTAATTTTTGTGTCTACAACTAATAATCATCTTGTACTTCTACTAATGCACAATATTTGCGTTTACCACGTCATTATTGTTACTTTTGGAGTCGGTGTCAGCTAAGTTAAATAAGTAGTAGAACAGGTACAGCAACAAATATATACGTCATCGTCGTCCGTCACCGGTGTCGTATTTGCTGCTGTAGGTACCTAACTACTTTGGCTGACACCGACTCCAAAAGTAGCAATAAAGACGTGGTAAACGCAATTTGCTTCTCCCAAGGTGCTGGGTTCACCTTAGGCTCCCCACCGCCACTCAATGTTTTGTTGATATATAAAGATAATGAAGCCATGTATAAAAATGTAGATTTATATTAGATTTGAGATGAATACAGAAAATGTTTCGAGATTCAATAAAAATATTTCATATTTTGTATCGTCTGATAGTTTTATTACTATCCGAGGTCAGTCCAGTGCAACTATTATTTCTACCACACCTTGTTTATTCTGAGGTGTATTGACCTCTCCAATACAATATTATATTATCCCGGTATACAGTAACATATTGCTTTCACTAACAATAAACCCTAGAAAAATAAACAACATATTGTAATGAATTCTCACTTTTGATATATTATTTTTATTTTTGATAAAATAACTGTACTTTAAGTAATATATCTGGCTGTTGTCCGCAACTTTGCTTACAATAATTATGTAGAATATTTTACTTCAGAAGAAAGCTTTTTTATGTCATTAGGAGGCCACCGAGCAGTCGGAGCTTTATGGTGACTACCGACGCCCATAGACATCCGCACAACCAAAAGTTATGCAGATGCGTTGCCCTCATTTTCCCTATACCCCCTCAATGGGCCCCCGAAAACTCTCAAGCCGCACAAAATGCGACAGCACAGCTGTAACTTTACGCCGGTATTGTTGTGAATAAGAGATACCACCCTGTGCGTGTCGCCTAATTCCGCTGCAAAGCAGCACGGCACTACCTCTTGTTCAATTCTAGTTCTTTTTAGCTTATTAAAATGAAATAAATTTTACGGATCTCATCGTGGTTTACTAAGAGTTTTACAAGCCCGACGTTTCGAATACTTTACAGCAACCATGGTCACGGGACGGCTTCACTTTTCAATGTCAACCAACAATTTAGCCATACAATTGACGCCTTTATATTAGTCCATCAATTGATATTTTGTAACTCGATTGTACCACCAATGAAGTGATTAATTTGGAGCGATTAATCGATTTTAATGCGTACTTCACAACACTGATTGTCAAGCTTCTAATGGTTTAGAAGTGATTTAGTTACGCTTGTTAGTCGTAGTTTGTGTAGGCACTGAATATATTTATGATTAGCTCTTTGAAATGCTAGGGTATGATCATTCATGATAGTCACTCAATATTTAATTTTTTTAATGCACTTGACTTTTTACTCCCATGCTTTAATTTCTCTATAAAAGATTCTGAAACAGTTAGCATATTGCCAACATTAAGACATCCAACGTCCTAATAACCATAACATCATTCAAATGGATGATATTATAATGTTGTACTGAATTTCATAATAACTCTCCTTAGTTTTTGTCGATCCCTTCTGCGCAAAGGGTTTACTCAACAGGCAGCCACATTCTTACTGCTCGTTACTGTATGAATTTAAAAAAAATAACATTCTCATTCACGCGCATTTCACAACTAGAACGCATGTCAATTACTACTACAATAATTCTTTGGCTGTAAATGGCTGTAAGAAAGAAAGAAAGAAACATTTATTTGCCACAAACAGATAAAGTCTTGTATGCAACTGTTGATAATTAGGTATTTAAGGACCGAGGCGTGGAATGCCACGGTTTCCTTTTGTGAGAGCATCCTTACACAAAAAGAAGCAGCAGAGCGTGACCGTGAGCGGGCTGATCCCACTCGAATGCGCAGGCGAAGGCGTTCATAAATATATACGAGGGCTGCTAGCGGACGGAGTTGGGGCTCCAGTTCGCCTAATTCTACTAGCAAGCATAGGAGTGGTACTTTAAAACAGTCTGTAAAGATCAGAATAGACTGGGATGTGCATTGGCATCGCGAATGGGAAGCTCTGGTCTTCAGAGTCTGGATAATCTTTTCGAAGATTTTCCCCCCGACAAAAAAAAAGGTATTTAATGACTCGTGTGATAAAGAAACACCCATTCGTGTTTTAATACCCCTTAATATACAACAGTTGCATAAATAACTAATTTAGTTTTCACATACTATATGCATACTGGTTTTAAAGTCAATATTGTTTTAATAAACTTATTACCCAATTATTATTATATGCGGTAGTAGGCTGTTTTGTTCCTATAAATGTTTACAAAAATATTATTCCGATGCAGACAAAGACACAGCTCGAACGAGTATAACTTTACTGAGTGTGGTACCAATATCATATGTTGTAATGTATGAGTTTTTGATACAAACTTTTCGTGTATATTTTTTAACATACCTAGTTAACGACTCAGTCACAAAAATGTTTGATTAAAAGTTAAAGCAAATTCTCATGATAATATCTACGTAGAGATATTTCATTCATATCCATATCATTAAATGATGATGAATGAATGATGAATATATTCATTAATGAAGTCTGTTTGTAATTCACTTAATGATTGACAAAGGAATGTTATCATTACATCATTATGAGCGTTGGGTGAACGTCTTGTTTATTGACTTGACATTTTGTAAATTAATCAATCTCCGTTACAATTTAACTACTATTGATTAAATTCCATGTGAAAAACATGACGAATTGTTTTTGTTCTTCAACTGGTATGGATTTTCACATATTGTCATTCTTTTAGCTTTGTCGTCTTAAGTACAGATTTATGGTAACAAGAAAAGGAACATGTGTCTAGTGGCATTTAAATGAAGTGTGGTAGGGATGCGCTGTGCCGCGCTCCCGGCCGCATGGGTAGATACCACATCTTGCTGGTTTCGCCCATTATACAGCTTTGCTGTGTTTCGGAGAGAAGGGCAAGACAGGCAGTGTAATTACTGGCACCGAGACTTAACATCTTATGTCTCAGGATAGGCAATACATAAATGAGGTGCTTCGGCTAGTTCCAGGTAGACTAGTTTATGTTCATGGGCGACGTCGACCACTTACCACCGGGTAGCACGTTTGCCCATTAAACTAACATAAAAAAGGGAAATAAAGTAAATAAATACCTAATATTCTTTTTTGAGTTAACGCGATCTCTTTTCTTTTAAATTATGGAATGAATGGATCTAGCCGTGTTTGCACCAAACGAAAAAGAAAGTGAAAATTCATAGCCATACTTTGCCGAAATATCGATAAAAAAAAAATACAAAGGTTCAAATACATTTCTAGGTAAAACACAAAGAACTATAATGTATAAATATACTTCTAACTAGAGGGAAGATGCACTCCGTGCAGTAGCCGGTGCTGGTTGGATGCGCGCGCGAATCGGCCGTCTTGGCGTTCATTAAAGGAGGCTTATCACCAGTAGCACATCAGTAGACCGAAAAAGACAATAATGATGACAAAGATGACTAAATGTGTGTGTTTTTTTAACAATTTCTTGAAAAAAGAAATGAAATGTATAGTTACTTAATCTAATATATTAAAAAAAAGACGTCATTACATTGGATCCGCTCAAATCTAGTTCAGTTTGTTACAAAAACATTGCCTCATTCCTAAACCAAAACCGTTGGTTCCAAATTGGAATCGAACAAAAAATACACATGTCGACGATAAAAAGTCCGTTAAGGCTAAGTATTTATTGATGGGTGATTCAACAAACGTGTCCGAAGGGTTCTCGAGAAGAAAGCAAGAGTTTAAGTGTCCCTAATGTTTCGATAAATAAACATCGAGCATGTAAATGGGGCTTTATGTTCATAAACAAGTGTGTCATCCCTCATGGAGTGTGCTATTTGCTTACTTTCCATTTTATGGCTCTGTTAAATCAATACAAAGATCGATAATATCGGTAATCGATATATTTGACGTATGAGTCACAACTCTATATAAGTCGTCGAAATCTGAATAACATAAGAAATGCACATCTCATGGTGTTTTCCTTCTTCTCGACACAAAATTAAAAAAAAAAAGAATTCTACAGAGTAGGTATACTTTCGGACTCAGAAAACGATAATATTTTAACCTGTCAACTTTTGTATTCTATGTTCACAGTTCACACCTAGTTCACACTTAATTTTTTTACATCGAGCATTATAACATTTACCGGTGGGAGGGAAGCGCTGTGCCGCGCTCCCGGCTGCATGGGTACCACCATCTTGCTGATTTATCCCGTGAAACAGCTTTGCTGTGTTTCGGAGAGAAGGGCAAGACAGGCAGTGTAATTACTGGCACCGAGACTTAACATCTTATGTCTCAGAATAGGCAACACATAAATGCGTTGCCTGGTCTCGTTCCAGGTATACTAGTTTACCCCACCATGGTTCAGGCCTTGTCGTGGCGGTGGGGCTCAGTAACCTAGGGTGAGCGGTGCACCTTGAGCGAAGCTAATTGGGCCGAGGGGGCTCTTTGTACCCCTCTTATAAGAAGAGGGGACAGAAGAGCAGGGGGTAAGGGGTGAGGATGGGAACCTCACCCCATTGTACTGTCCCGACGTTGGGAGGGGTTGTTCTGTGGTGCGGGACAACCCCTCTGTGGAGGTGGCGTCGGTCCCTTGCAGGACTGACTAGCCGTCGAGGTGCCCTGTTTGTTTTCTAGATCCGGGGCACCTCACCAAAGGCGGCATTGGTGGCACTCGCCGGGTTTTAGTGGGTAAAGCTGCGTCCATTTACCAGCTGTCGGGCGAAGCGAGTCCCACATACCCGCGTGGGGAGACCCACTCCCCCGCGGGATGCCTCAGAGCATTTCCCGGCGTTAAAGAAGAAAAAGAGAGGTATATTAGTTTATGTTCATGGACGACGTCGACCACATAACATCAGGTGGTACTTTTGCCAGTTTGCCTATCCAACTAGCATAAAAAAAAATAAAAAAAATACCAAACAACCTTCACCCAATTTCGCGGGGATCGATATTTCGATAACACCTACAAAATACATACATGTCTTTTTTACAAAACTCACATTAAATAAATGTAGGAAAAAAACAGTTCTTTACTTGAACATTATTAGGACTTTTTAATCAAGACAAGTTAACCGAGTTTAATCCTCAATATTCTACACTTAATTAATATTTAATACTAAGATTAACGGTAATGATAAAAGAAATACCCTGAAATTGAGTACGGTTCTTTTAGGACCGAGTTGTTGAAACTAGTTGTTGTTGAGCGGAGTTGTTGGGCCTTTGCCGTGCAACAATAACAGTGGTGGACTATATTTTAATAGTCCATAAATTTAGATGAAATAGATCATATTTTCCTAGGAAATGAAGAATGTTTAATTTTATTAAATTTATATTCGTTGCTTAATTCTTCCACATGATTGTAAGTAATCATATATTATGAGAAGATTGGCGATGTGCCAGATACTTATATGAACTTGCCTGTGATTCATATTGTGACTGATTAATAGATCATATTTAACGCGATGTCCCAGCAAAGGAAATAATAAACAAAATTATCGTCAGCAAATTTAAATTGATGAGAGTTTATTTCGAGTTACAGTGGTATGGCTGTGAGTTTATTGGAGGATAGAGTTTAGTCTGGACTAGCTGTTGCCCGCAGCTTCGCCCGCGTTAACTTAGATTTACGGCCGTACGCGGATTAATGATGATTATTTTATAGCCTAAGTTACTCCTTATATCATCAGCTATCTGTCACTGAAAGTCCCATCATAATCGGCCCAGCCATTTCAGAGATTAGCCGGAACAAACAGACAGAGAGACAAAAATTGTAAAAAGGGCTATTTTGTTATATGTACCGTGTATACATCTATATGCATTTAATAAAAAGCGGTTATTTTAATATTACAAATAGACACTCCAATTTTATTTATCTGTATAGATTAAACATATTTTTTTAGTTCACATCAATTCTTATTTAAAATTTAAGTGTTTTGTTCGAATACGAGTAAAGAGCATTTTATCCTAATGTTTTTTAATAATATTGTACCTATGCAATAATATCTTATTAGGACTAATTATAGTTTTCTAGAGTTTAGGCAATAACACTTTTATTGAACAATTTCTTACAGATTTTAAATTTTATCGCGGTTTTTTTACAATAATATTTTTTTTTTGTGATTCCATTTAATTCTTTTCATTGTTATCATCATCGGATAAAGGCATTCGTCCACTTCTTGACCTTCAATGAACGCCAAAACGGCCGATCCCTTGCCAGTCGCATCCAACACGGACCGGCAACTGCAGGAGATCCTCTTCCACCTGGTTCATGGTCTACCAATACTTCGTCTGCCTTAACGTGGCTAGTTATTATATTATATACTAGCTGTTGCCCGCAACTTCACCCGCGTTAACTTACTCAACTTATCTACTGTTAGTCACAGCGTGATGTTGTATAGCCTATAGCCTTCCTCGATAAATGAGCTATCTAACACTGAAAGAATTATTCAAATCGGACCAGTAGTTCCTGAGATTAGCGCATTCAAACAAACAAACTCTTCAGCTTTATAATATTAGTTTAGATTAAAAGGTCGGTAGTTTTGCTACTAAAGCGTGTTTTTAAGTTTTTTAATCTAGTATAATTGATTTTTTAATTTTAGTAACGATTTTTTTAATAAGTTTTATTTGGATTTTAATCTTAGATTGAGTGAAAGTCTGAAAACCACTAGAGTGATGTAGATAATTTGCCTGCCTTATGCCTTCCTTGGATGTGCTATGCTGATTATCCTGATCAAGGGTTCAGAATATTGGAACAAACTTTAAATTATTGTATTGTCATCGGTCCTTGAAAAGTGTGCAAAGTTGAATTTAAACTGACGTCTTAAAGTGCGTAAAAATAACATTAAAAGATTCCGTTACATATTATATAGATAAATGGATTGATTTAGGTGAAGCTTATAAAAGCGTGGTAAAAAAGCATGAGCTTAATTCGAACTCCTAAAAAAACGAGTGAGTTTATTTCGAGTTCGTGTTAAGGTAGGGGTGTCACAAGCGACTGATGTCAAACACGTGTAGTTTACTGCCGGCGCCTGCAGTCACTTATTGCTTTGACTTGATACGACTGTGAGGCGTTATCTACGTGCTCCCTGCAGCAATAACAATAATTGATAATAAATCGTCGTATCTAGTACTGGACCGTGGCTTTACGTGTTATATTAGATTTACAGTTGTACTGTATAATTATTATTTTATTAGCTTATATCTAATCTTAGGATTTTGTCCTTCTCTTTGGCGAATATTATCGAAATCAAATTAAAAGCTATGGCGGAAAACATAACATACATACCTATTTTCGTATTTTCTAATATAGGTTTTTATTTAAAATTTAGATTCATCGGATTCTCAATTCAACTACAATCTGAATTTTCCAAGTTTTTCTTATCAATAAAATTTAAACAATATTTCTTGTTGAATTTTAACCAAAAATCACTCTTCATCAGATATGCAAAACAATCAACCCGTTTGACACGTACCTTTAAAGCTTCGCATATAAATGTCGTTTCTATAAATAATCACACTGATATTCTAATTATATCAATTTATTGCTGACAGAACAGTCACAAACTGTCTATAAATTACAACTTAATACTGTCGATATCTCAATGTCATATGTTAAGTCTGTGATAAAACCATTTCGAGTGGTTCGTAATTTATAGAATGTAAATGGCTTGTGAATATGATAAACGGTATTTTTCATTTTATACTTTTGCTTTTTATAGCATAGGAGGGCAAACAAGCAGTCGAAGCCTTAGACTATCGACACCCATACACATCCGCACAACCAAAAGTTATGCAGATACGTTGGTCCTTTTCCCTATCCCCCCAATGGGCTACGAGAAACTCACAAACAGCACGAAACGCGACAGCATAGCTGTCACTTTACGCGGGTATTATGTGAATGTCTAATCTAGGCTCAACCATCAGTTCACATGTGTTTAGATGTTATTTTTCTAAACCTAGTGTATTTGACCAATCTGAGACCTAAGAGTATCAAGGTAGCAATAATGACACTATCTGTCTCTATATACAATCCTACAATGCTAATTTCGAAAAAAAAGACATTTAGAGTACGTTTGCCTATTTCCATGAACGTCGCGACGACAGATCCACCACCACTAGCATCGACGTTATAAACTTTAGTTTATTACCAATAGACTCATAACAGCATAGCAGTAATAAGTGAATTAAAATCGAGACAATCGTTCATTATTATTAAGAAAAACTCATGCACCGAGCAGTACTTAGCAGTACCGAGCAGTATCGAACAGTACCGAGCAGTAGCGCATCAATCATCCATTTCACTCCATGTAATTGAAACCGCAGGATGTTGCCCATCAGGGCCATTGAAGCTTTTTTAAGCTCTCGTTCTTCACTCCTTCGAATCCCATTCACTTGTGATACGACTCAAATTTGTTTGCAAGATAATGATTGGAAGTTATGTTTATATTCATTATTTATTGAAAGATGCTTATGGGCACTGTATTAAATTAATTTGTGATGTAATAACAGTTTAATAAATTTGATTATTTCAATGATTTGTGGCATGTGGGAGGGAATGAACGAATCTTGTAATAAGAAAATCAATGGTCTTGTCCGATCAACTTTGGCCTTATCATTTATTATTATTATTCTTAGTCTCAGTACATAGCTAAAGTCTGAAATATAAATACTATTATAAAAATTTGTCCTCTTTTAACAGTTTAGATATATATCGTAGGACTTTAAGGAGCTTTGGACTATATTAAATTCTGTCTTGGTATTCTTGTTGCTAACATGATCTTAATATTGTCATCAAAGCACTGTCGTGGTCGCTCTTTTGATCGTATTTCTCTTCACATACTACATCTGTAGTTCAGCGTTTGTATTAGTAAATTTTCTAAACTTTATTATAACTTTATTATAACTCCTTTCAGCAATGTCTTTTGTAGATGTTTGTAGAAGCTGAGTAGTAAGTTTATTTGCTCTTTATTTATTACACAATGCTGGATAGATATATCAAATAAACCAATATAGAAATGCTATAGAAATAAGGCGTACGCAGAGACTACGCGCGTGTGTTTAAATTTCAATTGCAAGAAAATATCAATTAATGCGTTGGGTGTCCGTGGTGGAGCTGCGCCCTTACGCGCTATAGCTCGCAAGCTACAATTTAATTAAGAAAATCTAAATAATAATTCACAGACGAAACTCATCTGATAATATTAAAAGTATTATCAACACACCTCGACACAAAAACGTTGGCGCTAATATTTTTCGTTTGACATTAAAGTTGAAGCGGGGATTGACTCGTTAAAACGGGCAATAAAAAGTTCTACGAACTACAACTCACAACTATTTCACAATTGTTGTTTTTGGACGACTAATTAATGTTTATGGTTAATCACGATTAAGGTGTTTAATTCGTCAATCGTCGTATCGCTCGTGTGTATATTATTTATTTCTTTAAGATTAAAATAATGTCGAGTGGTCCTTTAATGGTTTCTTTCATTTCTATAATAAATAATGCTTTTTTCGTAACTTTTCCAATTGTACTATGTGCTATTTAGCATACTATAATAATAATAATAATAATAATATCTATAGACGCCTTCACACCACGTCAATCTGTTCCCGTGGTAAGTTCTCGAAAAACTTGTGTTACGGATACCAGAAAACGGAAATATATTTAATACTTTTATACTTATACATGTGTTTAAGATTTTTATTATATAATACATATATTTAATACACATCCATGACCCAAGAACACAGAAAATATTTTTGTTCCCTTGCGGGATTCGAACCCGCAACCTCCAGCTTGACCGCCAACGCGCTTACCACTGAGCTACAGAGGTCGTCGTCTATAATTGCATTGTTTGTCGATTAGAGGAAGTAAACTTAACTAAAGAGTACAACTTGAACGTTAATTGAAGTTAGTAAGAGGTAGTGCCATGCTGCTTTGCAATCGAATTGGGCCCGCATGATCGGGGTACCACCCTCTCGCTCACATAACACCGGCGTCAAGCGACAGTTATGATGTTGCGTTTCGTGCGGTTTGTGAGTTTCCGGTTGCCCATTGGGGGATAGGGAAAAGGCGGGCAACGCATAACTTTTGGTTGTGCGGATGTCTATGCGCGTCGGTAGTCACCATAAGGCTCCGACTGCTTGCCTCTTTGCGACATAAAAAAATAATTAAAAGAGCTATCTGGCCTGCAGTGGATGGAAAAAGAAACAATGATAAACATGATGAAATAATAAAATAAATATTTATACACATATATACAAATAAATAAAATTAAAGTGTCTGTTTGTAACTTCAAATTAACAGGTTTTCACTAAATGCATATGAAAGTATATACTAATTTTTTGTATGTCTGTTTGTTTGTTCCGGCTAATCTTTGAAGCGGCTGGACCGATTTTAAAGGTACTTTCACTGACATATAGCCGGTATTATAAGGAGTAACTTAGGCTATAAAAATAATTATCATCAATCCGGATACGGCCGCAAATCTAAGTTAACGCGGGCGAAGCTGCGGGCAACAGCTAGAAATAAATAAAAGAAACGTACAACAGACAGACAAATCTTCCTGTCTATTCCAGGTTTTAGTCTAACGTGAGGATTCCCGGCAATTACAGTAAATAAATTTCCTTCCCGGTAACCCTTCAAGGATCGACTGGTTCGATCCTGGAGCTTTATCTAACTTCTTGTATATCTATTACACTTGACACTTGATTTCGCGGGACTTTGGGAAGACTAGCTGTTTATTTATTTATACATATACGCAAAGTTGGATGCGAGTGGCAAGGGATTGGCCATCGTGGCGTTCATTGGGGGAAGCCTAAGTTTAACAGTGGATGGATAGAGACTGATGATGATGATATGCAAAGTTGAAATTACTTAAGTAAATAGCTAAATATAATATGATCTAATAAGGATAGGAAGGGAAAAGGTTTAATCAAGTTATCGCCAAAATACGTTTTGCAATCATTTTTGAAGTGAAACTTCTTTGCACATGACGGTAATTTTTTACCGTCATTTTAGTCACGAAAATGTGCAACGTTTTTGTCTAAGAAGTGGGAGAGAGTGATTGAGAGAAAGAGAGAATGAGAAAGGGCGCGCCTTTTCAATATTAATGTAAAGAGATTATAATATGTGGTCTAGTCTAAGGTCTTAAGATGTTAGAAGGATGAGGTTTTATCCAGTTATCACCAATTTTTTTTTTATTGCAAACTAAACAATAACAAAATGAGGAAGATGACTAGGTACTAGAAATCAATATTCCTAGGATTCAAATTTTATTCTAAATACAAATTAAATTATGAGACATTATTTGCAATTACACGCACGTTTTCAAGATTTCAATCCTAGCCACGATTTTATTTTGATCGTGAGTCGTGAAAGGTAACTAGTAAGACCTAATTGAGTTTTTAAATGCCAAGCGCCAGCTCGTATAAATTAGGCAATAAAATGGGGTGTTTAAAAATATATATATGTAATGGCTTGCTTGAAAATTTTCTTTATTTATTTTTTATTATTCATTTATACGTACATTATTCATTTAGTAAATTGTGTCACAAAAATAAAACAATAAATTAAAATAACACCTTGAACATGTTTCTTAGGCTTATCAGATGTTTTATTTGTTTTGAGGGCACACGGCTTATTGTGACGCCATTTTGTTTTTTTTTTCTTTCAGTTTGCAACCCTATTTGCTGACACAATATAATACAGCATGTAAAGGAGTTTTAAAAAAAACTAACACACATCTCATGTAACTATCCTATTGCAGATTTTTTAAAGAACTAATATAAATCATCTAACCCTTTACATGCTTCGCGTTTTTTACCTACTTTTTTTAACGTATTTCAAGCGTACAAGTTGTTACCTACGTAATAAAGAAATTTTGATTTGATTTGATACAGCCATACAGGATTACTTTTAAATGAATCAAATGGCAGTAATTTTATCCAACATAATGCAACATTAGTAATAGGTAGTGTTATACTGCTATGCAGCTGACTTGGGCCGGCACGACCGGGGTGGTACCCCTCGATCACATAACACCGGCGTCAAGTAGCCAATACGACTTAGGGACCTTTAAGAAAAGAGCATACTCCTATCAGAAAGGCTGGCAGCGCACTTGCTAATCTTCTGGTGTAGCGGGTGTCTGTGGATGTCGCTTTTCACTTACCATCAGGTGAACCGACTGTCCGTTTGCCCGTTCTTCTATAGATAAAAAAGTTACAGTGTATGCTGTCGCGTTTCGTGCGGTTTGTGAGTTTCCCGTGGCCCATTGGGGGTACAAAAGGAGGGCAAGGCATCTGCATAATCTCTGGTTGCGCACATGTGTATGACGGTCGGTAGTCTAAAGCTTCGACTGCTCGTTTGCCTTCCTATACTATATAAAAAATCAATATGGCGGAATTTAAGACATCTATTTCGGTGCTGACCTATGTCACTAAAATTCCAATGACGCGAATTTCGTGACATAACCGGAACATACTTTAAATGACACAATGTATGCTTTTCAATATTTAATTGTTTTTCTTCCGAGTTGACGCAGGATCGCCCTGCGTTATGCGCCATCTTAAAGTTAGTAAATCAGTGCAGTAATTCGATATTGTATGCAAGTGATTACTGTAACATGTAACGCCGGACGCCGCTTGCAGTGACGCGGTTTATTGTTCAAATTTCTCGGTAGCAGAAATATCCTGCTGGCTTTTCCTGTGCTCAAAAATATTTAAATTTTATATTGTGCCAAGGGCGGTTTTTGTACGAGTTCCGGTGGATATAAACATCTTTATGAGTAATACTTAATACTTCAACTGCCTTTATAGTATTGCTTAATAGGTTGTGACTGGCTTGTCTTATGATCGTGGTTGGTCGCGGGTTCAAATCCGTAGAAAGCAGATACTTTTTATTGTGTACGTGATGCATATGATGTATGTCTTGGTCTTATTACCTATATTATGTATTTATATCTATTTCTTAGATTCGCTGTTTCTTATACCCGTCATTCAAATTCTTATGGACTAGGTGAACGTGATTTATTTGATCATACTGTATAAAACATATACGTAGCATTGCAATAGTAAAACACCATTGTAACTAGGTATGTATATTCATTCCGGATTTAGATTTGGAGTTGCAAAAATGTTTTTGAATTGAAGCTTATTTGTATATTTGTATATCATGAGGTATTTTATACTTGTTTTTGAAGTGGAACTTCTTTGCGCGCATGAGGGTATTTTTTTACGGATGAAACGTCACGAAAATTTGCAAAGTTTATCTACAAGAAGAGGGAAAGAATGATTGAGACGGATTGAGAGAGAGTGAGAAAGGGCGAACGTAGAATGAAGCATATAGCCATGGAGTGAGAGTAGGGAGCAAGCGAGTGAGAAAGATCGAGAGAGAGAGTAAGATAGAGCGAACGTCGCATCGCAAGTCTCGGAAACTCAAAGCTTCAGATTAGTATAAATATAAACGAGATTTATCAAATAAGTTTCACTTCTGACATGTGTACTTTGTACGCACGCACTTTTTTATGGTAGAGGGGGCAAACGAACAGACGGTTCACCTAATGGTAAGTGATAACTGATAAGCGACAACCAGACACCCGCTACATCAGAGGATTAACAGGTACATTGCCGGTCTTTCAAATATATTGTGTATGCTCTTTTCTTGAAGGTTCCAAAGTCGTAGTCGTATCAGTTCGTAAGTGTGGTTGCATAATACCACTTCTGATAGCTGATGAGCAACAAGGCACACAAAACAACTACCACTAAACCCTTACAATTGTGTTATTCACAAGAAATAACATTTCCATATATGAAACTAATGAGCGCGTCAGTGAATACGCGCTACTAATGATGAATTGTGTATGTACATTTGCATTGGCGCCCTACTTAATGTTGCGGAGTATTTCAATACATACATACTATTAATAACTTTTGTCCTCGACTTCGTTTGTAATAAATAGTTTAAAAACTTATTAATTTTAAGAAAGCATTAAGTGCAAGGTTTATTTAATTTGTCTATAAAAAAATTTGTTTCAATTATTATTTTTTGACGTGCAACATCTAATGGCGTGCCTTGGCAGTGAAAACAGAGATGGCAAAGGAAAAAAGAGAGGAACATTACGTTGTCATGTCGTGATATCCCCACTACTCCACCTCTCTCGACTCATTTGTGTGTGCGAGCACGTATACAATATTCTCTTTATTTTATTTCATTTTTCATTATAGATTGAAAAAGTGGAACCCCAAGTTTTATTATTATTAATTATTGAGGCCTATGTTCAGAAGTAGACGGATAGAGGCTGATGATGATGATGATCATGATGATGATATAATGGCAGCTTTGGAATGGACGTTGCATTGGAACATAATATGCATGCATCTGCATGAAAATGCGATAAATGACTATAACTAGTAATTGAATATTGTGGCCGAAAGAAATCCGTCTGCATGAGCACTACTATCTTGCACTCTTCCAACCAGTAAAGCTTTCGGAAGGAAGAGGACAAGTCCAGTTGTTAAACCTTTTATCTTAGAAGTACCTGGATGACCGAGCTTTGCTCGGTATTTTTTTCTTTTTAAAAAAAATTAAAATGATATTTTCTAAAAATGATTCCTAGCTAGATCGATGTATCGCCCCCGAAACCCCCTATATACTAAATTTCATGAAAATCGTTGGAGCCGATTCCAAGATTCCAATTATATATATATATATATATATATATATATATATATATATATATATATATACACAAGAATTGCTCATTTAAAGATATAAGATACATAATGAATAAAATAACTAAGCCTAGGACATTATTTAAGTTTGTAGATTATAATGAAACAACTTAGTACCGATTTCGTCGTGGTTTATTAAGATTTTTACATGCTCGACGTTTCGTATGCTTTTCAGCAACCATGGTCATGGGTAAAATTGCTGTAAAGTATCCGAAACGTCGGGCATTGAAAATCCTAATAAGCCGTGATAACCACATGCTTTTATTTTTGCGCCGGGAATTGCTTTTAGGCATCCCGCGGGGGATTGCCCAGGCGGGTATGTGGGACTTGCTGCGCCCGAAAGGTGATGAGGTGGACGCAGCTCTACCTACTAAAACCCGGCGAGTGCCACTAATGCCGCCTTTGCTTAGATGCCCCGGATATGTTGAATAACAGGGCACCTCGACGGCTAGTCAGTCATCAAAGGGACCGACGCCACCTCCTAACTCCGGGACAGTGTAATGAGGTGAGGATTCCATCCTTGCTCCTTGGACCCCTGATCTTTTGTCCCTCTTTTTACAAAAGGTATACAAAGAGCAGCTTCCTCGGTTCAATTAGCTTCGCCCAAGGTGCTGGATTCATCTTATGCTACTGAGCCCCACCGCCATGACAAGGCTTGAACTATGGTGGGGAAATCAAACGCTACCTTAATGTAGAAGTAGAGACCCCAACACATTTTTTCGGAATATAGAAGAAGAAAGAAACATCTATTCTACACACAAGAGACACAAAAGAGACACACAGAGAAAACATTTTTGATCGCACAATAAATAATAAAATAAGACAAAAATAATAATTAAAAACAATAATTTCAAACAATTAGTAATGTAAATTGTGTCTCATATTGTGTAGGGCTTTATATGACATCTGTTAGTAATTCTCGGGGTTTTACACTTTAAAGAAATATACTTAAGATAAATGTTTTATACATTATTCCACACATAAACAAAATTAGTCATTATGCACTTGCAATTAATTATAACAAATAATATCTAGTACTGATGAGAAATGTGTACCTTTCCTTATTCAGTTCGTGCAAATGTTTAAACGCAGTTGTATGTACATATAGGAAACTCACAAATGCAACGAAAACCATGAATGTTAATAAGGTTATTACTTTTTTGTTTTATTATCCAAATATATTAACTGACCATCGTCTTTTGTGATTTTGTGACAGGGATATAAATTTTATCACGAAATAATTCCTATACGGTGACTTTATTAGAATTGTTATTATTAATTACTAAAATGTACCATTCACGAGACTCGTGAACAAGACATTCGTAGATAATTCGTATTTTATTATTGTAAGAGGTGCTTTGTAGCCGAATTGGGCCGGCACGACCGGTGTGGTACCTCTCGCTAACAATACCGACGTAAAGTGACAGCGGTTTGTAAGTTTAATTAGAGGGAAATAAGGGAATAGGGAAATGAAAGGCAACACATCTGCATAACCTTTGGTTTTGTGCGGATGTGTATGGGGCCTGCGCGTCGCTTCGCCTATGGCTCCGACTGCTCGGTTGCCTCTTTATGACATAAAAAATATATTAATTTAAAACCTCCGTTCAAATTTCTGTTTTAATGAATTCGGAATTGTAATATAACTCCTTATTTTAATAAGTTTGAGATACAAAAGCTTTTAAACTTTTAAATAAGGAAGTTACAGTTCGCTTCGTCAAATGAATCTGATCTGCATAATAAATGCCGAGACACGCGTTATAACTTTACAAAGTTGTAAAGTCAAAGTGCAAATTAGTGCTTCGAATTAAAATACAATTAATGCTAAGTAAGTGAGCGACGATGGTTCAGTGGGTATGGGCTCGGCCTCTTGAGTGAGAGATCCAGGTTCGATCCTGACCCCTGTGGTGCCTTCAGATGGGTTTTCTAAATCTGCGCCTGAACAAAAAACCATCGTTTGCCCACCGGTGATGGAAACATCGTGAGGAAACCTGTATCCCTGATGAGATTAAAAGTCTTTGAAAGTGTGAGAAGTTCACCAATACGCATTGGGCCAGCGCATCGGTGAACTATGGCCCAAAACCCTCCTCGCCTGATTTCGAGGAGAAGACCCGCGCCCAGCAGTGGGACATAATAATATAAGGGTTGATATTAATATACTATTTTATTATTATAATTTATCTAAGCTTTTAATTATATAAATATTTATGAATAAGGTAACCTGGCCCATGCCGATTACATAGACTAGGAGATATGGAAACAAAATGAAAACGTAAACAATAATATTATACACATCCACTGTAAGAGGTAGTGCCATGCTGTTTCAGTCGAACTGGTCCGGCACAACCGGGGTGGTACATCTCGCCCACATAACACTGGCGTCAAGTGACAGCTATGCTTTCGCGTTTCGTGCGGTTTGTGAGTTTCCGGTGGCCCATTGGGGGGATAGGGAAAAGGAGGGCAACGCATCTGCATAAACTCTGATTGTGCGGATGTGTATGGGCTTCGATACCATAAGGCTCCGACTGCTCGTTATGCCATAAAAAAACCACAAGCGAACCCGACAGACGTTATCATGTACAAAACACTTTTTAGTAAGCTTCCACTTGAAATTTGATCAAAATCAGTCCAGCGATATATATAAGGAGTTAAGTTATATACGCGCACAGAAGAATTAAATAATTTAAATATATTTGGTAGACATCTTTTCGGTTAGAAGTATTAGAAGCCGCGACCGCTGCGTGTAGCGTTGAGTCATCAGACCTAACCACTAGAATCTAGATCATTCGGCCGTCGCCCTTAGTACAGTATTTTGTTCATAAATTATGCTAATTTTACATATTGTATTAGCAAAATAAAAAACACGTTTATTACATATTATAAGTAAACTACATTAGTATACCATATTATACACAAACTGTACCTATATTTAAATACACACTTATTAAAATCTTTTTTCTTTTGCACCGGCAAATGCTCTTAGGCAACCGCGGGGGAAGGAGGACTCCCTAGGCGGGTGTGTGGGACTCGTTGCATCCGAAAGATGATAAGATGGACGCAACTCTACCCGCTAAAACCCGGCGATTACCACGTATGCCGCCTTTGGTGAGGTGCCCCGGATCTGTTGACCAACAGGGCACCTCGACGGTTAGTCAGTCCTCCTAGGTACCTCCACAGACACCTCCACAGAGGGGTTGTTTTGTGGTGCAGGACAACTCCCAACGTCGGGAAATTGCAATGGACAGAGGTTCCTATCCTCTCCCCTGCTCTTTTGTCCCCTCTTCTTATATAACTTCTCATGCAACCCCCTCGGTTCAATTGGCTTCGCCCAAGGTGCAGAGTTAACCTTAGGCAATTGAGCCCTACCACCACGACAAGGCTTGAACTATGGTGGATATATAATTCTGTTCTATTCTAACAAATGATATAAAATCGTTTTGCGATAAGTCATTAAGATAATACAAAACAGAGAAATATACATAATGGGTCAGTTTATAACTACAGATACTACGTGACAACGTCTTATAATTCGATGGAGCCGGCTGCAAGAACGAAAAAACATGACGCATGCGGCGTTACCTCGCTCTGAGGCGTTCCATTTTCTTATGACGTTGTCACGTTCAACTATCCTCAGTAAACCGACATTACAGACAACCGATTTTTTTTGTCATGAAAATGATCAACAAAGCTTTTTCTAAATCAAATCTTGTGTATCAAAGTGAAAATAAGTTCTCGGGTGTAGAGTGAGTCGATAAGTGGGCTCACACGGGCGCCGGGAAGGCGGTGACTCATCCGCCCCTTTAATAGGGAGCACTTCCTAGCAACCTGTTTATACTAAAATATAGTTGAGTACGATGATGGTGCAGCTGTTTATTGTAAGTTTTATTAAAAAGGGCATTATCATCTCCTTTCCAAACGTAATTTGTGACAATCTAGCTGAGAAGTTCTTCCACACTAATATTAAAAAAAAAACATTTCTGAAAAATAACATAATCTCAATAATTTCAGATTTATCAATATAAAAAGATTTCTTAGAATCCGACTGGTATTTCCGTAGATTTCGTTTAAAACAAACAATCTCCTTTATACTTTAAGCCAATTATTGTGATTCTGTAATTAGTGTATTTCCGTAGTAGGTATACGCTTATCAAAAAAAAACATAGTAAAACTTTCATAATGTTAAGAAGGAAAATGTTATCCAAAAACATATTCTGTTGTAACGGAAATTGAACGGGTGATAGACTTTAGATATATGAATTAAATCGTTTATTATAATTATTAGTTTACGTAGTATGTATTACTAACATCGTTTATTATAATTATTAGTTTACGTAGTGTGTATTACTGACATCGTTTATTATAATTATTAGTTTACGTAGTGTGTATTACTAACATCATCTTATGGATCATTGGTCTAAAATTAAGTATTTTTTTTATTACATATGCTCTTCAAATACACAGAAATTTCCCAAACGTTAAAGTTTTCTAGAAAGAAACGATTTAAGAGCCATCAAATAAAACTTAGCGGCACGATTACTCCCAAAAAACGACTCATCGACTTTTTTGTCCACTGGGAATTTATTAGTATGAAAATCAAAGATCTTTTTACTTACTCAGCTAATTCAATAAGAACGAAAAAAATACTATACCGTCTTTTAATGTTAAAATTAGGAATGTAATTTTTAATATCATTATAGATCATACATATAAACATTAGTATCAGAAAAATATTTCGAATTTCGAAACTAATAGATCTGACAAATGTACAGCTCCTGAAACATAATAATAATAATATTAATAATAATAAACTTTATTGCACACATACATATTCAATTACACAATAATAAAGAAAAAGTAAATAAGTACAATTGGCGGCCTTATCTCTTTAGAGCGATTTCTTCCAGGCAACCAGCACAGGCAGGAAATGCACTTTTTAGGTTTTTCTCCTGTGTGCACGAACCAAAATTAAATCAACACAGATAATATATACTAATATTCTAACACAAACAATAAATAGATAAAAATTAAGCCAATAATAACAACCAAAAATAAAAAAGTAATAATATAGATTAGGCAAAGATACAAAATAATCGATATTAACTACCTAATTAGTATAACGAAAAAAATGAAGAAGAAGAAACAGAAAAAAAGAAGAAGTAGAACACTAATTAGGTTTTAAGTTTCTAAATAATGTTTTTTGACTAGAGATTTAAAACTATTGACATTTTTAGCCTCTCATATCAACCGGTAACGAGTTCTATAGTCTTACACTCAAAGCATTAAAGGAGTTGCTATAGAATTTACTTTTTTGTGTTGTTATTTTTAAAAGGTATTTTCTTACGGTAAGGATATTTTCACCTTCTGTAGAGAAAGAAAACTTCTCCTTAAGGTAGCCGGGATATTTGGGATGAAACAAGACATTAAAAAGGAAATGAAGAACAAGGGAGTTGAAACGAGACCGAAAAGGAAGCCATTTTATATTAGATCTGAATTGCGATACATGGTCGAATTTACGCAGTCCAAAAATAAATTTAATGCATGAATTCTGTAAGCGCTCCAGTTTATTCAACTGATCTTCAGTGAGATTAGTAAAGCTCACATTCGTATAATCCATAATGGGAAGAAGTATGGTGTGTGCAAGGGCAATCTTTGTTGGAATAGGCAAGAAGTTTGAAAGTCTCCTGAGTGACGCAAGTGCCACGAAATGTTTCCTACTTATTTCTTTTACCTCTATATATATTATATCTACCCTAATGGAAGATATATTACAGTTTTTTAGCCTAGATATATAACTTTGACTTTCAATTATGATCGCTTGTGTCTTATTAGGATTAAGCATGATACCGTAGTTCTTTGCCCAACATGAAATACGATCAAGATCAATGTTTACTTTAGCGATTGCATGCGTTATATCCTCATAATTAGAGTGAGCGTAGATTTGGAGATCGTCTGCATACATGTGATAGAGAGAAGATAATCCATCGGTTATAGAATTTATAAATATAGCAAAGAGAAGAGAAAGCACACCGCCTTGAGGAACGCCAGCAGACGTGCTACACCAGGATGAAAGTTGATCATCGATCTTAACACGCTGTCGGCGTCCTTGTAGGTAACTACGAAACCAGTCAATTTCTGCTGGAGATATGTTAATAGACCGGAGCAAGCAGAGCAATACGTCAAAATCGACGGAGTTAAAAGCATTACTGAAGTCGAGGAGTGTAAGTATGGTGAGATTCTTATTGTCCATAGCTGATCTAATATCATCGGTTATCTTAGTTAATGCTGTGACAGTGCTGTGGCCAGAACGAAAGCCGGACTGGAAAGGGTTCAGGAGATTATTATTTTCAAGGAACTGATTAAGTTGTGCATAAACTAATCGCTCTAAAACTTTAGAGAATAAAGGTAATATTGAGATAGGGCGATAGTCTCCAAAATTGGATGGCTTAGGTTTTTTTGGAAGAGGACAAATAAAGGATTCTTTCCATATTTTAGGAAAAACACCGGAGGAAAGAGAAAAATTAAAAATGTGGGTTAGGATGGGTGCAATTATATCAAGAATAGGTATAACCATCTTGCGACTCACACAGTCACTACCAATGGCATTAGACGATATGGTTATGTCCATTTTAACAACGGTCTTTTTAACATCACAAACAGAAAATTGATCAAAACAGAACGGTTGATAATTAGGGACGAAAGAAATTGTATAGTGTTGTTTTTATTGAAGCTATCAAATGCAACAGATGAAGACGAAAAATGTTTATTAAGTAGCTCGACGTCAATATCTTCTTTGAAAGAGTTATCACGAGATTTACCAATTCCCAATGTATTAAGAAATTTCCAAACTTTTTTGGGGTCGCCGTTCTCGACAGATTTATGGATATGGCGTCTTTGTGCATCTCTACACAGTATATTGCAGCGATTACGAAGTAACTTATATTTTTCCACATTTCTAGGACAATTGTCTATTTTTAATTTTGATTTGGCAGCATTTTTTCTATGTATCATTAACTTTATCTCATCTGTTAACCAAACTACTTAAACTATATAGATAAAAGATACAGAATTTATAAAGTTATTTTAAGCACTTTAGCTAATTGCGAAATGTCTTGCTTCTATTACATAATTACTCAAACGAATGATCTTAAAGTCACCATTTCTATTTAGGAAATAATAACGCCAATAGAAATGTCCTTATCATATCTCCTCGGGATTATTAAGACCAATTGAACTAATGTCTGCTCAATTGCTCTTCGATTTGACTAAACTAAATTCTCATTATTATTTTGCTTGAAGTATTTGCTTCGAATCTTGAATTCATCTTCCAAATTCAAATGTAATGTACGAATTTAAAAAAATGGCGGGATTCAACTCCCGAACTCTCTGAATATAACGGGCATAAACTTATCAGCCAAATACAAATAATACTTATGTTTGGGCGTTCTCAGGCAGGAAGAATGAGCCACCGGCAAATGTACAGGGCCAATTTCTACAAAGTCTCACGTTCATCGTGTTCTTTTTTTAAACTTCAAACTTGCATTCGGATTACAAAATGGAAAACGTATTTTAATCGAAAATCGAAATCTCAGCACTGATAAAATAGTACATGAACTGGATTTGTATTTTCTTCCAATACTCTCAGTAATGCACTAGCAAAACGGGTAGAATACATTTATTCGAGAACTTTCTTAAATGGTGATTTCCTTTTAAGGTTTTAACAAAGGCAATAGAAAATTCTCAATAAATTTATTTTCTTTTGTAACGGAAATTAGCAATACGTTAAATACTAAAAGCTTCTGTGGCTTCTTATAGTAAAAATCTAATTACATGACGCAAACATATCTGAAGAAATGGTATCTGATATCTGAGAGAAACGAATAAAGCACGAAATGGTGGGCAAGATGTCTAAAAACATCCAAATTAAGAACCTCCTCCTTTTTTTAAGTCGGTTAAAATCGTAAAATATGCAAATATCCTGTTGCAAATTTGGTACCTTAATCAAAATTAGACGAGAAGAGCGTAAGGGAGTACGGTTTGCAACTAATATGTCGATCCCAAGACATCAAATACAGTTAAAGAACCAATAGAATATTTTCAGTTTTATGTACATAAGTCGGCCATCTTTAATATGGTTTATATCAAAGATTATTTAAGGGAAATTTACGATCTGAGTCATATAAACAATATATCTAAATATATTCTATTGTTCTAGAAACTGAGATTGGAATTGCCTATTCAAATTTATACTAATCTATACTAATATTATAAAGCTGAAGAGTTTGTTTGTTTGTTTGAACGCGCTAATCTCAGGAACTACTGGTCCGATTTGAAAAATTCTTTCAGTGTTAGATAGCCCATTTATTGAGGAAGGCTATAGGCTATATAACATCACGCTGTGACTTATAGGAGTTGAGTAACGCGGGCGAATCTGCAGGCAACAGCTAGTATCTTAATAATTCCATTGTTGTGATTTGCAGTTTGTCTGAACAGTTTCATATTCATTTTCTTTTTTAATTTATGCATGTGCACCGCATGGGGTAACAGAAGCTTATCAAGTCAGTGACCTTTTTAACCCGAATTGGCTTGTCCGTCTGTTGCCCACAATAATTAATCACGCTCACCAAGGGACGTTAACAATGTCCAAGGACTTCAATTTATTACAATTCCCTGACAAAGTCCACCAGACAATTAATAGTAGAGATAAACTGCATGCTAGGACAAGCTTCGGCCATAATCTGACACATTTATTATAATAGAAATGGCTAATGATAACAGTGATAAATCTACGAATATAACTTTAGGAACTTTTTCCCTGGCGAGGGTCAAGAGAACTTGAGTACTTTAGTGGGGGAAATTTTTCAGAGGAAATAAGTCGTTGTTTTTTTTCTAGAATGGGTGTGGTTTTTCAACTGGTTTTATCAATAAATGCTTAAGAGAATTGGAAGAGTACTCTATGAAATGTTAATATATTTTAAAGATCCACTGTACCTAAAAAGTAAAATACTTAGGTAAATTGTCGTAAAAAATTATTTTTATATTGTTTTTAAAAAGTGTTCGAAAAATGTTCTTTTCGTAGTAATGTCATGTATATTTATATTAAATTTTATTATAAAGGATTGTCAAGGCAAGCAATATCAGGCGAGTAGACCACATCATTCGGATGACTGATTGCACAGCTTTTCACTGTCACTATCAGACAGGTCCATAATAGAGGTGGCTACTCCAAAATATAATCAATCATAAGTTAAATCACCGATTTGCATACTTCATAATCAGCTTACAATATTTTAAAACTGCTTATAGATTCCTGACACAGAAACTTATAACTTGGACATTGCAACGGAGAGATAGGTTAAATTTCATTTAACACGGCTACTTTAGAACAATTTTTCTAAAGAACTACACAGATTATCTATAAATTGTCTATGGATGTTCGTTAGCAATTTAGCAACTTACATGAACCATAGACAGCCATTTTCTTTTTCATATATATAAAACGTCCTGAGTCCTGTCAATGCAAGCATCAGTACCTTATTTATTGCCCTGTTCACTTTGTTTATGGTACCGCAATGATAATGGCTACTTAAGCGAAATGAGAAGTGTAATCTGCCTAAATCACGACCTGTCAATTTGTACCAGGTCATTGACTTAGAAGTTAATATCGTAGATTGGCACAAATGACTCTGCGGCCTAATTTTATCTTTGTCATGTTTGCCATGTAGTCTTAAATAAATATTTTTATAATGTTAGTCAACTTTAACGAGAAGTTATAAAGCGCTCTTTGTTTTAAGACGCCTCTATAAAAACGTAATTCTTTATTTACATTTTCTAAATGGTCGTTGTGCAAACTTTTAATCATAATATTTTCAGAACACAGCTATTGTATTGGTATTGAGAAGTTTTTTTACATTTCAATAAAAACGATTTAGTTATTGCACTGTTTTTACCTGTATTTGAAAATCGTCCAACCATTGCGAAAACAAGAAAACTACCGGACGTAAAAAAGCACTAAACCTCTAATAAAAACAGTTGTTTTTCATGCCAGTTTTATTGGCAAACTGGTAGACGTGGCACCTGATGGTAAGTGCTCAACGTCACTCATAATAACGAGTTTATCCAACACTAAGCGAAATTTACTGAATCCTGGCAACTTATCTAAAGTTTTAAGGCAGTGTTACTAAAAACGAATTCCGACCTAAAATAATGAAATACTCTAATCACAATCAGTGTGAATAAAATCGTCTTCCGCTAAAACATATTTTTAGATAATCGGCTTTCGTTAATTCCAACAGTCTCAGTGACTATTATTAGCAGAAATATGTCTGTACTAATTTAAATACTTGTAAGCAAATAGTTTTCTGTCTGGCTCAAACGCTTCATCGCCGGTTACTGAGGTGGCAGTGACCTAGGTAGTGTTTGTTATCTGTTTTGGGTGCGACGACTGATCAATTTTATCATATTCCATCTTATATACTAGATTGCACGTGGTTTTGCCTGTGCTTAAATTAAAGTATCATCGTTTTCTTTCACTGTAACTTAAAGAAACTATATATCAGTGCTCCCGGCGCAGGACGGAGGCCCGTGTTGCTCTATGTATCAGTGTTGTCAGTTGTACTGAGCTTTTATAGGAGTATTTTTGAAGTTTGCACGATATTTTGGTTATAAATATTAACATAGCAAATACGCGACTTCATTAATAATAATAATATCCACGAACTAATATCTACGACGTCAATCTGGTCCCGTGGTAAGTTCTCGAAGAACAAGTTCTTCGAGAACTTACCACGGGACCAGATCACCGGTTACGGGTACCAGACAACGGAAATATATAATATAAATAGTATAAAAGTATTAAGTATACTTTTATACTATACATATTTTTAAGATTTTTATTATATTATACACATATTTAATATATATCCATGACCAAGGAACACAGAAAACTTTTTGTTCCCCGGCGGGATTCGAACCCACTACCTCCGGCTTGAACACCAACGCAATAACCATTGAGGCACAGGTTTGAGAGGTCGTCAAATAGTGTAGGTATGAAATTATTTATTCATAGTATAAATTAATGTTTGTAAAATAATATAAATATTTAGCGCTTCTAAAGATTCGATATTTTGTGCTATGCCTGCTTCTTGAAGAAATGTATAATTAAATTTAATACAGGCGACACCGAGGGGGAGTTTATACACAAAATGTTACCAAACTATTTTTTCATCGTTTAACAAGATTTAAGAGTATTTGTCCCTCGCTCAAAAGCGTCTCGTTACCCTGCCATCTCTGGAGAAATCAGACTAGTAAATATTCTCTGGAAAATCACAAGCGAAAAACTATTGTCAATATCTGAAGTTCAACTCTGTTACATTCCAAACTTTCGCAGTATAAACTTATAGATTTAATTCAAAACTTTGAAGTGCTTAAATTTAATTACGACCAAATATAAATAAGATAAACGTCCATAGTCATGAAACTATTAGGTACTACAAATATAATAGTTTAATTACAATATTTAAAATATAATTATTTTGCTACTCATCCTTAGTCATGACGGCTTGGTTTAGTGTGCCACATGAGAGGTCGCGGATTCGTATCCCATTTTTTTCAATAAATACCGGAGCATTGATTTTATGTATTCATATTATGTTTAAATATTCGTTCCGTAGATAAAACTACTTTATCAACAGACAAGTTGACAAGGTGTGATTTTCTACAATGGTATTTACAACACTACGATTTGACGTGCTCAATAGCCCCATCAGCTATAATTCGTTTGTCCCTTATCTATATCTAAATATAGTTGAAGTGTGTTTGTAGTTTCAAACTAACATCTTTTCACTAAATGCTATAAAGGTATATAACGATACTCACATAAAAAATCAATGTTAAAATGTTTTGTCTGCCTGTCTATCTGTCTGTTTGTACCCGCAAATCTCTGAAACGACCGGGCTGATTTTGACAGAAATTTCACTGGCAGATAGCTGATGTTTTAAGAAGTAACTTAGGTAATAAAATAATCATCTGGATACGCCTTTAAATCTAAGTTAACGCGGGCTGCGAGCAACAGCTAGTTAAGTAGGAGTAATATAAATCAAATGCTGATTCATGAACCAACGATGTCGGTGTTAACGGCTAAGTGGTCGAAACAGACAAGATACAGGTATCGCTTAGCCATTGTTTGTTAGTGAACCGAGATTGTACACTGATGCCCAGCACACCGTTAATGATACGTATATCATTGTTGTCAATCAGCCTGTATCTATTTTTTGATGTCACAGGGAAATCCTTTCTGAGTAATCCAGGATCTTCGTAGATCCTGACCCTATGTGGGACTTGCACCTGGGAGTGCCCTACTCTAAACTAAAACCACTGCGAGCGCCTTCAGCCGCTTTTTGAGGGTCTCGGATCTAGCTTATATCTGTCTACTAGATGGGCATATTTTAAAACTATTTATATCTCCTTTTAAATAGTTTTAATACTAAAACTAATCATGTTATCCAAAATCTAATAGTAATATTTTAATAAATGTCAAGACGGTTTTAATTTAAAATTTCATCCAATCCCACTCTCGAACGCGGCTTCTATTTCAGTATTCTAATGGACCATCGTTCTTCAGTTCTCAAGCGTATGTGGTCTGCTACTATTTTAACATTTAAGAGGTATACCTACCGTAGATACAATAATTAAATTACATTTTGTGTTGTTTACTATGCGTTATTATACGTTTTTTCTTAATCTTACTTTACAGCAAAGAAGTCAGAAAATTCTAAAATAAATAAAATGTTATTCTTCTTCGAAGTTTTCATTCATAGCGTAAATGAATGCGTGTACTACTTAAAGATGCTGTTGATTTACATAATTCTTTTTTATGTAAGAGGATACCCTCGAATGCGTTTGCATTCCTTTCCTTTTTATTTCTTCATCTCGATGAACGGTGATTTATGTGATCAGTCTTTTTTCTTTTATAATAAACACTTCTTACATGAATTTTAATTATAGGCCACTAATATACAAAGTTTTATAATCCACATCTGTTTCACAATTATTTGGACACTCATTTTGTATGGCGTGGCCTTTAGCCATTTATGTTCCAAACTGGCAGACTAGCAGACATGCCACTTTCTTAGTTTAGTTAGTTTTTGGCGAACATAACTTAGTTTACCTGGAACTAGCCCGGGTAATTTAATGTGTTGGATATGTCCTGAGACATAAGATGTTAAGTCTCGGTGCCAGTAATTACACTGCCTGTCTTGCCCTTCTCTCCGAAACACAGCGAAGCTGTTTCACGGAAGAAACAAGCTAGATGGTGGTACCCATGCAGCTAAGAGCGCGGCACAGCGCATACCTCCCACTGCTATAGGTTTCATAATCTATGTCTATTTCAGAGCTATTAGGGCATTAATTTTGTATGGCGTGATTTTTAACCATCTATGTCCCGTTGCCTTCTATCTGACATAGATGTATCATGATAACATACTTCTTCCAATACGGAGTTTCTTATGGTTCTGTACAGAGAAATGTACTTACGACGTGGCAGCGTGCGGTCGCCTGACCAGAGCATGGCATATAATGGCCACTCGAATTAACTTATTTGAAAGTAGGTTACATTGATAGGAAGGAATGAGAGGAAGTATTAGGAGGTCGCCAACAAAATACATTCTACTGTCTATATCAATTAATAAGGCGATATACGGATTAAGAATAACAACAATAGCTTGAAACTTTTCTATATTTTTCGTTTTACATATACTTAGATAGTTTCTTGTTCAACTCGTTAGTATTACGCACAAAAAGATGAATTGACGATCTAAAAGCGACGCGGAATTGTCATCGAATGTCGCAAACGTTTGGTATTAATCCTGTGCTTATTAAATGTGAATTCCTTGCCCGGTCATAAATATGTTCTTTGTTCCACCTCAGTGGACTGGTTCCATAACAGTCGTTGAATCACTATTACGCACCAATTACCTATTATGTGCACAGGACAAAATAGTATTTAATAGTTGTCAAATTCTTTAAAGCATATTAACATGTTAATAAAATAATAATATAAATAAAAAAATCCAGTCATAGGGACTGCCGATAGAAGTGAAAACTTATGATATTATGAAATTTCAAATATGAATTTGAAAAAAATGAAATTTCATGTCACAGTAGCTTTTCGGTGACGCGATCCTATAAGATTTTCCCCTACCAAAAAGTGCTCAATGCAGCTAAAGAAATTATCACTTCAATAATTGTTTTCTCCCTGTGTATCTCTCAATCTTGAATCGATCATTCTCGAATCTCTTTGAACTCATTCTAAGCCGCAGGACTGATTTTGATGAAATTTTCAAGTGTGTTAAAGTGGATTCGAGAATGAATCACAATTCGGTCAAATAAAAATGTTTTGTACAGCACAGACAGGTCTGTCAATATACATAAGTTATATAATATTTTCCCCTTAGATTGTGGTAATTTGTGGTTTTCGAATGACTAATGAAAGTTGGTTTACCTACATACTCGCATAAAAAAAAAAAAAAAAACTTTATTTCGTTTACAAATAGGTGCGTGTGGGTCTTTATGTGCGTGAGTAAGTGTGTGTGTGTGTGTGTGTGTAATTTATTTAATTAATGCTTTTTTAATTTATTTAATTAGTACTTCTGTTTCTTCGTATGTGAGCGTATGCAACCATGTCGTCAATTCATTTTTACACTCATTATATGATCTTTCGTATATATTTAATTTATTATTTATTTTATAATAATAATAAGTATAGTATTTATAAAGTAATGGCAGAAGATAAAGTCAGCGCAATTCTAATATCGGGCTCAGGATGGGAACCTGTGTCTATATGGCACGACGTCGTGGGGAATGCTTAGTAGCGGCCGGGCAGTCCCCCTTACGAGGAGTAGTCTGGCCTTCGCCGGGGCCAGCTTATCGCTGAGGTGATCATGTCTGTTGCCTGCAGATCCGGGACCCTCAAAAAGCGGCTGAAGGCGCTCGCAGTGGTTTTAGTTAGTGTGGGCACTCCTAGGTGCGACTCACACATTGGGTCAGGATCTACCCGAAGGTCCTGGCTGCATCCATAAGGATTTCCCTGCAATAAAAAAAAACGCAATACTAATATACCGTACCCAAAACAGACAGAAGTAGGAGATAGAAGATACAAATAGAGGTAATTTAAAACGGCCACTAGCGGTACATAGTAAAGATGGAAGGTAATATTTTAGCAAAGTATATAGTCAGCGGCCAGTAAAAATTTTTTTTTGTTAGTGCGATTAGCTGGCTTAGAATCCCTCGCTCTATAGCTGACTGTTTCGATTGAGCTTGAAACCCAACAGGTCAAAAAGTCTAGCCCATTCGAAAAAAAAATCTATAGCTGACATTTTTTTATTTAATTAATATAAGGTTAGTTTTAAAGGGAGGAAAAGACAGTTTTTTTCTTGGGAGGCTACTAGCCACACACTCCCCACCATATTACAAGTTATCGCCTAAGTCCTTTTTCCTTGTCCCACTTGCCGGGTATCCGGTAGCGAAATGTAAGCAAATTACGCCGATATGTGTGAAAGCTGCCATACACATCCATACACTTCGCTACCGGATACCCGGCTCCGGCTACCCGGCAACCGGCACGTGTGAAAAGGGACTAAGAGGAAATGACTGACGGACTTTATATCCTGACCCGCGTACTAGATATGTTGACAGAAACATCATATAGGTAATAAAAAAGACGGTTTTTTATGTTAGTTGTATAGGCAAACTGGCAAACGTACCACCTGATGGTAAGTGGTCGACGTCGCCCATGAACATAAACTAGTTTACCTGGAACGAGCCCAGGCAACTCATTTATGTGTTGCCTATCCTGATACATAAGATGTTAAGTCTCGGTGCCAGTTATTACACTGCCTGTCTTGCCCTTCTCTCCGAAACACAGCAAAGCTGTTTCACGGGAGAAACAAGCAAGAGAGCGCGGCACAGCGCTTCCCTCCCACCGGTATATTCGCACGTTGTATATTATCAACAAACAATGACAGGAGATTGAAAAAGAAGAGAACATACTGCGTCAACGCAAATATTATGTAAGAAATTTACGAAGTGTAGATTAAATATCGAGTAAGAGAATTACAGAGAGAGAAACAGAGTGCGAACTTAAATATAAATTAAGAGATTTACAGGAAGAGACAGAAGAAGCAGATAGTACCTTTTTTCTTTTGTATCAGGAAATGCTTTTAGGCATCCCGCGGGTGAGGGAGGACTCCCCACTCCCCAGGCGGGTATGTGGGACTCGCTGCGCCTGAAAGTTAGTAAGTTGGACGCAGCTCTACACCGCTGAATCCCGGCGAGTGCCACCAATGCCGCCTGTGGTTAGGTGCCCCGGATCTGTAGAACAATAGGGTACCTCGATGGTTAGTCAGTCCCCAAGGGACCAACGTCACCTCCACAGAGAGGTTGTTCTACACCACAGAACAACCCCTCCCAACATCGGTCAGTCGGACAGTCGGACAGTCCAATGGACAGTCCCCTCTTCTTATAAGAAGGGTACAAAGCAGCTCCCTCGGTTCAATTGGCTTCGCCCAAGGTGCTGTGATTACCTTAGGCTACTGAGCCCCACCGCCACGACAAGGCTACTAACATGGTGGGGAAACAAATAGTAGTGAATTCAGACTGCATTTCGTTAAAATTGTATCTATCCGAGGCGGTGCTCGTAAATAAACTCAAACCCACACATTAATCATCTTCGCAGTTAAAATGTTTTCATGACGATTAATCACAGCAACGCTTCAAATTTTTTTTTCAAACCGTATATAATTAATTAATTAATAAACTTTTCCTTTAAGGTATTCTTATAGTATTAAAGTTTTGTATACAAGGGTTATTGGCCATCTTAGCCTTCATTTAAAGAGGCTTATGTCGAATGAAACGGAGGGTTGATGATTAAATCAAGTCAAACACAACCCCACCATGGTTCAGGCCTTGTCGTGGCGGTGGAGCTCAGTAGCCTAGGGTGAGCCCAGCACCTTGGACGTAGCGAATTGAACCGAGGGGGCTCTTTGTACCACTCTTATAAGAAGAGGGGACATAAGAACGGGAACCTCACACCATTGTACTGTCTCGACGCTGGGAGGGGTTGTTCTGTGGTGCGGGACAACCCCTCTGTGGAGGTGGCGTCGGTCCTCTAAAGGACTGACTAGCCGTCGAGGTGCCTTGTTTGCTCAACAGATCCGGGGCACTTCACTAAAGGTGGCATTGGTGGCACTCGCCGGGTTTTAGTGGGTAGAGCTGCGTCCACTTACCAGCTTTCAGGCGCAGCGAGTCCCACATACCCGCGTGGGGAGACCCACTCCCCCGCGGGATGCCTTAGAGCATTTCCCGGCGTTAGTGAAAAAAAAAAATGAAAAAAAGGCAAAACACAACAAATATATTTTAATTTCGTTTTTGTACCCCTGTCTCAACTGAACAACACTTTGTATGTTTTTTCAAAAGATAACCCAATAACTTTCTATTTCACAAGGTTTTGTGTCTTAGAGACGGATGAAAAGTGAATGGAACTCATAAAAGGAAATTATTTTACATACTAAAAGGCAATAAAATAAATACAGCAATTTAGGAATCCTTTATATGGGACGTCTACGTGTTTTATTATATTGACAGCAAGGCAATAAACAGTTAGTGCCCCGAGCGTGTCCCTGGAAATATTTGGAAGAACCCCGCCACACCCCGCAGCACCTCGCAAACCCCCGCATCTCCCAATCCTTCACAACCCCACAGCACCTTACAGAGCTTTAGAGAGACCCCTTAGTCTAAAAAAATATTTAATCCATAAATTTTGGGAGATCTCCATTTTACTTAGAAAAGCAATGTTAAATTTAAAAAGAAAATTATTTTTGCAAATACCTACTGCTTGGAATGTGGAAAGATAAAAAAGCTAAAATTAATTTGTATTTAAGTGGATCGCTTTGCAGAATGTACGTTTCATAAACATCCGAGCCCCTATTCGTCCATTGCTGAACATAGGTCTCCCTCTATGAACGCCAAGACAACCGATCCCTTGCCACTCGCATCCAACACGGAATTTACATTTATATAAATTTCTAATTATATTTATTAACAACCTCTTTCAGGTCAAAACAACACTTACATAACACTAATTCGTCAATTCACGGATTCTCAAGGGAAAGTCAAAGCCAGAGTGCTTTCTCACAATTTATTCCATCTTATGGAATAGATTTATTGGAAAATGAGAGGTATGTCCTCCGAGAAGTTCGCATCGTAGACTCGCCAATAACCCCTATCGGAATACCTCTTATTATTCACAGCCACACGCCTACACGTCTATCAGCGATACTAATCTGAACTTCATTTGCCTTTCATAAGATTGAAAATACCAACACTTGAATTTGATTTATTGGTTTTCTTATTTTTCACAAAGATTTTTTTTTATCTTGTGCCAGAATGTTTTGTAAATGATCAGCTCGTTACCCGCCAATTCTATACATATAATAATATACTTACGATTGCAGTATAAAATCGTTCTTTATTCGCATCGCATCAAACATTTTAGTAGCATTAATTATTGATATGGGCATTCACCGAAACCCGTCACCGACGCCGACTTTAAATTTCAAGTTGTATCTAACGAGCTTTTTTTCATAGTTTGGTTTTGATTTCTTAGTATGTTTGTTTTTACTTTCGAATCAAATCAAAAACTATTTATTCAAAATAGTACCAGCAGAGTATCTTTTTGAACGTCCTTTTTTACCGATTACCGGCTGCATGGGTACCACCATCTTGTTTGTTTCTCCCGTGAAACAGCTTTGCTGTGTTTTGGAGAGAAGGGCAAGACAGGCAGTGTAATTACTGGCACCGAGACTTGACATCTTATGTCTCAGGATAGGCAACACATAAATGAGTTGCCTGGGCACGTTCCAGGTAAACTGGTTTGTGTTCATGGGTGACGTCGACCACTTAACATCAGGTGGCACATTTGCCAGTTTGCCTATCCAACTAACATAAAAAAACGTTAATTGATTCTACCACCGGTTCCAAGGCAAGCCCACTGAGAAGAACCGGCGAAACAAACTCAGTGGAACTAATCTTTTCAAATATTTTATAAATATTTATAGATTTTATATGTTGTTATCCTGAAATGCCTGGGAGAAATGCCCTATTCCCAATGTGTGGTATCTTTCATAAAATCTTTTACTTTATAATATCTTTTACCACACAAACGCGCTTTAATAACTTTTTAGAATTTTTTTATTGGGATATTTTAAACATTTTTTGGGATCCTATTGTAAAAGTGACCCTTTAAAAGAATTGCTTACTTTTGTGATTCTAATCACTGGTACATCTAGCCTGTGCCTATTCCGTATGTCCCTACTATGGATGTCACTTTTTTTAGAGAAATCACTTAAGTTTTTCTTTTAGTAACAATAAACTTTTAGTAAAATTTAGTAACGAAATTTAGAGTGTAGTCCTGTCCTCTTGAGTACAAATTTGGTCTCTGGTTACCAAAACTGTAGCAGACTTTAAAAAAAATGCCTTGATCCTCACCTAATTAGGTGTACCAGGCAGAAGGTTATTAAAGATAAAAACTATAAAATAGTCTACATAAAATCTCATTTTACATCATGACAAAATTATTTAGAAACCAAGGAGGAAAAGAAAAAGTAGTATTCACAATTACCCACTACTTTTCCAGTTTGTAGCAAAAATATTAATTTAATAATTCCAGCGAAAGCTGTTGAAGTGCTTTAAGCACCGAGTCATATTTTAATTTCATTTAAAATAGACATGACGTTTAAAGTCTAGACTCCGTTTTAAAATGAATGTTGTTTAAAAATTTAAATGTCGTTTCAACAGTTTAAAAGTGAAGTTTTGAAAAGAAAAGTTCCACAATTGTCGGGTGCTTCCATATTCAACTTGACATCCATGAAAATTTATGTGAAAAACTTTGGTTTCTTTGGCTTATCGTTAGTCTTTAACGTTCTAGAATTTCATACGTGACATGTGACTGACCTTATTTTATTTATTCTGCTTTTGATGTTAAAAGACTAAACCCCTACAAGTTTCTATAGAAATGCAGATGGGACCACCATCCTGCTTGTTTAATTCGTAGAGAAGGGAAAAACGACATCTTATGTTTTTTTTTAATGTCATAGTGAGGCAACCGAGCAATCGGAGCCTTATGGTGACTATACCAGCGCCCATAGACATCCATACAACCAAAAGTTATGCAGATGTATCAGAATAAGCAACACATGAATGAGTTGCCTGAGCTAGATCCAGGTAAACTAGTTTATGTTCATGGGCGACGTCGACCACTTACCATCAGGTGGCACGTCTGCCATTTTGCCTATCCAACTAACTTAAAACTTCCCACTTAAGGATGCGCTTGTGCATTTTCCTGCTTATTTTTTCCATTAAACAATGAGAAAGAGCAGGACAGGTATTGTAATAACATCTCAGGCAACCCGTGATTTTTTTTTTTTTTTTTAATAATATTTTATGGCCTGGTTAGGCAACCCGTGAATGGTGGCTCTGGTGGCTCGTATCCCAGTCTATCTATCTCACTCAGATAAAAACACATGTACAATATGTACACATGTGCATATGTATATTAATATATGTACATATATTGCTGTAATATGTTTTATATGCATTTTGTATGTAATAAATTATGTAGGTATATTTATTTAAGAAGATCTGCGAATTACAATATATCCATATGTTTTGCTGAATTGTTCCTCATTTGTGGCTAGGAAGCTCCTACAAGGAACTAATGCTAAAATTATCTTCGACTAACATTCCGAAGTAATCACTAGACCAACATTGATTATCCTTTAATAAACATATCCAGAGTTCTGATATTAAATCTTCCCTTTTCATTGGTTCTCGTTATCTCATCTTAGACTAATGACAAGTCTTACTCCTTACCATTAATTAATGTTACATCCCACCTTTCACCCCTTTTTTAATTATAACAATATTTATGGACGCTTTCACACCACGTCAATCTGGTCCAGTGGTAAGTTCTCGAAGAACTTGTGTTACGGGTACCAGACAACGGAAATATATTTAATACTTTTATACTATAAATATATTTAAGATTTTTATTAGATAATACACATATTTAATACACATCCATGACCCAGGAACACAGAAAACTTTTTGTTCTCTGTTGGGATTCAAACCCACTACCTCCGGCTCTATCTCCTCATCTATAATTAAAAAAAAACTATTACCAGGAAAAAGGTAACGCAACAAAAACCTACATTAGTCTGTTTGTATTATATTACACAGTTAAGATAAGTTCTTGGAAGGCGGCTATTCCGAGACTGCTCTAAGTCCAAAGATATCTTGACGGACTGTTTTAGTTCTAGCTGTTTCCCGCAGCTGTGTTCAGGATTACTTAGGCTTACGGACATATTGGAGCTGATGATGATGATTATTGTAGTATATGTCATTCAGTCAACAGCATTATACCGGTGAAGGATTTTTTTAAGAATGAGTTTCGAAGATTACTGCATACAACCAAACTTACAAACGTTAAATCTTTATTATATCAGCATACATGGATGAAGACTGAACGTTGTCGGTTGAAGGCAATAAAATTGATGTGGGATAAAAGTATTTAAGGCCACTTATTGGAAGATGAAGTGTTAGTTGGCCATTAACCAGGTGGGAAGACGATCTCCGCGGTGGCCGGTCCGTTTTGGATGCGAGTGGCAAGAGATCGGCCGTCTTGACGTTCATTGAGGGAGGCTTATGTTCAGCTATGGATGGATGGGGGCCGATGATGATGATGAAGATGAAAAGTAGTTTATTCTAACTAGATGACAGCTTTCTTTGTTGGGATATATTCAATGTCCTTGTTTTATTATCAAAATTTGATAAGCTGTTTAGGCATGAAATCGTCTCAAACAAATATAAATGTAGACACAGCCTAGACTGGAAAAATAGAGGCTCAACTTACAATTGAAAAGATTAGTTTCAATGAGTTTGTTTCGCCGGTTCTTCTCAGTGGGCTTGCCTTGGAACCGGTGGTAGATTCAATTGACGTTCAAAAAGATACTTTATTGGTACTATTTTGAATAAAAAAATTGATTTTGATTTGGAACACACTTGGATTTTACACAGGATGCAAAAGTTGTCTAAATGGTCGATTCGCATTGCAGTTTTATAACCGAACAGTTCGGGTATAATTCTCCCACGTCGATACAGTCATTACGAACACATGTTCGATGACCTATTAACCGTCATTACTCTCAACGTTGACTCATGATGGGCTACCACGTGTTTTATTCCGATGTTTGATGCAGTTTTAAGTTGAAAGTGATCATACGTTTAGAGAAGCGCTAGTCCGAATATGTGCTTCGTTTTAGTGTTGCTTTGCAAGATGTCGGTACCTATTAATTGTATTGCTGGTCTTTTCCTCTTTCTAAAAGCTGGTTTTCAGAACTAACACACACAAAAAGATGCTCTACATAAAATAAGTACTTAGGTAATTTTAGTCACAAACTAGTGGTAAGAATTTTATCAGAATGTAATACAAAAGCATACAATACAATACATTTGACGACCTCTGTGGCTTAAGGGTTAGCGCGTTGGTGCTCAAGCCGGAGGTAGCGGGTTCGATTCCCCCCAGGTAACAAAAAAGTTGTCTGTGTTCCTGGGTCATGGATGTGTATTAAATATGTGTATTATATAATAAAAATCTCAAATATATGTATTGTATAAAAATATTAAATATATTTCCGTTGTCTGGTACCCGTAACACAAGTTCTTCGGAAACTTACCACGGGACCGGATTGACGTGGTGTAAAAGCATCCATAGATATTATTATTATTATTACAATATAGTACAGTATGAAACCAAAGATGACGGTAAGTTCGCTTGGCATAAATGGAATATGATGATAGAATGTGTCTTTCAAAGCGAGTAACGACCCGCCCGCCGCCGTCGTCAAATTTCGGACAGTGACAAAAAACGGTTGTTAGTCGTAACCTTTAACGTGTTTTATTAATAAATAACCCCTTTGCTATGCGTGTCTAACGTAATTACGAGCGACCATGTTCCGGGAACGTCTAGTCTGGAGTACAGAAGGTCATATGTGGACGAAAAAATGGTTGTTTTATTGTTTTTAGTTTTTATTATATACATTGCTACGCCCTGTTATTGATTTTTTATTAATTATGACTAAAACTTAAGCTTGAAATAGTTTAAGGCTTATATTTTAAGTGGTTTCAGGTCTAAAAAGTAAGCTTAAGTGATAAAAAAATATAGTGATTAAAATATTTAGGATTACCAACGTACAAGATCGTGACTGCATTTTTTTAAGAGTTGTAATGGCATGCAAATTCATATTACTTCGAATACCGCCAAGGGTAGAATTTTATGAGAAAAGATTTATACCATAGACTTAGAATATACTGTTATATTATATGTTTATGATTTATACAATACAAACTCTAGTTTCGAAGAATTTTGTTATTTTTATATGTAATTAATATTCCTATTTGACACCCGTAACACTAGTTACAACTAAATATTTCTTATGTATCTACCTATCATTATAATTTACTTCAACTAGCACTAAACAGGATCACAGCTAAAACAGGACCAAAATTCAAAACGTCGGTTATGACGCAGCTGTATGAATATGTACTGGTCCATATTTGTATCAAAGCTTATCTCATCAGCTGCGCATATCTGTATGTATCATCACCGCTGTTTGTCTTACATGTAGTTCCTAGTTGAAACTAAGCTTAGATTTCATTGTAATAGTTCTCGATACATGCCATAACTACTTAAATCTACTTGGATATACAGACATATGTCCCGCGTTTTTACCCGTGTACTTCCCCTAGGGAATAGATACGAACATATAATATGTTGTTCGCTGATATGTAGCTTTCCATTAGTGCTCCACCGAGGTTCAAGCCTTGTCGTGGCGGTGGAGCTCAGTAGCTCAAGGTGAACTTAGCACCTTGGGCGAAGGAAATTGAACCGAGAGAGCTACTCTATATACCCCTCTTCTTATAAGAGCCTTCGAGATACCCTGTTCTCTCAATAGATCCGGGGGGTTGAGCTGCGTCCACCTTACCATCTTTCGAGCGCAGCGAATCCCTCTTACCCGCCTGGGGAGTCCTCCCCTCCCCAGCGGAATGCCTCAGAGCATTTCCCGGCGTAAAATAAGAATATAAAAGCTTTCTATTGGTAAAATAATTTTTAAAATCAGTTTAGTGATTTAGGTGTGGAAACGTAACAAAAAAATACACCTATATTCGCATTTATATTATAAGTTATGTTAAGAGTTAGGAGACACATTACTGATCCACCAAAACAATTAGACTCATGACAGCGACCGCCCGAACCCCGCCTTCGCCCCGCACATCCCCGTGCTAGGGGAAGCGCGGAACGAAGCCGAGATTTGGGCGGTCGATGTCATGCGTCTAATTGTTTCGGTGGAGTAGTAATGTATGTCCTAACCCCATATACTGCAGCCGCGGGTATCGAATACCGCTAAAAGGCATACATTAATTATTTATATGATGCATATACAGGATGCAATTGAAATGTAGATCTCTATTTCAGAATCATTATCGTGTTTAGGAAATGTTTAGGTCTATAAAATCTAACCGTAGTTTTCTCAAGCTTACCGCAAGATAAGGTTAACGTTGTGTGATTATTAATTGTTATTTAATTTATTTATATCGATAAAAGGCATGGCCCTTAAAAAAATTCTACAATATCATCATTATCTGCCTCTGTCCGGTCCTACAACTGGATGTAGGACAGCTATACAAATTAACAATTTGACGAGCCGATTCCATAAATAAATTACAACAAATAAATATCTAAAAAATCTAAAAAAACGTTAATTAAAATATATTGACCCGTCACATGACCATTCGTAATCTCACTTCGCGGTCAGTTGAATCTCAATGGTGTTTAAATTGGGAATTTGTAAATTTTAAAACCCTCAATACCGTGTCGTCGCGTCGGCCGTCCGCTGTCAAACCCGTGTCTCGATGTGCGATAAGAGCAAAGATAGGGCGCTCTGTTTAGTGTACAGTATGTTTAGTGTACAGTGTGTTTAGTGTACAGTGTGTATGAACACAAGAAGGTCGTAGTCCTGAACTTGGAGACGATAATGCATGACTTTGGATTTATATTGAAGCACAAGGAAATATTATAACGTTCGTTGGTGGTGAATTTACTCATGTGGATTTAAACTATGGGTAACAAGGAAATCAATATCAATGTACACACGCAGTAATTTAGTGCTCTGCCGCACGCACGTATACCTTGACACCTCTATTTCCCTTATATTTTTCGTGAAACACCTTTACTGTGTTAAATAAGTACAAGCCAGCAGTTATTATACACTAGCACTATGCCTGTAGCTTCGCCCGCGTTAACTTACTCAGCTTAACTACTGTTAGTCACAGCGTGATGTTATATAGCCTATAGCCTTCCTCGATAATGGGCTATCTAACACTGAAAGAAAATTCCTGAGATTAGCGCGTTCAAACAAATATGTAAACTCTTCAGCTTTATATTATTATAGAAATATAGATTAAGTATGTCGAGTACTGGCATCGAGACGCATAAGTGAGTTTCCTTTCTTTTTTCTTTGCGCCGGAAAATGCTTATTAGGCATCCCGCGGGGGCACTCCCAAGGCAGGTATGTGGGATTCGCTACGCCTGAAAGATACTAGTGTAGACGCAGCTCTACCCACTAAAACCCGGCGAGTGCCACCAATGCCGCATTTGGTGAGGTGCCCGGGATCTGTTGAGCAACAGGTGCCCTGTTGCTCAACAGATCCCTAGTCAGATCGCTAGTCAGTCCCGCAAGGGACCGACGCCACCTCCACAGAGGGGTAGTCCCGCACCACAGAACAACCCCACCCAACTTCGGGACAGTGCAATGGGGTGAGGTTCCCATCCTCGCCCCTTGTCCCCCTGCTCTTTTATCCTCTCTTCTAATAAGATGGGTATAAAGAGCAACTCCCTCGGTTCAATTAGATTTGCCCAAGGTTCTGGGTTCACCTTAGGTTATTGAGCCCGACCGCCACGACAATGTTTGAACCATGGTGGTATAATTGAGTTTCCTGGGCTGGTCTCTCATTGATCCGTATTATTGGGCGTCGCTGACCACTTACAATCGGGAGATTGGTCTACCAGATAAAAGTTAATAAAGAATAATACTTATAACGGCACAATCCCGTCCACTTGACACGCCTCTAAATATCCCTAAAGTTTTTTGACACGCAGGTCTTCATCATCATCATCATCAGCCTCTATCCGTCCACTGCTGAACATAGGCCTTCCTCAATGAACGCCAAGACGGCCGATCCCTTGCCAGGTCTTACATTGTTACAATTATTGTATAACCCCAAAACATATGAGTGTAGATGTGATATGACCAATCTATGACCACTAGATGTAGCGCCACATGTCATCAAAGCCTGAATACAAAATGGAGGCCTAATTAGCTTGTTGATAGGCATGCTCCTAAACTGTATTCGTCATCATCAGCCTCTATCCGTCCACTGCTGAACATAGGCCTCCCTCAAAGAACGCCAAGACGCCATTTTTTGTCTTGGCGTTCAAACTGTATTACACTGCACTAATATACGAGGGAGGGATATCCGAGCGGGCTTATCTGAACGCTGATATTCTTTGTTGAATGTAATCTTAATATACGTATAGATACTTTTAGACTGTTTAAAAAGGTCAAGGGTCTCTGGGATATATATTTATGGGTATTGAATTTATTTAAATAAGCCAAATTATAATAATATGAAAAAACAAATGCTAGTTTAGTATTTAGAACGCTCCGTATCTTCGCCTTACATTCTGAAAAAAAAATATTTTACTGACCCGTGTGGCTTTATAATTTATTTATAATATAGATTCATAAATTAATGATATTCTAAATACTAAAAATGTCCTAATTTTGCCTTTTATCTAAATATATTAGTACATTATCAATTAATTATTTTGACTGCATATTTGCTACTTATAAAGATAGTTCTGTGGCCTTTGGCTTGCTTTCAGTGGTCATAAAAACATGCTATAAACTTACAAAGATACACAAAAATTGCCTCCAAACACATCTCGCCCACATTCACTTATTAGTCATTATTGTCGTAAAAACTTTCTAGAAAACTTACAAACCCCTAAATTGGGTTTGTAATGATTCGAGACAATTTTATGGCTCATAAAACTCAGTTTACCAAACTTGTGCATTATTTTATATTATTGTACCCACGGTGGGTTTATTTAAAGGTTTTATAGCTTGACACAACTTCGTTCTTTGTTAAATAACCCATAGAAAATAAAAAAACATAGAAAATGTACATCTACACATCAGGTATTATATAAAATTGCAGCGTTGTAATATTTAAATAAACGCTTTTTATTAAATGCATAATATGGGGATGTATGATGTATAATATGGGTAGGTACCTACACGATACATAATATATCAAAATAACTTTTTTACAATTTTTGTGTGTCTGATTATTCCGGCTTATCTCTGAAACGGCTGGGCCGATTTTGATGGGACTTTCACTGGCAGATATCTGATGTTATAAGGAGTAACTTAGGATATAAAAATATGGCTGTAAATGAAAGTTAAAGCGGGCGAATAAGAAGTATATAATAAAGCTTTAAGCTTTTGTTAATCCCCAGAAATGACAGGTGATTTTTTTTTTACAATTGGTAATTTAATCATTCAGAAAGTTAGTTTGACATTTATTCTTGAGATTTTTTTATTTTGATTTCGATTTCGTCCACCACGGGGATCGGACAGTAAAAATAAAAACTAACGAAGATGCGGCTTATAAGGTTTTAAGAATAACACGCACCAGACACCAAGGACGCCTGCAAATCACGACTAGTCAAGGGTTTATTTATTTTTGGGATTAAAAACTTGCAAAACAAATAAAAAGCATATAATTAATTATATATTTAGAACAATCTTAGTTGTATAAAAATGGCAAAATAGATTCTGCTTCTTCAATGTAGCATGTATAATATTTATTATCTTGACAAAAAATCCTATTAAAAGCCACTTTCTTTCGGTTTTTCGAACAAAGTGTCGACAAATCACCTAAACCAAAAATAATCTTTATCGTCACGATACTTAGTGAAATGGGCCATTTCCCTTGTATCTGGCGCATCGTAACGAAAGTACTTCGAGCTAATGAGATTTATCCATTAATTAAAGGACAAATAGGAACCATCACGCGAGCAACACTGATACCAGCACTTAATGACCTGATGTAAAGAACTTAAATAAATCGTAAATACTACTTGAACTCGGCAAGATCACGCAATGCCATTTAAAGCTGTGTTATATAATAAATATATATATATATATATATATATATATATATATATATATATATATATATATATATATATATATATATATATTATTGAAAATGACTACATACATACATATATAGAAAGAAAAGAAAAAAAATTAGTTTTTTTTTCGTTTAATCATAACACTAAAAAGTTTTTTTCTCACCGACGACGTCATTTATTAATCTTATTTTATTTATACGTTAACTATATTTTATTGTAGTATAAATAATAACAATTCAACTAACGGACTACTGGTAATTTAAAAGCCGCTTTAGGGTCCCGTAGCACCAGTTCAGTTCAAATTGGATATTTCGTTTTTCAGTAAAAGGGCATAAGATCAAGCTTCTAATGTGAAATTATATATACCTATACGTAATCGATATTTTCTTTATCTTTATATTATATACAAATCTTCTGTACGTGTGTATGTCACTGAACTCCTCCTAGACGGCTGGAGCGATCTTGATGATTTTTTGTGTGTTGAATACACGTGTGAACACACAGTGGATTGGAGAATGGTTTAGATTCACAAATAAAAAATGTACAGGACGTCTGTCGGTGCATTTTTAAAGTCAGTTAAATATACAAATTATCCTTTGATGCCATTGAACTCACGTTCTATGTATGGCTTACCTGCTGTCTTACTGGTGGTACATCGAAACTTCATTTTTAAAATCAATTGACAAGAAAACTTTATCATCAAATCTATACTCAATACTCATGTTATTAGAAATGAAGTTCTCAGTGAAGTTCTTCAGAAGAAGATGTAAGTACCTACCTCACTGATAAGTCACGGAACCCACAACATACATTTCTCTCGCATTTGTCAAATTTCAACCAACATTCAACAATATAATTGTTAAAATGGTCAAGACACCATTATATACCTATACCATTTTATTGATATTTTATTAACCGTGACAAATCCATTTATAAGTGTATCGATAAATTAAGGAAAGTGGCTAACCATAAACTCTATATTAATTACAACCAATTAATGTTACACTATGAATAAGAGCATCGTTGATTACAGGGAAAAAAATATTAAATAAATTTAATTCATTATTTGAGTCTCACACAGTACAGAGTGGTATTTTGAGACGTCAGGTCAGTAAGGGACCTACCTTAACCGTTATAGTCGCAGGAAAACGCTCCTTTAAGAGATCATCCAAAACTTTTTGAGATAATCTGAACTGCATTCACAGATTTTTGAGAAAATGCTAGCAAAAAAAGGCTTTTTTTATCTTAGTTGGATAGGCAAACTGGCAAACGTACCACCTGATGGTAAGTGGTCGACGTCGCCCATGAACATAAACTAGTATACCTGGAACGACCCCAGGCAACTCATTTATGTGTTGCCTATCCTGTGACATAAGATGTAAAGTCTCGGTGCCAGTAATTACACTGTCTGTCTTGCCCTTCTCTCCGAAACACAGCAAAGCTGTTTCACGGGAGAAACAAGCAAGATGGTGGTACCCATGCAGCCGGGAGCGCGGCACAGCGCTTCCCTCCCACCGGTTAAATAAAATTTATATTTTTATGCCTATCGATCCTACTTCGCATGGGGATAAAAAGCCTCTATGGATCCATTTAAGGTAAGTACTAGAAATGTCACAAATCGCCAAAAACATTTTTCATACAACTTTTTCCATACGTACAAAATGTCGGGAAAAAGTATCCAGGAACATGCACTATTTAGTGTGATTTCGATCTCTATCCTTTTTAGGGTTCAGTTCCTCAAAATGATAAAACGGAATTCTTACAGGATCACTCCATGGTCCGTCGTTTGTCTGTCTGCCTGTCGGTCTGTCAAACCAAAACCTTTCTGATGTGAGAATGTAAAAAATGGGAATTACCTATCGACATCACACAATTTGATAAGAAGTTGAGTCTCACAGCTAGCCAGGCTCGCGCTTGTCAAGTTTTTTACTCTATAATAACCCCCTAGACGAACATACATACAATATATGTATATAAAAAAATTGACTTAAAAATTCATAGAGTTATAGAAATTGGTTTACGTATTGAATTAAATCTAATTAACGTATTTCTAATTATTTAATCATTAATGCAGGTCAGATTTATATTTCTTTTAATTCTAATTAATCAGCTAATTGAATATATTTTTCGTATGTTTTATTGATAGAACTTCATTAATATCCTAATCTATCTACTCATATACAATACTCATAAACTATTCAAATAAGTAGCCTCGTTCTGTAACGTAGCGTGTTTACGAACTCATCGATCAGAGCCATTAAGATCTATGGCAGTTTTAACCCAATTAGACGTATTCGCATTGCTTTATGAGTTCGTTCGACCGATTGACACGGATTATGATTTCCTTCATTAAAACCATTGACCTGACCTCTCCACTTTCAAGGCTATATAACTTTCCAGAAGGCAGGTCCTTCTATAGATCTGTCATAACAAACATAAAAACATAAAAAAAAAAAAAAAAAAAAAAAAAAAAAAAATAGCACACACACACACACACACACAGACACACACACATACACACACACACACACACACACACACACACACACACACACACTATATTATAATATATAATCTTTTGTTTAACTTTAAGTATTTTAAAATTATGTGTTATTAGTTTGCTTAGTTTCCTTTTGTTTTTTTTTATTGTTTATATATATATATATATATATATATAAACATATTTTAATTTATTTTAATTTATCCTTACAGTTATACTTATACTTACATTATAAAGGTCCGAGTGGGGGGTCGGAATACTGTAACACGGGTTGTCCTAGTACAGATTCCGCCTCTCACATTGGTTAAAATCATAATAATTATGTAAACCATTGTGAGTGTGATAAATAAAAAAAAAAAAAAGTTTATAACTACCTAGGAAAATTTAAAGAGAGTTTTAAACCGTTGTAAATGCATATTAGGTTTGAAAGTTCTAAGAGACCACTCTACATTTTCTAGGAACCACTACCATCCTTTTGAAAATCTGAAAAAAAGTTACTTGATTTAAGCTTTTTTTCCGTGCTACATTGAATTTTAGTATGGAATTTGAAAGCTTTGAGCTTTTAAAAGCTATCAAAACTTATTACAGAATAAGCCGACTATTAAATTTGACCGATGCAGTCAGTCATTAATTTAGTTAAATATAGCTTTACTATAATGACAGCTGTCAAACTAATGAAAAGGGTCACTTTGACAGATGTCAGTCTAATCAAGCTAGGAATATTGTCGGTAAACATAATATAGATCCTTCTTAGTTCTGAGTTCTCAATGGGTGGCCCGGGGGCGGTCATAATATCCGAGTCTTTTTAAATATTTTTTTACATTATACATCTAGTTAACGAGGCATTGTGGTTATTTTTTATGTCTCCCAGACGTATACAATATGCCTTCATTCATGCAGACGGAAGCCACAGCTTTATAGGTTAAAGTTCGATTGAAAGGAGCTTAACAAATGTTTATTTAGTTGCAGCTGTTATTACATTATTAACGACATTTCACTCGTAAAAACAAATACATAAAAGTATTATTTGATTAAATTAAGGGCGTAAGGCTCCTAATTCAATTACTTCTTTTATTATATTTGTACTAATTGAAGTTTACATATATAAGAAGTGTGTAAAGCTGTTTGTTGCTTCTTTCTCTTTTCTCAAGCTTTTTATTTTGTGCGTCCCCTCTTAATCATTTATAGTTTTCGCACATTTCATTCGTGTTTTATTTGAACAATGAACAAATGGAAAAACGAATATAACTTCATCATCGTCATCATCATCACCACCACCATCATCATCATCGTCAGCCTCAATCCATCCACTGCTGAACATAGGCCTCCCTCAATGAACGCCAAAACTTACAAGAGCATTATTTAATCCATGATTCATCGGAATCTTATATAATTCTTAACTTGATTCTAACCTAGGACCTCTGAAAGTCGTTACATTTACCTGTGATAGACGTTATTAACAACAGTGTTTTATTTTTCAGAGATCGTACCTCGAAACGTTTGGCTACTTGAAGAAAGGTCACCCAGAAGTGGGGAACTTGCTGATGGGAGATGTCACGCACTCTTATGAAGATGAATTTAGGATTGCCGTGAAAACACTACAGGTACGTGATCTTAACCCGACTACGGCAAAGCTGAAAGGAATATTTATGATTTTAAGTATGTTTCACCGTAGCGCCTTTTTCGAATGGGGCTATGCTAGCGGCCTATTGGCCTTTAAGCTAAATACAGTAGGGTGAGCGGATGGATAACCTAAGAATAATAGCGCCTACACTAGACATCTGATTTGATGAATTAAATATAACTCCACTTATTATTATGGTCCGAGTGACTAGACATTTTATTGGACTTCTAAAAGTAGGAGACATTTTTTTCCGTAGTTGGGTCGCAGTTAGTAAGTTATATAGGCATGGGGCCGGGTCACCAGATGGCAAAGTAAAAGTCACCTATTATATAAATAAATTCACACGGGATTGACCCCTGTTTATGTAATTGTACGATAAGTATACTTTTTTCACGTCGGGAAATGCTCTGAGGCATCCCGCTGGGGAGTGGGTCTCACCAGGCGGGTATGTGGGACTCGCTGCGCCCGAAAGGTGGAAAGGTGGACGCAGCTCTACCCACTAAAACCCGGCGAGTGCCGCCAATGCCGCCTTTGGTGAGGTGCCCCGGATCTGTTAACCTAACAGGGCACCTCGACAGCTAGTCAGTCCCGCAAGGGACCGACACCATTTCCACATAGGGGTTATCCCGCACTACAGAACAACCCCTTCCAACGTCGGGAGTGTACAATGGGGTGAGGTTCTCATCTTTGCCCCTTGTCCACTCCTCTTATAAGAGGGGTACAAAGGGCAACTCCCTCGGCTCAATTTGCTTCGCCCAAGGTGCTGGGTTCACCTTAGGCTACTGAGCCCCACCGCCGCGACAAGGCTTGAACCATGGTGGAGATGTACTTGATCTATACTAGCATAAAAAAAACACCGTGTTTGTCCTCCGTAAATCAATTATTTTTTTTTTATGTTTATATGAGCCGTCACGAGATAAGTTTAACGGTTTTAGTTTTAAAGAACAGCTAATATGGTATAATTTCGCTTAACTAGATTTGGATTCAACGTATTTTTTAAATATTTACAGGAGTTCGGTGGTATCCCAGTTACAGGAGTAGTAGACCACCAAACGAAGAAGCTGTTGAAGCAGAAGAGATGCGGAAGACCGGATCGGGAGGATGATGAGAACGGCAGCAGGCGAAAGAGGTTCGCAGTGCAGGGGGTGAAGTGGAAGCATACCAACATCACGTGGAGGTAAGATTTGAAATATACATCAATCTTATGGACTGACCTTTATTGGAAGTGTATGACGCCCTAAAATTTTTAGAAAAAAAAGTACTAAACTCATTTTGTTATTCTCCTTTTAAAGTTTTTAGACCTTCGTGGAATGCACAAACATAAAATTCTCTTTTAGATATTTTTTTTTCACGAGACACTTACGCGAGTGAAACTGCATAGCTTTCAATCGTTAATAATTCTTTATTATAATTGAATATAATATCAATTGTATAATAAAGTATTTAATTAAAAAAATTTGTAAGCAGCGCCATCTACTTTGTAATGACAAGATTACAAAATGTTAAATATGTATTCAGCGCCATCTATTATTATATCCTTAACATAGTATGAAAGCTCTTGTTCTAATTTAAGTGTTAGAGCTTTATCGAAATACTAGATGTCGCAATCAGTACTTCCTTCTATTATACTTACCTAAGTTATTATTAATAACTTTACAGTTATTAATAATAAGTTATTAACATTACATTATAAAATAATAATAATACTTTAATTAAATTTATTCAATATCATTGACCTTATAATAAAAGAAAAAAAATGCAATTAAAATCCTCTTGTTAAAGAAAAATGCATGGTATTTATTATATAAAATAAAGTAGTGACCATTAAACATAAATTAATTTATAATTCACTATCACAAAATATAATCCTTCGCGTGCCATTCTTGCAGAACAAAAATGCTTTATGGCGGCATAAAATTGATGACAAATAATAGTAAAATCACGGGGATCGTAAACGTTACGAGGCTCTTCGGCCGCCTTAATTAAAAGAATATGTCTGCTGCGAGTGTAGTTGCCTATTTCAGGCTTCGAATAAACAATAAAAGCTTTCTATCGTGTGTACACTGAGTATGAGGAATATTGTTCTATTTTATATATAACGCGATCATATTGCGCATCACTTAGGTATAATTGTTTGCAATGGACAGAGCTTTCATGATATCAAACATGACCTCCCTCACGGAATCTGAGTTGGAGTTTGTCTGGCCACTACTTCCAAATCTTTATTCCATTTAGTAAAAAAAAGGTCCCAAACGCGGTCTCCACTTATAAAACCATCGGCTATGATCCAATGAAAGAAAGAGAGACAATAAAATCACTGACTTGAACTTTACACGTGTCACTATGTTACACGAGCGCAGTAATTAGGTTTAAGCGGATAAGCAAATTTATCACGCCATTGAACACTTATATTAGTTATATTAATATATTGTTATTAAGATCAAAATAGATCGTGCCGGATATGACAATTTCCTTATAATATATTTATACTAGCTGCTGCCCGCCCAGACTTCGTTCTGTCAAAATTAAAAAAAAAATCCCACCGGAAACTTACAAACCGCATGAAACGCGACAGCACAACTGTCACTTGACGCCTGTGTTATGTGAGCGAGAGGTACCGGCCGTGCCGGCCCAGTTCGGCTGCAATGCAGAATGGCAGTACTTTTTTTACTTTTTTTAAATTCACTCCATAATAATGCACACGATGAATACAGATCGTATCCTTAGCCATATTACGTGTAGCACGGATTTTCTAAACGAATCAGTTTTTTGGACCATAGTTTACTTTACCCAAAAATATTTAGTTTCCTATCAAACAGTTTAATGGTCAGACCCTTGCGATCGTGTTCACGTTTACAATGCTATTACTGACATGCAATCTAGAGAACGAGTGAAAGACAATAACCAACTCAAGTATGAGAGAAAATTCGAAAACACTTAGTAGTCCACAGATCAGAATCACACGGGGACTACTCCGTTCGAGTCTTGAAGCACACAGTAAATTCTAATGATGAAAACTAAATTCTGATGTATGTTAGTTTTTATTATTTTTTTTTATTTGAGGAAAATATATCGAGATTCAGAGATAGTTTATAAGTATTTAGGAAATACCTTAAAATTATAAAAAAGTGTGTGTGTGCACGCGTTAGAACTTATACAGCTATCTAACTAAGAAAAATAGATTACAATTTCATTACACTGTAACCTTTTTGCTTATTGTGTAGTTAAAAACTATATCTTCTTCTGGCGTATACTGTCATTATGTGAAAATTGTTCTATACATATAAAAGCTAACTTCATGGTGTCGGGTTTTTTCGTAACGGTGCTTGCGCGCATCGTAAAAAAATACTCTCATCATTTTTCCCTAACGCGCCAAAAGTAGTATAACTTAAAAAAGTTACCGGCACGGACGCCCGGCAAATGGAAAATATTTATATTATTATTTGAATTTATAATTAATAAAAACATCACGCGACATGACGACTTCATGCAATTTACCGTCACGGCATTCAGGTTTACTGCCAAGGATATAATATCCTATTCACATCGAAAATTAAAAGCTTTTGCAACGGGCAAAAACATGTGCAGTGTATAGCACTCAATGTTGAAACAACAGTTGCTAATTTGAAAAGTTCACAATCACCTGAACCGATCGCGGCCTCAGCACAATTTCCTGTCGAATTAATGGTCTGTCAATATTGTAGTCTTCCATTACAGCTTGTTGTGAGAACTGGCAATAAACCGGGCAGCGCCATCTCGCGGTGGGTTTATGTGATACCGGCGCCGGTGGACTCGAACAAAACTCGCTTCGGATAATTAGCTCTCATTGAGATCGTTACGTGTAAATGCATTATTATACATTGTTATAGTGGTGTAAATAAGATAGTGTGTTAAAAAAATGTATTAGAAGACATCCTAGAGTTAGATATTTTTAAAATGTAAAATGTTAATGACCATGATTATTTTAAAGGCCATAAAAATGATCTAGTGTACAACTATCTTTATATTATGGTAATTTTATTACCATAATATATAGCATATAATAACATATTCCCATCTATCTATCTATCAACTACTTTTCAATTACTTGTCTATCTCATGTTAAATAATTAAAACAAACAATAAATCATAAACAAAACAATAATTACGTGAACAATGGTCTATAACAAATACAATACAAAATGCAAACAAGCCTCATGTTGGAGACAGGGCCAATAGTTACAGGAACAGAATGTGTGTGACAGGCTGCCTGCCCCGCGTCCCCCACGCCCCCGCGCCCCCCGTGGTCCTGTCGTCTCCACTCGACACTAAAATAATAAAATGTGTTTGAATACGCTTGTATCACATTGTGTTACACGTTTCGATAAATCTCGTTGTTTTGACACGCGCTTTTTTAGCCCTAAAAATGGATTTAATAAGAATAATGTACCTAAGTGGCCGGACAGTTTATGCCCACTCAACACTAGATGGTAATTCAACTTCAAAATTAAAGAGTTTTAATATTTTAATTTATATCCCTACAATTTTCCTCAAGTTATTCTTCATCGGTGAGCAGGCAATAATGACAAGAAATTTTGAAAAACCCACTTTTAAGTACTACATAGTTCATAATAATGGGTGATGTAATGGAAACCCGCCGCGGACTAAACATTAATGAAAACTATTTTTCATTATATATTCCATTCTTTTGTCCTACAGCTCTCACTGCAGAAATCAGCAACCCCCTAGAAAAGACCTCTCAATTTAAATCCTGCACCAATTAGACCAATGTCATAATCGATAAGACACAAAGATATCCTGCCATGTCCGACCCTGCACATGATACCTGTCAGCGTTCCTAACAAACATCTACAATAAATATCGTTTATATAACACAACATATTTGGAACATAAAATGGCCACCTCTTTAGTTCAATATGTTTTTCTGTACCAATCAATATCTATATTCGATAATCTAATGAAAAAAGACGGTTCGTGACTTGTTGAAAGACTAACATAATTAAAAAATATTTTAGTGTTGCTAGGCTAAGTGTAAAGTCGCCTTATTGTATCTTTAATCGTAACAATACACGATATATAACATATTTCCCTCCTCAAACTATATACTCTATTATATAGCAGTTGGCCCAGCTTTCGCGATCAGATCGACAGTATCCGTATTTCTAAGTTTCTGTAACATCCAAACATCTCTTTTTTATATTAGTATAGATTTATTATAGTTCTTTAGAGATGCATAGTGTAGTTTATCCTATCCTACTTCCTACAAGTATTATAAACGCGAAAGTTTGTAAGAATGTAATGGTTGTTTAAATAATATATCTTACACGTCAGAATATAGGCTATAATTTATCCCTTTCCTCCCACGGGAAGTACGCAGGTGAAGCTGCGGGGCGCTGCTAGTTTTATTATACAGATAAGGGGTATCGAGGGTATCTTGCTCCTTATATCAATGAGTTTAGTATTAGTTAGGTACCTAATATCTCCAGTATAATTTACAGAATACGTACGATATTTCTTTACTATAACCCCATAATATAGAGATTTCATTAAATAAAAAGCACGTAGGTACACACCTGTTTAACTGCAAGCTTACAAAATTTTACATGTTTGCATGTTTTACAAAATTTAATTTCAGGTTAGTTTTTCAAAAAATATTATTTGAAAAAAAATTGTTAAAAAAATTCTTTAAAATAAAGTAGGTATTTTAAAGTTCCAAACATGTATCTGAACTCAAACTTGAAGCGTTACGTAAAATGTATGTTAATTTCGCTTATTCATTCGGAGCCCGGATAGCTCAGTCGGTAGAGCATTGGACTTTTAATCCAAGGGTCCAGGGTTCAAGTCCCTGTTCGGGCGGCTCTTTTTTAATTATTATTCTATCTATTCATTCTATATTTGAAATTCATTCGAATACCGCAACGAATTATAAAAGGTACATAAATATACCGGCATAATAGGAGAGGCTTTGAATTTAGAAATGGAAGAATTTGTGATTTTTTCTATATTTAAACATTAAAACTAAAAATTCTGATACACATGGTAGTTTTTATTATTTTTGTAATTTGAGAAAAATATAACGAGATTCAGAGATTTTTTATATTTAGCAATTTTAAAATTAAAATTATAATATGAAATATAACTTACTTGTAAGTTTTATACTTTGAATACTCTCTTTAAAGTGTTTGAATCTGTCTGAAGTAAAGTTAAAAAAGCCTTAAAATTAATTAGAGCCTTTAAAAGTTAAAGCATTTTATTCAAGTAAAAATAGGATAATGTATAGATTTCTATAAGTATTTATCAGTTGTCTGGTAACCATAAGAACAGGCTCTGCCTAGTTTGGGATCAGATGGCCGTGTGTGAGTTGTCTCAACATATTAATAAATCTATACTTAAAAATTTAAAGCTGAAGATTTTGTTTGTTTGAACGCATTAATCTCAGGAACTACTGGTCATATTTGAAAAATTCTTTCAGTGTTAGATAGCCCATTTATCGATGAAAGCTATAGGCTATATAGGCTGTGACTAACCTAACCAAGACATCGAGCTGCGCAAAATAAAACTGAAAAACATGGTATTTCTGTTTAGAATCAAAACATGTAACATATAATGGTAATATACCAAACTATAATTGAAGCTGGCAATCATAATTTTTGTACACGGTTATATATGATTTTTTAATATAGCAACACTTCTAATTTAAAAAATGGAACAAGATGGCTAATAAAAGTTTCTCTATATGTTTCTTTTAATTAACCTACAAGAAGTTATACAATATTTACTTAAACAATTTCGTTTTAAACATTTTAATAGAGGAAATTAGCATATTCATTTCAAATTTTATAGAGTATTACTATGCCATACATGTGAGCATTAATATAATTTTAATATTTTTAATATTAATACAATTTCATTTGTGGTTTTTAAAAATAAAACTAGATATTGGTAGTAGCACAATATTATTTCCAGATTCCTTGTCAAACCTACAAATTAATTATTTTACGGGTGATCCAATTAGTCGAACTAGCTGTTGATCATTTCGGTTTCAGACGGAATTTGGCTAGTTTAAAAATAGAACTTAATCAGTGACTAGTTATTTGATGTCTGCTGTGGCTTTGTTAAAATTACAGTCGTATTGATTAATGAAGATTTACCATTCGTAATTATCAGCTACTAGCTGTTGCCCGCAGCTTCGCTCGCGTTAACTTATTACAGTTAGTCACAGTGTGATGTTATATAGCCTATAGCCTTCATCGATGAATGGGCTATCTAAAACTGAAAGAATTTTTCAAATCGGACCAGTAGTTCCTGAGATTAGCGCGTTCAAAAGAACAAACTCTTTAGCTTTATAATATTAGTATTATATAGATTACTAATATTATTTATAACACATAGTAGTATAGTATACACATATAAAACGACCTTCACCGAGATGTTTATTTGATGAAACGTATTTTATATTTTATTTAATACGTCAATAAATATATTGCATATGGGTTGCCTAACAAATTTTAGTCCAGGGTATGTTTAATTAATAATTAAAAAAAATGAAAAATTTAAACATTTCACCGGTATTATCTATACCAATCGAAAGTATGAAGCCCATAGAATATGCAAACGTTAGGTTGCCTATTCTTTTCCGGTCACAACTATCGGGTAGCCAAGTATAAACAGGTCCTGTCTAGTCCTTTTTTTTTTCTTTAACGCCGGGAAATGCTCTGAGGCATCCCGCGGGGGAGTGGGTCTCCCCACGCAGGTATGTGGGACTCGCTGCGCCTAACAGCTGGTAAATGGACGCAGCTCTACCCACTAAAACCCGGCGAGTGCCACCAATGCCGCCTTTGGTGAGGTGCCCCGGATCTAGAAAACAAACAGGCCACCTCGACGGCTAGTCAGTCCCGTATGGGACCGACGCCATCTCCACAGAGGGGTTGTCCCGCACCACAGCACAACCCCTCCCAACGTCGGGACAGTACAATGGGGTGAGGTTCCCATCCTCACCCCTTGCCCTTGCTCTTCTCTCCCCTCTTCTTATAAGAGGGGTACAAAGAGCCCCCTCGGCCCAATTAGCTTCGCCCAAGGTGCACCGCTCACCCTAGGTTACTGAGCCCCACCGCCACGACAAGGCCTGAACCATGGTGGGGAGGTCCTGTCTAGTCCTGTCTAACCTAACCTAAACTGTCCCGACGTTGGGAGTGGTTGTTCTGTGGTGCGAGACAACCCGTCTGTGGAGGTGCCGTCGGTCCCTTGGGGGACGACTAGCCGTCGAGGTGCCCTGTTTGCTCATCAGATCCGGGACACCTCACCAAAAACGGCATTGGTAGCACTCACCTGGTTTTAGTGGGTAGGGCTGCGTCCAATTACCACCTTTAGGGCGTAGCGAGTCCCACATACCCGTCTGGGGAGACCCACTCCCCGCGGGATGCCTCAGAGCATTTCCCGGCGTAAAAGAAAAAAAATGTCCAAATAGCTAATTGGACCATAGCCACTTTATTACGTAAATGTAATTTCTGTGAACTTTGTTTCCATCAAAGTATCATTTAATGGGAAGGAAACCTCACAGATGCAAAATTCGAGTGTCTTTGTAGTTAGTAGGCGTCACAAGTGCCACTCGTTCAAACTTCAAACGCTATGTCATACGGATTCTTAGTAATCATACAATCGATAACTTTTTACGTCGTAGAAACGAGTTTCATTTTAAACTTTACTTTTTATTATTTTGCTTTCAAATTATCATGATTATGTTTTCTGTTCAAATTATTTCAAACGGGATATTTACCATTATTTTTACTTTCGCGGAGTTTGACATTTCGGTATTCAATCGTAGACAATGATTAAAAACATGGCGAATATTCCATTAGAAGTAGTTTTATTTATTATGCTTTTTTGAAAAAAAAAATCTATGTATTTAAACAGTCTGAAAAAACCGAGTAGGTAAGTACAGTGAAACCTGGTTAAGTGAGACATCAAGGGACCTGCAATGTCGTTTCACTTATAGAGGTATTCCACTTACCCAGTGTCTCAGATATACAGGTATAAATAAATATCTGTCTCATTTACAGAGGTGCGATCATTAAATAAAATAACGTGTTATGTATGTAAATGAGTCTTAATAAAAAAAAAATAGTACATATTATGTACTTAAAGGTAATGTAATCATACAAATGTAATCAACAAAAATATTCAAGCACGTTTTTACACGTAATAATATGTACGAATATTGAAACAGAATGTATCAATTATAAAAATCTGTCATTTTAGTTTGTCGTAGCTTTCGTTTTGACATTTTTCAAATAAACATCTGTATAATAGTAAAGCGAAACTAAAACTGAAGGTAATTGAAGCTCAAAATTTGTACTTACGTACTTGGAATTACGTGTGGAATTTGTGGGTAGAATAAGAATGAGTAAACAAACAATGTTATCTCAGTTACAGAGGTTTATGCATATACAATTTACTCGCTGTCTCAGTTATAGAGGTAACTATGATGATAAATCGAAAGAACAAATCCCAGATATAGAGGTTTACCTCGTCCCACTAACAGAGGTAATTCAGTGCCAAAGTGTTGGGACCTCAGCATGAGTTCCAGTTATGGAGGTTTCTCACTTATCCAGGTCCCACTTAACCAAGTTTCACTGTACTTAATATGTAATAAAATTCCCGCCCGAATAAATATGTATATATTGTATTTAATATGTTAGATATATCGATTTAATATAATATGATTATCTGTGGTTTCTTTAAACGTTTGGAGAGTTCAGTTTCAATGGAGATCGTTTTATGTGCTGTAAAGCTGACGTCTTCCAATATCCTTGGTAAGGGAACCATTTAAAATAGTGTGAATAATTTTATTCGACTCAAAAGAGACCTTAGTTAGAGACTCAATAATTTGTTAAGAAAGTTATCATCATCATCATCAGCCTCTATCCGTCCACTGCTGTACATGAACCTCAATCTCAGATCAAGTAAAAAAAGGTAGATAGCGCACTTGGAACAAGAAAGTGAAGCCACTTTTTTAAGTATGTGTGAGTGAATGAAGGGTTACCATTTTTTTAAATATCCCTTAAAATTGCATATTAAAAAAAATGGTAATAAGTGAATATTACACATGAATATTACAGTGAATATTTTTATAAAATACAATAATATTACGAATATGTAGGAGGCGTGTAGGACCACTTTATAAACTGTCTCAATAGATATCTTATTGACACAATTGTTTTATTTATTCCCATGAATGTAGTAAATACATAGGTGATATTAAAAAAATTAAACAAGTTCTATACATTCTACCATAACATGGTGTGTGAAAATAAAACTTTACATAAATAAACAATTAATATAAATTAACAGGAAAAAATAGTTACAATTAAATAAACTTGATAAATACAACATGTCATTAAAATCATTGTTAGAGAATAACAGTTTCAAAATAATTGATTATAATGGTTATTAGAAAGTCACATTTTATCAATACACAATTAAAATTAAATACATAATAATACGTCGTTTTCCATTTAAAAAAAAAACATTTAAATTATAAAAACATTTCTCTGTAAGTCACGCTGTTACATTTTTTTAAATTTATTAAATGGTAAATCTTTAAATTTATAAATAATTAAATAGATAGTCCCGTTGTGGGTGCGTGAGTCCCAAAAAAATACAACATCGAAATGACCTCGTATGCATCGCTATATGATGCCTCGTACATATTTGATCGCTATATGACTGAATCGAAATGACGTCGCTTTTCGATTCAGTCATATAGCGATCAAATAATAAAATAATAATTATGTCACCTCTGTACTTAATTATTTTGCTATGGCTTTGCCTGCAATTGACTTACCCACTATTGGGCTATTAGAATTACTAACTTCTGGCAACACTCTCCCGATACGTCATTTCGGGGCAATAATATTATTTATGTTGATTAACCTCAAAATGGTGTTAAAATATCTTAAAAGAATATAGTCTTGTTTTTATTTATGTCTGAAACGATATTTCTTCAGACTCTTTGGTCACTTTTGTGTTATTTTTACACCATAAAATTACACAAAACTATTTTTTTGGCAAATTTACTGCACGACGACTCATAAAATACTACTACTCACACATACAAAAAAGAGCTTAGTTTTGGTGCATGTGTGTGCGTGAGCGCGTGTATTTACATGAAAGGAGCTGAGTTTTGTGGCTTCAGTATTATTAGCAAAGTCCATGCGTCATCTACCTTTTTTTACTTCATCTGAGACCTCAATGGACACCAAGACGGCCGATCCCGTGCCACTCGCAAAAAAGAAAGATTTTTTTAAAAATGTATTAACTGCTACTGGAGTTGAATTAATAGTATATGTTAAGGAACGACTAACGATTTATAATAGCAACAATAATTTATTCATTGGTCTGAAGTTAGGTGTGAAGCTAGTTAATTATTAGTATAAATCCCGCCATTTTTTTACCCCTCTCCCTTTTTTTTCTATTCATTCGACATTCGCCTAGGACAACACGTATAATATTGTAATAAACCATAAAGATAATTAAATATTGTAAAAGTACAGTTTTGATTTTATTCAAAATTGCAAATCGTCCACTACGAGACGAAACAGTATATATTAATAAAATATTTAAATTGAACATAATAGAGGATTTATTTGTGAGAAGAAAAGTCACATTTAAACACATATTAGGTAGATACACAATATTTGATTGTGATATGAGACACACAACATTATAAAAGCTTCAACTTGTCTTTGCAGCCGAATTAGGCCGACGGGGCCTCTTGCTCACATAACACCGGCGTCAAGTGACAGCTGGACTGTCGCGTTTCGTGTGTATTGTGAGTTTGGTGGCCCATTGGGGGATAGGGAAAAGGAGGGCAACGCATCTACATAACATCTGGTTGTGCGGATGTGTATGGGTGTCGATAGTCACCAAAAAAATTCGACTGCTCGTTTGCCCTTCTATGCTAAAAACAAACTCTCAATTAGTACCCTCACCCAACAACATACTTTATAATAATCATACTAATATCTCACTTGTAGGTACTTTACTTCCATTACTGAAGACATTAGTTCCTTTAGCAAGTGTTCTTACTAAAAACGTCTTTACAAACACATTTGCAATTGCATTGCCTTAATAACTAATAAGTAATAACTAGAAAATGTATCATCGTGTTTACTTAAATAAAGAAAAAGTGATGAAATTATTCAGACCAAAAAGATTTTTTAATTTAAGAAGTTGCAGCGCACAAGCTGGACCAAGCATGTCCATTTGTATCTCAATGAATAAATTTGCAAGAGAGATGGATCTACATGGGACCATAAAGGCAGGGTGAGATTGTTTTGACCGCTCTGCGGAAAATACCAACTTCGTTTGCCCTTTTTGCTGTCGGTATTTGTTATTGTATTGGTTGTCGGGATGTGTGAACTGTTTCGTTATTTACAAATTTTTTAATGTAAACAAGAGTGGTATCTTCTTGATTTGGTTGCTTGACTGAATTATATATTATAAATGTGAGAGTAAGTTTGTTTGCTACGCTTTCACGCAAAAACTACTTAATCGATCATCATGTTTGTACACATATTCTTGGAGGTATATATATAAGTAACATAAGATAGGATTTTTATGAAAAAAAACCAAAATCTGATCCTGCGCTGATGAAGTCGTGGGCACCAGCTAGTGACTAAATAAATGTAATCTAACGATAAAGTATTCATTTGACATACTTTGTTTGTGATAAAAGTTTTATAAATATTATGGTCTAAAGTCATTCAGTCAAACCAATAATTTTCTCCCAAAATTTTATTAGACTACACTAAAAATATTCTTTTTTTTTCGGATAATGCTATGCTATGCTAACGGCCCGAAGGCCCTACTTCTACATTGGATTAGTGTGAGCCCATTCGGCTCACTTTTGGTTTATAAAAGTGGGGGGGTTACCCCCGCCAACCGTGCAGTCTACGACCACACGGCCTCCTGGCGTCGGTTGTGAAAAATATTCTACTCTCGTATAAATATTTTTTTAATTCGTTACTTCTGTTATTATACATAATAACTAATACTAGACTAGAAAGTTATACTAGACAAAGAAACAAATAACCACTTCTTTGCTTTACGCAGTCGGATAAAAATTGAATGTGTGAATTGAGTGGTGTGATAGTCATATTGCGAGTAGCAGGAGGGCGGGCGCCACGAGGCGCTGGGCGGGGGGCAGCGAGCCACGTGATCGTCCGCACGTTACAGCCTGACAACACGAGTGTGACGTCACGTAACCATAGGCTAGTGCTGGGTAGAGGTGTTCGTTATATTAGATAGCGGATAAAAAAAACTAATATTTACAAATAATCATATTAGCCGTTTTTTATTTTACCAGGCAAGCGTTAGTTATATTGAAAGAATATTTTTATTACTTTACAACTCAAATGTAAACAGACCCAAATTTTACTCTATTGTAAATAATCCAACGAGCAATGTCCAACGATATAACCAAATGAAATATATTATAATCTAACGAGCAGCGTCAATCGATATAACCAAACGTAATATAACGTCAACGAGTAGCGTCAAACGATATAACCAAACGAAAAATATAATCTAACGAGCAGCGATATAACGAACCGATATAATGCTGACCGCTATATCGGTTCGTTTAGTTATAAAATATATTTGATAAATAATCAGTACGCTCAGGAGTCAGGGCGTTTGTTCCTGTATGACGTTCGTCACTTTCGCGAGTTTGCTTACGTAATACGTAGTGTTTTAAATATATTGTATTAATTTTGGTTTAGTATTAATTATAGTTAGTTTTGTGTTGTGTAGTATGTTTATTGAGTATTTAAAATCCTTTTGTTAATAATTAATAAGTAATAAAAAAATATCTTAATTTATTATTTATTTATATAATATATTTATAACGTAAAAATAATAGGCGTTTTAAAAGTAGCGTATCGTTATAACGTATTTTTAATTTATAGCCGTTGCGAACACCTCTAGTGTTGGGCAATAACGGTACAGTCGCGAACTCAACTGAAATTGGGACAGGACGTACAATGTAGTACAGTAATACGCAATTCAATTAAAGGGATACATTTTTTGTAAAGCCACGTTGAAAGTTTAACTGAATATGACTTTAGACGACGTTGTAAGTTCAGCCTGCATGGGTACGTGTCATGCTTATCTATTTCGATATCGGTTCGCGAATTTTTATATCATTATTCATTTGTGAGAGTGATTTAAAAAAACTTTCACAATTCGTTTTTGGATTTTTCAAAGAAACAAAAATTTAAGTATTTACCTCAAAATGCGTATTTAAAGGCCTAATTTTTATGACTATTAGCAACTAAATTGCAATGAAAGCGAATAAAATAGAAAAAAAAAAAACAATAACAATTTATATACAAAAAGGTATCATCCCGCAAAGGCTGCTCTGAATTTGACAGTCAGGATTTGTTTATGCTCAGCAACTCGAGCTGAAATCTGAAACCGTTACCTTTTGAGGCAAATTGCTTCACAAACTGTACAAGTCACAAACTACACAATAACCCAACCTCGACATGTTTTCATCAGTATAATCTACACAAATATTATTATTAATGCAAAACCAAATTTATCGTCTTTTTTTTTTTTTTTTTCGTTTTAGTGGTTTTTTGTTATTTCTCGTATTCAACCTATTTTTTAAATTATTTACGTTCCTAATTTTTATTTACACGCCTAAAACGTTGATTAGATTTCTATAATATTTTAGACTAGCAGCGTCCGGCGGTTTCACCCGCGTACTTCCCATTTTCGAGCACGGGGATATATTATATATCCCCGTCATAGTACACGAGTGATTCTGATGTATAAGCTATATTATTGTAAGTTTCACTAAAATCCATTCATTAGTTTTTGAGTGAAATAGTAATAAACATCCATACATACAAACTATCACGTTTATAATGTTAGTAGGATATTTCATTACAGTAAAGAGCCACCCCTCGATTATAATAGGAACGAAGCCGCGGACAGCAGCTAGCCTTAACTTAGCTGAATAGACCAACGAGCTGATGTGTCCCCTAATAATATTATGATATAGGTACATATGATAATCTTGATGTATGAATATGATAACTAACATAAAAAATATATATCATAAGGCTTGGAGGCAGTAGACCATAGAGCTGAGCATAGAGAACTTTCAACGGAAGTTTTTTTTTAAATGTTAGATGGATAGGCAAACTGGCAGACGTGCCACCTGATGGTAAGTGGTTGACGTCGCCCATGAACTTGGTTATCTGGAACTAGCCCAGTCTACTTATTTATGTGTTGCCTATCCTGAGACATATAAGATGTTAAGTCTCGGTGCCAGTAAGTTAGTTTTAAATGAAAAATGTAAAATAGTAGTTTTTTGTGTAAAGCTATGTACATTGTTTACAAATCTATCTAAATATAGATAGTTATTGACAAGAACTTTTATGATTTCACACTGTTAAAATTTGCCCAAATTACCAAAAATGTTATGTCAAAAATGTAAAAAATACTTGCAAAAATGCATTCACTCGACAATGTAGTTTTAACTTTAAAATGGATACATGTTTCAATTTTGTTTTTAACACCTCCATGTCCGTCGACGCGAAAAATCCCGTAGTCCTAAAACCGAACGATCATAGGTTTTGACGTTCAACTTCCAATAATTATTGATTTTGGCATTTATAAAAACGGCAAAGTTATGGTTGATTTGAGGCAGGTTTGAGAATGTATATGTGGCATTCCCACTTACCAATGTATATAAAATAAAAATAAAATGACTGCTGTGGCTATTTCTTGGACTAAATCACGTAATGATAAAGCATTAAGAGAAAAACAGCTAAGGGTGAGTCCAATCCGCATACTAAGTTTTCTAGTCCACTTCAATTGAGTTCATTATCATCGTTATCAGCATGTCACCGCCAACCACTGGACAATCTCAAAAACCGCTAAGACCCTCATGTGTATAAGATAATTTTATTCTGGCCTTTTAAATATTTGATACCGTAAAATATTTTTTTAAATTAATAAAACCTTCCTTTTATTATAATACCTATTTTACTATATTACTAATAGTGACTAAACTACTAGCTAATAAACGACTAGCTCTATTTTTTTTTCTTTAACGCCGGGAAATGCTCTGAGGCATCCCGCGGGGGAGTGGGTCTTCCCACGCGGGTATGTGGGACTCGCTGCGCCCGAAAGCTGGTAAGTGGACGCAGCACTACCCACCTGGTGAGTGCCACCAATGCCGCCTTTGGTGAGGTGCCCCGGATCTAATGAGCAAATAGACTAGTCACCTCCAAGGCTAGTTAGTCCCCCCAAGGGAGCGACGCCACCTCCACAAAGGGGTTGTCCCGCACCACAGAACAACCCCTCCCAACGTCGAGGCAGTACAATGGGGTGAGGTTCCCAACCTCGCTCCTTGCCCCCTGCTATTTTGTCCCCTCTTCTTATAAGAGGGGTACCTACAAAGAGCCCACTCGCCTCAATTAGCTTCGCCCAAGGTTCTGGGTTCACCCTAGGCTACTAAGCCCCACCGTTACGTCAAGGCCTGAACCATGGTGGGGAACGACTAGCTCTATATTTCGGCGTTGTCGTAGAATGTTTTCACGAGTTTTTAATAACGCCAAAATATCAACTGGGCAAAACAAAAATCAGAAATATCATAAATAATTCGTTTTAAATAGTTTTAACATTAGTAAAATAGTAATAATCCTCAATCTTCGTAAGTCAGTTACTATCGGTTGGAGTGTGCAAAATTCTAGGGCATTTTTCTTTCCTTCACTAAGCCTTTTTATTCATACCGAGTTTGGAATTCCTAAGTCATTCCTAAGTCAGAATACTTCGACCCCATTACTAAAAGCCCGAAGTCAATATTATAATAGAAGGTTGTAAGCATTTTTAAGATTACCTTTACACTGAGATATAGGTAATTCTTATGTTATATGTTATGTTATAATATCAAACTAACTGGTCCCCGAGATTTCACACACACGAAATTCGTTCAAACCGAAATATAGCCGATAGAGCTATCAAAAAACTTTTTTGTTACGATTGGTGGTTCCAATTATTAACGCGTTCAAAATAAATCTTGAGCTTTATAATATAGGTGTAGATAAGAAGTTATCGCAGGGAAATGCTTTTTACGCATGTAGCCAGGATCTCGGGTAGATCCTGACCCTATGTGGGACTCGCACCTGGGAGTGCCCTACCCGTAAACTAAAACCACTGCGAGCGCCTTCAGCCGCTTTTTGAGGGTCCCGGATCTGCAGGCAACCGGATCGCCTCAGCGACTCGACAACTTAAACAAAAAAAGAATTTTGAAAATCGGTCCACAATTGACAGGGAAATCGGTGAACATACATTAAAAAAAAATACACACGAACATAATATAACCTCCTCCTTTTTGAAGTCGTTTAAAAACTATATACCCCCTTAGTGGATTCCATCTCATCTCCTATATAATATTCATCAACAACTAGCATCTGAACTTATTCATTACAACCTTCGCTAGTTCCCGCTAGATGGCGGTGTCATAAACGCAGTTCGCGAGTCAACTTATGTCAATATCGCTCTGTAATGCCTAGAGCTGCATGGCTAATGAGATTAAAAGTCTTTGAGGGCATGTAAAGTTCGGTAACACATGCGAGCATAGTCAATACACAACTTGCTTTGCACAGATCCGCGTGATTTAGAATCTGTTTGAGTGGCATGAAGTGTATTATCCGATGTTTTCTTTTTTTAGGGTTTACTTTTTTAAATGATATTACCTCCCTCCTCCCTCCCTCATAAAATCACTCTGTTGTCCGTCTGTCTGTCAAATCAAAACCTAATGGGAACTTCCTATAAACATATAATCGTGTAGTTGTACGATTGAAAATTATTACCACAGGAACCTGGCTATATGTATCTCCGGATTATGATTTATTCATATTCAAAGTTTCATTAAAATCAGTTCTACTATACGTTGTACGTGTAAACACACGTGATCGGATAACAGGCCAAATTTCAAACTGTCATATTTATAAGATATTAAATTATATTATATTAATTAGCAATTATCCCGCGAAACAATTTTTTCGCGGCATAATTGCTAATTAATATAATATAATTTAATATCTTATATAATGGATTTCCGCAAAGTAACGCCTGATTCTATTAACTATGTCATATTTATACTATTAATATTACTAGGTCTTTGATTAATTGGATATTTTATAAATATTTATACACAACTAGGTACTGAAAGTTTACGTAGTATTATGGTAGATTCGTCCCCAGGCCTTGTCGTGGCGGTGGAGCTCAGTAGCCTAGGATGAGCCCAACACCTTGGGCGGAGCGAAAGCCGAGGGGGCTCTTTGTACCCCTCTTATAAGAAGAGGAGACAAAAGAGCAGGGGGCAAGGGGGCGATGACGGGACCTCACCCCATTGTACTGTGCCAACGTTAGGAGGGTTGGAACGTTGTTCTGTGGTGCGGGATAACCCTATGTGGAGTTGGCGTCGGTCTCCTGAAGGACTGATTAGCCGTCGAGGTGCCCTGTTTGCTCAACAGATCCGGGGTACCTCACCAAAGGCGGCATTGGTGACACTCGCCGGGTTTTAGTGGGTGGAGCTGCGTCCACTTACCACCATTCGGGCGCAGCGAGTTCCACATACCCGCCTGGGGAGACCCACTCCCCCGCAGGATGCCTCAGAGCATTTCTCGTTAAAGAAAAAAAAAGAGGTAGATTCGTAAGAACTTATTGCAGTTTGTAGGAATATAAACATAAAAAAGTCATATTATTATACAAATTGTCCGCAAAGGCGGGATTAAAAACCCGAAACCTCGAAGTGTAGAAACTATCAGCTGATGTTTTATGGTGACTACCGACGCCCATAGACATCCGCACAACCAAAAGTTATGCACATGCGTTGCCCTCCTTTTCCCTATCCCCCAATGGGCCACCGGAAACTCACAAACCGCACGAAACGCGACAGCATAGCTGTCACTTGATGCCGGTGTTATTTGAGTGAGAGGTACCACCCCAGTCGTGCCGGCCCAATTCGGCTGCAAAGCAGCATGACACTATCTATTACAACTTACTGGTTTACGTAGAAATTCATTCCTGGTATAAATATACCCAGCTGTGGGATGCATAAGTAGCTCATATCGCTAACTTATGTGTTAAATCGTTAAATGTACCCATACTTGAATGTGATCAGTTCTCGGGGCCAATCCTTAGGGATCTCATTATTTTTAAGGATCAAAGGAATTAAATATATATTATGACGAATTCTATCGCGTTCCTTAAGCAGCTTAACTTAAAATACAGTTTTTATTGAATTTCGATTAAGTAATATACGTACATATCTCGTCTAAGTTAGTAATGCTGCGTGGCTTGATATTAAATTCATCTGGTATGAGGTTGAAGACAAATCTGGCTCAAGAGGCAGAATCTTCTGTATACTTTCTGTACTGTTATATATTTTTTAAATTTCAAACAACAGAAAAAACATCACATAAAAATTAATCATCACTTAAAGTGAAAATTTTTTTTGATTGTTAATCAACTAAGTTTTCGCGTTAGTTAATTTCGCAATTTTTCAAGCTAGAAAACAATTCGAATCTCAACGAAGTATATTCCAATTAGGGGGAAGCTAGGCAAGTTCTCAGGCCTGTGCGATCAGTCACTTGCACTTTTAATTAATTTATTTATCGAGTCGCGGATCGACGGCGCAACTCGCGCCGCCACCGCTCCGCCCCGCGCCATCCATCCCCCGCCCGCTTATAAAAGCCGACGAATCACCGCGACGACCGTCAGTTTTCTCAGGGACACCGAGGGCGCCGGCGTCCTACCCCTGAAAATGTGTCGAGAGGACGAGGGTTTGTAATGTAAGGGTCAAAAGGGTTGTGTGTAGGGCTCGGTTCCCGGAGACGATGAGCGGCCTCGAGGTGAGTGTTCAGCGCCGGGTGAGTCGATAGGCGGCGCCCGCCCGCCCTCGCGCCTGCATTACAGCTGTTTTATTTGATAACGTGACATTTCGCTAAGCCAAAGCTAAAAAATACCGCATTCTTCAAACTTTCTTTGCCATCTTATTAATTTTTTTGATTTTTCATCTTTTTAGAGATCATACAATTCTGTTTTCATCTTTTAATCTTCTGTTAAAGTTTTTGGCTGAAGTTTTTCAGTAAAACACAAAGTTGCTGTGTCAACTTCAGCACGTTTAATTTGAAAGTTCCTTGATTAAAAAGTTGAGACGTGTTAAACGAAAATGCGAAAAATGTACAGCGTGTATAAAAAACAAACCCGTCGATGCCGGGAGCCGGCGATAACATTCATAATCCCCCGTCCACTTTCAATCGAGATTTGTACTCTACTCATAAATCCAGCATATTTCCAAGATAAGTAACCGAGTTGGTTGCGGGCCAACGCGGTAATTACTGAGCAGACTCTTAATTTGCCTAATTTAAACTCGTGGAAACTAAATCGCATTTAATGGCACATTTGAATGATGCGCATTGTCTTAAACGCCGTCTGCTCGACAATGCGTCGCTTCCTCCAAGAATCCACCGACTAAACGGCGGTAATTTTCTGCGGAGAATGGCCCGCAATTTTATTCTTAAAAAAGAGTTAAAAATTATGAATGGAGCGATTTTTTCGGGACTCAAAAAGTTGAAAGACAACAATGCGTGGTTATTCAAGACTGCTATCGCGTTCGCTATAAAAGCCCACTGGTTTCGAACAACGACCGTTTTGTATTTAGAGCATGCATTTTAGAATTGCGGAACCGACGACAGGTTTGAAATACTTGCACGAAAATTTTTACGCTCCACCATCACAATTTGTACGTATTTTTTACGTTACTTTCCATATTACCATTTTTTATACTTACAGGGTATTATTACTGTTACGATCTTTTGATTTTTTGAGCTTAGTAAATGCTATTTTCCGTCTACAAAACAAAGCCATAGAGTAAGATCGGTTTAAGCTACTTACAATAGATCATTGTAGTCGCCGCTTCTTATTTTTTATTCCAAAAAGTAGTCCTGTTATTATGATCTTAAAGTAGTAATAATCTTAAAGTATGGATTACCATATTTTAACAATGTTTTTGCAATACATCTACAATTACAGATTTTGTACCTTTACACAGTTTAGTCATTTGTTGTTAAATTACATCTTCGCTTAGTTCGCTGAAAATTATTACAATAGTTTTTCAAGTCCGTGTAATCTTTGTGGAGTAAGGTAGAGCCTTGGTACGTTGGTATGATGCGGGCTAACTTCAGGTACAAATGGTTCTGTTGGGATTAACCCTTGCATGCAGGTTCTAATCTCGGAAATTTTGTTAATACTTAACTTAAAATACGCATTTTTATGCATTTTTTATGATATGCATACTAAAACACCGAAAACACTAGCTGTAAATGTATATTGTTTCAAATTTAAACTATGGTTTAAAACAAAAATTCTACCACTACATCAGTTCTAACGTAGTCCTGAGAGGAACTAGCAAAAAAGATTATTTATAAATTTTTTGTTATACGCGATTTTTCTTATTATAATAAAACTACTTTTCTCGACGTGTCGGATACTTGTTTCTTATGCAAAAGTGTAAAAAATCCAGTATGTGAATCTATAGACATAATTAGTCACATTCCAGTGCCTACGAAAAATAAGAAAAAAAAGAAAAAAAAGTAAGATAAATAACAAAGTTGCGAGCCGGAGGTAGCGGGTTCGAATCCCGCCAGGGAACAAAAAGTCTTCTGTGTTCCTGGGTCATGGATGTGTATCCATGTATCGTATAATACGTAGATCCTAGATTTAGTATGAGGTATGCTGCTTTGCAGCCGAATTAGGCCGGCACGAACGGGATAGTACCTCTCGCTCACACAACACCGGCGTCAAGTGACAGCATAGCTGTCGCGTTTCCAGCCGTTTGTAAGTTTCCGGTGGCCCATAGGAGAGGATAGGGAAAAGGGGGGGCCCCACCATGGTTCAGGCCTTGACGTGGCGGTGGGGCTCAATAGCCTAGGGTGAACCGTTGCACCTTGGGCGAAGCGAATTGAGCCGAGGGGGCTCTTTGCACCCCTCTTACAAGAAAGAAGAAGGGACAAAAGAGCAGGGAGCAAGGGGCGAGGATGGGAACCTCACCCAATTGTACTGTCCCGACGTCGGGAGGGGTTGTTCTGTGGTGTGGGACAACCCCTCGGTGGAGGTGGCGTCGGTCCCTTGGGAGACTGACTAGCCGTCGAGGTGCCCTGTTTCTTTATTAGATCCGGGGCACCTCACCAAAGGCGGCATTGGTGGCACTCACCGGGTTTTAGTGGGCAGAGCTGCCACTTACCTCCTTTCGGGCGCAGCGAGTCCCACATACCCGCGTGGGGAGACCCACTCCCCCAGGGATGCCTCAGAGCATTTCCCGACGTTAAAGAAAAAAAAAGCGAAAAGGAAAGGGACGCATCTGCATAACCTCTGGTAGTAGGGATGTGTGTGGGCGTCGATAGTCGTCGGTCTGGTCGTTTACCCTCCTATGCAAAAAAAAAACAAAAAAGATATTAGTACACAGAATTTCTTTCCTTTCTCTCTATGAAATCATATTAATAAAATAACACTACAGAGGCTATAAAGCATATTTATAAACTCATAACTCCCAACGGACTTCATAACACAAATATTCTCTCCCATGTACCAAAAGGCTGTGACCTCATAGACGCCTCAAATATGCGCGCTTCTACATGTCTATTACAGGACATTAACCTTACTACGAATTAAATAATATTCTCTATGTAAATAATATTCTCTATGTATAGAATATTCTCTATATAAAGAATATTCTCTATATAAATAATATTCTCTATATAAGAATATTCTCTATATAAAGAATATTCTCTATATAAATAATATTCTCTATATAAATAATATTCTCTATATAAAGAATATTCTCTTATATAAATCAGAAAGAGCTTCTGCTATTTGTCCTGTTTAATAGAGACGAATTTTAGTACAAATCTAGAAATTTCGATGAAATTATCAAATGACATAAGAATATTCATCATTATTATTTGGTAAGCGGTCGAATTAGGCCGGCACGACCGGGGTGGTACATCTCGCTCACATACCGGCGTCAAGTAACAGCTATGCTGTCGCATTTCGTGCGGTTTGTGAGTTTCCGGTGGCCAATTTGGGGGATATGGAAAAGGCAGGCAACGCATCTGCTAACTTTTCGGTTGTGCGGATGTCTATGGGCGTCGGTAGTCACCATAAGGATCCGACTGCTCGGTTGCCTCCATATGACATTAAAAAAATCAACAGCATCAGCCCCTATCCGTCCACTCCTGAACATAGGCCTCTCCATCAATAAACGCCAAGACGACAGATACCTCACCACTCGCATTCAACACGGACCGGCCACTGCACGGAGATCGTCTTCCAAGAATTATATATAGCCAATAAAAAATTACTCTAAAATCATACATATATTGCAAGTTAATTAAAAACTTATAAAATAGTTTTAAGTATGGCTACCATATGAAAAGTCGGGACCACTGAGACTAGGTTACATATTGTAATAGACCATATCCTAGTGTTCCCCACCGTGGTTCAGGCCTTGACGTGGCGGTGGCGCTCAGTAGCCTAAGGCCTAGCACCTTGGGTGAACGAATTGAGTCGAGGGGGCTCTTGTATCCCTCTTATAAGAAGAGGGGACAAAAGGGCAGGACGCGAGGGACGAGGACGGGAACCTCACCCCATTGTACTATCCCGACGTTGGGAGGGGTTGTTCTGTGGTGCGGGACAACCCCTCTGTGAAGGTGGCGTTGGTCCCCTGAGGGACTGACTAATCGTCGAGGTGCCCTGTTTGCTCATTCGATCCGGGGTACCACCTCACCAAAGGCGGCATTTGTGCCACTCGCCGGGTTTTAGTGGGTAGAGCTGCGTCCACTACCAGGTTTCGGGCGCAGCGAGTCCCACATACCCGCCGAGGGAGACCCACTCCCCCGCGGGATGCCTCAGAGCATTCCCCGGCGTTAAAGAAAAATCCTAGTGTTAAGCGTAGTTTTGACCAACCGTCGACGAAATATAGTAAAAAGTGTATTCTGCGTACAGTCGATGATGCTTACGTAATAATTATGTCGTCTTAGAGGGAAAATGGTTTAGATCCAATTGAAAAGCTTCTGTTTTTGAGATATGGCATAATTTAATGGGCGAGTTTGCGTTATGTCGTTGTAATAAAATTGAGGTGAAGAAAGAAAACAGCTCTCATAATTAACAAAAAGCTTTTTTGATAGCTCTGATACCTTTCATGGTCTGCTTAGGATACTGAAATGTCAACATAAGTCAGTATTCAAATTTTATGGCATATTGTTAGATAGAAAGAAAGTAAGAAAGAAAGAAAATATACTTTATTGTGTACATAAGAATACATACATCTATCGTGGAAATTATAGAAAAAATAAATAGACAAACAAGGAGAACCGCCTTAAGATGTTTTAAATCACGCAATCCTTTATTGTTTTCTAATGTTTACGCGAATTTTACTCATTTTAATGAAACAACTTTTACGGATTTTATCGCGGTTTATTAAGATTTTTACAATTCCGCGTTTCGGATACTTTACAGCAACCATCGGGATCCTTCCCATGCCATGGTTGCTGTGAAATATCCAAAACGTCGGGCTTGTAATAATCGTAATAAACCACGACAAAATTAGTCAAAGTTGTTTCCCTAATCCTTTTTTAGTCATTCTAAGACACAAGGTGTCTCTCGGATCTTGAGCCTGGTGTATTAGCCAAGATGCCATTCCACAATCGTAAACGCTAGTAGAAAATTAATAAATGTATGGAAATGACGTTAAGACCACGTGATTCATCGATGTAAAATGTCATTTCCATACATTTATTAGTTTTCTACTAGCGTTTACGATTGTAGAATGGCATCTTGGCTAACTGACCAGGAATCTTACACGGATAGAAAAGCATGCTGCCAGCAATCGTATGAACAAAACCAATGACGAACGCAAATACAAAAGGTGTTTTTTAAGGTTGAACTAGTCGATGGTGCGAACTCGAACAAAATGATTGCTATCTCACTTGACATAGTGCGCGAACATGTGTGCTAGAATGAAATGGACAATGATTCATTCCGAAAAGGTCCTTTTAGCAAAACAGTTATTATAGAAAAACTATTAAGTGTATCTTTATAAAATAAATTTATTTAAATTTTTGAATAACTAAACTATGTCAGTACGGGCTTTATTTTTGAGCTTTCGTGCTCTGTATACTATTTATTTTCGCTCAAAGTTGGGCTAAAATAAGTGTTGAAATACGAAAGTTTAGAAGCTCGTATTTTTTGTATAATTTTTTTACGATTTTGGGTACATACAGACATAGATAAAGACGAGATCAATTTATATTATACTTAGTTTTTTTATGGTCAACGTCAAACATTATAGTAATTATTGTTCTGCGTTTGTATGGAAAGATGAGCGACTTATGTAACCTCAATAAAAGAAACTTTTCTATTCCATATTATTTACGTCTTGCGGCCCCAAATAGATACATTAAATGAATAAAGGAATCAATTTAGGTATCGTGTTCCGACCCGCCATTTAATCATTAACTGCGTACAAATAACGCTTAAATTCGATGTCAAATACCGAACTCAAACAAATTGGGTGTGACATTAATTTATTGCATTTTCTACTACTTAGAATATCATTTTGAATTCATCAACCGTGGAAAAACTAAAGTATCAAGAATTCAAAATGGCAGATAGGTCAATAAAATTAAAGGATGAAATAAGAAAAGAGAGAAAAAGATGTTAGTATTAAATGAAGAATTGTTCAAACCATAATATTATTTTAAATATTATAATTATAGCCTATATGTTATTCTGGTGTATAAGCTACGTTATCGTAAAGTTTCATTAAAATCCATTCAGTAGTTTTTGCGTGTAAGAGTAACAAACATCCATACCATTTTACAAACTTTCGCGTTTATATTATTAGTAGTATTATGATAATAATATTCAAAAGTAATTCTTATGATGGATAAGTTGCACTTTCATATTTTTTTATGTTTTTTTTTTTTCTAACTCCGGCTTTTAGCGCCAACGCGCTAACCGCTAAGCCACAGAGGTCGTCATGTTATTAGCTAAGATCTACGTACATATCTAACATATTAGCTAAGTACTCACTAAGATACTTGGAATTACAAGTGCACGAAGCGTCATTTATTTCACCCTAAATCGAAATATGTATAACTTGGACTTTTGACATTATTCCTGTGATGAGATATTTTAGTGGGACATCTATCACAAATAGAAACGTACATCCTTAAACTATGACTAACTATTGTAATATATACAACTTAACATGAAACACATATATATTTTGTATAAATATGTGGTAACGCCAAATCATGGCCAATTAGATGTGAAAAGTCCCCTCGAATGATTCACCTAGTTGATTCATCTTTTTATTGAATTGTCATCCCTTACTCGAGGATAAATTACATATATATAGTTAGGTATAGATTTCTCGAGTCTTTTAATAACTTTCTTACTACTATCCTCTTCTATATTGTTGTGAAACCCTAAAATCTAATGCCAGGCTATTTAAGATCAAATTTCAATTAAGCTATATTCCATTTAAGTTAAATATTTCAATAATGGGGGCCACGTTTAGGTAGACGAAATGTTAGTCGGCCATTAACCAGAAGACGAGATCGTCTTCTTCGTTTTAATGGCCCACCAAACACGGACCGGTCACTGTACGGATCTATTGGATGCGAGTGGCAAGAGATAAGCCTCCTTCAACGAACGCCGTCTTGGCGTTCATTGAAGGAGGCTTATGTTGGGCAGTGGATAGATAGAGGCCAATGATGATAATGATGATATATAAGAGAACGTACACTCTGCAGAGATTCTGATAAGCATGCCCATGATATATTGTATTATTAGGATTTATAGTACAAGATCCGACAGCATTTATTTTTATTATAATTTAGGTATATGCCATTCAATTGAAGATAGTAACTATTTCAAATTATTATTAACTTATATAACAATCGTGAGCGACGATGGCCTAGTAGTGGGTATGGGCTCGGCCTCTTGAGTGAGATCCGAGAGGTCCAGGTTCGATCCTGGCTAAATGTCTACCTGCACTTGACCATTGCTTGCTTACCGGCGAAGGAAACATCGTGAGGAAACCTGCATGCGTGATGAGATTAAAAGTCTTTGAAGGTGTGTGAAGTTCACCAACCCGCATTGGGCCAGTGCATCGGTGAACTATGGCCCAAAAACCCTCCTCGCCTGATTTCGAAGAGTAGACCCGTGCCCAGCAGTGGGACATAATATAAGGGTTGATATTATTATTATTATATTATAAAACAATATCAAAATGTCAAATAACAAAATATAGGGAATCTGATTGAAGTAAACATCGAAGTGGCGAACCCCGTGAAGTGAGCCGGGTAAGTGGGTCCCGGCTGTAATTGTATTCTAAAGAAATCATCCGTTTTCCGGAATCTAATATTACCCGTTTCTCCCATTTTCCACAAGTATCACATATCGTAAGGAACACTCAAAAAGGGTGTCATCTTATTATTTTTGTAGTTCCATTGAATGAGAAGCGATGTTACACAATATAGTTCCGATTTTTTAAAGGACTTTATTGCACATATAAACACACGTCTATATTATGTTGTTTGACCGACTGAAATAAAAATCTCGGTTAATGAGCCTAATGTCAAACAAACTTGCCCGTAAACAATTTCACTCGGGATTAGCTCTTACTATAAACAAATGGTCCCAGTAAATTCGCCATATCTGAGGTTACAACAAACAGGTTGTTATTACAACTCTAACATATACCTTGTTATAACAACTCGAGCATATATTATATTGTTGTATCAACTCTAGTATATACCTTGTTGTAACAACTCTAGCATATACCTTGTTGTAACAACTCTAGTATATACCTTGTTGTAACAACTCTAGCAAATATCTTGTTGTAACAACTCTAGTATATACCTTGTTGTAATAACTCTAGTATATACCTTGTTGTAACAACTCTGGCATATACCTTGTTGTACCAACTCTAGTATATACCTTGTGGTAACAACTCTAGTATATACCTTGTTGTAACAACTCTGGCATATACCTTGTTGTACCAACTCTAGTATATTCCTTGTTTTAACAACTCTAGCATATACCTTGTTGCACGATGGTTCTATGACAGTAATAACACTGCCCGTCCTGCTCGTCTTCCGACAGAACGTTGTTTGGCAGAATCAAGTGAGATGGTACTCAAGCACTGCAATAAAAGATATGAGCACTGGAAAATACTATCTTTTGACACTGACAAACATCCAGAACAATTTGAAATCCAACGATAATTTCTTTGAATCACTGTTTTCTTGAAGTTGGGCTAACTATAAAGTAAACTCAAGTTTACCCATGTCACTCCCGGCCTCCATAATTGACTTATATTAGGTTTATGTTTATTGTTAGTTCGGGGTTGAACTAAGTAGCTGGGTATAATCTTAAACTTTAATATAACTTAGCTGATCCTTTCTTGAAATTTAAGTTACATAATATTAATATTAAATGATGGCAGTAATCACCATTTTATCATTTTATGGCTATTGTGGATAAGTTCTTCTTTTTCTCCTTCTCTTTCTCTCCTTATTTTATTATTCCATTTAGCTATATCCTTTACGTTATCATAGGATAAGTGGCAGCTGAAATATCTCTCCTCAAAAAACATCCTTGCAAATTATAGAGAAAATAACTTTATCATACATACCTACCTACAATATCACACGAAATTTTAATATGTACAAAATTAGTGACGTCGAGTCTACTCAAATGCCCAAATAAACTACAAAATTTCATTATAATTGTTTCACTAATTAAGGATTTGATCCAGACCTAACAACGCGATACCAAAATATTACACATAAGATTTAATTCCCGATCATATCTGTAATAATACTTGATTAATATTTTGGGCGATAAAATAGTGAACAAAATATTATCGAAATACATCTTATTTGAGCGAACGCTTGGAGAAGCGCAATCAAAAATGTTTACTCAGTCTACAAGTTCAATATGCGCTGGCTCTTCTTATTCAAATCGTATTTCAATACATTTAGACACTAACTTTTATGAAAATGAAATATACAAACCATTTTGTTTAATTTTTCCAAACACTTAGTATTTTTTATGATACGGATATAATATATTATTTAAAATAATAATATGTTATAATATGTCCCAGTTCCCACTTCTGGGCACGGGTCTCCTTCTCGAAATCAGGCAAGGAGGGTTTTGGGCCATAGTTCACTGATGCGCTGGCCCAATGCAGGTTGGTGAAATTCCCACACCTTCAAAGACTTAATCTTATCGGGCATGCAGGTTTCCTCACGATGTCTCGTATATATCGTAGTAGAAAGATACGGTAAGGCCGATGGGCCAATAAGGTTCAAGAGTGGAGGCCGCGTTTAGGTAGACGAAGTGTTGGTCGGCCATTAACCAGACGATCTCCGTGCGGTGGCCGGTCGGTATTAGATGCGAGTGGTAAGGGATCGGCCGTCTGGACGTTCATTGAGGGAGGCCTATATTCAGCAGTGGACGGATAGAGGCTGATGATGATGATGATCTACATGTTATATAATGCAAACAAAAGTATATAAAAATATAATTGCAATTTATTTGAGTACACAAAAAATATATTCAATAAAATCAGAGTATCATTGTTATGTACTTGTATGAAGATCTATTACAAACCAACCAACTTTTGTATGACACCAGAACTCAAAAACTAATTGTATAAAATATGAATTTACATACAAACATCAAGCTTGATTGGAACAATTTGAACCCTTAATTAAGTTTCCCTTATTTCAATAAACCCAGACTGATTCCTTGTTAATTGCTGGTAGCAACTGAATCAGATGCAGAAGCGACTGGAAATGCAAAATACGTAAAAATATTTACCCTACGCCTCACCGGTTTTACTGTTCTATTTAATTCAATCGTTGAGGTTGGACTACTGCTAACGCGGTAATTAAAAACGCATTTACTACTATCATTTTATTACTGTTTTGTGATACATTTACGCGTTTAGACTTGCTTACTCGTCTAGGTAGATGATGGAAGGTCTTGAAGTGATAGGGTTGAGCACAAGCTATCGATAATATAGCGGTATGTGTTCTGTATGAAAATAAATTCCGCTAAATTTGTGCTGGGACGCTGCGTCGGTTTTGCGCTCTGATTGACCGACTGATGGCCATAATGATTGGCCGTTGGGACGTACATATAGATCACGGGTTTTTTTTTAATAATATCTATGGACGCTTTCACACCACGTCAATCTGGTCCCGTGGTAAGTTCTCGAAGGACTTGTGTTACGGGTACCAGACAACGGAAGTATATTTAATACTTTTTATACTATACATATATTTATAAGATTTTTATTATATAATACACATATTTAATACACATCCATGACCTAGGAACGCAGAAAATATATTTTTTCCCTGGCGGGATTCGAGCCTGCAAACTCCGGCTTGAGCGCCAACGCGCTTACCACTGAGCCACAGAGGTCGTCGTGGTTGGTTGAATTGCTATTACCTCAGTGACAAATCACTGACCAGTTTCGGAATTTTATGGCTCACATACTACTCTTTCTGCTTATATGCTCAATGGCTCAAGCTTACAAAATGGAACAGTGAGGGTTATTCCGATTTGGTGTGCATAGAAAGAGGTCTTTGTCCGGCTGTGACCGGAAAATATTGATATTGATGATAGTTACTAACTAGTATACGTGTCGAATAGTACCAGACGAGTACATTTAAATAGAGTCCTATTCTATTCTCTCGTATCTTCGACTTTGCCAGGTAAGAATATTTTAAGAATAGACTAGCTTGACCAGATTGTATTAGCTTTGTTGGCTATTTCGTTTGTATGTTCTGTGGAAGATACAGATACGAGTGTGAGCTTAACCTAGAGGTAAATATCAATCTGTTAAAGTAAGTTTACCATTTGGTCCCCCAAATGGTAAACTTACTTTAGTTTACCATTTGGTCCCCCAAATGGTAAACTTACTTTAACAGATTTTTTAATGCTATAAATAAAGATAATGTAGGAAAATCTGAGAAAGAGATATATCCTGCATTGGATACTTTAAACCCTAGTATTTTTAATAATTCATCTGAAAGAGTTTATAAATGCCATTAAAGTATCAAATTTGTATGAACTATAAAGATAACAAAGTATCTATACTAATATTACAAAGCTGAAGAGTTTGTTTGTTTGTTTGAACGCGCTAATCTCAGGAACTATTGGTCTGATTTGAAAAATTCTTTCAGTGTTAGATAGCCCATTTATCGAGGAAGGCTATAGGCTATATAACATCACGCTATGACTTATAGGAATTGAGTAACGCGGGCGAAGCTGCAGGCAACAGCTAGTTGATTATAAAACTTTGAACAATCATATTTTGATAAAATAATACTTAGCCCGGTTCTTAGGGCATTTAAGTCTCAGTCCGTAAAATGGCCAAATTGCATTCAACATTTTTACATACAATTCCTGTAAAGCAAAAGCCAAGGGGTGAACGCCTTATTACTAGTCAACAAACTTCAATAACTCGCCGTGAACATTGGATGAAATCAAGCTGAAAATTCATGCTAATGCACGCAATAAAAGTTCATGCAAATATAGCTTTACATAGCTTTTAAATTTGTGCGTCAAGTGAAGCGCCTTGCAATTGTAATCTCTGAGCACTTTATGAAATCATAGTCGGAATTATTTAATAGAAAATTAATAATTGAATGAACAAAGTGAACGAGTGACTTTTTCATTGATAACGAACCAATTTAAATCGTGAAGGTGAAATGAGGATTGTTATCTGGGAAAATACATCCCTGCTATCACCGGTGGAAGGAATACCCTGAGCTCACATCCGTCTGCGTATGTACCAACATCCTGCTTATATCTTCCGCTTTTATGTGTTCCGGGAAGAACGGCAGGATAGGCAGTAATTACTGGCATAAGACCTACGATCTTGCATCTCAAGTAAAACAGCGCAAGTAAAAATTGCTTGGGTGTGTCATGGTGTGGCACAATAAGAAATAATCCGGTGCGTTGCCGGCCTTTCAAATAGGAGTATGCTCTTTTCTTTTAAGGTAGTGTAAGAGTTTTACTGTAAGAGGTAGTGCCATGCTACTTTGCAGCCAAATTGGACCGGCACGACGGGGTGGTACCTCTTACTCACACAACACCGGCGTCAAGTGACAGCTAAGCTGTCACGTTTCGTGAGGTTTGTGAGTTTCCAGTGGCCCATTGGGGGATAGTATAAAGGAGGGCAACGCATTTACATAACGTTTGGTTACGCAGATATTTGAGGGCGTCGGTAGTCATCATACTGCTCGGTTGCCTTGGCATTCCCTGAGTTTTATGTTCAGCAGTGGACGGATAGAGGCTGATGATGATGATGATAATGATGGTGATATATTAACGTCGAGACACATCACTATAATCATCTTCATAGTCACCCCTTTTCCAATTGCACGAGGTAATTGTGAATGTAATACAATCATGGCGACGCTCCCTGTTTTCGCTCGGAACAAGAATCAATTTGGAGCTACACTTAAAATTTGAACACATTCGCCGATATCCGGCGGCGCAGCGTACATTTCCTGCCGTCTATGATTGAGTCGCCACGTCCGCCCTGACACGCAGCAATACTTATGACACTTTTATTGACTTAAAAACTTTACATTTTTTAACCGTCGTTGCAGAAAAAGGTGTGCGTTGCATTGGGGTTACTTTCTTAAGTTGAGTTTTAATATGAGTTTTATTCTACCTTTGAATTTTCATTTATAACTAAATACATATAATAATATTTACTTATGAATGAAAGCTTATTAAAGTGTATACTTCATTTTGTGAGTGTTTTTTTATAACATACGAGGGCAAACGAACAGTTGAAGCCTTTTGGCGACTATCGACGTCCATACACATCCGCACAAGTAGAGATTATGCAGATGCGTTGCCCTCTTTTTCCCGATTTCCCCCAATCGGCCACTGGAAACTCACAAACCGCACGCAACGCGACAGCATAGCTGTCACTTGACGCCGGTGTTATGTGAGCGAGAAGTTCCACCCCGGTCGTGCCGGCCCAATTCGGCTGCAAAGCAGCAACCTCTTACTGTATTAAGTAAGAAGTAGGATTGAAACTGAGCCGTGACGTTCGGCTATGTAACGCTCGTTTGGATCGAGTCGACAATTGTATTTCGTATTTATCTCCCTTGATGAAGTTTTCACTTGTGCTGTATGGTATTAAGAACACCCCCACCATGGTTCAGGCCTTGACGTGGCGGTGGGGCTCAGTAGCCTAAGGTGTGCCCAGCACCTTGGGCGAAGCTAATTGTGCCAGCCAGGGGGCTCTTTGTACCCCTCTTATAAGAAGAGGGGACATAAGAGCAGGGGGCAAGGGGTGAGGACGGGAACCTCACCCCATTGTACTGTCCCGAAGTTATTCTGGCAGGAGTTATTCTGTGGTGCGGGACAACCCCTCTGTGGAGGTGGCGTCGGTCCCCTGAGATACTGACTAGCCGTCGAGGTGCCCTGTTAGCTCAACAGATCCGGGGCACCTCACTAAAGGCGGCATTGGTGGCACTCGCTGGGTTTTAGTGGGTAGAACTGCGTCCACTTACCAGCTTTTCGGACGCAGCGAGTCCCACATACCCACCTAGGGAGACCCCGGGATGCCTCAGAGCATTTCCCGGCGTTAAAGAAAAAAAAATGGTATTAAGAACACGCCTATATTAATTTTTTCGAGTAAGTGAGTAGCGCTTATCTTAGACTTATTCTCAAGTAAAAACGTATGGAAGGTTATTTAAAATCTAACATCAGTATCAATAGCGTCATCATATATTTTCGATATAATACAAAGAGCAAAATAAAACAGTATTTTTTATTGTTCGTATTCTTTCTCGTAACGTCAAATGTTATATCTTTTTTAAATCCTTCGCTTATTTTCATTTAACCGCCACAGATACGAGTCCTTAGCTTGTTTTCCAATTTCTATCAGTTCATGCATAAAACTCCCGTAAACGTGGGAGCGGTTGTGAAACGGTTACTTCCGACTGTGCCCGGTTTATGCCAGTGCCAGTAAAGAGATAAGGTTCTTTATGTGTGTAATCATTTTGCGTTACGACGGAGTGACGTTCGTGAGTGTTATTAAGGCGTGCCCATCACAGAGCTTTATGCTATTTTTTACTTTAAAAGATAAACGATTATTACTTTTCATATATTCAAGTGTATGAAGGGGATTTTTAATTTATGATGTAGGTTTTCAATTGTCTTGCTTCTTTTCTACATTTAACCAATCGAATCTAATTTCACTTAGGTCTCATCATAATATGGAAAATCAGCAAGATAATTTAATCAAATCGTTAAAAATAAATGTGAAACACTAAGCTTTACTCAAAATCTATTAATTGTCGGCCAAGTATTGTCAACATCATAGGTTTCCATTTAGTAACAAATTTAGTTCCACCTGTCACCACGTCATACTCTTTTTTGCCAAGCTGTACCCATATTTGTTAAAAAACTGAAAGGCATAAAATCAAGGACCAGACAAAAATTTAAAAAGTTGAGTTTAAGATAAGAAAATATAGTGAATAGAAAACATTCATTTCTTTATTTAAAACTGTACCATAAATTATAGTAAAACATACATATTGATTGACAATATATAAAATATAATAATCTGTATACAATAATTGTATAAAAAAGTAACATACAACAATAATGTAGATAAAATTCTGGGACATTTCATTTCAACGCTACGTCGTGATTCGGGTGTGATTACAAATTTAAACATCAGCTAATATGGATGACAACGGGTCGCCCTACTCGACAGTCATTTCCCCTGACGCCACTCTCTTATAATAACTTACACCTTAAGGTGGGAATATGGGCCAAACAGTATGGGACGAATTAACAACTTCAAGATTAGAATGTAATTTAACTTTTCTAATTAATATAAATGAATTTACACCGATCGAGTTGGGGTTGGCTATCTTATCAGCAAATCCCCACCCAGATAACGTTTTGTGTAATAAATGTTGAGCTATTTTTAAATACGCCTTTTCTTAAAGAGTAGAAGGTCGTAGAAAAAATTATCGTTGGTTCTCTGACTTAGGTCTGGTTGTGAATGACGAGGCATCGGTCGTCTTGGCGTTCATTGAAAGTCTTACGGAGATGATGATTCAGATAATAAAGAAGAATATGAATGCCTAGCTGTTCCTCGCGGTTTGGCTGCGCCATAATAATAAAAAAACTTTTCTGAAAAATAAATATCCTGTAATAAACCTTCCTAAATACTTGGACTGTCAAATGCGAATAAAATATTTTGAATTGGTTGTTTGAGTCAGTTCAAATTTTGTCAGATTCAAACATACTTTTCTGCTGTATTAAATTGCGATTCATAATGGATTATAAAAACGATGGTAATGAATATTGAAAGCCTAATCATAAAATGATCCCGTGTAAAGTATATTATTTCAATTACATAGCACACCATGAAAACCACAGCAATTAGAGCCGAATGTGGCCATTGTTAAGATTTGTCGACCACAAACCAGATAGGGTGACAATCTCCGCTGATATTGGACGGAGTGGCCGGGAATCGATTATGGCTAAATTCAGGAAGACATGTACTTGGACATAGACCGATGATATAAAGATTATCATGGAATCTTCAATAAAATAGACTCAAGTTTATGTTAATATTGAAAATAATTTAAGTTCGACCATGGGATCAAAACCAAGGGGCCTATTTTATAAAAAAATTGAAATTAATTATGTTTTATATAAATAATGGAACGCTTTTTTATCTGCCATTTTTTTAAATATTTTATACGTTTTAATGTCATTAGATTCTGCATGGTTTGAGAATCCGCCATATTGTATTTAGACTGACTTCACTTGGTCAACTGTACGTCATCCAAACATATGTGTGAAGGATCCTAATAATAAAAAAATCAAAGCTAAATCATTATTATTAATTGATGGTGATGAGAAGATTATAACTAAAATAAAAAAAATGTACCAAAAATGTATCTTTTTGAATGTCAATAGTCTACCACATTGAAAACACGTGAAACTAAATTATACGAAGAAACGCGAAGAAACAAAATCAAGACATATTGTATATAAATAATGAAAAACCAGAGATATATTATCTGTCCCCGTACAAAGTCTAGGGGGTACAATTTTCGGCGTTTCAATTGCTTCAAACACTTTTATATATTTCTGATGAACGTGATAGCTTTGGCGCCCTATAATCCCGATTCGACCCTTGACTACGAACGAGCGGGCGGCCGAGGTTTTAGAGAAGCCCTTCAATCAGCCCTCGCGGGGAGGGGGCCAGGGGGAATGGGTACGAGGACTTTTGAGCTGAGGCTCTTTGACACGAGCCACTGGCGCACTCTTCAAGTAATGATTCATTCTGCTGATGAGTGAGGCGGCTAATGCGCCGGTCCCCCGCGATATTTGGTTAGGGATTACAGATGCGGTCTCTTGGAACTGCATTCTAAAAGTGCGGCGTTGATTATGCGGTTCGTACGGCTTTTACGTGCTGTATCTGCCCTTGCCTGTTTGAAGACGCTGCCTAATGGCGTTAGTGCTGTAAAAGTTTTAAGCGTTCTGTATGTTTATAATTTTTGTTATTTTTTATATATTTTATTTTTATTTGTAATATGTAGTAATTATATATTATTTTATATTAAAAGATTGTAGAGTGAAGTGAGTGAAGAGTATTGTTTAAGCGGGTTTAAAATGTATATTAATTGTTTTTTTTTTCTTCTACCGACATTGTTATGCGTTATAATTCCGATGATAGTAAAAGATAAACAATCTTAGCCTTAGCACCTGTCCAATTGTTTTAACAAGTCATTAACTATATTTAAAAATAACTACATACCTTTGCAAAAGCATAATTATTGCAAGATACAACAAGTAAATTTAATATACTATCCGAATATGGCGTTAAGATTTTTTTAAAATAGTGTATAAGGATGAAAGGCCACGAAGACAAAATCCATAATTACTTTTAAATCTTAGTTCCATAAATATTTGTATTACTTCTTACGGGATTAAACATTATTAATTGTATATCGATAGTTTATAATTGAATCATTAAGTTGTAGAAGTAGACTAGTGTAACTAGTTTTATATAAGCCATGCTCCGTGGCATCGCCGTCCATTATTGTAACTAGTTTTTTATAAGCCATGCTCCGTGGCATCGCCGTCCATTATTGTAACTAGTTTTATATAAGCCATGCTCCGTGGCATCGCCGTCCATTATTGTAACTAGTTTTATATAAGCCATGCTCCGTGGCATCGCCGTCCATTATTGTAACTAGTTTTATATAAGCCATGCTCCGTGGCATCGCCGTCCATTATTGTCGGGCCACTATGCGAGACAACACACAATTTGCAATCTATGCTTTATAATTAATTATCGTCATCAGATTTTTTATTATTTAGTCAAAGACGAAACCAGAATGACAAAAAATACAAAAAAGACAACATGATACAAACATACCCTTTTCATAGAATATGTTATGTCAGGACATATGTATCAAAACTGTCCACAATTTCTCCAATTTTTGCATATATTTTAACCGATTTAAAAAAGGTTCCCTGCGTATTCCCTTCTTATATATGTTCAGCGATAATGCTTTTTGTTCTAAAAGGGAACCCCTAAGGTTACGTCTTTAATTTTATGCGGGTTGGACCAGCAATATTGAAAAAATTAAAAGGAACCTGTTTTTTAATCTGTGGTATCCACAAGGGACGCGTCACAATCAAAATCGCACACACAAGGTGTTAATATTATGTGATATCTATGTGAGTTATCTAAATACTAGCGGGGCCACGGGGTTTCACACGCGTAGTTTCGTACCTGTGGTTATTTTCATATGCGTTATATCCTGTTACTCATAATTGCCTCGCGGACCAAGAAGGCTGCAGAATCAATCACATCGTCGATCTCTTATTTCTTTGCGTGTATTTCAACGACTACTTTGATGTGCATAAAGTGTCATATATGATACATTTTAACGCGATTTTCCACTTTACAATTGAATAGAGCTCAAATACCGTTGCATGTCATTTTTTAAATTCCACTATGGAGCTAAAGTATATATGGCTTCTTATTCCGCACACAAAGTGAGGCTGCACTGCATATCAAAGTATAAAATAACATTTCCTTAAAGACGTCATCTCGAATGACGTTAGAGTTTATGGAAATCATAACACGTCTTGAATATTTCGTCCGTGGAGATCTTTGTAACATTTTCCAAAGGGTTTTCATAACGATTACTGTAAATATTTATTATTTCAATATGTTCACGCAATTGAGTAAGCTCTTATGAAATTGTATAAAGGGAGCAATGGAAATAAATTAAATAAGAAATAGATCAATACCAAAAAAATCAGAGCTTCCTTTAAGATGCTCTTAATGTTGTATACATATTGATTTTTAAATGGAAAAAATAGATTTAAATAGTAATAAATAGATACCTATAGATCCACGACTGTGAAAAATAAATTTTTCACTAAAAATCATTCGAATTATTAAAATAAAATAAACAAATTCAAATAGACATTAAAAACGTGTTCTAAATTATTATTTTAATATTTATTGCATGGACACCCTCCATTGACCCCCAAAAATCATAAATAATATAAACGTAAGCTATATGAATGTATACATATACTATGGACCATATCTAAGCGGTAAATTGCTAATTTGTTTTTTATTTATTTCACCCATAATCTCATTAAATATAAAATGTTACCTTTGTTTTGTAAAAATTACCCAGGAAAATGTTTAATGTGTAATGAAGCAAGGTAAAAGTATTAATTTCACCATTAACTTTGAGTAATTGCTCGCCAAATTTATACTAGTATTATGTAAGATTTTACAATTACACTTTTTGGTAACCACGCGTAAATTATTTTAATTAACCGCGGTCCAAATAATTCTTCATTAAGGGATTTGTTATCCAACACAAATTAAAAATTAGTATCGTTTTAAATATTAAATCATTTGTTCCGTGTGCCCTAAAGCCATCTTAGCTAAAACTCAAATATGACGGTGTTGAAAAAGAAGAAAGTAAATATTTTAAGTGAAATTTCCTGCAACCCTGGTTGCCCAGTGCCGCGCTCCCCTCTGCTTAGGTACCACCATCCTGCTTGTTTCTTTCGTGATAGACATTGAATATGATATAATATGAATATCCAAAACTTATTTTGCCTACCGAACCTACTGCGGGACTTTTCAATTAAATATAATATTTACAACACTATATTATTTGCCCTTGAAAAGTTATCGCCCACATTCAAATCTAGAGGTGCTTGGAGTCTATTGTGTTAATTATAATTCATTAAATGTGGACTTGTATATTTAAAGAAATATAGTCTTGAATTATTTGCAGATACTTCATTTTTTATTTCACCCAACTGCTATACATAGCATATATATATATATATATATATATATATATATATTTAAAGAAGTCAAGGACTAAGAACTTATAAGAAAGCAATTTTAATCCATGGTGTAGTTCTTCCCGAAAAAGTACGACAACGCAACTGCAAATCCTTTTGATGTACATGGTATCAACTGCTGTCACTAATTACTTACTTCTAGGTGAATCGACTGTCCATTTCTACCCTTTCTAGAAAAAAACTCTATTGATATCATTGATAAAACTATTCGTTTTTTTTAATCGACTAATCGATCGAATCCACTTGCCCGATAATCCTAGTTCGTCAGGATGATTCCTTACTCCATATGTAATTTGAGAAACCCCAGACATTACTTGTAAATCCTAGTACGAGGAATCTTTTCAGGAAGATGACTTTGTGATGTACAAGCGTTGTGTTGAATTATGTATTAATCTTTATTGCTATTGGTATCCTCTCTCTCCCTCCCCGTGATGGCAACCCCCGAGTCAGCATGAAAGTTCTCGGTATTATTTGTATGTTGGTAAATGGTAATATCCAAGTGCCACCAACATACAAATAAGTGACCGTAGAAGATAAATAGATTGCTTAGAAATATATACTTTGATAATTAAAAAAAAACATGAAATTATAGTTTCACAAGCCATTGATAGGGTTGTACAAGCCATTGAAGACATATTTTTTTATGTCACAAGGAGGCAACCGAGCAGTCGGAGCCTTATGGAGATTACCGACGCCCATAGACATCCGCATAACCAAAAGTTATGCAGATGCGTTGCCCTCCTTTTCCCTATACCCCCCAATGGGCCACCGGAAACTCACAAACCGCACGAAAAGCGACAGCATAGCTGTCACTTGACGTCGGTGTTATGTGAGTGAGAGGTTCCACCCCGGTCGTGCCGGCCCATTTGGGCTGCAAAGCAGCATGGCACCACGTACAATATAACAATAAAGTAAAAAATACCTTATTATTGGAAATTAAATACATACCTAAAACTCAAAGAAATAATAATTTAAGAATTAAAAGTTGTTAAAATTGTAAGAGTTCAAAAAATTCAATTTATTTAATTTTATTGATAATGTTGTACTCTATAGTAATAATTATTAATAATTATTATCATCATCTGCAGGACGAATAAGAAATTACACAAATTATATAAGAATTGATATAATAATAAGTATGTGAAAAGTACTATATGTAACTAATTTATGTTTTATGTTTCAGGTACGTAAATCTTCAATATTAGCACATATTTTGGTATGTATGTTAAGATTTTATATAGATTAGATTTGATAGCCTATTACATAATTTTACTATCGCTAACATAAATAAGTTACCTGAGTACAATTACTTAGATTAAGCGATTACGCTCAGCCGTCCCAGCGGACTATCTACATAAATTGGTACCACGGAATAACGTATTTTACGGACATTTAATAAACTATGAAGCTTTTAGGTACTAATATAAACTATATTGCTTGTATATCGCCTTATATATTTTGTCTTAATAATGTATTCTAGGCTTAGCCATAATATATAAAATGTATTCTGGGTCTTAACGCGAACAACTATGTACAGATTCAAAGTATTTGTTTTTAAAAATGGTATTATAAATGTTTTGATTCAACTTTTATTTTGGATTTATATTTATTTTAACTTATGGATACTCTTCTCATTTTTAGTGTTTTTACAAAATCTGGAAAATAAAGATGGACAAATTTAAATAAATAATACTTTAGTTGCATTTAAGTTAAAATTTTACCAAAAATAATTTTTTTTCGGTTATTTGTTTTTACTCTTAACAATGAAAACTCTTATACAAAACATAAGTAAAAAAAAGAAAAAAATTACCTACCAGCAAACACTTCTAAATTCTCCCGGAATAAACGCGCTCGACAAAAGCCGAATATATTACGAACAACATCTATATTACAATAAGCTAGTCCGGACAGTTATTGAACAGTTGTCGGAAATAGACGTCCGGCAAATTGCTTCCGGCATCTTCTGGAACCCCAAACGAGGACATAATGCCTTATTCACCTCTTTTTCACTGCTGATAAATGAGCGATATCATCATAAAAAGCCTGACCGTTCACGTGTTATAATGATATGAACATACATCATCATTATCGGGCCCTCCTAATGAATGCCAAGACGGCCGATCCTCTGCCACCCGCAACCAAACAACGCATGCATTGTACTATTTACTCATGTTATTATTACTTTTGGAGAACTGTAAAATAATTTCTGTCATTATTTTACTATGTCTAACAAGCATCGCCCCGTGGTTTTACCCGCGTCCTTCGCATTATCTTATATTATTACTCTGATATACAAACTATGTGATTGTAAAATTTCACTAAATCCATTTCGTAGTTTTGGCGTGAAAGAGTAACAAACATACATACATACATTCTTACAAACTTTCGCGTTTATAATATTAGTTAGTCTTTAGATTAAATAGTATCAGTTTCAAAAGTTTTTGATTTTATGATATTATAATATAATAAATTATCTAACAACGCGTTTTACACCACCTCAATCAGTCCCGGGATAAGTTCTCGAAGAACTTGTGTTACACCAGACAACGGAAATATATTTAATACTTTTATACTATACATAATTTAAGATTTTTATTATATAATACACATATTTAATACACATCCATAACTCAGGAACACAGAAAACTTTTTGTTCCCTGGCGGGGAAATAATGATCGAATATTTTTATTTAATTTTTATGACTTTGTTAAAAATGTTTCAGGATAAAATCTGCTAAAGACACTTTTGGTCAACAAACCACAGATACACTTCCCCCTTTTATGACCCACTCCCACAAAGGACGTGTACACACTTGATGCAGAACTTTGTTCCGTCATTTCGCGCTCACAGTTTGAAATTGAACGGGACGATAAAATCTTCCCGAAAAGGGTCCATGATAGCATAGAAGGTTCGACATTCAAATCCTTACAGATAACACTATATTCTAAAATAAAAAGCGCTCATGTAAACATTTTAATTATGTTTCTATCATTAAAGGCAAAAAAGGCATCTAAAAAAACGATTTATTGTAAGTCTATACGTTTTCTTACACTGCTTATATTTTCCAGACCTTTACCAGGCTTTTAAGGAAGTAAGAGAATGTGGTAGAGGAGAGAGTGTAGTAGTACAAAACTCATTTCTTCTCCCGGTATCCCCGCTGAACATAGGCCCAAATTACCACTAAGCGTGGTTTTCGCTCTTCTCGGTTATTTACTGGCACACCGGTGTCATCATCATCATAATAATAATAATAATAATCATCATCATCATAATCATCATCGTCATCATCATCAAACTTGGTCCAACAGTTACTTGCTCTTCTATCCAACTAAAGCATACTGCACGGTCTTATTAAGTCAAGATCACATAATTACTTCTACTAAGTAAAAGTAGATAAGTAGTAAAGTTGGATTCCTTAAGGCCTTAATCCTCGAGTCTCTCGATATCGGAGCTGTCAAATATTATATAAATAAAGCATCACGTATGTAATAAGGAGGGAGCATTCCTCCCACGTGCCGGGGCTTACCCGAACTTGCTCCATTACCGCCTTTCTCCTCTATTTTTCGCCAATATCAAATTTAAACTGTTCTATTGCAACTTCAAATCACATACGCCGTTTAAGTGGCAAACTTGAAATAATGTTTGTGTATAAATATTTGATGTAAAAAAATGTGTTTATAATAAAATATATCTGGTAACTTTTACGTTTTGGCATCTTGTAAAAGCCTATCAAAGGAGTAGAGCTTAGGAGCCGTATTGGGCCGGCACGACCGGGATGGTACCTCTCGCTCACATAACAGCGGCGTTAAGTGATAGCTATGCTGTCACGTTTAGTGCAGTTTGTGTTTCCGTATCCCCCCAATGGGTGGCCCATTGGAAAAGGAGGGCAACGCATATCTGCATAACTTTTAGTTGTGCTGATGTCTATGGGCGTCGGTAAACACCATAAGGCTCCGACTGCTCGGTTGATTCCCTAAGATATAAAAAATACAGGTGTGACACGTTGCAACACCCGATATTAATTAAGAAAACCAGCCAAATACGAATCAAACTCGCGCACGATGGGTTCCGCGCCTATACACAACGTTAGACTACAACAAAAAAATCACGTTTGTTTTGTTAAAATACAGCTATTGATATTTTAATAAAAGCGCCATCTATTGACGTGACGATTGAACTATTATTGATTGTTAGATGGATAGTTTGGGAGACCAGCGCGTGTGTACAACCGCGTAACTTAGATTTAGGGCCGTATCCGGATTGATGATGATAATTTTTGTAGCCTATACCACTCAGTAATCAGAATTAACGTCGCATTCTAATGGTGAAATATGTATATTATAAATATGTTGGGTCGTTTTCAAGTAATTCGAAACAGACAAACAAAAAATCTAATATTTCCTCTTTATAATATCCCTATATTATAACTTAAGTGTCTTTAGATATATAGTTCACATCATAACACAAGTGCGAGTATAACATTGCGATGAAATTTCCACGATCGTGTAATGTGTGGGCGAGGAGTCTACCATCCGGTGATAAGTGCGTATCTGTACTCGCTCTCGAGAACTTTTTATTACGCGCGCTGTCAAATAAAACTAAATGATCCGTATACAAGCGATTCCATTTTATTCCAATACAATCTTTTGTAAGAAGGTTCTAATCATCAGCAATATATAATAATAATGTCAACCCTTATTTGTCCCACTGCTGAGCGCAGGTCTCCTCCTCGAAATCAGGCGAGGAGGGCCTTAGTTAACCGATGCGCTGGCCCATCTTATTACGACTAAGACTTTAAATCTCATCAGGCATGCAGGTTTCCTTACGATGTTTCCTTCACCGGTGAGCAAGCGATGGTCACACGTTCAAATTCATAGATACAAAAATTCATTTCTAGGCATTATACTGGGTTACATTACAGTAAAATAAAACCCGGACCTCTCGGCTTTTACTCAAGAGGCCGAGCCCATACCAACTAGACCATCGTCGCTCAAAACACAAAAACAAAAATCATCAGCAAACTAACGTAAAAGAGACAGCTATCAATAATCGCCAAATTAATATATACCGTCAATAGCCTCTAACTAAAGTGTTAACAAAAGAAAATCAATCTTCTCTTATAAATTACTATACCTACTTATTTACAACTAGCTGTTGCCCGCAGCTTCGCCCGCGTTAACTTAGATTTACAGCCGTATACGGATTGATGATGATTATTTTATAGCCTATACTCCCTATAACATTAGCTATATGCCAGTGCAGGTACCATCAAAATCGGCCTAGGTGTTTCAGAGATTAGCCGGAACAAACAGACAGACAGACAGTCGGACAGACAGACAAAAAATAAAAAAGGCTATTTTGGTATATCCATATGCATTCAATGAAAAGCGGTTATTTAGATTTTACAAACAGACACTCCAATTTTATTTATCTGTAAAGATGTTTTCTCATCTCTCAGAATAACAATGGGGATGAAACTCGCAGAACATCATGAAACGTAGTCCAGAATATCCTTCGTATATCCATTGTTGAGTATTACTAAACTTTAACATCTTTTAAGCTAGGACAAGACAATTTCATTTAGTTTTATCTCATCTAGTAGAAGGCTAAAGTTGTTAAGCATAGATTAATGCTCAGTTTTTCAATGCCACCACTGCCAAGATCTTGGCTTATAAGTCATCTTTGGCATTATTAAGTTCTCTGTAACTATGACGACATGCATATAATAAATCGTTAAAATAATTCAATCGCATTACTATAATTACGTATTAAAATAACTGATTAAACATTATCATGTATAATCCAAATGAATAATATATTACTTAAATGGTATAAATTAAACAAAATACAGTTTGTTTATTATCGGAGAATCAGAGCAATTTAGTCGCACGTGCTTTCGAAGCCGCAGTTTATGTAAATCTGCGGTGTGGCCCGATTGGTAGCGATGGTACACGGGTTCACTGAGTCTATTATTATATATCTATGACACTGCCTTTATGAAGATTTATTGTCTTCCATTCTTTTGTTTTTTGTTAAGAATGCTTCAATTCTGCGTTTTTTAAATCTTGCTGAGATAAATGATGAAGTTAATAAAATATTATCATTATTCATCAGTCCATTTTCATTCATTACTAAGTAGAGGCCCCCTTTAATTAACGCTACGACGGCCGATTTTAACGTGTCTTTGTATAATTATTCCCAATACTACATTCCTCGACGTTCCTTGTTGACGAGCAACAGACAACGGATATGATCGCGAATGCTTGAATCATATAATTTAATTGATAACATCTAGTCTCTTCTTATATTTAGTCCAAATATTCATGCCCCAATATAAATATGGTAGGTAAGGTCGACGTCGCCCATGAACATAAACTAGTTTACCTAAAACTAGCCCAGGCACTCATTCACGTGTTGCCTACCCTGAGACATAAGATGTTATGCCTCGGTGCCAGTAATTACACTTTCTGTCTTGCCCTTCTCTCCGGAACACAGCAAAGCTGTTTCACGGAAGAAACAAGCAAGATGGTGGTACCCATACACAGTGTATCTCTCCCAGCGGTCGAGGTAACCAGTGATGGTTGTATTACTGACTTATTTTGGTATATAAGTTTGTATTTCAATATATCAATGACAAAATCATGAATCATGTATGATAAAAACGTTGGGTGACTTTCGTAGCAATATTCGTAGACCTCTACGTACGTTGGCACAAAAAGTATGGAGCATAACTTTGTTATAATATATTGTTTATAATTATATATATATTAGGTTAAGGTATTTATCTATGGGCCTATGCAGCCTGAAAATAAAGGTTATTATTATTATTATATAATAATAATGCTAAAGGATTCAAGTAAAATTATATAGTTTGGAGTTTTATCATGCAATTACACTACATTGCTGTAAAGTATCCGAAACGTCGAGACTGTAAAAATCTTAAACTGTGATAATATAATATGTAAAAAGTTGTTTCATGATCAACTTCAAATTATTTTTCTATATAGTTTGTATGGGATCGGTCGTCTTGGCGTTGAGGGCCTATGTTCAGCAGTGGACGGATGGAGGCTGATGATGATGATAGTTTCTACGTCAATATTATGCAACGTTATATTACTGTACTTATGGAAGTATCGTAAATATGGTTGCTATCTCAACAGGCAGTGGATCGTTAATCATTAACATTCCCAAGGTCGGTGCAGCTGTATATTTGCGATGTGGGGCTATTAAAACGTAAATTATTCAGTGTCTGGGCAGACTTGAGCCTACTTTTGTGACTATAATTACTCGTGGCCATAAGTTAGTCTTAACTTTAATAGTAAGCGTTTATTACATTACTATTTGCTTCGTGTATTTTATAACATGTAAAGATAAAAGATGATTAAATTATGCAACAGCTTTTAACGTTAATCGTGTTTTTTTAAAAATATTGTAGTAATTTTGGATACTTTACAGTGCGGGTTAGGGAGGATTATACAATAATATGTAATATTGAGATATACTACATGTAAAGGAATATATTATGTACAATCTAAAAGGAATCTAATCTGTGATAAATTTGAATTTAGAAAAGCGTTTTCTAAATTTGAAAATATTTTTTTTTTCTTGTAAAACCAGGTATAAGAATAAAACTTAGAAAGAAAAATTGTTTCCATATTTGTCATAAGTTGTAGGTTATTTCTTTAGACTATTATACCTCGTATACAGGGTTTGGCCTTACGACCCGACACCATTCGGAAAAACAGTCGTTTGTATATTAGCAATTTATTACATAATATGACTAAGTTGGACTAATATATTTTAAATCGTAATCTTCTTTATGACAGCCTTAGTCCGTGTCTTATTATCGTCATTTAAAAGCGGCCACTAATTTATCAATTATTCTATGAATTTTTAACATTATTCCGTGCAAGGCTTTGCTGTTTCAAAAAGAAGGGTAAGTGGTGTAATTATAGGCATCGAGGCTTACCGTCTTACGTCTCAGGATAGGCGATGTGTGAATGAGTTTTCTGGGCTACTCCTAGGTGGATTTGTTGTTCATGGGAATCGAGTATATAACCGGAATAGAGCGGTAATGTTATGTGTTTTGTATGAGAACAAATTCCGCCAGCTCTGATTGGCCGACTGATGCCCATTGATGGATGATTGGCCAATGGCACGTATATACAAATCACTGGTTGGTTGGATTGCTATTAAGTCAGTGACAAATCACTGACCACTTTCGGAATTTTATGGCTCATATACTACGTTATCTGGTTATGATGAGTGGCGAGGGATCGGGCGTTTCGCCATTTAGGGAGGCCTATGTTCAGCAGCGGACGAATAGAGGCTGATGATGATGATGATGTTTCAACTCAAGCCTTCTTGACACTTATACCCCATTGAAAGGAATTCACCAAAGTTACGTCGGTTCGCATCAACTCTGTCGACTGCAAGATAATAATTTGTTCACACAAACTCGTCCTCGCAACTTAGATTGGACTTAAACGAGTACGAGCATTATACTAAATGAAGTTAAACATGTGCCGCAACTCGAGATGAACACAGTGTTTCAAAATAATTTCACTCTCGTGTTACGTTAAATACGAATTCTGTACTAACAGTCCATTAAAACTTGGTTTCATGATCATCGTTCTGTGTTCGCTTTCTGTACCACTTGCTGGCATGAAATGCAAGAAACACTTGTTTTAGCTTATATTTTTATCCGGCATGGACACGCACTACAAGGGACAGATCAGAAAAGTCTTAAAAATTTACAGCAATAAAAGCTTATTTTATATTATTTATTTATATTTTTATCTTGAAATGCAGGAGAGTGTCAGTTTACTTGGGCCTTATTTCTTTAATCGATCATCAGAAAATACGAGATTGTAATTTATCCCAATAACTATTTTATTTTAAGTATTTTTTAGTTTAGTTGGTTCTTCTACGATATAATAAAATATATATATATATATATACGAGAGTATTAAGTATATCCTTACATAATTTGGAATTCATGTATACAATTACAGAAATAAATAAAAAGATATGTATATGGAAGTTTTCGTGTTAGCTAAAGCTAAATAGAATATAAAATTTAAATATATTTTGACAACCTTTTTATACCGGTATTGTAATTAAAAATAATTATAACTATAATCTACTTGTCGTTGTTAAATATTATTGTTATTGCAACAATGATCAGAATTTTTATACCAATTTTGTTTCGATATCTATGTTCTTATTTCAAATCTAAATCAACGTTGAATTCCAGCTGAGGTTGCTTCCAATTACTAAACAACAGTTACTACGCAACTCTCAACTTTAACTAATTGTTAGTTGATGGTGTACTTCATCAAAATGAGTTCGTAACCATATCACTCTAACTGCCGTGAAGTTAGGACTAAAAGGCCATTACGAGGCCGCCGTATGAATTATTTGTAGGTTGTCGAGTTACAGACTTAAATTACCGTGCGATGCCTGTCACTATACACTATCGAAATATTGTTTATTCATTCATTCCTATTGATATACTTAATTTGGTATCACATTTTGATCATTGGTTACATATTTAAAACGTTATGGTACGTTATATACGATAAAACATGGTAGGAGCTCGTAACTAAGTAAGAACAACCGCATGGATCGATCCATCAGGTTAAGCTACGCTTGCCGGGGCTGGTCCGTGGATGGGTGACCATCTTTAGATACTCCATGAATGACTCCTCCGTGCCTCGGAAAGCACGTTAAGTCGTTGGTGGTTCCGTTCGTCAGAATCCAGAAAGTCTGACAATCAGCCTTATCACCAGCCTTATTTTACCCAGTTACTGGGTTGTGGAGGTCAGATAGGCAGTCGCTCCATTTTTAATACTGGTATCCAACTGCTTCCGTCTACTGGAAGCCGACCCCAACATAGTTGAACAAAGTCGAAGCAGAAGAGAGCAGAAGAAGTTATTAGATGTTTTCCCGTTTCAAAGAATGAGCGAATGCTGCGCGGCCGTCTTCATGGGCACCAACCATCTTGCTTGTTTCTGCCGTGAATCAGCTTTCCTGTGTTTCGGAGAGAAGGGTCAGACAGTGTAATTTCTGGCACCGAGACTTATATTACACCTCAGGTTAGACTACACATATACGAGTCGCCTAGGTTTTCTCAGGTCACACCATTGTGGTACACACTGTTGTGGCTGAGTGCGGACATCCACAGCTCTCGCGCCGGGTCACCCAGACGACGAGGAGAACACCGTAGGGTTTAGTGGGTAGAGACTGCGTCCACCGTACCATCTTCCCGGGCGCAGAGAGTCGCACTTAACCCCCGGGCCACCCTGGACCCGGTGGTATGCCTAAACGCATGCCCCAGCGAAACCAAAAGAAAAGGTCTTCCCATGTAATCTTGTTTTTGTTTATGGGCGACGCTTACCACCTACCAAGTAGCACGTCTACCCGTTTGTCTATGCAACTTACATTATATACATGTATCAGGCTGTCCAGGCGAAGTTAGATTACATTTGAATATTCAATAAAAAAGAAAGTTTTTAAAGTTCATTATTAGCTTCAGTACGTGGCGCCGTAATTATATATTTACCACGTAGGCGCCGGTACCGCGCCACACTGTTTGAACTACTAAACGCTATGCCAGCTACATTATTTATACTTTCATACATGCGCATACTAGATAAGTAGATAACTCGTTTTATGATAGTAGCTTTTTAAGAGCCTATGTTCGATTTTCGCGAAATCCTACAGTGAAATAAATGTGGATTTCGGTTTACTTATAGGTTAACTGACAACGTTTGGCTCCAACTTTATAAAAGAATTGAAGGATGATTGGCCGATGGGACGTACGTACAGATCACTGGTTGGTTGAATTGATATGTCAGTGACAAATTACTGATCAGTTTCGGAATTTTATGGCTCACATACTCTATCCGGTTATATGTTCAATGATTTAATGTAAGCGTTTTACTATTGTATATAATTATAATTATAAGAATATAGAAGGGGTTTATTAACAAATACAACCACTATAATTAAAACAATAATAACAATAAAGCCGTTCGACAAAGACATTGTTAATTAAATTACACAAAGAGAAAATAAAATAAATTCAAACATGAGTGGACATTTGAACGTCGAAAAGCAGATACGGAATTAAAATGGACGTCTATATTTAAATGTCATCCTCGCTTAAGCTAAATTGATAAGTGAAATAAATTAATAGCTTGAATTATTTAAATTAATACGAGATGTAAGTAAAACTTAATCATCGAAATGAAACAGCAAACCATAATCCAAAATTGATCACTGTCAAATTAAAATACTTAAAATATTGAAAAGTTAGTTATAGCCCGACCAGAAATATATAAACCCTGCGTGATAACGCCACTGTATCTTTTTACGTTAACACATAGTATCGTCCATACAGAAATTAGTTCTGAAATTTTCCGCAATATGGCGAGGGCTTTTATTTTTCTGGTCAGGCTTTAAGTAAACTTATAGTTTGGTGGGAATTGAAACACAGACACTGTAATTACCGGTTCTTATACTTAAATCGCTCTGCTGCAAGGAATAAATAAGTTATGAAGACAAATACTAATAAATCGGTAACATGACTTGCCAATTCGCCTAGATGAAATAATACACAAAAGAATTCCGTACAAAAATACGTATACACTTAGTGGTTATAAAATACTAGTGAGAAAAGCCCAAAGCTTTGATATTTCACCTCTGTAATAACGACATTACGGCAGCTGAGTCTTGCTTGTAGTAATAGTGGCTACATACGCGAAAAGTACTTTCAAAATATATGTGTCTTACATTTAGAAGGTTCTCAATAAATATGATTGTGAAAACAAATAAACAGCATCGAATTAACAAGTCAACTAATAATGCATGGCATGAGGATAAAATTTTTACGGATGAAACGTCACGAAAATGTGCAACGTTTCATCCGTAAATCCGTTGAGACCGATTGAGAGAAAGTGATAAAGGGTAAACGTAGCATGCAGCACATAGCCATGGAGTGAGAGTAGGGAGCAAGCGAATGAGTAAGATCGAGAGAGAGAGTGTGAGATAGAACTTCGCATCGAAAGTCTCGGAAAATTAAAAGCTTTAGATTAGTATAAAAATATAAACCGGTGGGAGGGAAGCGCTGTGCCGCGCTCCCGGCTACATAGGTACCACCATCTTGCTTTTTTCTCCCGTGAAACAGCTCTGCTGTGTTTCGGAGAGAAGGGCAAGACAGGCAGTGTAATTACTGGCACCGAGACTTAACATCTTATGTCTCAGGAAAGGCAACACATAAATGAGTTGCCTGGGCACGAGTTCCAGGTAAACTAGTTTAAGTTCATGGGCGACGTCGACCACTTACCATCAGGTGGCACGTATGCCAGTTTGCTTATCCAACTAACATAAAAAAAAGAAAAAAAAAACGAGATTTTAAAATTAGTTTGTCAAATAAGTTTCACTTCTGACATGTGTAATATGTACGCACGCATTTTTTTTATTTATATGCTGTTTTTGGTTTATTCGTTTCCAAAAATTTGTAATATATCGCGTATGAGCGCACTCCAGAATTTCTATTATGAAACTTATAATTCAAAGATTAATAAAAAGCCTACAAAATTAGGAAAGAACCTACAAAAATTTATAAGCCGTTGTTTGAACACAAGGTTAAAAGATTTCAAACCTGTGTTCAAACAAACAAGTAATATATACTAACGCAATGTAAGTTTCTATGATATTAAATTCTTAATTCATAAAAATACAACGCTTTACAGCGTCATGCCGTGCGCCGTCACGCATTCCAGTTTATTTTACTGCCATGACGCGATAGATGTTTCATGTTTCAAATCAATATCCTTTTCGGATTGTCGTACATTATAGATACTTTTAATTGCTGCTCTATACTTTCGGTCGAGAGCACTCGCTATGTCTCGGCCAAGGCCCCTTCATGTATAAATAACAGACCAAGGCGGTCGAGCGCTATCTACACTCTCGCGCTCGCACTCACGGTCGTCGGGGAGAGTGTAGAGCCGCACTATGAAAACCTAATCCGCCTGTCGGTGGGATATCCTTAGGCAGGTCAGAAAATTATGTACGTTCAACAATAATTTTTAAAAATAAAAAACCTAACAAACTGCAAAAGCACGAAAAAATAGTTTTAATACATTAAATGTAAATTAAGCACATTCTCTACATTTCTTAAATGACGAGATATTTAAATAAACGCGCTTGTCTACTCAAAAACCGATGAAAGTTTGCATGCTTGTTAATTTAACGAGTGCATTATAGAAACACAAATAAAAGTGAGTCTTCTTGCGCGGTTTACACTCCGCTGGTTCCGTTAAAGAAAACCTCACATTAACAAATTTTACATGTGTCTAAGCAAGGACTTTTAGAGTGGTACAAAATGTACAAAATTTAAAGACAAAATTATTTGGCTTTGTGTCTCATTATAAGAAGGGTAAATGAAATTGGTATGTAGGTTTTTAAAAGTAAACAATATTATAGTCATTATTATATTAATATTCTTATTTTGTGTTTTTAAACCGTTTGTGTCCCTTTAAAATAAAATGAAAAAACTATAACTCACAGTTTGCTATCCTTTTTTTGATGTGACGATGCCCACTGGACCAGTGGGTATGGGCTCGGCCTCTTGAGTGAGAGATCCGGGTTCGATCCTGATCCTTTTTTTTTTAACGTTGGGAAATGCCTTTTGCATACCACCAGACCCGGGCACCCACTAAAACCGAACGACGTTCCACCTTCCTACTATTGGACAGGGTCATGGGAACGCCAGGCATACAACCTATGACATCCTGACCCCTGGGGTTTTTCTAAATTTCTACGTACACCTAAACATGAGTTTACCATCGTTTGATCACCGGTGCAATGTATAACTAAATGTTTTATTTTATGACTATATGGATATAATACAACTTAAGTGTTTATTTGTTTGACCGTGGAGATTACTCCGGCATTTGAAAAATTCTTTTGCACATGCCTGATTATCGAGAAAGTTATTTAAGAGATCTCTAATAGGTTATATTTGTTATTTTAAAAGATTTATTTTTATGTTGTGGCGGGCGAAATCGCGGGGAACAGCTAGTATTACATGAATAAACAACTTATTAACAAAAAGTTTACATAATAAGTGTAAAAATGTTACACGAGTGATATTAGAACCAGACACATTTTTATACAATGAGTGAAACTTCAAAATCAACATAAAATTTTTCGTGGAAATGTAATCACAAACGTGATTCAAAATGATTGCTGACAGAATTGTAACAGCGGCCCCTTTGGATTAATAATTTGTAAATATTGTGTAAGTGAATGTGTTGTATGAAAATTTTATCGTCTCGCGATGTTATGACCTCCAAAGGTCACAGTAAAAATGTAAGGATCCTTATAAAAAATAAATTCAGTTACTAAATCCTTATCTTATAATTTCTCTTATAAAGGTATACAATATTTTATTTTCCTCTTAATAAAATCTTACATTTTTTATATCGTAGGTACAAGGTATATCGGTACTTTTCTACAGGATTGCTTTCTTAATTATACTTTCTTTTTACACATATACCAAATACACTTCAGTAGATTTAGATCTATCTATCATTAATTTGTATCTCAGGATTCTGAAGACTAAATATTACGTATTTTATGCCCTATTTAAAATGTAATTTTAGTTCACCTTAGTTATGTTTGGTACATACATACAAGATTACGTAATCTCATGTATAACTATTGTAAAGAAAAAAACATCAATACTTCTAAATAAAGGTCATGCAAAGGGCAAACAAGGCGGGCTCGAACATGACGTAACACAAAGATGAAATGACTTCCGACAAACCGTCGTTTTATTTGACTCAGTACATAGGTGTATACAGATTACGTTAGGATTTATTGCTGAAAAACCTTTAGATACAGTATTGTAAATTGCGTCACTCGAGTTGGTATGGGTATCCTGAATGAGAGGTCTGGACTCGATCCTGATATGTATTTAAAATGCATCTATATTCTATAACATAGGTCTGGGTTCGATCCTCATATGCATTTAAAATGGATTTATTTTTATTTTCCCGTATACCTGAATATGAGAACGTCGGTTGCTTGCCGCGAAAAGGTATGTGAAGTTAACGACCTCGGATTGGGTCAGCGCATAGATGAACCATGGCCCAACGAAATCAGGTGAGGAGGGTTCCTCACCTGATTTCGAGGAGACGCGTGCCTAGCAGTTGGTCAATAAAAAGAAGAGTGTAAATTCAAAAGGATTACTGTGAATATGCTTTGTATTCACAGGTTAACTGTGAATACAAAGTGTATTCACAGTTAACTTCACTTTCAAATCCCCAGTGTAAAAAGCAAAGCTGATTAAAACATAACGATGGTTAATCCTGGACACATCGATATCCTTTTCATTAAATTGAAAATTGCGTAACAGTTCTAACTCCTAAGCCAATTAGTTGATCATTTTTGCAGTACGTTCAGGAAGCTAAGCTGTAGTAAGCCGGTTACACCATGGAATCTAATTAGAGGCCAGTGTTCGTCCGAAACGCTGACAGTTGCCGTTTGCCGCGTTTTTTCTACGCCTAACCGTTTCAAAGGCATTAATTGGTTTGTTTGTTGGGCTTCAGCCTATTAGTGTGCGTATCATTTAGGGTAATGCAACCGCTTTCGAAATTAATGCAATTGTTCTGTTTCGATGAATTCATTTCAGGAATAATGAAGTACTTTTGAGACTCGCTCGGCTAAAATTTTAGGGTATCAAGTTTGCGATATGTGCAAAAGGAATAGATATAATATTATGTGGAAAATATTATTAAAATTACGTTGTTTGTTTCCTTTTTTGTGTTTCACACACACACACACACACACACACACACACACACACACACACACACGCACGCACACACTATTTGTATACACACACCACATAATATAAGCAAATCTTATTTTATATCGTAATGCTGGGCATGGTTTTTATCGCGAAATCAGATAAGAATGATGTTAGGCCATACCTGCGCGCTGGCCCACGGGACTGTAAACTTCACAAAAATTTAAACTTGTAATCTCATCAAATATTTTTCTTCACCGATGAGCAGCGTTATTGACATGGTCAGGTGCATAAATTACCAATCTTTGACCTCTCATTACGAAACCGAGCCCATACCAACCTGAGCTCGCTCGCTGAGTCGCTGATAAAGGATAAAAGGAAAGGGAAAAAACACAGGAAAAAAAATATTATGATATTTTGTATGAATTTGACGATTAGTGCTAGGGCAAATCCTTTATCTCTATACTAGCTGTTGCCTGCAGCTTCGCCCGCGTTACTCAACTCCTATAAGCCACATCGTGATGTTATATAGCCTTCCTCGATAAATAAGCTGTCTAACGCTGAAAGAATTTTTCAAATCGGACCAGTAGTTCCTGAGATTAACGCGTTCAAACAAACAAAGCTTTATAATATTAGTATAGATTAAATTGGTACATGCACATATAATTTAAAGTATAACTATTATTTTTGCCATGCTGCTTTGCAGCTAACTTGGGCCGGTACAACCGGAGTAGTACCTCTCGCTCACATAATACTGGCATAAAGTGACAGCTATGCTGTCGCGATTCATGTGGTTTGAGAGTTTCCGGTGGCCCATTGGAGAGAGAAAAGGAGGGCAACAAACTGCATAATCTCTGGTTCTGCGGATGTGTATGGTCGTTGATAGTCGCCACGGCTTCGGCTGGTCGTTTGGCCTCCTATACATAAAAATATTATATATTATATATATATATATATATATATTATATTGATATTACATATTGATTGATATTGACGGGATATTACACCAAATATGTTCACAATACAACTTTGATGTAACTTCAACCAAAGACTGCAATAGCTACATATGAATAAAACAATATCAAATGTATCGAATTGCATTTTCTAGAAAGATCGCTTTAATATCCCACTCGGTAGCTCGAACGTGCAATACCTCTATGATCCATTGTCGATGTATGACATTAAGAGCTCCGCTGGTCGTAATTTAGTAGAAAGCATTGAAATATTCGTGTATAATCTGAATAACATGCCGATATGAACAGCGGGGGTACGCCAGCTTTTGGGGCGGATCTTATCCAATATTAAACGATGTACGAATTTTCAAGAGAATATTTTACCGAGACTTATAATATTTACTAAGTAATAGGTAAATTAGCCTTTATTTTTTAATAATGCAATCGTGTGTATTGGTATCATTATCGTCATCATTATCAGCGTTATTTGGTCATAGACCTCTTATAATGAACGCCAGAATCGATTTTTTATAGTATAGGAGGGCAAATGAGCACGACCGCACAACCAGAGATTATGCAGATGCGTTGCCCTCCTTTTCCCTATCCCCCACTAGGCCACCGGAAACTCACAAACCGCACGAAACGCATAGCATGTAGTAGCAACATATCAGTCACTTGACACCGGTGTTTGAGAGCGTAAGGTCCCCGGTCGTGCCAGCCCAATTCGGCTGCAAAGCAGCATGGCACTACCTCATACTAAAATCGTTCCTCGATATTTCAATTTTTTTTAAAAACAATTACAACATTGATATAAATTATTTAATTATAAGGTTCGTGTCTTGCCTAGGTCAAATACAAAAAAAAATGCCTGTATGTCTCTATAACATAAAATGGTACATATCATCGACAACTATTTGTAAAGCATATTTAAAATATATATTAAATTTGTTTGAAATGAATGTTTGCGTCGAATAAAATCTCATAATAAAAAGGCTGAAAAAATAAAGCAAGGAAACCTCAAAAGTACCTATATAAAGGGAAAACTTCGTAAAATGACACTTCTAAAAGTACTTAGTACTATGTTAGAATACGTTGTAGAGCGCTAGGACTTAAAATGTTGATATTTTCTTCTGGACCTTCGCAATCTAATTTTGGTCTGTTAAGACTTTCATTATTTGTAACGGGTCATTTTTTCTTAAATATGAAATTAACTAAAAACGAAAGATCGTGTACCTAATAATAAATGATTCTAGGCTTTGCTCATAAAATTAATTGAAATCTTGTAAATAGGATTTATACACCCTTAAAATAACATTTCTTTTCAATAAGTCCGGGTTCGATCCTGACATGATCAACCCCGCCTCCTGCCTCTGTGATGCCTAGAAGAAATAGGTTTGCCTACATTTCAAAGTGCACCTGAACATGAGACTTGCTCACCGGCGAAGGAAACATCGTGAGGAAACCTGCATGCACGATGAGATTAAGTCTTTGAAGGTGTCAGGTGTGTGAAGTTCGCCAACCCGTATTGGGCCAGTTCATCGGTGTACTATGCCCCAAAACCCTCCTCGCCTGATTTCGAGGACGAGACCCGAACCAAACAATGGGACATATAAGGGTTGATATTATATATATATGATTTTATAGAAGATACCACACCTTGGGAATAGGGTGTTCCTCCCAGGCATTTCAGAATAATAACATGTAAAATTTGTTATAAATTATTTGAAAAGATTAGTTCCGCTGAGTTTGTTTCGCCGGTTCTTCTCAGTGGGCTTGCCTTGGAACCGGTGGTAGATTCAATTGACGTTCAAAAAGATACTTTGTTGGTACTATTTTGAATAAAAATTTTGATTTTGATTTTTGATTTTGATTTCTTTATATATAAAATTTTATAAGATTTTGTGCATCATAATTATTTTAATATCTTCCAAGTATCGTCACTTTTTATCACTTCTTTCATTTATATACCTGTTTCAAAGTCAAATTATTCTGGATGTAGGTATCTGCCCGATATACATTATACAAATGATAGGTATCTAATTACTAAGGATAGATTTTCATTAGGTTTTTTTTTTATTATCTTTATTTAAATAGGAGTTTTTGTCCAACAAGGCACGTCAACTCCATTTTTTCTACTAATTATACAATACATAAAATACTATATGTTCACATATTTTAGGAATGATTCTATAAGCTCATACTTTTTTATATTAAAAGGCCCTCTAAGTACTTACAAACTAAGGACAAAAGACATTTTAACGCATCAGAACTTAGTATTTATAGATTAAATATTATCCTATAATAAAATTACACAAATCGCGTGAACAGAAATATCACATACGAAATACACAAGAATTTATTACTTGTGGTTTCCACGTAACCGCGAAATTCGAGCCGTATCGATATCTTTTTACATCGCAAGTACTAGGCCCTTAGTCATTTGAATATTTATAACTTCATTAATATGCTAGTCCTCACTCGCTCTGGAATTATGGCAAGTGTTTTCAAAGGTCCTTCTGCTTTGATTTTTCTAATTACGTATATTTTTGGGAGAGGGTTTCCGGAGACACGTGTATTCGTCAAACGTAGTTTCTGAACGCTATTTACTCGTTTAGGCAATGAGTAAGAAAATCTCGCTTTAAAATATAGGATTTCGTTTTAATAGTTCTACTTCTAATTGTACCTCTAAATCAGATAGAAATAATACTGCAATAATTATCTACTTGAGTTTTTCATACGAGCATGAACTTAAAAAGGTCCACGTTTTTAAAACAAAAATATATAGGTAAGACTTAATTAAGATTTGAGCAGAAAATATTTTTGGCGCAAGGCGTAAGAGGGAAAATAGCGTGTAAGAATTTTTTTAAAATGTAAAGATTTGCTTGTCGGTTATGCTGATGAGCTCAACGTAAGCTTGGAGTGTTACCATTTTATATACAATATTTTTCTTTTTATTATATTTAGATAGGGCAACTAACAAACAAACCACCTGAACACAAACTTTAATTGTGCTGTGCCCAGGTATAACTAGAAATATACAAACCCTGCATTGATGTCGCCACTGTATCTTTTATACGCTAGCACATAGTTTAGTCCATGCAGAAATTAGTTCCGAAATTTTCCGCAATATGGCGAAGGTTTTTAATTTTCTAGTAAGGTTATATTTATTACTTGGCTTATTTTGACTCACGACATCTCGAGGTGCTAGTAAGCATTAGGTGGCACAAACACATCCTTGCACCATTATACGATAAAAGTTTAGATCGATCGATAGTTTAGAAAAACAAAGTAATAGCTGAGTAAACTGATTCGATCGAATGCCTTAGAGCAAACCACTCAATAGTGAAAAATTCACATGCCTTTATTTCTAGACGGGCTGACACTCGATCGCTTACGGCGCGATGTCACTTCACCGCCAACTTGATTTATGCGACCAATATGGCCGCCTGTCACTCTTCCCGCCATATCGAACGATTCATATTATCTGTCGTCTGACCGCTTCGCAAAAAACGCTTGAATTACATCCATTTAATCATATTTGCATTTTCTCAATTAACAATCAAATGTAGGTACTGTGTTTCCCAAATCCTAAGGATATTTTTACACAGATTTCACTTACTTACATATTTTTTTGTATTTCCTTTATATGACATCAAAAAATATGGTGTTGAAGGTGAAATGATGAATTTTAAGATTCATTGTGAAATTTTCTAATAAAGACACAAAGGATCTGAAGCAGTTGGTTCGGAGGACACCTCGTGACCCTTGATTGCTGCCGCTAAGTAGGTCGAATAATGTGACGGCTCAGCAGAAGAGCACTCGGAACCCTCTGCTACCTTGAGCACCCTTGCCGCCGATCCTCCTGAAAATCGCTCGATTTGACATGATTTTTAAACGCTGATAATAATATACCGCCTGTGCTTTTAAATTTAAAACAATATACTGACAACGCGGCTAGAAATTACACACTATCTACAAACCAGCGACGATAAAACAAAGTAAGTAGATTTATAACAAAAAAACATTCGCATCCTATTCTTTTATATATCTTCTTCATTTTACTTTAATATTGCGTTATAAAACAATCGTTACCAGGCAGTTTTATATCGCAAAAGATTATTTTGGATCAATATACAATAAAATGGATTCATGGATGTAGTAACACTTCGTTTAGAATTATCAAAGAATATTAGGTTTCTTTAACATATCGTTATCCATTTCGTCGTACTAAAAATAACAAAGGTACCATTATTAGGGCTGTGTATGTGTGTATTTTAAGGGAAAAGTCACAATTCTCGGACATGAGAATCGCTCACCCGGTTTGACGGACCGGCTGAATTGAGAAATTGAATCGGGGATTACATAGTCCGTAGATAGGAGATAGGAAGATAAGGATGTTATAGGGATACACGAAGATGTATGAGCTATTAGATATACAACATCATCTACCTATTTCTATCAACTAACATTCATAATCGTTGTCGTATAAAAAAAGATAAACGCATTGGAAATTTCGGCGTTAATAATTTCAATTTATTACAGCACCTAATTCCAAAATGAATGGAAATATAAGACTTTAAGTATCTGACCCGATTCTTTCACTCTGTACGAATAAATAATAGATTCAACTAAAGGAATCGCATTTTCCATAACTTATGAAGTTTTATATTTTGAGAAAAATAATAACTTTTATGTTCCTATCAATTACAGACGGGGCGTCAAAGATGAGTATTTAGAACGGTTGATAAATTGATGCCGAAATCGATTTATGGCGGAGAGGAGAAAAATTCATAAAATCTGTTACGAAATTATAATAGCCTTTCCATCCATCAACGTAGCGATAACAATATTGAGAACGGACAAATCGCTGTTGGTCTTAAATGAGTGCCGGGATGCTCGTTTTGGCCCAAACCATCTTGCTTACTTTTGCCGTAAAGCAGCTATGCTGTACTTTGTAAATGAGGGCATAACAGACAGAATAATATGCACATGAATGAGTTGTTGTGCCTTTTTATTGTCTTTTTCATAATAGTCTTGGATGGGTGGGTGATATAGACTTCAGCTTGCCAGTAAATAGCACATATCATATTTAATTTCACCTAAACTATTCCATGAACATGGGTATTGACCATTCGCCATTTGTCTATCTAGATCACATAAAAAACAAGACATGGCGTTTGCTTTGTTCAAGTAAGTGGACAGCAAGACAAGGGCTCGGTTCCGCAGCGCCAGCTCGCCTCGGACGCCAACACTCGAGCGTCAAGGGTTGTCGAGCGAGCGCTGACGACGCCGAAAGAATATCTGAATACTGCAAAATATTTAATGCAAAAGTATATTATAAATAATAATATTTGGGTAATGGTTATAAAGTAAGCGAAAATGAATGTAAAATCTTTTTCTTCTTCCTTGTTACACTCTTGGCAGAGCGGTCGTGGTCGTTACTTCAGCAGCATCGTTGTTGGTGGCCTAAAATTTTTTTAAACAACATTAAAAACAGTTTACGCAATTCGCGTTAATATAAGAAATCAATAAAGAGAAGATTTCAATTTAGACATAACATTATGTAGACGCGGCTCCACCGTAGCGAACGCGGAGGCTATGCACGTATGTTAAAATGTCAATTGCAAGAAAATGTCAACGTTACAGTGGAAATAATTACATACATTTCTTGCTAAGCGAAACTTAACAAATGTGCGTAGCCTCATGCGCCGCGGTGGAGTCGCACCCTTATATAAGCCCTAACATTTAATATTTAGAATAATACTCAATAATTGAGGACTATCTTAATAATAGATTAGAAACTCAAAATATGATCAAGTTTGTTTTATATGTCATCAGGGGGGAAACGAGCAGTCGGAGCCTCACGGCGCCGACGCCCATAGACGCCCTACCTACACATACGCACAACCAAGGCCACGCAGATGCACTGCCCTCCTTTTCCCTATCCCCCCAATGGGCCACCGGAAACTCACAAACCGCACGAAACGCGACAGCCTAGCTGTCACTTGACGCCGGTGTTATGTAAGCGAGAGGTACCACCCCGGTCGTGCCGGCCTAGTTCGGCTGCAATACAGCATGACACCACCTAGTCTTACTATATAAGTTTATATAAAAGTGAACACGGGCTGATTATTATTATGAGAATAAACGACTAGATTCGTCGTTAGCATAATAACTACTCAGTACTGCCTGTGGTACTGCAGTATACAACTGCATTGAATTTATCTCAAATAAAAAAAATCTGAATATTATCTTTTCACGAGCTGTCTAATAATTATTTTGTTAAAAAGAATTATACATTTATTTTAGCATTATTGTAAGCGAAATAAAACGTTAAGATGAAAGAACTTTATAATTTCGCCTGCGGCTGCAGCTGAAATTAAATTTTCAATTTCGAATGAATAACTGTAGTGAGGCGACAATCTAGCCGAACAAAAAGTTTTATACAACGTTTGTAATTAGACACCGCAGAGTGCCAGCGACCAGGAGCGGGCGTGAGAGCCGGCAACGGCAAATATACATGCTGCTGAATTAAAAAAAACAAAAGCAATTCGCTTAGCTGATCCGCGGGTTTTCGCATCCATAATCTTTGTAATGTTTTATTGCTTATAAAATATCAAAATGTCTCACGTGCATTGTTATTACAATGCACGTAAGACATTATTATACAAAATCGCTAAATTGAACTTTATTTCGACATAAAATTATTAACTCATATTGTTACTTTGTTTAAAGCGCTTACAATATTTTTGTGTTCCAAACAGCTTTGAATACAAAATCAGCTAATTTCTTCTTGATTAATTGCTAACTGATACTCGCAGATTCACACTACCCCCACTATAGTTCAGGCCTCGTCGTGGCGGTGGGGCTCAGTAGCCTAAGATGAGCCCAGCACCTTGGGCGAAGCGAATTGAGCCCAGGGGGCTCAATTCGCTTATAAGAAGAAGGGAGAAAAAAGCAGGGGCAAGGGGAGAGGACGAGAACCTCACCCTATTTTACTGTCTCGACGTTGTTCTGTGGTGTGGGACAACCCCTCTGTAAGGTGGCCTCGGTCCCCTGAGGGACTGTACTAGCAGTCGAGGTGCCATGTTTGCTCAACAGCGTATCATATTGATTGGGCACCTCACCAAAGGCGGCATTGGTGGCACTTGCCGGATTTTAGTGGGTAGAGCTGCGTCCACTTACCAGCTTTCGGGCGCAGCGAGTCCCACATACCCGCGTGGGGAGACCTACTCCCCCGCGGGATGCCTCAGAGCATTTCCCGACGTTAAAGAAAAAAAAATCACACTATATCACGCTTTAAAGTTACCGGTCGGAGGGAAGCGCTGTGCCGCGCTCCCGGCTACATGGGTACCACCATCTTGCTTGTTTCTCCCGTGAAACAGCTTTGCTGTGTTTCGGAGAGAAGGGCAAGACAGGCAGTGTAATTACTAGCACCGAGACTTAACATCTTATTTCTCAGGATAGGCAACACATAAATAAGTTGCCTGGGCTCGTTCCAGGTATACTGGTTTATGTTCATTGGCGACATCGACCACTTACCATCAGGTGGTACGTTTGCCAGTTTGCCTATCCAACTAAAATAAAAAATAAAAATATCTATAATTCACAATGTCTGTCTTGACAACTGTCTACATCTTATGGTTGTGTCTAACATACTCAAATCAGTTCTTGGTTGATGTTCGTAGGTCTATAATAGATGAAAATTAAATTAATTACTAGACTCATGTAGCCCACGTTATGTCTGGCTATAGACTAAAACACGTCTACACCAAGACACTCTAGACACGATAGTCGAGACGGGAATCTTATTGGTGTGTAGCCATTAGTGAGCGTGTTGGCAACTCGCTTTTATGAGGAACGCTTAAAATGTTATGGGGAAATAATTTCAATATGCGCAAAACTATGCCTGATACGATTAATACGTGATGAGGAATCCTTGTATAGTGTCTGGCAAAAGATTTATGGATATTATAATATGTACTTACTTATATTATGAAAAACAAAAGATGGTTATATAATTTATAAGCTGCGAAAGTGTCGAAACGATTTCTATAATTCTGATACCTACTTATTTAAATAGACTATATTACGAGCCTTGAGATATAGCTACCAATTTAAAAATAATATTTATTTATTAGGAATATCAACAGGTTTTTATTGCTAAATATAAAATAATATAATGACAACAGTAACCCAATTAAATAAACTCACGAATTATAATGCTCTTACTGCCAACAAAGCAAAGCACATGTTGGAAAATTATTGATTGCTTTGTAATCAATCAATAAATCATTGAAAAGTAATATAGACATAATAACATACATAAAATAAAGTTGACATAAAAATAAGGCTTATTCTTGTGGCTTATTCGTACCGAAAAACTATTGTGCTGAGAAGAAATTGTCGGCGCAAAAATTCAAGTTATAAAAACCCATTTTGAATTGTCAGAATGTAACAGCCATCGTATTTGTATGGGCAGTTAGCAATCTACGTTATACCTTCCCGTTCCGGACGCTTAGGCGGATAACTCGATTAAGTTTTGCATACAGACTCGCACAGAATGTGGTCATCGCAATTATTCTATATTCAGTAAAACTAACGAGCCATTTTCATTATGAAATTTGCTAAAGTTATACGAAAACAGTATTTCATTGTTTCTCAACCAAAAACATTCATAGCAAGATAAAAATAGCAATCCAAAAATGTAAACCATCAATCACATGCACACAAAAGCTATTTAAAGTATTACATTAAACTTAGCTTAACTAGCCTACATTTATTGAATCAATTATTTCACAAATGAAATTGGATTCATTGAAAAGGCAGAATTAGATTGAATATAAATATAACGACATAAACGTTTAACGTATAACGTATAAAAACGTTTTTGAAATTCACTTTATAACTTATTTTCTAGCAAAATTCTGTTAAAAATGTTCATTAACGAGCTCGATTTTTTCGTACACTTTGATGACAAGATTAGAAAGTTGTGGAGACACATTGTTAACGACTTTCAGTGCCCGTATCTGAAACGTCACTTGTGACACAACACGTGAATAAATTTTATTTATCCCTGTTTTCATTACTTTATTTACCCCGGGTAATGTGCTGCACCAAAACGACTTTGTTTGGACTCAATATTATTAAAGTCTTATTTAAACATATAATATACTAGGTGTTCCTTAATTATAAAATCCTCTAATAGGCTGATAACATAGTGTTGTAAATATTACAAGTAATTTTATTTAGTTTAAAGGAATTAAGTTTTAGCGTTATTTACATGTATGTTACTGTGAATCCTAATAGTCCTACTAATATCATAAACGCGAAAGTTTTTAACAATGTATGATTGTTACTCTTTCACGCTAAAACTACTGGATGGATTTTAATGAAATTTTACAATAACATAGCTTAAATACATCAGAATATAGGCTATAATTTATCCCGGAACTCCCACGGGAATAAAACCACGTGGCGCTGCTATAGTAGATACATATTTAAGTGTTTAAATTATCGGGGGGGAGGATAGGTCGAACTTCTCTCAATAGGACGACGATCTCCGTGAGTGCAGAGGCCTGGATCGGCCGCCTCGGCGTTCATTAAGAAAGGCCAACGTCCAGCTGCAGACAGAAAAAAAGCTGGCAATGATGATAATGGAACCTCTTAAAACACATCATTACGATAGAATACGTTTTATTCAAGAACGACATAGTCCGCTAGGAGCCCCGCTGCGCTTAGCGGGACTCCGGGCGACGCCGCCTAATGGACGGGGCGCACCGGGGGGCTCCACTAACTTTAATCGAAAGCCAATTCCTACAATGTTAATAGCCTATTGATACACCCTAACCTTGGAATAACACAATTATGATATTAGTGAAACCATTTATTTATGTCTTTTCATGAAAGTTTCAAAGTTTTAAAACTAATTAGTCTTATTTATTTCTTATAAAAATTTGGCGACGGCAGACAAATAAAAGTATAAGAATATTAAGTTAAAAAAATATATAATTTGACAATCTTAAGATTTATTAAGGGTCAGTGGTGACTGATAATAAATAACTTATGACCTGGATTTAAAACCACTATATGAAAAGGTAAAAGAGAACAGAAACGTCATTAATACCATAGAGAACCGAAGAAGAAATATGATCGGTCACCTGATACGACATGACCAGTTTTTCAAAAATATCATAGAAGGAAGGATTGAGGGAAAGAGAGGAAGAGACGGAGGAGAACTTATATGGAACAGATAAATGAGAATGTACAGGTCGTATCGTATCAGGACGTGAAGGTGTTGGCGGAGAGAAGGAAGGATTGGCGACTGCTCCACCGACAAGAGCAAGACTCTCAAATAGAGAGAGAGAGAGAGAGAGAGAGACATGAAAAACAAATTAAATTAAACAAATGCTTCTTTAATACGTTTCGCAGTCACTTAAAAGTTGCGAGTGAATAACGAATCTCAAAGTCCGCAAAGTTCCGCTAAACTGTTTGCCGCGAGGGTTGGTCGCAAAGTCGAACGCAAAGAGCATAAACGGATAAGGTCTTTGTAACCTAATCCTGTAAAAACATTACGTGTAAAATGTAGATTCCATTATTTTGCTCAAGTTTCACTTAGTTATAAACGCGGCTTGCATCTCATTAAAGCTCTTTTGTTTTTCACAACTTGAGAATCTTGGAAGTTTAAAAGGAAATCGAGAGTGCTGTGAATAAGTTGGTGATTAAAATGTTTAATTTAATGTATAATATTGTAACTTAGTTTTTATAATTCTTGAGTTTTTACATAGGCTGCTATAAGGGTTCAAGAATTTTATATATATTACTTATGCCACAGACACATTGCCTTAATATAAAAAGCTCCAGCGATATAAAAACTACTTAATGGATTTGACTCTCCTTTTTATGTTAGTTGGATAGGCAAACTGGCAGACGTGTCGCCAGATGGTAGGTAGGTGGTCGACGTCACCCATGAACATACATGGAACTATCCCAGGCAATTCATTTATGTGTTGCCTATCCTGAGACATAGATGTTAAGTCTCGGTGTCAGTAATTACACTGCCTGTCTGCCTGTCTTGCCCTTGCCTCCGAAACACAGCAAAGCTGTTTGACGGGAGAAACAAAAAAAAATGTGGTATAGCAATAGAATCTGTAAATGAAACAAAGTACGTTTAATACGATTTTTAATCGACGACAATTTTATCGGGAGGTTCTTGCGTCTTTGATCCTTAGTCTTGTATCTAGAAACTTCCATTTGTATATTCGAAGACAGAATAAACAAATGATAATCAAGCAATTTGGAAGTGATAGAGGAAGACATACAACAGTCAACCGAAACCAGATGCGATACAAGTGGCGATAGTTTATTTATTTAATTAGAAGCGCGGACAAATCCATTCGCCACAGAACCCTGATTATCTTTTGTTGTCTGCAAGTCGGAGCAATCAATTACTCACCCGGGAGTTTATTACTGCACTGTTGGGGACTGTATCCAATACCTACAATTATTCACATTTAATTCAGTTGTTTATGTGCAAATGGATGGACATACTGTAGTGCGAAGATGGATGCGAAGGGATCGGCCATTTTGACATTTATTTTTTCACTTCCGAAGCCTATGTGATGAAAACAGACTCAATATGATGGAAATAGGCGCCGCACGAAATGTACACATTGCCTACCCGGGCAGGGTACCTGGGTTCTCGTCGTCGGACACACCAAAACGAGCCGGAATATGTTTTCAATATTAACAAGTATTACGATAAAATTTTCTCTCTAGTCTCTTATTTCCTAGCATAAGACCCTAAATGGTCCCATAGAGTCTTTTGGTCCCCATAGGAATTAGGATCGATAGGCATAAAAGTTTTTTTTTATTTTACCTTTTTTTCGCTGACCGTACATTTTCTCGAAAGTATATGTGAATGCAGTTTAGAATATCAAAGTTATGGATGATCTCCTAGGACCTTTCTCCTGTAACTATAACGGTAAAGGTGCCCTTACTGACCCATCTCAAAAATTCATTTTGTATAACATAATTAACACTAAAATGATCAGTATGAGATCAGTGATAGAAAAAGAAATAATTCTATGCACTAAGTTCCGTCTTACATAGCGGCAAAAAAGTGTATTAGCCAAAACAGTAATAAACATTAACAAATTTTATCGCGAACAAATATTTTCGTTAACGTTAATTAAATTTATATCCACTCCGACAAATGGAATAAAACAGAATGGTGTGACCACAAGTTAAGTAGGGCGCGGTGGGCCGGTGGGCCGTATCGATCGGGCTAAAACAATCCGCGATGTCTGTCTAGCGAACACCCTATATGAAGCCTCAGGTACGATGACCTACTAGGACATATATTCTTGTTAAGCGAATATATTTTGTTTAAACTTTATATTGTGACAGGGCTAAAATAATCTGTCAAAAGATTATATTTTTTATTTTTATATCACTATTTTTAAATTAAATAAGGTTCCATAATACAAAAAAAACTACATTATAAGTAATTTTATAATTTAACTAAAAATGTACGAGCTCCTGAAATTATTTTAAACAACTAATTTTAGTTTTAAATATTTTTTGTAATGTGGAAAAATGGTAGAAACATACACGATTTGATTATAAATATAAACAAATTACGGATAAAAAATGTAATCTTACTCGGTATATTGGAAGCTCATGCCCTGGAAATTAGGCTATCTATATGTCCTAGTTTAATACGGTTAAGGCATCACTTGTCAAAGACTACATTATCAAGCTTATCATGTGGTAGAAGACTATCACGCGATTTACATGAACATATTGTTAATTACTATTACAATAAGCCATCCAATACCAATCCAATTCAGCATTTACTCTCATCAAATATTCATTATGCTCGGAATCCATTTATCTATCTCATATTACTAATCGATCTCAAACATTGTTTAACAAAAGAAAATCCTTTTTATATTTTCCAACGTCATGAATCATTCAAGACAAACATGCCGTGAAGGGGCGATGAACTTTACATGCCTTTAATGTGGAACATTTAAATATGGGTTTAATCGTTCATTAGGGAGGTTCATCGAGACATTTTCGAGCGTATTTTCAGCTCCAGTAACTCGGTACGAAGCCTGCTTAATCAGCTGGAGTGAATCAGTACATTAAAGGTATAACAGTTGTCATGAATGTTCGTATGCACTTAGGACGTCCATTAAGTACTGCAACATTCGCTGACGGAAAGCACCCATTAAACCTTTATAACGTCCTTCCAGTGCTTGTAAGACGTTAGAAACCTAGCTTTTATGCGACCTGTACTGTACACTAAAATATATCGTGTCACGCTGAGATAACATCTTTACGGTAAAATTGTTTTCGTTTCTGAAAGTCGAACATCGTGTAAGAATGTTTTTAGAATTTTAAGCCCTTTTAAATTATGTACTACTATTTTGAGTACATTTTTAAAAATATCTATTGAAAGTAATCAGATTTTTTATTCCTTTTTTTAATCAATAATAGGTAATGTTTTACTTATTCTGGTATCTGTATCTAGACTAATAAGACTAATGCCAAATGTCGCTGTTTGAACTTAGTGACATTAGACTCTACAATTTCAATTATATTAAACTAATATGTAATCTATACTTTGTCTTCTTAATATTTTTGAATGCGAAAATGTTGTTGAGCTGTAACAAAATATTGTAGATATTTCTGCATTATGGAAGCTAATTAGACTTTATTTTATTTATTAAATGCAGTTTAAGGTTTTGAAGATATAGGCAGACAGATAAATGTAATTATTATAATGTACTTTATATATCATTTTCTCTATTTATTTTTATGTAATTTAAAATATAGTATGAAAGTAACTTCACAAAATAAAAAGACACTATTAAGTTGTCGTAAATAAAATACATTACAAAAGAAATTTCACGCCGATAAGTGTTGGCTATTCTCCAGAAGTGTAGGTTTATTCGTATCATTTTACGTCAACAACTGAACAACCACGATTAAAATAATATGGAACAATAACTTTTCCAGACTGCAGAATGCGAAATATAAAATTAAATACAACTGGTAATGATAGCGGAAAAGTGTTATTTGGTTTAATTATACAGCGATATATAATACAATTATTTTATACAGCGTTAATGTTTGAATATTTTCCTCTTTACGCATCTCACACAAACCCGGACAGAAATCTAGTAAAATACTGAATTTCTTTCTTTAATTAGTATCGAAGTAACGTAATCTTATTAAACCTTATTTTTATTTTATTATATATTATATTATATTATATATTATATAATAACCTAGAATTGATTTTCAAGTAAAATCGGTTGTCTGTAAAGTCGGTTTACTGACGATAGTTGAACGTGACAACGTCATAAGAAAATGGAACGCCTCAGAGCGAGGTAACGCCGCATACGTCATGTATTTTCGTCCGTGCAGCCGGCTCCATCGAATTATAAGACTTTGTCACCTCAAAAACATTAATGGTAGTTTATTGTCTTTTAGTTATTGTAGTTATTTGTCTTGGAGGTCTACAAACATTTCACCACGCTGTCACTAGATTTCCTCTACCTAACTCTGTCCGGGTGGAATTTAACATTAAATTTTTAACTGATTTCCCGATGAGCTAGTTAGTGACTTGCAATTTTTACCACATTTCAAACACAAAAATGTCCCAAAAGAAAAATAAAAATACAAATTTTGTACATTTTAGCCCATTATAAAAACATGACATATTTTTTTAATAAATTATTTTTTGATTCAGTTAACAATCGATGCACTTCTTCATTCGACAAGTCGAGGCATGTATCTTTATACATCTACTGTATTGACGTCAGACCTTTCAGTGGAAAACGGAACGTGTAAAATATTAATAGGTATCACGGTAGCAGAAGCCGTGTGGGAGCGGCGCAAGAAAGGAAAACCTTCCTACTTGTAACCAGCGTTAGCAACTTGAAGTGGACTGACTATCGTACCAGGGGCGTAAAATTATCGTACATGGATCGAAATTATCGTATTTTTTAGGATAATGTCTATTATAGATAAATAAATCATATAAATTGTAATATTGATATGCATGCAAGTACTCTATAGTCTATCGTTTTTAAACCACCGCTGTCAAATCAACAGAACACTGAAATCCCAATGTTTTACACGTGGTACAGACATGAACTGATTCCCTTTCCACTTTAAGTTCAATAAACGCGCCAAGCTTAAAATTCACTCAGACAAAATTTCACTGTTCCCATGCAAGTTGGGTATGAAACACGCCAAAATTTTGTATTCAGTATCGGCAGTGGTGAAACTTAGCAGAGCGAATCGTAGGAACCAATAGGAATAGAGAACTTGTATTTCCCGGTATTTTCCCAAGATTTTATTGGACAAAATAAAATCATGCTATCGATTTATACTATCAGCGCAAGAGTGAAATAATATAAATTCTCAAATTTTGCATCATGATAGAAATTATCGTACAATCTGCGTACGATAATAATATGCTATCGTACATCGTACGTAGGCACAAAATTATCGTATGTGTACGATAATTATCGTACGGTTCCGAACGCTGCTTGTAACCCAGCCGGATGACGTCAAATCTACGTCACTTTGAATACACAGGCCATAAATATTGGTAATTGCTATAACGTTTTAAGGACGGTCTCATAATTAAAAGAAATGGATGGACAAGAGTGGTCATTCGCATGAAAATACTAAGATACTCATTAGAAATTGAATGATAGGTGCCTCAAAGCAATTTTCAACCATTGCATGAAAACCATAAACATTCTTTCATGAACGTCATTACAATAAAAAGCACAATTTATCGGCAAGCGAAAAGGTTCAACAAAGTGGGGTAACAATAATATAATCGACAACCGATAAGTTACGAAGTTAGCTCGATTAGAACATGAAAAAGTTGAGCACGTTATCTCGTTTATATGGCTTCAGAATTGTGTACCTGATCTAAATCAAAAGAGCGAACTATGGTTGTGATTCGCGAGCCATCTCCCAGATAAGTTTAATCATAGTGCCGTTAAGTTTTACTGCTTCGGGTGCATACGGTTTACGGCGGTTTGGGCGACATTGTCAACACATCTTGCGACGCTCTTTAATGCTGCTGAAACGTTACTTTAACGGTTTTATAGTTTCGTCGTTTCGCTAGCGGTCACAGTCTTTAATAGCCCGCGCTAAGTGCCCGCCCGGGGCCCCGCTGCCCCCAAATATCTTTGTATGTTTTTCTCATGTTTTCTAGATTTCCATCTTTACGATATAGAACTTTTTTATGACCTCTGAAACCACGCCATAAAAAGGAACGCACTTTAATCTCCTTTTAACAGTTTCAAGACGATACGTAAAAGCACTTTATAAATGTGGGCATAGTTTTAGAAGTTCCAATTTCTCAACAGCCTTGGCCTACCACCGTAACTAGTATCATGTAAGTCTCAACAGCGGCTACAAATAACCCTTTAATATAATCCCATAAGGGATCGTACAGATGGAGGGCGATCACGCGATCAACCGTTCCGTAGATTATCATTAGAAAAAGGAGTTAAGTTTGAGGTTACGTTGTTAAATTATTTTTCCACGACATCAGAGATGAGTTTTCCAATCAATACTTTACACTGCTACTTATGAGTGATAAAGCCCTATTTTTTAAACTAGAACTCGCGCTGTTTTCGAATCTATTTGGACATATATTTCACTTTTCTTCTTCTTAATGATACTGCAGTTCAAAAACCTTTAGAAAGATTAAATATTTGCCCACTATGCTTAATTTAGTATTAATAAATCTGTGAAAGTAAACAGTTGACAGATAGTAAAGATATGCCTTAAATCTTAATTACAGCACGACGCAGCGACGTCACTGCTGCAGGCCCGTCATCTGCAAGCCTCTCATTATTAATTCGCAAACTAATTAATTAAACACACGAATATTCGCAATTAATCACACTTACAGCGGACACGAGATGGAATTAATTAAACGTAAAAACTAGTGGGCAGACGTCCTGCAATAGCACCCTTCAGGATTTCTGAAAATTGCTAAATAACGCCACAAAAAAAATACAACACAAAATTCCAATAAATCAGATCAGCCGCTTTATTAAGTTGTTTTTTTTTACTGAAGGCGTAAGTCTAAAAAAACTTAGCAAACTGACTTCTTTCCGCTTGTAATTAAAACTTGTCGTTTATAAAGGTCTTTCTTGAATAAAATATAACGTATTTTATATTTGTTTTATGAAAGGACCAAATTATTAAATTTTAAAATTATTTTAATAAGCACGCAAGTTGTTTCACTGAAGTAAAACTTAAGAAGATAATATCAGGTCTTAAAGAATAACGTGTCTTACGAGAATACTTTTATGTTGCAAACATTTTATTTATTAAATAACCTTGAAAACCTAAATTTATTTGTCTTTAGTTTTAAAATTAAAATGTGGATTAAATTATTTGAAATCATGCGTTTATATTTTTATAATATTCTTTTACATTTCATTTTAATAGTTTACTTTTAAATCTTTTCGCATAAAGTAGTATCTTTATTTATACTTATCGCTACAAGAACACGTAACAAATACACAATACTAAACAATAATATAATTCAATAACAAAACTTTGGACCAACAAACTCCAACTTCATTACAACAAATATTAGTTGTTATACTCCGCTAATAGATGGCGTTGTATAGTATCGGGTGTCACGTGACGCATGACGCAACAAGTGGGGCGGGCGCCGGAGAGTCGCCGGGCCAGGAATTTCAATCTGGCCGTGATGAGGCAAAGGCGTAAATTGCATAAAACCTACCCTACGGTGTATGGCCGAATTGTTTCCTAATTGAGCGTTTCATTTATATCTGCTTAAAATAAATTCTAATATTATAATGAGCTGCAGAGTTCTGTTTGTTTGATTTGTAGAAATGTTTTTGCATTTAATATTCCAATTATTGAGTCAAATTCATGGTCCAATTTCGGGGCGAGTGAAACACCAGAAAAACTTCTAATACCTCCAAGAATATATGTACAAAGTTTCATGATGATCGGTTAAGTAGTTTTCGCGTGAAAGCGTAACAAACATCCACGCTTTCACATTTATAATATTAGTAGGATTGATACGTTTTTATATTCATGGTATACCTGACCCTACTCAAACTTAATATTTAAACTACACTCAAAGTTAAATTTGACGGATCATAAATATTTGTAGTATTTATTTATATCTGAAATATGTATATTTCTTACTTATATGTGTTTTTATTTTTGTTACAGGTAAGTTTAAAATAACTCGTCTGAATAAGAAGAAAACTTGATAAAGGATCCTCATATGTATATTGATCAAATACGGTTTGTTATGATTTTTAATTATGTTTATATTAATAATATAATTTATGAACATTTTTTTAAATAAATTAATAATATTCTCACTTTTTCGCTAAATCATTTCGATCATTAACTGTAACGGTTTAGTATCACAGTTGAACTACAAGATTAGGTTTTAAAGTTTTACTAAAAGTGGACTACGTTTCATGGTCTTGTCTAAAATAATGTACACTTTTAACTAAAGACCGTATATCGCACTTCCCCTGCTACGTCGCGGCGCTACGAAGCCTACGTGCGCTACGCGCTACAAATAACTTGTTCCAATAAATTGCCAATGACGATATTATATAGATACGATTTTTGCTCGGAGAAATAGAATGGAACTTAGATTTTTTTTTGCGTTTCTTTACAAACATTTACACCTTGTAAGTATCTTATTTTAAATAAATATATAAAATTTATAATAATTCGTCGCATCGGACTTATTAGTTCGTTTTGACATAGAAATTTTAATATTTTTAATCATATTTTCATATTCTTCCTTGGCTCAAAGATAACTTACACTAAGACTTAAAAATGTTAGAACTATTATAGTAGATAATTAAATAGTTCAAATTATTTATTTATAATAATAGAACGAACGAATAAAGTCCATAAAACGAAAGTATTTTTGACCATATGAGCATCTAAGATATCTGTTGTATTTTATTTTTAATAAAACGGCTTAACAATCCGTCCCTTCGTACCTACGGAGGCCAAGGGGCGAATAATAGCAGTCCACTTCCGCATTATTAAATTTCTTCGCAAATACACTTTTATTGTCCAACGATCTTCAAAGGACCGTTTTCGACGTTTATATCGCATGCAAACACTCAACTGCACTTACTACTTATTGTTTCGTCTATAACATTTGAATATCATGTCAATAATCTCGTACGAGTTTGCTTAGTAGTTTTGAATGCATATGATGTACCTTAAGTACTTGTTTCAGTCCGAATTGTAATAAGATATATACAGGGTGTTATATTTGTATTATACAGTATGTAACTCTTAATATGATTTCGATTTTCGCCAATGCGAGTCCCACATTGGGTCAGGATCTACCCAAAGATCCTGGCTGCATCCATAAGGATTTCCCTGGGACAAAAAAGGATATAAAATAATCATCATCAATCCAGATACTGAGCATCTAAGTTGAAGCTGCACTCAACGGCTAGTATCTATATGAAATGATATTTATATCTAAACAAATGTGCGATACAGTCTTGTCTGATACTAATGAGTATTGTTATACATCCTATGTATCGGCCGTCTTGGCGTTCATTGAGCCTTTGTTGAGTCGTTGACGGATAGATGCTGATCATTATGATCCTATGTCAGCAAATTATATCGTAGTAATATACTGGGAAAGGCTTAGATTAAAGATATAAGTTAGACAAGCTAGAGAATGAAGCTGAATATTATACCTATGTGAGAGTAAACAGAGCAGAGAGTTTAGTGAGCCATACTTCATACTGTCGACTCGTCCTAATGAAGTTGTCTGCGCTTGCCGTAATGACATGCCGGGACTTGCCGGGACATGCCGGGACTTGCCGGAACAGATTTTAAGCTAAAGGTCTTAGCGATCTATAATCACTTTTCACGTGATTTCCTACGATAGCGTAAATTTATCTAGGGTTGAACGTTATAAGGTAAACTATATATTTTGATATAAAAAAGAATAGATAAAAGAGGGATTTCTTTGAGTCTCAAGCAAAAGGAGGATTACATTGGTTTTTAAAAATAGTAGTTCAATATTTAATGTTCAAAAAAGTCGTGTATAATTTCTATGGCAGCCCTATTGCTCTATGGAGGTTTATCTAGAACAAATTGCCGCGATGCCCCCACCATATTTACTTCAGCCCCACCTCCCTTTCTTAAGTTACTAAAACTGTGTATAATAGATCATATATAATGCAGTCTAATGAAGAACATTACGATTAATATGACTTATAAATAAGACTCTTTCATATTGTTTACTAATGTTTACGCGAATTTCACTCATTATAATGAAACAATTTTTTACGGAATTATAACTAACAAAAATAATACATAACTTTGTAACAGTAGGACATATGACACCTCAGTCCTCCCGTGACTATGGTTGCTGTTTTTAAGACTGTTTCATATTGAAATAAACATGTGCATTTCACATGCAATGAAATGAAATTTCTTAAAACTGAGAAAGTAATGTGTAACTATTGTGATATACTTACTGTGATATCACAATAGTTACACTTGCTTTATGTCACAGGCAACCGAGCAGTCGGAGCTTCACGTGACTACCGACGCCCATAAGACAACCAAAAGTTATGCAAATGCGACCTTTTCCCTATCCCCCCAATGGGCCACCGAAAACTCACAAATCGCACGAAACGCGAAAGCATAGCTGTCACTTGACGCCGGTGTTATGTGAGTGAGAGGTACCACCGCGTGTGTGCCGACCTAATTCGGCTGCAAAGCAACATGGCACTACCTCGTACATAAGCCCATATTAGTAACAAGCCTGTTATTATTATTATTTTGCCTTTATATTTATCCTTACTATTTTCCTTTTTTATTATCCTTTTTTCATATCATTGAGTTTTCTAGAAGTTACATTCCTCCATTTCTCTAGCCGCTTTTAAAATTGTCTGTCTTTTAATAAATTTTATTTATACTTATTCAAAGACAAAGTCACCTAGTCTCTTTAGTAATAGTCAATAATACAAAACTAAGTGTAATCGATAAGTGGTGCATAATTCGTAATAGGTAAGGGTGTGGAAACAAATGCCATCACGTAGGGGTGGGGTAAGTAGTGGGGTAACGTGACAGGGGGGAGAACATAGACATGATATTCAACATGAGGCTCAAGTCACCGGCCTGCCTTTGCCAAGTAGGCCACTTTGTTCACTACTTTTAGCCCACTTAACAATTGTGTTGAACTTTATAACAATGAACAAAGATTGTAGAATTAATATGATAGTTGTACAAGATTGTTTGTGAGTTGTGGTTTTGATATAATGATTGCCTTATATTTGATTTTATAAAAAATTACATTGTTCCACATAGCATCTAAAATGACTTAATACTCATTGTGAGCGGCGATGGCCTAGTGGGTATGAGCTCGGCCTCTTGAGTGAGTGCCGAGAGGTCCGGGTTCCATCCTGACCCTCCTGTGATGAAATGGGTTTTTCTAATGGGATGTAGTGTGAACCAACTTTAAATAAAATTCTAATCAAGCAAATTTACAAGTCTTTAGTATTCTAAATATAGTCTTGCCATTTTTAAGTTATTCTTATTCATATTAGTCTTGGGATCAAGGGATCGGCCATCTTGGTGTTCATTGAGGGAGGCCTATGTTCAGTGGACGGATAGAGGCTGATGATGATGATGATATTAGTCTTGTCAGTAATTAACAAAAAATATAAATTATCGTAAACATTATTATTATTCGTTGGAAGACTAAATTTTAACACACCCATCATTATCAACCTTTTTTCTTCCACATGGTTTGACAGAGGCCTTTTAGCAGACTTAACATTTACAAAAAGCAATATTCCATTCATGAAAATGTATTTTTCACATTAATAGATACGAAAAATAAAAACGTAACGTATCCGGCGAAGTGCTTTACGAACAGGCCATTTTGAAAGCCCAAAGAGTTTAATTGCCACAAAATGCCTTCCCCACAATGTCCCTGCTGACTCACGAAGCCCTTTTGTTCCGTGGACTGTGCCGCCAAACACCTGTGTCGTTTTATACTTGATACTATAAATACGGCTTATGCATTTTTGTGATATTCATACAACAATCTATGAATACGACTTTTGTCATAATATTATAATATAATATCAACACTTATATGTTCCACTGCTGGGCACGGGTCTCCTCCTCGAAATAAGGCGAGGATCGTATTGGACCATAGTTCACAGATGCGCTGGCAATATGCGGGTTGGTGAACTTCACACACCTTCAACGTCGTTTATATCGTATATCTCATCAGGCATGCAGGTTTCCTCACGATGTTTCCTTCACCGGTGATCAAGCGATGGCCTCATGTTCAGGTGCACGTAGACATTTAGAAAAACCCATTTCATGGCATCACAGCGATCAGGATCGAACCGAGACCTCTCAAGAGGCCGAGCCCATACCCACTGGACCATCGTCGCTCACGTTAGTCATATTACCTCTTTGAATCTTATTTGTACTAATTAAATTGTAAGTATTACATATATTCTTGCCCCTACAATTTAAATTTTAGACATTAGTCTAAAACAAAAATGATGATTAAAATAAACACTTAAAAAATCGATTAAATACATTTCGGCGACATAAATCTATCGTAACAATGTTAATCATCTAAAACCGAATATAACAAAAAGTATTTAATACAAACCGCTAAATTAACTGAAAATGATTAAGGCACGTACACAAGATGAAGTCAAGTAAATTTCTTTGCTCTTCTCATTAGTATTTGTACGGGAAACAATGAAGATTTACAAAAGCAAACAACTTTTGTTCTTGTTTATAAATAATTACCATAACAGCTTCTCTTAAATTATTCAGGATATATTATATTAAGTAACGATTACGGAGTAATGTAATTAAAATTATATAATCTATCTGTCGTCTTGGCGTTCTTTGAAAGAGGTCTATTTCAAACAGTAGACCAAAAGTCGTTGATAATAATAATGATTATCTAATAATCATCAGCTTCATTGCCTTGTGGCCTATCGAAAGCCTGAAAAATTTGGAGCTTGTTGTTTCTCGTAGGTATTGCTAAAATAGTAAAGATAAGTCGAGTCCGATTTTTAGTCTACTCATACAATAATATTTGTCACAACATTATTGAAGAAACGACATAATATATTGATCTATCTTATGAAACGGGCACATCTAGCAGTTGTGCGGCTCTTGTGCAGATATAAATTATGTAACGGTTCTTCTATCGTATCTGTTATTGCTCTTACAATATTCTGTGCCTATATTTAAAAAAATATTACATTCCTTGTAGTACACTTTTTAGAATGCCATATTAGATTGGCATATACATTCAATTGGAAATTGGCAAGGCGACATGAGGCGACACGATTGAGAAAGTAATTTATTTCCTGTATGAAAATTCATTTCATATTTTCGTTTTACATTTGCATATTATGCTTATACAGAACGCTTATAAATACTGATTGACTTAAAAATATTTTTACTTCCTACCAAAACTGTCCACGATAAGGAGGTGTATGTTACATCAGCTACTAATTTAGTGGTTTATTATCGTCATCAACCTCAGCTCATATTTATCAACAACTGAAAATAGGCTTCTTTCAATGTCGATCGTATTGATAAAAAATTATAAAACCACTTTAATATCCCTGCGAGTGGCAAGGGATAGACCGTTTTGGCGTTCATTGAAGGAGGCCTATATTCACCAGTGGACGGATAAAGGCTGATGATGCTGATCACGATGAATGTCCCTGTCCAACACCTTTGCACCTAATCTGTACACGATATTAACAAATAAAGAAGGGATCTTATAACAAAATTTGGCAATTCCAACAGCATTTAAGGGTCAATTTTGGTACCTTTTTTTAAATGAAATGCTCTGAGGCATCCCGCGGGGGAGTGGGTCTCCCCACGCGGATATGTGGGACTCGCTGCGCCCGAAAGCTGGTAAGTGGATGCAGCTCTACCCACTAAAACCCGGCGAGTGCCACCAATGCCACCTTAGGTGAGGTAAGGGATCGACGCCACCGCCACAGAGGGGTTGTCCCGCCCGCAGAACAACCCCTCCCAACGTCGGGATAGTACAATGGGGTGAGATTCCCGTCCACGCCCCTTGCCCCCTGCTCTTTTGTCCCCTCTTCTTATAAGAGGGGTACAAAGAGCCCCCTCGGCTCAATTAGCTTCGCCCAAGGTGCAGCGGCTCACCCTAGGCTACTGAGCCCCACCGCCACGTCAAGACCTGAACCATGGTGAAGTCGAATTTGGAACCTACGTTAATGCATTAATTATGATAGTTTTTAGAACATTCCAGAGCATTAAATGGAACAATTTGAGTGGGCGTACTCGTTTACATATTACAATAACTCCGAGCCGATGCGGCTGACAAGCATTCAGCGAGATAATCGCCCGTATTGTGCGCACCCGTAATCCTTTTAAAGGAGACTTATCTGCGTAATCGCGATGTAAACCAACTTTATTAAAATTGTTTATTAACTTTATTTTGCACGTGATCATTTTCAACGTATTGGGGACAGGCTGAGTTAAAAGCAGACTGGCAGGCAGGCAGACAGATTGTCTAGTAGGTTTAGCCTAGTTTGAGTGGTTATTCTAGAACCTGATTGCTTATATACGAGTTTTATAAGTTTTATAAAGTTTTTAAAAAAACTATTCATACGATTATAATGTCTCTGATCTGTAATCGAGTCTGTAATCGAAATCTGATTAGCAGTTGAGGCTTTGAAAAAGTAACACGCAAACTCAGTGTCACCGAATCATCATAGACAAATCTGAACTCTATAAATCTGTACTTAAGTGAAAATTTTGCAAATTATTTTACTCGTCTCTCCGTTTTCTTATAATAATAATATCTATGGACGTTTTAACACCACGTCAATCTGGTCCCGTGGTAAGTTCTCGAAGAACTTGTGTTACGGGTACCAGACAACGGAAATATATTTAATACTTTTATATTATACATATATTTAAGATTTTTATTATATAATATACATATTTAATACACATCCATGACCCAGGAACACAGAAAATATTTTTGTTCCCTGACGGGATTCGAACACGCAACCTCCGGTTTGAGCGCCAACGCGCTTATCACTGAGCCACAGAGGTCGTCATTAGCACATTATAGAATTACCATTTATTGTATTAAAAATTATTACATAATCCCACACTATATTAAAAGTAACACTGTATTATCAAGGAAAGTTAATAAAACCAAATGAACCGGTAGAATTTATCAAAAAGGAGACTCTAGGTATGCGCCGTCTAAGAATGTGGGTCTCGTTAGTGCGAGATACGCAATAAGGTTACATGCGCTCTTAGTAACAAATGGTTGGGTTTCCTCGTACGTGGGGTAAAAAGGTTTTGCTCAAAAACATATTACTTTGTATCAACGTAATAAAATGCGACCAAATGTACTTGTTTTTTTGTGAGATTTATCTGTAATCCTTTTATTAAAAGTGATTTCGCTGGTTCAGCAAACTATGAGAACTTTTCAGGCGAAGAGCCTGAAAAGTTCTAGGCATCTAGGCGTGTCAAACTAGCCTTTGTAAACTATCGTAAGAGTACACGATGTGTTTCTGCACGTGAGTAGAATCATCATAGCGAATTTTCCTAAAATCGTCGTGTTATAATTGTTGGCCTTCTCTTATACTCTTACCTTATTATACACGACTTAAAAGCCAGGCGTTGCCGTGCCAACTGCGAACTTGTTCACTTATCGTCTTCTGAGCTCACCCGTTCGCCATCTTCACCACCTAATCCTTGGACATTGCGTTGCCATCTTTGATTTCAAGTCATACAAGCTGTCATCTAATCTGGTTAGAATAGTCTAGAAACATATTTTAAAGTAACATGGATTTTTCAATAATAAAACTCTTTTAAAAGATTGGATACTAAGTCGTTTATTTTCGTGAGAGTAATTTTTTTTATGTTAGTTGGATAGGCACGCTGGCAAACGTCACATGATGGTAAGTGGTCGACGTCGCCATTGAACTTTAACTAGTTTACCTGAAACTAGCACAGGTGACTTTATGTGTTGCCTAAACTCACAAACCGTACGAAACGTGATAGCATAGCTGTCACTTGACGCCGGTGTAATGTGAGCGAGAGGTACCACCCCGGTCGTGCCGGTCCAATTCGGCTGCAAAGCGGCATGGCACTACCTCTTACCAGCCTACGAAATCAAACATAGTAATATCCCGTTTTTAACAGTTTTACTACATATCGTTTCACACCTGTCATTTGAACCGAGCCATTTCAAGCTTTAGTAGTGTCATAACCTAGTAAAATGCATACAAATAAAAATGTAAAGAGCAATACTCTTTACAATCTTAATGTCTGTTCCTTTGCCGTTGAGTTCTAAAATATTATTGCTAATGCAGTAAATAAAGCCATTAACGAATTTTTATTGCAATTTCATGGCCCCTGGCAACAGAGGGTGGTTGTTATAGGCATTTTTATTTTATGCGGTGACACCCCGAGCAGCAATAGGGAAATTGGACTGATATTACTTTTAGGGTCATCCGGACTTGAACGCCTTTACATATTTATAATTTTTGTATATCCTGTTTCTTACTTTATCAAAATTGCAAAGTTTTAACGTCATTCCTTACTAGCTAGAGTGGCTGTTGGTTTTTAAAAGTCCTATACGAATAGAATTTTTTCCTTTTGAAATACTTTTTATCAATAAAAAACTAGACAAGTGCGAGTCGTATTTACTTAGGTTCCGTACTGTACAATATTCAATGTATTAATTTTAAAAAGAATCAGATCTACGACGAACGGGAGAAAACCGTTTTAGTAGTGAAGTTTGAAACAATAATTAAATTATGTATTACAACATTTTAGCGACACATATATAAAGCAAATAAACTATTCTTAATACATTAAGCTTTAAACACGCGTTTATTCCAAAAACTACTAAATTTAAAATATCGTTTGTGGATTAATGGTGTTTTGAATAAAACGAGTAGTGGAAGTTGTACGATGGAGTTGCGCGAAGTTGGTACCGTCGGCAAGTGAGGCCCCCGGCTACAGCTCGCCTACAATGCTATAATGTCCTTTTACTAGTTCCAATAGAATGTCGTGTGAACAGATGTTATTCTATTTGGAATAGTCTATTTATAAGCATTTTAGACATAGGCAAAGTATTAATAATTTATTGCATGGCATAAATCAGGACTAAAGTTTATAAAAGTACATACTAAAGTATATAATATTTTTAAAGTAATAATTTCAAGTAAGAATTAATAAGATCTTTTGAACCATAATAATATAGACCATAGATATAGTTTTTTTTTTTTTGCACATTTGTAATACAATTATAAAATAGAGATACGAAAAAAGTAGGCGATGTCGCTTAATATTTAACTAATCCACCCTAGACGTATCTAGATTGAAGTCCAAACTAGTACATGATCTAAACTATCTCATCATCAATGATTTAGATATAAGTTATAATATGATTTAGATATGATGTAAGTCCAGATGCTGATTATTATATTAACTGCCTAATTATATGCAATACAAAGCCGTTTGAAGTAAAAAAACAGGCGTACTGAGGTAACGGAATTTTTGTGACAAAACAAACAATTTTCATTGGTAATTTTTTTCAAAAAAGTTTTTTTTTCAATCGTCAATTTAATTAGTTTTATTCACAAATGACTACAAAACTGTGGAAAATTTATTAGATGAAGTAAGTTAAAATATGTTAAGAATTCGTGTACAAAAGGAGAGGTTGAGAGATAAATGATACACCACTTCACTGAATCTCCATCAGCGCCCGCGGTATTAGAAAATGTACACTATCTTTTATTATTACTATAGATATCTCATTAGATTCTTAAAATTGGAAATGAAAAAATAGTTTTACAATACATCAGGTATTGTAAAACTATTTTTTATTATAGTATATCCGATTATTATTGGACGTTTGAAGGTCCCTTGAACATGGTTAATGCAATTAATCGTAGAAAATAGTTCAATGATTATTTGTTGCTGGTATATATGCACTTTTGTGTAGTACGAACGTAAGTACGTCGAGGAACATCCTCCATGTTTCCGAAACATTTTGTAGGTGTTCCGAAAAATAAGTAATGCATGCATTAAATGCAATTAATGCAAGTTAAAAACGAATGGGTGCCTCTGAACGAAGCTCATTTGTCTTCACATTCTGATGAGAAATTGTGACCTTATTGATCCTTAAAAGTGCGGATCTTGAAAACGTTCACAGTTTTTGTGGTTACATTTTCCAGTTTGTCGAACCTTAGTCAACATAATCAATACGTTCAATGACCCCACTGATAACATCTATCAAATAATTCATTAATAATTAGCAGCAATTTTACTAAACATTCATCAGAGATTTTAAAACACGCAATAGTAACTCAACATATAGTCCAAACAAAATATTTATTCACTTAAACCTTTCAAGCAAATCCAACGAATAAAATATTGACGAGATTCTAGAACATACGATGGTTATAAATCTATTCTTTACTATATTCCGAACATAAAAAGTGTTGTTGATACAAGCGTTATTGTATTCGAACTTTGAACCCAGCGATGATAAATGTAAGCGCTACGGATGCAGCTTATCACGGCGCTTTCGCATCGACAATTTATTTAGTATCATAACTTTATATTCTAGAACCAAACTTAAATATTCGAACGATATTCTAGAACATTATTTTCTCGAAACATCTATATCAAGTCAATGCAGTAATGAATTTCGAACGAAGATAAATCAAGAATGTGTTTATGGGAGAAAACGTTATTTACAAATTTAATTTAAGCTTTCATGCATATTGAAGTAGATTTGCTATAAAATAATCTGATTCACTGATTTATTTCAAAACGCGTAATGTTGTGACAAAATTATATGGTTTTATCGAATAATCGACAGGGACTAGGAAAAATTTTTACACACAAGTCATGAATTCCCAGCTTCATATACACAAAATATTTTCATACTTGATATAGCCTATAAATAAGTTAAAGGTCATAGAGCATTTATGGGTACGTAAAAGGTCATAGGTTATATGTTTTTAGATAGTAGGTAAAGCAACAGTTCCTTCCAGCGACACCTTAATATTCCCCACAATCATCATCATCATCATCCGTCCACTGCTGAACATCAGGTCTAAAAACGCCAGGGCGACCGATCCACCACTCGCAATGCTAGAATAAACCCAAGAAAATACGACAATTTTGCTAAAGAAGTGGATTAAGCTTAGTTTAATTTAAATGTAAAATAAATGAGCGTCACGTGAGCCGCGTGTTTGCTCTATGACCATCGCAAACAGACCCGCCCTTCGCGTGTCCACGCACCTCGTGCCATAAACCGCCATGCATAGGTAACGCGATACCCATAGTACAAGTAGTATGTACTTTAGGAGATAAATTAATTATTTTTATGAAACAACATTTATTCCGTTATAAAAGTTATTACTAGGTTTCGCCCGCGGCTTCGCCCGTATGGAGTTGGAAAAAGTAGCTTATGTATTTTTCCTTGCTAGAATGATATTAAACGAAAACAAACAAATACGTAGCGTTTATTCCATATATACTATATTGAAAAAGTGATCGGCTAATAGAAATAAATTTTGTGCCTTTGACAATTACATCGTTTTTATAATTTCAATTATTGATGTAATTATGAATTCTTCTTCTTCATCATCATCGTTCCCTCACTGCTGAGGATCGTGACCACATATCATCTTCCACTGGACACGGTCGTGGTCAATTATGAATTACTACTAATAATAAGGCAAATGTAATTCCCGTAAGAACTTTGAATTTTTCGGGATAAAATGCAGCCTAGGTTTTAATCAAAGGTGTAAGCCATTTTGACCTTCAGTCAAATCGGTTGAGCCATTTTACCGTGTAAGAGCAACAAACAAACTCACATTCACATTTATAATTATATGTAGGAATAAAGAAACTAATTTTGCTCATTATTAATAATAAACCTATTTCTCGTCAATAGCTGCAAAGATACGTTTCAAAATAATGTTTAATTTTTGATGATAAATTAAGAATTTATAGCGTTGCTATAGAAAAATAGCTTCAACAAATAAAATATATAACTAGAGCGCGTACTTCCCATTCCTGTGGGAGTACAGAGATAAATTATAGCCTATATATATGTTGTTCTGATTCTTATAAATGTATCTATATAAATAAAAATTAATCGCTGAAATGTATGAACATAATAATTTAATTTAATTCTTATTTTGATGTGTTGGTTATCATCAGGACAAGGTTTGTATAAAATGAAAAAAAAATGATGATGACGGGATATGGGTAAAGGCAGGACAATACAATTGTAAGAGTAGTTTGCCGGTTTCAGCCTGTTTAATATAAATGCTAAAAATGGTGTAATATGCCCATATAAAGACATAAGTTGGTCATACAATTCTGAAATATATCTGTAAATACACGACTCAATGCGACGGAAGATTCGATAGAAATCTAGAACGTTCTTATTGTTGGAAATCAAATAAAGCGTGCCAGCTGTTAGTGCAGTCGAAGTGCTTCTCGTCTTCGTTACATACAGAATGTCCAATCGCGTGACTCATAAAAGGAAATCGGATTCCATATTTAAAGTTAATAATATTTTAGATTTCAAATCGTAGATTCCTTGATAAAGGATTTTAACAAAAAGTCACTTCACTGATTTGTCTTCGTTTCGTTTCAAGGATAAGTGATCAATAAGTGATGATGTACATTTATTTAATATTACTTATACAACTTTTAAGCAGGAAAGTGAATAATATTTTTAGTTGGAGGACAACATACATGTATATGTATATTTGTAAAAAAACTATAAAAATTAGATTGTATTACAGACACAGCTCATCCCGCTCTTACCAGTTACGCTGTGCTGTGCGCCCGTCTGTGTAGGTACCACAATCCAATTTATTTTTCAATAAAACTGGCCATCATACGTATGTCTCAACATAGGTAAAGTATAAATAAGTTCGACGAGCTCCTTCAACTAGTTATTATGGGAAAAGTAGCCGGAAAAAGAAAAGCTGGTCGTAGAAGGAAGTCGTGGCTGCGTAACATCAGAGAGCTACCGGTGGGAGGGAAGCGCTGTGTCGCGCTCCCGGCTGCATGGGTACCACCATCTTGCTTATTTCTCCCGTGTAACAGCTTTGCTGTGTTTCGGAGAGAAGGGCAAGACAGGCAGTGTTACTGGCACCGAGACTTAACATCTTATGTCTCAGGATAGGCAACACATAGATGAGTTGCCTGGGCTCGTTCCAGGTAAACTAGTTTATGTTCATAGGCGACGTCGACCACTTACCATCAGGTGGCACGTTTGCCAGTTTGCCTATCCAACTAACATAAAAATAAAAAATAAAGAGAGTTGATGGACATCGTGAGCGCTGCCGAACTGTTTCGTCTCGCGAGAGGCAAGAAAAAATATGCAGAGCTGACTGCCAACCTTTACTAGTTGGAGAGGAACCCCAAGAAGAAAAAGAAGAAAATGGGGTGCCAGGGTTCATCCTGGATGATTTCGTTTATGCTCATGGGTAACGCTGACCACCTACCGTCTACCATTTTGACTATCCGACTAGGATAAAACATCTTAGATCTAATATATTAAATCCAAAGCCAAATAACAATTTTAAAGCAAAGCATCAAGATATAAAGCATTTTATTTATACCATGGCTGTGTTTGATATGAAACACGAAAAGGTTATAGTTGAAACAATAGAGGGATATCAACGTTGAAATAGCACAAACGCACAGCGGAGTTTAATCCCAGGCGAGGAAGAGAGATCACGCGCGATCAAACCCACACCAGTCGGAGGATAATTTACAATTTGCGTATATTCAGAATTTCTAGATTATAGGACTGTTCATTCAATTATGATCTGAAGGATCGTATCGTAAATTACTGCTATTTTTCTAGAAGAATCTTCAATAAGACTTAATGAAAGTAAACTCTAATAAGAAAAACGACTCAACTGATGTTATGATTTGAGTAGTGCTTTGTGCATGCACTCACACATAGTAGAGACGGCGGTTCACGAAATTAATGCTGACGAATATATTGAATATCTCATATCATGGATTTCTACAAAGTAACGCCTGATTCTATTACCTGTTATATTATGATTTCTATTAGTAGCACAATTTATTTAAACTGAAATTCAAAAGTTCGCTTTATAGCGTCAGAAAAATTGAGACGTACACTTTTAAAAACTTTTGTACTCAATTTCGAGTTTAATTAGTTTTTCCATACACCAAAATTAGTAAGCTTTTTTATAATTAGATATTATATAGGTAATGTAAAGCTATATTATATTATGTCCAATGTGGAAACATTTTAATTTAAATCCGAGCATTTATGGTACTTTATATTAAATTATATTTTCCTGGTACTTATTTGTATTTAGTGAGTATAAAAGCCGAATTAAGCTCTGCTTAGCTAAGCAGATAGCCTGTGATTTACATTATTTTCATGTAAAAAAAGGATTTACGGCATTAGATATTTAAATATGAAATTATTGATACATTGGTTTTATATACAAATTGGTTGTTTAGTTTCACCCGGTGTTGTATACTGATAAAAATCTTTGCTCTAAAATAAATAGCCTAAAGTTAACGATTCTCAGTAATTGTCTATGAAATGCAAAAAAAGATTTTTTTTAATTTTACTGGATAAAGTACCAGTGGTGAAAGGCTTTCAAATAAACAAAAAAAGAATCAAAAGAGCATACTCATATTTTAAAGGCCGGCAACGCACCTTCTAATGATGTAGCGGGTGTCTATGGATGTCGCTTATCACTTACCACCAGGTGAAACGACTGTCTGTTTGCTCCCTCTTTTATAAAAAAATATATTTAATTAGTAAGTAACTAACGCCACTGGCCATTGTACGCCTCATAAGCGAAGCGTTGAGAATGCTCTACTCTCGACATGTAAAAAGCAGTTTTCTCGAACCTGGAATTGTTTTTTTATTATTATATGGGGGGGAAATTAATCGAAAAAATTATCGTACCGGAATATTCTTTTTATCGTCTAAAATAACACAGTGCGGATTGTGTCAATTAATATGAGCGTCTAATTGACTGTCATTTAATTATTATCATTATTTATAAAAAACTAAGATACGACTTACAAATGTGCATTTATATCAGACTATTCATTCGTTGCTAAGCAACTGACACAAATTATCAATTTTATTGTGGAAAATGTGATTATGAGGCGTGCACTTTTGGATTTTCCAAACTTTTGAAACAAACTAATTCTATATTCGATAATGTAAATTAGGTTTATCATCAGATTCAAATGACAACTATATCCACAACACCAGCGAGATTTCAATTGTCACCGAACGTCATCTCAAATGCAACATGCGAATCGGCTATTGAAATGTAAATATGAGAGAGCCGCTGTGGAATTAATATTTTGATTGGATTAATCTATTAACACTATATGGACGCACACAGCTCGCGGGCGCGGGCGGCGGGGAGCGGGGAGCGTGCGGCGTCACCAACATCAACATATACTTATATAGATACACATATACAATACTTGCAGTTTTGAATAAATTAAAAAACAATAAGGCGAGCTACCGGGACTGGCGGGGTAGCGGGCGTCGCGGCGTCTTGTGAAAACGAATATTTTATAATTTTGAAATAAAAAAAAATAACGCGTTCTCTGTTGTATTATAAAATATTATGTATAAGTAGATTATTAAAAATTTATATATAAAAATGATGTGCAAACTTGTAACCAATTAGCACATCCTTTAGACTTCCTCTATCAGCTGTTTTTGTGTTTGTGATATAAAATAGCATTTATGAGATTATTATCTATTAAATATATATCTCTCAATTTTTTTCGGCAAATCATTTTTCCCGTTTCGTCTGCAGTGATTCGCCTTAATGAAAATCCGATATAAGTATTTGAGTTACTTTTAAGATCTTTAAGTTTGAATTTAACAACTAAACATATAGTTTCAATTAGACATAAGTAAGTTAGTTTTCGATATATTTGAAAATAATTGTGTGGTTAGCATTCGTTTCATTCCAGTTTAAATGATTAAATAATGTTTAACTGACCAACTACAAGGTAAAAGCTGATAAGTATTTTAAGGACTTGAATTACAAAAGCAGACATTTATAAGATTGAAGACTAAGAATTAAAAGGCGCATTAAAGGTATTCGATATCAATATAGGTGCTAGTGGATCTGGACGACCACCGGTCAGAGTTAATTTCGTTTTTATAACACCACAAACCCGAATGATCTGTTTACTAGCGGGTCAGTCGTAAAGCGGGGAGGCCATTACGCGACGCCCCCTATCGGGTAACAAGTGAAATGGAGCGGGGGGCGGCAACAGATAACGACCAATATACTCCATGGTGGATGTCAACCCAATTATATCTGCCGCGTAAAAACCATCTGCGGACACGTAGCCATCATACAAATGTTAATGGAGTGTGTAGTTGAATACTTCTTTAAAGACCTTGGCGTTAAAGTATTTAGAATTATATACAGGTCTTTAATTTTGCATTTTTTTTTAATATTTAAGAATATCTTATTAGTCTTGTGGTTAATAGGTATTAATGTTCCTTCCCCACCATGGTTCAGGCCTTGTCGTGGCGGTGGGGCTCAGTAACCTAGGGTGAGCCCAGCACCTTGGGCGAAGCTAATTGAGCCAAGGGGGCTATTTGTACCCCTCTTATAAGAAGAGGGGACAAAAGAGCAGGGGGCCAAGGCGTGACGATGGGAACCTCACCCCATTGTACTGTCCCGATGTTGGGAGGGGTTGTTCTGTGGTGCTGGACAACCCCTCTGTGGAGGTAGCGTCGGTCCCTTGCGGAGCTGACTAGCCGTCGAGGTGCCCTGTTAGCTTAACAGATCCAGGGCATCTCACCAAGGCGGCACTGGTGGCACTCGCCGGGTTTTAGTGGGTAGAGCTGCGTCCATTCACCATCTTTCGGGCGCAGCGAGTCCCACGTACCCACCTGGGGAGACCCACTCCCCAGGCGGGATGCCTCAGAGCATTTCCCGGCGTAAAAAAAAAAAAAAAAAAGTATTAATGTTCCTTAGGGTCTATAGGACAATAGAATTGGAAATGATAGCTTTTTTAACTTTGTGATACATATAATAAGAAGTTATTCTTCTCCTTCTTCAAGGATTTGCCAATGTCCGAATGATAATAAGAACATAAGAAGTTTTTAATTTATTTCTTCCGAATGAGCGCTAGCAAAAACACATTAAAATACTATATACTGTGTGTACGTGAAGGTGTATATTGGAAATAATTAGGTAGGTACATAACGCAAAGATAATTTCGGAGTAATATAGCGAAATTACCATGATTATGAAATTTAAGGATATCCAAAGGCTGCATATTTTATCACATCAGTTAAAGGTACATATTTCATCATATGAAAGCTTTCATCATCTATCATGTTCCGACATGTTTGCGAACTGTATTTATTTACTATCGCATTGAGTGATCGGATTCATTATTTTGATTATGGCATTTCTATTGTGCTTCTTCTAGTACTTTCATTTAAATTGCCAAATGTGTTCTTGTTGCGCAGTGTTTCATGATGTTTCGCAATGGAGTAGTAATACTTTTACAGGTTTTTAATTGTTTTTCATCTAAATAAAAGATTTACGCGCATATATAAATTAGAGATTTATACACGTTGAGCAATAAAATAGTGTACTTTCTTAACCATATATTTTTTATTCAATAGAACAAAAAAACCATACTAAAAGTTTTTTGTAATATAAAGCTAAAAAGGTACAAAAGTAAACGACAACAGTAATTAGCACACACACCTGATTGAGTAAAAAGATAAAAATTCCAACGATAAATAATAATCTATCGGGAGTGGATTTGCTGTACATGCCAATAGGCCGCACTGTGTCGCGTTGTCGCTGACACATCCATTATGGCGACATTTTCCCGCCCTTTTTCCTGTCACTTTTGACAGGTTTGAAAGCGACTCCTCCTCGCCAATGTTTTTCACTCTGTATTTTATATCTGCTTGCGACAATATTTGAATATAACTCTTTTTTATATATCTAACGCCCGAATACTCAAACGAATCTCAAATTTAAGACGTACTTAAACTCGTGTTGTCCCTCTTTTTTTCTTTGAATCTAACACGTTGTAGCATGAGTTTAAGTACGTCTTACATTTGAGATTCGTTTGAGTATTCGGGCGTAAGAGTTGATTACTTTTTAGAGTGAAACTTACACGGGCCAAAAAAACATGTAGCAAGAAGCATATTTAAAGCATTTACGTTAAAAATGCTTTTTACCCACAATTGGATGTACTTATTATTTCAATTACTACATTTTAAGAAGATTCACACCGTGTCAACCAAACCATGATAAGCTATATATTTAACATGGTAAGCGTATGTAATATATGAAAATATTGTAACAACCTATATCTTAACAATAGATAAAACGTTTCCCTAAAGAAAACATTGGTGTTATGTAGTAGGTGTAACAATATTGAGATTTTGACCTTTCAATCAGGCCCCTCCGTGAGTCAACGTGATTAATTATCCAATAAACTTCATCTATCGGAGTTTACTTGTCCACTACAATCACTCACGTGCGAACGTTCCGCAGACGATTCTGTCCACGTTTTATTACTTGCAGCGTTATTTATTGATTTAATATAGATTTAACTTAACAAATGGCTAAGCTTATTTGACCAGGACTTAACAACTGGACCATCTCGGCGTTGTATATTTGATGGATCTAATTGAAACGGTTGATAGGACCAAAATGATTATCTTCAACATTATTATTAAACATATCTATATTTTAGATTTCCATTTTAAATTTCCACCAATATGATTCGATACAAATATATACATACATAAATACATACGTACATACCAGTTCGGTTTAGTTTTAATGTGAAAAAGACATTAACTATTATTCATCATTATAATAAGAACATTTTATCTCTCGATTACAGTGTAGCAACTTCTTTTTTTCAATATGTTTAGCAGAACGTTAATATATGCTGTTTATCTCATTTCCTATACTATCAGATAAAATATATTTGTCCACAATCGTTCGGCTCTCAACGTGGGACGACTAAATGAAAATTCCCGCGAAAATTAATTTCCGAATGCATTGCTGCGTTTGTAGAGACGGGCGCCAATGAACTGTCCGTAATAAATGTCATTTAAGCATGTGACGTCATAGGCAACATGGCCGCCGACTTTCCATATCCAATTATGTCTCAATATATACCGAACATAAATTTCAATAAAACAATTCGTTACAAATTGCGGTATTGTAGGTCAATTTTGTTTTTTCGGGGATTACTTATTGATTTAATAATTTGTCAGGATATGAAATTCGCATTTGTTTTTTTCTATGGTAATGAAGTAATTTCAAATTCGAATATCATCAACAATTTTAAAATAGCTAGCCGCTCACATTCTTTAACAGCTAGATTTGACTTTCCAAAAGCATAATTTGTAAGTAAGCTAAACTCAATATCTAGCTTTTCAGTCATTTGTACATTGGCAGATATCCCTATTAATGTGTTTTTGTCTATTAATACCATGCACAAATATAATATTACTACAACAAAAATACATGATAAAATAAAATAATAAAAATTGCTATACAAAAACATTCTTACTTTATTCTTACAATCCTCATTTCAACTTCGCCTTTCAATTTTCAAAAATAAAAAATTCAAGATTCTATAAATACAATATTATACAAAATATACATAGTACATTTAAAACAATGTAAAGTGAAATAGGCCCTGAGGAAAATTATCGGCAATAAAAATTTCGGCGGGCCGTGAAATTACAATTTTAATGTCGCCGAGCCACGAGACATAAACTCATAATAATTCATGAACACTCCTTTATTCATGTAACGGATCGGCATCTGTATTCCGATACAGACATATTGCTTACACAAATTCAATCCTGTAGCGTATTAATACAAAATAACGAATGAAAATAACATTTAGGGACCTTCAAGAAAAGAGCATACTAATATTTGAAATGCCAACAACGCACCTGCAAGTTTCTGGTGTAGCGGGTGCCTGTGGATATCGTTAAGGACTTACCACCACGTGAACCGATGTTCGTTTGCCCCCTCTTCCAAAAAAAATGGATTTTCGTAGAAATCAGTACCATATATTATATAGGTTGTCTATCATTTGATCACTTACTACCACTACTACAAAAAAAAAAGAAAAAAAATAATTACACACGTTCTTCAACAGTTTTTTTTGTTTGTTTTAATTATTTAAAATAAATTAAAATAAAAACAAACTATTTAAACAGTTTTTTTTTTTTTTTTATTTATTTTTTAAAGGTTTTAAATGCTTGGGTTTTAAAACCCACTAAAGAATTATTGACCTTGTTTAGTCTAAAAAATGGCACATTAAGGTATGTTTGTTTCTTGTATTCTATCATGATTATCGCATCGCGTTTTTAACAAATTCGTTTACATTTTTATGAGCATTCATCTCTTTTACAATATATACTGAAATATTCAACAAATTTTGTTCCACTTTCATATTAGATCGCTTTTAGAAATGGTTGAAAGCTATAGAAGAAGAAAAATTTTCTTTAGAGCAGAGTGGCGCAGTGGAAGCGTGCTGGGCCCATAACCTCTTGAATGGTAGATGTGGTTAATGGGATCACCTTCAAACTCAGACACAACAAATCAGGAAAACTATTTATTTTAATATTAACATTTTGAATTTACTTGATTAAATATGATCATTATGACATTTATAGAGAATACAAAAATTATATCAGAAAACTAGACATGTCAAAAAAGAATCACCCGTTACGACAACAAGTATTAATATCATCCTCGCTCTCTAGTTTTAAAGTTATTAAAGAAATTTTCTTAAGACAAAATAAATTAAAAACTTAAGTATATTCGTAACTAACAAACACGCTTGCAATTTTTGTTAAATGCGTGTATCCTGCCACGTGCTACATCCTCGATAATTAACTGGAGACGGATATGAAGCCACAATTAGGTATAACTTACAAGTGCGAAGCCCCACTGGACGATCGATACACCACGTGTCGTATAAGCTTACTAAATAGGCACGTTTGAAGGAATAACCACGGAGTTTTTAGAGTTTACAAATTAAATATGGCCGCCGGTTGCTTACACAATTTTTTGGAAGTCAATTTTTGTAATGAAGTTGATAATCACGTGATAGTGATGTGGAAACATAATATTAAGGCATATTGAAATTGATTAGGTATATAAGGCAATAGGTTTTTTATTTATATATTATAGGTATTGAGCAACGATGGTCTAGTGGGTATGGGTAGGGGTAGTAGGGGTAGGCCTAGGGCAGGTGGGAAGTCCAGGTTCGACCCCGACCGCTGCGGTACCATGAAATGGGTTTTTCTAAATGTCTACGTGCACATGAGACATATCTACATGCACGTGAACATGAGACCATCGCTTGCTCGCCGGTGAAGGAAGACGTCGTGCGGAAACCTGCGCCTGATGAGATTATAAAAGACTTTGAAGGTGTGTGAAATTCACCAACCCGCATTGGGCCAGCGCATCGGTGAACTATGGCCCAACACCCTCCTCGCCTGATTTCGAGGAGGAAACCCGTGCCCAACAATAGGACATAATATAAATTTTAATATATATACGTAATATAGAAAAACATTGTTCCAATTTTTTTGTATTTGTTACAATTTATCATTTTTATATAAAAAAAAACTAAAGATAATATATGGGGATTATTAGATAGTCATTAAAATTATAGTTTTATGTCTCTATCCTAAAGGATACTTTTCAATGACTTTATAACATACTATATAACGTTATTTGAAAAACAAAAACTTCCAATATGGTCGTCCGACTAACCGCTAACGCTATATAACAATTAGGTACACATATTTATTAGTTTTTACCTGTCATTAAATATCATTTCACTAGCCATTTTATATATTTCAAATAAATAATTATCACGACATATTAAAAAAGCAGGATACTGATAGAGGAAAAACAGATACTGGCATATCATTAGCGGATATAGCTTTCAATGTGTAATATTATCACACCGCCGCCCGTCTCGTGAGCTCCCGTCACAACGCACTCGCGCTCAGAGCAACGCGGTCGCACCCATACAATTCAAATCAAACATTAATTGTACATCTAGCCTCCATAAAACGACGGTTTTATTACCCGGCCTTTTATTTTCTTTTTTATTCCGCGTCTTAATGCGATTGCATTCAAGCGTATTTTTTGTGTGCAAGTGAAAATGACGTGGAACATATTCATGGTAAGATTTTTTATTTTTATTCTTTTTTTCAATTTGAATATGGAATTAAAATGGAACGTCAATAACATCACTTAACGGACAGTCGTTCGCATTGTGAAGCAATCAAAATCTATTAGAGCGGTGGTATCACAACAGGCGTCCAATAAAATATACCATAAATAGAAACGTTAACGTTATTAGACAATAAACTTCGACGTTCTTAATTTTCATGCCTGGTATTATTAGATATTCTGTGGGATAAGTGATAAGATAGTTTATCTCTGGACCCGCCCAACTTGTCGAACTTGTCAGAGCCACCCGGGGGTGACACAATTTTGGCGTTTTGTTTCGAACTTCGCCGCTTTAAAACTCCCATCACATCGACATGTCGTTTTGTCATGTCCTGAACCCGCGTCAACTCAATCTTGAAATATATTCGCATAATTTAGTCATTTTACACAGGGACCTTTTGTTTGTACAATAAAAATACATAGCACTACCTCCCGTACCTACATGTAGTTACTGTAAAATATCCGAAACGGCGAGCATAACAATGTAAACAATTTAATAAACAGCAATAATATTTGTTGTTTGATTATAATAAGCGAAATTCGTGTGAACATTAGAGATCAATACATAAAACTAATATCTATGTATATTATACAATAAGATGTTATTGGAAACTAAAGTGACTATCATGCACGTCTTACTTCATAAATCCCGTTGGTGATGTAATAGCCGAATCAAACACAATCGCCAAATAGCCTTTACAAATACTGAAGTATTGTTTGGTAAACACACGCTAAAACCAAGTTAGCCACATGGTATGTAACCATGACGTAAATCAGAACCAAGTGTTTACATTCCTTTTACTAATTAACGTTTTCAACATTGTAAACATTTAGGCTATAATTAACGAATAACAAATGTATGTATACAATTTACGATCAGTTTTGATTGTTAAAAAAAACTAAGAAAAGGAGTTAGATTTTTAAAAATTAATATTGAGTTTATAAGACAGTTTATGCGGCTGGCATAGTTTTTACAATTAAGTACTATTAATTAAATATAAATACTCCTACTATCCTAAACTTTATTAGTAGTTTTAATAAATATAAAATTCTAAATATCAACATAATCAGTCCGTTACTGCACAGAGACTTCGATAATGGTTCCAAAAAATCTCAATAAACCTCAAAAAACCCGTAAAGCCGGGTTTTGACTATCTCAGTACACTCGGACCGAGTGCGCTAAGATGGCCACTATGATGCTACTCGGAGAGTGAAAATCTTAGTGTACTCGGATCGAGTGTACTAAAATAGTGAAAACCCGGCTTAAATCGTAAACATTTTTATTACAATGCATTAAATTCACATAAACGTTACAAGACAATATATATATTAATAACATGAATAGAGTAGTGAAATGATTATTGTATGTTAAATACAAAGATTACGTTACCATATACGAATACGGAGCTCAGCCAAGCAAACAAAGCCTAATTTAATTCCAAGAGCACTAATATAAAATAACCGTTGCCCCTACTTAGCATCAGAAAGCTTATTACTCGTTTAAAAAAGACGACTGACGCTGAATAATCCAATTACATAGCTTTAAGTAAAATTTTCAGACGGAACAATGTTCAGAATTTAAAACTTTTGGAAGAAAATGATTTAAATAGAACATTAATGGATTATTGGATGTCTTTAAACTAAATGTATAGGTCGAGATTCGACCCCGTGTATTAATTTTACATTCTCTGCTACAATAGTGAAACTTTATGGTAATATAAAAATGTAGAAAACGACATGACTAAATTTGTATGACGCCATTTTGTTTCATACCAACCTTTTGACCAAACCAAAAAGAGTTTGTCAACCTGCATTGATCCTCGTATAGACAATTAATGATGACCTAATTATTACAAGCATGGAGTATAGACACAAGGAGAGTCACTCATATGGGAGAAAAATTTGAAAAGTTTTCAGCTGTATGTTATAAATATAAAATAAATAGTTAAAAAACCGTGCACAATGGCGCTGGTGTAGTGAAAGGGTATGTGTTTGTTTGTATAAGTACATAAATGTGTACATATTTACATAAATGAATTACGTTAACGTAATTTCCATACGAACACACGTTTTGAATCTTTGGCACACACTTTTTAAAATTTACCCTAATGCTACTGTGGCGCCATTCGTATTTAATGCATTTCGACGGACACCTTTCATACACAAAGATGACACCCCGTGTAACTACACTCCATAGTCGCAAGCCATTTCCTAGAAAAACATAATAGTAACCATGTGAAAGTCGAAATCCATATAAAAATCACTATTTAAATTATGTTGCAATAATAACATTTAATTTCTTATAAAACGTTATATTTCTTTTATACTATACAAAAGAAAGATCTTCTTTGTGTGGTAGTACACAAACACATTTTCGTATTAGGAAACTTACCTACGGTTACTCACACATTCACGTTTTATACAATCATTACGATTAATTAGTCATCTCTAGAAAACAAAGAAAAATATCACGTGAGTAATAATTATTATTTATACTATCAAAGATGTCTTATTGAATGAATCATCTTATTGCAGGATATTAACAAATTATTATTTTTTATTAAATTATTATTAAATAATAGTTTCTTTCACCATTCACCAATGGAGGTTATATAATTTTAAAAATCTAGCCTGACTGCCAAATCCAGGAATCGACGTGGTGAAATAAAAAAAAATATCTTTAAACTTGTAACATTATAAGCTAATAGCTTAGTAGCTAATGTCTTTAAATAAATTTAAAAAAAAATAACATTCGTAAAGAAAACATAAACGTATCTACAGTGGTGTAAAACTATATACATACGGAATATTTTGAGTAAAACATGGCTAAGTGTACGTGGAAAAATATGTACAAATGTCTATGCCCTATAACGCACAATTTTCTCTTTTGTAGGTTTTGGTACATTTTCAGTGGAAGGAATTTTATCATGAATTCATAGTCATTCTTGAACTCTATCTAATGATCAACCGCTCCAAGTTAACGACCCGTAATATGCTAGTAATATGATAATCTACACTGCAATATACAAACTTCTTTTGCCACTGAAAGTGTATTAAACAAGATTTAGTATGAAGTTTATGAGCAAATTCGTAGCATATATTAAACATTATTATTATTCAAGATAGGTTGTATAAAATTAAGACTTAAGATCCAAGAAGCAGTGCTGGAACGAATTATTTGACCAATAATGATTATGTAAGCTGCCTTCCCAGGTTCAAGTGGAGGCCGCGTTTAGGTAGACGAAGTGCTGGTCGACCATTAACCAGGTGGGAAGACGATCTCCGTGCTGTAAACGATCCGTTTTGGATGTGAGTGGCAAGGGATCAGCCGTCTTGGCGTTCATTGAGGGAGGCATATTTTCAGCAGTGGATGGATAGGCTGATGATGAATCATCGTCATCATATGAAGCTGCCTTCTATATTCTGACTTAGTAGACTATTTCACCGGTAGGTGGTCTGGTGAATATTTTACGTCATACTACTAAATCCGGCGTGACCGTAAATTCAAACTCTGCTTTCTCTATGGTATTTCTTAATTTAAATATGAATTTTGACATCTTGAGAAATAAATATGCCATGACGTCATAGTACAACACAACAACTATAAACGACTGCTATATTTATACGATTCACATAAGAGACCTTAGAACCAATAAGACTCATAATATTTCACTTTGTTATACTAAGATGACAGAATTAAAGAATTAGTTTCTCCACAACATAATCAAAACCCTTTCAAGTTAAATGTATACGAACCATTTTTCATGCTTTCAACAAATCGCTGTCACATTCATCATAATGTCTACCACACAGTGGTTCTAAACATGCAATACTCTCGTATATTGAAAATATAACTAGTATTGATTTTATGAACATGTAATATCTGTTTGTAGCATGTTTTTTTATGTTAATTGGATAGGCAAACTGGCAAACGTGCCACCTGATGGTAAGTGGTCGACGTCGCCCATGAACATAAATTAGTTTACCTGGAACGAGCCCAGGCAACTCATTTATGTGTTGCCTATCCTGAGACATAAGATGTTAAGTCTCGGTGCCAGTAATTACACTGCCTGTATTGCCCTTCTCTCCGAAACACAGCAAAGCTGTGAACTCTAATCAGAAGCCGATTAGCTTAATTATTATATTCAATACAGTAGATTCAATATAATAAAGATAAGGATAATTTAGCATAAGGATTTAGAATTAGGCTATTTCGCTTACGGGCATCCATCCTCACCTGATTTCAAGGAGACCTGATCCCAACAGTGGGAAATATGTGGGTTGATGATGATGATGATGTTATGATAGGAGAAATAAAGATATCCATGCGATGACCTATAACAACTGACGCTAGTTTCCTTCATATATAAAGGTAAGCGTGGCGGAGGAATATGATCCCGGCGCAAATTGATTGAGAGCGACATTTGATATAAAATTGTGTTGTGATTGATGCGACTTCGCTTCCAACCTCGCCTAAGTGCTCTGTCGTGGTGTCGCTTATACACAGGGTTGGCGTGCATCAAAATATTTCTCGTATAAACTTGTGCTAGAATATTTGAGTATAATTATAGAGGCTAGATAAAAAGAATGTTACGTATTATATTTGTACTTGTGTCTAATATTGGAAATAAAATGTTGAGGACCATCAATTTTAGTAGCAAAAACTTATGTGATTTTAGACTATTCAATAAACAAATTTAAAAAACTTCGAATAAGGTTATGCTTTTGAACTTACGGCCTTAAAAGCTACATCGATACAATAGGTGATCACCTGCTCACCAAAGAATAAAATTTAAGAACCAATGATAAAATAACCTATTAGTAGAAATGGCATGAGATGCAGGACTATGAGAAATAGATAAAAGGTTAAGAAAATTATATTAATACTAGCTGTTATCCGCAGCTTCGCCCGCGTTAGCTTAGATTTATTGTTATATAATTATCATAAATATATAAAAACAAAAAATAGGGGTGGTCCACTCCTTTTTTTTTACATTTAGGGGGATGAAAAATAAATTTTGACCGATAGACCTACCCGATATGCACACAAAATTTCATGAGAATTGGTGAGCCATTTCGGAGGAGTTTAATCACAAATACCGTGACAATATATTTGTATATACAATAATTTGCACATATATTCATTACTTTACGGTATTCAAGCCTTTGCCTAGAAAATAAAGAAGATAATAATAAATGCTATAAAATGTGAGGTGTCAGCCCTACCAGTACATAGCACACTCTATACATAGCGCGGTACGTGTAACGCGTTTCTAATACACACATTATTGTATACGCTTTAGAAAGCACTTTTTATAAAACGTCTCTTAATATAATAATATATTTTAGTGTCGATTTACCAGAATCGGTGTTCCCTTGTTTGGTAGGAGTTGGGATTTGATACTGGTGGATTCAAATGCATTGGACAATAGAGTTTAAGTAAGTTCTATATATACGTATCATTTGCGTCTTCCTAATTCAGATTTCTCGTCATTTTCATTTCTTTTCAGATTAGAGAATATCTTTTAATTAAATATTATTATGATTTGAGAAATTTATCTTTCGGGTGGACACAGTAGCCTTTCCAACTTCAGATCAGCCATCGTTCAATGAAAGACCTATTTCTAGAAGTGGACGGCTCTTGGTGATGTTGATGCTATTTGGAATATTTGGAATAGAAGATAAGTTTAAAAATAGAACTCTTTTGTTTTTTTGAAAGCTAAAAAGTCTCATACAAAAATAAAGATATAAGAACACTCGAAAATAATAGGAAGACGTAGCAGTGGGTATTAAGCGACCACTCCCCAGCAAGTGACGACGAGTCTTCAAATTTAACTTCATTTGCTGGAAGTTTTTAGGTCACTTTATAACTGAACTGAGAACAAACTACCGCACCTTCACGAGTGACAAAAAACACAAAACAACGTAAATGTATGAAACAGTTTGAAAGTGTGATTAGCAGCAATAAGTTTCTAATAATAATAATAATAATACCTTTATTTCCATTTTAACCATACACTGTAGTATAATCTAGTGGTCGAGTCCTTCCAGTGGGTTTAATGAACCTGTGTCAGAAGGCCTCGCTCTTTCACATTTGTGTGTGTGTGTGTGTGTGTGTGTGTGTGTGTGTGTGTGTGTGTATGTAAGCGCATTAATTTTTAGTGCATTAATTTGTAATCCACTAATTGTACGCAAATACAATTGCCTTATTCATACTTTTATATCTTCGGACGTTTTGCTTCTCCTGAAATAGGTTAAAAGGGTTTCCATTTCGACTGCGAAAAAAAAAGGTTAAAAGGGCTTCATACTAATCAATTTCATCGTTACCCGTATTCAACTTAAACTATATTTAAAGATAGGCCGTGTTTCCTTGCTTTTTGATTTACTTTAGCCGTGTATTTACTTAACACAATAATATTTTAAATTTTCATAGCTCATTTTAAGATGCGTTATAATACAACCATTCCCATCTATTCGGCGACGTGTATCAATGCGATACATATACCAATATAGTAAACCCTGTAACATATACAGGCCGGCTCTACTGTATCCATCCATCATACTCTACATTCATATCATCTCGGCTATATCCCGTGGACGCCAGCAATAGATTTGTTATATACATATCTAGAATATGTAATGCATGTTTGTAATAATCTACACTATTATGAGGAGGAAAGATTTGTATTTTTGTATGTAACGAATAAACTCAAAAACGACTGAACTGATTACAAAAATTCTTTCACCATTAAAAAGTTACATTTTTGCAAGTAGAATAGGCTTTAAAATAATTATCAGCCCGAATACGCCTAACGCGTGCAAAGTCGCACGTGACAGCTAGTGGTAATATAAACTCACTCTACGGTATAACATACCGACAATACATATAATCTTCACAACCGACGCCAGGAGGCCGTGTGTTCGCAGACTGCACGGTTGGCGGGGGGCTACCCCCCACTTTTATAAACCAAAAGTGAGCCAAATGGGCTCACACTAATCCGATGTAGCATTAGGGCCTTCGGGCCGTTAGCATAGATCCAGTCGAATAAAAAAAAATATAATCAAACAGACTTACTAGACCACTTACAATGAAAATTCATAAAATAAATGATTTTACTCTATGGAATTATTGGAAGTGAAAAGTGTAGAATTCAAATTAAGCTTTCAATATTAAAAGAGAAATATTTTTTAATATTATAATAGCAGCTTACAGAGGGGCTTACGAATACAGTGATAGAGCCAATATATGCCAATTATATACATCTACAACCGATACAAGAAATGTTTTCTAGAATAAAATATAGAATTACAAATACCTAGAAGATCCAGTTAACGAAAAGACATATAACTCATAATTCAGGATATTTGATACATTTGAAATAACCAAAAATATATATTTAGCCGAGAAAGTTTTATAATCCGTTATCTATTGCAAACATCAGTCACCCCCAAATGCCACGCCCCGAGGGTGAGCGATGACGTGGGCGATACATCCTATACTGATAGCTGGAGCCTTAGCAAAAAGTAAGGTCACTCTACTGGAGTGATAAACACCAGTAGTGTGACCGAAAGTATACTACATTACACTATAATGTCGAAAGCATACTACATTATACTATAAAGTATAGTACACTATGTTGTCAAGTATAGTACTATGCGGTAAAATGTAAGGTAGTCTGACCAGAAAAATAAAAACCCTTGCCATATTGCGGAAAATTTCGGAACTAACTTCTGTATGGACTATACTATATTGTGTTGACGTAAAAAATATATAGTGGCGACACCAATGCAGAAGCTCGTTTGCCCCCCTATGAAAAAAAAGAAAAGGTATATCGTTAATACATAATATATCAGATTATCAGCACTATTTAGATGAACGTCAAATGAGGTAGACGTAATTACAGCGCATATCGGCGAAGTTGTGTTGTGAATTCAGGGACAGTACCCGTTTTATTATGCAGGGGTGTAGCGGACGCTTCGCCAAACTTAGATTGAAGGCGCCGACGCGGACGCGTGCTTCAACTCTATCTCTGCTCACTTAGACGAAGATTTATAACAACTTTACACTGCATATATAATAGCTACTAAATTACAGTTACGATCAACTTCAAAGAAATACACTTTACTAAGTAAACTAGATGTTGCCTGCGGCGTCACACGCTTCGCTTTGCACAAGTACATACTGTATCCAAATACAGCCCGATTTATATATATTTTTTAAATGAACATGATTATTTTCACTACTAAAGATTACCTGGGATATTTACCATGTTTTTCACTTTCACTCACGAGTGTCACTCGTGTATAAGACAAACGTAGATAATGTCGAAATCCGCAAAAAGTTCCGCAAAATAAAAATGAAAAACATGGTAAATGTCCCGTTTTCAATAGTTTTTGTACTGATTTATAACATTTTGGAAAATAGATCGAATATTCAATAATCTTATTACCTACTATTATACATATAGTGTTGTGGAACTGTTATAGACTATTATTACTCATTATTGTCACCCCAAAGTAAATTTAAATAAAATATTAAATTACAATAATTGTTATGCTATCTTATTATTATAAGTATTCCCACAGGAAGTATGTTTCACTAAACAATAGCGCTATCGCGAAGCACTATCGCGGTACACTATCGCGGAACCTATAGTGGAACACAATCGCGCAGCCCTATCGCTGGACGGATGGGGTGGGTGGATCCGGCCGGCGCGTGCGCACGCCACCCGACACCCACCGCGGCGGCTCATGTGACGGTCACGTGACACCGCCGCGTACGGCTATGGTAACCGATATGCTAGCAGAAAGGTATTTCGCTTGAACGGTGACAATTTTAGTATATATATCTATAGCTTCAAGACCCGTTTCAGATACATTGATACGGCTCTTAAATAATGAATCGTCAAAAAAATGTTGCGCCGTTGAACGGCAAGCTGGTTAACCAAACGTTCGCGTGTTTTAATTTCACTAGGCGGTAGTTATAGTCTTAACAATATTTTATACGTGCAGTTTAATATGTGGACATAGTTTTTTTTTGTTGATAAATTACTTCGATTAAAATCTATCTTCCCTTAATTCCCAGGACGAAGAATCGCTTCTCATCTCACTTTCATCAGATATGATAACGTTCAAAGAATTATAATAAGAAGACATATTAATTTTACTTAAACGTAGTTAAATGTTAATTATGTTAGCGTATTCATCTGGAATAACTGAAAATCTGAACATAGAGTTGAGGAATCAATCATTAATGGACTTCATGTTATTTTAATTAAAACTCTTTTCAACTATCATTTCACGTAGAAACATAAATTAACTGCTTAAAACGGGTGTAATAATAAATGGCATAGGTCTCAAGGAGAATTTTGCTGTGGTTAACTTATGCGTTGACTCGAAATAGAAAAAATATGACTGTTACTAATGTCTATTACATTATAGTTGGAGTCGACTTTTTGTTTTTTTTTAAGTAACTGAATTTATTCTCTACTTCTACTTACATTCTCTTACTCGTATCTCCGTATGATTTGCTTTGTCTAGTCTCAAATTAGTTCTTACTATTCCCGGATTCCAAGAAATCATCTATATTTTTTATCATTTATTTTTATGACGTAGGTCGCTCTTGATTCTGGCGACAGAAAGATTGCAGTAGTACAAATAATAGTGAAAAAAGGTTTTCAAGTAACATGGTTATTTTTACTATTAGAATTGCTTAAAACGGGATATTTCCTGATGTTAGAGACTGATATTTTAATCTCCTGAACAAGGCATTCGCAGTCAATACCGTAATATCGAGCTCCGCGAAATAAAAAAGAGCAACACCTTAAAAACCCCTTTTAATAGTGTTAATAACGTTGACATGGCGGGTAAGTCAATTTAATAGATTTATAATATGAAACACAAATTCAAATAAACCGCGAAGTGTAATAAGCAGTCCAATAACAAACCGAGAAAGCCCGCAATTACTATAATTACAAACCGAGTAACCGAACGAAGAGGAAATTCTCGCCCGCCCTACGTCGTGCGAAGCCTTCCAAACGCAAATTAACTTCAGTCTATGCGTTATGGATATTTTATTTGTGTATATTTGTTTTTTATAAGACTCAGTAATTTGCTTTCCACTTTGATCATTATAATTATCAATATTTTTCCGTCAATTGGGCGTAGACCGTAGACGAATGAAGGCCGGCTGGTCGATAGGTTAGAGCACTGGACACTTTAGGCAGCGGTCGCGGGTTCGAATCCCGCCAAGTGCAGATAATTTGTATGATGAATGTCTGCACCGGGTCATGGACGTGTATTATACATATATTATGTATGTCTATACATATATATTGCTATACATTTCTTAAATTTATTTCCGTTCCTAGTACCCGTAACTTTCGAACTTACCTCGGGACTAGGTTAACATGGTGATTGTTGGGTAATATTGATTGTTTATTTATTAGACCTCTTTCAACAAACGCCAAGAAGGCCGATCCGCCTCGACTCGCATCCAGGACCGGCCGCTGTACGGAGATCGTTCCATCTAGTTTCCCCTTCAGCCAACATTTACAGCATAAGGTCATCATCAGCATCAGTCTACTAACATGTCCTACTCCACTCATGAAATTAGAACGTATACTTATACTTTCACAATTCTCAACAATTGAAAATGGAAGATTGCCTACAAAGTTTCATTAACATAACATGAAAGAATTTTGCAATGTTTTATAATTCCGACGCTATAGGTCCGTTGGAAACATGAAAGTTTCAAAGACAATCTAACGTGATATTTGCAAATACAATTATTTATTCAAGAGCAACCTCGCAAAGCACGCGCGTTTCCTTCCAATACTTAGTATGAATAATTCCAACTAAAGTTTACGAATAGCCACGCTTCCAATTCCCCTGCCTTTCTATGTTGGGACTTATAATTAAAATGCACAACATGTAACTGTTTTCACCGCTACTACCTATAGTTAACTATAATAGTTTTATTATTTATACTAGTGAGTTATGGTAACTAATTTTAAAATCGTTTATAGTTATTGAAAGTTGGATTTTTGTGTAACGACGATGGTCTAATGGGTGTGGTCTCGGCCTCTTGATTGAGGGGTTCGGGTTCGATCCTCACCCCTGAAGGGTGCCTTGAAATGGGTTTTTCTAAATTTATTCGTGCACCTGGATGTAAGACCATCACTCGCTCATCGGTGAAGGAAATGTCGTGAGGAAACCTAGCATGCCTGATGAGATTAAAAGTCTTTAAAGGTGTGTGAAGTTCACCAATCCGCATTGTGCCAGCGAAACGGTAAACTTTGGCTCAAAATACCCTCCTCACCCGATTTCGAGGAAGAGACCCGTACGCAGCAGTGGGACATATAAGGGTTGATATGATTATTTTGTTACATTTATTTAAAAATATGGCATGCAGTCTGCATGGGTACTCTGCATTTTTTATCCGCTAAGCTGCTAGATGGACCAAAAAAGTACCTACAAGTAGGGCAATTTCTGACGTCGAGACTGTCGTTGTGCCTTAGAAGAGGTAGTGCGCGGTCAGGTAATCTGAACCTGACACCAAAAACCTGAGGCCCGAATATGAATTCATTAGTCTCAAATATAATTTAACTAGCTGTTGCACGCCGCTTCGCTCGCGTTAACTTACTTAACTTAATTTCTATTAGTCACAGCGTGATGTTATATAGCCTTCCTCGATAAATGACCTATCTAACACTGAAATAATTTTTCAAATCGGACTAGTAGGTAGTTCTTGAGATTAGCGCGTTCAAACAAATAAACTCTTCAGCTTTATATTATTAGTAAGTAAAGATTATTAAAAATTGTTTTAATCGCGGAACCCTGATCAATAAATAAAGAACGCAATAAAGTTATAAATAACGATTCGCCTTTAGACCGATTTTTATTTCTGTTTCATCACTTAAATAAATGATTCGTTTCTAGTCCGGGGCCATTAAAAACAAAATAAATATCTTTATTCGCAATACACTTAAAGAAAATATTAAACGTTGCACCGATTTATCACAGCAGCGTTTTATGGAGAATAGATCCACGGCCATTTTGTTTTTATCGCCCTCACCATATTCAAACATGATTCAATATTATTATTGAAAATAAACATTTCATTACAAAATTACGACTCAAATAGCATAATAAAATAAATCATTTGATGGCATTGTAAACTTGTAAATAATTAGGTAAACTATAAATAATTTAATAACTTATTGTAATATAATTTACCAAAGTAAATATTAAAGTTTTATTTTTTTATTATTTTTTCACGTCATAAAATATCTATTGGGGCGCGCCTTTGCTGTAAAATCGACTCGAATGGCGTGTAAACAGCATGAGTGAGCAGTTTCTTTATTAATTGTTATTTAAATATTAACAATATTAAATTTTAATAAATATAACAGGTGATAGGTAGTAAACTAATAAATATATGGAAATAACATTTAAGACCATGATTTATCGATTTAAAGTGTCATTTCCATACATTTATTAGTTTTCTTCTAGCGTTTACGATTGTAGTATGGCATCTTGGCTAACCCACCAGATGCATGCATCGATTTTTTATTAATAAGTTTAAACTGTTTAATTGAATAAAGTATAACGTGATGTATTTCACACATGTAATATCTTTAAAATGCCTGTGATCTATAGCAGCTAATATAAATGATTTATAAAACGAAACTGGAACGTGGAAACCAATAACGATTAATTTAGGAGCGAATTGGTATTCATGTTTACAGCTTGAACTGAAATAGCAGAAGTAAGACGTCGACCGATCCGCAAGCAATGCTTTACACCGGGCTATTTTTAACGCCCCATCGCCCGTGCCCGATAACGCTCGTAGAGATTTATGTAATGATTCAACTTAACTACCAATACTTATGGATTTTAAAATTGATTTGAGGACTTTTTTGATGAAGATTTTGTGATAAGTGATAAGCCTAAGAGAACCCATATCAAGTGATGACTTTCAAATTTCAACACTATTATATAGAAAAACTAGCTGCTGCCTACAGCTTCGCCCGCGTTAACTTAGATTTACAACCGAATCCGGATTGATGATGATTATTTTTATAGTCTATATCCTAATCCAAGGTATAAGCCATCACCATTTCAACTTTCAACCAAATCAGTTCAGCAGTTTTGCCGTGAAAGATCAACAGACACCAAACTTACAAACTTTCGCCTTTATAATATTAGTAAGATATATTATATCTACAACTTTATTATTATCTAAAGTATGATATATCGTCTTACTCTCACTTGTATTAAAAAGTATATACGACTATGTTCACAAGATCAGCGAAGAGCAGTAAGCTGTAAAAAACGTTTATCAATGCAAAGCGAGGATAAAGGATGAATATAAAAAAGTAAAAAAACGTTTATCAACAGTTATTACACGTGATAAGCGCGGCGCATGATTTAGGTAAAACTCGGCTTAAAATAAGGTCATTTGTACTTTTAGCTACACGGGTATCAATTTGTGTTATAAGTTATTTTGGGAATTTTATATCATTTTATATTGGTTTATGTTAAATTGAGTACCCGAATATTTTGTGCTTAGACATAATCTTCTCCAAATATATTCAACGTGTTTTTATTCTATGTTTAAGTAGCGAAAAAAGATTCAAGATATTTAAACAGAGGAGAGGTGTTACTCTAGAATCTATTCAATCGATACCTGAAAATGAAGAAGCTTCAAGAACTCAGTCCCGGTGACTCACTCAACCTGGGTGTGATGTGTGCACTCGTTGCTCGGCCCATCACAACCTCCTTGAGTGAGCGATCGTGACCGGGGACCCGCCTCAAGAACACGGATTCAACATCATCTGGTATAAAATGTATAAAGCCTAAGTAACAAGCTATTCGATGTTTATAAATTTGTATGTACTGAGACCTTTACGCCCGAATACTCAAACGAATCTCAAATGTAAGACGTACTTAAACTCATGCTACGACGTGTCAGATTCAAAGAAAAAAAGAGGGACAACATGAGTTTAAGTACGTCTTAAATTTGAGATTCGTTTGAGTATTCGGGCGTTATAAACCTAATTAAACAAGGTATTACTACTCGTCCCACTATGGTTCAGGCCTTGACGTGGCGGTGGGGCTCAGTAGCCTAAGGTGTGCCCAGCACGTTGGGCGAAGGTAATTGAGCCAAGGGGGCTCTTTGTACCCCTCTTATAAGAAAAGGGGACAAAAGAGCAAGGGGCGAGGATGGGAACCTCATCCCATTGTACTGTCCTTGCGTTAGGAGGGGTTGTTCTTTAGTTCGGGACAGCCCCTCTGTGGAGGTGGCGTCGTTCTCCTGAGGGGTCGTTAGCTGTCGAGGTGCCCTGTTTGCTCATTAGATCCGGGGCACCTTACCAAAGGCGGCATTGGTGGCACTCGCCGGGTTTTAGTGGGTAGAGCTGAATCTACTTACCAGCTTTCGGGCGCAGCGAGTCCCACATACCCGCCTGGGAGTCCCACTTCCCAGGCGGGATGCCTCAGAACATTTCCCGGCGTAAAAAAGAAAAAAAAGATATTACTACGCGCCTATAGCATATTATTTATATAAACTGGTTGTATCTTTTCACTTTTTGTAATATGTCTTCACTCAATCGTCTTTAGATGTAGAATCAGTATTGTATGCATACTATTTTTAGATTCTTAAAGAATTATTACAAAAGATTCTTTGTGCATTGTGTAGTCCTTAAGGTATACTCGAACGAATATTATTTACTTTACATAATATGTACTCATGTGATTATATTTTGTAATGCATGCTTAAGTTACACGTCTCACAAGGATGTCTATATATATTCTTTAAATACTATGAAATTATATTTCTATGAACTTATAAACGACTATTATATAAGTATAAATACTATAGCTGGTACCCAAAAGCTTATGCTTTGCTAGAATGAGATTAAAACGCAAACAAATAAGTAGTGTTTACCTTAGTAATATTGTAAAATGCATGCATGTGTTAAATGAATTACTACTATTAGTAGTAGTAATTCATTTATATACCTATTATTTAAATAAAAAGGCAAATGTAAATCCCGTAGGATCTTTAAATTTTTGGGGATTAAATATAGCTGATGTGTTTATTATTCTGGTATAATATAAGCTATAAGTTTCGCCAAAATCAGTTCATTTGTTTTGTCGTGATTGAGGAACAAACATCGAAACATTCTCATTTATAATATATAGTAAGAAATAGAAAGTATAGGAAAATTTTATATTTATAAACGATTTTAAGGAAAACTCTACCGATAATTATGTTATTTACCGCGTTGACCAAGAGCAATGTTTAAAAAGAAAAGAAACAAACTGAATTTAAAACAATTGACATGGGATGCCATAGGTCAAGAAAAAAAAATACGAATCTCTATTAATCGTAGGATTAATAGTTCCATTGGAATGGCTTACGTTTGAAAACTGAATCCGAAACAATAAAAAAACACCAAACCATATAATACGAATCCATCATTTCGTAACAATGTAAAACAGGTGGTCTTGAATCATAAACCATAAACTATAGCAACTTACGTGCAGAAATATTGATTGGGAAAACTATCAGACATACAAAAATAGCCGAACGGACGTACGGACGTACAAAAAGCAGGCACAGATGTACCGTGATTTATTTGTTACTGGTTTATGATATCGGGAGCACGAACTATACCCGTGCGGTTTGACATGACGGAAAAAATGTTTAACGAAAACGAGAGTGTGCTGCCTATTTCTTATGAATCACCAGCTAGGTTTTTTCTATCAAGTTTTTAAACGTATTTTTTTGCTGTCACTACACTTTAAATTTCCGAGACTTGCGATATGACGTTCGCTCTATCTCACTCTCTCTCTCTCTCTCTCTCTCTCGATCTTTCTCACTCACTTGCTGCCTACTCTCACTCCATGGCTATGTGCTTCATGCTACGTTCGCCCTTTCTCACTCTCTCTCAATCGGTCTCAATCACGCTCTCCCTCTTATTGGACAAAAACGTTGCAAATTTTCATGACGTTTCATCCGTAAAATTTTTACCCTCATGCCCACAAAGAAGTTTCACTTCAAAAATCTCGAACTCTCGAATTTTTGTCTATGACAATAATTAAAAGAAGGAGGATGAGCATTAACTTAAATTATATGTAATGTACGTTTGTGCGTATGCATATAACTATTCATTAGTTGTAAAACTAATGATAACTACTTGAAGGAAACTTAATGTCTTATAATCGGAGCAGAATAAGCCAGAGCGCAGTGCTTTGTCCGTTATCTATATAATAGTACCCATTGCTAGCGACTGGCTCTCGTCGAACTCGTGAGAAAATGATAGCGCGTTAGAAGCAATGTGACGCAATCTATATTCTGGTGTTATTAACTTTTTCATTTTACCAATAGATAAGACATTTCAGGGATATTTTTTGTTATCACTTCTCTGTTCTATATCTTAGATGAAAATAGGTCTCCCTATTTTCATTTAAGATATCATTCCTTCCCTATGAAATAAATACTCTTTCACAATCATATTCTTAAATTTACTTTAAGATTTTCTAAAGTAATAACACCACACGATACAAATTGGGACGTATTATTAAAAAATATTTTCGGAATCGACTTTTCTGGCTTTAATTATTTTCTACCATCTCCAAAGTCTACTCTTCCTTAGAACTGACCTTTGAAAAACCTTCTTAAGTCTTCCGTTTCCGTGAACGTTAACGTTCTTGGTTAACGTGTAGAGCCGAAAAGCTGGCTCTATTTAATTATCAATCACTTCTACGCAACGCTACAATAAATATATTGTTATTATTATTACATAAGTGATAGATTCTACTGACGGTTCTTAATGGAAATTCATGTTTCATAATAATTCTACAAATCTTTATTCACTTTTTCCACTTTTATTTCCTATAAATATCCCAGGTGTCACCTAACGATGACTTTGTCGAATCCGGTCGTGTAATTTTATCTCAATTTCAAAAGTATAGGAGTGAAAAAAGATTTGTTGAATTATTACATTAAAAGTATCAATTTTATTCTCACTTATTGAGTCAAAACCTTCACAGTAAAAGATGCTTCGACGTGTTTTTATTCATCTCCGGCTTGACGTTAATTGACGGGTTGTAGAGATTTACATATGCATTGTGGGAGCATTACCTTTGTGAGGAATTAGATTTACAACATCGTTACACGCACATCGTGTTCTCTTTCCGTCGAACGGAACGTTTCCGGAACTTCCACTCCCGACAGGAAATTTCAGGTTTACGCTAATGAGGAAAATATTTTTTACTTTTGACGTGATAATTCGATGAAGCCGGCTGCAATAAAGAAAAAACATGACGTATGCGGCGTTACCTCGCTCTGAGGCGTTCCATTTTCTTATGACGTTGTCACGTTCAACTATCGTCAGTAAACCGACTTTACAGACAACCGATTTTTTGACGTTGCGTGATAATTTCCCGATTGTCCTTCGGTTCTTTCTTAAAGTTTTATTTTAAATTCCTATCAAAAAAAATTACGACGATGATAATAATTATTATGATTATGATATTATCCCGGTCTTACCTATTCGTCAATGGCAAGACCCTCTTAATTGGTTGTCTATATGAGCGTAAGCATGACTAGCAAACGTAAACTTTCTGTTCAGCAATTTCTTTCGTAATTCTGATACCGACTTCTCACACACCATATATCTTATTCCACCCCCTTTCCTGGTATCTGAAGAATAAGATGGATATAATAATAAAACATCAAGAAATATACAGTTTATTTTATATAAATCTGAACCCGCTAGTAATCTCTAACGGGCCAAAGCGGCCCATACGCCATTATCTCGGTGTCTCACCTGGACGCATCGATTTGCATTCTGTGCACTTGATGGGCTCACCGGTTCACACTTAGATGTGCCACATCTGTTTCATTACACCAGTGCGAAATAGCTTATCAGTTTATTATAGTATTAAGTAAAATTAATTGTCATGTAAAATATTCTGCTTACATGGAGGGCTTAGTTTTGAAAGTTTAGGCTTAGCAAAGTAAACACATTTCTTTGACATTTAAATTATTATATATTGACGTCATAAAACTTAATTAACTACGCTTAACATTAAGTTCTAACTAATTTTGGGCTTTACGAAATTAAATTGATATGATTATTTATAAATATTTATTATTATTTTTACATAACCAATTATTATAATTAATAATATACTGGCCATTTCGTGAAAAAAAAACATTTACACCGAATAAAGGATATCCTATTTTATAATTTAGACACGTAACTTTTGCCCTATTACATTTAATGCTTAAAACAAAGGAACATTCAGATATTAAAATTATTTAACATTTCGTTGTTGTTGACAACCCTATAAAATGTGTATGCACTTATCGTTCTTTGAGACCATACTGTATGTTGCTAGACGCGTCTTTACGATCAGCCAGCCTACTCTTGACTGCAGTTCCAATCTCACAACAATACGAATTCAATCCAGTTCCAGTTCCAATCTGGAGTATATTGGTACTCTTGAACAAATCGTGTTTACGTTTGAATTTAAATTGGAATCGACGACCGATGTGGCCATTATAATAAAATATAATAACAAAATAAAATTCAACATATTATGATGTTTATGTTTTTTTTAATTAAAATATGTCTCCAATAATTAATTATTATCTATTATAATGAAGTTCCTTAAATTAAACCTAAACTTATTTTTTTAAAGCATTAAAAGCAAAATAAATTATTATACATTCTGGCATAATGTGTATTGCTGCTATAAAAAAAAACTTACGCGCTATTTTGAATAGACATCAAATTTCAAAATAGCTCAAAATATAGTAAACAAAAAAATAAAATAGAAATCATCTTCTTTCTCAATTTACCAGTAATGCTGGTGCCAAGGCTTTCCAAAATAATAACTGAAGTTTTGACAGACAACATACAAATTATTATTGTTATGTATTTTAGTGATTGGTCATCTTGGTGTTTATTTATTGAAAATGAAGTATTTTACTCATAAACATAGGCTTAATTTGTTTACAAAATACTGTGATTTATTTAAATTTTGCTTTCTTGGGTTAAAAGATAATAAAAGACCAATTGTTAAGTATTTTAGTACTTATTTTTATAAATACTGTGATTGTAATATAGATTATATCAATCAATGACCAAAAATGTAGACAGGGAAATAAAAACTGTTACATTTAAATATTGCTACCTTAGGTTAAAAGAGAATAAAAGGCTCATTGTTAAGTATTTTAGTACTTATTTTTATAAATACTGTGATTTTAATATTGATTATATCAATCAATATCCAAAAATATCGATAGGCAAATAAAAACAAATAGTAGTTTAACAAGAGTTTAATGAAAGCATTAAAAACACTGTGGCCTAGGAGACATCGTCACCTATTCTTCAGAACACCCACAGTATGCTCACTGTATAGCATGCCACACAATTAAATTTGGTGTAGTGTTCTTCAGGTGAGCCAGCCGGAGCATCCAAATAGGTGTCATTATAATAGTTCTTTGGGCATAGCCCGAGTCTCCTAAAAACATATAATTATTGCAATATAATATTTATGTATGGAACAAATGATCACTTTCTTATGATTTTAACTTAGAATTAACAAGTAAATAAACAAGTTCCCCAAAATTTCAAAAGGAATGAATCTTGAATTATAATGTTTATGTTATTTGCCAATTTAAAGGTATTACTAAAAGAATATACCTATTAATATATATAATTAATTTGTTTAAATTGTATAATATATTATATCAATATAATATATACAATTTAAAGGTATTACTAATAAAATAAAAGGCATTATTAAAACTAAATTATAAAATTACAGAATGCAGGAGTCAACTTATAATTAATACATTTCTTAAGTAAAATCCTTTTCTATCATAAAACCTCTCATTTTGGGCTGGACGTATGATAGCCATATGAGTACCATCAATAGCACTTACTACGGATGTTATTTGGAAGTTTTCATAAAATAATGCAAATATATGTAACTCAATAAGTCAAATAGATTATTATAATTAGCACTTTGATTTGTCTAATATATAGGTATCACATAATATGAAGAACAATGTAGAACCAATCAATAATAAAATAATTTGAGATATATTTTTTATGTATCCTACATAGGCCGTAAATAAAGAGAAAAGATGAACTATAGAAGAGGTTAGATTATAGATATTTCTATTGACATACCTTATAACGCGTAGATACTAGATACTAGATAGTAGATACAAATCCAAATCGCTATGAACAACTTCAAAGCTCCTTGCTGAGGCAATACATCACTCATGGTGAACGCATTATTGGCATATAACGCGCCATTCTTCTTAGATTTCGCCTTTGTCTTAGATCTATCCTAATATATCCAAAAAGAAGTGCCAATCGTGCCATAATTTTAATAAAAAACACTTTAAACAACGCAATCGAACACTAAAAACTTAAGTTTTGTTGAACAATGAACTGTGTAAATTCGAACCCAATTTCAATTTCGAAGTCGATACGTCAACGTCAAAATGTTGTCAAGAGTACGAATTAAGGAAATATGTATGAACAAGATCGAGAAATCCCGATTTCAATTAGTTACATAAAATTTCACTGTAATCGAGTCAAATTGTGCGCTAGTTGTAGCGTCTTTTCAATCCCAATCCTAAATTTCGATAGGATCGAGTGTCAAGAGTAGGCCGGCTGATTCTAATAGCTCCGGCTTTGTCCGAGGAGCTGGCAAACGTGTCGTAGCTTGTGCCAACTACGGCCTACGAGCTTAACTTGAGCTACGCCGTAGCCACTTACAGGTATTCATAATACAAAAGATGTTCGAGACGATAGACGTGGGCTACGTCGTAGCATGGAACTTTTGAGAATCAAGGTTACTATATAAGTATATATCTAATATATAAAATTTCCATGTCACAATGTTAGTTACCGTACTCCTCCGAAACGGCTTTACCGATTTTTACCAAATTTTATATGCGTATTCAGTAGGTCTGAGAATCGGCTACTATCTATTTTTCATACCCCTAAGTGATAAGGGTGGTCAACCCCTCAAATTTTAAAAGTTAACGCGGGCGAAGCTGCGGGCAACAGCTAGTATATTATTTTATTATATATATAAAATTTTCATGTCACAATGTTAGTTACCGTACTCCTCCGAAACGGCTTTACCGATTTATACCAAATTTTATATGCGTATTCAGTAGGTCTGAGAATCGGCTACTATCTATTTTTCATACCCCTAAGTGATAAGGGTGGTCAACCCCTCAAATTTTAAAAGTTAACGCGGGCGAAGCTGCGGGCAACAGCTAGTAAGTATATAAAATATATCAACCTCATAATATCCTCAGCTCAGCAGCAAGATATTTTTCGTCTTCAATGCTCTTAAGTATAATCTTGGTTGGCAGTAATTTTTCAGCACCATGCACACTTAATATGAATTATTTGTATTATAAAATAATTTGTATTATAAAATAATTTGTATTATAAAATAATTTGTATTATAAAATAATTTGTATTATAAAATAATTCGTTATGGTTATTGTCATTTTATATTCGCCTCGTTTAATGAACGCCATAATTTCAAGATCAGCCAGCAACAAGTAGGGATATTAAATCTATTAATATAATCAGTGGCCGGTCCGTGTTGGATGCGAGTGGCAAGGCATCGGTCGTCTTCGCGTTTATTGAAGGAGGCCTATTTTCAGCAGTGGATTGATAAAAGCTGATTATGACGATGATGATAATATTTTTTAAAATATCAAGAACTACCAGTTTTTCTTACCAAATATTTCGGTGATAATGATTCATCGTGTGAAACATCAGCTATTTGATAAGAAAATAACGTGATTAGATAATAGCCAAATGGACTGGAACATGTTACTCTAAGTGGAACACCGAAGCTCGGTAGTTTTCGTTTCGGCTTTCAGTAATTTGCGATGCGATGACAACACGTCCACAACCAAACCAATTTCATGCAAAATGTTGCTGGTTTTTATTTTGGCAAATTTTAATAAAATATTTAATTGATTTTGTTTGTTATTAATTATAATGAATATGCCTGATATTAAAATAATCATTGCGACATTATACAGTTTATTGACTTTGTATAATAAAAAGAGTCTTCTCAAGATTATTTCTATACGCTTATAAAGTATCATAAAACTCACATAGTCATAATAACTCCACTAGCTGATGATTATTAATTAAGTAAATTTTTAATATTTTTGAACAAATACACTAATGGCGTTAACAACACCCCAATACATAGTTGACGCCAAATCAAACCACATTCGCAACAAAGACGGTTGGCGATGTAGTTTGGCGTCCATCCCCGACCAGTGACCGGCATCAAGTGCTGACAACTAATAATTGTTAAAGTTTCCAGACTCATTATTGAGTACGACTCATACTTTTATATTTTCACAAAAACGTGACAAATGTTTGTAAAAGAATATTTCTAATTAAAATATTGTTATGCTTCTTTGTATTTTTTTAGTTTTATCCGTGACTTCGCTCTCTTAATGATTAGCAATCTGATTGATTTTCTTAATATTGCTATCTAATGTTTACGTGAATTTCACTCGTTATAATGAAACAACTTTTACGGATTTTATTGCGCTTTATTGTTTACTTCCGTGATGGTTGCTGTAAAGTATCCGAAACGTTGGGCTTGTAATAATCTTAATAAACCGCGATAAAATCCGTAAATTTGTTTCATTATAATGATTTTCATAAACTGAATGGATTTTTATTAAATTTACAGTAACTGTACTCTCTCGGCAATGGGAAGTACGCGGGTGGAGCCGCAGGGCGCTGCTAGTAATTTATATAAGGATGGATATTGAAGTAATGTAATTTTATTTCAATAATTTTTATTATCCTTCAGCCTTCTCCGTCCATCGCTGAACATCTTTTAAAGGGTTTATGAGTGTATATAAATGCTATACCATTTAACCTATTGGAAGCCCTGGGCACTAGCATAATGGGGCCCTGAAGAAAACAACGATTTTGAGATCTGTGAAACTGCTTTTATTTTTTTGGAATAGTGAAGAGTGCCCATAGTAATAAGGGCGTTACTAGGTATTCTAATCGGTACAATCATTGTGTATTTTTTTTATTATCACACTCAATGGACCCATAGACCTCGGGGCCTTCGGGGTCCAGAGTGCCCAATGGGAAAAACGGGCTTGTAAATAGATGATGTAAGTAGTAGTTTAGGAATCACGTATATGAATTTAGTTCCATACATCTTAGGGTAAGGCAATATTGGATTACCAATACATGAGTTGTTTTTCCTGCCAATGCGATAAAACCGCAAACGCTATTCAAGCTTACTTTGCAGATTAAACAAAAAGGGTGCAAAAATATTCACTTTGAAGGCGAGAGCAATTTCGGCGAGCACCAGCACTTGAGAGGAAGGTGTTTGCTTTACTGCGAACATCTGCATATAAGTTTGTTTACCGGTCTCAAGACAATTTGTTTGAAAGGTGTCGCAATCCGCCCGAGTGCGATCGGAACGTCCACGGATATAAATCAATGGTATTGTGGTACATTTACATCTTCGTTTGGAAACGGTTTTGGTTTAACGCCAAGAATAGCTTGGTTCGTCACCTTGAGATGATTTCAGTGAACGAAACGAGTTATAGGTCATTTAAAATCTAAGTTTTATTGTGACTTAATTTTGTCAATAGATATTTTATCTTCAGGTTCCACAGCTGGACCATTAATAAGATCAAATGGACATATTTTATCCTTGCTACCTCTGTTAGCTACCACAATCGAGAATTTTCACAGAAAATTGTTGGTCATCTCATCGAAATGAAGCTACTCACGGATAATTAGCTTGATAGTAATACAGTGTAAAAATGGACCTTGGAACCTGGACCATATGTACATTATAACAAATTGTAATTAAACATATTTTGATGAATTTTGTCGCAGCTTAAACCGGGAATTAAAGCGGTTTTAATTATATTTTTTACAAATATAAGACGATCTTAGTGCAGTGGTCGATCCAAATCAAATGCGGGATAAAGACCATTTAAGAGTATTTTAAGAGCCGACTGCTATTCAGCGTTGATGGTAATGATGACGATGGATGGATATAAATAGTGCCAGTATTGGATGTAGTGTCCTGTCATTACACACGGGCCAATCTCGTTAGCGCGGGGGTGTGCGGGTGCAAGGGTGTAGGGGGTGCGGGGTGCGCGGTGTAATAGAAAACGCCGGTGATTAATTGGCAATTACAGCAGACAGCGAGTAAGTTCTGTGCCCACTTGTCCTACGACTCTACTTCATTACTTTTTTTCGATAAATAAAATCGATTTATATATTATTGATATGACTCGGATTAGTCTCGATATATCGAATGTGGGATTGTCATCGAACGCAAAGATTCGAATCTATATTATCTTTATTGTAAAAGGTTATACCTCTCGGTCAATTATGTGTTATCACCGGCGTAAAGTGACGGTTACGATGTCTCGTTTCGTGTGGTTTGTGAGTTTCCAGACCATTGGGGGATAGGGAAAAGGAGGGCAACGCATCTACATAACGTTTGGTAATTTGGATGTCTATGGACGTCGGTAGTCATCATAAGTCGCTGACTGCTCGGTTACATCCCTATTACATAAAAAATCTTATTAAAATTTCTACTCTTCTCACTTCCTCTGATAAAGGACACTATTTTATGTCCATAAACTGACATCCAACTCAAAGTATCTTACACAAAAATATTTCCGAATATATTATGCTATACAAATCGCAAACATTAACCATTTCCAAATAAATAAAAGTTCTGTTTCACTTCCAAGATATACGAGAGAGACACGAGAAAATATTATTTCCGCTATGCTTAAACTATTCGATCCCGACGGTTATCGTCGGGGTTTGTACGTCTGCCGTATCCACGGAGTACGGACTTTACTTTAACGGACTCCTGGCTGTATGGGTTACTTCTTCCGTCAAACAGCATTGCAGTGTTTCGGAGAGAAGGGCAAGACAGACAGTGTAATTACTGGCACCGACACTTAACATTTTTTGCCTCCGGATGTGATTTTATGTTTGCTTAATTCAGGGGTCACGCTGACCTCTACCAACATATAGCTCGTTTGCCCGTTTACTAAGCCAACATAAAGAGGAATCTTTAAAATGTGTGTGTGAGTCACTTTGTCAGCAACTTTTAAAATCCGAAACCTCTACAAGCGTTAAAACTGCAATCACAATATTTTTGTCGCACCACATACGTCCTAACTTTATCGAATATTTAACATATTTCAATATTTTTTTAAAAACTAAAAATACTTTGAATAAAATCTACACTGAAACCTGGTTTAATGGGACTCATTTTTATTTTAAATTAATGATTTACAGTGAAACTGTTCTTTGTTGGATTTCATTACTTTTTGTAAAGTTTTGGATAATTACAGACTCCAAAATAGATAAATTTATTCAATAATCATTTTTATTTTTAACTTGGACACTAAAGCCTTGGTCCCTTGAAATTCCAATTAACCAGGTTTCACTGTATTTGGAATAAGATATTATATTTTAAGAACCTTCCATTTCAATAATTATTCACTATTTAACTTAAATTCGTTAAACTGTACTCTAGCGTGAGGCTAAGAATATTTAAAACTAATGAACAAAGTAAAATTGAAGTTAATCGAAAATTCTTTAGTAAGTAAAACACTTATAAAATAGCCACTTAGTTAATTTAACTGCTTTAAAGGATTTTATAGATGTTTATTACCGGACGCAATTAATAAATCCATAAATAGTTTAATTATAATGAGTGAAACTCGCGTAAACATTAGAAAATAATACCAAATGCGTTTTAGAGTTTTGAGAAGTTTATACGTATGTAATACAATCCAAGATAATAGTACACGAACTGATACTCGGGTGAAGACCTCAACTGTCGCTGCGGGACCAACAAAGTTAATAAATGTTTATACCGCGCAGGGACCCGCCAACTGATTGTTGATCCGCCAGCGTCCATCGGTACTATGGAAAGCGAATAATATCACACGGTACTAACACACTACGGTATTACGGTAGGACAGTTAAAAATGATTAAAACTAATGACAGAATTTCAATATACATAATTATTATTCTTTTATTAGAAAACGTCTAGGTAAGACACACGTGGAGTACGTATCACTTATCATTAAAAGAATACATTCTTTATTAAAGTTTTTTAGTGGTCAAAGATTCATACATATTTTATTATTTACTTTTATATCACGAAAATTGCACTGATTTACACGATATGCTTTATTAAACATTAAGTGCTTTTTATCAATTTATAATCAGTGTTTGGTCGAGGCGCTGAATTCTTGACACGTCCAATATAAGAAGTGGATGACCTGTGTTCCGCGTCAAATGGATGCTGGCCAATAGCAATGATGGAGCCAAAAATATATAACATTCAGTGCCTCTTCTATTTCGTTATTTCAATATTTATTTTCTCTCATTTCCATAACATAATCCAAATTTCCTAAAATCACTATAATTTATAGCATAATCACAAATAACGAATAATAATAATTAATAGTATATAAGTTATGACAAGTATATTCCCGCCATAATCACTGTGGTAAGTGAATAGTGTCGAACGAGATTCGCCATGATAATCTTATATTTAGCATGGTGTAATTGAATATTTTTCCAATTTGTCGCGCGTAATGGGGCAAGATTGAGTTGACGGTCCCGGGGGCCTATGGGGGTTCGAGGGGCTCCGGGGCCCTAAGAGGGCCCCGGGGGGAAGGGGCAACGACGCGACATTTCATCCTAACGCATAATTTTACAATTTCAATTAAATTCACTTCTCTAAATACATTTAAGCTTATTTTAGTTACATCAACTGGACTAATTTTTTCCTGGATTTACCAAGTCTAGTACTTTGATTTGTGTTTAATATTTAGGAAATGTTGTTTGTATATGTCAGGTTGGGTTATGATACTACAAGTAACAGTTGCGGGGTCGAATCAATTTGTATGATGAATATTGTTGTTTGGATTGTAGTCACGGAGGTGCCTAAGTGTGCATTCACATACTTTTATGCAAATTTTCGTTTATCGTATATTACTATTGCCTTCAGTTATTAAACAGCCTCTTGGGAATGGATTAAAATAAAGTGATTATTAATTATTACCTGTTTCCATAATTTTATCCGCCCCAAATTTAAAATATAAATTTTCTCTTTCTATACATCTATACATATAAATAAAATTGGAGTGTGTGTTTGTAATATTAAAATAACCGCTAAATGTATATTGATGTGTACACGGTACATATACCAAAATAGCATTTTCTACACTTTTTTACTGTCTGTTTATTCCGGCTAATCTCAGAAACGGCTGGGCCCATTTTAACAGGACTTTCACTGACAGATAGCTGATGTTATAAGGAGTAACTTAGGCTATAAAAATAATCATCATCAATCCGTATACGGCTGTAAATCTAAGTTAACGCGGGCGAAGCTGCGGGCAACAGCTAGTAATAAATAATAAGTGAAAGTTCCAGCGACAAGCGCATTCAAACAAACTCTTCTACTTTGTTATATGTATTTATAGGTTTAAGATTTTATCGTCTCCCTGACCAGAATAGACTACAATTTCCATTATTGTCCGGTTAAACTCACTGGAAAGCGGTTCTGGCGTCCATTGATGTCTGCAAGTGGTGCGTCGCCTAATGTTTTACGGCCACTGGGAAACTGAAGCGGACAATAGAATGCAAAAATGGGATGAAGGATTAATGGACAGGATTGAAATCGGCTTCTAACGTCTCGTGGTAGCGTACTAAAATACAGCAGCAGTTTACTGTTACTGCTGCTGTATTAGTTGTGATTGTAGACATTGTTGCAAACGAACTAGGTAGTAGAGAATTCGTTTTTTAAACTAGAGAGTTTGAGCCTGTTCTGTTCACTAGATATAGTATTTTCTTTATTCGTATCTCGTCAAGATCATTTGTTTACCGGTGGTTAAAAAATTGTGAGGAAGCCTACATATTTGACAACATTTTTTCCTTTTTTCGGAATGATCTATGCTAATGGCCCAAAGGCCCTAATGCTTCATGGGATTAGTGTGAACCGATTTGGCTCACTTATGGTTAATTATAAGTGGGGGGTTGCCCCCCGCCAACCGTGTAGTCATCGACCACACGGCCTCGCGTCGGATTGGAGACAACATTAAACTAGTCCGCGGATGTATGAACTTAAGCAACACAATAACAAAAATAAAATAATGCTAACATTCAAACAGGCATTGTAAATCTGTAATAAGTATAAAAAAGATTTATATTATTATTTAAGTATAAGAAAACAATATTCTATTATAAAAATATCGTGTTTACATCAAGAAACCACTTGAGCTTAACTGAAAATAATTGGTCAATTTTGAAATAGCATATTTACAAATGTAAAAGTAGGATTTCTCGATAAATTAGATGTACATATACGGTATGTTATCTAATATAAATACTGTATTCTCTTAGTTTTACATAATTTTACTCATTGTGTTAAAACAGCTTCAATCAGATTATTGCGATTTATAAGGATTTTTACGTTCTCTACATTTTAAATACTTTACCTGGTTGTATTTTTGTACCCATTTATAAATATACACAGAATATAATAAATGGTGGTAATATATCATGGCAGGTCCGCGTTTCCATGCCGATATCAGCGGCTTAAGTCCTGAATTGGCCCGCATCTGCCATGCCTGTCACGTCTACGAACACCGAACACATGACATAACAATCTCTACCTCATGTACATGCTAATTATGTACTTGCGTCCCCACTGTATCTTCGAATTTAAAAAAAACTTCCTGAAATAAAGCCTTAATAATTGGGCAAGCAAATGCAAAAAGATATTTCAATTTTGACTGGATGATGGTATGGAGATTACAGCGTTCAAACAATCATACGCTTAAGCTATAATATCCCTGGCTTTGAACGATTTACACCAAAATAAAAATGTAATTAATAGAATATTCAATTACCCAGAAACCTATAACCGGGATAGTGAATCTGACCCAAATCCACTTGAACATACCAAAAAAAATACTATCAAAATCGGTCCCGCCATTTAGGAGGAGTTTAGTGACATAAACGTAGCAGAAATTATATATATTAAGACAAGGATGTATATACTTTTTTGTATAAAGATTGAGAATCAAATTTTTTTTTTCATTATTTGGGGTCTAGATACAAGTCTTTTGCCTGAAATTTATGCATTAACAATGTTGCCAGCATATCTCAAGCGTCACAACTTATATCCACGATGCATTTTACGTGGCAACATCGGTCATGACGCCGACTCATTCCAGGGGCGATCGTCAGTCGCATACTAATATTGTACGATGCCGTGTAATTCCAGTTATTCCACCGCCCGATTGTGCCCCAACCAGCATCTTGAATATGTTACAATAACAGTCGGATAGCCTGAAATGCCTGAATCCCCGGATTTATGTCACAACTCTATATACTTAATAAATTTGACAAAATCGGCCATTTATATTCATAAGCTTATGATTATAGCAAAAACGTTTATGCAAATTCGTATTTAAGATTGGTTTTGAAATTATAATTGATGAAATTTCTATATTCATCATGTCTAATTTAATAAAATTTTATAATTATACTTGGCTTAATTTATTTCTCGATATTTAAATAATTATTAATCTGTATTTTGTTTTAATTGTCTAAGTTGTAACTCCTGATTTTCTTAATGTATTTTAATAGTCTGTTATACACCAAATTTGTACTAAATTATTAAAGCAATAGTCTAAACTCTAAACAGTTTTTACAATTGAGAACACACGCAGTGTACAAAGTAATCCACTATTTACAGCAGAGTAATATCATCTAGTACCAAAAATGAAATACGTTTGAAGGTTTTATTGGCTATAACTGAGTAATATGAATGAGGGATTGCGACATAGCCAGGATTCAGTGCTCGTAACTCGCCTTCGCTTGAGGCTAAACAAACTCTGCTTATCGGGCAGCATAAATTGGCAACACGTCGTAAGGCGGGTCGCGCTCTGCGTTTTATCAGTGGCCTCGTAAACCCCGTTTATTCCGACCCGATCATATGACTTTTTCATATCAAACCTTAATGTACAGTGTATATACATGTCTATTTGGCACGTGAAAAAACCGCCGCCTTGAGCACAGTAATTAGAGGCCAATCGTAAAACGAAAGGGTTGTATGTCCCATCTGATAATTAGTACTGGCTCGTATCCAGCCGCCGTTCATATTAGCCTATCGTTGCGAGTTTTACACTTTTACGAGTTGTTTAGTTTACACGGCCGGTCGGCAGCGCCATGCCAAATGCTAGTTGCGGCTCGCCGCGTCCACTCTAAATATACGCCTCGTGTAGGTACGGTCAACGGTGTTTGCCAACGTGTAACTCACTATCAACAGCCTATCGTCAATTTACATATATATTAATTGCTGTGGTCTTTGATTTCATTCATCATTATGAATTACCATTAATTCGCGCCTTGGTGGATATTTTGTAATTTTTGGTTGAATTTTGACTATAACACAGTTCTGTAGACAAGGATTTACGTTTTTACGGTTCTAAACCTTGTGATAAAACACGTTGAAAGAATGCAATATTGCTATCAGAAGTATAAAGAATATTAAACAATAACATTGTACTTTTCATTGAATCGTAAACATCTACAAGGCAATCGACTTAGAGTACAATATTATGAATTAAAAAGTATTATCGAGCGAAATTAATATCCAATACGACAAGAAGCAAACCGATCATCCTTTTACAATGAGCTTCGTCCCGTTGATATCAATTTTGTTCAGTGGCTCTTAATTAACATTTTCTTTTCTTTCTTTTCCAGGTGAGTGATACGAAACCTGCTGGCTTTGTGTTGCGCCACTCGTCTCGAGGCAAAAAAGAATATTACGCCATTTCAATTCGAATATGAAAAAAAAATCGGTACTTTTGTAAACGCAAATGAGGTTCTTTGTAATGTGGAACTTAATCTAAATAATGTTGCACCTAAAGTGAAAGAACGAGCATATTAAATGTTGCCAGAATTTGACGTAAGGTTATTCAGGATGCCAGTATCGAGCAATAGGCTCTTGTTGAGCGAACCTCTATTCGGAATTTCATGCGAGCGGAGGTCATGCAGTGAAATGACAGTCGTATTTGCGAAGGCGACGAACGAGAGACGAATAAAGGGTTTATTCGATTAAGAAATCTTCTTAGCATTTAATGAGTCCTATGTCAATTAAGGAAAATGGTGTAATATTCTTTGAATGGATGATACAGTAAGAAATATTTTTTAATTATATTAATACTTTATTAAAAGTATGCTGTTCCATCTAAAATGAAAATTTAGAAGTAAGACCCGTGCTGCTCTCCATACAACTAGATTATATATGTTGTCAGGGTGGGCACTATGTTATCTGATAATTCCTTTATGAAGAGACAAGCAAATTATACAAATTTTATAGACGACCTCAGTGGTTAGCGCGTTGGCGCTCAAGCTGGAGGTTGCGGGTTCGAATCCCGCCCGGGAACAAAAAAGTTTTCTATGTTCCTGGGTCATGGATGTGTATTAAATATATGTATTATATAATAAAAATCTTAAATATATGTATATTATTAAAGTATTGAATATATTGATTGGTGGGAGGGAAGCGCTGTGCCGCGCTCCCGGCTGCATGGGTACCACCATCTTGCTTGTTTCTCCCGCTTTGCTGTGTTTCGGAGAGAAGGGCAAGACAGGCAGTGTAATTACTGGCACCGAGACTTAACATCTTATGTCTCAGGATAGGCAACACATAATTAATAAGTTGCCTGGGCTCGTTCCAGGTAAACATGTTCATGGGCGACGTCGAGCACTTACCATCAGGTGGCACGTTTGCCAGTTTGCCTATCCAAATAATATTAAAAGAAAAACCGTTGTCTGGTACACGTAACACAAGTTCTTCGAGAACTTACCACGGGACCAGATTGACGCGTTGAAAAGCGTCCATAGATATTTATTATTATTATATACTTGTATCAAAAAAGTCATCCCTTAAAAAGATATCAAAATGAAGTATAGTTCCTTTCTTTCGTTTAGTACGAGAGATACGTCCGAACATAAAACGTTACATAACAAAAGAATTCCATTCCAAGTGCTTCGACCTTCTGCGAGCGGTGCTGTTGAACCGTGCTGCTCGCCTGGCCGTTGAACCCACAGCAACCCGACATTACCCTGAACTACATTATCCCTCTCAAATACCCCCACTTACGTTAGTCTAATGTGGCATTTGTCAAAAAATCCTCTTGAGTTCTCCAATGTTACAAAACTTATATAAATATAATTTGGGAGGAATTTGTCTAAAAATTCGTCATAAATCATCAACATCAAGATATTGGAATAATCAATAGTGTGTCTGTCCATAAATAAAGGAAAGTTGAAGGCGGAAGAGTCAATGTGGTACATGGCTATATTACTCATATAAAATTTTTAAAATATTTCAGACATGTCTTATTTAAATTGATAAAAGGATAAATAGTAAAATATAAAAACATACTTTATATTAATTTATAAATACATTCAAAATGGTAAAATACTAAATTATTATCAGTAAAAACTAAATTTACACGAAATTCCTTTTATAATGCTACTTTGTCACTCAAGCTGCACGCTTAGTTCCTAATATATTTGAGTATAGAAACCAAGGGTTGTTCAAGTGGCGACGAACAAAGAATCCAAGAGCACCGCCCTCCAGGGCTTTGCCCCCCACTACTGCACTACACTTGAGATAATACTCCTTTACGTAACACTAGCTTGGAAAAGACTGCAAAATTATAAAAACAGGATTACCAGTTCAGTGGCTTCCATAAATTTAAACTTATTTAGATTTTATTATTTCTACAAATTCTCTATTGTTATAGCGATTTATTCAATACGTTATAATATGGTAAAGAATTCGTTTTACAATTTGTAGTATGGTGGCAACATAATATAAATATGGTATGAATAAAAATCTCAACTTTTTTTACATCACGTAAGATAGACAAAACCACGGAGCAAGACAAAATTAATTTCTTCATCCTTACTAGTATATAGCGAATTTAAACTTTTAATTTAATTTAAAACAACCAATGCTTTTTCGCTAAAAAGGCTTATAACAATATATGGAAACGAAGCTATATAGTTGAATATCTATTATAAATATTTATTTGTATCATATAATTTTAAAGCAAAGTATTAGCTATAAATTTGGAGTTTCTTTAACATGCAGTGCACGGTTTTTACTGAATATGTATTTGTACGATAATATTCCGTTCCAGCGAATTGTGTACTATTGAAGATTTTATAAGAGAAGCAATTCAGTTATCTCAATGCATTCTCAAATACATTCATATATTGATTACATTATTTTGTAACTGAGGAATACTTGAATGGTAAATATAATATTGTAATACTTTGTTGAAATGGTTATGTTAGTTTTTAGTATAATAATAATATCTATGGACGCTTTCACAACACGTCAATCTGGTCCCGTGGTAAGTTCTCGAAGAACTTGTGTTACGGGTACCAGACAACGGAAATATATTTAATACTTTTATACTATACATATATTTTATTATATAATATATATATTTAATACACATCCATGAGCCAGGAACACAGAAAATATTTAGGTTCCCTGGTGGGATTCGAACACGCAACCTCCGGCTTGAGCGCCAACGCGCTTACCACTGAGCCACAGAGGTCGTCAATTATATTTTATATATTCATTTTATTTAGTCACAACTTCGATCGATACTTCGATCAACTCTCTGATCTCTCAAAGACCAAAGTACATATTATGTATCATCTATTCTAGAGAACGTGTTATTCTAAGGCTCTAAGCACTAGCCTAATAAGAATTGGTGAACCATATTAATTTTACCAACCAATGTCTTTGGGTGTAGGTTATCACTTACCACCAGGTGAACCGACTGTCCATTTGCCACATCCTCTATAAAGAAGATGCAAGGACTTAGCACATAGATATATCTTCTATAAAGAACCATGTAGTCCTTATAGGAGACTAGCAACGCCCCGCGGTTTTACCCGTGTACTTCCCAGTCCCGTGGGAGTACGGGGATAAATTATAGCCTATATGTTATATTAATGTATAAGCTTATTTTTTATTTCATTCAGTAGTTTTAGCATGAAAGAGTAACAAACATCCATACAAACGTGTCTATGTGCTAAGTCCTTGTCACTCGGTTCATCTTAAAATATGTTGCAGCGTTAAAATACATAGTGAAATATGTACCGTAATTGCTCGTGAAGTAATCGAGTAAATCTACATGTTCACGGTGAAGCTTCGGTAGCGGAGCTGACGGCGAGCGCGCATACAACTTGTTTGACTTACGGCTTGTGCACTCCCCGCCATTTGTCTTATGACTTATTATCTATTGAGCTGCAAGACGCCAACACTTACTACCGACATACTTAACATTATCGCCAACGAAACTTGGCGTTGGTTGCTACACGTTCATTATATTCAAGAAATTAACAAAATAATTTGATAGTCAGAGTTTAAAAGAAATATAATGGAAATTACATATTATTTTATTCAGATTTAATGCCACTTTATTAATAACAAATCATAATATTATTAAAAATAAATAAGTAAATAATACAGTAAAAGGGTCCGTATAATATTATATTTACGGTACATACACTTGAGATAAGAAAATAAATCTAATATTAATTTAGATAGCCATTTTTATTTCAACAAACCCACACAGATTTCAAATGGAATTCGCCCGTGAATAAATACAAAAAATGAATCCTTATATTTAAGATATTCTATAAATACACACTTATTGCCTGAACGTTGAAAAGTCTAAAATATGTTTGCACGTAATATCACGCTTTCTGTTTGAAGTGGCAGACGAAGTACCTGCACGGATTACTTCTTTCAGACGATGTAATAAAATTCAGCTTAAAGTACTAGTTCTCACGTTCAACGCTCTCAGTTATGAAGATTTTTTCAAATCGATATCACGGTTTCGTGTGATTAAGGGCGCGGCTCCACCGCGGCGCATGGAGAGGATACATGCGTTTGCCAAGTTTCGCTTTGCAAGAAAACATTTGACATTTAAACACAAGTGCGTAGCCTCTGGGTATGTTATGTGTTAGTAAGTATATATACTTATATAGGTTTTTGCACATAGGATGAAGCACAAAGGCCGCACTCTTAACTTGTCGTTAATAATTAGCTAAAATTGGCGCGTGGCGCGTGGATATTGTCCTCATTTGAGCATACTTAGTATAAAATATTACATTTACGGTTGCTATATAAAAGTGGCAGTGGGCTGGTCACACACTCAGAAGAACGGATGGCTGATGGGGCAATAAGGTTCTAGAATGGAGGCCACGTTTAGGTGGACGAAGTGTTGGTCGGCCATTAACCAGGTGGGAAGACGATCTCCGTGCGGTGGCCGGTCCGTGTTGGATGCGAGTGGCAAGGGATCGGCCATCTTGGCGTTCATTGAGCTCCCTCAATGAACGCCATATATATATATATATATATATATATATTCAGCAGTGGACGGATAGAGGCTGATGATGATGATGATGATATAAAATTAGCTTTAAAACGACGTGATTGATACCGTTATTTATAAATATGTACCTTAGCTTCATGTTCAAGCAAATAACTAATGCAAGATAAAATAATTAAGAAACCTTATCAATGATATGAACACCTTTGAAACTGAAATTCCGAAATATTGTAACCGTATTGAAGTAAATTAAATTGTTACAAAAAAGTATCAAAGGAACAGTCACCAAGACGAACTAGAAGTTGCTCATTTTAAATGTATCAACAGTAAGTTGCAGCACCAGCTGAAAACAATCCCAACTACGTTCATCACTTATTTACGCCGTCCACTCCGACAGGGTATTTCTAATGAACGCCGAGAATTTCGGAGAATCCTAATGAACCGTGGGAATTTAAATTGTAAGAGGGTTGAACTTCACGATTCGGTAATAGCGTGATCAATTAAAAATAAAATGGCCTAATTGGATGATAATTTTTAAGACATTAAGGGTTCGAATTTGGGATTACGTAATACGATTAATGTATATTATACCTTATCGTTTAGACATAGCATTGATAAGGAACTAGTAGTTAGTATCCATCGATCATCTCGTCAAGCTGAACGAATTTGATAAGCACAAGTTAGAGTATGACAGGAGCTTTATCATAAATGATATCGTTTTGAGATCTTCCATGCAAACGATTATTCATATTTTAATATATTATTTAATGGATTTTTTATGTTAGCAGGATAGTCAAACGGGTAGACTAGTCACATGATGGTAAGTGGTCAGCGTCGCCCATGAACATTAACTAGTTTACCTGGAACTAGCCCAGCCAACTCATTTATATGTTCCTTATCCTGAGACATGTAAGTCTCGGTGCCAGTAATTACACAGCCTGTCATACAGGCTGTGTAATTACTGGCACCTCCGAAACACAGCAAAGCTGCATGACGGATGCACCCATGCAGACGGAAGCGCGGCACAGCGCATCCCTACCACCTGATATCTTCGCTACGAGAGTATTGACATTTATTATTGATTTTTTCTGTTACAGTGACAGAAATCATGATCAAACATCTTGATTTTTTAAAACTGATATGTCTATAAAAAGATTTCAAATACATAAATCATTATTTTTTTAACTCATCAGCATCGTCTTATCGTTTAGCAACTATATGAACAAACGTTTAATGTGGTAAAAAATTAAATATATAAACAGTATTAATTTGAGGATGTGTCCGGAAATATCTCAAGTGCACAGTCCTACCGCTAATCGTTTTGTCATTTCCTCAATCGACCTCAGCACCGTTTTGATACCAAATAGCGTTGTAATCGAGTTGGTGGCTGGTGGTATCTACCTTATAATATACCTTGCTATATTTTATACATTGCTTAAGATTTTTTGACATTATTCTATAAATTGAAGGAAAGAAAAATGTTTTTTTTTATATATCATTGACTACCGACGTCGATACACATCCGCACAACCAAAATGTGTGCAGATGTGTTGCCCTCCTATTCCCAATCCCCCCAATGAGCCACCGCAAACTCACAGACAGCACGAAACGCGACAGCACAGCTGTCACTTGACGCCGGTATTATGTGAGTGAGAGCTACCTCCCCGGTCGTGCCGGCCCAATTCGGCTGCAAAGCAGCATGGCATTACCTCTTACTCATATGTACATATAATTATGCATAAGTACCTACTCAATACGAAAACCTGAAGGTTATTATAGAGATTTTCCACTTAACTATTAAATATTAAAGATTTCTAAGGTAATGACAAAACTACAACATCACATCATTTGAACACTCGTACGAAAAGCGTTCTAATTAAAAATGACACCTGAAATTATCCTTACTATCCTACTAATATTATAAATGTGAAAGCGTGGATGTTTGTTACGCTTTCACGCGAAAACTACTTAACCGATCATCATGAAACTTTGTACACATATTCTTGGAGGTATTAGAAGTAACTTAGTAATTAGAAAAAACTAAAATCTTATGCGAAGTCGCGGGCACCAGCTAGTAAAAAATATATATGAAAATTTATTGTCTATGCTGTATAGAATTTAAAAATTACCTTTTTTTCGGATGGATCTATGCTAACGGCCCGAAGGCCCTAATGCTACATCGGATTAGTGTGAGCCCATTTGGCTCACTTTTGGTTTATAAAAGTAGTAGTGCAGTCTGCGACCACACGGCCTCCTGGCGTCGGTCGTGAAAATTACTTACATTACCTTAAATATTATAAATTAATTCTTTTCGTTTATTATTATGATTTATTATGATTTTTACCTTAATCAATCCAGATACACCTAAAACCTAGGTAATTTCGCTGAAGATGCAGTCAACATCTACTATTACTTACAGGTATGTTAGGACGACATTTTAGCACCTATCGCACTTATACAAAGTGTATTTTCCCTTTAAAACTTCAATTGGCACTTTAAAAATTCAACACCAACGCTTTTAGTTCTCAGTGGGTAATGTAAGGGGTAAAATAGAACCTGGCATTGACTTAGTTCATTTAAGTTAGTAATAGTGGTGTAAACGTAAGTGTACCGCAAGTCTGCATGCAATCTGCAGTACTATCACCCTGATTTGTCCTCACAGCAGGTTTGCTGTTTTTTTTTAAGAACAGGCATATTGTTACTAGCATCTTTATAATAAACTAGCAGCACGTTTTCACCCGCGTACTTCCCATTCCCGTAGGAGTAGATCGATAAATTATAGCCTATATGTTATTCTGATGTATAAACTATGTTATTTTAAAGGTTCATTAAAATACAATCCGTAGTTTTTGCGTGAAATAGTAACAAACATCCATTCATTCTAACAAACTTTCGCGTTTATAATATTAGTACTGCCGTCCTAATTAAAAAGGGCATAACTAACATTTTGTAAATATCGAGAAAATAGAGATTAAAATATTTTTTTGTTTTTGTTGAAAAAAACATCCCTAAACAATGTTTTCCGAAATTCTGCGAATGGCAATACTTGCATTTATATAGTACATATACGACCATAGCAATTTTTTTTTAATCCATATTTTATTTTTAATCCATATTATTGATAATTAGCTTAAATCTTTTCATCCTAACATAAAAAATAAGTAAAAAACAATAATGTTACGTATAAAAGGCACATGCAAAGAAATGTGCCTTTTGAATGTAAACATTTGAGGAAAAATTTATGATGTTACAATGAAAGAGCATTGAAAAGGCACAATTATTCAATTGTGCCTTTTCACTGTATTATTATTAGTATATATTTACACAGTAAAATATTAGAAGTTACTTCTCTGTGAATAAAATAACGTAATTACGAGAAAATCAAACGTTTATTTCAAAAAGTTTACAGAAATAAAATAATATCTTTAAAGAAAGGAACCATCAATTATGAATAGCAACAATAATGTACCAAATAATTAACATTTTAATGAAAATCACATATTTAAATTGAATTTTTATTTCTAAAAATGCTTTTAGCACAAAATCTCTTCAAATAAAAATCAGGTAACAAAACTAGTAAGAAATATAAACAATATTTATCAAAATAAAGAAAATATAGTTTCCACTTATAATAATTACCCAATAGGTCAGTCTTCATACAAGCGCTCTGTCAAAAATGAAGCACTAAATCGATTATATGGTGAAGTTTTCCCGAATTTTATAACAACTTTACATAACCATGTATACTCAAGCTATATTATTATTTATTATGTATAATTGTTATATTACAAGAATGTTTATTTATATGAAACGAAGAAAATATAACGGTAATTAGTAAAATATACATTTTATATTTATTTTTTATTGGCTTGAAACAGTAGTAATGTAAACTTATTACGAGGGCGGCACTGAAAATTTCGGGAATCAAGGAAGTGACACAACATTACTATTTAAAAATGTATTTATTGCTTTTTGAAGTATTCTCCGTGAAATTTGACACATTTTTCCATACGATGGTATCAATCATCGAAGCAACCATTCCATTCGGAAGTTGGGGTCTCCAAAATGGCCGTTTTGTAGGCGTCCACAGCTTCTTCAGGCGATGAAAATCTCTGACCACGCAATTTATTCTTTATTTTAGGGAAAGTATAGAAATCATTAGGGCTTAGGTTGGGGCTGTACGGCGGATGGTCTAATAATTCTATGTTTTCTTGCTCTAAAAACTCTTTTGTCCTGTGCGCGGTGTGAGAACTCGCATTGTCGTGATGGAGGATGATGCGACGGTTGCAGTTCTCTTTACGGAGTTCAGAAACGACCTGTGGCAAACAAATGCTAGCATACCATTTTGCATTAACCGTTATTTGTCCCTCAAGAGGGATAGTCGCAACATGGCCGATTTTGGAGACAAACGTGGCCACCATTTTTTTTGCAACATTCCGTGAACGAACAATTTTTGTTGGCTTTAACTCATTTTCGAACACCCAAACTCGTGACTAGTTTTTTGTTTCGGGTTCGTACGCGTATATCCAGGATCCGTCACCTGATACGATGTTGTATACAGCATTTGAGGATCCTGCGTGGAATATTTCGAGAGTTCTGACGCACCAAGTAATGCGAGCCGCTTTTTGCTCTTCACAGAGCAAATGCGGTATCCATCGGGAAAACAACTTTTTTACACCTAATTGTTCATGCAAGATTATTTGTATTTGACTCATGCCAATGTCTAAAGTTGCTTAAATTTCGCGATATGTCACATGTTGATCTTCCTCAATCAACTTACGCACAGCATCAACGTTTTCTTGGGTGACTGCAGTTTTTGGACAACCTTGACGGGGATCATCACTGAGCTTGACACGTCCACGTTGACATTTAGCAAATCAGCGATAAATTGTGGTTTTGGATGGGGCTTCATCACCAAATGCAGAAATCATCCGGTCAACACACTGTTTTTGTGTTAAACCACTTCGAAAGTCATAATAAATCATCGCTCTAGAATTTTCTCGACTCAATTCCATTTTCTCAACGACTAAACAAGTTTGACAAGACCTTGTGACAAGACCGAGAATCTGTTTTTAAATAAATAAATGGTATTCGATTTTTAAAACCAAGGAGTTTTCAATTAAAAAGATTTTAATATGACAGGAACAGTGGAAATATTCCATTCTCAATATTTTTAGTGTAGCCTATGTATACATATTACTATTTAAACTTGTAACTTATTGTAATAAAACGCGAAAGTTTGTATGTATGGACGTATGTATGTTTGTTACTGTTTCACTGTTTGTATTTGATATCGTTAAATCACACAAACACATTAATTCAAGAACGTGTCACGTACCTACGTAAATATCAGTAGCAACTGTTTTAAATTTAATCAGTGGGGGAAAATAATCAGTAAAAATATTTTCACAATCGAGCAACACTGAGCATTGAAAAAAAAAATGTTTTTATTTAAACAAAATAATTACAAGATACTACGAAATATTGAAAGATTTCCTGTGAAAAGTGATGTTATTACATTTATTTTGTATGATGTTGTGATGTATCAGATGTATTGTGATATAAACAATCAAAAATGTCGGGCACAACTGAAGTAATCGCACGCATACCTAGCCCCCCGAACTTCATCTCTCTTCATAGATGTTAAGTAATAAAGGCATAACCGCCAGTGTGCCTATTTTTATATAAAAATTTAAGGCGTAGGGTAAATAGTAAAGACACAATCGCCAGTTGTGTCTTTTCTTCTACGTTTCTTGCTAAGGTGTTGGTATAAAAACTTAGCACAATTGCCACATAAGCCCTTTATATTTGATTTACGCCAATTATGTCTTTTCAATTAAATATTTTTAAACAAAAATCGTGAAATAGAAGACATACATCACAATGTGACCTTTTTCTTTACAAAAACTTAAAAAATGGTGCAGTTGTGCCCTTTAAGCTTATGGTAACTCTGTTTATTTTGTTGCTGAAAATACACAAAAAATTAGGCAGATAGGCCTTTTTTTCCTGATTCCTGATTCTGAATAAGTATATAACTCAATTTCGTGAAAAATGTTAGTTGTGCCCTTTTTAATTAACACGGCAGAGTAGGATTTTAAGGCAAAAATAGACCGAATGTAATATTGACATCAGTGACGTTGACTACCACCAAAAATCTCTTCTTCTATTTTGCCTTATAATATGAATTTATTAATTGATAGCCTCTACGTGCGCTGCGGTGGATCCGCACCTTAAATTGAACCATGGTGCGGTTCTGCTTATCTCTGCTTTTTATATAAGGTTCGTATGTAAGTAGCTACAAATACATAGTACATACTTGCAACGATGTACATTTGCATATTTTTCTAAACAATCGATATTATAGATAAGTCAATTTCTAACAATATTTAACCCTTAATTATGGTCATCAATAACTGTGGTCGCTGATGTCCCACTGCCCACGCCGCATGATACAGGCACACAGGCACACAGACACACAGGCACAGGCAGGGTTAATGACCAACAATTTGTAGCGGCAAACACTTTTTGTTTCTTATCGTAGTTTGGTCATTTTGTGGCTTCCGATAAAAGAAAATCAAAGGCATTGTGAAAATGCACGTTTTGCTTTCTTTTTCGATGGTGAAAATGAAAACGTTTAAATAACCGTAATTTTACGTATGTAGCTCTATATTATGATAGCGGTGTTAAAGGACGATAAATATTTAAGAATATAAGGAAGGCAACGAAATTCAAGATCGCGGAATGATGAATAACAAGCTAAGCTTTTGCCTAATCAAATGACAAAAAGGTGAAATTTCATAAGTTTTATAATTTCTGATTCAGATTAGATGTAAAGACCATGGTTCAGGCCTTGTCGTGGCGGTGGGGTTCAGTAACCTAGGGTGATCGGTGCACCTTGGGCGAAGCTAATTGGGCCAAGGGGGCTCTTTGTACCCCTCTTATAAGAAGAGGGGACAGAAGAGCAGGGGGCAAGGGGTGAGTATGGGAACCTCACCCCAATGTACTGTCCCGACGTTGGGAGGGGTTGTTCTGTCGTGCGGAACAACCCCTCTGTGGAGGTGGCGTCGGTCCATTGCGGGACTGACTAGCCGTCGAGGTGCCCTGTTTCTTTTTTTTGTTTCGATTACTATTCTGATGTTATAAATTATGTTTGTTCATTTAAAGGGGCTTATTCTTTAATTATTCGAGAAAGCACCAATATTTTAAATTATTTTAAAGTTATACGGCAGTCTCCTACTTTATGAAAGTATAAATAAAACATGCTCTACATATAATTATATTTGTTTAAAGTTAAAACGCCCTAGTAATTTACAGGCATAAGTAAACTATACAAGTCATATACAAATGTAAACCCTATAAAAATAGTATAATAATTTAATAAATGGACGACCTCTGTGGCTCAATGGTTAGTGCGTTGGCGCTCAAGCCGGAGGTAGCGGGTTCGAATCCCGTCCGGGAACAAATGTTTTCTGTGTTCCTGGGTCATGGATGTGTGTTAAATATGTGTATGATATAATAAAAATCTTAAATATATGTATAGTATAAAAGTATTAAATATATTTCCGTTGTCTGGTACCCGTAACACAAGTTCTTCAAGAACTTAACACGGGACCAGATTGACGCGGTGTAAAAGCGTCCATAGATATTATTATTATAATGCCTGCGGACATTTGACCTAAAAGAAATTAACCAAGCAAAATACATATTTCATAATTAGTGACAGAAAAGCGAAAATGCTCGTAGAATCACGATTCATAAAACAAACGCAGACATATTACATTAGTATATAATCCGACTAAATATAAAAGTTAATCAACTTTTCACATCTGCCCAACTAAATTACACAGATAAAATTACCAGCGTAACCACACCCGCGCCATCTTATTGCACCAGCCGTTTCAAGTTTCCAATTATATCTCTTTCAGTTTAGCCAACTCATATAAAACTTTCAACTCGCGTCCTTAACTAGATCCTAACGATACTTCATGGATATCATTTATAATCTATAATAACTACAGACACTAAAAACTTCTTGGTCATATTAATATTTGATAAATTAAATTATCCTAGACAGCTGCTATTACCAAACTACTAAAACGGTTCTATAAAAAACTAAAAATTTATTGATGTTGTGCAATTATAAGCCAGATTATATCATCACCACCACACTATCACCGTCAGCCTTTATCCATCCAATGCTGAACGTCGGCCTACTTCAATGAATGCCAAGACTACCGATCCCAGATTCGATAAGTAGACATATTTTTAATGAATAATTCATCAAATATATTTTCTATAGAATAGGACAGTTGGTTCACTTAGTGGTAAGCATGAAGTTAGGAAATAAGAGGAGTTGCCCCTTTCTTTAAACTGACAGCTGTAAGTGAGTGCTTGGTCCGTCATCTTGAGTGCCCTTTTCATAGTAGTATTCTCTATATAGTTTGTGGTTTTGCTGTCAAAACCCTAGCAATGGTAGCCATGTTAAGTGCCAATTTGAGTTGTTATGTCTATGGTGGTAAGTGATAAGTGACATCCATAGACCCGCTACGCTAGAGGATTAGCAGGTGCGTTACCGGCCTTTCAAATATGAGTATGCTCTTTTCTTGAAGGTCCCTATGTTGTATCTGTTCGGAACTACCGTAGGTGGCATCTGGTTATATATAGAGGTCGTGCGAGGCAGGAAATATCGTAACAATTTAGTTGTTGTGGATTTCCGGACATTTCCGGACATGGGAGTGGTGTGGGTGAAAGTAGGAATTTTGACGTGATGTCCGGTGGTGGAATTCTGCTGCAGGTATTAATCCAAACAATTCCTCAGAACACTCCCCATGGTAGAATATGCAGAGTGATCCGACATCTCCACGTAGCGCTAAAGAATCAAGCCGATCGGAGAGAACCTATTGACGATTCGAGCCTCCCGGCGTTGAACGCGGCCAAATTGGAGCTGATATGGGGCGCTCTTGCCCTGAAGTGAGGGCACTATTCCATGTGGAGCTGGATTTGCGCCGTGTATAATTGCGGCGGAGAGGCATGAAATACTGCTTCGCCCTACTGTGAACACCGAGTTTCTTAGAGGCTAGTTTTGCTTTTCCTTCTAAATGACCACGAAATTGCACATTGCTCGATATGTCGATGCCAAGTATTCCAATACTATCTAAGTCGGCTAGGGAAGTGCCTTCAAATTGGAGGGGAACGAAAAAAGGTGATTTTTCTGCGGTAAACGCGCAAGCTAGTGTCTTTTTGCAGTTAAATTGGACTAGATTGAGTCGCCCCCATCTCGACACTTTCTAAAAGGGACTCGATTTCAGATACAAGTTCGTTCCGACACTCATTTACTTGTTCCCGAGAAATATTAGGACAGCCCGAGAAATATTTTACCTAAGTAAAAATACATTAATAGATATATCATGCAACCTACACATACCTTATTTTTTTCTTTTACGCCGGGAAATGCTCTGAGGTTTCCCGCCCCTCTTCTTATAAGAGGGGTGCAAAGAGTGCTGGGCTCACCTTAGGCTACTAAGCCCCATCGCCACGACAAGGCTTGAACCATGATGGGCATACCTGTAAGAGGTAGTGCCATGCTGCTATGCAGCCGACTTGAACCGGCACGACCGGGGTGGTACCGCTCGCTAACATAACACCAGCGTCAAGTGACAGCTATGCTGTCGGGTTTCGTGTGGTTTGTGAGTTTCCGGTAGCCCATTGGAGGGATAGGGAAAAGGAGGGCACATCTGCATAATCTCTGGTTGTGCAGATGAGTGTGGGCGTCGGTAGTCTAAAGCATCGACTGCTCGTTTGCCCTCCTATGCTATAAAAAAAAGGATAGGTCCTTTTTTTACATTAATAACAAAGTATTTAAACATTGTTGAATAGGTTCAACGATGTTTAAATACTTTGTTATTAATTTAAAAGCAAAAATTGTGTAATCGCAAATGTAACACTAGCGACGAGAGAAACATTCAATTTTTGTTTGTAATGTACACAAATTTATCATACTTAAATATCAATTTCCAGCAATTTTGTTTGTATCACAAGCGATGGACATAAACCGAGGCAATTCAGTTATGAATATCCAAAGTGCTAACTCTGATCGATGCAATCATGTTATTTAAAAATCGTATCAATTTGGTAGCACGAAATGGGCTAGCAGCGAGCGGTAATTCGCTATTACCGCCATAACAACATTACTCTCGACTTAATTCTGCCCCCGGCACTGTGACGGCCAGATTCACTAATTTCTCTTATGTGCACGAACATGAATGCTATTTAAATCTATTTCCAAAACATAGCTGTATTTTGAAGTCGAAAATCGGTGTGCGGTTTTGTGATGTCAGTGCAGTTGCAAAGTTGTTACGAGTAATACTCGTACAATAAAATGTTGAGTGACATCTTATATGAATATCCACAAAAGTAAAAAATAATAGTAAAAAGTAAAATAATAGTGATAATGAAAAAAAAACGGATTTTATCGCGGCTTAGTAAGATTTTTACAAGCCCGACGTTTTGGATACTTTACATCATGTTCACGGGAGGACTGAGGTGTTTCATTATAAAGAGTTAAATTCGCGTACACATTAGAAAACAATAAAATAATAGAAAAAAAGTAAAGCAACCGTAAAAGTAAAATAAAGCAATACTTAGCAAAATTCTGAACATGCTTAAGATGAAAATTAATCAAATGACAAAATAGACGATATAAAAGGGCAAAGAGCCCATAAGGTTCCGAACGAATAGCGCCGTCGAACTGTTTCGCCTCGCGAGAGACAAGAAAAAATATGCAGAGCTGACTGCCAGCCTTCACTAGTTGGCTTATGAAGAAGAATAATGGTCTGAAATGCCTCTCCCATAAAGATAATGTTCGTCTACTCAAGTAGAGAAGCTTACTAGTCCAGCCAAGTCTTTAAATGTTATAAAGTAATTTTAGAAACAAATACCGTAAACTAATAAAATAATAAATATATCAACTAAACGAATTGAAGTAAATGCTAGCTAAATTATACGAGTATTTTATAAACAAGTAACGTACAGAACGGTTTTTATATTTAAATATATTTAGAACGTGCAAATAGGTAGCACTAGGTATTCATAGCGTACTTCGGAAATCCTCCCAAATCCCCAAGGAGGATGGTTTCACTCGATGGATACTAGCTATCAGCCGGCATTCAAAGGAGCCATTAACAAAGCATAACGATGAAGGGCGATTTGGATTTAGGCTCGCAGCTCGCACCAATACCTAGTTCAATATATAGTACAAACATTAGCTCTATTTATTACTTTTGGCATGTACACCTCGCTGTTAGTTACTCGCACGGAATAGTTTTAATTTCAAATAACACTCGATAAATGTCATGTTTATAGAGTTTTTGTAGGTACACCTCCTAATCAATAAACCTTATTGTAGTTACGGAAGGAAAAGGTTCGTCACCTTTCAAATTGATTCATAATAGTACGTATAGACTATCACGAGCACGTGACCTTTTGAAACTGTCATTAAAGAGAGAGGCATTAAAAATTACGTTTAACTATTCGATAACAAAGTTCAAATTGATCCAGATCAATGAATTTATCTCGTCTCTGCTTGTCTAATAATTTTATATATTAAAAAGATTTTGAGTTAAATTAGTATATGACGTTTAAACGTGAACATGTAAAAAAACTGGCAGTCATAGAGTCTGCCGGACCAAGCTGCCGAGAGAGGTGAAAGAAAACTTATAACTTAGAATTATTAATTTATGAAATAAATTTCACACTGGAAGCGTCCGGTGACGAGGTGACGATGTCGCGAGTTCTATGATTTTTGTTCACCCAAAAAGTGCTCAACTCCCCTAGGAAGTTTACACTTCAAAAATCGAAAAGTTCATGAATTTTTACATTTAAATAGGATATTTTATATTTCCATTGTAATCCGTCGAAACGTGTTATAAAAATATCTTTAATTGAAATCACAGCATTTAGATTTTATATTCCTTTACACTGAATGCCTTAAATCCTTTTCTACACTAAAGAATAGAGTCTGCTATAGAATCCCCAGTGAACATCAATGCCTATTGCCACGTCGCTTATCTACAATATACGGTGCGAGGCAGCCGTTGCCGTCGCGCCGTGGGAAAAGAGGGAATTTCAATAGAGAATATTATTGCACAAGGTTGAACACTATCTAACCTCTATTAGCTATCATTCCTAAATTGATTACTCGGGCCATTCAACCGACTTAACAAACATTCGAGGCTAATATGAAGTAGAATCGTCATTAAATCGAGTGGGAATATGAGCCCCTACGTCGACAGGGTTGACAATCTTTTTGACAGGCGGCCATGTTGAGAAGACTCAGGGGACCGTCCCACTGACGTTTTATTATTTTTATGTTAATTTCCCGAGCTCAGAGACGAAATTGGAAAAAAATCCGTGTGCCAGATATGAAATGTGAATCGTTTTAAATCACTACATAATCGTAGGTTTCGAGTTGCCATCTCCAGCACCCCATAAAATGTAAGTTGATGCGGAGTACGGACGAATAATTTTAATGGTTCGCTGACAGATTATTTCAGAAAATTAAATTTAAGCTCGTCGGACACAGACCATAAAGTAAATGCTTACAAATCTCTTTGTTATGACATCGTAACGAGATTATGTCCATTACGTCGCGAAGACGTCGCCACGCCGTCATCATATCGCATGTTTTATTATCTTACACCAAGATCGTCGTTTCTGTAAATTATAATAAAAAAACGTTTATAGTTTTTTTATCTGTTAATTAATGTGTCAAAAGTGATCATCGTTTAGTATCTATGTTATACAGAGTACCATCAAAATGGTGCTTTATATGTATTTGTATTTTTGATATTAAAAAATATTCTTTGTAAGATAATTCATATGATAAAAAAAGTAATTTATTAAAATAATATTTGAAAATCTTAAATGAAAAAAATATCTAGTTTTATAGTTTATACTAGTTTTCGTTTATACAACAATTAACTACTTCCTACAGCCGTAGTCGACGAGTTCCAAAAACCAATAAATATAAAATAATCGGTAATTTAAATTAGTGTCTATAATATTGATGTAAAATTACAAAGATAGGTATTGTTGGTGTCAAAATGTTCAGTAGAACTATGTCAGTATGTATGACAGTAATTTGTTTCAAATTACTGTCAATAGTTCTATGTAGACGTGTAAACTGTGACATAATGTCTATAGAAACTCGTTGTTTTTTAAAGAAATAAGAAAACGTGAAAAACATATTTTGATGTAAATACAATTAGGTACGTTTAAATTCGATATGGATAAATTGTGGAGCTAAATATTTTCCAATTAACGCTTGTAATTTGTATTTCTATAAAAACGTGTACACGTTGCAAAAAACGTTTCTCGTTATCAAATTATTTTTTTACGGCCGCCATTTTGAAAGCCTTTCAAATCGGCACGGGTTACTTCAAAGTTGGGCTAATTTACATCGGGGTTGCTTAGCGACTTGACAATGGTGTTGTTACCGATGGCCACGTGCTCACGTGGATCGCCTGAATCACGTTTCTCGACACAATCGGTTATTGGTAAGGTTTCTGTTTGCCCCTAACTTCAGATAGCCTCGTGCCCGAACTTCTCGAAACCATTAGAATCCCGAACTCACGTGGACCATGGACGCAAGTTATTACCATGCAAGTTGTTTGGTATCATCATCATCATCAGTAGACCACTTCTGGACATAGGCTTCTTTCTATGAACGCTATGTTTATTTGAACAAAATTAATTAAAAATAAAACACGTTGATTGGTAAATATTTCTTAAAAGCCATTTATTGTGACATTTATCTGAAATAAAACATACATTGTATTATCGTGAACATAAAACGGAATGTATTCTGAACAACTATGATAGATTATTTTGTTAACAATGGACAATGTACGTGAAATGAAACGTATGTAAATAGGGGTGAATTACGTGGGGGTATTTGGGCTCTTATTGTCATAACCATTTAATACTGTATTATACGCTTTTCAACCATTACTTGCGCAATAAATTGAATACCTTCACTAATATTCAACATTCTTTGTTTGTATTCGCAAATGTGGTTTATATGATTAGCAAACCTAGTCTAATTTCTGGGGCATATATTATTATCATTTTAAATACTTTCGTACATCGTAAATCTTGAAATAGTGTTAGGGCCTACCTAACCTTTTTTTTTCTTTAACGCCGGGAAATGCTCTGAGGCATCCCGCGGGGGAGTGGGTCTCCCCACGCGGGTATGTGGGACTCGCTGCGCCCGACAGCTGGTAAATGGACGCAGCTCTACCCACTAACACCCGGCGAGTGCCACCAATGCCGCCTTTGATGAGGTGCTCTGGATCTAATAAACAAACAGGGCACCTCGACGGCTAGTCAGTCCCTCAGGGGACCGGCGCCACCTCCACAGAGGGGTTGTCCCGCACCACAGAACAACCCCTCCCAACGTCGAGACAGTACAATGGGGTGAGGTTCGCGTCCTTGCCCCCTGCTCTTTTGTCCCCTTTTCTTATAAAAGGGATACAAAGAGCCCCCTCGGCTCAATTCGCTTCGCCCAAGTTGCAGCGGCGCACCCTAAGCTACTGAGCCCCACCGCCACGACAAGGCCTGAACCATGGTGGGGAGGACCTACCTAACCTGTATGAACCTCATTTTAATCGTACACTTCTAATCGCACTTAATAGTTTACACCAATATCGTCTCTATTTGTCTACGACCTCTATGGCTCAGTGGTTAGCGTGTTGGCGCTCAAGCAGGAGATACCGAGTTCGAATCCCCCGAGGGAACAAAAACGTTTCTGTGTTCCTGGGTCATGGATGTGTATTAAACATGGTATTATGTAAAAAAATAGTATAAAAGTATTAAATATATTTTCGTTGTCTGGTACCCGTAACACAAGTTCTTCCAGAACTTACCACGGGACGAGATTGACGTGGTGTAAAAGCGTCCATAGATATTATTATTATATTATTTGTAATACAAGGTATGTCCCACGACTACACACGCGGTTATTTTGATGCAGTCCCGTATCCAGACTGATGCGTATATTTAAATAGCCTATTGTCTTCTCAATCAACAAAAAAAGCCTTTTTAATTTTATCGAAATATGATCGGCGGTTTATGGGTGCAAAGGTACAAATCAAACAAACTCTCTTTCGCATTTAGAGATATTTTTTTGGATGTGACGAGGAAGCAACCGAAAAAAGTCAGAACCTTATGGTACTACCGACGCCCATAGACATTTGCACAACCAAAAGTTATGCAAATGCGTTGCCCTCTTTTACCCTATCAAATGGGCCACCGGAAACTCACAAACCCTCGTGCCGGCCCAATACGGCTGCATAGCAGCATGGCACTACCTCTCGACAGTGATTTTTTATTATTTAATTGACTTAAAAAACTTGATTATGATTACTATAATCCCTTATCCGTCCACTAGTGAAAATAAACGGTATATATACTTGTTACTTGAACTTAGCAACACTTTGAAACATCAGAAACGCGTAACAAATAATATGTGCGTATTGTAACAGATAATCGTGTTTGTGTTAAAAACCACACATGATTCAAGCGACATTGGAATTGTGGTGACGAAATTCATTCACAGTTTGTAATTTACTAGTAGGCCGGCGTCGGCCCTGTTAATATGGCCATAATAAATTTGAAGCGGTCTCCACAACCAGAATCAGTCCATTAAAAGACTCCATATAATATTTGGCTCATTTATCAAAGCGTGCAATGAAATGAAAATTGTGCCCAAAAACGTTGCACACATTGTCACTTTATATTTCCCCGGGGGCTCCTAATAATGTTACACGAAATAATTATAAAGAGCGCGGCCAAAGCCGACGTTAGTTAGTTTTAATTACTGGCTTATGCGATATTACCGTTTATGGGGATGGGTCGACTGCTTATTATAAAGTTGGATTTTGGATTATTACAAGTTTAAAATTTAAAAAAAAAGTTTAACTACATATTTGACAACCTATTTCTTATCCTTCCCTTGTTTTTGGTGCTTCTAGGTCGAGCAGCTCGTTTCGTTTACAGATCGGCAATATTACCAAAATTTCTTAAAGCAAATCGTTGTTTTCGTTTTTTGAATTTATCCATTGTTGTTGTTACTCTCGTACGTGGCACATTTTCAACGTTCCCACAAAACATAGTAGCTATAAAGCTAGAGCACCCAAAAGCGTCTAACACTCCGAACAATCCGAACATTAAACACACTTATTATTCTCATGAAACTTTTGAGCAAATCATCCCTTTCAATAACAAAATATGGTTCCCCAAATGGCCATCACAACTTAATAGTATATAAAATCTCCCATTTAATATTACAATTGTATACAATGTCGTGTTCTATTTAGTTTCTTTTTGGCGCGACTTTCATTACAAATTCTTATTAATTTTGAATTCTCATATTACCAGTGTTGTCTCAAATGCTCTGAGGCATCCCGCGGGGGAGTGGGTCTCCCCACGCGGGTATGTGGGACTCGCTGCGCCCGACAGCTGGTAAATGGACTAAGCTCTACCCACTAGAACCCGGCGAGTGCCACCAATGCCGCCTTTGGTGAGGTGCCCCGGATCTAGAAAACAAACAGGGCACCTCGACGGCTAGTCAGTCCCGCAAGGGACCGACGCCACCTCCACAGAGGGGTTGTCCCGCACCACAGAACAACCCCTCCCAACGTCGGGACAGTACAGTGGGGTGAGGTTCCCATCCTCACCCCTTGCCCCCTTTTGTCCCCTCTTCTTATAAGAGGGGTAAAAAGATCCCCCTCGGCCCAATTAGCTTCGCCCAAGGTGCACCGCTCACCCTAGGTTACTGAGACCCACCGCCACGACAAGGCCTGAACCATGGTGGGGACTGTTTCTCATTTGCTAAGCGTCCAGTGACGGCATTTAATGGGATGGTGGCCTTTCTTTAGCTCTGTAGTCTAAATGATCACCTAATGAGAGCCTTTCGAGTGTATCTTCATTAACGTATACACCCGCCATAAATCGTAGATTAGTAAACGTGAGCGCTAATTAAAACTGTTCCGTTGTAAATGAGATGTGTTTGTGACAACGCATAAATTGTACGTAATAAACGCACGGTGCGTTAAATAGGAGACTCAAAGTGTCCACAACGCGATTATTCCATTACTGACCCGTCTGAAATATGCTCAGCCTTTGTCAGAGCTTCAACATTTATTGGTTTCAATTATGGCATTATGTTGTGATCATATGGTGCTATCTTCATGACTGGCATTTGAACTACAAGTATTCTATAAATGTTAAGATATATTTTATAAGATTTAATAGAGAAATACAAAAATAATAATCTTAGTTAACAATTGATAAAACGACTACTCTACTGGTGAGTGGAATGCACTTGTGCCGCGCTCTTGTCTGCATAGGTGTGATTCTTGCTTCTGTCTTTTGTGAAACAGCTATGCTGCGCTTCGGAGAGAAGGGCAGGACAGGCAGTGTAATTACTGGCACCGAGACAACCTACGTCTCAGGATATTCAACACATGAATACGTTATCTGGTCTAGTTTCAAATTTACTTGTTTATATTCATAAACGACGCTGACCACTAACCATCACGTGGCTCGTCTACACGTTTACCTATCCAACTAACATAAAACTGAATATCTTGACATTACAACGTCTGTCATGCTCATGGCTATGGTCGTTCTAAATTATATGAAACAAAATTTTAAAATCTTAAATCCCGATAAAATCCGTTAAAAGTAGTTTTATAAAAAGCTTAAAGCACTGAATTACGATTGAATTACGATCATATAAATACATTGTAGCTAATAACAAGCTATTATGCGCATGAGAAACATGGTATCAGTATTTACAATCAGATACAGAAGGGTTTGGTTTATAATCAAAGAATAAGAATAAACCCACGTAAAAATAGACAAGCCACATGATTGTACACGATAGTGATGGGATAAAATGATGTGTTCTCAATTACTTAAAGATTGCTATATAATCACATCTCGTGTGGGCGGGCGTGTCGGCTCGGGATTACGTACAGACAACTTAGGTTATAACTTATAAGTATCTATCTACATCTTTCTATCTCGTACTCATTAAACTAAGTATCATTCTCATGAGAACAATCAAATATATTTTAAACATACTAATTAAACAAGCATGGAAGCTTGTCATAAATCATACTTTTACACCACGTCAATCTGGTCCCGTGGTAAGTCCTCGAAGAACTTGTGTTACGGATACCAGACAACTGAAATATTATATTTAATACTAAGTATACATATATTTAAGATTTTTATTATATGTTTATAGTGTGTTTATTTCACATATTTAATACACATCCATGACCCAGAAACACAGAAAACTTTTTTGTTCCCTGGCGGGATTCGTACCCGCAACCTCCGGCTTGAGCGCCAACGCACTAACCATTGAGCCACGTCGTCATTATATATACGTGACCATGACTAGCCACCAAATAAGCTTCTAACGTGAACGTTTCGCCTGCAGCTCGTCCCGCACGCGGCGACCGCTCAAGCTGGACCGACAGACCATTCTGTCCGTGATCATGACCAACTACCAATGATATAATCTAACGTTATCGTTTCACCCACAGCCTGTCCCGCACGCGGCGGCCGTCCGATCTGGACCCGTTCGACACGCGCGCCGTGTTGGCCCGCGCGCTCGACGTGTGGCAACAGGCGTCGCGGCTCACCTTCACAGAGATCAACTCGGACGACGCGGACATCGTCGTCTCATTCGCCAAGTAAGTAATACCATAGAATAACAGGTGATTCTTTTTATGGAGGAAAAACACCAGTGAGATGGTCCATGCTGTGAAGATCAAAGTGGGGGGGGGCAATGCACCGGGCAGTCCACTTGACCCATGACCGTGTCCAGTGGAAGATCATATGTGGTCAAGCTCCTCAGCAGTGAGGGAACGACGAAGAAGAAGAAGTTTTTCATGGTCATCATACGAGTGTTCGTGGCAGTCATTGCAACAGATTGCATTATACATACATACAACACATATTATCTAGGCTTCTATTCTAGAGCCTTTATTAATCCAACATTAAACTTAAACTTTTGCCCAAATTAAAACACTTAGGATAACCTGATGAAATGATACAGACACAAAAATGTTCAACGATTTTCCAAATTTTTTTCTGTCAGTAAAAGACATAAAAAGCCGGGTTCGGGTAGATGTCGATACCGACCCCCAATCAGATAAGATGACGATCTCTGGTGGCCCTGGTGGAATGCGGTACGCGGAAAATCGGCTGTCTTGGCGTTCGTTGAAAGTAGCCTATGTCCAGTTGTAATAAAGTGTACGAAGTAAGGTTTATAATGATGATGATAAATAAGTATACGTGAGCGAGAATGGCCTAGTGGGTATGGGCTCGGCCCCTTGAGTGAGAGCCGCGAGGTCCGGGTTCGATCCTGACCCCTATGTTCCTTTGAAATGGGTTTTTCCTAATTTCTATGTGCACCTCAACATGAAACCATCGCTTGCTCGGCCGTAAAGGAAACGTCGTGAGGAAACCTGCATTCCTGATGAGATTAAAAGACTTTGAAGGTGTTTGAAGTTCACCAACCCGCATTGGGCCAGCGCATCGGTGAACTATGGCCCAACACCCTCCTCGCCTGATTTCGAGGAGGAGATCCGTGCCAAGCAGTGGGTCATATAAGGGTTGATGTTATTATATATTATAAATAAGAATAAAAATACCCAGAATATGCGGATAAAATAGTCTAAATTCCAGTGAGAAATTCGTTTGTTGATTAATTGCGTTGATAATAAATAATAATCAAGTAAGGATTCGGGGACACGTCTTATCCATTTGGGGGGATTTGTGAGATCCTCGTGCCACGCATCCGAATAGGATACAAATAAAATACCATTTTACATTACAAAGTAAACTGGGAAAATTTACGTAAGAACTTACACAATATTACGATCTTATATCCAACTTGCATAATATCCCGTTGAGTAAAATACTACCTTTCTATACTAATATTATAAATCTAAGGAGTTTGTTTGTTTGAACGCGCTAATCTCAAGAACTACTGGTCCGATTTGAAAAAAAAAATCAGTGTTGGACTGCTCATTTATCGAAGAAGGCTATGTATAGGCTGTGACTTACAGTAGGTAATTAAGTTCAGTAAGTTAACGCGGGCGAAGCTGCGGGCAACAGCTAGTATCTAATAAAACTTCTGCACAATATATAATCTATATTATAATAATCGCGTAGTCCTTTTGAAGCATTATACTAAAAAAAGAATATTTTTTAATGTAGTATTTTACTGATATACATTTAATATATAAATTAATAATTCATCCACTATTCATTAAAGTGACTAAAACATTCCATATAGCTAGTTACAGGAATAATTTAACTTGTATGTACAACATTTGCACGAATTTTTTAGGATAATATAGTATATTATACTATTTCGGAATTGATAAATATTCGAAACGTCGAGAAGCTTCGAACTCGATTTTATTTAGCGTACGTGTCTGAAGACCGTGTCTACACATGAGATTAAATGATACATTTATGTTTTATTTGATCTTAGTGATAATAATCACCTCGCAATATAAACTATAAATGCTCACTTTTGTTTTATTTATTTCTTTTTTCTTCTCTTCCTAGGAAAAGTCTTGGTCTAAAATGAAAATATAAGTCATTGAAAAAATGATTCACTTGACAGAACATTGATCAGTTTAGGATGAATACGCCTTTTTGAGCTTACATTTCATAAATTTTTAAGTATTGGTTTTTAAATCTGGAATTGATAATGTCACTTTTTTGCGCCGGGAAATGTTAGAAGGGTAGGCATCCCGTGGGAGAAGGGGGACTCCCCAGGCGGGTATGTGGTACTCTCTGCGCCCGAAAGATGATGAGGTGGACGCTGCTAATTATACTAATTTAAATGGTTCCCTTACCAAGGATATTGGAAGACGTCAGCTTTACAGCACATAAAACGATCTCCATTGAAACTGAACTCTCCAAACGTTTAAAGAAACCACAGATAATCATATTATATTAAATTGATATATCTAACATATTAAATACAATATATACATATTTATTCGGGCGGGAATTTTATTACTTTAAGTACTTACTCGTAGTTTAAATACATTGATATTTTTTTCAAAAAAGCATAATAATTAAAATTACTTCTAATGGAATATTCGCCATGTTTTTTATCATTGTCTACGATTGAATACCGAAATGTGAAACTCCGCGAAAGTGAAAAAAATGGTAAATATCCCGTTTACATATGCCGTTTTAAATAATTTGAACAAAAAACATAATCATGATAATTTGAAAGCAAAATAATAAAAAGTAAAGTTTAAAATGAAACGCGTTTCTACGACGTAAAAAGTTATCGATTGTATGATTACTAAGAATCCGTATGACATAGCGTTTGAAGTTTGAACGAGTAGCACTTGTGACGCCTACTAACTACAAAGACACTCGAATTTTGCATCTGTGAGGTTTCCTTCCCATGAAATGATACTTTGATGGAAACAAAGTTCACAGAAATTACATTTACGTCATAAAGTTGCTATGGTCCAATTAGCTATTTAGACTTTTTTTCTCTTTAACGCCGGGAAATGCTCTGAGGCATCCTGCGGGGAGTGGGTCTGCCCAGACGGGTATGTGGGAGTCGCTGCGTCCGAAAGGTGGTAAGTGGACGCAGCTCTACCCACTAAAACTCGGCGAGTGACCACCACCACCACCTTTGATGAGGTGGCACGGATATGTTGAGCAACAGGGCACCACGACGGCTAGTCAGGACCGACGCCACCTCCACAGAGGGGTTGTGCCGCACCACAGAATAACTCCTCCCACATCGGGACAGTGGAATGGGGTGAGGTTCTCATCCTCGCCCCTTGTCCCCCCCTGTTCTTTTGTCCCATCTTCTTATAGGAGGGGTACAAAAAGCAGCTCCCTTAGTTCAATTGGCTTCGCCCAATCTTATGCTACTGAGCCCCATCAAAGATAAATAATAAAAGGTCACTGATAAGTGAGAAGAATATATATATTTAAAGCTTAATCCACTTCTCAGTTCTCTACCGTAATGACGTCAACATTTTTTTTCTTCCCCACGTTTTTTATATATTTATTTGATTCTATCCCAAGAAAATAAAATAAAGATGTTTGATTTGCAATCATATTTTTTTTTGTGAATTATGTCTAGATTACAGACTTTAATAGGTAATAAGTAGTTTTCGTCAACATTAATTATTATTTTTGGGTAAAATTTGCCTAGTTCAAAGATTATATATAAATTATAGTAAGATTTACTCAAGAACTATTAAAATATCACTAGTAGTTTTAAAGCTTGTATAAATTTAATATCAAAAACAGCCTCATTCCAAGTTTTTTTTACAGAGTTTTTATATATTATACAAATTTTCACTCTCTTATAGAGATAAGCACGCCCATGTATCATACGCATCTATTATATATAAGTTGTAATATTTTTATGTACATAAAGAATAAATAAAATAAAATTTTCAAATCCCCAGATTAAAGTCAATACATCAGAGCGTAGGATGTATTTTTTTTTTGAAAAATTCCGTTGTTTTGGAGTTATATATTATCATCAAAGGTTTTCACGGCACTACTCACCTTAATGGTAATAATGTTTTTTTTTATGTTAGTTGGATAGGCAAACTGGCAAACGTGCCTGTTTGCCTGATGGTAAGTGGTCGACGTCGCCCATGAACATAAACTAATTTACCTGGAAGGAGCCCAGGGAACTCATTTATGTGTTGCCTATCCTGAGACATAAGATGTTAAGTCTCGGTGCCAGTAATTACACTGCCTGTCCTGCCCTTCTCTCCAAAACACAGCAAAGCTGTTTCACGGGAGAAATAAGCAAGATGGTGGTACCCATGCAGCCGGGAGCGCGGCACAGCGCTTCCTTCCCACCGGTAAATAAATAAAAATATTAAATAATTGAATTTTAATTTTCAAAATAAAAAGCACACAGATGTAAAAAGGGTTACATTCGCTAACCGATCGTTTTCGATTCAACACGAAACGTTTCTTTCGCGATTCAGTTTTACAGAAAGAACGTGACTTGCTCAACTTACTTTCCTATTAATCTAATAGAACCTACAAACTGAATTGTATCGTGAACAGCGCTGTATCAAACGTATTTTCTAAGGACATACTAGCTTTTATACTACAACAATATAGAAGTAATTATAGTGTTTTTATGTTAGTTGGATAACCAAACGGGCAGACGAGTCACCTGGTGGTAAGTGGCTTCGCCCAAGAACATAAACAAGTTAACCTGAGACTAGCCAAGGCAACAAATGAGTAGCCGGCGACCCCCCGTGGGAACTTGTGGCGGAAGTTCTTGCTGAGGTGCACTCCTATGTCTCGGATAGGAGGTCTCTCGGCGAGAGCCTGACGCTGGACGGGATCCTGCGGGTCCGCCGACTAGGGCAAGAGGCGTTAATGCTGAGGTGGGGAGAGGACCTGGCGTGGGAGCCGTATGGCAAACGCCTAACGGTTGCCCTGCGTCCGGTCCTAGAGCGGTGGATGCGTCGTAAACGCAAACCCCTCACCTTCCGTCTGACACAGGTGCTCACCGGGCATGGCTGCTTCGGTGAGTACCTGTGCCGGACGGCCCAAAGGGAGCCGGCAACTGTATGTCACGATTGTGGCGCGGCGGTGGACTCGGCCCAGCACACTCTAGAGGTGTGCCCGAGATGGGCGGCGCTGCGTCACGATCTGACGTCAGTTATCGGAGGGGACTTGTCTTTGCCGAGCATCATCACCGCGATGCTCCGCAATGATGAGTCCTGGACGGCGATGGTCTCCTTCTGTGAGGCAGTAATGTCCCAGAAGGAGGCCGATGAGCGGGTGAGAGAGGAGGCCGCCGACGAGGCCTCCCACCGCAGGCGACGAACAGGGGTGCGTAGGAGGCGCTACTTAATGCGCCTCCAGTAACGCCCCTGTGCTCGTGTCGGGCCGAGGCTGGGGTTAACCTGGGTCCAGATAGGCACGACGTCGTCGGGGACTGCTAAAAGTATCGAATCAAACGAACAGCCGAGCAGTCCCCCTTTAGAGGAGGAGTCTGGCCTTTTCGCCGGGGCCAGCCTGTCGCCGAGGGTCCTGCGTTGCCTGCATGATCCGGGACTCTCATAAAAGGCGGCTGAGGGCACTTGCAGCGGTTTTAGTGGGTAACGCATCTCCAAGTGCGAACCCCACTCACGGCTAGGTTTAAAACTCACCCCGGTCCTAGTTATGGTATGGTCTGCAAATTTCCGCTGCATTAAAAAAAAAAAAAAAAAAAAAAAAAGGCAACAAATGAGTGAATCCTGAGACATAGATGTTAAGTCTCGGTGCCAGTAATTACACTGCATGTCCTGCCCTTCTCTCCGAAACACAGAAAATCTGTTCGACAGACGGACAAAATGGTGGTAAAATTTTGGATCATAGTTCATACCTTCGCAGTCTATATTCGGGTCTCAACTAACATCGTATTTGTAACGCCACCCATAGAATTTTTAATAAAATGTTTCCGATACCCTAAGGTCACTTAACTTTTTAATTTTTTAATTCTATTATTTTATATTTGTTACTTTGTGTGTCCACAATAAAGTATATTCATTCATTCATTCATTCATTTTCACTCATACGTTTATTCATCATTTTCATCATAAATCATATGATCCAAAATCAAACTAGTCAATTAGAAATAAATATATAAAATATATTCTATTTAGCGTTCCACTGTATACGAGTGAGTGAAACTGAAAAAATGGCCGAAATATCCACGGACAGGAGTTGCATAACAATCGCAGGGCAAAGTTTCGTTTATTAGATCACGTTAGACGGCGATATGAGAAAGTACGACAAAAACCTCAACAGATGACATATTGCGACCGGCATGTTGTGGGAACGTTGCAAACTTGCAGCGCAAACTTTACTTACGGTCTACATAAAAAAATTCTTTTTCACAAGCTCCGGAACTTGTATCCTGATCATATTACTTGAAGCATACATTTTCGTCGGGAAGATTTATTCTCGCTACGTAATATTGTACTCCGGGGTAGACATAGATAAACTTATAACGGGCTTAGTTGTGTTTTGACGTGATAACGTCTTATAGATTGATAAACACCGGCAGCGCGCACGAAAAAGTGTCCCGTTCAGCCTGAGCCTGTCAAACGATAGAGAGGCTCAAGCATCGGTTTGGAAACCATTATTTATAACAAATGTCGCCATTATTTATAACGCGTCAACGTGTTTTGTGTTTTTGTGTTTATTTCTACAATTTAATAAGATGTAATAATTGATTTCCTACATAATTTTCAGTCTAATTTCATTTTGTTCACTTCAATTAACTGTTTTTCTCAAAACAGCGGCTAAAAAGGTTATTAATTTTCGTCAATGTTTCTTTATGACATTATCACGTAAACTTAGCACGTAAAACTATCTTCCGTAAACCGATTTTACAGACAACCAATTTTTTATTTTTTTTCTATTCTCAGGCTATATTAGATACCTATCGATTCGATATCGATTACTATCAGCATCAATATTATAGGAACATTATAACTACATATAACGAGCTAGGCTTCCTTGTGTGACGTCGTGTACTTACTAAGTGTGTTACGTACTAAGTCTATACATTATGTACAACTATGGACTTTGGCTATTCATATTCGTATTCATAAAAACGATTACATGGATACGACTTGGGGACTAGTGGTGTGCAAATAAACTATTTTATGATAACGTGCTATGGACTATAAACTATATTTTTCTAGCGCGCTATTTTATAGACTATATTATAACGTGTAGTCGCAAGACTAGAATTACGTAACTCGCGTGAGCCGGCCGGGATAGCGCACGACACATCTAGCGCGAGCGCGCGCTCGACGCTGACTGACGTATAAACTATACATTATAACTTATAACTACGGCCTACGCTAGCCGCCTCGCTACATACCTGATGCAGCGAGGCGCTACGTTATAGCGCCGAATAGGAATTTATATAGCGTACGCTATACGTTGAGTATGAATAGCGCGCTACGTTATGGCGCTATGCGTTATATTAACCACCACTATTGGGGACCTTCAAGAAAAGCATACTCGTATTTGAAAGGCCGGCAACGCACCTGCTAATCCTCTGATGTAGTAGGTGTCCGTGGATGTCGCTTCCACTTACCATCAGGTGAACCAACTGTCCGTTTGCCCCCTCTTCTACTTATATTTAAAAAAAAACTGAAAAAAAACCCTAAAACATGCAAAGAAAATATTTCATTAAAAATCATCGTTACATCATACATACACAAATACAAATACAAATCATAGAAATGTTATTTGGAACATAAAATTATATCACGCCGTAAAAAATATCCGTTTCCTACAAGCAAAAGAAACCATATTTTCAGCGTATGGGAGTTTTAGATAAATTGGTAAATAAACTTTATTGGACATTTAAAATATTTAAACGAACGGAAATATATCTCCCTGAAGTCAATTAAATTATTTAGTGCAAAATTATTGCAAAGCACAGCACCACTATGCGTATGCGAGATTTATTACAGCCATAAACTGTAATATTACCCATGTAATAAAAGATACATACAACTTAACTGCGTCCCAGCTCGTAAGTGATACAAGTGTAATATACAATTATACTGTATAAAGTGTTTCCAAAAGTAATAGCGTACCTAATCGATATATAAAACGTCCAGAGGTATTAAGTTCTATTTTTCTAGATTTATTTGAAATCTAGAAAAATCGATTTCAATACCATACAAACTTTGAACATAACTTGTATGTTAAATGCAACAATGTAGGTAGTTGCTAACTAAGATTTACAGCAGTATTCGGAGTGATCATGATTATTTTTGTAGCCTAAGTTACTCCTGATAACATCAGCTATCCTCCAATACAAGTCCTGTCATATTCGGCCCAGCCGTTTTAAAGATTAGCCGGAACAGACAGACAGACAAAATTGTAAAAAGAGTAATCTTTGTATATGTACCGCGTTTACATCCATATAATGCATTTTTTTTTCTTTAACGCCGGGAAATGCTCTGAGGCATCCCGCAGGGAGTGGGTCTCCCCACGCGGGTATGTGGAACTCGCTGCGCCCGACAGCTGGTAAGTGGACGCAGCTCTACCCACTAAAACCCGGCGAGTGCCACCAATGCCGCCTTTAGTGAGGTGCCCCGGATCTAGTAAACAAACATAGCACCTCCACGGCTAGTCAGTCCCCTAGGTCACTGAGCCCCACCGCCACGACAAGGCCTGAACCATGGTGGGGATATTATGCATTTAGTAAAAAGCGGTTATTTTAATATTATAAACAGATTGTCCAATTTATTTATCTATATACATGAACTCTGTAAGCAAAACCGTCATTCGTAGAGTCGCCTTAGCGGTGAAAAGATAAGCTTTGTCCGGCACTATCCTGCCTGCTTATAACAGAAAACGTTGTGGAATTACTAAAGGCACAGGATAGGCAAATTCTAACACTCGGCGCAAACGGGCGACCGACTCACAACCACTTAACACACTTTTTCATATATTTTGTATAGACGCGCCACACACGTGTTGTCGCTACGGGCTTCATGTAGCGATACCGCGCGACAGCCACCGGTGGCTTTGGTCGGTGGTCCGTTTGTGCCGAGCCTAAGTGACATTATTGATCAAGTCCCGAGTTAACTAATTTGTGTTTAATGGCGACGTTGGCCGTCAAATTTTGATTTTGGATATGGAACTAAAAAGTATAGATGTGAATTTAAAGTAGATCCCAGAATTATATTTATGAATTCGAACCTAATTAACCTTCTTTATAATGCCACTTGGTTATTTGATACATGTTGGTAACAGAGTAGAAGAGGGTGTTGGTTGGGGGGGCAGTTGGTCATTATTTGTATTATCAAGTACCTACATCTCCTTAAATATTAACTTCAAATAGCGTATCGAAAAGAAATGAACGAAACAAAACAAATAAGTAATATTTATGCAGGAGTCCTTAAAGTGCCTTCAGAACTTTTAAAAGGTCCTCGTAAATGACAATCGTAGCACACAGTGCAATAAATCATCCTCAAACTCGGAAACTTTCCATTCGATGGCATTACATTGACGGCATGTGTCAGCGCCACGTATTCTCATATCACATCCATTTTTCGATGAACATTCGAGCTATGATATGATTTAGATAACATTTTTACAACATAATTTTTCATAAAAATATGATTTATGTAAATTTACTGTATTTTTTTTTATTACTGTAAAATTTGGCTGGTCATTATATGAAATAAGTCACTTATAAAGATAGTAAAATAAAATAAAAACTAAAAAATAGTCTTTTACTGCAAAATGCAGCAACCACTTCATTTTTAAGTAGCGTAGCAAAGACAACAAAAAACATCACTCACTAATGTCCTTGCTTGATACTATAACTGAACCACCAGTTTGTCATCTGTTGGTCTTCACCAAAAGGAACAGTCTGTCAATTAAAGATGAGAAAAAATTGAAACAAAAAATCGAATTAAAAAAAATCGTGTTTCCTTATTTTTTGTGTCTACAACTTATAATCAACTTATTCTTCTACTAATGTACAATCTTTGCGATTACTACGTCATTATTGTTACTTTTGAAGTCGGTGTCCTATTTGTTGCAAATGTAACAATAATGACGTGGTTAAAATACATAAAAAAATACCAAACGAGACCGATGGGATCAGATCATCTAATGGGACCATTAGAATGTGTACTCTTTTAAACAAAAAAATCCAATTGATTGGTGAATGACGGAGTTATTCTCGAACAAACATAAAAAACGAACGTCCGAAGTGAGAACCTCCTCCTTTTTTAGAAGTCGGTTAAAAAATTATGTGTTGTAAATGATCATGTTGACATAGCCTTAATTCAGTAACCATTGGACCCCGGTAACGTTAAATTACAGCCCGCCATTTTCCACAACCGCACGCGGTGGAGGATAACAATGTAATTAATTTGCTTATTTCATTACAAAATATTAAAAGTATTAATAGGCCTCACAAAACTCCACAGACCGCATACCGCCCACGCAGTAAAAGCAATGTAAACGCCCAGCCATATAAGTTAATTTCGGTATAGAGTGCTTTTCCATTTCTGCCATATACAATAATGGCATAAGTTGCACGGGAAGCCAATCGGTCGGGAAATATTACGTGAAATATGCATAGAGGAAGTCTTTCTGCTATTTGGTTGATGCGAAAAATGATTAGATGTTAGAGAGAGAGCGTGTCCCGGGGGACGCAAGTTTGATTGCCGTGCCGTGTATAGTTGGTCAGTTGTTTGTCAAAATGAATATATTACTTTAGATCGGCTATTTTATAAGTTGAGCTCGTTTTGTTTAGTACGGGAGTTTCCTAACTAATTATACTTCACTTTGTGTTGTTTTTTATGTTAGGTCCATTTTTGCTGCATTAAAAGTTTTTTTTTATTAAAAACTTCTATTGGGTCAAATGTAATTTAGTCATGTTTTCTACTGTCTTAAATTTGATGAACTCTGTGGACAATAAAACAGTTTTTTTAAATCAAATATGGACACTTTTTATAAGATATTTTATAATAAACTTTTCCATATAAAACTTCCTTGTTCAGTTTGTGCTTGTGGTTAGATTTTTTTGTCAACAATTTTTTTTTGTTTCTTTTAAAGTGATGGTGATAGGTATTTTTCACTTAACACTTGGTTATAAGGTTCTTGCATGAATTTATGTATGCTGTACGTATAATAATGCATTCTTTTCTTTTCCAGGCGATACCATAACGATGCGTACCCGTTTGACGGTCGGGGCTCGATCCTGGCGCACGCCTTCTATCCCGGCACGGGGCAGGGCGGCGACGCGCACTTCGACGATGAGGAGCTTTGGCTGCTGAAGCCGAATAATGATGACGAAGACGGTGAGATATTATTATGAGATTCATTTGAAGGTTTGACAAATTAACGCAAGGGCCTATAGAGTATGAATCTCATGCAGACTCCACTCTACAGACTTAACATAACTAGCAAGATAATTATTTGAATATAATTTTTATTACATACGTATACACATACGTATATACATACAGATATACATACAGCTACGTCACATAGCTTTAATTATGTATACATAATGTATGTTCAATAATCTATGGTCAACAAAGATAAATCCGCAACTGAAAACTAGAGCTAAAATTTCAAAAACAATCAACATTGATTGGTCTAACTGTATCGCGGGCATAGACCTAATCCCGCCTGCGTGTACAACAAACACAATCGCACAACACGAGGCCCAGGATCCCAACTCGGATATTAGATACACGTGATAACCCGCCCCGCCGGCGGATATTCTCGGTATTGTGTTTACTCTGCACTAATATTTACAATGCAAATCACTACTCCACTATTATCCAAAAATTACTCCCTCTATATAACTATTATATACCGCATATGTGTATAATTTTAACGAGTTATATGAGGATGGCCAACCAACACTTCGTCTACCTAAACGTGGCCTGCACTCTCGAACCTTATTGGCTCATCGGCCATGCGTTCTCCTGAGTGTGTTGGTCGGCCAGGTGGGAAGACTATCCGTGCGGTGGCCAGTCTGTGTTGGATGCGAATGGCAACGGATCGGCCATCTTGGAGTTCATTGAGGAAGGCCTATTCAGTTCAGCAGTGTACGGATAGAGGCTGATAGTGACGAGGATGCCTCCAATAAAGGAATTTGTGAGATAAAGGATTTCAAATATTAGATCAAGATGCCATCACTTTCATCTGCATAGATTTTATGTAGACCGTACCTACACCCTGATAGGTTTAATAGTATACAAATTATTATGATTATAACGAATCGATTACCTCCTCACTCTTTAAAATCGGATGATAATAAATATAAAATAAGTTTAGGTGCCACACTGTAACATAGGTATAGCTAAATAAAAACACATACATAGACTCTTCAAATCAATCACGTTTTGCCGTGGTCGGGATGGTTTAAAAAAATAGAAGTATATGTTAAAATAATTTTCAGGTACATCGCTGTTCTCTGTGGCCGCGCACGAGTTCGGTCACGCACTGGGCCTGAGTCACAGTTCGGTCAAAGGAGCGCTCATGTTCCCCTGGTACCAGGGGAACCAACCCAACTTCGTCCTACCAGAAGATGACAGGAATGGCATCCAACAAATGTATGGTGAGTACAATATTATAATAAACTAGCTTTTTCCCGCAGCTTCGCCCGCGTTAACTTACTTAACTTAACTCCTATTAGTCACAACGTGATGTTATTTAACGTGATTAGCCTATAGCCTTCCTCGATAAATGGGCTATCAAACACTGAAATAATTTTTCAAATCGGACCAGTAGTTCCTGAGATTAGCGCGTTCACACAAACAAACTCTTCAGCTTTATAATATTAGTATAGATTTATTATCGCTACGTGCCGCGTGTTCATTGGTATAATCGGCTTACTTTCCTAGTGAATCAGCTAGTGTTGTGCTTAGGAAAGAAGGACAGAAGAGGTAGCGTAATTAAGTACTAGCACGGTAATTTATCATCACACGTTTGAGAACAGGCAGATGTGTATGGGCGTCGGTAGTCTAAAGCTTCGATTGCTCGTTTGTCCTGCTATGCTAAAAAATGTTGATTAGTGGTTAGCCGTTTTTCCTCCCAAAATAAATAAATAAATATATGGCTCGTCTGCCAATTTTCCTATCCAAGTACATAAAAATAGGTTTATAGCGTAATAAGGATTATCTTAATTGAAAGAAAAAGAAGATACACCTTCTATTTATGCGAGTGAAGATATTATACTTTATAGTTTGGTGAAAAACAATTTCTTATTTACAGGGCCAAAAGTACAAAGGAATTGGGGAAAAATACCATATTATAGGCCCATAGAGACGCCTCCGCCTACCACTACAACGACCACAACAACCACAACAACAACCAGACGCCCCTACCACTACTACCCCGTTCATCGCACGTACACCCCCCACGCGCACCCTCCCAGCAGACATCCCTACTATCCCGATAGAACGCCAGAGAGACGCCCAGAGCATCCCGACCGTACGCCCTACTATCCCGAGCATCGTCACCACAACAGAACCCATCATTACCCCCGAACGGAGACGACGACTTCGACGCACCGTCCTCACTATCCCCACGTGAGACAAGACTATCCCAGTCGTCCGAGACAGAACTATCCCACTAACGACGGGGACAAGTCTCCCCGAAGGCCGTACTACCCCGTGAAGACCACCACCACGCCGGCGCCACCTTCCGACAAACCGGACACGTGCGACACCAGCTACGACGCGGTATCCGTCATCAGGGGAGACTTGTTCATATTTAAAAACAGGGTAAGTTTTAATGCATGACTAATTAGCCTATGTCGTCGGGGCTGGTGGAGATCAATGTGATACATTTTTTCCAAATTTAAAAACAGGCGCTCAAATTTAAAATAATCGAGAAGAACACTTAATTTCAAGCGATTTAATATTTCGTTCCACAATTTACACTATAAGTGTTAAGTGTATTTTACTTTATTTACATTACTTACTTTTACAGTACCATTGGAGGATAGGACCAAAAGGATTGTATTCCGGCTATCCCACCGAGATATCGAGGATGTGGTCAGGATTGCCAAGTAACTTGACACACGTCGACGCCGTGTATGAGAGACCGGATAGAAAGATTGCCTTCTTCGTTGGTAAGTCTTATATTGTAACAATATCAATAACGAAATACACAGATCACCAGACCGATAGCTAAAGATGTCCATAAATGTTGAACTTTTGAATAATTTAAACATTTTATTTAAAAACATTCCTAATTATATTTTATATTCATATTTTTGAAGTGAAACTTCATTGCGCGCAGGAGTGTAAAATTTTTACGGATGAGACGTCACGAAAATGTGCAACTTTTTTCCAAGAAGAGGGAGCGTGTGATTGAGACCGATTGAGAGATAGTGAGAAAAGGCGAATGTAGCAGAGTAGGGTTGCTGCGAGTGAGATTGATCGGGAGAGAGAGTGAGATAGAGCGAACATCGCATCGCAAGTCTCGGAAATTTATAGCTTTAGATTAGTATAAATAATTTTTAACGTTTATATTTATATGAGATTTAAAATTAGTTTGCCGAATAAGTTTCACTTCTGACATGTGCACTTTGTACGCATGCACTTATCTTACTAATAGTTTATAATTTAAATTTTAATTAATATATTATGTAATGCTTTGTACCTTTCTTACGATGCACCATGTTACTGTCTCTACCGTAATAATATAAATCTGCTACTCTTACTTGAACGTTCTATTACAATTATGCATTGTAACAGAACTTTCTAGAAAGATCTTCTTGGTATCTATTATTAAAATGTAACACTTCTTGTTACAGGTAAACAGCTGTTCTTGTTCGACTCGCGATATCTGATGCCAGGCTATCCGATAAACATAGCTCGTCTCGGGCTACCCGACACGTTGGAAAAGCTCGACGCTGCCATGGTCTGGGGACACAACGGCAAGACATACTTTTACAGTGGGACTATGTATTGGAAGTAAGTTCATATATTATATTTTAATTTAGGCACTCTACTGTCGTCAGCCAAAACCGCAAGCAAAAGAAAATGTTACAAAAATATTAATCCTGTCAAGGGTTATAAGAGAATGTTGTTGATTAAATTCCAAATTTCACCCACACTCACCTCGGTGTCCGGAAATCCACAATTCTATTTTTACGGCATTTCCTGCCTCGCACGACCACTATGTGGACTCAACTGCCATCTACGGTGTTTCCGAACTGATACGAGTTAGGGACCTTAAAAAGGAGCATGCTCATATTTGAAAGGCAACGTACCTGCTAATGATGTAGCGGGTGACTAACTAAACTAAACTAAACTGGTAAATGGACGCAGCTCTACCCACTAAAACCCGGCGAGTGCCACCAGTGCCGCTTTGGTGAGGTGCCCCGGATCTGTTAAGCTGACAGGGCACCTCGACGCTAGTCAGTCCCGCAAGGGACCAACGCCACCTCCACAGAGGGGTTGTCCCGCACCACAGAACAACCCCTCCCAACGTCGGGACAGTACAATAGGGTGAGGTTCCCATCCTCACCCCTTGCCCCCTGCTCTTTTGTCCCCTCTTCTTATAAGAGGAGTACAAAGAGCCCCCTCGGCTCAATTAGCTTCGCCCAAAGTGTTGGGCTCACCCTAGGCTACTGAGCACCACCGCCACGTCAAGGCCTGAACCATGGTGGGGATCCATATAATATAATACGCCGGCCAGCCCTAGTCTAATAGTAATAGTGATTTGTCCTTAAACATTTTTTATTACTCAAAAGGTTTGACGAAGAGATCGGTCGAGTGGAGTTGGACTATCCGCGCGACATGGCCATGTGGAAAGGCGTTGGCTACAACATCGACAGCGTGTTCCAGTGGAAAGACGGTACATACTCTCAAACATTTAAACACTACTCCTAATATAAATGCAAATGTCTGATATATATCACATAAACATGCATGAATTGGGCGGATCCATTCGCGCATGGATGCATGCGCTATGATGATGATACGATGGCTAGACGCATGCCTGCATGAATAGACCGATATAAGGATGCATGTGCGACTGGTTATTTATCATAAAACGTTTTGTTATTAACTAGATAGGATAAGATAATTATTATTGCTGCAATCAACATTAAGTATTGACATAATAGTAAAGTAATAAACTCTGTAGAATTTTCAGTTACAAAGATAGTGATTGTTAATTTTCTATAACAAATATGAAACAATTCCATAATTTCTTTTTCAGGTAAAACATACTTTTTCAAAGGAAAAGGCTTCTGGAAGTTTAACGATCTTCAAATGAGAGTTGAACACGAGAAACAATATCCTTCTGCCATATTCTGGATGAGTTGTCCAGTCGAGCGCGCAGGCAAGAAGGCTTCGTACTGGGCTCCGATGAACGAGCCCGAGGCACCCGGCTCCACTCTCCGATCTCTCAGCAAAGGAACATCCTTTACATACGACCTACAATTATATGTGGCCACTATTATCATAATTTTCATTCGATATTCAAATATCGATTTGTGAAAAATTACGTCATATTTCTAGGTAAAATTTTGTACGCATATAACTTCTGAAAAAAGTACATATCGATACTAAATTCGTTTTAGTCTAGGATAAGTTGATTGCGCAAAAAAGCACTGCCGGTTTTAGTGAGTAATTCGTAGTGTTAGGACATAGTTCTAGTGATGGGGCAATTTTATCTTGTATGTACATACTGATCTCAATACGATCGAGCTCTCGTTTATTTATAATTATGTAAGGTACATAACACCATTTATTTAGCTTTGTATAGATTCGATGTCTAGTATTGGCTCGTGTGCCTGTGTCGCCATGTGTAATTTAACACTTACATCGGTTGATTTAATGTAAACTAGATATATTATGGGTTATATGTAACACTAATACTAAGTCCACAAACATGCCTTATTATAATTAAGATATATTGTGATGAAAAATATTAACATAAAAATATGCTGGTTAGAGGTTCACATATTCTGTAATTTGTAAAATATAGGTACGTACTAAATGTAGATACATGTAATATAAAGTATATCAAATTAACTTGGTTACATGAAAGGGTTACAATGGCGGCTCAGACTTATTTTTAAATAAGTTTCTGTGCAGCCATTTGTTACTGTGTTCATGTTGTCAAGATAATTTGACCGTACTGTACCTACACGTAAATACATAATATTATAATTCGTTTGTTAAATACTATACAAGCAATTTATCGTGGTCGCATTGAAGTTTACATGTTTCTGAGAAATGAGAATACGCATTTTACATAGAAAAATCACTCTGTATCGTCACTCGTAGCTAATATCACAGATATTTGAAATAAGAGTCCGACCAATATAAATTGCTCGTAAAATAAGTACATTTTATCAAGTATTAACGGAAGTGTATTCAGTGTTAGATATCATTATATTGTAGATTTTAAAAATACGCTAAAGAAGTAAAATTACGCTTACTTAATGTTAAATTTAATACGGTAAACGGTCTTATTATCTTGACTACGCGAACACAGCAACAAATGGCTGCGCAGAATAATAATATCTAAAATAATATGTATTCATTGAGCAAAGATAACTTGGCCGAACTGCGGCGCTCATTTTAGTCAGACTATCAGGTATGTTGATACCTATCTATATATTTCAAGAAAAACTATATAAATTGGTAGTAAGTAAATACTTTTACAAATAGTCTAATATTTATTACCACAATAATAACGCGTCGAATTTTAGATTCATCAAAACATTAGGTATATGTCAAAAAAATCGATATCGATATTATAAATGTATTCTTATTAAAAAATACTTTATTTTGAGGCTTTTTGAGGTTTGATCGCCTTTGGTCTAGACTCAGGGGCGTAGCTACCGCCGTATCTGCCGTATCAATTATATCTCCAACGTTCGTAAGTAAAAATTAATAAAAACTTGGCACTATTCCATTATTCAATATATATTGTCCATAGAGGCAGAAACTTAAAAAAACTAACCATCATCATCAGCAATAAATCAGTTTGCCGAAAAAAGGCAAGGACGATTTAATTTGAATTGTTTGTAAAATTTTTGAAAAAGTGACAGTATAATTTATGATGCATAAATATTTCTTTTAATTTTATGCAAACATTTTTTTTCTTTTGTGAGAAATCTTTACCCTTCATAAGGGCCCCCAGACAATTTTTTATACGGGGCCCCGGCAAGTCACGCTACGCCACTGTCTAGACTTGTATCTATAGGTACTATTTTAAGCGAATTTGTATTTTTAATAAAATAAATTAGTACTTTAATGAAGTTTGATGGACGTACTTTTTTACTTTTAATTAAATATACCTACATTAAATAATAATGCCAATGTGTATGAGCGGTGTGTAAGCTTTTAAAATGAAAATGGTGCTTATAATAGTTAGATATTGTACAGAATCAATTTGTTTAGGATATTTTTGTACTATTTAGTCCATTTTAATCATTACTACACATAATACTAAAATAATCCCTTCCATACTCTACCTAGCGATGTAAAATTATATAACCATGTGCAATGAAATGAAATATATTATATACTTATTAATAATTTATTATAACTATATTTATACAAGAGCATGAAATAAATACCTTATACCTCTTTGTCGCTCACTAATATTTATACTTTAGTAAACTTTTCCAATATTTTGGTCACATGCAAGTAATTAATTAATAACTGTGATACTTATTTTTATGACGGAAAAATGCCAATGGCAATAAAATAAATCAAAATCGTGTCATTTTAATAAATCATGAATTATAATTGCAAAGTAAATAATCTTTAGTATAACATAACTAATCATAATATACTGTAAGGAAAATAAAGCATTTTCTAAGACAATATGATGTTTTTCATTTACCATAATATGAATATTTATAATAATTATACCTCTGACTGTGAAAAATGAGTATATATTTTAAGAATATAATATAAATTGCTGTGCTGGAAGTTGGAACCTTGTGGAAATAACATCCGCGTGACGTCATCCAGTTTTATAATTTAAATAATTATTGAATTAATGTTTTCATTAATGCTCTCTGTGGAGGTGGTGTCGATCCTCTGAGGGGCTGGCTAGCCGTCGAAGTGCCCTGTTTGCTCACTAGATCCGGGGCACCTCACCAAAGGCGGTATTGGTGGCACTCGCCGGGTTTTAGTGGGTAGAGCTGCGTCCACTTACCAGCTTTCGGGCGCAGTGAGTCCCACATACCCGCCTGGGAAGACCCACTCCCCAGCGGGATGCCTCAGAAGACAGAGCATTTCCCGGCGTTAAAGAAAAGAAAAAAAAGGCAATTCGGACTGCTTAGTGGGGGCCGGGCAGTCCCCCCTTACAACGAGTTGTCTGGCCAGTCTGTCGCTGAGGTGATCCTGTTGCCAGCAGATCTGGGACCCTCAAAGAGCAGCTGAATGCGCTCGCATGTGGTTAAGTGGGGTAGTGCATTTCCAAGTGCGAGTCCCCACATAGGTCCAGGAGCCTTACCCGAGGTAAACTTGGATCATGCGAAAGCATTAACCTGCGTCCTCAAAAAAAAAGCAACTGATTCATTCACTCAAGTGTTACCGTGGCCAGGAGTCCGCTGCGGAGAGGCACGGCACATGCTCAGTGTATGTGCCGAAGTGCACGGTGTGCTCCGCGGAGGGACGGCCCACAAAATGGGTAGCAGGGTGTGCGTCGCCCCACGCCGTGGTCGGCCTATGCCAGCCGAAAGGCTGCCGATGGCCCTGTGGCCTCAGCGCAGCCTGCTGCCGCGTGAGCAAATGTTTCGCGGCCTTGGCGGAGGAGGTTCCCATGACATTAAAGTAGTAGCCCTAGGAACCCCTGGCAGACGAAGAGACGCGGCGGACAGAAAGCCTCAGCGCCGCAAGAGACCTGTGTGCGACCGATGTACCTTGCATGCCGATGGGCACAGCGTCGTAGCCCTTTGTGGATGTTTTAAGCGCCGGGCCGGCCGAGACCGAGGAGAGGCCGAGAGGTCGTCCGCTCGGTCGATGGTGCGGTTATAGTCATACATAACCACCAGCCAATGCAAAAAAAAAGGACAACTGATTCATGTATCGCCTATCCTTATTTAAAAGATGTTGTCTCTGCGCCAGTAATTACACTGCCTCTCCTGCCCTGCCCTGGTCCTAAGTCTCTGTGTCAGTAATTATACTGCCTGTCCTGCGCTACCCTGGTCATAAGTATCTGTGTCAGTTGTTACACTGCCTGTCCTGCGCTACCCTGGTTCTAAGTCTCAATGTCAGTATTACACTGCCTGTCCTGCGCTACCCTGGTTCTAAGTCTCAATGTCAGTATTACACTGCCTGTCCTGCGCTACCCTGGTTCTAAGTCTCAATGTCAGTATTACACTGCCTGTCCTGCGCTACCCTGGTTCTAAGTCTCAATGTCAGTATTACACTGCCTGTCCTGCGCTACCCTGGTTCTAAGTCTCAATGTCAGTATTACACTGCCTGTCCTGCGCTACCCTGGTTCTAAGTCTCAATGTCAGTATTACACTGCCTGTCCTGCGCTACCCTGGTTCTAAGTCTCAATGTCAGTATTACACTGCCTGTCCTGCGCTACCCTGGTTCTAAGTCTCAATGTCAGTATTACACTGCCTGTCCTGCGCTACCCTGGTTCTAAGTCTCAATGTCAGTATTACACTGCCTGTCCTGCGCTACCCTGGTTCTAAGTCTCAATGTCAGTATTACACTGCCTGTCCTGCGCTACCCTGGTTCTAAGTCTCAATGTCAGTATTACACTGCCTGTCCTGCGCTACCCTGGTTCTAAGTCTCAATGTCAGTATTACACTGCCTGTCCTGCGCTACCCTGGTCCTAAGTATCTGTGTCAGTTGTTACACTGCCTGTCCTGCGCTACCCTGGTTCTAAGTCTCAATGTCAGTATTACACTGCCTGTCTTGCGCTACCCTGGTCCTAAGCAGAATTTTATGTAGGGCTTGTTTTAAAGAGGAAGCTTTGAATTTTAAGACTTGTTTACTGCAATGGGACCAATCATCATTATTTAAAAAAAAATGTAGTTTCATAAACATAAGGTCAGCATAGTTACTACAGAGAAATAACATTAACGTCATCATACATTGCCGATTGAAAGGTTAAGTATAAGCTAAGCTAAAATAATATTTATAGTAAAACCACCTGATAGTAAGAGAACAATGCCTTCAAACATCACCAAGCTCTCCTAGGACTCGCCAATGAGTTTCCACTCAGAATTATCTATTTCACTTTCACTTTCACTCAGGAATTTCTACTCAGTTATCTAATTTATAGGTAAATATTATTTTCATAATACAGTAGAACCTTGTTAAGTCGAACCTCGATAAGTCGAAAACCTCCATATCTCGAAAAAAATGTTCTGTTCCCTTCCCTTCAAACACCAAAACCTCTGTTACTCGAAATCTGAACCCTCTATTAGTTGAAATAATCAGTGACTCCCTCCAAATTAAATTTTACCTCTGTATCTCGAACATAGCAATGTTTTATTTTACAACCTCTACAACTCGATTATTTGAGACTTATTACCTCTATAGTTCGAAGATAAATAAGTTAACGACTTTATGAATTCACCGACAGTGTTAATACACCATTGTTTCTTAGAAAGCAACTTATACCTTAGACTGACTGACTTTTTTTAATGCCATATTTTTTATTTTGGATGCTTTGAAATGATGTTGATTTATAATAAAAGAAAATGTGTCATCTCGGCAACTTGAATTTGTATATTTTATTTTACCTCTAACTATAACTATTTTTATATTTTATTCTACCTCTTACCAAACTAAATAAGAATGAATTTCTCTTTATGTCGAATCAAAGTCTACCTAACTCGAAAACTCAATAACTCTAATTTTTTGGCGTCTCCCTTGATGTTCGACTTATAGAGGTTCTACTGTATTAACTTGACTTAACATTAAACTCACATTAGGCTCACCACTACAAATGAATTGATACCTGTAAATAGAAAACTGTGAGACTTAATTTGAGGTCTTTATTAAAATCAAATATATCTGTGTGTAGAATTTTAACTTAAAAATATTTTCATCAATCTGCCTCGTCAACTACAAATCCCCAATAACTTACATCCAATTATGTGCGGTCATTATTAAAGTCTTAAAGATATTAAATTAGTAACTATAATCACAAATAATAATTACTATAGGAAAGACAATATCATATTAAAGACAAGATGGCTTACTAAACAACTTTATTTACAACTTCCATAAAAAATGCATGGATTTACAAAGAATAACTCTAACTATATATATGCAGTCAACATGTAACAATATAATATTATATTGTATGGGTTTGATTTCGTGTTACGTTTGCATATTCACATCTTTAAAACCTAACTTAGACCAATCTTCTTTGGCCATTAAATTATGCTCCATTCGACATGCTAGATATTCCTTAGCTTCTGCCCGACACATAGTGTTATTGCTATCATTATTGAACAAGCAATTCATGTATTTAACCATAATCTTCTTACAGACACCTTCATGGTCCAAGGGAAAACTACCCTTATCCGGAGCTGTCGGTATAAATTGCTTTTGGCCAAAAGTCATAGCAGACATGGTTACTTATGTGATGTATCTTTCTAAAGATATTTTTATTACACTAAAGTGCGTTAATAGAAATAACATAGAGTAAATATTTATTTATTTATTTTTAATTCCACGTAGAAATTGAATTTCAAAATTCAAATTCTTTGACAAATTGATTCTTTTTTTTTAATTTAAAGGCATTACCTACTAGGCTATTAGCCATACAAAATACAATATTTAGCCTGTAATAAGGAGAAACGGCGTGAAACCCCAAGGTCCAAAAAAGGCGGCTTCGCTCTCTAGCCCCCATCAATCAACTATCACCTCCCATTCCATCTAGCCAGAACAGTCCTCCACAATATTCGCCAACTAATCACAATATATTATACAGATAGTTTTAAAAACAAACACTAAATTGAAAACCGTTCGGAATTAACAAAACACAAAATAACAATTATACTTCCCGCCGTGCTCCAGTTTTTTTTTACAGTCTAGGTTTAGATCATAGTTGCACAAGTATTCATAAATATAATTTCATATTTGTGCAACTTTTTTATTTGAATTTGTTTTAAGTTTCTTATTAAGTATCAAAGTTGATGAAATGTGTTGTAAAATAACTCCATCCTGGTTACATGACTTGAATAAATCATTTGTTTACTATTAAGACTAAAATATATTTCATGCTATATGTTGTATGTATATGTGATTGGTTGGCGAATTTATAATTGTAGTGGACTGTTCTGTTTTGTGAATAGAATGGGAAGTGATTGTTTATTTATGGGGGCAAGAGGGATGGAGCCTCGCTTCTTGACATTATCCGCCGTTTCTCCAAAGCACAGACAAAATATTGTTAACACGACAGACTTGGCAGCATGGCCACTGGTCTTAGCTGGTTCCAACAGGAACAAAACTAACAAAAAAAAGACAGAAAAATAAAGAAAAAGAAGCTATGGCGAGTACAAGAAAAAAAACGAAAGACGTAAATTTTTAATAAAACATCGTAAATTGATTGAATATTGATAACGATAGAATAGGCAGCATGGCCTCTGTTCTTAGCCTGTTCATTCGAACTTTTTTTCTTCGTTCCTCAGGATAACAGATTATCATTTATCAGTGTCCCATCATGAATCACCTCCCTGAATTTGGCACCAAAAAATAATTTTTTAAACTTTTATTTAAACAATCCGATTGTCCGTCGTTTGTCCGTCAATGTCCGATGTAATTGTTTATTTGTCCGATAATTGTTTATTTATAAACAATTAAACAAAATTTTACTTGCAAGATAGCACTTTGTTTATCAAATCGTTTTTTTTTTTCATTTGATCGGTAATTATTTTTTATTGATTGTCCGATCAATATTTTTATTTGTCCGATTGTTTTTCTATTTTTAATTATTTTTTTTGTGAAATTAATTTTGAATACGTAATTGTTATTGCGCATGCGCGAAAGTATATGACGTCACAGCAGGGACCGCCATATTTTTTTTTTAATAATTTGTTTATAGTTATCGTAAACTTTTTAAGGTCCTCAATTATTCGAACGACCAACGGCTAAATCGAATCATAGAATAGTGCTAAACGCGCACTTTAATACTCGTTCTATTCTTTCTCACCACTTATTTAGAACGTGTTTAATAGTATTCTTTTTTTTTTGTTTATTTTTTTTGACGTCACAACAGGGACCGCCATATTTTTTTTAAATAATTTGTTTATAGTTATCGTAAACTTTTTAAGGTCCTCAATTATTCGAACGACCAACGGCTAAATCGAATCATATGATAGTGCTAAACGCGAACTTTAATACTCGTTCTATTCTTTCTCACCACTTATTTAGAATGTGTTTAATAGTATTCTTTTTTTTTTGTTTATTTTTTTTTCTTAGATAAGTTTCATAAAAATTAGTTTACAATAAACACCAATTTTTAAATTGGGAGACTCAAAAACTACCTTAATTTATTAATATATATTTTTTTTAACTCTTGTGTTATTTAATAATTAATTCCCAGTAATTTACAGATTAATTACTTGTTTGTTTGTATCAATTTCCACCAGTCAACTGCAAAATCCCCATCGAGATAACATGATATGGTATGCCACATTTATAAAATTGATGAGATGCGTTTCCCTATTATTTTTTATTGATTGTCCTATCAGACAATCAATAAAAAATAATTGATGAGATGGAATACATTACACAGCGTATCTTATTCTCGGGGCAAAGTTAGGGCTAGTTTCATTACACGCATAATATAATTACTTGACGTTAATATAATGGGCACCATTTATATTTAATTTTTAATTTATACTAAAAAAATACATTTGTATGAATAAAAAATCACTTATGGTTTACCTCACAAATGCAAATTATTAAAAAAAATTGAAAAAAAATTAAAACAAATTATTAACTTATTGACGTATAAAACTTGAAACGGAACGAATTAATGACAATGCATTGACCAATCGGCAATCACCAAAGATTTTGTTTGAATTTAGAACCACAAACTATATAGAGAATACTACTACTGTTTAGAACTTTTGTTTTGTGTTTGTGTCGAGTTGTTTACGTGTTTTGACGTGACAACGTCTTAAATTAGGTTGCGGCTGGGAGTCACTTATGAAAAAGTGTAACGCTCGGTAACGTTACGATGAGTCACCGAAACGATGTCACGTAAAATCTTCGCCCGTAAAACCGACTTTACAGGCAACCATTTTTTTTTTGTTAGGTATTATTTTTATTTATCAACCAAAGCATTAATTTTGGATACCCGATTTCACATGTGTACTTGGCTAATCTGTAATACGGACTTTGCTGCAAGAAATGGATAACGTCGAAAGGATTGACGAACTATTCAATCCGTGTTGAAAATATTGGACCATCCGTGAATGCTGCTAATGTTCGTCCACGAAGAATCGCTAGACCGAAATTGTATATCCGAAATAGATATAACCAAGATCCATTTGTATATTATGACGAAGATGAATTCAGAAAGAGGTTTCGATTTACTAAGCACACTGTTGAAACAATTATTTTGCATCTTATAATTGGAGACCTCCAGTCCTCAATTTACAGTAATAGGGGACTTCCACTACCGAAAGAAATTAAATTGTTGATAGCTTTACGGTATCATGCTACTGGAAGCTTTCAGGTAATTTTTATATTATATATATTATACTTATGCATATTTTATGCAACTCATTTTATGTGTATTGTGCATAATATTAACTAATTCTTAAAGTAGGTAGGGTCAACTAAAAATAGATTCTTTTGATACATCTATGTATATATATACATGGAGATATTTCTAATATACCAGTTTTAAAGAATATTGTATGTACAGTAGTGTATGTATTATCATTTGTTCATTGAGTCCAGCAATTAGTCCATTGCTGAGATACACACATACACATAAGATGAAGAAAATGATTTATCAAAACCAAGCTTTATAATTTTAGTTTTCTGCATTATTATAATATAAAGTATTATTTTTTAAGATTGTGTGTGGAGACATTATAAGTGTTAGTCAACCTACTGTATGTAGGGTCATTTCAGAGGTGTCGAGCATTAGCAAGACTTCTGCCCAAGTTTATTCAGTTTCCAAATAATGAAAACTTGCCTGCTATAAAAATAAAATTTGAAGAGATGGGAAGGAGTTCCAACAATCGTGGTTTGAATAATATTGTTTCAGCAATAGACTGAATATAGACAAATAAAAACAAGAAATGTTGTGGAGAGATTTTTTGGAGTATGGAAAAAGAAATTTTCATGATTACAAGTTTGTATACGAACAAAATTGAGAACTATAAGTAACATAATTGTAGCATGTGCTGTTCTCCATAACATTGGCTTACAATATGGAGACTACTATGTAGAAGACAACACTAGTAGTGTAGTTGTGAGGATACCAGAAGAAACAAGGTCTCAAATACCATCATCGGCACAGGGGCTTGCTATGAGGCAAGCTGTTATAGCACAATATAGTTAATAAATTACATGCAACAAAACAAAGTGCCAAATTGTATTAATACAAATTAATATTTAATTATATTTAAATTTGTACTTTGTTTTTATTTGTATCAGTCTGTTTCACATATGGACATTTTGTTACAGATATGGACATAATGAAGAAGAATAATGTGTGACGTTTGCATACTACTACTATTGTTAATTTCTTGTAGTTTGTTTTAAAATATATTGTTTCTTTAACATCTTATGTCTGTACTTACAATCGCAAATAAAAGAATTTGATTTGAAAATGTTTGTTTACTTGTTAATGTTTTTTTTTATATTAGTTGGATAGGCAAACTGGCAAACGTACCACCTGATGGTAAGTGGTCGACGTCGCCCATGAACATAAACTAGTTTACCTGAAACGAGCTCAGGCAACTCATTTATGTGTTGCCTATCCTGAGTCATAAGATGTGCCTTGTCTCAGGTGCCAGTAATTACACTGCCTGTCTTGCCCTTCCCTCCGAAACAGCAAAGCTGTTTCACGGGAGAAAAAAGCAAGATGGTGGTACCCATGCAGCCGGGAGCGCGGCGCAGCGCTTCCCTCCCACCGGTAGGTTTTATATATTTATGAAATAAAACATAAAATTGATCTTTGTCCATTATCCTACTTCCTACCAATATTAATGTGTGTATATATATTGCATAAATGTTTGTTCCTCTTTCACTAAAAACTACTGAACAGATATGTAGGAAAACATACGCTTTATTGAAGTAATATATAAATAATCCGAATAATTACAGATATACATATGTTTGTTTCTCGTATCATTTTAGCAGATGCGTTCATTTACCCTTTTTTTCTACTCTATATATACCTAGGTAACACTGAAAATGTTTAGAAAATGAAAAACGGCTTAATGTAGAAAGTTGCCAATACTTTTATTGTTTTTCGAAGTAATCTCCGTTTCTTTCTACACATCGTCGCATTCGATGGAACCACTGAAAAAAGCAGTGGGCCCATTCTTCCTTAGGAGTCTCTTCTATGGCATTTTCGTACGCTTTCACCGCATCTTCAGGGCTCGTAAAGCGAATACCTCGAATTTTATCTTTAGTTCTTGGGAATAAATGAAAGTCGCAGGGCGCCAGGTCAGGACTGTAAGGTGGATGACTCATTATCGCGACACCTGCCATAGTCAAATATTCAACAGTCCGTTTTGCGGAGTGCACTGAAGCATTGTCGTGGTGAAGGAGGATCCTGCTTCGTGGGCGCTGCTGTCGAATTTTTTCCAAGATAACAGACAAACAGCGATTGACATACCAGTCTGCAGTAACTGTCCTTCCATCTTCTAGCACAACTGTCGCGAAATGACCTTTCCGACCAAAGAATGAGGCAATCATGTTTTTTCCTTGACTTCTTCCTTTCTTTACCTTAGTTGGCCGATCCTCGAAAGGAAACACCCACTGAGCTGATTGTCTTTTGGTTTCGGATTCGTAGCAATATATCCAGCTTTCATCACCTGTGATGATGTCAAATACAGCATTTGAGTTACCGCCGTTGAACTTATCTAACATTTGGCGACACCAGTCCATGCGGAGGCGTTTCTGGTCGTCGGTTAAAGTATGGGGAATCCATCTGGTACAAAGCTTCCTGACGCCTAAATGTTCGTGTAATATTTTTTGAACTTGACTCATACAAATGCCTAGGCTTACCCGTATCTGCTGATAGGTCACTCTCTTATCTTCCTCTATCATGCGTCGCACAGCACTGATGTTATCTTCAGTAGTCGCTGTTAAAGGACGTCCCTCACGCGGATCATCACTGAGATTACTACGTCCACGCTTAAACTCGTTAAACCAATTGTATTAAATAGTGGCACGAGATGGGGCTTTATGAAAAAATGCTAATCGCAGCCTATCATAGCTTTGTTGTTGAGTAAGCCCACAACGAAAGTCATAATAAATCATTGACCGAAAATTTTCTCGCGTTATGTTCATTTTCACGTGTAACAAGAGTTTTAGATTTGCCGCCAATTCACACAAACAAATGACAAATGAATGCAATATACTACATTAGGTTACCAAAGAGTTCTAAAATTGAAATTCAAAAAAAATTTTCATTTTCAATGTTTCTAACTGGCCAGTTCTAAACATTTTCAGTGTTACCCACGTATCCTACCGTTCGTAAGGGGTAAACTCCAATCGTGCGTCGGAGCTGACACACATACACATTTTTTTTTTAAATACACTTGTTTCAAGAAAATAAGTAGACTTGATGTTATGAATGTGGTATCCCTGTAAAATATGTCTGTCCTTTTAGGGTACACGCGAATGTCAATTCCATATGATACTGGTTGCTACTGAACTTGCTAGCACTTGTACACAACTACTTGATTACTTTGTTTCTAATAATTCGTATTGGTTACATAAACCTAACCCGTGTTTAGTTACAAGTTATTTTAAAAAATCTCTTTCAGCTTCAGTTCAACGCTCTTGTAATTTACCAATTTTTTCTTGTTCATACAATGCACTTATTTCCATTCCTAATATTGTAAGCTTTGGCATAGAAAAAACAAATTATTTTAAGGCTGATGAAAAATTTAAAAGAATAGTTGAAACCAGATTTAGTGGTTATCATTATATTTTTACAGATGCATCAAAACATTGCACCAATGGTAATGTTGGAATAGATATTTTTCACTTTCAATATAATATTGTTCAAAAAATCAAACTCCCTACTGAATGTACAGTATTATCTGGTGAATGTTTAGGTATTCTAAAAGCTTTAGATTATATCAGGTTAGCTAAACTTAAAAAATCAATAGTTTTCACAGATTCATTATGTTCTATTCAAGCTCTTAACAAAAATCCTTTTAAAATTAAACAACAGCATCCTAATATATTTAGTATTAGACAATTACTTGCAGAGTGCACTGAAAAAGGTCTCTTAATAACGTTTGTTTGGACCCCTAGCCATTGTGGAATAGAGGGGAATGTTAGGGCAGATACTCTGGCCAGAGAAGCTATAATAAGTGGTGATCTTTTTCCATATAAAATTAACTACCCAGATATACTAACTTTGCCTAAATATTTTATTGATATGTCATGGCAACTGGCATATGATCATAGTAGTAGGCAAAAAGGAACGTATTATTATCGTCTACAATCTAAAATTTTGGTAAAACCATGAATTTTTTAATATGGATTTTCATAGAAAGGGTTGCAGTAACTATCAAGACTAAGGCTTGGCCACACTTGTTCTCCACACCATCTGGCTAGATTTAATATTATATCCAACCTTGTGTTTGTGGTTACGAAATGGGGGACATCAATCATCTTTTATTTTCCTGTCCACTTTTCAACCGCACCCATTTCCTGGAGTCACTGATTGAACATAAAATTCCTTTTCCCACATCTATAACTTGTTTATTGTATTCTAGAAAATATGACATTTATAAAATAGTATTGGATTATATATTTTTTTATAATATAAAAATTTAATATGATTATTCCATATTATAGTATATTTTTGTATTTTTATTCTATTTCATCCCGAAATATAATATATTTTTTCTCTTCCTCTCCTGTTCTGAATCCTATCATAAATTCCTCTTGACCGTTAATCACATTTTTTATATTCTTTTCCTGCTCGTCAATGGCAATGCACTAAGTGCAGTCCATTAAAAAAAAAAAGCACTTGTACACTGTCAACTGTCAAGGGAGGATGGCGGGAAGCATCGGGACGCGCGGTTGTGTTTTTTTTGGTCTCCCGTTAATTAATTGTTATATTGTGTTTTGTCCATTCAGAGTGGTTTTCTATAGTGTTTGTTTTAAAAACTTGATCCTTATATATTGTGATTGGTTGGCGAATATTGTGGTGGACTGCCTTGGGTGGATGGAATGGAGAATGATAGTTGATTGATGGGGGCTCGAGGGGCGAAGCCGCGCTCCTTGGGCTTTCCCGCCATTTCTCCGTATTACAGACCGAATATTGTATTTTGTATGGCTAATAGCGTAGTAGCTAATGCCTTTAAATGAAAATAATCAATCATCATCAAGAAAAACGGCGGGAAATTTCAAGGCGCGCAGTTGTGGTTTTTTGTTTCTCATTAATTTTTTATTATTTTAGTCATTCAGATCAGTTTATTATAATATTTATTTTATAAATTTTATTTGTATATATTATAGTTAGTTAGAAAATTCTTGGTTGGTAAGTTTCTTTTTACATTCTATTGCAACATGAATGAACCCCCGGATCCCGGGGGAACATGTAAAGTGCCCGAAGCTTGCAGTTTTGTTACAGTAGAATATAATGATTCTAGTATGGACACTGACCAATCTTCCAAAAAAGTTAGTTTAAAACGTGGTCGCCTGCATAAAATATGCAAAAATTGTAACAAAAAGAAAAGAAAAAATACGGGAAACCAAAAGGACATTGGATGTCGTTGTGTAGAGTCCGATAAATCAGATGAGGGTAAAAATTTAACTAATATTCCACTTGCACAGCCTTTATTACAATCAGATAATCCAGTGCCTCATAATATTAATGATTCAGTCAGTAAACCAAATACTCCAATTGGTCGAAATCTTTACAATGAACTAGATGCACCTCCTTACATTATTCATGTTCAGAAGATCCAATCCTCTGATAATGACGGAAAAATATTGCACCCGATAACCTTCGGAAATTTTCTTTTAAAAAATAAAATTTATAATATAGTTAATGGTAGTGTTAAGAGAATTGGTCGAAACCGTATGTCTGTTTCCTTCACAAATTATGTTGATGCTAACTCTTTTATTAACAATAGTATAATCACCGACAATAATTATAAAGCATATGTCCCTTCATTTAATATTTTAAGAATAGGCATTGTTAGAGGAGTTCCAACAGATTGGTCTCCTGAGGAAATTATTTCTAATATCTCAACCCCTGTTGGCTGTGGCAAAATAGTTAAAATTAGACGACTTAATTATAAAACTATTGTTGATGGATCTCCAATATGGAAACCCACACAGTCGGTAGTAATGTATTTTGATGGTCAGGTACTCCCAAAAAGAATATTTATCTGCTACAACTCTCTGCCCGTAGACTTATATGTTTTTCCCACCATCCAATGTTATCACTGCTGTCGTTATGGTCATACAAAGATGCAATGTCGTTCCAAACCAAGATGCCTCAAGTGTGGTCAGGATCATGTTAGTGATTCATGTAATGTTGAAGATGACTATTACTGTTGTCAATGTTCTGGTCGCCATATGGCAAACAGTAAATCTTGTCCGGAACTTAACAGACAAAAAGAAATAAAACTATATATGTCCCAAAATTGTGTTTCTTATCAAGAAGCAAGTAAAATGTTCCCTATACTTAATAAATCATTCGCTGAAACCTTGTCCAGTCCTCAAAGAAAATTATCTTTCCAAAATATTAATACTCCATCTTCTTATACTCCACAAAAATCTTACAAGAAAACAGTTATATCTAAACCTTCCCGCCCTATACAAGTTGGAAAAGGTTACGACAAAACTGCACATGATAATATCATAAAAGAATTTTCCTTTAATCAATTAGATAAAAATTATAGCCCAATTTCAAATGATACTCCCTCCACACAAGAACCAACAAAAATATCAGATATTATAACTTTATTACAAACCTTTGCCCAGACCAATAATAATATACCGTCCATCGTTGCCCCCTTAATGGAGTTAATTGTAAATATAATCAAAATAAATAATGGCCAACAAAATATTACAATGGAACGCTAGAAGCATAATTAATAAAAAAAGTGATCTAATTTACTTATTAAATAAATATAACCCTTTTTTATTTTCATTATGTGAAACTTGGCTTAGACCAGGTTTTACATTAAATATTAAAAAATATAATACTGTTAGAGAAGACAGATTAGATGGATATGGTGGTGTAGCATTTCTCATTAAGAAAGGCTACCCTTTTAATATAATATCCACTCCTGTACATAGTTCTGAAATTTCTATTTTAGCCGTAATTGTAAATAAAGTTTGTTTTGTTTCTGTATATATTTCACATATTTCTATTAATATATTAAATGAAGTTGGGGATATATTCTTATCCCTCCCTAAACCATTAATTATAACTGGTGACTTTAATTGTCATCACCAGTCTTGGGGCTGCTCCATGACAACCTGTTATGGTAATAAACTTTTGGATATTCTAGATAAAAACAACTTGTGTATCATCAACAATGGTAATTCTACTAGACGTACAAACTTATCTGAAGGAAATAGTGTAGTAGATCTAACTATTTGCTCACCCCAATTTGTATCTCAGCTGTCAAGTTCTGTTTTAACATCCACATTTGGCAGTGATCATTATCCCATTATTACCTCATTTCCTCCTGGCAAATTAATTAAAACTTGCAATAAACTATTCCCGAGATACAATATATCAAAAGTCAATTCTGACACTTGGACTCAATTTAGTAGTAAAGTTGATTTAAAACTTAGTCAGAAAATATCAGAAAATATTAGTGATTCTTGCGGTGCCCAAATTTTTTTAGATACATTAATTGAAAGTGCCAATGAAGTTTTTAATATAAAACATGGGAACCCTTATATTCCAAGTCCTCCATGGTGGGATGTCGAATGCAAAGAATTTTTAAATAAAAGAAAAAATGCTGAAAAAATATTTAATAATAATATGACATTAGAAAACCTCTTATCACTAAAGGAGATTACAAACGCAACAAAATTACTTTTTAAAAGAAAAAAAGAGACAGCTGGCGAAAGTTCTGCTCATCTTTATCTCCCAATACTCCCTCATCCAGTGTTTGGGAAAACATTGGAAGATTTAGATCAGCTTATAATACCACCCCATCCCCAACTTTTCCATCTTTTCTAGTAGACGATTTTCTTGATAGAATTGCTCCTCCCACTGTTAATTTTCGTAAAGATAACTTAAATGATAACGGTGCCTTATACAATGAATCATCTGAATTAAACTCTCCCTTTTCAATGACAGAATTAAAGAACGTTTTAGAATATGCATCAGATTCTGCACCTGGTCCAGATGGAATATATTATTCTTTCATTACTCATTTAAATGACATAAGCATGACATATTATTTAAATTTAATCAATTCTATTTTTCACTCTGGTCACATTCCTGCAAATTGGAAATCACAAATTGTAATTCCAATATTAAAACCTAATAGAGATCCTTCTTCTGCTTTGTCTTACCGTCCTATTGCCCTTTCATCTGTCCTCCTAAAAATCTGCGAACAATTAATTAAGAATCGTCTAGAATGGTTCGTTGAAAGCAACAGTTTGCTATCAACAACTCAATTTGGCTTTAGACGAAACAGAAGTAGTATAGATAATATTAGTTTACTTACAACCGATATCAGGCTAGCCTTCTCTGATAATAATTTTGTCATTGCAGCATTTTTGGATTTATCTAATGCTTATGACAATGTCGTGATACCAATTCTTAAACAAAAACTTTTATGCCTTCAGATTCCCAGAAAAATTATTTCTTTTGTTATAAATATGCTTAATGATAGATCGATTTTGTTTACTGATGGTGAACAAAAACATTCTAGAGTGTTATCCAAAGGCCTTCCACAAGGGTCCGTTTTGAGCCCCTTATTGTATAATTTATACACATATGATCTAGACTTAGCTATTGATAGAAAGATTGAAGTTTTGCAATATGCGGATGATTTATTATTATATGTAAAAAGTAAAAACATTAAATTAGCATGCACAGAGTTAACGTCATCACTTCAATATTTAAAAAAATGGCTTGATGATCATGGACTATATTTGTCCCCATCTAAAAGCTCAGTAGTTTTATTCTCCCGTATGCGAACTATCACTCCAGTTCATGTTTATTACGATGAGACCATTATACCACAAAAAAATGATTTTAAATTTTTAGGTGTCATTTTAGACAGGAAACTTACAGGCATCCCTCATTGCAATTTCATCGCAAATAAGTGTGAAAAAATAATAAACATCATAAGATGTTTAGCAGGAGTTTGGTGGGGTGCCCATCCCTTTTATTTGAAACTCGTGTATAATGCTCTCATACGTAGTGTCCTCGAATATGGAACCTTCCTATTGGAACCGGGCCTTCTTTCTGGATTTAAAATGTTGAACAAAATTCAAAACAAATGTTTGAGAATCATTTGTGGAGCAATGAAGTCTAGCCCAATTAACGCTTTACAAATTGAGTGCTGTGATCCTCCGTTACAACTACGTCGTCAGTATTTGTCTGATAAATTTCTCTTTCGACGTCTACAGCTTTCCAATCACCCTCTTATTGAAAAACTTCATCTTTTAGCTTACTTAGTATCTAATTCACCGTATTGGATACATAAATCGAATCCACATTTAATTAATAGCTATTATAAGTTTAAATCTCTCTCTGCACCTTTACATCAATCTAACATGTTACCTTTGTTTTCTTGTTCCTTCGAATCTCTTATTCTATCACCACAAATATTAAATATTGGTATAGCTAAGTCAGATTTTTTAATAGCTAATGAAAAATTTAATGCAATTGTTGAGAAAAAATTTAAAAATACCCATCTCATATTTACAGATGCTTCGAAACATAATGTTAACGGTTTAGTAGGCGTAGGTATATTCCACCGTCAATATAACATTGTACAGAAGGTAAAACTCCCTCCAGAATCTTCTGTTTTTTCTGGAGAGTGCTTGGGTATTTTCAAAGCCATAGATTATATAATACTAGCTAAACTCAAAAATTCAATCATTTTTACTGACTCACTTAGTTCTTTACAAGCCTTAGAAAAAAACCCATTTAAAATTAAGCAACACAACCCCATAATATTTGACACAAGACAATTACTAACAATATGCATAGCAAAACATTACAATATTAAATTTTCTTGGATTCCTGGACATTCTGGAATCCAAGGAAATGTTATAGCAGACGCTCTCGCTAATGAAGCTATTTCATGTGGTGACCTTGTTCCGTATAAGATTTACTGCTCAGACTTGTTATCAATACCTAAACTCGATCTTGATACATGTTGGAAAACGTCATGGGAAAAAAGCAGTAAACAAAAAGGTAATTATTATTACTCTCTTCAGCCTGATATTTTATCAAAACCATGGTTTTTCTCAATGAATTTTAATAGGAGGTGCTCTAGTATCATCTCAAGATTGAGACTTGGCCATACTTGTACACCTGCTCATCTTTCCAAGTTTAAAATTATTAACGACTCTTCTTGTTTGTGTGGTTGTGAAACTGGCGATGTAAATCATTTTTTCTTTTCTTGTCCTTTATATGACCGTTCCGATTTCCTGAAATCCTTACTAGATCATCAAATCCCTTTTCCAACCTCAATTACTTGTCTGTTATTTATAAAAAAATATTACATATATAAAATAATTTCAGATTATATAATTACTAATAATATAGAAATTTAGGTTTAGTATTTATTTGATGAAAGTCTTGTGTGTCTATAATATAAGTAATATATTTAAATATATGTATAGCTATATAAATTAATATTTCATAATAATATTATTATTATCTTGTCATACATATCCTATATCCTGCCCTGAATGATTCCTAAATTTAACATCTCTCGTCCCTTTATATACATGGAAAAATTTCTCCCGTTTGATAATGGCAAATGTACTACGTACGAGAACTGCCAAAAAAAAAAAAAAAAAAAAAAAAAAAAAAAAAAAATCATCAACTGTCAAGTGTCAAAGCCATGTGTTTCTACTCTCATGTTGTTTATGTATTTGTCCACATTATTTTATTTTTATAAATAAATAGGTTTACTAAGAAAATAATATTGTATTAATAAAAAAATATTATACAATATGTCGCGGCTTATAATAAAAAATTTGCCCAATAAGGTACTTAAAAAATTTAAAATAACTATAAAATTTAAAATGAAATCATACATTTTAGTGATAATATGTTTCTAATGTATAAAAACAATTTTTTTATTAGGTGACTGTGGATAAACTTAAAGATTTATTTTCTGAAAAAGGAGAAGTTACAGACGTGCAGTTAAAGTATACAAAAGATGGCAAATTCCGAAACTTTGGCTTCGTTGGTTATAGAACAGATGAACAGGCCGCATCGGCAAGACAACATTTCGATGGTACTTTTGTCAATAGTATGAAAATAAATGTAGAATTATGTACAAATCTAGGAGATGAAAAGAAGCCAAGAGCTTGGAGCAAATATGCAACAGACAGCACAGCTTATAAAAAACTTCACAAAGATGATATACAAGAGACTCCACCCAAAAAAGAAAAAAAATCAAAAGCTGAAAGAAACAAAAACAAAATTAAAGAACTCTTGAAGAAGGTACAAAATAACCAAAAAATACTTGGATATATTTTTCCTAACTATCAATTCACTATAATATGTATAACACAATTTATGAGGAATAATAATTCCTCATAAATTGTGTTATACATAACATGATTAATATGTCAGATGTAGTGGTGTGCAAATGTGCATTCATCTGATATTTCAGTGTGCAAAGAAGGCAGATTATTTAATAATAATAATAATAATAATAGAAATTTATTAAGGAATATTATACAACGTTACACAATATACTTAATCTAATACAACCTTAAACGGCACATATAAAACCAGTAGTTAGGTTAAAAATAAATAGAAAAAACAATAAACATGGTTACAATAATAAAAATTGTCAATTTAGACATAAAATACCCTTAATATATGCGCTGGAAATGCACAACAGTGTAATATAATTCCTCAAAAGGTAACCACTCAAGTGTGTGATTGTGTTTTCCGAAGAAACCGCAATCCTGATGTTATGTGGTACCTGAGTATTTGTGGTATAAATGTTTTCCTGGTAGGGTTGGAAGCTGCTAACACAAGAATTTTACATAAAACTAGTGGCACCGACAGAAGTTGTCCTGTAAAAATATTTTTTTTGTGAATCTAAGCCATTCTTAAATGCCCTTGAACTCACACAAAAAATTTCATCAAAATCGGTCCAGCCGTCTAGGAGGAGTTTAGTGACATACACACGCACACAAGAAATATATATATATATAAAGATTAAGCAACACTAATTCTGACATCATCAATCAGTATTGTATACTTATATTAAAAATATAAATATATTGGGAATATTTTAAAATAATTTCTTTTTCATTATTCTTTGAAATTGTTTACATTTGTTTTAATTATATAATCATTTCATTTGTATATAAATATTTTACAACTTTGCATTACTTCTATTTAAAAATTTTAGCATAAAGGAGATCCATTGTTTACTGAGTTTATAGAAGCCCATATAAATGATAAAACAGCCTGGATAAAAGAAACTCTAAATGAAATAGATAACGGTGATGATGATAGTGGTGTAGAAGATGAAAAAGTTGATAAACAAGACATACCTAGCAAACTAGATACCATTGAAGTTACAGACAAGACAGAAGATACAAAAGAAAAAGTTGCTAATGCACAGATTAGTGATTTAGAGGTACGTATATTAAGGTAGACGAAGTGTTGGTCGGCCATTAACCAGGTGGGAAGATGATCTCCGTGCAGTGGCCGGTCCGTGTTGGATGTGAATAGCAAGGAATTGGCCGTCTTGGCGTTCATTGAGGGAGGCCTATGTTCAGCAGTGGACAGAGGCTGATGATAATGATGATATTTAGAATAAATAATCTTATTCTAAATATCATCATTATTTTTATTTTTAACTAAATGGGATTAAACAAAGCTGTCTCTGTGTTGAGACGAGTTCTGGTAGAATAAGTTGTAAGAGACTGAGAGATATTAACTGTTCATTGAAATTACAGCAACTAGAGATTTTCTCATAATCAATTAATTGTTTCACTCAAGATCAGATCTCTCACCCAGTTAAAAGAGCAAAATAAAAATTAATTGTTTAAATTTTCATTGCAATTGAAACTGGAATATTTTAGAATAAACATTCATTTATCAAAACAGAGTGCACTTGAATAATTCTTCTATTTTTTTATTGCAGTATATGAAAAAATTAATGAAGAGAGTTGATGGTAAGCCAGATCAAGAAGTTAACAAAGAAGAAGAAAAGAAAGAGAAAAAAATTAGAAATAGACCACTGTTTCATGTAAAAGTAAGTGTATTAATAATAATGTTATTAGTTACAAAATACTTTTGGTCTATTTAATTCTAGAAACCTAAAGAACTATACAATGAGAAGTTTGACTGAAATAAACACTGAGCTTCTTAACTCATACTTATGAGTTTTGTGAGTGAACAAATAGTTGCTTTGTAGAGCTATATATATAAGTTTTTTTACTTGTTAGTTATTCATTCAGATTAGTCGTCAATTAGGGTTTTCAAATCACTGCTTTGTTTTAAATGGTACCGCTAAGTGTTATAAAATAAATCACATGAATCGTTATCATTTTAGATCACAGGATTACCTTTCAAATGCAAGAAAAAAGATATAAAGGAGTTCTTCAAGCCTCTTGTGCCATATTCAATCAGACTTCCTTTAGGCAAAGGGAGGAAACTCGCTGGATTCTGTTATGTAGGCTTCAGGACAGACAAAGAATTGACAAAAGCTCTTAATAAAGATAAACTCTTTATAGGTACATATCTGGAAAATATATTATGCTTCTTTAATATTGCTAGATTAAAAAATTAAAAGATTAACATAAATATCTTTGCACAGGCAACCACCGTCTCCATGTTCACAAATATGAAGATAAAGCTAAGATGGAAGCTGAAGAGGATGAAAAAATGACAACTAAGAGAAGACAAGAGGTGAACATTGAAGGTTTTATGTGAACAGCCTTGGTTGTACTTGAAAAGATCAAAGAAGTCATGTTTTTATGCTCCATTCCTCAAAATTACGAAACGGAACCCGTAACTATAAGGCTTATAGGATCAATCTGTTGTCCTTGTGTCTGCCTGTTATTATGTATATAAAATCATAAAATTCAAATGCTAGGTGTCACAGTATATAATAAATAATAATATCAACCCTTATATGTCCCACTGCTGGGCACGGATCACCTCCTCGAAATCATGCGAGGAGGGTTTTTGGGCCACAGTTCACCGATACGCTGGTCCAATGCGGGTTGGTGAACTTCACACACCTTCAAAGACTTTTTAATCTCATCAGGCATGCAGGTTTCCTCACAATGTTTCCTTCACCGGTGAGCAAGCGATGGTCTCATGTTCAGGTGCAGGTAGAAATTTAGAAAAGCCCATTTCTAGGCATCACAGGGGGGGGGTCAGGGTCACAGTATAAGTTAAGAATATATCTGAAAACCTTTAATCTGTTGTTAAATAATATAAAAAATATGTTTTCATGGAACCTTAGTGCGGCAGTTAGTTTTTCACATACATGTGAGAGTGGGTGCTTTTTTCATATTTAATAAATCAATATACATATCTATTCTAATGACGTACATATCACTGACAAGGAGCGTAATTTTTCAGAAAACAAACAATGAAGAAAGTATTGGTGAAAGTGGCAGCATTTTTGTGAGGAATTTACCATATGTGGTATCGGAATTGGAACTAACAGCATTATTCGAAAAGTATGGTAAGTTATCAATATAGATGTACCAGATCGTGGATGTGGTGGGAGGGATGCGCTGTGCCGCGCTCTCGTCTGCATAGGTATCACAATCCTGCTAATTTCTTCCGTCAAATAGTGTTATTATTGGCACAGATACTTACCGTATTACGTCTCTCAAGATAGGCAACATATGAAGGAGTTTCTTGGGCTAGTCCTACGTAATCTGGTTTACGTTTAAGCGTGGCCAGCGTGGTCAGCGTCGCCCACGTATAAACTTAAATTTCTATTTCCTAGGACTATAACACAAGTTCTTACTACACAACTTCAACAATTAGGCGCATGACATCGACTGCCAGAACCCCGTGTAGCCCCACGCTAGGGGAAGCGCGGGGCGAAGGCGGGGTACGGGCGGTCGCTGTCATGCGCCTAATTGTATCGGTTGATTAGTAGGTACAAGCTTCCCCTATGTTAACGTCGTATGATCTTCTTTCAAGGTCCCTTGGCAGATGTGAATATGCCGATCGATCCAATCCTCCGTCAGCCGAAGGGTTTCGCAACGGTGACGTTCGTCATACCGGAACACGCGGTGAAGGCCTTCACGGAACTGGACGGCACCGCCTTCTGCGGCAGGATGCTGCACCTGCTGCCGGCTAAGACGGAGAAACTAGAAGACGAAGATGATGATGGTAATCAAACTTGATCCTAGCCACCTGTAGTTAGCATCAGGGCCGGATTTACCGAGGGGTTTTTAGGTAACGCACGTATGCGTCTCCTGGCTTTATTTTTCGTATAGACCAAATTTAATATATTATTCATATAATAATTTTTAGGAATTGCTTTCAGGCGACCTCACATTCAAAGAAAAGAAGGCTAAGAAGTTAAAGGCGCAAGCGAAATCGTCCCATAACTGGAACGTACTGTTTTTGGGCGCCAACGCGATAGCCGACGTCGTCGCCGCCAACTACAACACTACCAAGGAAAAACTGCTCAACGATAACAGCAAAAGTGAGTCAATCATCGAACTATCCTCTTGATTAAATTATATGAAAGCACTAAGTTTAACTTCGTAAATATTCCTTTTTTTTCGAAAAACACATTTTTTCATATTTTGTTTAGGTACATATTTCTTATTTCCTAGTTTTTGATGTTACATACGCAATATAGATTTTTTTTATAAAGTACAAAATTTTACAACATTTGTATTTACCTAAAGCTTGTTTGAGTATGTAACATAAATACAGGTTAGTGAATTCCTTCAGGTTTGAAATTTATTTATACGTAGTGTAGATGCGGCCAGATTCAAAGTCAAAAATAGTCACACGCAGAGCTCGAGTTCGCCCTCAAGTACCGTCAATGAAACACAATTCTATGATAATATTGGTTCATTTTTTTTTTGTCAGAAAATATGCCGAGCAATCGGAGCCTTATAGTGACTACCGCCGCCCATAGACATCCGCACAACCAAAAGTTATGCAGATGCGTTCCCCTCCTTTTCCCTATCCCCCTAATGGGCCTCCGGAAACTCACAACCCGCACGAAACGCGACAGCATAGCTGTCACTTGACGCCAGTGTTATGTGAGCGAGAGGCCGGCACGACCCCAGTCGTATTACCCATATACATTTTATTTCCGTCATTTGATTACTGATTGCCTTCTGGATACTTCTTGACTTAGCACGGAAATAGAATTAACGTAGTGGCTGATAAATATTTTATTCAATGTCAAGGGGTCAAGGTCCCACCCGCATTTTTTTAAATATCTTCTTATAATTGTTTATTAGTTTTGAACCAATTCATACGTCTCATAACTTCTTCTTATTTTAGCCACAAGCGCCGCTGTTCGGTTAGCCCTTGGTGAAACTCAACTAGTTGCTGAGACTAAAGCTTTCTTAGAAACGAACGGTGTTTACTTGGATGCATTCAATAAAGTAAGTGGCACATATTTTCATCTAGGTCTATTTTCCACTTTAATAATCTTAGGTGAAACTCAAGCAAGTGGAACTATTTAAGAACGTTAAAGAGTATTTTTTTCAGCCAGCTAAAAAAAGATCGAAAACCTGTATTCTAGTCAAAAACTTACCATCCGGTACAAACAAAGAAGAAATAAGAGTGCTCTTCGAGAAACATGGTCAAATAGCCAGGTTTCTTATGCCGAAACATGGAATTACTGCATTAGTGGACTTTATTGAACCGTTCGAAGCTAAAAAAGCGTTCACAAAACTCGCATATTCTCAGTTTAAATCGGCACCTCTATATTTGGAATGGGCCCCTGAAAACATTTTTGTAAAAGGCAAAGGCGTAACAGAGAACAAATCAAAAACAGATGGAAAAACGAATCAAACAGAAGAACCCGAGAAAGAGACGGAAGAAGTAAAGCCAATGGAAGTTGAAGAGAAGAAAGAGACAGTGGCCGCACAAGATGAAATGGAAGAACCAGAGAACGATACAACGCTTTTCGTTAAAAATCTTAATTTCAAAACTACTGAAGAGTCATTGAAGGAGGTAAGATACATTTGCATAATTCATACTAGCTATTGATTGTTATTACTATAATTGGGAACTCAACGGTGGATAAGCAAAAAAGTGTAAATGAGATTAGCATTGCTATGGATGTAGGAATTTTTGGATTGACTGATAAATTTTTCTCACCTTTTAATCACCATATGGCTGATATTTCGACATTCTTTTTTTTATGTTAGTTGGATAGGCAAACTGGCAAACGTACCACATGATGGTAAGTGGTCGACGTCGCCCATAGTCCAACTAGTTTATCTGGAATGAGCCCAGGCAACTCATTTATGTGTTGCTTATCTTGAGACATAAGATGTTAAGTCTCGGTGCCAGTAATTACACTGCCTGTCTTGCCCTTCTCTCCGAAACACAGCAAAGCTGTTTCACGAGAGAAACAAGCAAAAGCGCTTCCCTCCCACCGGTACACGTATCTAAAAAAGAAATTAATGTTACACTTTTAGCCCCAAACTATATTTTTCTACCATTAAGCCATAGCTAATGTATACATTTAATGACCTAAGCAAACCCAAAGTAATATAATGCAATCACTAATTTTATTGCAGCACTTTTCACCATGCGGTAAACTTCACACAGTGACGGTAGCTAGGAAGAAAGATCCCAAGAACCCGGGGCAGTTCCTGTCGATGGGCTACGGCTTCGTCCAGTATTGTAGAAAGGGCCACGCGAATGAGGCGCTGAAGAACCTTCAGGGTAGCACACTTGATGGCAAGACGCTGGAACTAAAGAGATCGGAGCGGGGCAATGTGTAAGATTTTGACTCTTTATTATAGGTGATAGACATATCGGTATATAGATTATTTAAGTCCTTTATATAGCTCATTACATGAAAGATTTCTGGAAATTCAAATTTTTGCTGTTGTTCATTGTGTTCAGTATCTACTAACAGGAATATTAAATGTACTACTGGACAGTACACACATCTCCGTAATTCCGGGACTCCTTTAGTACGGTACGGGCACTCGCGAGCCCTTATGGTAAATGCGGTACTGCTTATTGCTCAAAGCCCTCAAGTCGAAGTGCCTTTTAGCATGCAAGTTAAATTAACATAGATCGCCACTAGATGACGCTGCATAAAAGTTTGACAGATAAGCCACCTGGTCAAATGTCATCGTCGCCCATGTCGTCGACTTTAGCGGTTAGTCCAGGAAACAATAAATCTTTCCTGAAATTATCATCATCATATCAGCCTTTATCCGTCCACTGCTGACCATAGGCCCCCCTTAATGAACGCCAAGACGACCGATTCCTTGCCCCTCGCATCCAACACGGACCGCCACCGCACGGAGATCGTCTTCCCACCTGGTTAATGGCCGACCAACACTTCGTCTACCTAAACGCGGCCTCCACTCTTAAACCTTATTGGCCCATCGCCCATCGGTTCTCCTGAGTGTGTGACCAGCCTACTGTCACTTTCGCGTGACATCAGTCACTTTAGTTCTCTGGTGGATGTCTTCGTTTCGAATCCTATCTGCCAAAGAAACATCCAGCTTAGAACGCTCCTATAGCACGCTACGGCAAACTTTGGAACCAGTCGTAAATGTTAGATGTTAATTCTCGGTGCCAATAATTACTCTGTCACTTCTTCTCCAAGCATATTAAAATTGCTTCACGGAAGAAACAAGCAGGATAGTACTCATGCGCAGAGGGCTCGCGAACCGTAACTTATCTTGGAAGGTGCATCTCGTCATCATAATATTTTTCCATCCATCGCTGGACATGAGCCTCTTGCATGATGATGCGCCTACCAGTGCAAAATTGCTGTTGGTAACAGAGTAAACACACGACTTCATACACTTTTTTTGTGACAGATCCGATGTTAAGACTACAAAGAAGACTTCCAAGGCCACAGATCAAAATGGTACCAAGATATTAGTACGAAACGTGCCCTTCCAGGCCAACAGGAACGAAATACACGAAATATTCCGGTGAGTAGCGTATCTTATCATCACCTGATTTACTGATAATCGTTAGTCGTTACCGCTAATAGAAGATTATATATATATTTACTAATGTAAAATCACTGTTGGGTTAGTTTACGTTAAATATCTTGATAAATCTGTTACTAATTGATAAGTTATGTAGATTTAACTAGAAGTAGTACATACATTTTACGTCTATGAACACATGTATTACATTGGATTTTTTATTATAGTATTGCACTTAAAAATAAATATTTCTCTGGCTCTAAATACATAACAGAACCGAGCTACCTCATGGTCAAGAAGTCACCGGGGCTAGTCCACATTGTGTCAAACCCAGAGAACTCACCCAATAACAAAAACAAGTTCACCAGGTCTAGCCCACTCTGTGTCAAACCCAGACAACTCACCCATTAACATAACGAGTTCACCAGGTCTAGCCTACTGTGTCAAACCCAGACAACTCACCCATTAACATAACGAGTTCACCAGGTCTAGCCCACTTTGTGTCCAACCCAGACAACTCACCCATTAACATAACGAGTTCACTAGGTCTAGCCCACTTTGTGTCAAACCCAGACAAATCACCCATTAAAATAACGAGTTCACCAGGTCTAACCCACTTTGTGTCAAACCCAGACAACTCACCCATTAACATAATGAGTTCACCAGGTCTAACCCACTTTGTGTCAAACCCAGACAACTCACCCATTAACATAACGAGGTCACCGGGTCTAGACCACATTATGTCAAACCCAGACAACTCACCCATTAACATAGGTAACTAACAAAACCCAAGATGGATATGCCAGTAATATAAAAAGGTAAATTTAATGGTTAAAAAAAGCCTTTCCACTTTTATTATAACTCATCATCGTCTCATACTTTCAGTGCGTTCGGCGAAATCAAAAATCTTCGCCTGCCGAAAAAACTCACCACGGGTTCAAACCAACATCGCGGTTTCGCATTCGTAGATTTCTATTCGAAGGCTGACGCTAAGGTTTGTTAAATGACTATTTCATAAAAAGATTTCCATTTTTCCATTTTTCCTGAATAAAATGTAACATGCGTGCTATTTCAGACTATATCGGTGTTCATATGTCAAACTGATCCTATCCGATGTGAATGAACAAACACCTATCTAAACAACTTTCGAATAACGTAGGAAGTGTAATAATTTACCTAAATAAATGTTCTTCTATTCTATTCTATTCTAAATAGGTACCAATAAGTCTTATCACAATCAACTGGTTTCCGTCCACTTCTTAATTGTTTTAATTAGGTGCATATTTTTTTGGAATTTGATATTAATAGGAACAGAATACAGAGTAGGTATTTTTCATTGAACAAAGCACACACGTTTTTTGTTGTTTTATTATAATAGTGTGTACAGCTGTTTAAAATGTACAAGTAGGAATTTCGTAGTTATCTAAATATATAACAGTTGTATATATATTCAAATAGAAGTAAATATGTGATATGTAAACCGTAAAATTTAATTCACTATGAATGTATCGCTCCGTTGTCCGTCCCTCCGTCAAACCAAAACCAATAAAATACCCATTGACATAGAATCATAGGTAAGAACTAGGCCTTACAACGAGCTAGGTCTTAAAGGAAAAATATCTGAAAACCGTGAATTTATTGTAATATTACATTATAGTTTCTAGAACGCGCAGCGCGCAAATCGAACTCGCGCTGGTCTGTTTTTTTCTTCATATAATTTTAAACCAATATGCGTGATGAAAGAAAAATGCAAGGTCAATTTTATGCATATTGCTGTATTTATTGAACGATGTATTTAAAGTCCGAGAGTTTATTGTCTTATTATTATTCCATTTATAATTCAATATATATTTCACTATTACCATAAAAAAGGATCTTAAGAAGCAGATAATATAGCAGATATTAACTTAAATAATCAATTAAGTATTTGGTATTATTAAAAATAAAGTAATCAATTTTGAAATATTTTTTTCAAATTATAACTTGTCTTTTTTATTTTGTAGTCGGCGTTTGATGCTCTGTGTCAATCTACCCATCTGTACGGAAGGCGCCTGGTATTAGAATGGGCCGATCAGGAAGACGTAAATGATAATATTGATCTATTGAGGAAAAGAACGAGTCAAATGTTCAACGCTAAAACTCCAGGAGGGAAGAAAACGAGAAAAGGAGCAGTTGATGTGGACACATTTGTTGATCCTCATAATGTTGAATAAAATTATTTAGTTATATATAATTGCACTTTTTATTTACATACTTTAATGTGTTTATCATTAACTATCGGACTAAACATTTGACATCATTTAACAGTTCTATTTCGTCAATTATTACAAGAAAAAATCCACACTCTCGTTGGATTCAAAAAACATACAAAAATAAAATAAAATAATAAAAAAGTGCGTGCGTACTAAGTACACATGTCAGAAGTGAAACTTATTTGGCAAACTAATTTTTAAATCTCGTTTATATTTATACTAATCTAAAGCTTTAAATTTCCGAGACTATACGGCGATACGACGTTCGCTCTATCTCACTCTCTCTCTTCCTCTATCTTTGTCACTCGCTTGCCCCCTACTCTCACTCCATGGCTATGTGCTTCATGCTACGTTCGCCCTTTCTCACTCTCTCTCAATCGGGCTCAATCACTCTCTCCCTCTTCTTGGACAAAAACTGCACATTTTCGTGACGTTTCATCCGTAAAAAAATTACCCTCATGCGCACAAAGAAGTTTCACTTCAAAACTTAAGTTGAAAAATAGTGTCACATGACTCATGAACATTCATACACAATCATTTTAAACAGTTTAAATAGGTGATAGAATTCTAAAGCTAAGTAAGTGATATAAATATTTTTATCAAACAACTATGCAATGGTAGGTATATTAATAAAACTTCTTAACTATTTATTGCTCTATTTAGATATTATATTCGTCTTTATTTTGATATCATCTTATTACATGTTGGATGGCATACAAAAAAATATTTCTCTTGACATAGAAACAATATCAAACATGAAGACTGCATTTTAATTGGGTCACTATATTAATTAAATCTAATTATTTACATAAGTAAATTAAATCTAGCTAATACTCCCCAGGGTCATACAATATTGAGACCCCGATGGAACAAACATACATAAAATATGAAAATCAAATAAAAAAATGTTTATCATGATAGCTGCAAAAATGATAACATTAACCTTTTAGCCACATCATTCAATTAGTTATATTTACATATCAAAAAGTAACAGGACAAAAATAAAAAAGTAGGTACATGAATATGGAACAAATTTATATAAATGATTACGTAAATTTATTATAAGAAATGTGCAAGACACTAACAATTGCATACCTACAAAATATAAGATGATCCTCATTTGTCCCATCCGATCAACACAACCAAAAGACAATTGATAAATGATTTTGAGGTATTATGTAATAAAATTTATACAAGTGCTATCCAATACCAAATGGGGATTCTAAAAGAATGTTAAGTTAAAAGTTAGTAAGTGTGTGGTTCATGCCGTGTACATGTTATAATTAAGCTAGATATACTAAAAAACTATTTACAAATATACTGAAGATTCAGTACTTATAAGTTATCTGGTTTAGTTTGTTTACATATTTTTCTTTAGCTATGGCAGTTACATAACATTATTGAAGACATCCTATTTTTATCACTCCATAAACTATACATATAAGTTACTATTATTAAATGTTATTACACTACAAGTAGTATATTTTATGTTTTGTAGTAATTTCTCAATGCCTTTCATATATGAATGCATATTTAATTCTATGAGACGACTGTCAACAACAGAAATTCAATCAATCTTTACTGTAGAATAGATTTTCCTCACAAATATACTTGTTCCAATGTAGCCTACAGTACCACAAATGATACCAAGAGTCAAACTAAACAGAGCCATGTAACCAAAATAAAAAGCAGTTTGGAATAAGCCATACATCTTTGTTTTGAATAAGAAGTAGTAAAAGGAGTACAGGTAAACATAGATAGCTGTACTTCCTGCAGAAAGGAAGCTCGTCCATTGCCAACGGTAGTCCTCCGCATTCAACAGAAAATAAGTGCAAACAATAGTCACGCAGACAGTTACAACCATGAGGATTAGAAACACTAAAAGCATAAAACCATAAACGTAATAGATTTTATATGCCCAAAATGATGTGAATATAAAATACATCTCAATAAAAATAGAACCAAAAGGCAACACACCACCCATTATAATAATGATTAACGGTTCCATGAACCATTTCTTCTCAGGGATAGGTCTAGGGACTGCATTAATACGACACGGATAATCTGGTTGACCTGCCAAATTTCGTCCCAAAACAGTTCCAACCAATGTCAAGGGCAAGATGACAAATGTACAAATTGACATAACAGCTATCATACTCCCAAATGGGATAGCTCTTGATGCATGATAATACATTGCAATAAAGTTAATGAAGAAAGCAGTACCACATACAAGAGCAGGTAAGAGGAAGGCTGATAATAACATCTGTTTGATCCATAACCTTCCACCCATCCGGGCATAAAGAGAACCACCAAAGTATCCATTCACAGGTGAAGTTGCTGCATAGATAAATATTGCAGTAGATAGTAAAGAACCTCTTTCAGTATATAATTCACCAAATATTGTAAATATTATAACAGCCAAGGTAACCACGGTCAACTGGTAACCTGCACCAACAAGTGCAGAGAATGTAGCTAAGTGAGGAACAGGTCTGAAGACATCACCATGTACTTGCTTCCATCCATACTCATCCCCTAAATCTTTTTCTAAGTCATCTAGGTCGTCATCTTTGGAATACCTAGCATAATCTTTTCGGAGTGTTCTCATGAGTATCATAGACACCAATCCTACTAAAAATATCACCATCATAAAACTATTGAAAATACTAAACCAGTGAATTCGATGTTGGAAGAAGTTTGGATCCAAATACTTGTCAAAACGATCTTCAAATTTAATATTGCTCTTTTTCCAATTCACTTCATAAGTGAAGGGAATTTTAGCACCGAGAGCCAGACGTTCTTTATTTTCAGCTGTAAGGTTGACTTCAACAATCCTGTTTCCATTATAACCAATATCAAATTTCTTGTGAGTCCAAATATAGTAATTATCTCCATCTATTTCGCCAACAATACCCCATATCGGAAGGTCATCGATATACATCTGATACCAGTAATGATTTTTCACTGCGTATACCAGAGCCTTAAACGCTTGCTCATTTAATTCTATAGCGCAAAATTGTTGGGCTGGTACATTATCTTTATAGGTAATGTCTAGTCCACTCAATTCAAGTTCGACACCCTGTAGGGCTTCGGACAAAGTTTCGTGGTAATGACCAATTGTAACTTTTGTACCAGAACAGAAAGGTAGTGAAAAATATGCATACGTCTCTTGTCGATTATGGTAGGGCCCAACAGTGTTCATCCAAAGTACTACTTGCTCTCCATCTTTGTAGGTATGCGTATGCTCATCACAATTTATTAATGGCCATAACAAAAATAGAAGACATAGGATCTTCATTATCACTTAGAGATATTTAGACTTCAGTAAATAAAAGGATAAACATAACACGTATGTTAAAAGCCGACGTCAGACATTTAAAGTAATGTTACTATATTTAAAAAATCTGTGCTAATTATCTTGGTTTTATTGTCACTTGCCAGAATGAAGAATACGTTGTTATTTGATTTTGCACATTAATGGTATGCTTACGTTAGAAACATTATAGTTATAATTAAAGTAATTACATGGATCAAAGATTTTTCTTTATTATTTAAGGTGTAATGAATTTTGCATAAATACTTTTACCTATAACTAAATCGCAAAAAGAGTTATATACTTGACGAGTGACGGGAATGGCGGGAAGCATCGGGACGCGCGGTTGTGTTTTGTTTGGTTTCCCGTTAATTAATTGTTATTTTGTGTTTTGTCCATTCGGAGTGGTTTTCTATAGTGTTTGTTTTAAAAACTTGATCTTTATATATATATATGTGATTGGTTGGCGAATCTTATGGAGTACCGTTCTGGAGTGTTTTTCTTAGTAGGGCTGTTCTGGCGGTTTTCTATAGTGTTTGTTTTAAAAACTTAATCTGTGTAATATATAATGTGATTGTTTGGCGAATATTGTGGTGGACTGCCATGTGTGGATGGAATGGGGAATGATAGTTGATTGATTGGGGCTAGAGGGGCGAAGCCGCGCTCCTTGGGGTTTCCCGCCATTTCTACGTATTACGGACCGAATAATTGTATTTTGTATGGCTAATAGCCTAGTAGCTGATGCCTTTAAATGAAAAAAAAAATGACGAGTGACGACTGACGTTTTAACTACTTCCTAAGTTTCTAGGTTATGTTTCTATTTACTACGTTTATGCCCTGTACTTTATTTATATAACTCAGAGAGGTTATCTTTGCGTTGTGAATAAAGGAGCATGAAAAATGGAAACTGAAATAGAATTACCAAGTTGCATACAGGCGAGATTCATATCCGATACTGGAGAAGAAACTGGAAATCCATTGGATTTGCCATTAGATATTACAAAAGATCAGTTAACACTTATTTGCAATGCTCTCTTAAAAGAGGTAAATGTTATATTAAAAAAAAAAAAAGTAGGCTGATCAGCATTTTGCAGAGTTGTTAATGTATTTTACATTTTTAGGAAGATAAACCATTTTTATTTTTTGTAAAAGATGTTGAAATAACATCTACTCTACAAGAATCTCTGGACATTTCTAAATTGAATTCTGAGGAAGTGGTAGAGATAATATATCAACAACAAGCTGTTTTTAGAGTAAGACCTGTCACTAGATGCACAAGGTATGTTTCCTATGAACAATACAATTAATCAAATATGATTTTCAGTGGTATTTATTATTAATTTTTACAATTGAACAGCTCAATACCTGGTCATGCGGAAGCTGTAATATCAACAAGTTTCAGTCCATCGGGGAAGCACTTAGCAAGTGGATCTGGTGATACCACAGTAAGGTTTTGGGATATAAATACCCAAACTCCACAACATGTGTGTAAAGGTATCAAAATATTTTTTATTGAAGAAAATTAATGCTGTAATAAGTGAAAACTATATTGTATTTAGTGACTACTGGCTACTTGTAAAAAAATATGTGCACAATATGTACTGCAATGTTAGGTAGGAAAGATAAATAGAAATAGGATTACTGATATAAGTAAATACACATTATAATTGACATGTATTGAAGTTAATGTAATAATTATTTTTACTCTTAAAGGTCATTCCAATTGGGTGTTGTGTATAAGCTGGTCCCCAGATGGTCTAAAGTTGGCTTCAGCATGCAAACAAGGAAAAATTATTTTATGGGACCCAGTAACTGGCAATCAAATAGGAAAAGTGATGATCGGTCATAAACAATGGGTGACTGCCTTGGCCTGGGAACCTTATTTAAGGTAATATTTGTGGGGTCACCAGAATGTCTAGCTTATGTTCTTCAGTCTATCCATATAATAAATAAAAGTGATGATCGGTCATAAACAATGGGTGACTGCCTTGGCCTGGGAACCTTATTTAAGGTAATGTTTGTGGGGTCACCAGAATGTCTAGCTTATGTTCTTCAGTCTATCCATATAATACATTACCTACATTTACTTAGCTGCCACTCACGAATATAACTTATGTAAAAGATATAGATTTGAAATATTAAATTGTATGAATGAGATATAAATAATACGATTTAATATGAAGATGAATTTAATGGATGAAATGAATGAAATTACAATTTAAATGAGTATGCGAATGATACAATTATACAAAACTATTAGATGCGCGGTATGTTTTACGATCCCTAAGCAAGTGTGCGAGGGAGCATCAATCGGCTCAACCCGTTACCCGAGCCATTGTCATATTACATCACACAGCACACCTAAGTATCGTATGATCGTACTATGTGGCCCAAGTAGAAAAATTGTAAGGAGTTGGTCCAAGTTAATTAAATATTATTGTGGCATAAATCATCATGATCAGCGTTAACATCATCATCATGAGTTCGCCACATGTTTTTATATAAGTGAAACTTCTTTGCGTGCATGAGAGTAACATTTTTACGGATGAAACGTCAAGAAAATGTGGAACGTTTTTGTCCAAGAAGAGGATGAGATTGATTTAGACCGATTAACAGAGAGTGAGAACGTAGAATGAAGCACATAGCCATGGAGGAGGGAGAAAGCGAGTGAGAAAGATAGAGCAAATGTTTCATCACAACTCTCGGAAATTTAAAGCTTTAGATTAGTATAAATATAAACAAGATTTAAAAATTAGTTTTCCAAATAAGTTTCACTTCTGACATGTGTACTTTGTACACACACACTTTTTCAAATACTATTGCATATATCCGTATTTCTTAGTTAAAGAGATCTTATTAAGATATGATGTCACAACAAAAATATTAGTTTCAACACAAAATCACAAGATTCACACATACTTATATTTTAACATGTAATTAATATTTGCTTTCCTTCTCAGAAATCCAGAATGTAGAAAATTAGCCAGTTCCTCCAAAGACGGAGACGTAAGAATATGGGACACTGTGCTGGGCCAAACTATCCTCAGCTTAACTGGACATTTGAAAGCTGTGACTTGTGTGAAGTGGGGTGGCACTGGCCTTATTTACACATCATCACAAGACAGAACTATTAAAGTACTAAACAATAATTTATTTAATGTTCTACTGATACATTGAGCATATAGCCGGAATAGAGCAGTAATGTTATGTGTTTTGTATGAAAATTCTGTTTACCATTGATAAATGATTGGCCTATGGGATGTACATACAGATTAATGGTTGGCTGAATTGCTATTACGTCAGTGACAAAACACTGACCAGTTTTTATAGCTTAGATTTAAACTGGATATAGTAGTAATACTACTATATCCAGTTATATTATTTATTTATTTATATGCTCAATGTACTGATATTATAATGAGCCAATAAAAAGTAACTTATTATTTTAGGTGTGGAGAGCAGAAGATGGTATCCTTTGCCGCACACTAGAAGGCCATGCACACTGGGTAAACACTTTAGCACTCAGCACAGATTATGTTCTCCGAACTGGCCCATTCCATCCCATATTGGATCGACAAGATTATACCACTGATAGTATGTGTACACATTTATTTATTCTTTCTATTTTAACATTATTATGATGACCTCTGTGGCTCAATGGTTAGTATGTTGGCACTCAAGCCGGAAGTAGCAGGTTTGAATCCCTCCCAGGAACAAAAAGTTTTCTGTGCTCCTGGGTGATGAATGTGTATTAAATATATTATGTATTATATAATAAAATCTGAAATATATGTATGGTATGAAGTATTAAATATATTTTCTGTGGTCTGGTTGGTACCCATAACACAAGTTCTTCGAGAACTTACTATGGGATTAACACGGTGTAAAAGCATCCATAGATATTAATATTATTTTTTAATAACATAATTTCTGTAAATGTGAATGATTCTGGTAAAAGGCCAGGTGCAAGTTCTACCTTTTACAAAATATTTTTATATACATTTCAAGATTGCATAGTAAAAGACATGACACTTAACACTTAGTTTTGAAATTAATTACGACATTGTAAATTGCCAGGATAATAATAGTAATGTATTTTAATTTGTTTTTTAAATAGAAAAAGTGCTTCAACAGAGAGCATTAGAAAGGTACGAGCAGACATGTCCACAGGGTGTGGAAAAATTGGTGTCAGGATCAGACGACTTCACACTATTCCTATGGCTCCCAGATAAAGAAAAACGTCCACTAGCGAGAATGACAGGACATCAACAACTTATAAATGATGTGAAATTTTCTCCAGACTCAAGGTAAATTTTTTGTTATTTAGATAAACAATATTATATTTTTTTTGTGAAACAATGAAAGTTTTGATTTAAGGAACTTGAGATTTATTACATCACAGAAAATAGCGATCAAAAGAAAAAAAATAGGCTATGAGCTATTTTAAGGAAAAAAAGATTCATTCTGGAGCATGGAGAATTTTTACAATTTCCTTCAATAGACCTAATTCTACATAATATACATTTTTTTTACAACATTGAAATTAGCACAAAACTACTTTGAATATGTTTGAATTTATGTATACTATACTATATTACTATACTATATAATTGTATGTTTAACTTAGTAAAATATGATCCAAAGGTACACAGAAGACGCAATTACAAATTTTGAATATATTGTTAATTTTCAGACTAATAGCATCGGCATCATTTGACAAGTCTGTGAGATTATGGGAATCAGCAACAGGGAAATTCATAACAACATTAAGGGGACATGTCCAGGCAGTGTATATGGTTGCATGGTCAGCTGATTCCAGGTTACTACTGAGCTCCAGTGCAGATTCTACATTAAAAGGTATAACTTCTTTATTTTAATATTATTACTCAAGCCGTAAACAATGTGTTTGGGATTATCATAGTAAATAATATGATGATTTCATCATTAATAATTTATCCTTTTTTTAGTATGGAACATAAAAACAAAGAAATTAGAGTTGGATTTACCAGGGCATGCAGATGAAGTATATGCTGTTGATTGGTCTCCCGATGGAAGCTGTGTAGCCTCAGGAGGAAAAGATAAAGTATTGAAAATGTAAGTTTTCAATAAATTAAATAAAATCATGTATTTAAATATTTTTAATGAATTACAAGTGTATTAGGAATATATTTACATAAAAAGTTTAATACTTTTATTGTATTGTTTCAGATGGCAACACTGAAAATCATCAAGGTGTTAATAAATTTTTATGTAATAAATACAGATGTATGTTTACTACTTGATTTTAATGCTCTTCTTCACATTAGCCTTTATGCCTGAAGGTTCTCCCCCATATCTTGTCACCTCTGTCCTTGGTTCTCTCACAGCACCCTTTCTCCTTATCTTAGCCTTCCTGTATTTCAACTTATGTTTAACTCGAGGATTTCTTTGATCTTTCTTGCGGTGGGGTGTCAAACCTTTATTTTTAGCAATTTGATACGTAATTTCTCTCTTCTCGCCTATATCTTCTGGGATTATTCCTTGTACAGATGTTGATGGCTTGGTGATATCATTTTCAGTATCATTATCGGAGAAACCACTTTCTTCCGATTCTTCAGCATCTCTAGCTAACTTCTCGATGTTTTTATTTGTGTGGAAGACCTCATCTTCTATGTCCTCATCATCATCAGATACTCCCGTATCATCACCATCATCATTCTTCATTGAATTAAATAATTTCAATTTTTTAGGAGGATTATCAGTACTCTTAGTTAATTTACGTTTATGTCCCTCTTCCTTCTTTTCTAGTATTAACTGCAACTCTAAATTATTCTTAACAGCATGCAGTATTTTATCAATCTGTGGCTTTATTACTTCAAGATATATAGGCTCCATTTTCTTTAACATTTGTCTATACTGGTAGAGCCGTTTTATAACTGGATGATTTTGAATGTTTATTTTCTGACTTTTCAGCAAAAGGTAGAAACTTATATTAGTGCAATAATTGAGTATTAAATCATAATTGGTTTTTACAAACTTTGAGGCGGAACAATTGGGGAATTTTCCACCTTTTACAAGTTCTAATACTGGATGCAAGTCATCTTTTGCCACTGTTAATTTGGATTTAAAATCATCTACAAGGCCTAAAAATTCTGGGCTCTCTTTTTCTAATATTTGAAGCTTTTGCCTTTTAGACATTTGGCTTAAATCACTTTTTATCAGTGTGTCTTTCTCATCAACTTCTTTGGGTGTCGCATTTAAGAAATCTAAACCAAAATCTTCTTCGCCTAACTGTTCCAGTAATCGTTTCTGAATTATTTTCGCCTCTTGTTCCTCCATAAGTGCATCTTGTTCTTCATCACCAAAGCCACCATAGTCCTGATCTACATAATCTGTTGAATAATATGACTTTTTCTTCTTACCCCAAGCTTTTGGATCTGGCAAGTTATCATCAGATTGTTCTTGTCCTTCCACATCACTATCGGCCATATCGATCTTATCACCATCATCAGATTCAGAAAAAGCATACATTTCATCTTCGCTGCCGGAATCCTGATGCTTTCTTTTTTGAACTTTTTCCAATAACTTTTTCTCAGTAGGTGTATATTCATTTTCTGAATCTGAAGGTTCATAATTTCCATGCATATCGAATTTCGAATTAATTCTGAAAGAAATATGGACATTGTTTAGTCATAAAACATCCTCATTAGACCTTATATCATAGTCGGCTTATGCCCACTTTCATATTATTAGGCCCCGTTATTAACTTATCATTTTAAATAATTTGTATATGAAATTATAAGAGAGAGTGATTTCTAAATTAACAAAACATAACATAGCAAACGTTTCAATAAAGCCACGTTAAAATAACTAAGTCCAACATATGTGTAATCTACTATTTGTAATTACATGCATGCTCTCAGTTTAATTACCTTATTTTATCAGCCATGGTGTTTACAATTTTTCACAACCGCGTGCTAATTTATAAGGGGTTATAAGTGGATTATTATTTGAGTATTAGACATTAGTATTTAAGTAAACGTAAACATGTGATTGTACTTGATACAATATAAATTAATCGCAAAGGTAACACTTAATTCTACTTGATATCAAAGTTTATTGATAACGTTGCAAATAACTGATCATCACCACAGCCTTCGCCATTACACGCAATTTATCGATAAATTTGTAACTCGTACGTTGGCGACATTGAATTGACGTAAATCGTAAAAATTTGACAATGTCAGTGTTTCTTTTTCATTTTTTTTTGTTCCTGTTGAAACCGGCTAAGACCAGATACCATGCTGCCGTGTTAACAATATTTTGTCTATACTTTGGAGAAACGGCAGGAAACCCCAAGGAGCGTGGCTTCGCCCTTCTAGTCCCCATCAATCAACTATCACTTGCAACTCCACACCCTGAACAGATTTGTTAGTGGATATTGTGGTACATACGTAATACGTTTAAATCCAGATTGAGTTTATTAAACCTTAAATACTATAGAAAACCGCCAAAACGGTATAGTATAATATATAGTAGTATAGTAGGACTATAGAACACCACTCCTGAACAGTTCTCCACAATATTCGCAAACCAATCAATATATTATACAGATGAATTTTTTAAAACAAATACAATAGAAAACCGCTCCGAATGAACAAAATACAAAATAACAATTAATTAACGGGAAACAAAAAAAAACGGTTGCCTGTAAAGTCGGTTTACTGACGATAGTTGAACGTGACAACGTCATAAAAAAAATGGAACGCATCAGAGCGAGGTAACGCCGCATGCGTCATGTTTTTTCGTTCGTGCAGCCGGCTCTATCGAATTATAAGACGTTGTCACATCAAAAAAAAACCGAGCGCCCCGATATTTCCCGCCGTTCCGATTCTTTTTCTTCTTTTATTCAGGCATGTTGAAATAAACCTTGATATAATAATATGATGTGGTTCACTATAGTGTTTGTTTTTCTTATAATTTTTTTTTTTTATTATACTATTAAAATCATCAGTTTATATATTAAAATATAATGGAGTTTTCATAGGTTTTACGTAGTTATACCATTTCTAACGATTCGAAATAACAGATCGCTGTAACAAAGTTGTATAAAATAAAAAAAATGTCATATGCAAAGAATATAAATATCAAAGGGAATGGCGGGAAGCATCGGGACGCGCGGTTGTGTTTTTTTGGTTTCCCGTTAATTAATTGTTATTTTGTGTTTTGTCCATTCAGGGTGGTCTTTTATAGTGTTTGTTTTAAAAACTTGATCTTTATATATTGTGATTGGTTGGCGAATCTTATGCAGTACCGTTCTGAAGTGGTTTTCTTAGTAGGGCTGTTCTGGCGGTTTTCTATAGTGTTTGTTTTAAAAACTTAATCAGTGTAATATATAATGTGATTGTTTGGCGAATATTGGTGGACTGCTATGTGTGGATGGAATCGGGAATGATAGTTGATTGATGGGGGCTAGAGGGGCGAAGCCGCGCTCCTTGGGGTTTCCCGCCATTTCTCCGTATTACAGACCGAATAATTGTATTTTGTATGACTAATAGCCTAGTAGGTAATGCCTTTAAATAAAAATAATAATCAATTATGTGTCATATGTTTGAATTGATAGATGACAGATGTCACACTACAATTTTTCAATTTACAAATTAGAATTTTCAATTTCTATTAGATGAATTAAACTTTAAATTCTCATGTGATTCATATAGTTTAAATGAAAATGCTAAGTGTATTCTATTCAATACTTGTGTTCCTTTTTTATTTGTGCCCACTATACTTAAGTAAAGAAAGTTTCGAAAGCGTAAACAACAAATTACATTCATATACTGAATGTTCTAAATGTAGGATTTTAACGCTTTCTTTTAACAACTGGTTTGAAAAAACCTCTCGTGGTAAATATGAAGGTGGAGATGCCGCTTGGGAAGAAACGAAATTAAAGAACTATGCGCGCAGTGAAATGCGATTAGTAGAGATTCAAGAAAAGCTCTGCTCAGATTTAAAAATGAAAGATCAGGATCAATGTTATACATTTGCTGACGAAGTTGAATCTGATGTGGAAAAATGGTGGCACCTAGAAAATTCTAAATCCACAAATCTATTTTTCTGGCTATGTATAGATGAACTTAAATACTGTTGTCCTGAAAACCATTTTGGTCTCGATTGTCAGCATTGCCCCATAAATAATAGAAATGAAGTTTGTAGTGGACATGGTAAATGTGATGGGGAGGGAACAAGAAAGGGGAATGGTTCTTGTATTTGTGATAAGGGGTATGCAGGGGACATTTGTGATAAGTGTAATAAAAATTATTTTTACAATAAAATTAGTAATATGTGTGAACCATGCCACAAAGCTTGCGATGGATGTTATGGCAATGGCCCATCGGCTTGCTTAGAATGTGCAAATGGATGGAGTTTTCATATTGAGTCTAAAATGTGTGTAGATGTAGATGAATGTGACTTTATTCCATGTAAAAGAAGTGAATTCTGTGTGAACAGGGAAGGTTCATATATATGTAAAAAATGTCATAAAAGCTGTGAAGCATGTATAGGTTCAGGATCCTATAATTGCAGTTCCTGTTATTCTAATTATCTACTTTGGTCTGGTCAATGTCTTGACGATGATCAGCAACACCTCATGATAAATTTTACATTAATTAGAGGTTTATGTTTTTTTACAGCAATATCTTTAAGTTTTATGATGTTCAAAAAGTCAACATATATAACTTCAATATTTGTACTGAGCACTTCAATATTATACTTCTATTTGGAAACATTTACAAAAGGGGGCATTTTGTATGCCTTGCTATACAGTTTTTATAATGCAGAATTGGGTTAATAAAACAACAGATACAATTTTTTATGGTGTATTAAAAATACATTTCATTGTGAAAGATGCATACCTACAATTAGTATCATATATACAAAAATTAAATTATTCATAACAAACAGCATGTTGCCAAAAATTAAAGACTTTCATACTAAGATAACTAAATATAATATGTAGACCTTATAAGGTAACAAATCGTGAGGGTTGTAAACAAATAATATAATTTTTATTTAAATAATATATTCAATGAAAGTTTTTCATCAAGTACTCCTAAACTTACTATGCTCCAAACATGTAACATAAGTTTATCTGATAAGAAAAAGTACACAAGTTCGTTTTGTAATGAAATGTAATCTGGAGCCAACATATAAGAAAAAATACAGATTTAATAAATACTATTTAATTTTGTTTGCTTTCTATCCTGATTATAATGAAAAAAATGTTACGGATTTTATCGCGGTTTTTTAAGATTCTATCCTGATTCCAAAAAAAAAAAAAAAACATTAGAAAATGTGTTATAAAAAAAGGTAATAAAAGCACTTCTTAGAACTTAAATAAAACAATGGCTCAGCGTAAACGAGCCACCGACCACAGCCACTGGTGGCCAGCAACAGTGACTTTCCACACTTTTTCATATATTGTGTATAGACATTTTTGTTTGTGCTGAGCCAAATATTTGTAAGCACTCAAGAACAATACATAATTATAGTGTTCCAGAATTTAAAAATCACACAAATTTCACAAGTCATCTAATTTAGACAGTCATTTGCAATTTGAATTAGTAGTACAAAATATGTATTTATCATAATTTAGTTGCAATATACTTATTTATACATGCCAACAGGTAAATAGTGGCTCATGTGCTTAATGACAATTTTTGAAAGGTGAGACTGAAACTTATGAATTACATTAATATGTAAATATTTTTAGCACTTTCATATTAACATTGCCTTGAATAAACTGTCAAAAAAGATCTCTTGTTGTCCTTACTAAAACAATTACATTTGACTCTTATGCGAAAAGAATGTAATAATTCAATGTAAATTGGCAAAGGTACATTTTTTCTATAAAAATATTTTTTGTGATGATTTCATCAAATGTGTTTAATTTAGTATATTTGCCAATCATATTTTACAAAAAATGTTGCTATTATGCTCCAAATTATACCCAACGGACTGACATAAAATTACTTCAAGTGGGACTTTCATATCTGTGTGAAAACACTTTGAAATATAATGCTTATAGCACACATGTCAGATTGGCATCTGTATAAGCTTGAATGGCTTTAATCTTGTGTGTAGTACATAGTAGGCCATGGCATATATTTTAATTTTGCGTATTATGTTGACTCAACACCAAATTTAAAAAAAATATAGTAAAATGCAAAACATCCCATACTACTTAATCACACCGGAAGCACTAATTCAAAACACACACACAAAGTAAATGGAGACCACCATGTAAAGAAACCTTTTTTTAAATTAACAGTTTCAATGATTAATTTGTTGTTGGATGAACAACAAATTTACTTATTATTATTATGGAATAATAGTGGTCTTTGGAATCATTAAATCTGATAAAAGAAAAGAATCTGCATCCCTCCTGTAAATTAAATACAAACTCAACAAAAATACAATTTTATGAGCTCATCTTACAATTTCATTTGTATTAGGCACAAAAACTTAGTCAATATAAAAAACTGCATGTCTCAATAGTATTATAACATGTGTGTAACTAATATACCATAAATTGTGTATAGCCAAACAAAACTATTCATTGTAAGATCAGCTTAAAATAAAACAACAATCTTCTTAAATCTTCGTTTTTGGTAATTTGTTGTTTATTAAGTACTAAATATAAAACTACCTGTGAAAATACTTATAAAACACATTAATTCTATGGACTGTTCCATTTTTACGGTTATTGTAACTAGTACTAAAGGTTTAAATATAAAATAAGGACTATATATAATATGCACGACTAGCAATAAAAATGCTCCAAAATGTTAAATAGTCCAAAAGTAACGGCACTAATAATAATAGATAGTTGCATATTTTGGCCATTGTTACATCAAAACACTTGTTCGGAAAGGTTCATTAAGATATATATTTTTCAAAATCAGTCTGTTGTATAAGCTAACATACTACAATTTATCATATTTTCGTCCCTTTATAATACTTACCAACTCGTTTTATCCCAGCGTTTATTCCTTCTAAACTTATCAACTGCTATGTTCGATTTAAATCAGTCATAATTGTGTATAAATTGGAAGTCTAGTGTGTGACTGGTGACTACATTCATTTCATGGTACCTTACACTATTTTTTTTTTAATTTGTGCAAATTTAGTTATAAGTTCAGTCTATATGAATTTGTGGAATGTTTATAAAAAATCAATTGATAAGAAGAATGTGACAATATTGTAACTTTATTATTATTATGCATCAAATTTGGAAATGTAATTGGCCGAAACATTCTATTTTTTCCAATTGTTTTTCGTATTTTTTATCATTAATTCATAGGGCCTGCCTCTAATATAGTAGTTATAAGTTAGAATTCAAATATTGTTGTCTGTTAGCATTTGGCTTCACATTTGAAAGAAAGAAAGAAAAATATTTTATTGTTCACACCAAAGATCAAAACACTTGCCACCAATATGAAAGCTTTGCATTTTGAAAAGTAACAAAAAAAAGCATTTTAAGCAAAAAATTGCTTTATCTACTTAGGAATTATTGTTCTACTACACTAGTATACCATTTTTTCAATACAATAAACCTAAATATGTCGGGAGTTCAAGAAGTGGTTTCGTTTGTGCCAAATACTTGTTTTCGTTTACACATACTTATTATTCTGAAATAAGTATGTGTACTTGCAAATCACAAAAAAAATATAGAAGTTTATACCAGGTGTATTTTGAACGCTTGCAAAGATTTAACCCTAATAATATACTATTTATATACTTACTATATAATTCATATAACCATTTATCTCAGAAACGTTTTTTTAAGAAAATTTTAGGACTTATGTATTTTGCAAACCCGCAATGTATGTATACAACTCGAACAGCAAACTCTGTCAGCTGATGCAGTCCGCTTGCCGGCGTGAACCATAAAACAATTACATTGCCTTTTTTTAACGATTATTTTAAAGCATTATCATCCTTTCTTTTCATTTCTGTAACATTATGTTTACTAAACCGGATTATACAATTTTTTTGTAAAAAAAGGCATATTGTTTTCTAATGTTTACGCGAATTTCACTCATTATAATGAAACACTTTTTTACCGCTTTTTCAAACTTAATAAACCGCGATAAAATCCGTAAAAAAGTGTTTCATTATAAAAAAAAGGCAACCAAAAAAAAGAAACGCATTTTTTTCACTTGTATCATGTCAGGCTATGCCAACACTATCATACCTCTTCGTTTTTGCAAGCGTTCCAAATACACCCGGTATAGTGCGAATAGACTTTTGATCGTACTTTTTTCAAATTGCTAGTGTTATTATAAAACCTCCCCCTTTTTTGAAGTCGGTAAAAAATACTAATAAGTTCTACTGATTTTAGCTAAGTTGAAATAAAACATGGCATTACAATTGGATTACCTACTTTTAAATAATACATTTACACCTACATACTAAAAGGTCTTTTCCTTTGTATAGGAAATACTCATATAGTTATAGTCAAAACCAATTTCGACCATGTAACATTATCAAATAGTTTCATTTGCCTAAATTGGTTTTACATTACTGAATTATGATTTAGGTGAATTAGACAACTGTGATGTGTCAAATGGCATTTCACATAGCATGGCATTAATTGAAATTACTAATTAGCCTTCTAAAATATAACCGCTTTTGTAATGAGTGAAAGTGAAATCTGTGTAGAAAAAGACGAACAAAAGTTAAATCTATCCAGAAAAAAGCCATGGTTATTGTTGACCATATTATAATAAAACGGTCGAGTTATTGAATAACTGTGAATATAAAGATGTAAAACGCGTGTAAGGATTACCTTAGTTAGGTTACAGTATCGGTGTTTCGATGAGATTCCAAGTGAACAAAAGTGGCTGTCACATACCTGAGTATGAGTTTTTTAAAGTCATGTGTTTGTTAGGCCAAACTTCTCGTATCTACTTTTAGAATAGCAAATAATTATTAAAAAATCGTACATGACAATGCATGAAATTTGTTCAATTGAAGTGTCTAATGTTAACATAAATAATACCTTTTTTCAAAACAATATAATTTACGCTATGCTTTTAGCATCACATTAAATTCAATAGAAACTGTTTGATGTGTCTACCACGGAGACAAGTTTAAAGCTATAGTAAGAATACGCGTCTACTCAGTCTTCACTTTGTAAGTATCGTCCTAGTATTCGTTCTATCTTTTGAACACAAATTTAATGAAAAAAATATGTGCACCGTTATAACGAATAGATAAAGTATAAATATTAAGACTTGCCAATTTAACTGATACGGAGCGCCTAGACCGTCACAGTTCAAAACGTAAGCGGTAAAAATTATGTGGGTTTAATCGGATCGATTAAGTATTGCACACGCCCATATAGTAAATTATCGCATTGGCAGTTTAAAAATGTGGGCGGGCACTTTAGTCGTCGGCTATATGCAAGGGTTAAACAAGACCCTAGGCACATTAGGATAGCCATGAAGGACTAACACTTAGATCTGACAGCTAGCCCTAGCCGTGACCAATAGGAGAGAGGGACGTAAAAGGGGGCGTGTCTACGGTCAGTCGAGCGGGTGCAGTGCGTGCGCGGAGAGGTGCGCGGCGAGTTGTCTCTGCTGTAACAGCGCGTACAGGATGCCGGCCTGCGCCATAGCGTTGACGGTGCCGTCGGCGATGTCGTCGGCGCGCATCTTGGCCGCGCCCCCCGCACCGCCCGGCCGCAGTAATGTCGGCCCGAACACCGTCGCCAGGTTGTGCAGCGACATTTTGTTCTCGCTCTCGTGCTGGTTCACCCTGACAATGCCGATGATATATTAGGTGTGTATTACGGAGAATAACATATTGTGTAAATAGGACGAACGACGATTGCGAAGTTTGTTATTAAAACAATAGACATGCTTTTGTACATCTATACTAATAATATAAGGAGGTAAAGTTTGTAACTTGGTTTGTATGTTTGTAGGGGGTAATCATCGGAAGTACTGATCCGTACATAAACATTCTTTCACAAAAAAAAGCTTTTCAGGAGTGGCATAGGCTATATTTTATTATGATTATTTATTAAACAAACAAATCAGTTGAGTATAATATGTTAATCAAGTAGGAGAAAAGCGGGCGAGATGTGATGCTTTATCGGCGCGGAGTGCGCTGCGGTAAACGGTTCGGTGTAACGAATAATTTATGATTTGCGAAGGAGTGTTTATAAACATGATATTAATCGATATACCATTTTAATTTCGAACAAAATTTCCCTTGAGATTGTTGGATTTTAACAAATATCCTAGGAGATGTTATAGTTTTAAACAAGTACCACGCGCAAATTTATGACGTGCAAGCCGGCCGCCATTAGCTCAGTGATGTACCATGCCGCGTGGTCGGTTCCTTACGGAACGGTTGTCCTACGTACTGCTCTTAAATATTTGTCTTAAATGTTTGCGATATTAAAAATACATTTATATATCTATACTTCTGTACTAATATTATAAAGGGGAACGGTTTGATTTTTTGTATGTATGTTACGAATTAGCTCAAAAACTACTCGACCGATTTTAAAAACTCTTTCATCATTAAAATTCTACGTTAACACTGAGAAACATAGGCTATAGAAATAAATATCATCAATCAGGATACGGTTCTAAATCTAAGTTTACGCAGGCGAAACTGCGGGCAACGGCTAGTCTTAAATAAAGACATGAGACAATCCTTTCAGTAGATATTTTCAAATTTTCAGCAATAGAAGCGTTAGACATGAAGTAACTTCCCTAACCTTCCTAAAGTTAGTCATAAATACTAATAAAAATAAATACATTACCAGTACATACCAACATTGTTTTTATTTTTTATTTTAAATCCGGGTCTGAACCTAAATTATTTGGGTAAATTTAGTCCTTCAGTATTCATTTGACATGACCTGAGACTAATTTGAGTCGGCCGACAATATCTTCTATCCTCATCTTAGTACTCATAATAATAATAAAGCCATTTATTCCAAATCTTCACTTTCGTTTACATTTCGACATTTGTTAGTAAGTAGTAGCTTAAAATTGAGAAAAAAATACTATAATTATTGTTAGTATTATGTATGAGATCTGGACCCCTATTTGGGTAAAGGCCTCCTCCGTCCTTTTCCATAACTCCCTGTCCTTGCCTGACTTTATCCAGTCGTTTCCTGCGACGAGTGCTATGTCATCAGCCCACCGTCTTATCGGTCGACCAACATTCCTTTTTCCCTTTGGTCCTTTCCATCGTGTGGCTTCGATGGTCCATCTCCTGTCTGGATATCGTGAGATGTGTCCGGCCCATCTCCACTTTAGTAAAAGAGCGTGCCGGAGAGCATCAGTGACTTTGGTTCTTTAACGATTTTTTTCGATCTTAATTTTATTTATTCTTCTTATTTTCAACATGCTCCTTTCCAATGCTGTTTGACTGCATTTGATTTTTTGTTTTATTTTGTTTGTAAATACCCAAGTTTGGCAACCATACAGCAAGCAGGGTAATAGGCATGTATCAAATACTGTTCTTTTCATGTGCGAGCTATAGTTCCCTTTTAGGATTTCTCTTAATGCCCAGAATTTTCTCCAAGTTGAATTGATTCTTCTCGTTACCTCTTCTTCATTGCTTGGTTGGCACCTCAGATGGTTTAAATATTGTCCGTTTATGTACACTCCCTTGTTTTTCCAGTCTAGTTTTTGGATTTTTTTTTTCAAGTACTGCTATGAAGAGCTTCGGGGATAGAGGATATCCTTGTCTAACTCCTCGTTCTATATTTATTACGTCCCCTCTAGTTTCTAATTTTACTCTGCTCGTACTTTTTGTATAAATATATTTCAAAATATTAATGTATTTATAGTTAATATTTGATTGTTGTAGTGCGTTCCAAATTGAACAGTGACTGATGCTGTCAAAAGCCTTGCTGTAGTCAACGAAGGCCACATACAGAGGTATATTGTACTCTCTGTGTTTTTCTATGACTTGTTCTAATGTTTGTATGTAGTCCATTGTGCTAAAGCCTGATCTGAATCCCGCTTGTTCCTTTGGTTGCTGTTTGTCAATGTCATCAGATATTCTCTTTAAAACTATGGAAGAAAATAATTTATATATACTTGACATCAAGCTTATGGGTCTATAATTTCCTATGTCCAAGGGGCTTCCTTTCTTAAAGAGCAAAATGATGTTCGATGTACACCATTGTTTTGGTACTTTTTCTTCGTCTAGTATCATATTGAATAATTGCGTAAGATGGCAAGTTAAAATAGGTGCTCCGATTTTAAGGGCTTCATTGGATATTCCATCTGGTCCGGGACTCTTCTCTACCTTCAGCTTTTTCATATGTTCGTATACTTCGGAGGCTTCAATTGGTCTGATGTAGTCAGTCTTGTTTATGTGAGTTGTTCCTTCTTCTACTTCAGTATTATTTTGATTCCTGTACAAATTTTTGTAAAAAATTGTTGCGTGGTTTATTACATCTTTTCTAGATTTTGTTTCTTGTGAGTTATGCTCAAGTTTTTGAATCCATGATTTTTGTGTAGTTAATTCTTTGTAGGCTTTTATGGCACTTCTAAAGTTCTTTATGTTTCTTGAAATTGTCTCGTATCTGTGGTTGTTGTAGTCCCTTCTGATTGATCTATTGGTCTCTTTGTATATTCTGCGGAGTTCTTCTTTCATATCTTTGGTTTTATTTTTTGTGTGTAGTAGTTCCGTGCGCCTTTTTATAAGTTGGACTGTATCTATAGAGAAAATTTTATGTTGATGACGATTTGTAATGTGATTGTATTTTAAGCTCTCTGTTATGCCTCTTTCCAGGATATTATAGTATGTTTGGGTATCAATGCAGTTTGTTTCAATATATTCTGTGTGTACTCGTAGATTTTCGGTGTAACTTTTGATTTCAGCTTCTGTCTTGGGAATATAAAATGGTGTTGTGTAGGTTTTTCTGCTCTTTTTTTGGATGACTTAAAAGAAGTGTTGCTCTCACCAATCTGTGATCGGAAGCGAATTCAAATTTGTTTAGGACTTCAATATTTATTACAAGTTTATGATTGTTTATCATTATAAAATCTATTTCATTTTTGGTTTTTTGGTCGGGTGATATCCATGTCCATCTGCGGCTCTCTTTCTTTTAAAAAAATGAGTTCATTATTGACAATTTATGTTGGTAAGCATAATTTAAGAGACATTCTCCTCTTTCATTACACACCCCGTAACCATATTTTCCCATTACTGGATAATAATTTGCTTTTGGACAGCCAATTTTGGCATTGAAATCTCCCATGACTATAACTTTTCCTTCAGTTATGGTGTGAGCATATTCGATATCTTTATAAAATTTATCAATTTCTGTTTCTGTTGATCTCTCTGTCGGGGAATATGCTTGAATTATTGATAAGGCGAAGTACCAAATTTAACTTGTAAAAGGGCTACTCTTTCAGAGATTCCTATAAAGTTGGTAATGTTGTTTTTATATTTTTTCTTGATTAGAAATCCCACTCCATGTAGTCCTTTAGTTTCACTGATGTAGCAAAAGATAAAGTCGCTGTACTCTTCGATATTACACCCCATTTTCCGGATTTCTGCAAGTCCTAAGATGTCCCAGTTTATATTTTTTAGAGCAAGAAATCGTTCTGTTGATGAAAGTGTTCTTACATTATAAGTGCAAATTTTGAGGGTTGGTTTTTTATCTTGATTTATTTCTGTATTTGGTGGAGGGTTGCAGTCTAATTCCCCACGAGGAGGATTGGGGAATGTTTTGTTTAAATTACCTTTAAGTTCTTGTTTATTTAATGTTTTATCACGATGGCTGATGGCAATATCCTATGCATTCTGAACAGTTGGCAAGTCAGCAGAAGGCAGAGAGTTACTTCTATTCCTCATTACGTCAAAAGCATTAAGACGATGTGTTTTTACTGACGGTTGCTGTTTGCGGAGGTGCTCTTTTGCATTTGGCGAGGTTGACGGTTGCCTTTTGCGTTTTTCATTTCCTGGTCTTCTCTGTTTTATAACTAGCTTGTCATAATTTATGTATGCATAATTGCCTTTCTTCCTTTCTTCTTCCAGTTTTGGTTGTACTTTCTTTCTCGTTTCGAGGATTTCTTTCGGGTAGTCTTCGGACACATACACATTTTTCAATTTCTTTTTATTTGCCACTATCTCATTTTTTTTCCAGAAGTTGACGAAAGCCAGAAGGATTGGCCTTTCCTTTCCACTGTCTGTGTTAATTTTGCCAATTCTATAGATTGTGTTTACGTCCCTGTCTTCAAAAGTAATATATAAATCATCTTTAAATTTATTTTTGATGATTTCGATGAGGTTAGCCGTTGATTTTTCGGTTTCTTGTACTCCATATAAAATTAAGTTGTTTAATCTTTTATGTTTTTCAAGATTGTATATCTTTTCTTTTAACTTCTCGTTTTCTGACCTTAATTCTTGCATTTCTAGTCTAAAAGGAACTAATTTATTATCGATTCGTGCCATAATATCTTAGGTTTGTTTTGACATTTCTATTTTCATTTGGTCGAAAAATGATTGAAGGTTCTCCATTTGTGCTACTAACCCTTGCGTGGAGTGGAACGTAATATTGTGAACACAGCTTATTGAAGTTGGTAAATTATCACGATTTTAGCCTTTTGTACAGTTGGTATGACCAGCGCCCTCTAGTTTTATTCTGTCATAACTTTTTAGATAAGACTTTTTTTTTCAATGTTGCCCTCTGTCGAGTAATGGTGTCAAACCTTTTAGTCACAGATGTCGCTTATTGTGTACTTAGATATTATGTGACTTGAAATACATAATATAATATTACGTTAAAGATTTTTTTTCTTTTTTTTCTTCACAAAAAGTCAACAGAAAAAAGTGAGATTCGAACCTGGTACAATCGCTGTTCCATCATCATCCATCATCGCTGGCCATCTTAAGGTTGTAATCTTTAATTTCATTTTCTTTGTGCGGGACCATTGCCGGTTTAATTAATTTGCCCAATGCGTCATCGCTGTCATCTGTGTAGTTTACGATCACCTATTGATTTTTATATGAGGGGGGTTTCACCCCCCGCCAGCCGTGGAGTCTTTGAGCACACGTCCTCCTGACGTCGGGTTTGTCACAACTAAACTTTACTTACTTGACGAAATGATTAAGCAGAAAGTCGATACAATTTTTGTTGAGATCAGGCAGCTGCGCGTAACATTTGAGCAGCGCGTGTCGTCTGTTGTGGGCCGGCGCCGAATCTACTGATGTACCACCCCCCTGAAAGTGTATTATATTTATTTAGATTCAATTATCTTCAATATCCATATATGGTATATGTAAAATAAAACTCGTGTGAGTTTTATTTTACATATACCCTGTCAGACCAATAGTTGTTTTTCGTCTAGCGGCAACGACAAAACAAGGGCGCTATAGAGACAACTGACCACTGTGAATATTTCCAGCTAATTATTGCTCATTGCATAATAGAGTCTGTCACTACCATATAAAGAGACCATATAAACATCGTCCTTTACCTGCGTAGACCCCCAGGCCCGCAGCAGCTCGGGGTACAGCGCGTCGGTGAACAGCGCCTCGGGCAGCTCGCGTAAGTATAGTTTGAGCACCCCCGTCACGGAATGGATGTCCACCTCCTTCAATAGCTGCTCAGCTTCGTAGGCGTCTGTAACGATGGTTTTCTATTTTAACCTCCGTCATGTCATTGAGGCATGCCACTAGGAAATTCAGTGGAGGACCCAGACTTAGAAACTCATTGAAAATATCAACCTGTTACGTACCTGTAACATAACTCTTATGAGCTTACTAGGTCAACGTGATGTTCGTAAATATTTATTTTTTTCGCTTGCTTTCGCCTGCGTTGGGACTTACACAAGCTATATAATGGTTCTAGGATTGACAACACTATAATTATTATTTATAGAATAATCACTATCAATTTAGAATTTTATTCTAATTTTTAAGTTCTTTATAATATTATGTATTAAAAAAATGTGGTATCTCTTAAAGCGAATAAAAATGGTTTTTTTTTTTTCCGGACGGATGTACCCGTGAGGCACACGTATATAATATATAGATGTATGTGCACGCACTGGTCTCGAAGCTCTTGCGCAGGCGGTTGAGGTCGGAGGCGCTGCCCGACACGCGGTACACGCCCACCTCGGTGATGCCGCGCCGCTCCACCTCGCGCACGCACGCGCTTATTATGAACGGGATACTGCGCTTCTCGCGTCTGCGAAAAATATATGTATCTCATTGTCATAATAGAAAAATCTCGCCTACGGAACATACAATCATTGAAAAATAAATACACAATCATTAAAAAATAAATGCCCAAAAGCTGGATTTATACATTTTATTGTTACGAAAATATAATATGGAGATGTTTGTTCTTATAATAAAGATAATTAGGTATTACATACCACCAAGAACATAATACTTGTCTAAGCCATTCATAACAAATCACTTTCAACAAATCATTCAGCGACTAGCATTAAATATTCAGGTAACCATTTTTTTAATATAGGCAAAACAGTTAAAAAACCTTAACCTGTATTTCTTTCTTTATTTTTAATTTCTTTTATTATTAAGTAGCTACTAAAGCAAATTTCATCATTTGATGAACAAAAATTTTTTTTAATAAAGCTATATATAGATAGTATTTTCCTTTATCTTCCGTATACTATATTATTATAAATGAATTTGTACTTCAACCCCAAGTTTCCACTAGCAAGGGTATAACATTATTAGGGTGTGGTGTGGTGTACTGACTTGGCGACGTGCGTAATCTTGGCGCCGAAGAGCGCGCCCGACTTGGCGCTGGGCACGTGCGAGGCGGAGCGCTCGGGCGGCAGCACACGCAGCCGCAGCGGCAGCGACCCGCCCCCCAGACACACCGTGCGCGACGCCGCCACCGACACCCACTCGCGAGATAGCTGCCCGCGACACGTGCAAGTATTACAATATGTTCACGTATAGTTTTCATTTGAGACCTTTTACTCATTGCCAATTCTCATCATGATTCCATTGTTGGAGCACGATCGAACCTTCCTGATCGTGGCCTCTTTTAGGTGAACTTCAAAAAATATTTATAGAAAAGGAAGTATAAAAATTAGCCGCAGTTTACAATAATATTTAAATTTCGGACATTTCGGACATTCTAAATCAACTATGATCACATGAGATGTTATATACACTAATGTCACGAAATTGTTTAAAAAAACTGTTTATTCATCGTAATACTGTTGAAAAGTTGATTTTCGATTTCGTCATAGACATTCTATACAACAACAACAAGTATGAAATGGAATTGACATTCGCGTATACCCGAAGGCCGAAAGAGACAGGCATATTTTTGCAGGGATACCACATTCATGATAACAAGTCCACTTATTTTCTTGAAACAAGTGTATTTAAAACTTTTATTGTAATTTTAGACAGCTGCATTGTTCCGGATTATCGAAAATATGTAATAATGATAATAATGATAATATCTATGGACGCTTTTACACCACGTCAATCTGGTCCCGTGGTAAGTTCACGAAGGACTTGTGTTACGGGTACCAGATAACGGAAATATATTTAATACTTTTATACTATACATATATTTAAGATTTTTATTATATAATACACATATTTAATACACATCCATGACCCAGGAACACAGAAAATATTTTTGTTCTCTGGCGGGATTCGAACCCGCAACCTCCGGCTTGAGCGCCAACGCGCTTACCATTGAGCCACAGAGATCGTCAAATGTAATGACTAATAAAAACATTTTACAAAAAATTAAAACCGACTTCAAAAATACTAAACTAAAAAGTAATAAAATAACAGTTTCTTTAATTTTTGTGCTTACAACATATAATCAACTTAATCTTCTACTAATGTACAAACTTTGCGTTTACCACGTCATTATAGTTACTTTTGGAGTCGGTGTCAGCCAAGGTAGGTAGGTAATGTACAGCAACAAATACGACACCGACTCCAAAAGTAACTATAATGACGTGGTAAACGCAAAGTTTGTACATTAGTAGAAGATTAAGTTGATTATATGTTGTAAGCACAAAAATTAAAGAAACTGTTATTTTATTACTTTTTAGTTTAGTATTTTTGAAGTCGGTTTTAATTTTTTGTAAAATGTTTTTATTTCTTAATTTTTAGTGATTCCGAAATTCGTCGTCTTGGCGTTCATTGAAGGAGGCATGTTCAGCAGTGGATGGATAAAGGATGATGATGATGATGATGATGGTGCCGATGGTGATGATGATGATGATTACGATGACCGCGACATACTATGGTGTGCTACCAAAGCATCCTATACAATTGTTAGTTACATCGACACGTAATAAAATTATCATATCATCAAGATAAACAAAACCAACCAAATAGGCATTATTGGGAATAACTAAAAAACGGCTTGTCAGATCTTAATAAAATTAATATGGGACCAAATTGGAAACACCAGCTTTCAAACAAAAAAATAACCATCGAAATCCATTCACAAACGGCGGAGATATCGTGTCACATACATACAAAAAAAAAAAAAAAACATACAGACGAATTGAGAACCTCCTTTTTTTTTGAAGTCGGTTAAAAACAGGCTATAAACGTCCTCTTATTTTTTTATTTTATTACTTTAGAAAACTTACATCTAGTATACTTGTAAAGACAGCAATAATAGCCTTTTAGGATAAAAATAAACATATTTGTTTTTATTGTGTTTATTTCGAAGATTCCAGTCACCCTTTTATATAATACCACATTCTTGGGTAATCCGCCAATAACAAAACTGGTATCACCAGTATTTTATAAGCCGAACAAATTAAAAAGTAGTACAATATGGCGGACATATTTAACAAATTATTTTGCGAGTGAGAATGTTTATTAGGCATTCAAATTGAGTCGAGGGCACAATATCTTTGTGCGCAACAAAAAAAGTGATATTCTGACAAAGACAAAAGAAAGTGTCTATGTCTCTACCACGCTTGGAGTATTTCGTATGTTGTGATCTCGTTCCAATACGGTATTATTATTAGATTATCAAATCTATTAGATGCTTGATCTTAGTTCTATACAATGTTATTCCTTTGTAACGTACCTTGAGCGTGCACTTGCCGCGCAGCACGGGTCGCGCCGCGTCCTCGTACAGCAGCAGGCGGAGGTTCTGCGAGCCCTCCAGGTCGATGGTGAAGCTCTCGTTCCAGCGCGGCTGCGCGGTCCGACACACCAGCTTTGACTTGGCCTTGCGGAAGTAGTGCCCGTACGAGTCCACCTCTATTACGATGTAGTAATCTGAAACATACAAGAAACATTATGCCGACAGCTGGCATTTAAAACTACTCAGGGTGATTTCCTTCTTTAATTATAATACTCTTATTCAATAAGTAAACTGAGAAGAGAGAATTCAAAGTCAACTTTACTTTTACACGTAAACAAGTTTACCATCATTGTGCTAGGCCCAGTTTAAAGAGCTTGTTTGTTACATATCTCCGGAACTGCCAGTCAGATTTGAATCAATATTTAATTTATTTGATAGCCTTTTTAGCAAGAAAGATTATAAGGTTATGGCCACGCGTGGCTATTCCCGTGGTTTCATACGCGCCAATGTTGAAAAAAAAACCCCTAATAAACCGCTAGCAGATGGATCTATATTCTATGCTAACGGCCAAAAGGCCCTAATACTTCATCGGATTAATTTGAGCCGATTTGGCTCACTTATGGTTTATTTTTAGTTGGGGGTTACCCCCGCCAACCGTGAAGTCATCGACCACACGGCCTCCTGGCATCGGGTTGGAAATCTATATACATCTTAATACAGTACAGTAGAATACTATAAGCGGCCGGTACGCACCTGCGGGCGCGTCGAGCGGCGCGGTCATGCCGGCGACGTACAGCTGCAGGTCCCCCAGCAGCAGCGAGTCGTCGCGGCCCGAGCGCAGCAGGTACGAGCCCATGTCGGTCTGCAGGTAGCTGCGGCACGCCGTCACCCACGTCTGCAGCTCCAGCATCGACACCGCGCCCCCGCCCGCGGGCGGCGCCGATGACGCCTATACACAAATGTATTTAGCTCGGCTTGATCGCGGTTGCGGTATAGTAAGAGTAAGGAATGTAAACATTTAATATTTAGCCGAAAAAACAGTTTTTATACATATATTACATTATAAATACATTAAATAATTAGTAATGTTTACTTTTACTTTAGTAGCGTACACGTGATATAAGTAAAACTTAGCATCCAAAATTTATTCTGTCGCTTTGAATCGTTGTGTATATTGCTCTTTTGCTATATCGTGGTATCGAAATGTATAGATCTCTTTCTCATTCTGTACGTTACTGTATCTTACTTAACGTGACGTATTAAAACGTGATGCATCTTTGACATTTTCTCGTCAAGAAAGTTTGTTCGCTCTTTTATATAAAAAAACACTAGGCGCAAAGTTCGTGGCATAGTGACCTGCAGCGCGTGTATGGAGTCGACCCACTGCGTGCGCTCGTACTCTGAGCTGAGGAAGAACACGTGCTGTCGCTGCAGCGCCGCGGCGCCGGGCGCACGAGCCCCCACGCGGAACACCAGGTTGGGCGACGCCAGCACCAGCTGACCCTCCAGCTCCGCTAGCTTCTTACGTTGCTTCTCCGCCACGCCACGACCTCCGAGGCGGATTTTCTGCGTATCAAAAAACACAATACTTTATAGCTTTATTACGGAATATCGTAATTTTTCGCAAACGTTAAATAATTGTCCTAGTTTTACTTTGAAGCGGACAAAGCTTTTCGGTCTTTTTACGTCGCTAAATAATAAGACATTTAAACGATTGCTCAATCATGTAATGTCACAAAATCTCAAATATAATTGAGAGACGCATTATGAGCGTACAATGTGCGCGTGCGTGCATATGTGTTGAGCGTGCGGATACATATATGTATGTGTCAACATGTGTACGTTTCGAGTATTGATAGTTTTGAAATATATTCTGGGCGTAGGTTTGTGTTGAGTGCGTGCGTGTCAGTATGTCTGTTAGCATGTGTTCGTGCAGGAATTATATCGACACTTTTTATACACCCTACCTTGTCGTCTTGCGCGGCGCGCTCCTCGGCGAGGATCTGGTCGCGCACGGTGCAGGCCTGCGACTTGAGCGCCACGATGTTGGCGGGGGAGGTCTCCCGCTCGGGCCCGCCCGCCTCCTCCTCCACCACCACGATGTCCGCCAACGGGATGAACCACTTGAGCTCGAACGTCACGCCGCGCCCCGACGCCTATACAGATTAACTTGTTATTTATATCTATTTTATAGGAGCCACTATACACTACGAATATTTCAAATATTTTCCTATTACTTTTTGAATCAAATACTTTAAAAAAAGCCATGTGACAGACAGACTTCAGAGCCTAACTATAAAGGTACCCTTAAATAACCTTTGGGTATAGAAATCTAAAAAGACCATAATATACATATAGCAGGTTGAATAGCATAAATTAGGAGTACAAATCAGCCGGCTTTAAGTCCTAACTGATAATGGAGATTTAAGAGACTTCGCTCTAACGGCTTTTATGTTAAAAATGTATGTTTCTGTACGCTTCCTTGTAGAGGATTTTATTTAATCAGTTAATATTATAATACCTTGTATTTGGCACACGCAATGACGTCGTTGAAGAGGAACAAGTGCCGTAATTTCCTGTGACCATCAGATAGTTCCACGATAAAAGAATTCTTTACAAGTCTTCGTTGAGCGCGATCTGCATTCTGCAATTTAACAATATGTTTGGGTCTTCATAAATTTAATTTTTATGTTTCACCGACAACTTATCAACCACATTTTTATAATAGTAATAATGAAAGTTTAGATATGTAATGATCGAAGTTCCGAACACAGCAGTTCATTTCAAAATATTTCTAAAAAATATCTGAGTTCTTTGCAGCCATAGATAGATAATTCAAAAAACCTTCGTATCCATTACGCAATATAGAAGCTGATGGTAACAAACATTTAAAAAAAAACTTCATACTCACAGGAAACATAGATTTAGTTTGTATGATATTAAACTCGTCGAGGAAGTGCTGCGTCATGTTGAGAGCGTCTGTCAACATCGCGTGGTCTGGGTGACTCGCCGGCGTGTATTTTATCAAGTCCTGTAATTTAATACCAATAATATTCTGATCTGTTCATTTGTTTTAGATTGTGAGCTATTTAATTGCTAATATAATTATATTTTTGTCATTGTCATGGCATTCAAGTTAAACAAAAGTACTTTAATGTTATCGGTATGTTCCTCGTCCCATTTATGAAAAGTCATGGTTAACATTTACAGGTTTTGTTTGCACACACACACATACACACAAGAGTGGAGGCCACGTATAGTTATACGAAGTGTTCGTCGGCCATTAACCAGGTGGGAAGGCAATCTCCGTGCGGTGGCCGGTCCGTGCGTCCGAATGCGAGTGGAGGTCCGAAGAGGGATCGGTCGTCTTGGCGTTTATTAAGGGAGGCCCATGTTGAGCAGTGGACCGTTAAAGGCTGATGATGATGATGAAGGGATTTTTTACTTTTGTGCAAGTTCAATTATACGAGTGTTTGCCCAAGGGTCGACATTCGACGAAAATAACTGTTTACAATTTATAAAGCGTTTCATTAGAGCGTTCTTTATGCGTACAACACGCATACGTACGTACATGGAGACGTACGTACGTAGACGCGTACGCAGCGTGTAGTCCAGTCACCTTAACACTCGACCATCTCATCATAGATGCGGTACGTACGTGCAGCACGAGCGCGTTCTTCTGCACGCGCGCGACGGGCTTGTGCAGCAGGTCGTCGAGCGACATGGGCTGTCCGCGGCACGCGATCTGGCGCGTGAGGTCGGCGAACCGCGGCGAGCTGCCACAGCGGCGCCGCACCGCGTCCGTCGCGCGCCCGTAGTTGTGCAGGAACGCGCCGTACACGTTTATGTTCTCCGCCTACCACACGATGTTACATTACTCGTTTGAACCATTCACAGGAATGCTTAAACTCAAATTGACTATATTTAAATATTTGTCATTTCAACAATTCCGATTTTTTCCCATTTAATGTTTTACAAAAGTTGTTGCAAAAGTACTTCTTCGTTGCATGGTTAATTGTTAAAAGGTCTTACCATTTTTTTAAAATGCACTCCCACCGAGAGCGGCTCCTCCCAACTAGCGACCGCCTTCTTGAGTCCCTCCAGGAAGCTCTTGTGCAGTTCGTGCAGCTCGGAGATCTTGTAGAAGATGGTTCCGAACTCCTCCTCCGATATCACCGGCTGGGACGTCGACAGCGTCGCCTTTATCGCGTTCATATACTGACGACAAAATGTTTTCACTAACAAAATGAATTCTTAATGTATCTGAAGTAATTTTATGTCGAAGAAATAACGATATGAAATATATTTCAGTTAATATAAGTGAGGGGCCTTGTCGTGGCGGTGGGGCTCAGTAGCCTGAGGTGAACCCAGCACCCTGGGCGAAGCAAATTGAACCGAGGGAGCTGTTTTGTACCCCTCTTATAAGAAGAGGGAACAAAAGAGCTGGGGAGATCAAGGGGCGAGGATGGGAACCTCATCCCATTATACTGTCCCGACGTTGGAAAGGGTTGTTCTGTGGTGTGAGATAACCTTGGGGACTGACTAGCCACCGAGGTGTCCTGTTGCTCAAAAGATCCGGAGCACCTTACCATTGGTGGCATTCGCCGGGTTTTAATGGGTGATAGGATGTCGAGTTTTCCAATAATCACTTTTAATAAACTTTTATATTAAATTACAGAAAAAAGTATTAGATTTGTTACCTTTTCCATCACGTACAAACATTCCACGTACACGGTCTCACTCTCGATAATGCTCGTGACGATACACCGGTGCATGGTGAGCCGTTCGGCCTCTGCATTACTGCTATTTGACTCCTGTAAAACATTGTTCTCATTACAATTTGCAAATAATTTTCATACTTAGAATCTAATTTAATATCCATGAAATTATAGTCTTTAGCTTTGGCCCGCGGCTTCGACCGGGTTAAGGTAGATTATGAAAGAGGTCAAGTCTGTTCGCTGTTCCTTGGTGACGGATAGAGCATTTTTATGACACTGTTATATTTACGCCCTTCGATGGATTGGTTCAGCATCCAAAATGTGATAATATTACATAATGTTAATAGAATGAGAGATCAACTAACTAATCTTTTGTCTTGATGTTTATTTCTGATTGGACAACCAACTGAAACAGTTTATACTAAGAAGAGTTTTAAACCATTTGTTGCATATTGATGGCTAAGACAATCTTCTTCTGCCTTGCTTTAGCCAACTATGTTGGGGTCGGCTTCCAGTCTAGGCAGTTGGATACCAATATTATAAATAGCAACCTGCCTATCTGACCTATACGCGTGTATGTGGGACTCGCTGCTAACGAAAGCTGGTAAGTGGACGCAGCTATACCCACTAAAACCCGGCGAGTGCTACCAATGCCGTCTTTCGTGAGGCCCGATCTGTTAAGCTAACCCTCACCTCGGTGACCCCTCACTGGGCACCTCGACGGCTAGTCAGTCCCTCAGGGGACCGACGCCACCTCCACAGAGGGGTTGTCCCGCACCACAGAACAACCCCCTCCCAACGTCGGGACAGTACAATGGGGTGAGGTTTCCGTCCTCGCCTCTTGCCCCCCTGTTATAAGAGGAGTACAAAGAGCCCCCGCGGCTCAATTCACTTCGCCTAAGATGCTGAGCACACCCTTGGCTGCTAAGCCCCACCGCCACAACAAGGCTTGAACCATGGTGGGGAACTGCCTATCTGACCTCCCCCAATAACTAGATAAAAGTATATACCCCGTGGTAAGACTGATAGTTTTACTTAGTACAGAATATCTTGAATCTCCATTATTAGTATACTTACATACAGCTACGGGGGTAGCATTCAGACCAGAAATTTATTAATAAAATACTTATAGTACAATACAATACTTTAGTTTTTAGTATGCGGCTTCCCTAGTTACAGCACTTGATCTTAGGTGATTTTTTATTGAATTCTATCGGATCAGTATTATATTTTTGCTACTAAATACTTTATGTATGACGTTCACACTTGGAAATGAAAATTTTAAATGGGCTCTATGTTTTGGTTTCTAACATCGAACATATAATCATATAGCATCTGTTCTAACTTCATCTGTCTATAGGTGAGGCAACGAGTCTCAAACCTTTCTTAGTTTTAGTGCGTTTGGAGGCCCTTATGGGGCCCCCGTCCCGTCATCTAAGAGACGGGGCATCGATGTGAACGCGGAGCGTCTAATTTCCTTCCCGTCGATCACGGGACCGACGGTAGGAAACGAGGTCTTCGCCACCTACGGCGGAGGCGGTGTTGAGTGCGTGTAATGAGTGTACTGTTGTGTGTGTACTGGGTATTAAGGCGGGATGCCCTACGTTGGAGAGGAAAACGATTATTGGCAACCGTGATAGGATCTGGAGGATCTAGGAGGACGTTTCTCGGTCTGACGCAGACGATGTGAGTCTGGATCGGGTACATAACTAGCGGCCTGTACGACCAGCGGATTTGCGTGATTATTGGCTCTTTCGAAGAACCTTTCTAATTTGTCTTTAAACGTTGAGCTACAGAAGGCAGCTCGAGTTCTCTATAAAGGTCCACGTTACGATAGTACCATGGACATCTTGTTGCTGTTCTTAGAAAACGGTTCTGTATTTTTTGTAACGTGTCTATGTGTGAAGGTGCTATGTGCGCAAAGACTTCACTCGCGTATGCGAATATAGGCAGTATGCAAACTTTGTAAAGTGTCCGCTTATGCCTAAGCGGCAGTTTACACCGTTTCCAGATCATTGGGTAGAGGCGATGTAGTACGTACAGTGCCTTCTTTTTTACTCTTTTTATATGAGCATGAAATGTCATCCTACTATCGAGGGTAACGCCGAGGTATTTTATCTGATTGACTCGGGGCACCTCGTTTCCGTAGGGGAAGATTGGACCTAAATTCCTACAAGGCCTGTGTGAGGTACTGTTACCCCTCCGAAAGCGAATTACGGCGCTTTTTTCGGGGTTGGCAGAGATCTGCCATTTCCTACACCAGGCGCCTAGTGCGTCGACGGCTTTCTGTAGTCGGATCGTTATTAATCTTTGTTTGCGATGAGTCGTATAGGGGACGGTATCGTCGGCAAATAGACCTATATGGATGTTAGGCATTCTGGGGATGTCGCTAGTGTTCAGGTAAAGAGCAGAAGTGCCAGGACTGAGCCCTGGGGTACCCCCGCTCTTATCTGCCGTAATGAGGACATTGTGCTCTCCGATCGATATCTAAATGTACGATTTGTTAGATATTCTCGTATGATGAGCACGAGTATGTCCGGCACACGTAGTTGGTAGAGCTTGTAAATCAAGCCGTTATGCCAGACTTTATCAAACGCTTTAGCTATAGCATCTGTAATGTTGTGTGTTTTGTATGAAAACAATTTCCGCCAAAATTTTGCTGCGAAGATTTGGCCGACTGATGGCCATTGATGGATCATTGGCCAATAGAACGAACATCCAGATCACTGGTTGGTTAAATTGTTACTACGTCATTGACAAATCACTGACCAGTTTTAGAATTTTATGGCTCACGTTACTACTCTCTCAGATGGATTCTAATTAAAAGTTTGGCGACTCATATTTTTTTACCTTGGCACTCTATCTTAGACATCAGTTACTGGGCTGTGCCTGACCTATGGATATATATAGTATAGGCATTAGCTACCTAGCTATAAGCTACCTCTAACATAAAATAAAAATAGCCGATATATTAATTGAGAAATACTGTACTTACGTGTGTTTGTTGTGTTTCAAAACAACACAATACAAAAAGAAAAAATCTGTATGAGTTTTCTTCGAGTCGATTACACAACTCAAAACATCGATTAGAGTTTTGTTTGTTGTTATTCGCACGGTTTATAACGATTCGATACTCACAATCGCTTCAGACCTTTTTAAAATACCATCGAATTGAACCACACGGACGATGCACGTTGTTATATCATTTACGTTAATCTATTTACGTTTAATTCGTTGCGAATTCGTCGACAGTAAGTTAACATTATATTACCATTACTATTTTTAATTCATGAACTATCACACTCCTTTGGCAACTACGTAAGAGTTTCAATAAAGTAAATAAACTTATATGAATATAGTTAATAGAATCAGGCGTTACTTTGCGGAAATCCATGATACGAGATAAATTTGTCTACTTGTAACGTCGTCTTGGTATTGTACTGTAAGGATGTTATAATTGTGTGTAAATAAATAAATAAAAAATATACCTACTTAGACGGAGTATGTGATTTTACAAGTTTATATATTTTATTCGCCAAAATGTAAATCCATGAGAAATGACGTCGATTTATATAATGTTCAATTATCTTATTTTCAATTTCATTGCAGGTTATGTTCGAAGTGATCCAGACTTATTACCTAGCTACGATACTATAATCTTTAGAGACATGATTGATGTCATAAACGAATTCGAAAATGACTTGGTAAATATATAATAGTTTCAAATGCACTTGTTTGTTATTGTAAAAAAGAATTATACACATATACATTTTGAAAAAAATAACTAAAGGATAAAATTTGTAAATCATGAATCCATAAGCTTTTTAATGAACGCATGTTCTACAACGAAATTTCTAGTCATTATAATCAATGATTACTGTGTCAGACGCCCAACCATCAGTTTCTTGTTGCCCAATTGCCCATATCACAAAATCAAACACTGAACCAACATGATATATACCTAGTAAATATATCTAGTCTATAGACTAACTGCATAAAAATGTTGGTTGGTTTAAACTATAAAGCATAAAAATGTACGCACGTAAAACAATTCATTAACTTTTTATCATTACAGAGTTCTGGATTCGATTTAAATTTCTATAGTGACAGCGATGGAGACGACAATATCGAAGAGTTGTTGTCGAAATATCAGCAGTTTTTAGACAAAGCACGAAGTCAGAGAATAAATGTGGACAAAGTAAAAATTGCACATCCAATAACAGATTACGATAAACACATCAGCAACAGATACAACGACCAACATTTTAGCTATTATTCAGATATATTTACTCCATTTAAAACTAGAATAAAAAACAATTTGACTAAAAAGCCAGTCAAAATGACATCATCATACGACATTCGTACCTCATGTTATTGCAAAGACAATAAATTTCCATGCAAGTGCGGTTGTAAGCAATGCATCGTGCCTTTCAAGCCATTGTCAGTGTTTAATTATCCAAATACTTTTAACGGTCCAAATGCTTATAGCAGCAAAATGATACAAAAGCCAGGTTTTTCCGACGAAGAGACGTTTTACGACCTAACAAATGATAAAATGAACATAAACATAAAAGTCGATGTGAAACTGCCAAAAGTGTTGGAAACTTTAGCAAACTTTTATAAATCCGTGCAAGGTGAGGGAATACCAGCTGAATCCTTTACGAGAGATTCATTAAATCCATATTCATATATAAATAATAATATGCCAAGAATAATATCTTTTACACCTCACCTTTATCAACATACATATGAACCTACTCAAAAAATTACAGTATTTAAAAAGAAGAAAAATCGTTCTAACAAAGTTGGTAGGAGGCATAAAAAGAAAAAGATTGTTACGATGCACGACGTAAACGTAGATTTAAGTTCGGAAAAAATATTAGAACAAAATAATGACACGAACACTGACGACCGTAAAAATAATAGCACATTAGATGAAAACGTTACATCTACCCTAATAAATAATTCAACAAGTACAAACAACTCAACATTTAACCAAAACGTTCATACACCGTTAAACGCTACAATAACTCCAATAGACAAAAATGACAATAATACTGATGCTATCTACCTATTATTCAACATTTCAAGTACAATTGATAACGGTACAGACGATTTTTCCAAAATTGGTAACAGCATTGAACAATTCGACAAGACTAGTACCGAATCATATCCGAACAACGCGCGTCTAAAAAGAGATGTAAATGAGGTAAACAATACAATTATTAAGAATATTAATAAAATTGCTGTCATCGATGATGAATCACTATATTGGCCACCTAATGTACACAACAATTCTGTAGCAAACTTCAAAAATATCACCTCCTTAATTCTGGAAAGAGAAAGAAAAAAAGCAAAGTTAAATATGACCGGAGAAGTAATGCGCAATAACCATACTATTGCATTAGAAAGAGCCATATTCGGCGAAATAGATTGGAACGACATGGACGCCGTGGTCCCAGTATTTATTTCCTTTATGGGTAAATATGTACGAGGAGTTCTTACCTTCTGCTCTGAAAGCATGTGCCACTCTATGAATTGCGAAGAAAAGTTGTGCCTGCACAGAGTTTGCACGCCAGAAGAAAGATATAATGTAAAGGGACATTGTATGGGAAGAAATTACACAGGTTTGTGTTTTATGTTTTTTACAGATTTATATAAAAAATAATTGTAAGTAACAATGTCAAGCATTTCCAGTCAGCATTATAAATGGCCATTTTAAGTATATATCTATACAGAAAAATATACTTTTAAAGATAGTAATAGATATCTCTGATACATAAATTTAATGGTGATTTTGATAATTTTATTTAAAGCGATATTTATAAAGCGTTTTTATTCACAGATAGTATAGCAGCTCTGGAATCCGTCATGGATTTACCTTCAAACATAGCTCTTGAAATAGTCGACATTTTGGAAGATAAGCTTCGTGGAAAAATGTTCGGCAAGGCGACATTGTGCATAACGCCGAAATGCGTCACCTTCGTTGCATCAAAAAAATCATTTGTAAAAGCAAAATGCACATATAAGGAACTGACTACAGGCCACTGTCCAAATATAAAAATTATGTAACTGATGTTGAAACGCACTGTTTGTTTATAAAACTAAGGTAATGTAATAAAGGTTTTATTTATAAACAAAGGTACTTTACTCAAACTGATAAGAAGTCATTGTGCCTCGTGTAGTGCTCTTGAGCATGAAGTTGTTGAAAAATTATATGTGTAAAATATTCGTGAGAACAATAACTATATTCACTCTCGTATGTATATGGAGCCATAGATCGCGTGCCGGACAGGTGAGTACATAACCAACGGGATACGTAAGTACTGTTATTATGTACTGTACACTATTCCATAATTCAAGTGAGTTACACATCAATAGTTCCTAACGTTATTAATGATTATGTTAACGTAGGATTAATTTACATTTATATAATATATTTAATAAGAATTAAACCGCACGACATAAAACTACAAAGAGAGACTAAAACGAGAATACCTGTTAGTATGTGTTGTCAAGAAGTGTCCATTTGAAACAAAAGTAATTACGTTTAATGTCTATGCTATATAGTCTATAGAATAAATCTTACATTGTATGTTTCATTACGTTTTGAAAAATGTATTTTTGACACGAACTAAATTTTACTTCAAGCACAAAGAGTGATAGTTTAAAATAAATAAATAAATAAATAGGTTGGCTCTGTTTTTATCCAGAATTACGAGTAGTCCTTCAGACTCAGATGAACAGTTGTCGTTGAGATTTGCTGCGCAACTTCAATAATGTCGTTAGAAAAATATTTGTATAGGATAGGTATAGTGGAATTTATTATATGTTCAACTTAAAAAAAATCTCCAACTACAAAATAAATTGTAACAATTTCAAATCCTCCGTAACAAGCATTAAAAAGGTGCAAAGATTTCTCCTCATATTAACACATAATATATGTATATATTTCATATATTATATTATGACATTTCTGTATAATATACATATTATTATGTCATATCTAGTTCCACGGACTAAGTTATCGTTTTGTGAACGACTTCTTCATCTATTTATCACTAATATATTGTTTTAAACTACCGCGATCACTATTCATATTTATATTAATGCTGTTACGGGTGCTTACCGCGTTTATAGATTAAATATTTATGATTTTTTTAATGGGTTTCTAGGAAAACAATGAAATATATTTAAGCCCATGGCGTTCAATAAAAAACCCTTCTCTGAATATAATAGATTTCGAAAATAATGGCAATATTGTCAAGAAAAGAGTTTCGAGTTCAAGAATAGTGAATATGAAAAGATATTTAGTAAATTTAACCTTGGTATCTCACGCAGATACCAACTTATTCCCCGGCGATGCCTCCAGTTTCTGGAACGAATCTTACATAGTTGATGGAATAAAGAAATTCGTTCGAGACGAAATGGTGAAATTAAAGCCGGTGCGAAAAACGAAGGTACTCACGAATTGCAAGAAAAACATGAAACTCTGTCGATTCCTGTCCTGTCCGAACATACAAACACACTGTTTGCTCTGCGAAGTGACGTATCAGGACGGCGCGCACAACTCGACCAAATGTGAAAGATTTTCTACATCCTACCTGCAAGCATATACGGTTCCGAGAAGATAGCATTTAATGTTCAATAAAGTATAAATTAAACCATTTCTTTTTATTTCATACTAGCTGTTTTCCCCTTAGCTGTAGCCCCCTTCCACTTACCTACATTTAAATCCGCATACAGACTAATAATCATCATCATCATCATCATCATTCGCATCTATCACGGACCGGTCACCGCCGGAGATCGTCCCACGTGGTTGGTTAATGGGCGACCAAAACTTCGTCTACCTTAACTTGGCCTCCACTCTTGAACCTCATTGTCCCATCGTCCATCCGTTTTCCCGAGTGTGTGACCAGCCCACTGCCACTTCAACACCACTAATAATAAGTAATTTAGTATTTTTGTACAATTTTGGTGTTAGATTATGGTATTGATGGATCTAGCTCAAAGATATTGGCCCTGTTACGATTTGAATTAGATAGTCTTGATAATGTCAAGGGATAAAATCCCTTAATCCCTTAATAAATTATCAAGAATCCCATAAATCATACGCTATATATTCGAATCGGTGCTTTTTGTTGCGCCAGCTTTACTATGAAGTAACATATTTGGAAGTTTCTGGATCCCATTTCTGTCATTCCCGTGAGTTGATAATAGGGGATGTGTAAACAATTAAGATTTTTTTTATTTGCTTAGGTTGTATATGTGTAGTAGTTTTTCATATACCATTTCAGATTTTTTATTAGCTCAGATACATGAGATAACTTATCATTCAGTAATTTGTATTGTTTATAAATAAAATTCATATAATTATAAAATGATTACCCAAATATATAATATATATGGCTTACACAAACATACCTACTTACGGGGGTTGAAAAATCTTTTAAATATATGTTAAAATTTAAAACATATTCGTAATATAATGACAGTTTTTAAGGCCATTTTCATATTATTAAAATGTGTTACCTAAAGCTTGTCTTCTTCTGCCTATCCTATTCCCAACTATGATGGGGTCGGCTTCCAGTCTTAAGCCTGATGCAGCTGGATACCAGTATTTATACAACTGCCTATCTGACCTCCACAAACCAGTAACTGGGCAATACGATAGATAATGGTAAGACAAAGATTTTGTAAGACTACCTCTTACAACTGCTGCTGACGCCTGACAGATGAGACCTTGATAGTTTCCAACCGTGTACAGTGGTTTGCTACCAAATTTCGCTTGACTTTCCAATGTCATTGCTCATGAGAGCTACTCTACCTACCAAGGGCGAATAAGGGGCGTCTGGTTTGCTTCCGACCGTGTAGACGGCGGTTGGCAATCCCGAATATGTCAGTCGCTGTGAATCGTCGTATCGGTCGCACCAATTTCTGGTGCAAACCGCAACATGTCAAAAACCGTTCAGTACGACTCGGACTCACGCATGAAGGGTTCTATACCATTATATATACAACATTAGATACTTTAACAAAAATAACGTTTGTTTTTTTTAAAGTAAATTTGACAAATTCGTTGGCATGAAACGTCTTCACTGCTCGAATATCACGGCGCAATGGTTTGTTGGCAACCATGTAGATGAAACAGACGCTTTGGTAGCTAACCAATGTCTGTCAGGCGTCGGTAGCGAAGCGTGTAGCAGACGTTTTAACGTGCTTTCCGAGGCTCAGAGGAGTCTCGGCAAGTAAAGATGGTCACCCTTTTTTTTTTCTTTTACGCCGGGAAATGCTCTGAGGCATCCCGCGTGAGTGGGTCTCCCCAGGCGGGTATGAGGGACTCGCTGCGCCCGAAAGCTGGTAAGTGGACGCAGCTCTACCCACTAAAACCAGGCGAGTGCCACCAATTCCGCCTTTGGTGAGGTGCCCCGGGTCTGTTAAGCAAACAGGGCACCTCGACGGCTAGTCAGTCCCTCAGGGACCGACGCCACCTCCACAGTGGGGTTGTCCCGCAACACAGAACAACCCCTCCCAACGTCGGGACAGTACAATGGGGTGAGGTTAGCCACGGAACAACCCCGGCAAGCTGATGGATTGATCCGTGCGGCTGTTATTACTGAGCTACGAGCCTCGTATTCCGTATAGCTAATTATAAGCCTGTATAAATTATAAATCTAAATTGATACATCAATAAAGCCAGAAGTGGAGCGCGCTGTTGATGATAGATGACTCCATGCGAGATAATTAAAGCGTTCCTATAATGTCCCTTACCTCATTAAGTAAACATTCCCGAAAGCATCTTATCTCTACAGATAGGGGCTCGGGTATATAAGGCCCTGGCGGGATCACTCCGACATTTTCTAGAGTGAACATTTTGTGTCAATATGGTCCAAACGAAGTTGATAACTCTGTTGATCTCATGTTTAGTGTACAGCTCTGTGTGTACCCCGTTAACATGTAAGTACAATTTACTGATTTTTTGGTACCCTACTAATAGTATAAACGCGAAAGTTTGTAAGATTGTATGGATGTTTGTTACTCTTTTACGCAAAAACTTCTTAATGGATCTTGATACTTGATGAGCTTATACATCAAAATAACATATACGCTATAATGTATCCCTGTACTCCCACGGGAATGGAAAGTACGCGGGTGAAACCGCGGGACGCTGCGAGTTTGATTTATACTATGATTGTTTTTAGTCTATCCTCGCTGAAAAAAATTGTCTGTCACCGACGCCCAACAGATATGAAACATCTTTGTAAATATTAGAATTCGTAATTAATAAAAAATTGTAACGATTGTCATCTACTACTGAGCTAAGGTGAGTATTTCAAAACTGTAAATCAATAACATAATTCCAATTTCCATCCAACAAGATTTTTCTGTCAAAGCGTGTATAAAAGCTTGTATAAGGCAAAACAAAATATGATCGGTGGTCGGTTGTGGTCACCGTGGTACAGACGTCATAAGGCTCGCACTGAGGCAATTTTTATGATAATTACCGTAACTAGCTCTACATGTTTCTATAAGACCAGTAAAGCAACCTCTTTAGTGTCAAGGGGTGTCGATGATAACATTCACGACGTTGTTAGTTATTCGTTCTGTTATTGGCTAGGACGATTTTAACGACGAATAGAAGTGTATATTACCTATATAGATTAAAGCTATTATGACAAGCTAAAAAGCTTGTTTGATTAGAACGTTTGAAATATACTTGAGTGTTCTCACGTACTTATAACCTAAATTATCTGTTTAACTAAACCCTTCATTAACTGATTGTAAATAGTAGTAACAGGTTTCTCATGTGCCTAAAAACGTATTTGTCATTAGCTACAATGGATTTATATGATCGAAATTTTTTCGAGGTTTAAGTTTTCGAGGTTTAAGTTTTAACGGATTTATTAAGATTTTTTAGAATTAAGTTCCGTATAATTTAGAACGACCATAGTCATGAGCATGTCACACGTTGTAAATTGTAATGTCAAGATATTCAGTTTTTTATGTCAGTTGGATAGGCAAACGTGTAGACGAGCCACGTGATGGTGAGTGGTCAGCGTCGTTTATGAATATAAACAAATAAATTTGAAACTAGCCCAGGCAATTAATTCATGTGTCTATCCTGAGTTATAAGATGTTAACTCTCTGTGCCAGTAATTACATTACCTGTCCTGCCCTTCTTTCCAAAACGCAGCAAAGATGTTTCACGGGAGATAGAAGGAGGATGACCTATGCAGACAGGAGCGTGGCACAAGTGCATCCAACTCACTAGTAGAATACCAATTGTTTTATCAATTAAGATTTTTTTTTTATTTCTCTGTATCATATAAAATATATCTTAACATAAATGTTAGATATATTTTCGATACTCGATAAAAAAAATACTTATAGTTCAAATACAAAATGCAAAGATAACATCATAATATAATCACAGCATAATGACATAATTGAAACCAATAAACGTTGAAGCTCTGACAAAGGCTGAAAAGTGAGATTGTTTCAGACGGGTTAGTAATGCAATAATCGCGTTGTTGACACTTTTACTATAGGTATGCAACCATATGGAAATAGGAAACTATCAACAAACGCTGGAAACGACTCACACACATGCGCATCGGGACGGTGCAGATGATGATACCAAGACAACTTGCATGGTAATAACCTTCGACCATAGCCCACGTGAGTTCGGGGTTCTAATGGTTTCGAGAAGTTCGGGCACGAGGCTATCTGAAGTTAGGGGCAAACAGAAACCTTACCAATAACCGATTGTGTCGAGAAACGTGATTCAGGCGATCCACGTGAGCACGTGGCCATCGGTAACAACGCCATTGTCAAGTCGCTAAGCAACCCCGATGTAAATTAGCCCAACTTTGAAGTATTTGAAAGGCTTTCAAAATGGCGGCCGTAAAAAAAAAAATCATAATCAAAAACGTTTTTTGCAACGTGTAAACGGTTTTGCAGAAACACAAACGTTAAATCTCCAGGTTTTCTTATTTGTTTGAAAAACAGAGTAGGTATATTGACATTGCATACACGTAATCTTCTAGAGATATGATACAGTTACTTTACACGTTTGCAGAAACGACGATCTTAGTTTAAGATATAAATGACGTCACAGGACGCCTGACATTTGTGAAACATCCAAATTATTTTTTACAAGTAACATGCATAAAAGAACAAATAACAACAGGAATACCTATGGCATAATGTAAAAATAAAATATTACGATTTTTTTCCAGAAAATGATGATTGTTTATTTAATAAACATTTATTTTCATTAAATACAAAAATTTCAACTCAAAACTTTATTTCAAACTAGCTGTTGCCCGCAGCTTCGCCCGCGTTAACTTAGATTTGCAGCCGTATCCGGATTGATGATGATTATTTTTATAGCCTAAGTTACTCCTTATAACATCAGCAATTGCCAGTGAAAGTCCCGCCCTAGCCGTATCAGAGATTAGCCGAAACAAACAGACATACAGATACAAATCAAAAAATGAGTTTTTGGTATAACTAAGTATATAAAAATAAAAGCTGTTAATTTGAAATTACAAACAGACACTTCAATTTTATTTGTTTGTTACCCGCGACGGAACGGAGACTGTATAAGCGTTTGGGGTGAGATGCAGTTTGTTTGTGCAAACCTATTTTGCCGTTCATCTCCAATACTACTAGTCCGATTTTGATGCGGTTTTCAGAGATGGGTTCGGATTAGATTGGTGCATGTTATTAGGTATTACATTGATAACTCACCAGAGGGCACTGCAGTAAACGTTTTTAGTCCAATCCAATGTTGCCGTTTTTCTCCAAAACTACGATTCTAATATTGATGAGATTTTCAATGATGGGTTTGGCTTTGATTGGTGCATGTTCTTAGATAGGTGTTACGATTATAACTTACCAGGGGGCGCTGTAGTAAACATTTGTATTGATGCGGTTTTTCATTTTTCAATTGACTTTTAACCAATTGGGTTTTTTTTTCAAAATTTTAAATTTTGTTTTTATATTATATAGATATAGATTGTGACCTGATTGTGACAACTCAGTTTTTTTAATCAGTGACTTCGGTAATACATAGAATTAATACGATGTTGCCTCTAACGGCACTTATTACTCTTTACTGTGACAATAGCGACGCGTGGCCACGGCATGCGGCGCGCCAGCAATCGGTTTTACGTGCGGTTATAGATGTTTCTGTATCACATCAATAATTTTATTAGATAATAGCTAGTTAGCATGCCTGTTGTCTTAATTTATTGATGTAACCGGGTCTATTCGTTTGTTCTAACTCTTTGCGACATTTATAGGCGTTTTGATTTTAACAAGAAAATGTTTTTGATTGCTCATAATTATTATCATAGGTAGCATTTTCAATTTTTTTAATTTTCCACCTACACGATCACTAGCATCGATATGTAACTTCCCAAAGCACAAAACTTTTAATTTATCCAGTATGAGATCTACACATCATTGATTCCCAAAGTGCTCTACATCCACCGGTGGTCGATACCACCAGGGGTTAATGACAATTTAAAAGAGGCCCATGTGAGTGGAAAAATATATGGGATGTAAGATAATAGGTGAAGTAGGAAGTCGTTATTGTAGTTATATTACGAATATTAGTTGCATTATATTAGTAGCGTGCATTGACACAAAGAAAACTTATTTGAAACAAGAGATTATTTAAGAGAAGAACGACGCAAATCAAAACTATATCTAAGCCATCTACAAGACACAAAACTTTAGGAGCTTTGGTCTAGATTGTACGCTCTAGAATAATGCTAACAATGAATTTTCAATATTTGCAGATGATATAAATGAGGGTCGCGGCATCGGTTCCTCCATATGGGGCTGGATAACCTACCCGTTCACCTGGTGGAGTTCCGGCTCCACGGAGATACCGCCGGAGTCCGACCACCTGACCGGCCCGGCGCCCGACCAGAACATAGAGATAGCCAGGCATAACGTGACGGTGTGGTGCAACGACCAGACATGCACCACCATGAAATGCGACAAGAACGGCTGCGCGAATGTTACATGCAACATTTACGATACGGATTTGAACGGGGAGTGCAGACATTACAGCACCGTGAGGCCAGAGAATATAGCCAGTGTGCCAGAGGTACAAATGACTGACAACTCGCTTATAGCGACCACGGAACCAGCTAACGAAGACGAGCTTGAAGAGCGACCCATAGAATTGGAAGCCGTATTGTCGTCGACCGTCACTAAAGTTGATCATGAGGAAGCGAAACAACATATATAAGAGAAAGAGATAGAAGAATAAGGTTAGTCTTGTTGTGTATCTGAGATTCTAGAATAATGAGTCATCTCTTTCGTTTCACATCATAGGAATTTGTGCAATGTTTAGGACAGACAGGAAAAATAGAATACCTAGCCTAGCAATAAACTTGGTCATTCATAATTTTAGCCTATTAATCCAGGTGGGAGGACGATCACCGTGCGGTGGCTGGTCCGTGTTGGATGCGAGTGGCAAGGGATCGTCCGTCTTGGCGTTCATTGAGAGAGGTCTTTGTTCAGTAGTGGACGGATAGAAGCTGATGATGATGATGATGAATCTCCCATGAACACCAAGAGGGTCGATGATATAATTTTTAACTTCTAACTTATGATCGTCATCCAATCTAATGTCATTCATTTCTTTGTTTCCAGAACATCTTTTGTAGGCACGGAGAACAAAATATTCCTGAATAAATTGATATTTCTAGACACATAACAAAACATAACACCAGCGATAAGCTAAATTTAAATGCTCGAATACATTTCATGTTATTGATAATTCATGTTGTTACAAGATCTACCACATTTTGTAAAATAAATTCTGTGTTAATAAAGTGATGTAAAACTCAAAATAACGTGAAACTTCCAGACAATTCACTAGAAATTTATTGTAAAAGACAATAAGGTGCTTCTGTTTCCTTAAATATAATTCTAATTATTTTATAGTCCTCCTCCGTATCATATCAACGATGTAATAGTTAGATGTATAAAAATAAGTCATGATTTTTTAACTTCGTTTTAACTTTTATTCCTCCGTGTTTACGGATTATTGTCTGAGGCAGTTATAGCCAATAGGCTCTTCCCCCAAAAAAATCGACGTATGAAAAAAATTTTTTTAGGACTGTACTTCAAATTCAGTTCACAATATTTTAAGACATTTGTTTTATTTCATTGATTATATACAGTAAACAAGAAGTACAAAAGTATATTATAATGTATAATAAATTAAATTTACTCATAATACGGTGTATTATTTATTTGTACAATGCCATTTCTGATTTTGAGGTTAGTTCAAATTTAATACTTACATATTTTGTGCTCACTAATCAATTATCTCTCATTCAACGACGAAGGTTATCTAATGTCGTGAGAAACGTGCGTACTTCTCACACAATATTTTTAAGGATTGTACTATTGGCGAACGAAGATCGTCTGTGGTATTGCTTGGCTTCGAAGTAAAAGATTCGAGGTTAAATTGAGCCTACTGTGGGTTGACCTAGACCACATTTTACCGTTTAAGTAAAACATTATGAGGGAACCTGATAAGACCTTGGTATTGGACCCAGATCTAAGGTGGTATTGGACCAGGGCACGAGCAATCCCCTTCATCCCATCAGCCAATCATCAATCAATGGCCATCAGTCGGCCAATCAGAGCGCAGAACGGGCGCAGCGTTGCAGCACTAATTTGGTGAAATTTGTTTTTATACAAAACACACAAGTTCACACAACATTACCGCTCAATTCCGGAAATGCTCGATGGGTTTACTAAACGAAGCCCCGTCTAGTTAAAAGTCGATAAGCACTACAACGCGTCAAGTAACACAAAGTCACTCTGAAGATGTAAAATAGAAAGAAAAAACCATGGGTGCCATAGATATCTGCACCGAAACAGTGAAAATGAGTTTCAGCGTTGCTATTGCTTCTGTATTCGTGTAGACAACATAATTTTGTCATACTGTACGTTATGATATGAGTATCAAGCTTAGAGTATACATAATATATAGCGCGCGCGTCATTAAGTATGAACTGTAAGCACAGGTTTGAACATAGACAAGACCATTGTCTTGGAAACGTTCAATCCGTGTCAAAACAACACGTGCTTTTTATCATAGTTGTTTTTATGTTAAAATGGTAAAATATGAAGTGCCAATTTGTAAAAATTCCTGGAAGCAAAATAAAAGAAAGCAATAACAGTATTGGCGTTCATTGAGGGCTGCCTGTCTTCAGCAGTGGATGGATAGAGGCTGATGGAAAAAATTTAAAATATAGATATTTTTTTAATGTATTACGCGTGGAACGTCCCTCTCACGGCGCTTTACTATAGATAAATATCTATATAACGCATCTGCTTACGATCGGCACAATGAAGCGGCGTGCCTGTAGCACTCTATATCTAATGTATACTCTAAGGTATCAACTATCAAGTATCAACCAACCTGGGTCTGCAGCTTCCTGATGACGGGCGGCGTGGCGGTGGGCTCGGTGTCCGACGAGATGGTCCGCAGCAGCAGCGGCCGGTCGCCCGCGTCCGCCAGCTCCGAGCTCGACTCGCTCGCCTCCGTGCCGTCCCCGCCCTCTCTATAATATTATACAATTTTGAGTAAATATAATATTTATATGGTATCTCTATAATGCTGTAAAATAGATATAACTATATCATTTTTTTTATTGCCCGTCACTGGCCCAGCAGACGTGAATCCTCTATTATAATATTAGAATTAATAATTAATAAAAATCTGTCATGCCTTTTCAGGGTTCCGTAGCCAAATGGCAAAAACATCCGTTTGTTACAGCCACTTTTTTCCGAAACTATAAGAACTATACTGTTGAAACTTGGCAAGTAGATGTATTTTGTGACCATGAACCATTATTTTCTAATAAATAAAATAAATAAATAAATAAGAAATATGTAATGGGTGCCTAAGTAAATAATAATTATAATTCACGCGGGGCGTGGCTTGATCAGTAGCGGGTGCAGAGCGCGCGGAGGGCAGGTTCCCGACTTCGCTTAACCTTACTTAATTGCAATTACAAGAACTTTTATATTATGTTACGGAACCCTTCATGGGCGAGTCCGACTCGCACTTGGCCGCTTTTTTTTTCATGATCTATGACAGCAGACCGAGGTGTGTTAGAACTTCATCTGTCTATAGGTGAGGCCACGAGGCCCAAACCTGTCTAAGTTTTAGTATGCATCTAATTTCCCCCTGTTGATTACGGGACCGACGGTCGGAAGCAAGATCTTAGACACCTACGGCCGGGATGCCCTAGGTGGGAGAGGGAAACGATTATTGGCAAACGTGATGGGATCTGGTGGATCTAATAGGAGACTTCCTAAAAGGAGACCTAGGAACGTCCTCCTACGCAGACGTGGGAGGACGTTTACCGGTGGGAGGGAAGCGCTGTGCCGCGCTCCCGGCTGCATGGGTACCACCATCTTACTTATTTCTCCCGTGAAACAGCTTTGCTGTGTTTCGGAGAGAAGGGCAAGACAGGCAGTGTAATTACTGGCACCGAGACTTAACATCTTATGTCTCAGGATAGGCAACACATAAATGAGTTGCCTGGGCTCGTTCCAGGTCTACTAGTTTATGTTCATGGGCAACGTCGACCACTTAACATCAGGTGGTACGTTTGCCAGTTTGTCTATCCAACTAACATAAAAAAAAAAAAACGATGTGAGTCTGCATCAGGTACGTAACTAGCCGCCTGTACGACCAGCAGTTTTGCATGGTTATTGGCTCTTTCGAAGAACATTTCTAATTTGTCTTTAAAATGTTGAGCTACTGAAGCTTGAGTTCTCTATGAAGGTCCACGTTTAACGATAGTACCATCGGAAATCCTGTTACTGTTCCTAGAAAACGGTTCTGTATTTTTATTAAGGTGTAGCGTGAAACGGCATTGCCGCCATGACATACGAGACAAATTGACGCGAAAGGGCGCCAATACACGTATTTCACATCAAATATAAGTGTAAGTCTGAGTCTCGCGCTGAGGGATCCGAAGTATTTTTCATGTGATAGAACAACAAAATAACGACTCTCGGATTTATTATTACATTTACGCTGTGAGATCTTTCTTTTTTTTCCAAAATTTCTTCATTCTACTTTAATGGGAACAGAACAGCTTCAGTTCTAGTAATCTATTTCGCTACTACATCATGCTGCAGATAATGACGTGTACTTTAAATCTGAGTAACAAACATTGCCGCTATGTCGTCGTTACGGCTGTACTATATTACTCACTATAACCAAACATAACAATAGCCATGACACAATGAATGAGCGACACTTCACACAGAATGTAAATAAGGAAAATAATCTAATTTTTATTCACGAGCCATTTTTGTGTTGGAGACAGGCACTGGCAGACGGTATGGCCTCCCAAGTTCGAGTCCCACATAGGGTCAGGATATACCCGAGATCCTGGCTACATGCTTAAAAAGCATTTCCCTGCGATACCAAAAAAAAGACGGTATGGTCTATTTCGCCAATTAATATCAATGACTTCATCAGGCATTCGGTGTAACGTGTCAACTCTGGATGTGACACGTAAAGCGCCTTACTCCCCGCATGTACGTCCCGCTATGGCTCTGGCGGGACGTACAGCGAGATGGATCGTGAATCCTTAAGGGGCCTACACCGCCTTTGCCTTGCTTCCTGGGTAGTTGTGTAATATTAAATACTTAAAGATGCTTCGTATCGGTGCCAATAGATACTGCGTGTCCTAATATCTATAGACGCTTTCAACCACTTCAATCTGGACCCGTGGTCAACGGAAATATATTGAATACTTTTACTATACACATATTTAAGATTTTTATTATATAATACACATATTTCTCCATGAGCCAGGAACACAGAAAAGTGTTTGTCCCCAGAGTCCGCTACCTCCGGCTTGAGCGCCAACGCGCTAACCATTGAGCCACAAGGTCGTCATAATATATCCTGCTAATTATTATATAGGATGGTGATACTCATATTTCGGGCGCGTAGTACAAACACATTCCTCTCACATAATGTACACATAAATAATCATTCACAACACGTATACATTACGAACAATTTACCTTGGACGAACTGAAGTGAGCTATGAGTGTCAAAGTAAAACACATTGCACGATGCGCTTACTCAAAACTGAGTGAACCACGGTGTCATAGTCGTTAAAAGCCCAATATCGTGTGAGCCTCACCAGAACACAATTGGTGACATTTTCTAAGTTATCCTGTGCATTCTGTGTGTGACGAACCGCCTCACTAAAAAGCTCGATGGATTCCAGCCACCGGAGCAGGTTTTCGAAGAGGATTTAGCACCATAGACCACATTCACACAATAAGGCAAGTTGTACAGAAGACGCATGAATACACCCAGCCACTGTGCCTTGCCGTTATGGACTATGAGAAAGCTTTTGACTCGGATGAAACCTGGGCTGTTCTGGAAGCTCTGCAGCGATGTCATGTCGATTGACGATACTTTGAAGTGTTGAGAGGATTATACGACGCCACTTTTATGCCCGTTCTGGTTCCGGGAGGTCAAACAAGACCAATCCAATTGCATCGAGGAGTGCGACAGGAGGATGTTGTTTCCCCGAAACTATTCACTAATGCTTTGGAGGACGTCTTTAAGACTTTTAAAGTTTAAACTGGACAGAATGTGGCATAAACGTTAACGGCGAGTATCTCTCACACCTTCGTTTCGCCGACGATATCGTTATATTGGACGAGTCGCTGGAGGGCTTGCAGGAGATGCTGCATAGTCTAAATGAACCCTCCCGACGTGTGGGCCTTAGGATGAACTTGAACAAGATGAAAGTCTTTTTCAACGAACACGTTCTTCCTACGCCGGTTAACGTTGATGGCATAACTCTCGAAGTCGTGCATGAGTATGTCTATCTTGGGAATACTTTGCAGATAGGTCGACATAACTTCGAGAGAGAAGCCGATAGGAGGATTCAATTAGGATGGGCAGCATTCAGGAAGCTTAGCCACATTCTCACGTCGTCTATACCACAGAGTTTGAAGACGAAAGTCTTCGACCAATGCGTTCTCCCCGTGATGACCGATGACCTACATGGCTGAAACGTGGCTTCTAAATCTACGACTGGTCCGTAAGTTTGCCGTAGCTCAACGTGCTATGGAGCATGCTATGCTGGGTGTTTCTTTGGCAGATAGGATCCGAAACGAAGACATCCGCCAGAGAGCTAAGGTTACCGATATCACGCAAAGAATAAGCTCGTTGAAGTGAAGCAGTGGCAGTGGGCTGGTCACACACTCAGGAGAACGGATGGCCGATGGGGCAATAAGGTTCTAAAATGGAGGCCACGTGGTCGGCCATTAACCAGGTGGGAAGACGATCTCCGTGCGGTGGCCGGTCCGAGTTGGATGCGAGTAGCGAGGGATCGGTCGTTTTGACGTTCATTGAGGGAGGCCTATGTTCAGCAGTGGACGGATAAAAGCTTATGATGATGATGAAAGATTAAATTGCTGGTACTTTACACTATAGCACACGCAGTTCAACTTCGCTGGTTTGAAGTTCGTTTTACGGAGTTCTAAGGAAGGACGACACCCGTTTACGCACTTTAGCTAACTTCAGTCCGGTTCAGATCAGTTGCTTGTACTACACACTTGTCAGAGGTAGTGACATGGGGTGGTACCTCTCGCTCACATAATACCGGCGTTAAGTCACAACTATTCTCTCGCGTTTCGTGAGGTATGCGAGTTTCCGGTGGCCCATTGGGGCGATATGGAAAAGGAGGGCAACGCATCTGCATAGTATCTGGTTGTGCGTATGTGTAAGGGCGTCGATAGTTGCGAAAAGGCTTCGACTGCTCGTTTGCCCTCCTATGCTATAAAGTACACTATATCTGTAGTAACATATCAACTTACTGTATGAAGTAGTGTATGTTGACGTAGTTGGGTGCGACGGCGCAGGGCGGCGAGTCGGGCGCACTCGGGGCCAGGCACGCGGGCGGCGCGGACGCGCTCAGAGCGAGCGTGCTCGCGCCGCTGGAGCCTTCCTCCGCGCTCGATCCCGCCCCGCCTACCCCGCCCACACTACCCGCACCGCCTACACACAAAAATTTCACTTATAACTTTGGTTTTAATATAATCGATAACTTACAAAGTGGGTGTGTGCATGTGAGAAGTAAAAATTTTTGTCAGTATTACGTAATAATCGAATAATTATTGTAACGATCCTCGTCAACAGAAAACGTGACTGATGACGTCTGGAGTATGATTCGGTTCATCAAAAGCATGAGATAGATATCAAAAGCATAAGATTTTGCGTCAAATAAAAGTGATTCACTTACGATCATCACTTTTCACTTCGACAAAAACTACTTTTAAACCTATTGATATCAATGTAGAAAATATTATAATTACCTACAGCGATTGATGTCAGTAGGTAGATACTCAGTGGAAATAAAATAAAAAAACGGTATAACCTACCTACCTACACGTGACGTGTGGACGGAACGTGTCACGTATTCATTAACAGTGTCAATCAAGCATGCAATGCGTGAAACACATTATGTATGGAATATTACAATTTCCTTACAAGTGTTAAGTGTTATTATCAAAGTGCCAATTTTAAAGTCATATCTATTCCCCCCCCCCCCCTATATATTGTTTTCATTATGTTTAGTATTTGTTGTTATAGCGGCAACCATCAAGCATATAGCCAAATTTGTGCTGCGACGCTGCGCCGGTTCTCCGCTGTGATTGGCCACCTGATGGCCATTGATGGATGATTGGCCGATGAGACATACATACAGATCACTGGTTGGTTGTATTGCTATTACCTACGTCAGTGACAAATCACTGATCGATTTTTTGGCTCACATTACTACTCTATTCGGTTATGTTCGATGGCGGCAACAAAAATACATCGTCTGTCAAAACTGTCCATCTATCACGGTTCATGAGATACAGCCTGGTGGCAGACGGACTGACAGCGAAGACTTAATAATAGGGTTCCCGTTTTACCCTAATTATTTATTTGATCAAGAAAAACTATCAAATGCAGCTTTAAATTATTATGTCATGGATGTAACTGATCGCGTGGAACGTTAGAAATGATCAAGGATAAAAAAACATACCTATTGCGTGTTAATTGTACCTATAGCTATTGAATAGCACGTTGTCCCCTACAGTCTACGCTGTACTGTAAAATAAAAGGGTGAAACTGATATTAATACACTGTAATAACCCAACCCACTGTATCACGTACTCGACTGTGACCGAGCCCCGCTATATCAAATAAAAACGTATAAGGGGTTAGACGAGCCAGAATTTTGCGAGCGCCTTTTATTTTTTTTCATGAACATGAAAGTAGCTATTTTGTATTGTAAGATTAATAGTAAAAGTAATAAAACAAAAATGTATATATATTTTTGTATGTAGTAAAGATGTCACATGCACGAACTTTTTTACGGACGTAGGTACCAAATACCAATAGCATAATTAATACACTTCATATTAATTTTATTTAAATTTGTAGTATTTTATAAATTAAGTGCAATCACTACATAGTAGGCTGTTACTCTCGTAAAATTATATAGATAGGTAAGTGTAATTCGGACATTTATATTTAAGCTAGCTGTTGCCTGCAGCTTCGCCCGCGTTACTCAACTCGTATAGATCACAGCGTCATGTTAGCCTATATATAGCCTTCCTCGATAAATGGGCTGTCTGACACTGAAAGAATTTTTCAAATCGGACCAGTAGTTCCTGAGATTAGCGCGTTCAAACAAACAAACAAACTCTTCAGCTTTATAATATTAGTATAGATATTATGTAGGAGGTCCTACAATGACTGATGCATCCTTTGCATCCATCCATCCATGCCCTTAATCGATCTGACTTGCTCACTATGATCTATCACTATCACTCAATACTCACGGTCATAAACAATATAATTTATATACCAAAGACAGAAGTTTTCATACTTAATTATTTTAATCACCTATAATTACAATAGCTTTTTCTTCAATTGCGTGCTCAAACGAATCACCTATAAATTTCGAATATACATATAGTGGTCGTGACTGATTCCTCTCATTAGATATTCCAAGAATACTACAGTAGGTACCCTAATTTTCCTTAGTCCCGGGATCGTAGGTAAAGAAGGTCGTCGCCTCCACCGAGGAGGCAGTGTTGGAATTATGTACATAATATATTATTTGAGCGCTAAGTAGGAACATACAAGTCATACAACGCACAGGCCTATATGTGTGTGCGAGTGCGTGTGTGCGTGCGTTCGTGCCTGTGTTTGTTTGCGTGTTTATTTTATGTTGGTGCGTGTGTATAAGTACTTCAACACAAACCTGCTTGTATATAAACGTATTCGCCGTCATTGACGTCCACTGGCACTTGGTCGTAGTAGGGCTCGTCCTCGGGCGGTCCCACCGGTGGGAGGCTCTCGAGCGACATGGGCGCGGACTTGTCGTCAGAGCCCTCCGGGGGGTCGGGCGTGGTGGACGTCACCTCCTCGTCGATGGACCGGGGGGTCGCCGCACCCCCAGACCTCTTCCGCTCCGAGGACAGCGAGTTAATTGATTCGTAGCTTTTCACCTGTCATCGAAAAATACAATATGTTTATCCAATACATTCAAATCAGAAATAAAAAACTCTGTATTCTCAAGTACATACTCTTTCATTTTTAGCTACGAATCTAAAGAACCTAATGATTATGTTAATACAAATACTAATAACTTTTTCCCATAAAAACTTCGCAAGAGAGATATTTTAAATTGGTCTTGTACTCGAAGTACAAGACCAATTTAAAATAGAAAAAAAAACTACATTCACATACATCAGACCTGCTCTCAGCGGTATTCGAACCCACAACCTTTCATTATTATAAAGCCAAAGAGATGTTGAGTAGTTCACAAACAAAAATCAGTCAGTACAATATTATTGTTGTAAATATCAAAATGAGACTACATACATACTCCTTTGACACATGTTTCGTTTTGCTATATTGTTTTTTATGTTCTAAAATAAACGTCAGTTGGTTCTGTTTTTTCTCAGCGAAGTCACGCACGTAACACGTTGTTTTATTTTATAATAGGTTATGGGCCCAGGACCAGTCCCAGACCAAGCTCAGGACTAGGTCCCGTATAGTTAGCTTATTTGAGTTATTGTTAGAATTATCATTATCGGTGTGAACAATAATCTCTGCGTATTGCTAAAGTGAACTGTAACCGGTATAGTAAAAGTGATACGTGACTGCGTGAGTGACAATCATGGCGTCTAGCTCGAACTATTTAGTTAGCGTACCAAAAGCTAAAAGGACGCGAAAACTATAGCGAGTGGTGTTTCGCAGCGGAGAATTTCTTGGTGTTAGAAGGAATGGTTGGGTGCATAAAACCCGAACCCAATCAGCCGCCAGGAGACGCATATGACGCGAAAACGAGAGCCAAGCTGATTTTAACTATTGACCCAGCGCTTTATGTCCATATCAAAAACGTCAGGACATCGAAAGAGTTATGAGATAGATTGAAAATCCTATTTGATGACTCGGGGTTCACTAGGAAAATAAGTCTCCTGAGGAACCTTATATCTATTCGGCTAGAAAACTGCACTTCGATGACGTCGTATGTGACACAGATTGTTGAAGCGGGTCAGAAGCTACAAGGAACGGGATTTGGCTTAAGCGACGAGTGGATTGGTTCCATCATGTTGGCTGGTTTAACGGAAAAATACATGCCCATGATAATGGCAATTGAACATTCCGTGATGATAATTACATCTGACGCCATTAAAGCCAAGTTGATGGATATGGAACCAGAAGAGAGCGATGTCAATAATGCGTTTGCATGTTTTCGTAATAAAGTCAATCAGCATTCGAGAAATGTGAAGTATACACCACAATCTATAGCCAATAAAGATGGCAAAAGTGGATCGATATCCGTCAAGGGAAATACAATTAATGTTAAATGTTACGGTTGTAAGCAATATGGTCACTATCGCAACCAGTGCTCTAATATGGCCAAATCTTCTAAGAATACGGAAAGTTCAGAAAAATCTACAAAAACTTCTAACGCGTTTAGTGCTGTGTTCTTGAACGGTACATTTGACAAGAATGATTGGTACTTAAGACTCGGGTGCCACTTCCCATTTGACAAGTAACAAACATTGGATGATCGACGTATGTTATTCTGGTTTTCCTAAAGAAATCATGGTGGCCAATCAGAATAAAGTTCCGGTGATGTGTTGTGGAAATGTAAATATTATAACCTCAACCGAAGAATGCAATTATGACATAACAGTTAAAGAGGTTTTATGTGTTCCTCAGTTATCGACTAATTTATTGTCAGTTAGTCAACTTTTAAAACATGGCAACAAGGTCCATTTCACAAGTAAAGGGTGTGAAATACTTAACAAAGAGCATACTCTGGTAGCTACTGCTTCGCTTGTGAATGGTGTTTATAAATTGAATATCGCTACTTGTTTAGTGGCAGCAGTGGCCGAGTCTCAAGATGTTTGGCACCGTAGGCTGGGACATGTAAACAGCTATAGCATGAATAAAATGCAGGATGCTGTGGAGGGAGTGAAACTCTCTGAGATGGCCAATATCAACAAGTCTAACTGTATAGTGTGCTGCGAAACAAAGCAAACTCGGCTGCCTTTCACTCATGAAGGCAACAGGAGTACTGAGCTATTGGGTGTCGTGCATATCTGTGGGCCAATGGAGAAAGTATCCCTAGGAGGATCCAAGTATTTCCTCATTTTTGTTGATGATCACAGCCGCATGACACGTGTTTATTTTTTGAAAGGTAAGGATGAGGCTTTGAATAGTTTCAAAGACTATAAACCCTTCTGCTTTATAGTTTTTTGAGAATTTAACGTCATGAAGAATTAAATTTTTAAGAAGTGATAATGGCGGAGAGTTTTGTAGTAGGGATTTAGATTTTTTTTTAAAGAAAGCTGGTATTATTCATCAAAAATCTAGTCCTTATACACCCGAACAAAACGGGCTCTGTGAGCGCATGAACAGAACTATCATAGAAAAGGCCAGATGTCCTTTGTTTGAAGCTAAGCTTGGTAAGGAGTTCTGGGCAGAAGTCATTAACACTGCTGTTTATTTACACAATAGAACTGTGAAGAGGATATTAAATAATCGTACACCATATGAGTTATGGACGGGATCCAAACCAAACCTCAGTCATTTAAGGACTTTCGGTAGTACTGTTATGAAACATATACCTAAGGAGAAAAGACGTAAATGGGACAAGAAGAACAATGCATTCTTGTTGGTTATCCTGACAATATTAAAGGATACAGAATATACAATCCTTCCACGCGATCAATCACGACAAGTCGACATGTCATAATTATTGAAGAAAACAACTCTTGTCCGGTGAATATGGCGGAAATAGAAGTGATAGATGACAAACTAAAAGAATGCAGAACGTCTCAATCTTCAGTGGGAGATGTAACAGACACCAACAAAGAGGATTCATTTATTTCGATGGAAAGTGTCTATGACCTAGATGAAACTTATGTTCCTGATGAGGAATTGATGAGATCAGACGAAGAGTCACAACCAGATTATCAAATAAGAACATTACCTAAAAGACAAAAAAAACAACCTGACAGATATGGATGGATGTGTAAAGAAGGTATTGATTCTCTTAGCGATGAATTGACATTAGAAGAGGCACTGCATGGACCAGAATAGAAGCATTGGGAACAGGCTATCAAAGAAGAGCTGAAAAGTTTTGAAGACAACAAAGCTTGGGACATTGTTGATATTCCTGTTAGTGGTAATGCAGATGAAGTGCAAGTGGGTCCTGAAAAAGAAATGTGATTCTGAAAACAATGTGCGTTATCGAGCCAGACTTGTGGCTAAGGGTTGTTCTCAAAAATACGGTATAGACTACAGTGAAACTTTTTCTCCCGTTGTGCGGCATACAACACTAAGGTTATTATTTGCATTATCGGTGCGGTTAAATCTAGATGTGACTCACCTGGATGTAAAAACAGCCTTCTTATATGGGGATTTGTCTGAGACTATATATATGAAAATTCCTAATGGTTACGTTTGTGCAGATGATAAAAAGGTTCTTAAATTAAATAAGGCTATATATGGTCTCAAACAGGCATCCCGAGCATGGTATAAGAAGGTGGATGCTTGTATGTTAGCTGATAGTTATGTAAAATCAAAAATAGAACCATGTTTATATATTAAAATTGTTGGCAGTAGCAAAAGTAGAGTGACATTGTATGTTGATGATTTTTTTGTTTTTTCTAATGATATAAGTGAAACTTAATCATTTTAAAAGTATGTTGAGTAAGAATTTTGAGTTAATAGACTTAGGAACTGTAAGGGATTGTCTTGGAATGTCAGTTAGTTTTGACAATCAGAATTGTACTGTTACTTTAAGCCAAGAGAAATATATTGATAAGTTACTGTCTAAATTCAATATGACTGATTGTAAAAACAGTTAAAACTCCGATGGAGGCAAACTTAAAAAGTAAAAAGGAGAATAATTACTGTAATAATCACAATCCCTATCAGCAGCTTATTGGGAGCTTAATGTTATTAGTTGTTCTTACGCGCCCCGATATGGCGTATGCAGTTTCATATTTAAGTCAATTTAATAATTGTAATATTCAAGATCAGTGGCTTTATGCTAAAAGGATACGTGGGTAACACTGAAAATGTTTAGAACTGGCCAGTTAGAAACATTGAAAATGAAAACTTTTTTTGAATTTCTATTTTAGAACTCTTTAGTAACCTAATGAAGTATATTGCATTCATTTGTCATTTGTTTTTGTGAATTGGCGACAAATCTAAAACTCTTGTTACACGTGAAAATGAACATAACGCGAGAAAATTTTCGGTCAATGATTTATTATGACTTTCGTTGTGGGCTTACTCAACAACAAAGCTATGATAGGCTGCGATTATCATTTTTTAATGAAGCCCCATCTCGTGCCACTATTTACAATTGGTTTAACGAGTTTAAGCGTGGACGTGTGATCAGTGATGATCCGCGTGAGGGACGTCCTTTAACAGCGACTACTGAAGATAACATCAGTGCTGTGCGACGCATGATAGAGGAAGATAAGAGAGTGACCTATCAGCAGATACGGGCAAGCCTAGGCATTGGTATGAGTCAAGTTCAAAAAATATTACACGAACATTTAGGCGTCAGGAAGCTTTGTACCAGATGGATTCCCCATACTTTAACCGACGACCAGAAACGCCTCCGCATGGACTGGTGTCGCCAAATGTTAGATAAGTTCAACGGCGGTAACTCAAATGCTGTATTTGACATCATCACAGGTGATGAAAGCCGGATATATTGCTACGAACCCGAAACCAAAAGACAATCAGCTCAGTGGGTGTTTCCTTTCGAGGATCGGCCAACTAAGGTAAAGAAAGGAAGAAGTCAAGGAAAAAAGATGATTGCCTCATGTTTTGGTTGGAAAGGTCAGTTCGCGACAGTTGTGCTAGAAGATAGAAGGACAGTTACTGCAGACTGGTATGTCAATCGCTGTTGGTCTGTTGTATTGGAAAAAATTCGACAGCAGCGCCCTCGAAGCGGGATCCTCCTTCACCACGACAATGCTTCAGCGCACTCCGCAAAACGGGCTGTTGAATATTTGACTATGGCAGGTGTCGAGATAATGAGTCATCCGCCTTACAGTCCTGACCTGGCGCCCTGCGACCATCATTTATTCCCAAGAACTAAAGATAAATTCTAGGTATTCGCTTTACGAGCCCTGAAGATGCGGTGAAAGTGTACGAAAATGCCATAGAAGAGACTCCTAAGGAAGAATGGGCCCACTGCTTTTCTCAGTGGTTCCACCGAATGCGACGATGTGTAGAAAAAAACGGAGATTACTTCGAAAAACAATAAAAGTATTGGCAACTTTCTACATTAAGCCGTTTTTCATTTTCTAAACATTTTCAGTGTTACCTAGGTATTAAGATATTTAAAAAACACGAAAGAATTAGGTTTGAAATATAGCAAAGATAAAAATGTTAATATTTAAGGCTATGTGGATGCTGACTGGAGCAATGACATAAATGATAGGAGATCATAATCAGGATTTTGTTATACCTTATCTGGATGTGCTATATCTTGGAGTTGTAGTAAGCAAAAATGTATTGCGCTTTCTAGTACAGAAGCCGAATATGTATCAATTTCAGAGGCTTGCAAAGAGGCAGTGTATTTAAGAAATTTGCAATATGAAGTTACTAATAGATTATATAAGATTAAGATTTATAATAACAGTATGAGTGCAGAAAAACTATTACTGAACCCGGTTTTTCACAATAAAACCAAGCATATCGATGTAAGATATCATTATTGTAGAGATATGATAAATTAAAACATTGTTAGTGTTAATTACTTGTGTACATCAGATATGCCTGCAGATTTGCTCACTAAGAGCTTAGGCACTATAAAACATTATAAGCATTTAAATGCTTTAGGAATTGTTAAGGTATGATTTCTGTGTTTTTTGTTTGTTCTGTTATCAAGTAGTCTCAATTTGAGTGGGAGTGTTGTAAATATCAAAATGAGACTACATACATACTCCTTTGACACATGTTTCGTTTTGCTATATTGTTTTTTATGTTCTAAAATAAACGTCAGTTGGTTCTGTTTTTTCTCAGCGAAGTCACGCACGTAACACGTTGTTTTATTTTATAATAATTATGTTATCTGATTTCTCCAAACCTTGAATTTTGTCCGTTTCTAACGAATATAAACTATGAAAAGGTCAAACGGTAAAAAAATATCATACAATTAGCAAGAACTGTAATCCTACTAATATTATAAAGGCGAAAGTTTGTAAGTTTGGATGTCTGTTTATCTTAAAGATCATAAAGTTGAAATGGTGATGGTTTATACCTTGGATTAGGGGACATAGGGTACCTATAAAAATAATCATCAACAATCTAAATACGATTGTAAATCTAAGTTAACGCGGGCGAAGATTTGGGCACCAGCTAGTATAGACACAATAATGTTCTTGAAATAAAACCAATCCTATCAGCAATCTGATGTGCAATATATAACAACTAAGATAGTAAGTCCTCGAATCGATTGGCCAACACCACAGCACATTAGCATAAACTCCAGGAACTGCTTTCAAAAACAAATCCAAGCAAACAACAAAAATGGAAAGTAAGCTATTTGTGTGCACAAAAAAGGATTTCAATTTAGACATGACTATTTTTATAGGTGCGTTATGTAATACTAACTGGTGCCCGCGACTTCGTCTGCGCAGGATTATATTTTGGACAATTCACATTATTTCTTTATAAATTATACCTTGTGTTATTATAATATATGTGTTGCCCGCAGCTTCGCCCGCGTTAACTTACTCAACTTAACTAAAGTTAGCTACAGCGTGATGTTATATAGCCTTCTTCGATAAATGGGCTATCTAACACTGAAAGATTTTTTTTAAAGCGGACCAGTAGTTCCTGAGATTAGCGCGTTCAAACAAACAAACTCTACAGCTTTATAATATTAGTATAAATAATATTAGCTATATAATTGTAAGGTTTCATTAAAATCCATTCAGTAATCTTTGCATGAAAAAATAACAAACATCATACAAACTTTCGCGTTTATAATATTAGTAGGATAAAACTAAATTGTTCCGAAAGGTTTTTATATTTTTTAAATGTTTCTTTTGCCATATTTATGATCTAAAGGATTAAGATTGACAATTTCAGTTCCTTCCCCTATCGTAATTGTATATAATATTTATGTAATCGAAAAATGTTTTCAATTTATTAATAGTCCATTCTTCGATAATGTAAACGTAATTTATTAACATTGTGGGGTAGCGAGCAATAACTAGTATAACATTATCCTACTCACTTCTTCCGTGAAACAAACAGGACAGACAGTGTAATTACTAGCTCTGAGGCTTCTCATCTCACTTCTCAGATGGGCAACACAATTTTTTTTCCTGGGTTATTCCCGGGCATATAACCAGAATAGAGCGGTAATGTTATGGTGTTTTGTATGAAAACTAATTCCGCCAAATTTGTGCTGCGGTTCTGCGCTCTGATTGGCCGACTGATGGCGATTGATGGATGATTGGCCGATGGGACGTACATAACGAGAACTGGTTGATTCAATTGTTATTGCATAAGTGACAAATCACTGACTAGTTTCGGAATTTTATAGCTCACATTACTACTGTATACTGTTATATGCTTGATGTTCCTGGGTGAAAAATTTTAAGCTTATAATTTAAGTTGACCTCTCACCATCAGGTCGCCCGTCGGCCCGTTCGCCTTTGTAGCTAGCATAAAAACTATATTAAGATAGGCGGAATACAAGGTAGAAAAATCCCACAACTAGTAGGGGCGTGTCCAACGTTGACGCGCCTTTGACACTCGAGATGTGACAATGGATACTAGAGTTCATTTGTATGTTGTGGAAAAAAACGAATCCTCACCCTTTCACTAATAGAAGGCGTGGAGCCCCGACTGGTGATCGATTCCCGGGAGTCGGCACTTCTGATCCGACGTCCCAGTGATGAGGGCGGACTGTCTTCGGCCAGGCCCGACTCTGGTAACGACGCGCCGCGCTTACTGAACACTTTCGGTGGTGGCCTAAGGAAACACATAAGTTACACTTGTCGTCGCGTCGCGTTTCGATAGTAGGCGGTCTACTTGAAATTGCCATGAATTAGCATAAACTGGGTTTCAGCACGCCGCGCCGGTAGCATTAATGCTATCTTTTTCCAAAATCATTTTCATTATTCATTAATTAGGTACTCACAATCAAAAAGAGAGGCGACGCCCATTCATCTTTCAAGTTTCGTCTGAGGACGGCGGTAAACACTTACATTACTTAAACATTTAAAAACAACTTTATTTGTCTATGATTCTCATATCTATGGCTCCGGTACTTACTAATTAATATCCTACAAAATATCTACCATTAGCTAGATTCGTTCGATTTCATACGTTATTTGTATATGATTAAAATTAGCAATCCTTCCTGTTAATGTGATTAAAAGAAAATAATAGAAATGGCGATTTTATTTCTATTCTTGCAGACCTTTCACTATTTTTTGACTGTAAGATGAATTATACTTACTTAGGTGGCACTTTTTTCTTGACAGGCACCGCCGGGTCAGCAGTGCTGCTCTCCGACGACTGGGGCGAGTCCTCCGACTTCTTGGAGGCATTTTCTGCTAGTTTTAGGCCGTTCACTTCAATCACTGTCACAAAATCACCCGCTTGTGACACTGGACGGTTTTTATGATTCTGATCTGCAGTCTCTGGTTCTGTGTTACAAAAAGTATATTGCACCGTCAATATAATTATTGGTTCATGACAAAAAAATGTCATTAATAAAAAGGGACAGAAAAAAGTACCCAGTTATATTCTCAAAAGAATAGAAGATGAAAAGCTCAGGATGGCCAGCTCTCAAATTCCAGTCTACGGGACGTATTTTTCACGAATTAGATTAGAATTCTACGCACATATTAGAATTTTTAGTACCACTTCGAAATTTTGGATGTATACGTAACGTAAATACTACTAATAACGTAATCTAATACTAATAACGTAAATCGTTCTAATAGTAAAAACTACGCAATAGTACTTAACTTGCTAGTAGTTTATATTTTATTTTTTACACTTACCATCATTAATATCAGTTCGTTGGACCACCTCACTGTTACACCTCCTGCGGGCTTCGGCCGCGAGGTTCGACGACAGCTCATTTATACACTGATTAACTGAACTCCTCTCAGCCAAATGTACCGGTTTATTTCTAAGGTGAACTTCGCTGTCTCCGTTCTCTGGAAGATCGTCACTCTTCAAGCTGGCCAAGCTTCTTTTAGATAAAGAATCTGAATTCGATTCCTGTTGGCAAACAGTGACTTTAAAATCGAATATTTTTATGAAAATAGAAAAGACCAGCCACTAACCTCTTGACGATAAATGGCTTATTGCAGGCTCCAAAAATGAAAGGTTGTGGCGTTATGAGTATAGAAAATCTAAGAATTTTGTGAGTTCTGAGAACGTTGTTGGGGGAAAAGATAACATGAAGTGTCTCATGAAGACAAACGCATGGCTAGAAGTGTACCTACATAGTACTTGCTACTACATAGTATACATCTCTTATCAGATTCTTGGTCACTAAAACCCCCGTATCGTATATCGTAAGAGGTTGCAGCCGAATTGGGCCTTCACGACCGGGGTGGAACCTCTCGCTCACATAACATCGTCATAAAGTGACAGCTATGCTGTCGCGTTTCGTGCGGTTTGTGAATTTCCGGTGGTCCATTAGAGGGGGATAGGAGGGCAACGCATCTGCATAATCTCTGGTTGTGCGCATGTGTATGGGCGTCGATAGTCGCCAAAACGTTTCGACTGCTTGTTTTCCCACCTATGCTTTAAAGAACGACATCCGCAAATAAAATATGTTTAAACAGCGCCTCTGTGCATGTAAGTATTCGTGAGAAAGTTACGATTAGATGACTTATAAACAAATTAAGATCAATGCAAAGAGCATATTGGCTAGATAAGTATACTTACTTAGAATAATCCATTTATACGCCGATGCTATTAATTAGAGATACTTTACGTTAATTATTTTTTTGGAGATGTAAATAAAGATTTAATTATATCCTTAAATAAAACTACATACACGAAAGACGAATAATACGTGGAAAATAGCGGAACAAAAAATGATGTATTGTATGTAAATGCAGGAATACATTCGGTTAGCGTCCGTAGTGCGCGTGAGTCATAGCTCATCGATAATGAACGTAAAAGTAGCGGCGACCTTTGGCTACAACCGAAAAGGGAAATAATGTTGGTCATTACGCACGAGGATGATTTGCGCAAATATTACACAATTTTCATTACATGTGCACGTATTGATGAAAAAATGCATTGCGGCGAAAGATAAGGTCGTAAGGTTCGTTTCCAGTGACGCGGGGTTGAGGTCAGTGGAAAGCGGACCGGGAATTGGCTAATTATGTATACAGTTTCCACGGATTCGGAGTGAATATTTCTAGCATAGTGATTGGCTAATTCTCGGTCCACTATTCTCTAGTTAGCTCAGCTCGGCGTCAGTGGAATTGCTCCATAATAATAATAGGGCCGTAAAGGAAAAGGGCTGATGTCACAAGGACTGCTAGAGGTGACTACCGAGTACCGACGCCCATAGACATCCACACAACCAAAATTAGTTATACAGAAGCGTTGCCCTCCTGTTTCCTATCACCCCAATGGGACACCGGAAACTCACTAGACGCAAGAAGCGCGACAGCATAGCTTTTACTTAACGCCGGTGTTATGTGAGTGAGAGGTATCGCGGTCGTGCCAACCCAATCCGGCTGCAAAGCAGCATGGCACTACATCTTATCCTAACACTTTGAAGATACTCATACCAGACACCAGTGCTATTAGTCGTAGGGATGCGCTGTGCCCCCGCCCGTTTGCATAGGTGCCACCATCCTGCTTTTTTTTTGTCAAACAGCTTTTCTGTATTTCGAAAGGAAGGGCAGTACCGGTAGCATAGTCACTACTGACACTGACTATCTTAAATCTCGGGGCAGATAATACATAAATGATTTTCTTGGGTTGTGAAATATAGGTACCTAATATTGGCCCATCGAACATCCGCGGCGAGGGATCGGTCGTCTTGGCGTTTAGTGAGGGAGACCTATGTTCAGCAGTCGACGGATAGGGGCTGATGATGATGAAGTTAAACATACATACACATACAATGGTAACCATTAGGTGGTTTATCTACCAGTTTGTCAATTCAACTAGCATATAAAAACTGTAAGAAAGTAAAATAAAAGATTGAAAACTCCGGCAACTGGTATGGGCGAGACTCCTTTCAATGAAAATACTTAGATATGATGATCACCATTTCAAATTCAGATTCATTAAGCAATCACTAAATATAAACATAATATAATAAATGGGATAGCCTAAGTTATGATTGGAAATAGTATAAAAATAATCTTAATTTTTATAATATTTATTTGTAAACCAGCATTGTATGGAGATGAAATATTAGTATTTAAAACCATAATATTTTTTAATTAAATTATAAACTATCTAAGTCAACAACATCAACCCTGCAAAAAAAGCAATTCACTACTGGGCATGGATCTACTCCTTTAAATCAGGCAAGGAGTTTGTTGGGACCAAGTACACCGATGCGCTGGCCCAATTTGGGTTCGTGAACTTCACATATCTTCAAAAACTTATTAACCTCATTAGGCATGCAGGTTTCCTCACGATGTTTCCCTCACTGGTGAGCAATCGATAGTCTCATGTTCAGGTGCACATAGAAATTTAGAAAAACCCATTTGAAGACATCACAATGTCATCATTTTCGGATCAAACCTGGACCTCGCACTCAAGAGGCCGAGCCCATACCCTGGTCTAGTGACAATTGTTGATCACACAAAATATTTAATAAGAAAAATTTAAAACAATTCATTTGTACTCAGAAAATTTATATTAATTTAAATGTACATATGATAAAGTTACTTCTAAATCCTTTCCCATATTTTATGAGCTAAATAAATTTTAAAAAATCAGCTTATATAAAATTTAAAATAAAATTAATAAATTAATTATTATATTATATCATGTGCCTTATTAAATAACACTGTTGTGTTGAGTAACAAGTCATTAACTTTGTTGCATAATAGTTTGTGTCAGTGATAGTCTTAGAAAATTACATAAATATACATTCATACATTTTTGAACATTTTTTTAATTGTCACAAAAAAAACTTTATCCAACCACTGTATTTAATAGAATTGAAAAATTATAAAATATGAATATGCTATTTTGACATAAAATTTTGTGTTTATTTAAATATAAATAATAACTACTTACCTATTAGTTAATTTTGTGGATATTGTAATTACTTCAATGATAGGTTGGGCATTAAAATGATAAAGCATGTACCTATATACAATAAAAATGTAACAATCCATAAACTGTAAGTCTATATATATATGTAACATTCCGAGTAGTCAAAAATAATTAAGTGTTGTAAGGAAGACTTATACCTCCATCATTTTAAAGGGCGAATGATAATGAGTGGCTGATGATTATGATAATTTATAAGTACTGGATACATATGCATACCTGTCTAATTGAGAACTATTTGTGTAAATTATAAAAACTATTATTTTGACATTACGCATCTTAGCTCCAAACAGTTTAACCATTTCCAATTTTGTATATTATGTTATATCACCTTTTTCCACAAATAAACTAAATAGTATTTCCAGCTTCTAATTAGCATGTTATGATTTATGTATGAATGTTAACACATTATATTAACCAAAGCTGGTTAATATAATATGGCATTATAGTAGTTTATTAAACCACAAGAGGTGTTAGAATTTATAAATAGTACAACAAAAGCATAAAGCACTATATTATAGGCATACACATCCATTTTTTACATATAATATGACAAGGATTAATAGAAATCTTACCATTCATTGATTTTCAATTTTAATATATATTTTTTCTTTATTCTAATAAGCAGTTCATATGGCAGAAAGTATAATCAAAAGACACTTATACTCTTATCATTACATCACAATTCACTTACAATCAACTCTTTGATTAAAACAGTGGTATTTTAGCTGGTCAGTTTATTAATAAATTTATTTGTCATATATAAGAAATGTAAATATAAAATGTATAGGTTTAGTCACTTTAGACACATGTGAATTAGACAAACCACACCCTCATAAATACCTATTTTTTCACATCTGTTTCGTATAAATATTTACATTAATGTTATAAGATGAGACATATTATACATATGTTTTATATTATTTTCCAATATTAAAGATGAATTTTTCGTAAGCAAATATGCAATCGTTAATTTTTACTTTACATTTGAATATGAATAAAAGTTTAATTTCGACTATGTGACATAAAGATAAGTACAATATAAATTACCTGTTTGATATCAGATGTCTTATCGTCAACATTGTCAGGACCTGAGGGCGGCACCGTTCTGCCCTGTGATGCTTTGTGTTTTTCTACGTCCGATAATAAAGTTTCCAAATATTCAACATAAAATTCTTCTTTCTCTAATTCTTCCCTAAGTATCGCTACCTTCTGTTTATGTTTGGCTAAATTGGCCCTGACATCTTCTTCCCAAGCGGCTGGCAAAGCACTTTCCGGAAATCTTTGAACCCACACGCGTTGAAAATCTCCAAAGACACTCATCTCTCCCAAAACGATTTCATGACAATTTTATGTTACAATAATTAACAACAATCACAGTACATATAAATTACTAATTTTTTTATGAATGATGAATTCTGTCAGATTTTTTTATTTTTATTATTATTTTCATTTAAAGGCATTAGCTACTAGGCTATTAGCCATACAAAATACAATATTTGGTCTATAATACGGAGAAATGGCGGGAAACCCCAAGGAGCGCGGCTTCGCCCCTCTAGCCCCCATCAATCAACTATCATTCCCCATTCCATCCACACAAGGCAGTCCACCACAATATTCGCCAAACGATCACATTATATATTACACAGATTAAGTTTTTTAACCAAACACTATAGAAAACCACTCCAGAACGGTACTCCATAAGATTCGCCAACCAATCACAAAATATAAAGAGCAAGTTTTTAAAACTAACACTATAGAAAACCACTCTGAATGGACAAAACACAAAATAACAATTAACTAACGGGAAAAAAACCAAAAAAATACAACCGCGCGTCCCGATGCTTCCCGCCATTTTCACAGACCATTCTGTCAGAAAATAACTTTTCCTATATATTTTTTGTTCCTTTTGGAACCGGGTAAGACCAGAGGCCACCTAGTCTGTCGTATTAACAATATTTAGTCTGTAGTATGGATAACTTGAACAGAAGACCCATGAGTACAACCAGCCACTGTGCCTTGCCGTTGTGGACTATGAGAAAGCTTTTGACTCGGTTGAAACCTGGGCTGTTCTGGAAGCTCTGCAGTGATGTCAGGTCGATTGGCGATACGTCGAAGTGTTGAGAGGATTATACGACGCCGCCTTTATGTCAGTTCTGGTTCCGGGAGGTCAAACAAGACCAATCCAATTGCATCGAGGAGTGAGACAGGGGGATGTCATTTCCCCGAAACTATTCACTAATGCTTTGGAGGACGTCTTTAAGACTTTAAACTGGACAGAATGTGGCATAAACATTAACGGCGCGTATCTCTCACACCTTCGTTTCGCCGACGATATCGTTATTCTGGCCGAGTCGTTGGAGGGCTTGCAGGAGATGCTGCACAGTCTAAATGAATCTTCCCGACGTGTTGGTCTTAGGGTGAACTTGGACAAGACGAAAGTCATGTTCAACGAACACGTTCTCCCTAAGCCGGTTAACGTTTATGACATAACTCTCGAAGTCGTGCAAGAGTATGTCTATCTTGGGCACACTTTGCAGCTAGGTCGACATAACTTCGAGAGAGAAGCCGATAGGAGGATTCAATTGGGATGGGCAGCATTCAGGAAGCTTAGCCATATTCTCACGTCGTCTATACCGCAGAGTTTGAAGACGAAAGTCTTCGACCAATGCGTTCTCCCCGTGATGACCTACGGGGCTGAAGCGTGGCCTCTAAATATAGGACTGGTCCGCAAGTTTGCCGTAGCTCAACGTGCTATGGAGCGTGCTATGCTGGGTGTTTCTTTGACAGATAGGATTCGGAAGGATGACATCCGTCAGAGACCTAAGGTAACGATATCACGCAAAGAATCAGCTCGTTGAAGTGGCAGTGGGCTGGTCACACACTCAGAAGAATGGATGGCCGATGGGGCAATAAGGTTTTAGAGTGGAGGCCACGTTTAGGTAGACGAAGTGTTGGTCGGCCATTGACTAGGTGGGAAGACGATCTCCGTGCGGTGGCCGGTCCGTGTTCGATGCGAGTGGCAAGGGATCGGCCATCTTGGCGTTCATTGAGGGAGGCCTATGTTCAGCAGTGGACGGATAGAGGCTGATGATGATAATGATGATGATGATGGACTACTTGACAACAACAATCAAGAACAAACGACGAACAAACGAATTAGCATTTTTTTTTGCGGTGGGAGGGAAGCGCTGTACCGCGCTCCTGGCAGCATGGGTACCACCATCTTGTTTGTTTCTCGCGTGAAATAGCTTTACTGTGTTTCGGAGAGAAGGGCAAGACAGACAGTGTAATTACTGGCACCGAGACTTAACATCTTATAATAATAAATAATGAGTTGCGTGGGCTCGTTCCAGGTAAACTAGTTTATGATCATGGGCGACGTCGACCACTTACCATCAGGTGGTACCATACGTTTGCCAGTTTGCCTATCCAACTAACATAAAAAAAATTAAGGTCAACTTTTAGAAATTTAAAAAAATATATATTAAAAAACGAACAAGCAATAATTTTGATCGAACAATCAAGAACCAATGACGAACAAACGAATTAGCAAAAAAAAATTGAAAAATTTGATTTTCTGGGGCGCCCATCGGTGGGAGTAGGTCCATGTGAGGCCGGATCTGCACCTTGAATAATTGTAGGCGGTGTGAACGCATGAAATACTGCTTCGCCCTACTAAGCACGCCGAGTTTCTTAGAGGCTAGTATAGCCTTTCCTTACAAATGACCATGAAATTGCACATCGATATGTCAACACCAAGTATCCCAATGCTGGCTGAGACAGCTAGGGAAGTGCTTTCAAATAGTAGATGAACGGCGAAAGGAGATATTTAAGCCGTAAACGCGCAAACTTGTGTCTTGTTGGGATTCAATTGGACTAGGTCAAGTCGCCCCCATTCCGATACTTTAGCCAACAGAGACTCGATTTCAGACACAAGTTTGTTCCGACACTCATTGACTTGTTCCCGAGAAATATTAGAGTGGCCAGTGTATATAGGGCATCTCCGGTGCTTTCATCTGCATAACAATGAATGCCACTAGTTTGCTGCATGTCATTGACCTGCAGAAGAAACAAGATTGTAGATAGAACACAGCCTTGTGGAACACCAGCATTACCAGACTTGAGGTCCGAGCATGCACCTTCGACAACGACCTTGATGTTCTTGTCTACCAAAAAACTTGTGATCCACTTACATAATTTCTCGGGAAGCCCATAAGATGGAGAAGCTTTGCAAGCCCTTTACCTACGGATGTCAACCAGAGTATTATAAAATTATAGATATTATAGGCCTCCCATTGCATTTTAATGTTCATTTATTTTCCCTATACTGTATAAAAACATATCGACAGTTTTATCGATCACCTCCCGTCCCTAATTTAAGTAGTTTAAAATTTGAGTTTATTTTATGAACAAAATAGTTGAATATGTGTTTAATTACTAGTTATTTACAGTGTAATTAGTGTCTTTTATTTTTAGGATTCTTTATAGTTCATGTTTTAATAAACAATAACCTAAGAGTATGTTCTATATAGCCACAGTATATAGCCAAAAACATCGATTATTTATTGTGAAAAAGTGTAAAAAATAACAATATAAATCAAAAGTATTAAAAACTATATATTTTTTTAAATAACGTTTAATGCTTATTATGTGGGTCAATTTTCAAAAGAAACGCGCGAAAATGTCGCTGTATTGGGGAATGACAGCGACCCCGTAGGTTAGAAGTGCTGGCACACCCGATCAAAGGCCTTCGCTATAGTATGTCCAAACTAACTGCCAGCGCTTCCCTCTTGATCTCAACTGCCTCCGTCCATCGCTGAGTTAAGAATATTAGAAGATCACCAGCTGATCGATTCCGTTGAAAGCCATATTGGCGATCGCTAAGCAGCCGGTGCTCCTCCAAATACCGCCGAAGCTGGCAGTTAATTAAGGATTCCATAATCTTTGAGATCAAGGAAGTTATAGCTATTGGTTTATAGTTGGACGGGTCTAAGCAGTCCCCTTTCTTAGGGATCGGGTGTACTAAAGCTGTCTTCCACGAGCATGGGACAACGCCTATTGACGACATTGTAAAGATATTTATATGATATTGTTTAAAACTTTAAGCATAAACGTTGTTTTTTTTTAAATGGAAATGGGGGTAATTTATAGGGACATAATAAAAAGTAAGAAAAGGAAACACTTCATTTAAAAAAAACGATTATTTGGACAAAAGACCAAAGACTTGTATCCATCTCAAAAAAAAAGATTGGTAGACTACAGACTTGTATCCAGATAACCAAATTCCAGCTCTTATTTCCTAAGATCAAGTATCAATAGATTTGACAAGCTAATAATAATACCGTATTGGAACGAGATAACAACATACGAAAAATCCAAGATTGACAGAGACATAGACACTTTCTTTTGTCTTTGTCAGATTATCACACTTTGTTTGTTGGGCACAACAAGGATGTGCCCAACAAAAAATTATCGACTAAATTTGAATGCCATACAAACATTCTCACTCGTGAACAGTTTGTCAAATATGCCGCCATTTTGTACTACTTTTTAATTTGGTCGGTTTATATAGGTACGGTGATACCAGTTTTGTTATAGGCAGATTACCCAAGAATGTGGTATTATATAAAAAGGGTGACTGGAATTTCCGAAATAAACACAAAAAAAAACAAATATGTTTATTGCTATCCTAAAAGGCTATGTACTATAGATCATACATATTAAGACGTAAATAGCCTTCTTTTTTATTATTTATGTTTTTAGCGGTTTGTTATTAGTCATTACATAATATTTTCGATAATCCGGATAATGCAGCTGTCTAAAATTACAATAAATGTTTGGTTAGGGCTAATGCTTATAGTTATCTATCAACCTTTACCAGTTTTTTATTATTTTTAATTCACTTGATTCATGAAAATAAGTAGACTTGTTATTATGAATGTGGTATCCCTGTAAAATATGCCTGTCCCTTTCGGGTATACGCGAATGTCAATTCCATATTATACTTGTTCCTAGCTTATTTCTTAATAAATTAAAAAAAAACAATTATTTTATAAATAAAAAATTGAGATTCTTGGCGGGAATTCGAAAAAGCGCGGTTGAAATTTTTTTCAAAATTGTATTTTAAATTTATTAGAACATATTTTCCATACAAATAACAATTAAAATAGACAAATTATATTTTATAAATAATAAATAAGTAATAAAAATGGACGGAAACGAGGAGGACGGGGATAACCCGCCCTCCTCCAAAAAGAGACCACGGCGGCTCGAAAATCTCCGGGATGGTTCTGGCGATGTTCCTGGTGCTGGCGGCGGAGGTGGTGAGAATGACTCTTATGTACCATATCGCAAGCCTAACTACAAAAGACTGTACCCAGAAAATTCAATTAATACGGAATTTAAGGTTTTTATTGAAAGCAGAAACATAAATGAAAAATTGGGAAATAAAAGTCCAATTTATTTAAACAATATATTTTCGAATGTTAAAGGTGTGGTGGCAATAAGGCGTATTAACGCCAATAAAATTGTGGTGATTTTTAAACAGCATAATACGGCCAACAATTTTATAAACAATATTAATTTTCTTGACAGACATGAAATGAAAGCTTATATTCCAACAACTCAAATTGAAAAAACTGGTATCATACGATTTGTACCTGCAAATATAACAAATAAGGAATTATTTACAAAATTAACATCTACATATGAAATTATTGCAGTTAGGAGATTCATGAGAAAAGTTGGTCATGAACTGATACCAACACAAACTGTTAGCATCACATTTTTGTCGAACTCTTTACCCGAGAATGTACAATATGATTTATTTTCATACAGAGTTTTCGAATATATCGCTCCTCTACAACAATGTTACAAATGTTTCAAATTTAACCACTCCGCAAAAACATGTAATGGCAAACAGCGTTGCTCAATTTGTTCAGGTGAACATTATTTTAAAGAATGTAGTAAACCAGAAGAGATCTGCTGCATAAATTGCAGTGGACCTCATTTGGCTATATCTAAACAATGTCCTATTAAAAGTAAGAAAATTCTAGAAAAGAAAAACAAAATTACATATGCAAGCGTTGCTATTACCAAAGAGAATATGGACTTCCCTCCTCTGCCATCACGAGTTATTCCTGTAAATAATGCACAGAAAAATGTAAATAATGTACAGAAACTTGTAAATAAATCTGTAAATATTAAGACTGTCCCACAGACTGTAAATATTAGTGATATTAAATCACAAATAATTGGTAACAGTGATGTACTTATGGCCCTAGTACAGACACTGGTTCAATTAGGTAATAAGACTGATAATGAGCCAATTACAACAACATTTATTAAAGATGTATTAATTAAAAATCTGTCAACATAATGGATACACAATCTTATAAAACACCCTCTCTAAGTATTGCGCAATTCAATGTTCAAGGTGCAAATCATAAAAAACCTCTACTTACAAAATTCTTGAACGAAAAAGATATTGATATTTGTCTATTAAATGAGACATGGTTAAAAGACCATCAAACATTTCATATTTCTGGTTATAATTTTTACAATAAAAATTCTAAAAACACTTGTAATGGTGTTGGAATATTAATTAAGCCATATTTGAAACATAATGTTATAAATACTACTTTTTATGAAGATATACAAACAATAGCCATAAGTGTATGTACAGGGAATACTACTTTGTCTATTCTCTGTGTGTACTGTCCTCCATCCAGTGGACACATAAGAATGAATAGATTGCGCAATATTATAAGAGATTTACCAAAACCTGTATTTGTAAGTGGTGATTTCAATGCACATCATATTGCTTTTGGATGTCTGTCTACTAAAAGTCGAGGTCAAAACTTGTACGATATAATTGATGAATGCGATTTATACATATTAAATAATGGTAGCTTCACTACAGTAAATTATCCCACACGCAATCCCTCAGCAATAGATGTAAGTTTTATTAGTCCACATTTGGCCCCACTTTGTGAATGGTCAGTGCATGATGATGCTTTGGGTAGCTATCATTATCCAACCATCACAAGCATTAGGATATGCATTGAAAGATACACAATTAATAAACATGTTGACAGATTTTTATACAATAGAACAGATTGGACTAAATATAGTCAATTAGCTAATTCAATATTTCATGACATGATGGTTAGTGAAGAGAACCCAATAAAATCTTATGATGAGTTTTGTAATCGGCTTGATAAACTTAAACAAATCGTGGTTCCTAGATTCACAAGGACTAACATTAGGAATAGACCACCAGCTCCCTGGTGGAACAGTATTTGTGAACAAGCAGTCATTAAATCTTATGAAGCACTGAAACTTTACAGAAACGATCCAACAATACATAATTACATAAACTATAAAAGATTAGATGCTTTAAAAAAGCGAACTATAAAGGAACAAAAAAGAATCAGTTGGAATAGTTTTTGTAACAGTTTCAATAGAACTACCCCTATTAGTAAAATATGGAATCTCATTAAAAGATTTAAGGGTATCAGAGCTGGTAATAAGTCATATAGGGATGAATTTGTACAACCACTTTTAGACAAATTATCAGATTGTACTAATTTAGTTGACCTAGATTCATTAGACAATTATTTTAATATTAACAATGAAAATCCTCAATCAAGATTTTTAATGGAACCTTTTTCATGGAATGAATTTTTAATGAGTATACAATCTAGGAGGAATACTTGTCCTGGTTTAGATGATTTTCCATATTTATTAATAAAATATTTACCTGAATCTATACAAAAGTTATTTTTAAATATTCTCAATAGTCTCTGGCATAAAAAATTAATACCAATTTCATGGAAAACGCAATGTGTAATACCTATACTTAAACCAAATAAATCACCTGAACAGGCTAGTTCCTATCGTCCAATTTCACTATCATCATGTCTTGGTAAGATTTTTGAAAACATGGTGAAGTTTCGCCTTGACTGGTATGCAGAATCTAGGAGTATTATCCCTCATGTCCAATATGGTTTCCGTAGAGGAAAAAGCTGTGCTGACAGTTTCATGTCCCTCATATATGATCTGAAAAATGCAAAAAACAATAAATTACACACAGTTTGTGTATTTCTAGATGTACAAAGCGCATTTGATAGTGTGGATCCTGGTATACTGGTGAAGGTACTGAGTGAGGCAAGTGTACCTGGACAATTGTGTAAATGGATTTATGATTTCCTTAATAACAGAATATTATATGTTAGGCACAACAATATATTGAATGGACCTACAATTGTGTCAAAGGGTACTATACAAGGTGCAACACTGTCGCCTTTGCTATATAACTTGTATACTTGTGAGATATGTAAATATGTAAATACTAAAAATGTAAATATACTTCAGTTCGCAGATGATTTAGTGTTGTATAGTTCAGATGTAAATTTGACATTAGCCATCGAAAATGTTAACACCAGTTTAGGGCAGTTGTGCAACTATTATCAACACAGATTAAATTTGAAAATAAATGCTGCCAAAAGCAGTGTCATGATATTTGGAAAAGACACACCAATAATTGATGTTGCATATAATGGTGACGTTATACAAAGAGTAACCTCACACAAATTCTTGGGTATTATTATTGACCAAAAACTATCATTTGAAGAACATATTAAATATATATCTAGAAATGCATTAAACGGTGTTAATATTTTAAGATGTCTAGCAGGTATTGCATGGGGTGCAGATCCTAAAATACTGTCAGTATTATATAAAACAATAGTAAGAAGTCATTTTGACTATAGTTCTTTAGCTTATTTAAATAGCACTCATACACAAAAATTAGATGTTTTACAGAACAGGGCTTTGAGGATCATATCAGGGGCAATGTGTTCAACTCCCATAAGGGCCATGGAAGTCGAAACAAATATTATGCCATTGATATTGAGAAGACTTATGCTTGCAGAAAGATACTGCCTGAAACTATTTTCATCAAATAATTTCCAAATTATAAATAAAATCATTCCTCACCTAATCCATATTGTAGGTCCATTGACTTCATCTAAGGATCTTCTGAAAGGTACATCTCCAACTCTGTCCCGAATTTATCTAAAAATACAATCCCATTATTCGAACATAAGAAAACATTTTCACTGGCCATGTTATAATCATTCATACAATAGTATTATACATCCTATTATGATTTTATCCAAGTCAATTGATAACAATTCAGACTTTTTATCATTCTTAGAAGAAAATAAAAAATATTATACAATCTATACAGATGGCAGTAAAAGTGATGAATATGTGAGAAGTGCAGTATATGATCCCCAAAAAAATGTTGCTCAAAGCTTTGTTCTAAATAAACAGTGTTCCATTTTTACAGCAGAGGCATATGCAGTTTTTGAAGCTATAAAAGCAATTAGTTACGTAAGCAATTATAAATATTTTCTAATAATAACAGACTCTTTAAGTCTACTAAATAGTCTTAAATATGTAAATTTTCATTTTAAAACTAATTATATTCTTTATTTTATTAAAGATTTTGTCTGGCGTTTGCATAACAAAGGAATCACAATTGCCTTTATGTGGGTTCCCTCACACAAAGGTATTTCTGGTAATGAAATAGCAGACAAAACTGCATATAAAGGGGTCAATGCTCTTGACGTCAAAAATGTGGTGCATGTTCCTATGACCGACTATTATTACAATGTTAATATCTCAATAAAAAAATTGTGGCTAGATTTCTGGAAAGAGGATCAAAAACATAAAGGAAAATGGTACGGAAGTATTCAAGAGAATTTACCGAGAAAACCCTGGTATGATGAGTTGGATATAGCTAGCCGTGAGTACATCACCACAATCAACAGATTAAGATTTGGCCATAACACTGCTCCCTCACACCTAGCAAGACTCAAGATAATAAATAATAATATTTGTACTTTCTGTAACAACGGGATCGCCGACATTGACCACATTTTCTTCAAGTGTCAAAATCCAATGTTTATTTTCCAAAGACTAATAATGGCAAGCGAAATAATAGAATTTAGTGATACCTCCCGCCGCCACTTGTGTGATTTGCTGAAAAACAAAAAGTGTTATAGTGCATTATATAAATACATAAAAAATACCGTAGTGAAAATTTAAATATGTAATAGAATAAAATAAAATCAGTGAAGCGTAATTGATACATTAAAGGATAAAAGTTTGTGCCCAAAAATCTGACTTGGCTTAAAGGTCTCGTAACCAGGCCATAAAATATTATTAAAAAAAAAAAAAAAAAAAATAAAAAATTAATGGCTACATATTATTATTATTTTAAGGATTTTGTAATTTGTTCATTTTAAATCAATAACATGGCGATAATTATATTTTAATTTCTAGTGGTATTTTAAAAATGGATATAACTTACGTTAAATCTGTCTTAGAGAGATTAAAGTCATCATCATCTAGTCAAATACAAGAGGCTCTTTTAAAAATAAAATCTTCAATTATAACAAACGAAAAAGGAATACGCCTGTTTAGAGAATGTGGGGGTTTCGAAAATCTATTGCCCCACTTAAGAAAACCTAATGAAAGGATTCTCGATATAACTCTTAGTATACTTGGCAATGTGTGTCTGGATGAGAAGTGTAGTTTAGAAGTAAGTACCTACATTCTTCCCAATATTGTCAATATACTATGTACTAATAAGTGTCTACTGTTTTTCCATTATAATATCACATTAAATATTTTTCAATTTCGAGTGGAACATAAAAATGTATACAATGGTATATTATGTAAATTTTTTATATAGGCTTAAAATGAATAATATTTAACAAGACTTTAATTTTAGGTGGCGAAGTTAAACAGCTTTGGGCCACTTGTGGCTATTTTAAACACTGTTAGCCGTGATAGTCTTCTTGGGAGGACATCTCGTGTGATTGGAAACTTAGCTCAAACCCAATCAAATGCAGAGAGCTTGCACAATTATGGAGCGGTACAAGCTTTGGTCACTCTGATTGAAAATAGAGATAAGAGTACTTCATATCCTACACTTTTAATGGCAGTGCGTGCAATAAGGTTTGATATAATTTATAATTATATTTTAGTCTAGTATTCCATTTACCCAGCTTAGCAAATGTAGATTCTTTAATGCAATAAAATAAACAATTTTGGTTTTTGATCATACCAATCATTAGGATAAGCTAAGGTAAGGATAAGATAGTATCACTTGGCAGTGGGACTCAGTAGCCTAAGGTGAACCTAGCACCTTGGGCAAAGCCAATTGAATTAAGGGAACTGCTCTTTGTATCCCTCTTATTAGAAGAGGGGACAAAAGAGCAGGGGGGGACAAGGGGTGAGGATGGGAACCTGCCAGTGTCCTGGTCCATGGCAGTGTCCTGTGGTGCCTGACAACCCCTCTGTGTAGGTGGCGTCGGTCCCTTGGGTAGTCCCCCAGTTAAACTAGCCTTGGACGTGCCCTGTTGCTCAACAGATCTAGGGCATCCGACCAAAGGCATCATTGGTGGCACTCGCCGGGTTTTAGTGGGTAGAGCTGGGTCTACCTTACCATCTTTTGGGTGCAGCGTCCCACATACCCGCCTGAGGAGTCCCTTCCACCGGGGGATGCCTGAGAGTATTTCCCAGCACAAAAGAAGAAAAAAAAGACCACTGATAATGGGAAATGACAATTATCTTTTCTAGCCATTATTATTGACACAATATAAAAAGCATGCTCTTTATTTTATTGGATATACTGATGATATATACTGATGGAATTGACTTTCAGTTTTTGAATGAATAGACTTCATATAATATACAGTGATTGCTCTGACTATTCCCTTTTGTTTCACATATTTTCAATTTGATCCTAATGAATAAAAATTATAAAATGTAGGTATATATCCCTCAGGCATATATCTGGTTCTATGTTTAAGTATTTATCAAAATAAGCTTTTCAAGAGCTATGCTCTTTAATACATAATTTCAGATTATTATGGATGGTTTCAAATAAAAGAGAAGAAATGTTATCATTGAATGCCGTCCGTTGCATATCAATATTACTTACTACTGAATGTGAATCAATGGGCTTAATAAAGTCATTGACCAAACAGGAAGTGCAGAATCCAAAGAAGTGTCAGGAAGAGCTTATAAATGGCATTTTAAAATGTGTTGGATATTTCACTACATATTCCTTTGTGCATTGTGCTGAGCAGGTAAATTTTATATTATGCTTTTTAATTTTTTTAATAAAAATTATTGTTTAGGGACTACATTTCTATTTTTCATCATCATCTATTTTCAAAACAGTTTTTATAGACATAAATACCACTACAATATTTTGTCAAACACTATAGAAATTTTAAAGGAATAATTTAAATACATTCTTAACTTATTCTCACTTTAATGTGTGCATAATATTCACCCAGTTTTAAAGAAAATCATGGTTCAAATCGTGGTTCCAAAACATAGCCTTGATATAGGCTGAGTTAGCTGTTCCTTATTTGCCTGAATTTTCAGGAAAATAGTGTACTTTATTATTTTATATAGATAAGACTAAGAGGTGGTTATATACATTTCTAGATTCAAGGTGACGGTAGAGGATATCAATGTCTAGTCTCCCTGATGGAAACCCATGAGTCTGCATTGAAATGCTTACTGAATCTTTGCTATATGCAAACATGCCGTCCACTACTTGGAGCTTCCGGACTAGTTGAGGGCTTGGTAGAAATACTACAAAGAGAACCAGGTACATACATTCTAATAGGCACTTGCGAGGACACCATTTGAAATTATGCCAACATGCATATATAAAAAAACTCAGAAACATTTTCTACTAACTAGACTCTACACTAATAGAGTGGTGAAACAGACTCCCTGAAAATGTCATTACGGCACCATCATTGAACTCTTTAAGAACAGACTGGACAAACAAAATATCTTCAAACTATTTAACACACATAAATAAATAAATCTCTCAAGTTGGATCAAACTACACTGTTTGCAAAATTTGGTTTTGCAAACAGTGTACAACAGTGTTTTGCAAAAAGTTTTGGTTCATTAGTAGAGGAGTTCATCACGGACAAACAATGTGACACATAATTTTTATATATAAATATCTGTGAACATACTTATGTACTATTATGTATAACAAATATTTATCAGCACTGTGAATGTAATAGATTTTTGTAATTTTTATACCCCATATTCAAGAAGCCAATAAGCTAATGGAGTGGTATATGGTCAAGTTCACCTTCTCATGAAAAATATTTAACTCCTTTAGTTTACCATGGTAAACATATAATAGTTCTAACTACATGTAGTTAGAACTATTGTCTCACTATTTAATCCTGCATGATTCTTCAAGGTTACTAATACTAAACTTATTTAAAACGGTAGTTACCATGTTCCTCACTTTTATTTCTCGGAGCTCGATATGGACACCTCTAATGCCATCAACGTCTACCTACCCACATACTAGTCTCGGAAACAAGACATTCGTAGATAATATGGAAATATCGAGCTCCGCTAAATAAAAGTGAAAAACATGATAAATATCTCGTTTTTAATTATTTTAGTAATAAAAATAACCATGTTAACTTAAAATCTTCAAGGTTTTTATATTTGTATATTTATCAAATAAATTTAACTAGTTTTTTTCATATAGAAAAGCACATGTGTGTTAATTTTTAGATGTGTCACAATGGCCGCCGGGTGCGATACGAGCACTCTCGCAGTTGTGTCGCGAATCTACGAATCGCGCGCGCTTGCGGCGCTGTGGCGGCCTGCCGCTGGTATTGGCGGCCGCTAAGGTCGATGCGCACGCACTGCGGGCGCTACTGCAGTACGCATTTGATGAAGATTGTGAGTAAAATTTATACGCTATCACCTACTTCACGTATTAAGACATATTTGGATGCATTTTAATAGTGTAATTTTTTATTTTTGTAAAATTGAAAACAAAATCAAATTCTTTTATCGTAGTTTAGTACAATTTGCGAGCATTTGGAATAATTTTACGACGTTTATTTAGAACGGTTTAGACCAAGTAATTGTCTTCCGTCCGTATGAATCTGTTGTACTTTAAAGTTTCTTTAAACGCCGGGAATATAAGAAACTCAACAAACCGCGTTGGAATCAATAAACGGTAGTTGTATAGTATTTGCTATGTTTCTGTAGTGTTTTTGGTAAGTATTATTTAATTTTCCAGCATTTCAAATACTCATACAAGAGGGTCTTGTCGTGGTACTGACAGATAAATTAAAGTATTATGTCTCAACGATGGATTACGAACATGATGTCAAGGAATGCGATATTAAAGAGGATGAGGTTACACATGACTTTGCTAGTAAAATCACACACAAAAGTAGAGAAACTACAAAAACAAACGTGGCTTCAAATATTACAGTGAAGGAGAAATCCGATATTAGAAAGTTGATAGAGAGAAGCAACAGTAATGCCAGTATCGCTGCTCAATATGAGTCGGCAGTTCGAAACAGACGTAAGGTGCTGAAACGGGCCAATTCATATAGTTGTAGTGCTACGAAAGTAAGTTGTATTTATTTCACTTTTCTATTTGCCTTGTGTTATAAATGTCCGTACTGTCATATATTACATATACTCATTGTGAGAAGATTCTCCCATCTATGAATGTGGCCTCCACTGCTGGTTTTAAGACAGTTCTAAGAATCCGGTACCTATAAACAATTTTCCGCCCTTGCACAGCGGTCATGGACACGTATATATAGGTATTTACATGAATATCTTCAAATTCATTACTATTCTTAATACTTATATAAACTTAGTATGAGGCTAGGTTGACGTAGTGTAATTGGTTAGTATTATTTATTTCATAAAACATTTTTAGGAGGAGTCTGAGAGCAGCGGTTCAGAGTCCGACTGGGACCCGCAGGAGTCTCCGTTTACAAAGAGCTTGGAGCTGTGGTCGGAGGGCTACGGCTCGGAGTGTGGCTCGGGCTCCAGTAAGCGCGCGCGCTGGGACTGGAGCCCCGAGTCGGGCGTGAGCGCGGGCGAGAGCAGCGCCTCCTCGCGTCAGCCCTGGAGTCCCGCCAGTTCAGGGCCCACCTCACCGCTCAGTCTCAACGAAGGTACTACTCGTAGATTTAGTTATGATTGATAGGTCATGTGTGTGATGAAATCGGATCTGTCCTGTTGGCTTTAATTGAAAGATACGAAAGGAGACCAAAGTCCTTTATGTGAGTGGTTAAGATACATAACACAGAAAATATACCTACAGGAAAATTTACGTATTAGAACTTGAGATTTTTTTTTAATTGTAACGCTATTGGTCCACGGGCAAATAGCATGTTTGTGGAATGGTCTCACCGATATATCTCGCTCTAAAATACAGCATAGTACGTTTTTTCATGTTTGAATTACAAATCTATAGTGTTGTGTGTGCTGCGGTTATGATATTATTATGGAAGTAATAGGAGTTTAGAAAGAAGCACAATACGATTTGGTTTGAGCCCTTTATCATTGGTTATTTTCATGGACAATGTTGTTATTGTTGCCTATTTACCATCTGTATACTTTAATAATAATCTTTCGATGGGTACAGTCCAAGAAAACACGGAATAAATAAACCACATGAATACTAGATCGCGGCTCGTTGCTGTGTTCATGTGGCTAAGATGATATTATTTTATACCGTATATTTAAATATGGAACAGTTTCAGACGCCTCGGACTCGGAATTATCGGGGCGGTACTCGCCGGTGTGCAGTGAGCCGGACGACGAGGTCACTCCCCCCGCCCCGCCCGCCGTTGATGTGCCCGAATTCAACATTGAAGTGCTGGGGGCCATATACGACGACAGCGATGAGGAGCCGCCGCCGGAAGGTCAATATAATTCCACGTTTAGATTTACATTAAAATGACAAAAGGAACTCTTATAGGATCACTCCGTCCGTCTGTCTGTCAAACCAAAACCTATAGAGTACTTTCCATTGAATCATGAAAATTTGCAAGATGCTAGGTCTTGTGAGACCCAGGACAGGTGACGAAAAAAATCTGAACACACTCAGCGGTTTTAGAGAATACAATAATATAGTTGCACAGGACTGGACCGGAAACCAGTTAACTCATGTGTGACATTTAACTCACTACCATAATCATAAACGTATGTCAATTATTGTCTTTGATCTGACATATGGATCACAGATAACACAAATTTTTTTGTTCAAATACCGGTGGGAGGCGCCTTTCGCAACACGACCAAAAAGGTACCGTACAGGCGCAAAGATACCATCTTTGATCCCGAAACCAGTTGGCAGTATAAATACCTCAGAATAGTTCTCTGGACCTACCCCAACCTGACGCCAGGAGGCCGTGTGGTCGCAGACTGCTTGGCGGGGGGCAACCCCCCACTTTTATAAACCAAAAGTGAGCCAAATGGGCTCACACTAATCCGATGTAGCATTAGGGCCTTCGGGCCGTTAGCATAGATCCATCCGAAAAAAAAAAACTGGACCTACAAGTTGTAGGCTACAACAATAAGAGCCTCGCATTTGTAAACATGGTGATATATCAGGTGACATGACCACCATTATGTCTATTCCAACTATACATATACATACATATATGAGTTTTATGTTTTTAATTTCTTTTCCCAGATATATGCAACACGAACATAGATTCGGACGCCAACATAGGATACGTGGTGACGCTGCTGTACCGAGTGGCGGTGGTCAGCAACTGCTCGGCGTGTGGCAGCGTCAAGGCGAGCGCGCCGCCAGTCAAGTTGCTCGCCGACTGGGACTGCGTGATCGGCCTGCTCGACTACCTGCAGAAGACGCGCCGCTTCGGGGCTCGCGCGGCCAAAACGCTGCTCACAGTTTTGAGGTGAATTTTGTTTTTGGCACAAGCATGTTATTAAAAAAATTGAATCTCATAACTTAAAGCAATGATTTAAAATTTGTATCGCAATATGTTAGGCCACTATACTACTGGCATTTTTCAATCGTTTGCGTTTATCGTACATTTGTGCAACGTCAACGTCGTAACAACACGACAACAGTGTTACCACTTTGCAGATGTTGGATAAATTTCAATACTACGAGTATTAAACACTTGTGGGATAGCGGCCTTCACTGTAAGTCCAACTATTTAAGGGAGGGAGAATGAAGAAAGTTGGCAATGACATACTTTTAGAGTAAATAAAATTTCACTGAATCACACAATATCTGTATTTTTTAGATAAAAATAATATGGAAACAAATGTTTTCAACCTATAATAATTTCACGATTGATTTCTATTTATTTCAGCAATTCCCTGTGTCTAATGAGTCTTTTAAAGCATAGGCTACCATTGAGACTCTATCATATGTCCCTTAATAGTGAGCATCCACCCACCAGATGTAAACAGTGCCAAAAAGTAAGTAATCTATTAATGACTAATGTACACTATGAAAGTGTTTCATAGTGATTTTTATCCAACCTATTTGGTTTCAGTGTATTATATTCACCAAGAAAATATTACGTATTCTTACAATAAATGCCGAGTCACGTTACGGCATTGGTGAAATCAGCCATAACTTACTGAAGGGCAACTTGGCTATAAAGCAGACTCTGGCGTTGACTGTGCCATATATTATAACGTGAGTAAAATGTTTAAAATTCTATCTATTATCTCCTTTATAAAAAAATCCTTTTTTTTACCTTTTTATTTTTCTTTCTTTCTTTTTTATTTTACTACAAATTAGAATATTATTGCTCTAAATAAGTACTCTATGCATGGTTGATATTAATTAGATTGAGGACTACATTGAGGAAAAAGGATTTTTTAATCCTTAAAAAATTAATAAACTTTAGTTATCATAGGTGAAATAGTATAGAATAATTAGTAGTGTGTATAATTCTATTCTTTTTTTTTAGGAATGAAAAAGCTCTAAAAACTTTCCTAATAGATTGTGATGCTTTGGCCTTATTATTAAATCTTATTAATGATTGTAAAGAAGACCTCGGAACCTGTGTCACAGGGATATCAAATCTTGCCACCAATATTCAAATTAAGGACCCAAAAGGATTAGAATCTAGATATAGAAAATATGTCGTAATCAGTGATGATCCAACATTAGATCATACGTCCGAAAATGATATAGTAACTTTCAAATTAGACGACTTGTCCACAGTCAATGCCAATAAATCATTTTTGTGTCAACAGTCTGAAGTGTTCAATGCCATGTTGATGGGCTGTTTCAAAGAGTCCAGCGAAAAGTGTATCCGATTGAAAAATGTGTCACAACCTGCTTTGAAATATCTCATAACATTATTACAGTTTGGTTTAAATGACTTTCATGGTGAAATTGATATATTCCCGATTGCAGAAAATTTGGAAATAAGTTTGGAAGTTCTCTTGCTGGTGGATAGATTTTTATTTGACAAATTAAAAGAATTGTTGCATAGTGCCATATTACAGTTCCAATTAACTCCTGACACTGCTGATAAAACCTATATATGGTCATTAAAAGAGGGAATGGGATTTTTGTGTGTAGAATCTGTTGCTTACATATTAACCGGTGAAATGACAAATGAGAAAAGGCTTCAGTTGTTTAAAAACATTCTTGACACAGAATATAAAAGTCAATGGCTAGAAGACATCAAATTGATGCTACTGAGACAGCTAGAGAAATAGAAGTATTGGAAAGTGTACTTCATTTATTATATTATATGTATATATTTATTTTTTCTTGTACAGGTATTAAGTAAATTATACATTAATTTGTATTCATGATTGTAAATGGCATTATTGTATTATTGAAGTGGCATTTCCTCATTATAATTTAGACATAAGTAATTCATATAACAAAAATTGTAAAAATTTCGTTATTACTATTATTAATATTTAAAGCAGTATATTAGAAATAAATCTACACCATTTTTTCGAAATAATAACATAATGAAATACATTTGCTAGTTAGAACATATTATGTAACTGTTTAACATTTATTATACATCTATAAATGTAATACATATTATAAAAGTGATTTTTAAAGAAATTGAACATTTACTACAGCTTATACTGTTAACAAATATAAAATAGTAATTTATAATTTAGTGTTTTTTCTAGCAGTCAATATAATATTAAGTTTTTTATCAGGCAGCAATACTTGGGAAGTTACAGCATGCACATCAGAATTGGTGCATTCTATTTCAAAATTATTAACAACCTGTAAATAAATATTTTGAGACTTAAATCTTTTTATTTACAATTTATTTTAAATAATGATGTATGATGATGCCACCGCAATATAGATGATGAGGAAAATAGATGAGAAGGATGCGGAGATGGGCCGTCGACTGATCATCATCCGACTTGTAGTCAGTAGATGTGAACACCTACTTATGTGACTTCCAAACAAGAGTTGGATCCGACCAAATGAAATTGGTTGTACATGAAATATATTTATATAAAATATTTTACCTGAGCTGTAACTTCATTTAATTGTAGCATTGCTACTTTCTTTCCTATACAAGATCTCACCCCTAAAGCAAAGGGTATCGCTGCAGACGTTTTGTGGTTAACAAGATCCTTCCTCCTTGGGTCTGTTCTATCCCAACGATATGGGATAAAGAAATCAGATTTACTAAAGTTTTTCTCATCACGGCCTGCTGTATAAATTGATGCTATAATTGGAGTCTGAAATAATAGAAAATAACGTCTATAATATATTTATTATAACATTATCAACTATGACTTCTTTGGTAGAACTTTTTGTATTGTATGACTGATTTCATCTTTAATATGACTGTATGGATTTTCAAGTTCACTTGGTGCTTCTGGTATTTTTAATTTTCTTCTCAGTGTCGGAGATAAAAGACATAGGTTTTGAGATAATCCAAATATGCTTGAAGTCGTCCAATATAAACACATACAAGAGGGGACACTCGCAGCTACAGGCACCATTACTATGGTAAATACTCTGAATACATTTGTAAATATATTATACATTCTAGATGGCTTTCGTAATTTAGACATTCTTTGTAATTCAATAATAGCCAAGTTTGATAATCCAAATGCTACAGGTAGTATATAAGAACTATCTGGTATGGTCAAGTTTGGAATCCAGCCAAAGCCACCAACAGACAATTCCATCACTGTAACGAGAGCCGAAGGGTCTGGTGGGTACATATTCACTAGATTCCTAAGTGCAAATGACATGCAAACCCAAATTGGTATTTGAAACCATATGACTATTGTAGTCTTTAGAGGATGACAGTTATCTCTTTCAATAAGAATCCTCCACTGCTTTTTCATGGATCTTTGAAATAAATGAAAAGCCTGTTTATCAGTCAAGTTAAATGACTTCTTAGCCATTGCCGTTTCTCTTTTTAATTCATTAACCATGTCTTTTAACTCTAATCCAATATTTTCAACCTTAGCAAGTATCTTATTTTGATAAATGGCAAGCGGCAGAGTCACGCAAACTCTTACTAATATGGTGGAAAGAATGATAGTTGCTGACCAGTTAAAACCACTCATATCATGGAAATGTAATAGGCCTTCTTGTATATAATTTACCATACTACTACTAGCAACGCTATTATAAGTTTGTTCCTGCCATTTCACGATACCTTCCAGTGAAATATTTCTCTTGTTAGTCAGAAAAGGCCGGTATATCTTACTTTTATAATGTAGATCTGTACAACCTATTCTTTCATTTCCTATATGACTTATACTCATAATACTGTATCCCCGATATATTGAAATTGGCATAATGTTACATTTCGAAAAAAGTCTGCGATAATTCATGTTGTATTTGATGAAAAATACTATTTTTTAAATTTCAGTTTAAGAATTTGTATCAAATAATTAATATTTATAAGTTTGACATTTGACAATTTACGTATGTCATTATCATTTATTTTTTTTTTTTTTTTTTTTTTTTTTTGCAGTTATCGTACGTAGTACATTTGCCATTATCAAACGGGAGAAATTTTTCCATGTATATAAAGGGACGAGAGATGTTAAATTTAGGAATCATTCAGGGCAGGATATAGGATATGTATGACAAGATAATAATAATATTATTATGAAATATTAATTTATATAGCTATACATATATTTAAATATATTACTTATATTATAGACACACAAGACTTTCATCAAATAAATACTAAACCTAAATTTCTATATTATTAGTAATTATATAATCTGAAATTATTTTATATATGTAATATTTTTTTATAAATAACAGACAAGTAATTGAGGTTGGAAAAGGGATTTGATGATCTAGTAAGGATTTCAGGAAATCGGAACGGTCATATAAAGGACAAGAAAAGAAAAAATGATTTACATCGCCAGTTTCACAACCACACAAACAAGAAGAGTCGTTAATAATTTTAAACTTGGAAAGATGAGCAGGTGTACAAGTATGGCCAAGTCTCAATCTTGAGATGATACTAGAGCACCTCCTATTAACATTCATTGAGAAAAACCATGGTTTTGATAAAATATCAGGCTGAAGAGAGTAATAATAATTACCTTTTTGTTTACTGCTTTTTTCCCATGACGTTTTCCAACATGTATCAAGATCGAGTTTAGGTATTGATAACAAGTCTGAGCAGTAAATCTTATACGGAACAAGGTCACCACATGAAATAGCTTCATTAGCGAGAGCGTCTGCTATAACATTTCCTTGGATTCCAGAATGTCCAGGAATCCAAGAAAATTTAATATTGTAATGTTTTGCTATGCATATTGTTAGTAATTGTCTTGTGTCAAATATTATGGGGTTGTGTTGCTTAATTTTAAATGGGTTTTTTTCTAAGGCTTGTAAAGAACTAAGTGAGTCAGTAAAAATGATTGAATTTTTGAGTTTAGCTAGTATTATATAATCTATGGCTTTGAAAATACCCAAGCACTCTCCAGAAAAAACAGAAGATTCTGGAGGGAGTTTTACCTTCTGTACAATGTTATATTGACGGTGGAAGATACCTACGCCTACTAAACCGTTAACATTATGTTTCGAAGCATCTGTAAATATGAGATGGGTATTTTTAAATTTTTTCTCAACAATTGCATTAAATTTTTCATTAGCTATTAAAAAATCTGACTTAGCTATACCAATATTTAATATTTGTGGTGATAGAATAAGAGATTCGAAGGAACAAGAAAACAAAGGTAACATGTTAGATTGATGTAAAGGTGCAGAGAGGGATTTAAACTTATAATAGCTATTAATTAAATGTGGATTCGATTTATGTATCCAATACGGTGAATTAGATACTAAGTAAGCTAAAAGATGAAGTTTTTCAATAAGAGGGTGATTGGAAAGCTGTAGACGTCGAAAGAGAAATTTATCAGACAAATACTGACGACGTAGTTGTAACGGAGGATCACAGCACTCAATTTGTAAAGCGTTAATTGGGCTAGACTTCATTGCTCCACAAATGATTCTCAAACATTTGTTTTGAATTTTGTTCAACATTTTAAATCCAGAAAGAAGGCCCGGTTCCAATAGGAAGGTTCCATATTCGAGGACACTACGTATGAGAGCATTATACACGAGTTTCAAATAAAAGGGATGGGCACCCCACCAAACTCCTGCTAAACATCTTATGATGTTTATTATTTTTTCACACTTATTTGCGATGAAATTGCAATGAGGGATGCCTGTAAGTTTCCTGTCTAAAATGACACCTAAAAATTTAAAATCATTTTTTTGTGGTATAATGGTCTCATCGTAATAAACATGAACTGGAGTGATAGTTCGCATACGGGAGAATAAAACTACTGAGCTTTTAGATGGGGACAAATATAGTCCATGATCATCAAGCCATTTTTTTAAATATTGAAGTGATGACGTTAACTTGTGCATGCTAATTTAATGTTTTTACTTTTTACATATAATAATAAATCATCCGCATATTGCAAAACTTCAATCTTTCTATCAATAGCTAAGTCTAGATCATATGTGTATAAATTATACAATAAGGGGCTCAAAACGGACCCTTGTGGAAGGCCTTTGGATAACACTCTAGAATGTTTTTGTTCACCATCAGTAAACAAAATCGATCTATCATTAAGCATATTTATAACAAAAGAAATAATTTTTCTGGGAATCTGAAGGCATAAAAGTTTTTGTTTAAGAATTGGTATCACGACATTGTCATAAGCATTAGATAAATCCAAAAATGCTGCAATGACAAAATTATTATCAGAAAAGGCTAGCCTGATATCGGTTGTAAGTAAACTAATATTATCTATACTACTTCTGTTTCGTCTAAAGCCAAATTGAGTTGTTGATAGCATACTGTTGCTTTCAACGAACCATTCTAGACGATTCTTAATTAATTGTTCGCAGATTTTTAGGAGGACAGATGAAAGGGCAATAGGACGGTAAGACAAAGCAGAAGAAGGATCTCTATTAGGTTTTAATATTGGAATTACAATTTGTGATTTCCAATTTGCAGGAATGTGACCAGAGTGAAAAATAGAATTGATTAAATTTAAATAATATATCATGCTTATGTCATTTAAATGAGTAATGAAAGAATAATATATCCCATCTGGACCAGGTGCAGAATCTGATGCATATTCTAAAACGTTCTTTAATTCTGTCATTGAAAAGGGAGAGTTTAATTCAGATGATTCATTGTATAAGGCACAGTTATCATTTAAGTTATCTTTACGAAAATTAACAGTGGGAGGAGCAATTCTATCAAGAAAATCGTCTACTAGAAAAGATGGAAAAGTTGGGGATGGGGTGGTATTATAAGCTGATCTAAATCTTCCAATGTTTTCCCAAACACTGGATGAGGGAGTATTGGGAGATAAAGATGAGCAGAACTTTCGCCAGCTGTCTCTTTTTTTTCTTTTAAAAAGTAATTTTGTTGCGTTTGTAATCTCCTTTAGTGATAAGAGGTTTTCTAATGTCATATTATTATTAAATATTTTTTCAGCATTTTTTCTTTTATTTAAAAATTCTTTGCATTCGACATCCCACCATGGAGGACTTGGAATATAAGGGTTCCCATGTTTTATATTAAAAACTTCATTGGCACTTTCAATTAATATATCTAAAAAAATTTGGGCACCGCAAGAATCACTAATATTTTCTGATATTTTCTGACTAAGTTTTAAATCAACTTTACTACTAAATTGAGTCCAAGTGTCAGAATTGACTTTTGATATATTGTATCTCGGGAATAGTTTATTGCAAGTTTTAATTAATTTGCCAGGAGGAAATGAGGTAATAATGGGATAATGATCACTGCCAAATGTGGATGTTAAAACAGAACTTGACAGCTGAGATACAAATTGGGGTGAGCAAATAGTTAGATCTACTACACTATTTCCTTCAGATAAGTTTGTACGTCTAGTAGAATTACCATTGTTGATGATACACAAGTTGTTTTTATCTAGAATGTCCAAAAGTTTATTACCATAACAGGTTGTCATGGAGCAGCCCCAAGACTGGTGATGACAATTAAAGTCACCAGTTATAATTAATGGTTTAGGGAGGGATAAGAATATATCCCCAACTTCATTTAATATATTAATAGAAATATGTGAAATATATACAGAAACAAAACAAATTTTATTTACAATTACGACTAAAATAGAAATTTCAGAACTATGTACAGGAGTGGATATTATATTAAAAGGGTAGCCTTTCTTAATGAGAAATGCTACACCACCATATCCATCTAATCTGTCTTCTCTAACAGTATTATATTTTTTAATATTTAATGTAAAACCTGGTCTAAGCCAAGTTTCACATAATGAAAATAAAAAAGGATTATATTTATTTAATAAGTAAATTAGATCACTTTTTTTATTAATTATGCTTCTAGCGTTCCATTGTAATATTTTGTTGGCCATTATTTATTTTGATTATATTTACAATTAACTCCATTAAGGGGGCAACGATGGACGGTATATTATTATTGGTCTGGGCAAAGGTTTGTAATAAAGATATAATATCTGATATTTTTGTTGGTTCTTGTGTGGAGGGAGTATCATTTGAAATTGGGCTATAATTTTTATCTAATTGATTAAAGGAAAATTCTTTTATGATATTATCATGTGCAGTTTTGTCGTAACCTTTTCCAACTTGTATAGGGCGGGAAGGTTTAGATATAACTGTTTTCTTGTAAGATTTTTGTGGAGTATAAGAAGATGGAGTATTAATATTTTGGAAAGATAATTTTCTTTGAGGACTGGACAAGGTTTCAGCGAATGATTTATTAAGTATAGGGAACATTTTACTTGCTTCTTGATAAGAAACACAATTTTGGGACATATATAGTTTTATTTCTTTTTGTCTGTTAAGTTCCGGACAAGATTTACTGTTTGCCATATGGCGACCAGAACATTGACAACAGTAATAGTCATCTTCAACATTACATGAATCACTAACATGATCCTGACCACACTTGAGGCATCTTGGTTTGGAACGACATTGCATCTTTGTATGACCATAACGACAGCAGTGATAACATTGGATGGTGGGAAAAACATATAAGTCTACGGGCAGAGAGTTGTAGCAGATAAATATTCTTTTTGGGAGTACCTGACCATCAAAATACATTACTACCGACTGTGTGGGTTTCCATATTGGAGACCCATCAACAATAGTTTTATAATTAAGTCGTCTAATTTTAACTATTTTGCCACAGCCAACAGGGGTTGAGATATTAGAAATAATTTCCTCAGGAGACCAATCTGTTGGAACTCCTCTAACAATGCCTATTCTTAAAATATTAAATGAAGGGACATATGCTTTATAATTATTGTCGGTGATTATACTATTGTTAATAAAAGAGTTAGCATCAACATAATTTGTGAAGGAAACAGACATACGGTTTCGACCAATTCTCTTAACACTACCATTAACTATATTATAAATTTTATTTTTTAAAAGAAAATTTCCGAAGGTTATCGGGTGCAATATTTTTCCGTCATTATCAGAGGATTGGATCTTCTGAACATGAATAATGTAAGGAGGTGCATCTAGTTCATTGTAAAGATTTCGACCAATTGGAGTATTTGGTTTACTGACTGAATCATTAATATTATGAGGCACTGGATTATCTGATTGTAATAAAGGCTGTGCAAGTGGAATATTAGTTAAATTTTTACCCTCATCTGATTTATCGGACTCTACACAACGACATCCAATGTCCTTTTGGTTTCCCGTATTTTTTCTTTTCTTTTTGTTACAATTTTTGCATATTTTATGCAGGCGACCACGTTTTAAACTAACTTTTTTGGAAGATTGGTCAGTGTCCATACTAGAATCATTATATTCTACTGTAACAAAACTGCAAGCTTCGGGCACTTTACATGTTCCCCCGGGATCCGGGGGTTCATTCATGTTGCAATAGAATGTAAAAAGAAACTTACCAACCAAGAATTTTCTAACTAACTATAATATATACAAATAAAATTTATAAAATAAATATTATAATAAACTGATCTGAATGACTAAAATAATAAAAAAATAATGAGAAACAAAAAACCACAACTGCGCGCCTTGAAATTTCCCGCCGTTTTTTTTTTTTTTCCCATTATCATTTATTTTATTATTTTCATTTAAAGGCATTAGCTACTACACTATTAGCCATACAAAATACAATATTCGGTCTGTAATACGGAGAAATGGCGGGAAACCCCAAGGAGTGCGGCTTCGCCCTTCTAGCCCCCATCAATCAACTATCATTCTCCATCCCATCCACCCAAGGCAGTCCACCACAATATTCGCCAACCAATCACAATATATAAAGATTAAGTTTTTAAAACAAACACTATAGAAAACCACTCCGAATGGACAAAACACAAAATAACAATTAATTAACGGGAAACCAAAAAAACACAACCGCGCGTCCCAATGTTTCCCGCCATTCCTATGTCATTATCAATTTGACATATATGACTTCTTTTCATTCAAAGGCATTAAATTAGCTACTAAGCTATTAACCATACAAAATATTAAATACAATATTTAGGCTGTAATATGGAGAAACGGCGGGAAACCCCAAGGAGCGCAGCTTTGCCCCTCTAGTCCACCGCAATATTTGCCAACTAATCACATATACAGATTAAGGTTTTAAAACAAACACTATAGAAAACCCACAGAACTATATCAAGATAGAAGTAAAGAGTTCCGTAATTTGTATGGGGACCGAGCGTGTAACATTTAGCGTAGGTACGATGACGTCACGAGTGTAATTTAGTGATGTGAAACACATAAGCCGCGCGAAAACAATTCAAAAGCATCGATTCACAGATCGATTATAACATGGCACCGATTTTATCAGTAGTATTGTTCAAATAAACTATTGTATGATAGCGTGCTATGGACGATAAACTATATTTTTATACATTGAGTAGCTATATTATAGACTATATTATAACGTGTAATCATTTAATAGCTTGTTTTTTTTATTATATACAATTAAAATGTTGATTTGATCAGATAATATAAATTGGGCGCCGACCGTCCACTGGCGCCCTTATAAGTGGGATTGTAATTTCTAATAAACCAATCAATTTCTTTAAAGTCATCAGTGATAATAGTTGTAGTCCTTCTGATTCAACTTTTGGTCTTTGTCACGTTGCTTGTCACTGTCATTTTGCTTATTTTTAGCTTAATCATCTAAACGGCAAACGGTGGCCACTTTTTTATTTAAGTAATGAATCCAAAAATACGGAATCTAAAACTATATCACATAAATCAATAATTGGAGAATGAATAGGCCTACAAATAATCACTGGTGGATTGAAGAAAAATTAACTGGTTTATTAAAAACACAATCCATTTATTTTTGGAGTTATACTTCTTTTAGCGCGTTAGGGAAAAATGATGAGTCACGAAAAACCGACACCCTGAAGTTAGCTATAGTCAACATTATTTTATATAACAATTTTCACATAATGACAGTATTTTTCTTTAAGGAGTATTACTTCTAACGCGTATACATAAGTACACACACACTTTTTTATATAAGGATCATTCGGAAAGCTGAAATAAACTTGTAATATAGAAGTAGCCATAACCAGTTAGAAAACAATACATAACCAGTTTCTCAATAATATTTGCTTTGCATTAAAAATTCTAAAAATAAAAGTTTATTATTTTTATTTTATATTTTACATACATTGCATTATAGCTACATAATAATATAAAATTAAATTATCATTTCCTCTGTTTTCAAAATAGATTTTAATCGAGTAAGAAAATCGCAGTGTAGGTACAGCACTTTTGACAGAAAAAATGAGAAATCGTCTTCAACGTGACCTGACAGTTTTAATAGCATATTTTACATCGCTGGTTTTGAACGCCCGCCAAGTCTGGCTCGTCAAATAAAAGCCGCAAGGGAAAACTAGCGTTAGACACAATCGCCCGCTGTTTGTGTTGTGATGAAAATAGTAAAATAAATGGTTTTTTTAAATTAATAACAGAATTTTTAGGACAAATAGTACTGACTGGTGAAAGGAAATACCTCCATTAACAGCTCCAATTTTACTGATAGTGTTTGAACAATTAATTATTGAACAACGAGTCATTTTGTTTTTAAAACCTTACGTCGCATGCTGACCACGGTCGGGAGTATACGGCTCCATTACTCGCCGCGAACTTTATCGCGGCGAGTAATGGAGCCGTCGAGTCGACTTTTTGCCACGTGAGGTACATACACTCTTTACTTCTATTTCGATATATTTCTGTGAGAAAACCGCTCCGAATGGGAAGTAATTATGTTTTTAATTTAGACGTTTACAAATTGGCAAAAGTATTGTTGTGTACAGCTTGGCAAAAAAGAGTATGACGTGGTGACAGGTGGAACTAAATATTTTACTAAATGGAAACCTATGATGTTGACAATACTCGACAAATACTAGATTTTGAGTAAAGCTTAGTGTTTCACATTTATTTTTAACGATTTGATTAAGGTATCTTACTGATTTTCCATATTATGATGAGACCTAAGTGAAAGTGGCGCCCCCATTTTTTCCATACTCTTTTTTGCCAAGCTGTACATATTACAAATATTATAGTCTCTTACCTGTTCCTTTAATTTATATTCCCCAAAAATGGTATCTTTAGGTAATATACGTGTGAGGAATGGTGCTACCGGATATAATCTCATCGTTTCTTTTAAAACATAATTTACGTATAATCTGTCCTTTTGACGAATCTCTTCAGTAATGTTTTGATTCTTCGATAATATGTAAAGAATCCAAAGTGTGGTGTAGGCTGTCTAAAATATTATCATAATCGAAACAGTAGATCAGTTTTTCACTATTTAATAAAAAAATGGTTAAGACTGCACACGGCTAAAGCAACCCCATGATTACGACACGACTTACTTTTTTATGTTAGTTGGATCAGTCGTCGTCGTCGCACATGTTGTAGACCTGGACCTAGCTCCGGCAACTTATTTATGAGTTGCCTATCTTCAGACATTAAACCTGAGATGTTCATTATCGGTGCCAGTAATTACACTGCTTGTCTTGCCGTTCTTTCTTTCTTTTGGAGAAAAGAGCAAGATGGTGGTACCCCATGTGACTGGGAGCGCGGGGACGGAGGGATGATGATAGATGATAATTTATTCAAGGTTGATCATTTATTTATTAGTGTCTGCTTTCTTATTCAAAGTGATAAATATTATTTTGATAGTGTAGGTACTATGATTTTAGCATATTTTATACAGTTAGCAAAACTCTGATTTCATATTTACTTATGAAATCAGACGATCCCTGACGACATAAAAAGAAGATGAATTCTTATGAATTCATCTTCTTTTTATGTCGTCAGGGGGCAAACGAGCAGTCTGTGTCACACGGCACCCACACACATCTGCAAAACCATAGACTTAATGTGCAAAACCAAGGCCACTCAGATGCGCCGCCCTTTTCTCTATCCCCCCAATAATCCTTTAGAACTGTATTTTTGATATGACATATTTACTGGCGCAATTTGACAGTATACAGTATATTCAAATGTCGTGACACGGTCGTGACGGTAAACTGCATGACGGTTTCATTTCTTTATTTTATTACTTCTTTCGTTATATTTATTTATTTATTAATATAATATTAGTAACGACATATAAACGAACACTTCCAACCTACCGTGTCACCAGATGCAATTATAAGGTCCGAAACTATTTTTATAATCGTTTCTTCGCTCATATTATCTTTTGAAAGCTTGTATATTAAACCATTACTTTTGTTCTTAAGCTTTAATAACTCGCTTACAATTTTTGTTGCTGTAACAAAACGAAAATAAAAATCATACTACTTCATTCTTTAGAAGACACTGAATTATATTATTATGTATAACATATTAAAGTTAATAAAAGTCAAATGTTCGCAGCTGAAAGACTTTTCATCTGTTAGTATGAAAATGTAAAAAAAAAAACTTACAAAGAGATATTGAAAGGTCAACGGATGATTTGAAATCCTTCCATACTTTTAGATTAAGTTTGTGACACCAATGTAGAGGTAGACCGTACAATTTGGTCGTGTTATGAAAAATTTGCTTCACAGACGTAGAGAATATTGTCAGAAGTTCTTTATAATGAGTATTAAATTCGATAGAATTTTGCCCAGCCAACACATTTATGATAACTGTAAATTATAATAATTAATTAGTAGTTCTGTAAATGTACAAGTTCGTAGCCGAGCGCAGGCTGCAGCAGCAGACGAGGTGTCGTCGCTTCATGTCATCACGACGCATCGTTGCGTCGTGGTTGCGTCCTGACGCTGTAATTATGATTTTGAATCCGATTGCAGACGGCAACAGATGGTATCCAGTTACCAGTTGGTTCCGAGTGTTCCGGAATATAAATTATTTTCTTCACTAGGTACTGATCTGCGGTCGCACTACAGTGTCGTCTGCCGCTCGACATCGCGTCGCTAGCTTCGTGAAGCTAACTGGGGAGGGAATTTCATATATGTAAATACAGAAAGTAGTGTCGCTGCTACACGTTATCTGTTACTGCTGCGTGCGGTCTGCTATGAACTTGCACCTTGAATCTACATATATTTTGTTCAGACAAATTATTGTAGGATTATTAGAAGTACAAACATATTTTATAGATTCCTTGGATATGTTGCAAGTTATTTACAAATTCCCAAGATAACACTGTTTCTAAAGTAAATAATCTGTTCCAGGGTTATTTTCTTTGTATTTAGATACCCATAATTTTACACCTCTCGTGTATTAAAGGTAAGAAGGTACTGCCGCCTTTAAACAAATTAAAAAATACGGCAGTGTGTTATAAGTCTAATATCTAAACAATGTTATGAAATATTTTATCTCAGTAGTAGTAAGTATTACTTACCATTAATAGACAGATTGTATAGATCTGACTCCAAATCTCTTACCGCAAAAGTTGGATTGGCCTTCTGTTTCCAAACACCAATAAAATCCGATACCGCTCTCGTCACCGAATCTTGTAACCAATTTTCAGTATCTTCGCGTAAAAAGTGTTTGTTCATTATCTTACGATTTTCCCACCACTCCTCACCATCCATGAAGAAGAGTCCTCTCTTCGCTCCGTACAGTTTCTCATAAAGTACCCATGGTTCGGGGAGTATATGCCTCGGATATTTACCTTCGCATGTCATAAACAAATCTTTCATAAGCGTTGGATCGCTGGTGAAAACTAGCTCTGTGTCTCTATCCAGACGTTCAACAAATATAGGACCTAGTTTCTTATGTTGGGCGTCTATGTATTTGTGCAACCTGTTTGGTATAAAATAATTATAATTCACAATTTGATTACTAGTGATCCCTGTCTCAGTTTCTGATACACACGAGACAAAAGAGCAGGGGGCAAGGGGCGAGGATGGGAATTCCTCACCCCATTGTACTGTCCCGACGATAGGAGGGGTTGTTCTGAGGTGCGGGCCTACCCGTCTGTGGAGGTGGCGTCGGTCCCTTGCGGTCCCTTGGGTCTCCCCACGCGGGTATGTGGTACTCGCTGCGCCCGACAGCTGGTAAGTGGACGCAGCTCTACCCACTAAAACCCGGCGAGTGCCACCAATGCCGCCTTTGGTGAGGTGCCGCGGATCTAGTAAACAAACAGGACACCTCGACGGCTAGTCAGTCCTGCAAAGGACCGATGCCACCTCCACAGAGGAGTTGTCCCGCACCACAGAACAACCCCTCCCAACGTTGGGACAATACAATGGGGTGAGGTTCCCGTCCTCACCTCTTGCCCCCTGCTCTTATGTCCCCTCTTCTTATAAGAAGGATATAAAGATCCCCCTTGGCCCAATTAGCTTCGCCCAAGGTGCAGCGGCTCACCCTAGGTTACTGAGCCCCACCGCCACGACAAGGCCTGAACCATGGTGGGGATACACATTGTACCTACAGTATACAATATTGATACTTTTTACAAAAAATTAAGAACGATGATAATTCAAAATAACCGCCAAGCGATTTTTTTTTTAAATATACAACGCAACTTAACACGTGCAATCACATCCCTGCGGTCGAACACTCGTCGAACCGGTTTCGAACGACTCGTACGTGACGAGGCACGAGTGCTAACGCACACATGCGTCGGACGCTTGTAGTAATGCAATCGATTCGCGCGGTTGTTTGAAGCTTTGCCTCTGTTCCGTTTATTTATTCATGTGCCTATAGCGTATAGTTAGGTATTTCACAACCGACGCCAGGAGGCCGTGTGGTCGCAGACTGCACGGTTGGCGGGGGGCAACCCCCCACTTTTATAAACTAAAAGTGAGCCGAATGGGCTCACATAAATCCGATGTAGCATTAGGGCCTTCGGGCCGTTAGCATAGATCCATCCGAAAAAAAAGTTAGGTATTCATACATCTGAAATATGATTACTAGAAATAGAATTCTATAATAGCATACAAACCGTAATCCACCGCCAACTTGAAAATAGTTGATTGCCTTCCCAATTACCGGGAGCGACTTGGATCTTGGAATGTCCTGTATGGTTAACGATGTACCAAGCGTTGCATATTGCCTCTTCAAGGCCTGTGACAGTCTTCTTATAGAATTCATAATCTACAAGGGCAAAAATAATAGGTACTTATATTTTATAATAAGGCCCAGAATAATATTTTAGTACACACGATATGATTTAGCACAAGTCTAGTGTTTCGTTACAAAAATTGTATAAAGCATCCAAAGATTATTTCAAAAACTCGTTCGAGAATATTATAATATGCATGGAAAATAAAAATTATTAATAATTTAAGTATATTTCGTCGTATCCTACGAATAAAGGCGTAATTACAAATGGGCAACTTTTCAGGAGGAGGTTTTTTGTGTTTTATTTAAATACTAATTGACAGTTTTGAAATATTCACATTTAATACATATGTAAAGACTTCTAGGTTTATTATTAAATTGATTATCAGGCTTATACTCCCATATTTATAGTAAATTTTTCCCTTAAATCTTTATTCGCGGGAATATAAGAGGTAATATTAGACATAATTGACATTATGCCCTTTTTCTTCGGAATATGCACGGTCGTAATAGCACTAAGGGCTTTTCTAATATATATCTAAGAAATATCTCTAAATAATCCTTAAGCTTTTTAAGACTTTAGTAGTATGGTATAGTATGTATGTACCGGAAACTTTGAGTTTTAATGTGATCCACTTCCCACGGATAGATTTATATCGGAGATTTTATTTTTTTCCTGTTATTACATCTCCTGTGACAGCCCATGGGAACTCGTTGAGGAGGTTCTTGCCGAGACGCACTCCTATGTCTCAGAGAGGAGGGATCTTGTCGAGTACCTTAACGTTGGGCGGGATCCTACGGGTTCGCCGAATACCTCCTCTCGGGGGTGAGGGGAGGATCTGGTGCCACCACGGGCAACGAAAATGGGTGCGTAGGAAGCGCTACTTAATGCGCCTTCAATAACGCCCCTGTGCTTCTGGCCAGCTTGTCGCTGATGTGATCCTGGAGATAGGGGACCCTCAAAAAGCGGCCGAAGGCGCTTGCAGGTGGTTTAGTGGGGAAGATCATTCCTTAGTCCGAGTCCCCACATAGGTCTAGGAGCCTTAAATAAAATAAAAAACCGTGTGAGCCGTCACGGGACGCCTGGCAGATGTGAAACATCGACATTATTTTGTAAAAGTAATATGCATATAATATGTAATATCGTATAGCGTGGCGACGCGTCGCCACGGCATGCGTCGCCACGCCAGAAATCGGTTTTACGTGCGGCTATAGATGTTTCACATCAATAATAAAAATAAAAAAGCCTTATATTTCTTACTAAAAATTATTTTACAAAAAAAACATGCTTACTATTTATTACTACTTATATTAATACTATAAATTTGAACACAAACTTATTTAACTAACAAGAACCCCTCGTTAATTGAGGGTCAAGGCCTCCTCTAGAGATTTCTAAGTTTCTTTATTTTTTGCTGTGTTCATCCACTGTTTGGCAGCAACTCTTATTATGTCATCTGTCCACCGGGCAGTTGGTCTACCTTTCTTTGAGTCTTGAGTGAGTCCATCGGTTATCTGCCAGCCGAGCTATATGTCCAGCCCAGCGCCACTTTAATTTCTTACATTGACACAGAGCATCAGTAAGTAGGAGCCTTACCCGAGGTAAATCTGGATCATGCGAAAGAATTAAACTGCATTAAAAAAGAAAAGCCCGGTTCTTTATTACCAGCCATAGGAAAGTTATTAAAAATACTAGGAGATGGGACAGTGAAACTAAAACCAGGACTATCTAAAACGATAGACGAGCCGGGTAGACGATGGGACTCCCAACTATTGAAGTTTTGTATGCAGCTCCATGCTACAGTGGCTCACTTAAACTAGATTTAAGAACCTTGGTACTGATAAATATTGATGTAACAAAAATCATTTGAATAAAATTATTTGAATTTGAATTAAAACTTTCATTCGTTTCATAAAAATATACATTCGCATCTTCAATTTGCTGATTTTCTGATACAGATAACAGAGCTAGTGTGATCTAAAATTTGGAAAGCCGTGACATTGACGGTATCAGCAGATAAGTTTGGAAGTAAAGTTTTGTATTCAGTAGGTAAAGGCCATTCGGATCTGTAATATATTCGGATTTGGATCTATAGGCATAGATAATAGGCTTTAAACTTGACACTTCAACATCATACTAATCAGTAGTAGTAATTTCGCATCCTCAGCAAGTAAAATACTTTCAGGTGTGGCATGACTCTCTCGTTCTGCTTCGTCAGGAACAACTATATCATCTCCTACAATTCTACGATTTATCGAAAGTTCAGGTGTTTGTTTTGAGTTTTCAGGTGATTATAATATAATTACAGGATTATTATTTACGAATATATATATATATGTATATTCGTAAATAATAAGGTAGGTATAGTACCTAATTTTAAAAACAGCGGTCAAGTTTCAGTTAGATACTACATTTTTATCATTAGTTTGCAATAATACGTTGTTCGGTCAAATATTTAAAGAATATTATTTAACTTAATGCAACTATTATAATATACGTTTATCAAGCACTATATTCTGAAAGTTCACGATTTTTTCCCGATTTTTTTGTTTGATACTTCTGGTCATAAGATGGGTAAAATTGCTAAATTTGCATTTACTACGTATACTTACACTACTAAGATCATTTGCTAAATGTTCCATATTTTGTTGCCTATTGGCGCCGGGAATATAGTTTTATGGTAGCCGAAAATAAATTTATATTTTTTTTTATAAAAACCTTACGTCATAATTTTTTACCAAAGACGTCTTTCCCTATGTTAAAAAGCCACATCCGCCATAAGGGCATTTTATTACAGTTTGAAAACCTAGTCTAAAATATGTTTTCATCATTTATTTTATATTATCTGGGATCATTAATATGAGAACAGTATAATATGGTAGCAAGTTCATACATACAAATTGTAATAAGTACCGAAAAATCAATAAATAAAAAGTGTACCTAGAATAAGGACACAAAAGCATTAGGGCTCCACCTCTTCTCTATTATAACCAATTTGACAAGTCCGTGGTAATAAAGCCACTAAAGCAACAGTGGCCCTTTTCGACGGAGTTAAGCAAAACACACTGAGTGCTTCACTGAATAACAAATGAATCAATTTATTTAACCATTTTGACTAAATAACTGCTCAATCTCAATAACATACGATATTACTTGCATATTATTTATTTTTATCAATTGTATATACATAACATAAAATAGTCATTGAATATATTGGTAAAATAAATGAATTTTTAACACTTGAATGTGTAACTTATTTGTACTTACTTTGTCTGTGATTTTTTAAAGTTTTACGAGTTAATTTGGTTTTAGATACTGCCATGTCTACTAATTGGTATCCTAGTTTATTCATTTTGCTTTGTTTTGCGTTAATATTTAAGTGGTGCGAGCGAAATTACAATACGTACGCACAACACGCTCACACGGCGAAAATGGGAGGTATGGCGCTTGCGACTAGTGGTGTGCAAATAAACTATTTTATGATAACGTGCTATGGACTATAAACTATATTTTTCTAGCGCGCTATTTTATAGACTATATTATAACGTGTAGTCGCAACACTAGAATTACGTAACTCGCGTGAGCCGGCCGGGATAGCGCACGACACATCTAGCGCGAGCGCGCGCTCGACGCTGACTGACGTATTAAACTATAAATTATAACGTCTAGCGTTTCACAACCGACGCCAGGAGGCCGTGTAGTCGCAGACTGCACGGTAGGCGGGGGGCAACCCCCCAATCAAAAGTGAGCCGAATGGGCTCACACTAATCCGTTGAAGCATTAGGGCCTTCGGGCCATTAGCATAGATCCATCCGAAAAAAAAAAAAAAAAAAAAACGTCTAGCGTCTACGATCTAGCACGTTGGCGTAGTTCGAATGTTATAAAGTTATAACTACGGCCTACGCTAGCCGTAGCTACGTTATAGCGCCGAATAAGAATTTATATAGCGTACGCTATACGTTGAGTATGAATAGCGCGCTACGTTATGGCGCTATGCGTTATATTAACCACCACTACTTGCGACCCGCTCCGCCTCCTGAAACACTTCTAGAAAATAGTCACCATGGCCATTGTGGCCGTTTTCAACGGACGATTCGAGCGTCAACAATTTTGGCTTATTTTAAAAGGCTTTTTTCTTGCTGATAAAATAATTTTTTTCGTGGTTTTTTTAATGAAAGTTATGTAAAATAGAGTGTAGATTTCAAATCGGCAATAATAATAAAAAGCCACTGTGGCTCTTGGGGCTCTTTTCGTAGGATACGACGATTTATTGGTCAGGATCGAACCATATTATATATATACCTATAACCTATATATATATATATATATATATATATATATATATATATATATATATATATATATATATATATATATTTATTTATTATTATTATGTAAATAAGTTGCCCAGGCAACTTATTTATGTGTTGCCTGTCTTTTTTTTGGCACAGGCACGTGTTATGCATGTAACCAGTTGTAGCCAGTGTACCTGTGGCCAGGTAACCCACTCAGGTAGGTTCCTGACCCTATGCGAGACTCATACTTGGGTTGTGTATACCCAAACTAAAACCACTGCGAGCGCTTTCAGCCGCTTCTTGAGGGTCCCGCATCTGCAGGCAACAGGAGCATCTCAGTGACAGGCTGGCCCCAGCGAAGACTCGACTACTCTTCGTAAGTAGGGACTGCCCAGCCGTCACTAAGCAGACCCCGCGGCGTGTCGTGCTATACTGGGATACATCCCGAACCGACATGAGCACAGGGGGGTTACTAAAGGCGCATAAAGTAGCGCCTCCTACGTACCCCAGTTCGTTAGGGGGGGGGGGGGATCGTCGGCGGCGCTCTCTCTCATCCGCTCATCGGCCTTCTTCTGCGGTATTACTTCTTCGCAGAAGGAGACTATCACCATCCAGGACTCGTCTTCACTGAGCATCGTGGTGAGACAAGTCCTCTCTTAGTAAGTGAAAACGGCAAAATTTGCTGTTTTCTATTAGCTGTTATTTTAAAAAATTAAGATTACTTGCACTGAAAACTTCAAATTGTATTAAACGAAACGTACACGTGTGATGGGATGACTTTTTTTAAAACACGATTGGAAAGATTTTGCTCGATAGAAAAACTACTGAAATTACCTCTAAAATTTCATATAAATGATCATTACATAATACATTAATTAGATTTCAAAAAACTTATTTTGAATTAGTCGTTGATTGTTTTTCACTGTCTGTTAATAATATAGACAACAATTACAAAAACAATATCTATATAATAATTATATTATAGGTATCAATTATCAGGAGATCTAAGCTTTATTAGAAGTTATTGCCAATTGCCTACTTACTTCGGGTAGATTGTTAATGTTTAATGTTTATTATTTGTAGACGAATCGTATTATAATAATTATGTACAGGTCACAAACAGGTTATCTACTTTCTTATTTTATTAAAACCGCCTTTAAAAATTATAAAATTTAAATTACTACATAATATAAACAAACTATCAGGATCCCACAGACCGCCACAGGCCGCATTTTCATTTTACAATTTTTTATAATAACAAACCATTTAACATAATATATCAAACTGAATTTTTAATACTTTTCGATTGTTCAATATTACTTAATACAAGATTTGATTTAAAAAATCCCGATCATCAACATTTTACTCAGTAAGTAATAAAAATATAGGTCTACTAAATATCTACCTGCATTATTTTTTGTTTTGATGTAATAACAAGTCGCACTGCACAGAACACTACCTACTGTAAACTGATCCGCATTTGCAGTCGTTATTCCTGCTATATGTATATGAATAAGACAAAATCGTGGTAATAATACATTGAATAAAACATAATGTTCGTCCGAGCTAAATCGACCTGAATATATGAAACATTTAATGTGGTTCTAGACAAATTCAGCACAAAAAACGGTATAATTTATATACTTGTACTGTACCAGCTAGTGCCCGCGGCTTCCCTTGCATGAACTCAAAATTTATATTATAATCCCTTAAAAATGTTAAATAAACCCCTTAATTTAATCTATACTAATATTATAAAGCTTAAGAGTTTGTTTGTTTGAACGCGCTAATATCAGGAATTACTATTCCAATTTGAAGAATTCTTTTAGTCTTAGATAGCCCATTTATCGAGGAAGGCTATATAGCATCACGCTGTGGCTAACAGTAAGTGTGGCTGAGTAAGTTAACGCGGGCGAAGCTGCGTAATTACTATGTATATAGGTATAATATTCCGAAACTGGTCAGTGATTTGTCACTAATGTAATAGCAATTCAACCAGTGATCTGTATGTACGTCCAATGGGCAAATCATCCATCAATGGCCATCAGTTGGCCAATCAGAGCGCAGGACCGCGCGACCGGCGCAACGTCGCAGCACGCTCGATGCATATTGCATATTACTAATCACTGGCAGCACCATCCGGATGTGACTCCGTTTACCTATCGTAATGAATCAATTAAAGTAATTGAAATTATAATAATAATAAATCATTTATTTTCAGGCACTATGGCCCATAGATATATACCTTACAAACTAACATACATATATTATATTGCATAAGTGTTAGTATAAAACCTTAAAATTATATTAGTAAACTTCCTAGCCCTACGTTGTTGTGCGTTCCGGTGGTACTGTTCCGCGCAAGCGACGGAACACCACATCCTGAGGCCAGAAGTCTTCGCGTAAAACGTCCTGCAGGTAGCAGTTCGGTACTCGCACCACAAACGCCTTGAAGTTGACGTTCCGGCGCGGCTCCAGCTCCTGCACCCTCGGACAGTACTTCAACCTCCGGCGCACGTATTCGGCGATGCTCTCCGCCTTTGTGGTGTAATGAAGGCGGGAGATATACACCGGCGCTAAACATTAATTTAATAACTCTACGGTGCACTTTATAAGGCACGTCCGTATCCGATGCGCGATGCGACCGAATGATTATAAACTTCCGGCCGCGGAACTGGGAGGAAAGGGCCCCCACCGATAGCACGAATTTGTATCGGAGAGACGCAGGTCATGGTGAGCCCCACGATGAAGTACTGGGAGGTGGACCTTCGGTCCCCATTTCCAACAACTGGGTGGCATCAGCGCTGGGCCAACTCCTGCCAAATATAGGAGGACCCGGCGAAGCTTGCAGGCGGCTGTACTGCGGAGGCTGTCTAAGTATGGCCACGTACGGTGCTGCGGAGTATGCAGCGAGGTATAGCGGTGAGGGCATTAAGGGGTAACCGTAGTCCGTACGGTCTCCTGGTCGAAAAACCGAAGCAACACCAGCACATAATGATGATTTGGTACCTTCTGGGTAGCAGCCACTGCTCTGAAACTCGCCGTGGGAGCTCGTGGCGTTGGTGCTCGCCATGGTGCGCCTCCTCGTTTTACAGAAGTCACAACTCAGTGAGTCACCTACTTGGGAGGACCTCTCACGTGTGTGCAGGCTGGGACAACACTGGTTGCTGCGAAGGTGGGGGGAGGTCAGGGTAGGCCGAGGCACTGCGCCCGGTCCTAGAGGCGTAGATGAGCTGTCAGTAGAAACCTCTCATCTTCCCCCTAATGACACAGATGCTTACTGTACATGGTTATCTCAGTGCGTACATGTGTCGGGTAACCAGGAGGGAGCTCCGACACCAGCCTGTCACGAGTGCGGCACTGTGCAGGACTCGGTCTCGGACACACCCTAGAGGTGTGGGATATATGGGCCGCACAGCGTCATCACCTCGTGGCAGTGCTCCGAAAGAAACTCTCGCTCTCGAGTGTGGTGCGAGCATGCATCGCACCACACTCGAGAGTTGTGTTGCTTCGTCCCGCATAAGTAGGTCGCGGAGCGGGACTGAGAAGACGACGTCCGTCCCGATACGGCAACGTAGGATGGGAGTTCGGAGGAGGTGCAATGCCTCCTCTTCACCTCGCCTCCCATCTACGGTCTAACAGGACTTGGGGTAAGGTTGGGTACCTGCCCCAGTACAAAAGCTCCGGCGTCGGCGGGGGTGCTTCAGGTTATTGGAGTTCCTCCATATTATATTCCTTTTTTTCTTTAACGCCGCGAAATGCCCTGAGGCATCCCGCGGGGGAGTGGGTTTCCCCACGCGGGTATGTGGAACTCGCTGCGCCGGAAAGCTGGTAAGTGGACGCAGCTCTACCCACTAAAATCCGGCGAGTGCCACCAATGCCGCCTTTCGTGAGGTGCCCCGGATCTATTGAGCAAACAGAGCTACTCAAGCTCGACGGCTAGTCAGTCCCCCAAGGGACCGACCCCACCTCCACAGAGGAACCCCTCCCAACGTCTGGACAGTACAATGGGGTAAGGTGCTCTTTTGTCCCCTCTTCTTATAAGAGGAGTACAAAGAGCCCCCTCGGCTCAATAGGGATGTTGACATTTTTCATAAATGTTTATAGATCATTTATAAATATCTAATAGAGGCCTAAATATTATTAACTTTTGCTTAAATACGTCTAATGCCTATAAAATCTCACATTTTATAATGCATTTTAAATTTCGCCCCAAAACGCTAACACTTGTCACGTGACGTCATATGTTGTTAAACATCGTAAAAATGATTCTAGTTGTCGTTAATAAAAAATAGCGCCTAAGTTTTATAATTGTTGTGCGGTGCCTGTGTGTGTACACTGTCAAAACGCCTGAAAATTAGTTTTTACAATATGTACTGCGTATGGAAAATGGTGTATAAAAGTACGTCAATATTCTTCCGCTTCCGCTAAATAGGAACAGGTAACGTCATTTCCGTTTATTATCACGTGACCTATTTTAAATTTTGTTACATTTTATTTATTAAATATTAATTCAATCAAATAAAAATAAGGGAAAATATTGTAATTTATCAGAATTCTATCATAGAAACTACCAATTAACATCAAAATTATATTTTTATATGAATACTGTCAACATCCCTAATAAGGTTCGCCCAAGGTGCAGCGGCACCCTAATTACGTATTTCAAAGCAACCGCAGCGCGACAGCCACGCGATAGCAAAGCAACAGCAGAGCGACAGCGACCGGTCGAGAGGTTGCAAAAAGAAACGTATTATCTAAGTTTATCGTCTGCTATCTGCTCACTAGCCGCTAATGCACTTTTACCAGCAGCCAGGTAGCAATCGATGGAACTACAAAACGTCAAACACTTAACACACTTCAAATACATACTTTTATTGTAAATACTAAATAGTAAATACTAATACATATGTAATATGAAATTTAATGTAACCAATAATGCGTTCACCATGAGTGTATCGCCTCAGCAAGGAGCTTTGAAGTTATTCATAGCGATTTGGATTTGTATCTACTATCTAGTATCTGCGGGATATAAGGTATGTCAATAGAAATATCTATAATTAATCTAACCTCTTCTATTGTTCATCTTTTCCCTTTATTTACGGCCTATGTACAGTGAGTTGTAATTACTACAGTAATAATAGTTCAATGCATATGTAGGATACTTAAAAAATATATCTCCAATTATTTTATTATTGATTGGTTCTACATTGTTCTTCATATTATGTGATACCTATCTATTAATATAAATCAAATAAGTGCTAATTATAATAATCTATTTGACTTATTGAGCTACATAATAATATTTGCATTCATTTCAGATTTTATGAAAACTTCCATATGACATCCATAGTAAGTGCTATTGTTGGTACTCATGGCTCTCATACGTCCAGCCCAAAATGAGAGGTTTTATAATAGAAAAGGATTTCACTTAAGAAATGTTTTAATTGTAAGTTGACTCTTGGATTCTGTAATTGTATAATTTAGTTTTAATAATGCCTTTTGTTTTATTAGTAAATACCTTTAAATTGTATATAGGTATTATATTGATATAATATATTATACAATTTAAACAAATTAATTATATATGTTAATAGATATATTCTTTTAGTAATACCACAGTATAAGCAGTCATAATACCTTTAAATTGGCAAATAACATAAAAATTATAAAGGAATCTTAGAATGTGTTCTTTCCTTTTTAAATTTTGGGGAAGTTGTTTATTCACTTGTTAAGTCTAAGTTAAAATCATAATAAAGTGAGCATTTGTTTCATACATGAATATTATAATGCAATAATTATTTATTATGTTTTAGGAGACTCGGGCTATGCCCAAAGAACTATTGTGATGAAACATATTTGGATGCTCCGGCTGGCTCACCTGAAGAACACTACACCAAATTTAATTGTGTGGCACACTATACAGTAAAGCATACTATGGGTGTTCTGAAGTATAGGTGGTGATGTCTCCTAGGCCACAGGGTCCTTCACTATCATCCGGACACAGTTATTAGAATTATAAATGCTTGTTGTGTTTTACACAACATTTGTAATGAAGCAAGCTTGAGTCAAAAAGACAGTGAGGATACCATACCACCTACTTCAGTAGCACAGACAGCACCCAGGAAACAAGTAGGCAGGAGCTTCCAGAGTTAGTGTGCGTGAGCTATAATAGGCTGCGAAGTGTTTTTAATGTTTTCATTAAACTCTTGTTAAACTATTATTTGTTTTTTTTTACTATCTATATTTTTGGTCATTGATTGATATAATCAATATTACAATCACAGTATTTATAAAAATAAGTAAGTAACTAAAATACTTAACAATAACCCTTTTATTCTCTTTTAACCTAAGGTAGCAGTATTTAAATAAATCACAATATTTAGCTTCTAATATTTAAATGTAACACAGTTTTTATTTCCCTGTGTATATTAAATTTTTGGTCATTGATTGATATGGTAATCATACCTACAATCACGGTATAATAAAAATAAGTACTAAAATACTTAGTAACAATCAGACTTTTATTATCTTTTAACCCAAGGTATCAATATTTAAATAAATCACAGTATTTTGTAAACAAATTAAGCCTATGTTTATGAGTAAAATACCTCATTTTCAATAAGACCAATCACTAAAATACATAACAATAATAATTTGTATGTGGTCTCTCAGAACTTGAGGTGTTATTTTGGAAAGCCTTGGCACCAGCATTACTGGTAAATTAAGAAAGAAGATGATTTCTATTTTTTTTTGTTTACTTTGTTTTGAGCTATTTTGAAATTTGATGTCTATTCAAAATTGCATGTAAGATTTTTTTATAACAGCAATACACAGTATGCCAGAATGTATAATTTATTTGGCGTTTAATGCTTTACAAAATAAGTTTAGGTTTAATTTAAGGAACTAGGTACATTATAAAAGATAATAATTCATTATTGGAGACATATTTTAAAAAACATAAAACATCATATTGTGTTGAATTTTATTTTGTTATTATATTTTATTATACACATCACATCGGTCGTCGATTCCAATTTCAATTCAATCGTAAACTCGATTTGTTCAAGAGTACCAATATACTCCAGATTGGAACTGGAACGAATTCATATCGTCTTCCTATCCTTTGAAAGTCTGATGAGATTGAAATTCCCAGTCGGACAAGTTGATTGCTTTGGCTTCCTCACGTAGTCGACGTCTCAGTGAGGCTGTGCTCCTGGTCTCCTGTCTTATCTCCTCAGCCTCTAATGCAACCATCAAAAGAAGTGCACGATCCATTGTTTTAAAATTATAGTTTCTTTTTCAATAACACTGCCACTTAAAATCGAATAGGGTAAGTTCAATAAGAGTCACACAAGATAATATCACGCCTAAAATGTCTCTAACAGTCTTTTTCGATCACTAACCAAGTATTTTAAACAGTTTATAAAGTAAGCAGACGAATAGCAACAGGCTTGAAGACACCACTTTAGTTGTTGTTAAAAAATCGCTGTTTGACATTTCAATCTGCTGTCGCGGGCTGCTAAATACTAAATAGTTTACAGTGCCACATACTTTTCTTGGCCGGCGGCTGAAATTGGTACTACCATCGGCATTTTGAAATGTCAGGCTGACATTGTCAGTTAGCTCTCAAATACAACTTGCGGAGTTTTGTGTTTTGTGGTTTTTATGAACATCAAACATGCCTGGGGTATTGAAAAGCGATGGCAGAAGAATTGTTTTACGCGTTCTTTCTTTCATGAATGAAGAAAAACGCAACCAAGCGCCAATTATACAATTACAAAAAGTATATGAACGAGTTGCTGCCGCTATAGGTTAGTGTTACCAGCATAGATGGGGATGAATTTACCTACGTATTAATGAAACGGAAACTTACTTATTTACTTTTTTTATTACAGGCGTTAGTGAAAGGTCAGTGCGATGAATGGTAAATGACAAGAAACGGGCCGATGAAACAGGGACAAAAGTTTCTACTCCGGGGAAAAGAAGAAAAAGAACAACAGGAAAGATAGAAGTCGACAACTTTGATCTCGGTATCATATTAAGAAGGAAAGTTCACGAATTTTACTCAGTTAAAAAGAAATTCCCACTTTACCGAAGTTACTTAATGTTCTTCGAGAAGAAATTGATTTTAAGGTTTTTATATTTACAAAAAATTCAGAAAAATGAACTTAGTGACAAAAAGAAACCTGTAGTTTTTTTGGATGAAACATATATTCACACTTCGCACACAGCTGGACAATGTAACTGCATTGCAATACGGTTGCATTGCATTGATTTACAATTGCAATGTAGTTAGCCATGCAACAATGGCTAACTGAAAAGAACGTGGAATTCCACGAAAGCTATACAAAACCTCAGCTTTATGAACTAATTAAAAGACACGAACCGGCACTAGAATACGAAATTGATAAATTGAATGTGAAATATGAAAGATAGTGAACACACGGTGTTAAGATTGCCACCATATCATTGCGTTCTTAATGCGATAGAAATGATCTGGAGTTCAATGAAACGGAATGAGCCGAGAAGAACCTTCGGAAATCAAGTACTGAAATGCCTCAGTTGATTGCAGAAGCCTTCGACAGAATATCTGCTGTAGAATGGAAAAAACATTGCGATCATGTAAAAAAATGAAAACAAATACAGAGAAAAATATGCGTTTTTAGATGAACCGTTCATTATTAGTTTGGCCAGCGATAGTGAAAGCGAAAGCAGTGATTGGAAGATGAACATTTTGACTATTCGGGAAATCAAATAATTGATGGAGTTCGTCCTCTAGAGTGTTATTCTTCAGATATTGTTTTGTTTGATCATAATTATTGTATCAAAATATAGAGGCAAAACACGTGTAAAGTGCTTAAAATTATTTATTAATAATGCTCTTAGCAATAAGCCCGCTATTTTGTACTGTTTTGTAATGTTATTGTTTATTTTCTTTCTTGGTGCGTACAATAAATAATTTTACTATCCGCCAACACCTAATAAAAATCCAACTAAAATGTATTTATTTTTATTTCTTGCATTATTAATTACAATGGCAAAGTTTTAATTATCGAACGGTTCCGATTGCTAGTTATCTTAAAAGATATTATATTAATAGTACAGGTAACAAAACCTATCATATCAGTATTGTTCCTAAGTTTATGTCACATTTATTTCCCTAGAACTGTATTTTCTAGATATTAGTATACATTGTTTTATTAAGACACTTCAATAAATTACTTATTATGGTAGCCTGCATCACTTCAAATTTTTCCCCATATAATGGTTAATTTTTATTTTCTAGCAATACTAATATTCATGACAGCGACGCTCTTACCGGCCAAGAAAAGTTTGTGGCACTATACGTAATACCAAACCGTCAGCCAAACATACCAAAAAATGCATTTTTAGTTCCTTGGTCGCTGTCGCTTTGCAGATGGCGTTGCTGTCGATTATTTGAGCTTGTTGCTGTCGCGTTGCTAATAGGTAATACAAAATATGATTTTGACAGCAGATATTGTGCAATTTTTGCCTGTTGCTTGTAATTTCAAGATACGTAATCAGCCTGCGGCTCACCCTAGGCTACTGAGCCCCACCGCCACGACTAGGCTTGAACCGTGGTGGGGTCCATATCATATTCCTACTGTAATCTCGTTTAATTATATTTTTTTAATGTATTGATTGTGTTTTTTGGTGATTCTAAGAAAATAAATACATACTATTATTAGTTCTTTGAGAAATACCTCTTTACTGTAAATCTAACTGAAAAAAATCTAAAAAAAAACTAATTTTAAAAATGTTATTAAATTTTAAGCAAAATATCTCATTACCCTTTAGATATAATATTTCCAGGGATGTTTAAACGTTAAGAAAATGTGAAGCCTTATAATATCTACGAGGTATGAATGTTTCCAAACGCTTGCAGGAAAAAAAAAATATTTATAATCTGTTAAAATGCAGTGACTTGTCAAAATTTACAAAAATCATCAAGAGTGAATAGCACCGAGAAGATTTTGTTTAATTAATAGTAGTATAATTAAACGAGAAAGATGACTGCTAAGAATAAAACAGAAGAAACAAAGAAGGAAAAAACCGAAGCAACACCAGCACCAAATGATGATTTGGTATGCTTATTACTATAATTTTGATAAAATTTTATGTGTATGAGCAAACATTTCATTGATTTTTGTTTTCAGTCAGAAGAAGATAAACGTCTCCAAGAAGAGCTTAATATGCTGGTTGAAAAGTTAATGGTGTGTAAATTTTGATATCATTATTATTGTTTCTATAATATTTATAACAATGTATAACCTGTAATGAATGTTTTCACAGGGTAACGATGTAGAGTTGTATTTGCCAGCTTTACAAATGCTAAGCAATCTAATAAGAACTTCTACAACATCAATGACATCAGTACCAAAACCGTTAAAATTTTTGAGAGAACACTACCCATCTCTTAAGGAAGTATATGAAAAAATCACAGATGAAAAAACAAAGAAATATTGTGCTGATGTTGTGTCAGTCCTTGCTATGGGAGTCAGCGGTTCTCTTGTAAGTCCCATCTTATTAACTTAGATACTTTTGAACATTTGCCTTTGTTTCATAGTATAAATTATATTATTTATAAAACTGCCCAATAATAGTTTTTGGACTATAAACCGGGCTTTATATAGCCCCATAATAATATCTTATTAAGTTATATCAATGAAATCATATAGATTTCCATTCTTACCTTAACATTTTCAACAATTCTTAGCAATACATATTATATTTATCGTTGTAATAATATAACAACTGCAATTATTTTATAGGATGCTGCTGAGAAACGAGAATGCCTCAAATACTGTTTACTTGGTACCAAATCCAATGTTGGTGAATGGGGTCATGAATATGTCAGGTAAAATATAAATAATATTAAAACTGTTGTGTTTCTCAAACTTATCTTTTATATTTTTATATTGGAATAAACTGTTTCTCTCATAATTGGTATCAAATGCTATATCATATATATTATAATGTTACCTATCACAAGTTGGACATTTGTAAAACCAAGAGCTGTTGCCATGATAATTGTACATAGTTTAAATTACTAAAAAGGTTGGTTGATGATACAGGATAAGTGATATGAAGTTAATTGCAACAATATTTTATAGGCAATTGGAAGGAGAAATAGCAGAAGAATGGAACTTGGACAACATGGAGACACTGATGCCGCTGGTTTGTGATGTTGTAGCTTTTGATATGCAACACTCAGCGGAGATACAAGCTTGTGATCTTCTCATGGAGATTGATCGACTTAGTCTTCTTACACAGCACATGGATCAGAGCAATTACTCTCGTGTTTGCCTGTATTTAATTGGGTGAGATATAAGTTTTATACTCTTACTCTACAATGAAATATATTTTCCTAAATACATTTAGGAAGATGTATTTAGAATACCATATGGAATTAAGTAAAATAAATAATGATATGTTGGATTGTGCAAATAGTTTATATTATTACATTGTTCTGTCTCCAGATGTGCTAGTTATGTTGTTGAGCCAGAATCTACACAGATCTTACATGGAGTTCTTGACACGTATTTACGTTTTGAAGAATACCCACGGGCTTTGCTAGTGGCAATGCAGCTGCATGACACTCCTAAATGTGAAGCAATCCTCAATGCTTGTAAAGATGGGTAAGTCAACAAAATTATCCATTTCTTTCATAATTTAAAATGTAATTAAATAGAAAATATTTTATGAATTTTTGATGTGAAACGTTAATTAATGCACCTTGTCAAGGCAATATATTATATTGCATTGGCAGTAAAAATGTGTCTGATGCTGTCATGGCTAACATTATAATTGTATCATTTCATTATTTTATTCCATCTTTTGTTATGGATTTCGTTGTAATTTTATAACTCAAGAACGAGCTCACCAATCCCAACCAAATGTTTAGGCTTTGTTCGGACTATTTAGTAGATGGTTTATGTGAAGTTTTCACAAAATTGGTCGAGTGGTTCTTCATTTATCACATTTTATAAATTCAATAAATGGCGGATCATTTTGTTAATGGAGATTTTGCTGTCAAATTGAAACTTTTTCAGTTGGGGTCATATTGAAAATTTTTTCAGTGATGACTAGCTATTTTAAAACTTAATTTTGTACTGTTACAATTAATAATTAATTTTTTTGTTTGAATAAATTAATTTGATGGTCCAATTTTTTTTTATTTCACTTTATACGTAGCGAAGCACGTACCGGGCCGCTAGTTATTCATAAATTTTAATATTAGCTTATATGATCCATATCTGTTGAGAATCCTGTGAAAGCCAACCCTTTTAATGCTTTTGTGTAATCCTTAGGCTAGTCAAGAAACAACTTTGCTACATGATGGCTCGTCAATATGTGCCTATAGAACCAGAAGATGAAGACCTCAGAAGCATTCTATTGAATGCTCATGTGACTGAACATTTCCACAGTCTGGCCAGAGAGGTAAAGATGCAAATATTATAATATCTCATATTATTGTATTATGTACTTCAAAACTTTTGATTATATGCTTTAACTTTTGTAAACATGCTGATTGTTCGGCGAAGCATGATGGATTTTATACAATTATTGTTTAATGACGATCTCTGATGTACCATGCCTCTGCAAATAAATAAATTCTATTCTATTCTATTCTTTAATAAACATTGCTCAGGCACAGTACTTACATTTTATATAAAATAACAGCTGTTGCTTGCATTATCTTAGTTTGCAATAGTTTCTGTGTGATGATTATTTAAATAGACAATATTTTATCAAACCAGATCAATGGTTTAAGTGGGAAAGTGTAACAAAAGAAGTTTGTTTCATATCTATAACATATAGGATATAATATTAAGGATACTCCTAAGTAAATAATTTAATCTGTGTCAATATTTTTTAAGCTTGACATTATGGAACCAAAGACACCAGAGGAGGTATATAAGACCTGGTTAGAATCAGCTGGTTCTGCTCTCCGCCCCTCACTTTTGGCTGAACATCCCGTCGACTCTGCCAGACAAAACCTGTCAGCAACCTTTGTCAATGCATTTGTAAACGCTGGCTTTGGACGAGACAAACTTGTCACAACTGAAGACGGAAATAAGTGGATGTATAAAAATAAAGATCATGGTGAGTTTTGAATAAAATACATATATTTGGTTAAACAAAATATCGATGGGTCCTACGTATAAGGGCCAAACTAACAATTTGGCCATTTTGACTTTTTTATGGTAAACGCATCTTATCGATATAATTAATCATATGAACTATTAAAAAATAAAGATTTCTGCATAGAAACACGATTTATTAGTACGGTATAACGGCGTAAGTGACATGAATTTAAACGTACAAGGTCCAAAGAGTACTTAGAGATTTATACGCGGGCAGCTGGGCCGCGCTTACGACTTTTGTTTATAGTTTGGACAAATTAGCTGGGCCGCCCACCAAACTGTGATGTGCATAAATCATAAACATTATTACATTGTCTTTTTGCGTTACAATTTAATTTAATAAGTATAAGATGACATTCAATTATCCGGAAGGACATAATTTTTTGGTCTAAGCCGCAACGGATCATACATTTTATACTGTAAATATGATTAGGATGAAGATGCTATTGACAGTCATACTAAAATCTTCAACAGCCTGTACGAACAAGAAGACCAGTTGCCGAAGACAAACTGATATTCCTCTGCAACTATGTTACAATCAGCTGTTACCAATTCAATTTTCCAAGAAGAAAGACTTGCTTGATTTATGTCGTTAAAATACTATACCATCTGTATACCAGTTATTATGAACATTTTGTAGTAGTGGTGTTAGGCAATGTAATTACTGGCACAGAGACTTAACATCTTGTGTCTCGGGATAGGCATTTATACATTATTTAAATTAAATAATTGTGTTAATTTCAAATTAAGATATTCAGTACTTAGCAGCTCATTAAAAAAAATGTGTTTTTTTTTTCAAAAGAACACCAATACGATTGAAAATGGGTCCATAATATTATGTAGTTTTAAGGCTCAGTCAAGTTTCATTTCGATAAATGAATAAAACAATTGTACTTTTTACACGCTTTATAAAAGCTTCACCTGTATGTTTGTAACCGACTATTTTGACTCACTTCTAACGACCAGATTTTGTTCAAACTTTGTAGATTTATCGAGGACCGATGACAATACAACAATTTGATAAAATTATTCCAATATCCTGATCAGGATGATCAGGATAGCACATGTTAGGAAGGCGTAAGGCGCGAAAGTTACCTACATCACTTATGTTGTTTTTAGTCTCACTCATTTCTAAAGTGTGCTCAATGTGCGTGAGGTGCTCAATATTCATTATTAAAAATATTTCATCGGTATCTATTTAATACAAAAACTTAGTTACGCTTTAGCACCACGCTTTTTTACAATAAGTAATTTTGTTAACCCATTTAATTCATCCATTAAAAATTATTTTCAAATTTTTAGTTGGGTTTGCTATTAATGCGTGTTTTTTAGTTTTTTTAACTATAATTTATTTATTATTTAAATGGTCTAACTGAAAACTCAAGTTAGCCGGTTAGCAAATAGTAAAACGTATAAGTGTCAATGTGACTTATTTAGCTTATTATCCAAATATATTTTATTTTAATTAAGGAATAATCAACTACTTTAATTTTTGATAGTTTTTATAAGTAAAAAATAATATAAAGATTTACTTTATGCTACTTAGCATAATACTCGTATAATGGCCATTATGGCACATTGGCACAAAAATATTTTTAACAAATACTAACGTAGAATGTGACGTAAAAAATAACCGATAAATGTATGAATAAAATAGTGTAGTGCAAATGAGGAGGATAGTTGTCTTAGATAACGAGCAAAGTTTCGTAAACTTCGGTTTTATCAATCGACAATTATAGCAAATTTAAACTTTGGAAGCCTCTCCTGTAAAGTTGTAATTTTGCATTTTGGCCCATATACGTAGGACCCATCGATATATACATAAAGACACATAAAAAAAACTAATGTTTAATATTGTGTATAAATTGTGTGTATGTATAGCCTGACCAGAAAAATAAAAACCCTGCATTGACTAGCTTTTATATGGCAGCACATTGCATGTACCTGTGATCTCAACAACTAAGTTGTTGCTGTAAGGACTAGGAAAAGTTCTATTCCAATAACCAACATGTTATTGGAATAGAACTTTTCCTAGTCCTTGTTTCGCATCAAAAATGGTATAACCTTATTAATTATCACCTTTGACTCGCGACTATGAATTGTGTTTGACATTTTGTTTCATAAATCACGGGAAATTATTACAAAGCCAAACAGATGATGGAATAATATTAATTAGTTAGTTTTTGGTTGCCAGAAAAATAAATTAGTTCCAATGTTTTTTCGCAATAAGGTGAAGCCTTTTGTTTTTCTGGTTAGGCATGTAATATTCGTTAATTCCTTTTGAACATATAAAAGAATCACACAATTTCATATGTTATTGTAATGTTAACTTTTATATTGTCAGGTATGCTGTCAGCAGCAGCGTCTCTGGGTATAATTCACTTGTGGGATGTGGACGGTGGTCTCACACCCATTGACAAGTATCTGTACACATCCGAGGAACACATCAAGGCTGGTGCATTGTTGGCTCTCGGTCTTGTTAACTGTGGTGTCCGCAACGAGTGTGATCCTGCTCTGGCGTTGCTGGCCGATTATTTGCTGCACTCAAGTGTGAATTTAAGGATCAGTAGTATTCTTGGTAAGTGTTTTATTATTGTGAAGTTCTTTGTATGGTTAGTTTAATATGTAATGTAAAGCTGTATTTCCTTAAAAAAGTTTTAATAAGAATTATCTCCACTATTGTATGTATAATATATTAATATGCTATGTTGACTGAGAGGTAATAGCTATCTATATATATTTGCCATGGACAGAGCATGGATGGATGCAAAGTATCATCAAAAGCAAGCAAGCTAGATCAAAAAATTTATTTATATATTATTAATTTACATGATAATATAATAAAACTTTGTACGCTGACATTGGTATAACATATGTGTATGTGTGTGTGCAGGTCTGGGGCTGGCGTACGCAGGCACGCAGCGCGAGGACGTGTTGTCGCACCTGCTGCCCGTGCTCGCCGACTCGTCAGCCACGCCCGAGGTGCTCGGCCTGGCCGCCGTCGCCGCAGGCCTTATCGTCGTTGGCTCCTGCAACGGAGAGGTAACTACATAATATTATACAGTGTGTTAGAGTGAGATAGGTTGATGACAATGCGGCTTTTGTAATGCAGTGTTATCATAATATTATGTAGATCAACAATACAAGTGAGAAAAACATAGTAAATGATGCATTAGAATGAAATAGGTTGATGAGAGACGTCTCATTAACCTACTTCACCCGAAAACCGGAAAATTATTATTCTATGAAGGCCGGACGGAAAAAGGTTGATGTTTAAGATAATAGGAACAATGTCGAGAAAACATACTACGGTAATATTATATTGTTTTATACTGACGCGATCACTATTCATATTTAAATATATATTGTTTCGGATGCTTACCGCGTTTATAGTTTTATTGAGGTCCCGAGATTTCGGCATTGTTTCAATCGCTATAATGAGTGATCATGGCGATTGAAACGTTGCCGAAATATCGGGACCTCAATAAATTTATTTAAATCCTATACAGTCTGTTAGAGCAAGATAGGTGTAGATGAGACCATTTCGTCATTATTTAATATATTGGCAAAAAAATAACAACAAGCTTGTTTTAGAAAATCATTAAATTCATGTAGTAGCTGGTTACTTTTTTTTCCTTTTACGCCGGGAAATGCTCTGATGCATCCCGCTGCTGGGGAGTGGGTCTCCCCAGCTGGGTATGTGGGACTCGCTGCGCCCGAAAAATGGACTCAGCTCTACCCACTAAAACCCGGCGAGTGCCACCAGTGCCGCCTTGGTGAGGTGCCCCGGATCTAGTAAACAAACAGGGCACCTCGACGGCCAGTCAGTCTCTCAAGGGACCGACGCCACCTCCACAGAGGGGTTGTCCCGCACCACAGAACAACCCCTCCCAACGTCGGGACAGTACAATGGGGTGAGGTTCCCATCCTCACCCCTTGCCCCCTGCTCTTTTGTCCCCTCTTATAATAGGGGTACAAAGAGCCCCCTCGGCTCAATTGGCTTCGCCCAAGGTGCTGGGCTCCCCCTAGGCTACTGAGCCCCACCGCCACGTCAAGGCCTGAGCCATGGTAGGGAGTAGCTGGTTACCTGACTTGACATTCTTCTTTAATGAAATAATTTCTATTTTACTATACATAATGAATTCTTTTAGGTAACATGTGCTATAATCCAGAGGCTCATTGAAGACAACAAAGATCTCCACTCATCAACGTTCGCGAGGTTCCTGCATTTAGGTCTTGGATTGTGCTTCTTGGGTAAGTTACATTAAAACACTTACATTTTATGTTTACATTGAGTACAAATGCCAAAATTTAATGATGGGTGATAAAATAATTTTATGTTAATGTTAGTACGGCCAGTGTTATGTAGGTGGCAATCATGTTAATCAAGACTTATCAGCTCTCCTGTCCAAGTTTGCTACTATAAAGAGATTCCTTCAAACCTTGTATAACTATTGACTCAGTTTAGAAGCAGATTTAAGTGAGAACATCTGAGTCCTCTTATTCAAACTATATCAATTTAATTGACTAATTATTACGTTAATCAAATAATCAAACATTTGTAGTAGCCAAACAAGCCTCCACATGAATTCTAATTGTGTCCCAGGTTGCAAGGAGCGCACGGAGGCGACGATGGCGGCGCTGGAGGTGCTGCCTGAGCCGCAGCAGTCGCTGTGTCAGACCACGCTGTCCATGTGTGCGTACGCAGGCACAGGAGACGTGCTCGTCGTGCAACAGATGCTGCACATCTGCTCTAAGCACTACGACACTGACGTACGTACACGCACACACGCTGCATATGTGAAACGTGCTTTTATATGAACATTCTTATATTTCGTATAATATCTCGAGACTAGTCTTGAGAGTTTCACAACCGACGCCAGGAGGCCGTGTGGTCGCAGACTGCACGGTAGGCGGGGGGCAACCCCCCACTTTATAAATCAAAAGTGAGCCGAATGGGCTCACACTAATCCGATGAAGCATTAGGGCCTTCGGGATTAGCATAGATCCCTCCGAAAAAAAAAAAAGTCTTGAGAGTCAGAAAGTCGGGTGAAAAGGGTTAGTGGCCTATTGTTTGTCTCTTTCCAATGCATATTAGAGTGTTAGAATAAGACCGCTTCGCTTTCAGAGAGGTAACAGTTTCGCTTTCAGAGAGGCAACAGTACCTCAAACAGGCCTTGTAGGAATTTAGGTCAAATCTTCCTCTACGGAAACGAGGTGCCCCGAGTCAATCAGATAAAATACCTCGGCGTTACCCTCGATAGTAGGATGACATTTCATGCTCATATAAAAAGAGTTAAAAAGAAGGCACTGTACGTACTACATCGCCTCTACCCAATGATTTGCAAACGGAGTAAACTGCCGCTTAGGCATAAGCGGACACTTTACAAAGTTTGCATACTGCCTATATTCGCGCACTAAGTCTTTGCGCACATAGCACCTTCACACATAGACACGTTACAAAAAATACAGAACCGTTTTCTAAGAACAGCAACTGGATGTCCATGGTACTATCGTAACGTGGACCTTCATAGAGAACTCGAGCTGCCTTCTGTAGCTCAACACTTTAAAGACAAATTAGAAAGGTTCTTCGAAAGAGCCAATAATTACGCAAATCCGCTGGTCGTACAGGCCGCTAGTTATGTACCCGATCCAGACTCACATCGTCTGCGTCAGACCAAGAAACGTCCTCCTAGATCCTCCAGATCCTATCACGGATGCCAATAATCGTTTTCCTCTCCAACGTAGGGCATCCCGCCTTAATACACAGTACACACACAACAGTACACTCATTACACGCACTCAATACCGCCTCCGCCGTAGGTGGCGAAGACCTCGTTTCCTACCGTCGGTCCCGTGATCGACGGGAAGGAAATTAGACGCTCCGCGTTCACATCGATGCCCCGTCTATAGATGACGGGACGGGGGCCCCATAAGGGCCTCCAAACACACTAAAACTTAGAAAGGTTTGAGTTCTCGTTGCCTCACCTATTAGACAGATGAAGTTAGAACAGACCTCAGTCTACTAGCTTAGATCATTTCAAAAAAAAAAAAAAACCGCATCGCAAAGACTTTTATTGGTATCAGACATGCATAACATGACTTTATTTTTGAACTCAAAATGGGGCACAGACATAATAATAATATCTATGGACGCTTTCACACCACGTCAATCTGGTCCCGTGGTAAGTTCTCGAAGAACTTGTGTTACGAGTACCAGACAACGGAAATATATTTAATACTTTTATACTATACATATATTTAAAATTTTGTTTATATAATACACATATTTAATACACATCCATGACCCAGGAACACAGAAAATATTTTTGTTCCCTGGCGGGATTCGAACCCGCAACCTCCGGCTTGAGCGCCAACGCGCTTACCACTGAGCCACAGAGGTCGTCAGACATATTTCATGAAATTGGTTCTATAAAAATTAATACCATTTTTTAATTAACATGACATTCATTCGCTAATGTGGTATGATAATTGAAACAATGGTATATTTTGCGTACCACATTTATATTCTGTTTCACTAACGTTTTTCAGGCGTAGGATATGGATAGGTCTTCAAAAATTATATTGAGGTTTCTAATACCATTTTATTTTAAACTGAATAGTTTGCGCGAGAGACACTTCCAAAGTGGAAAAATGTGTGTGTCCACTGTAACAACCGTGCCGTGTCCCCGGCACGGTTGTTACAGTGGACACACACTATGTATAAAATATAATATAATTATAATGATATATACATTCTTTTTTTTATATTCAGAATGAACAATCATCTGCCGAGGATACGGCATTTAAGAAGCCCGACAAGAAAGAAGCTAAAGAAGGCAGCTCATCACGCAGTGGTCTCGGGTTTGAGCAGAAAGACGATAAAAATAAGAGTAAGTGTCAACAAAATTGGTTTATTTTAGTATTTTTACCTGACTACGCCAAAGTTTAAAGGAAGGGTAATGATTTTAAGACTATATAGATATATTTGTATTTACTTATAGTCACCTTAGCACCTAAACTAATTATTTACATTTATAATTTTTATTATGATCTTGTTGTCTGTTGCCATAGGCTTCATTTAAGTTCCCCACCATGGTTCAGGGGTGAGAATGGGAACCTCACCCCATTGTACTGTCCCGACGTTGGGAGGGGTTGTTCTGTGGTGCGGGACAGCCCCTCTATGGAGGTGGCGTCGGTCCCTTGCGGGACTGACTGGCCGTCGAGGTGCCCTGTTTGTTTACTAGATCCGGGGCACCTCACCAAAGGCGGCATTGGTGGCACTCGCCGGGTTTTAGTGGGTAGAGCTGCGACCACTTATGACCTGTCGGGCGCAGCGAGTCCCACATACCCGCGTGGGGAGACCCATTCCCACCGGGATGCCTCAGAGCATTTCCCGGCGTTAAAGAAAAGAAAAGAAAAAAAAGGGTTCATTTAAGTTGACTTCAAAAAAGGGTAAACATTTCTGTAGTGATTCAGTTTTTAAAAATTATTTACAAGTATGAAATAAATATGTTTAAAATACTTCTTTATTTTAGAGGTACAATTACTTGATTTTTAAACGATTTCCAAAAGGAGGAGGTTATTAAATAAAATTTTAAGGTTTAAATATTAAATTTATGCCAGGTAAGTCCAAAGAGAGCAAGAGCAAAGAAAAGGAAAAGGAAGCGAATAAGGAGCTGTCGTCAGTGCAGGCCGTCGCGACGCTAGGTGTAGCCGCCATCGCGCTCGCAGAGGAGACCGGGGCTGAGATGTGCACGCGCATTTTCGGACAACTGGTTAGTCTTGCGAAACGGTTGCTTGTTAAATTTTACATTTTTTATGTAATTAATTATTATAATAAACACTTCTCCTTTTAGGGCAAAAGTGACGCTTAGCATTTAAAGTAAACTTGAAGTGCAGCAGGGACGCTAAGCAGTTCAATTCATTATATTCTCCTCTTATACTTATACCGAGTTCGTTCCTACCTTGTAACCTGCATATATCCCATTCCATTATAATAATAATAACATCTATGGACCATGAAAATGTTTCTTAAAGTTTTATTAATTAACATTTATTTAACTACCCCCTTTACAAATTTAAACTACCCTCAACTTGTTTCTTATGTGTAGGGTCGTTACGGCGAGCCGGCAGTGCGGCGCGCGGTGCCGCTCGCGATCGCGCTGTGCTCGGTATCGAACCCGCAGCTTTCCGTCATCGACGTGCTCAACAAGTACTCACACGACGCGGACAATGACGTCGCTTACAACGCCATCTTCGCCATGGGGCTAGTAGGCTCCGGCACTAACAATGCCAGGTGGAGATATCTTCTTATTGTTATTATATATCTTATTACATTTTAATTTATATCAAACCAAAATTCACCAAATATACCTGTTCACCGCTTTTGACTAATACATAATGATTAACATCAGGTTGGCGACCATGTTGCGAGCGCTGGCGCTGTACCACAGCAAGTCGCCGGTGCACCTGTTCATGGTGCGGCTGGCACAAGGCTTGTGCCACGCGGGCAAGGGCACGGTGACGCTTTGTCCAGCGCACGCCGACCGCCGCCTCCTCAACCGCCCCGCGCTCGCCGCGCTGCTGGTGGTGCTCACTGCCTTCCTCGACTGCAAGAACAGTAAGTGCATGCTCTACTAAGATGATTCACGGTGATAAGCTCCGCCCAAATGTAGCAGAAATGTTTTTTTGTTTTTTTTTATGTTAGTTGAATAGGCAAACTGGCAAACGTGCCACCTGATGGAAAGTGGTCGACGTCGCCCATGAACATAAATCAGTTTACCTGGAACGAGCCCAGGCAACTTATTTATGTGTTGCCTATCCTGAGACATAAGATGTTAAGTCTCGGTGCCAGTAATTACACTGCCTGTCTTGCCCTTCTCTCCGAAACACAGCAAAGCTGTTTCACGGGAGAAACAAGCAAGATGGTGGTACCCATGCAGCCGGGAGCGCGGCACAGCGCTTCCCTCCCACCGGTAATACTATGTAATGTATGTATGTAATGTTATCAGGGTTGTAGCATATTGTCGGCTTATTGCAAGAATTCATTAAGTTACTTTTACAAAACTTTGAGTAATGCAACTATTAAGTTTTGGTAGTGTTGAATGTCTTATATTATCAAAACTACGACAATGAAAAAAAAAACGTAACATAAAACAGATTTATGTAGGTGTATATATTTATGAATAAATTTCACAAAAAAATGCAGAAATCAACAAGCAACTTTTTTAAAACAAAAGATGATCTTTTGCTATAATTACTTTGCTCTTTGATTAAATTAAAGACTTCCTGAAATATTTATATTATTTACGGCTTGAAATGGTATTAATCAGTCTTGGGTATTTTTAATAAAGTTTTGTTCATTTCCATAATTAAAATAAATCCTAAAAACAAAAACTGAAAAAACACTATCATACTTTTCAAGGGTCTACTATAATAATGAAAATTTCATGGTGTGTGTCAATGTGCGTAAATGAGTAATTCACCAGTCAGTTAGTTACAAAAATTTGTTTTATATAGAAAGAAATTGAAAGTACTATTTTGTGATACTATATGATAACATTATGTAATTATTTTTAATGGCAGGCAAAGTTTAAAAATTGTATGTATCAAATTTATGGTTACATCGTAACGCCTTTATTTGAGAATATAGAAATTCGTGACTTTTTGCTATAGATAACTCAACGAGACCAATTTCATTGGTGTAACCAGTTGGTTGCACTTTGTGATTTTTTACCATTAATGAGTTCTTGCAGTAAGCCGTTGATATGTCTAATTTATGTCTAAGTAATTTTCAATGTGTTATTGTGTTATGTGTAGCTTAGTAAGAACCATAATATATTGTGATTACTAGTAGAGTCAGGCATACCACATTATTATTATTTTTGTCATCAGGAGGCAACCAAGCAGTCGGAGCCTTATGGTGACTACCGACGCCCATAGACATCCGCACAACCAAAAGTTATGCAGATGCGTTGCCCTCCTTTACCCTAAGCCCCACCCATTTGGGCCACCGGAAATTCACAAACCGCACGAAACGCGACAGCATTATAGTCCATTTTTTTAGAAGTGTCCAAAATGGTAAACAAATATGGCGTACTTCCGGCCACAGACAAATAGAGTCATAGTGTAGTTTAGTGAAGTGACACAAAGAGCAAAGGAATGAACAACATTAATGAGCCATAGACAAAAGTAAAATTCACTATTATTAAAATATTTAACGATACCAAGTTGCTGGAATTATTTCTAAAACTGATAATATATTGAATATTTCTCTTAAAAAAGGAGAATGTAAAGAAAATATTAGTTGAGCATCTTTATAAAAAACAAATTTACAAATTTATATTTCGTAAACACAAATACCTGTTAGAAATTAGTTCCTCTTTTAAGTCTTTCGCAATTTCTGTAAGATAAGGAAATAAAAGTGGCCTTTGAGGTATTTTTCTTCATTTTAGAGTCTTAATCACTACATAGTATTTAACAAAGTCGATTTCTCTGTCCCTATGTCATTTTGTATGCTTAGATCTTTAAAACAATATGTAACAACTTAATAACAAATCGCATTACTGTAACATTGTTTTATAATTTATTAACAAAATGTACAGCTTGGCAAAAAAGAGTGGTGACAAGTGGAACTAAATATTTTACTAAATGGAAACCTTATAATGTTGACAATATTTGGCCGAGAAATACTAGACTTTGAGTAAAGTTTAGTGTTTTACACTTATTTTTAAGGATTTTATTAAATTATCTTACTTTTTTCCCATATTATGATGAAACTTAAGTGAGAGTGGCGCCCTCATTTTTTCCATACTCTTTTTTGCCAAGCTGTAATTTATGAAATTTTAAAATATAGTTTAAGAACACTGTCTATTTTTATAGTTCATTTTGTTCAATCGCTTATTCACTTCACCCCAAAAAATATTTTGACCACATCCCTATTGGCTTTATTAAAAAAAGATGATGAAATGTCATATTGAAAAATATTAGTTATCTGTGCTTTCGATAATCGTATTTTCTAAGTTTTTAAGTGTTTAAATGATAAATTGATGTTTGTTTTCAGTGAAATAAATAGTAAATGGAGTTTTACAAATGTCCGTAAGCTAATATGTCGTGAAAGTGAGTGATAAATGCCGAAAAATCGTGAACTACGTAATAACACGGTTTGTTTACTAAATTGAACACTTCTAAAAAAATGGACTATACCTGTCACTTGACACCGGTATTATGTGAGAGGCACCACCGCGTTTGTGCCGGCTTAATTCGGCTGCAAAGCAGCAAGGCACTACCTCTTACATAAATTCATAATATGAGAGCAATAGCTCCAAGAACCACTATGTTGGATTCTTGCTAACAAATACATAATTAAATATCTAATGTTTGTGATCGAAAATGTTTTCTATAAGTTGATAATATAGCATTGATTTCTTTTCAGTTATTCTTGGCAAGTCTCACTACCTCTTGTATGTTCTGTCTGCTGCTTTCCAACCTCGCTGGCTTGTCACTCTTGATGAGAACCAACAGCCCCTTAATGTCAGTGTTCGTGTTGGGCAGGTAAATATCTCATCTGATTTTAAAAACGATTTTAATTATAAAAAATTGTATTCTTATGTATTATAATTATTTTTCCAGGCTGTGGATGTTATTGGTAAAGCTGGTACTCCAAAAACCATTGCGGGATCTCACACACATACAACACCAGTTCTTCTTTCCTTTGGTGAGAGGGCAGAATTGGCTACTGATGAGTACATTCCTCTGTCACCTGTCATGGAGGGATTTGTCATACTTAAAAAGAATGAGGATAGCGTTATGGCTTCAGTACAATAGGAAACTCCCTCATCTAATAGTAACGTCTTTAGTATTAATCTATTGTATGTAATATGTAACAATTTTTAATAAATACCTTATAAATATAATAATACTTGTTTTATATGCCGGCTGTATATATAGTTGATTTTTTACTCCATTTAAATGTAAATTAACATTATAATATAATCATCTCAATATACTTTTTTTTGGAATATGCAATGCCAATTGCCATGTCTTACACAAAACTTACAACAAAAATAAGTTTTGTCTGTGCATGTTTATATATAACATTCTTATAGCCTTTCAATGTTACGAAATATATCTTACCAAACATACATTGCTGTAGATCAGCTTTAGTATTGCCTAGTAATTATTTACACGGGTAGTAATAATTTCCATTTATTTTGAATTTCTACATATGATTTATTATTATTATTATTTTCATTTAAAGGCATTAGCTACTACGCTATTAGCCATACAAAATACAATATTCGGTCTGTAATACGGAGAAATGGCGGGAAACCCTAAGGAGCGCGGCTTCGCCCCTGGGAAACAAAAAAACCACAACCGCGCGTCCCGATGTTTCCCGCCATTCCCCCTTTCTACATATGACATTCTTGTTTTGTAACTACCTGTCTATTTTGATGCAAAAAGTGCAGAGTGCAGACACTTGTTGATATATTAAATATAAAATATCATTTTTTTTTCCTCCTGATTCCTACAGATATAACATACCATATGTCAATTTTATTCATATAGTATTTAGTAAAATTTATGGTAATGTGATAATAATAAATTAAACTTCACAAAATTTCATTAACCTATTTATTTTTTCCATATCCTATAAATTTTAACATCTATGAATCTTTGCTGGATGCAGTTTTTTTATTCTCTTCGTCATTTGAATCTTCACTATCAGAACTAGACTGAGAACCTGTTGTGTTTTCAGTTTTAGGATTCTTTGGCTTTTTTGCGTTTTGTTTTTTCTTCAACCGTTTTGCTCGCTTTTTAGCAGTTTTTTCCTGTGCTTTCTTTTTGTTTTCTTCAATTTTCCTATGATATTCCTCATCTAACTTTTCCTAAAATTATAATCTGTGAGTAATGTTATTATATTAAAGAAATGTTTACGTTTACATCTGAACACTTTAATGTAAATAGATAAATAAGAAAGATATGAGCATGTATATTATACCAATCAAATTATTGTTACCAATAGGATTTCTAACAAATGATGAATAATAAAAATACCTTTTCACTTTTTTCTTGAATAAACTTTTGCCTCGCATATTCCTTCCTCCTCAAATGTCTGTAGACATGGAACTCACCAGAACCAGCCCCGGCACTTGATCCCATGACATTGCGAACAAAATCGGGTGGTGGCGGCAACGATTTTTGCCTCGGTCCCTCTGGAATCACTACTGGTTTATCCTATCCAAAGTGTGACGTTATGTTATTTCAGAAGGTTATTACATTTTATAACTCAAAGACTGGACTTACAGGATTTTTCATGAGTTTTTCTAACTTCAGTCTTTGTAAATCTGTTGTATTTTTTATCACCGTCAGTTTCTTTTCTTCCTCAGACACATCCTTATCTTTTTTATCCATTATTTTTCATATGTTTTAAGAAAATGATCCAAAAAATGATTTCTAATTTCTATTTTAATCTTTGTATGTATCATTCTTCTTCTTTTTTTTTTTTTTTTTTTTTGGCAGTTCTCGTACGTAGTACATTTGCCATTATCAAACGGGAGAAATTTTTCCATGTATATAAAGGGACGAGAGATGTTAAATTTAGGCATCATTCAGGGCAGGATATAGGATATGTATGACAAGATAATAATAATATTATTATGAAATATTAATTTATATAGCTATACATATATTTAAATATATTACTTATATTATAGACACACAAGACTTTCATCAAATAAATACTAAACCTAAATTTCTATATTATTAGTAATTATATAATCTGAAATTATTTTATATATGTAATATTTTTTTATAAATAACAGACAAGTAATTGAGGTTGGAAAAGGGATTTGATGATCTAGTAAGGATTTCAGGAAATCGGAACGGTCATATAAAGGACAAGAAAAGAAAAAATGATTTACATCGCCAGTTTCACAACCACACAAACAAGAAGAGTCGTTAATAATTTTAAACTTGGAAAGATGAGCAGGTGTACAAGTATGGCCAAGTCTCAATCTTGAGATGATACTAGAGCACCTCCTATTAAAATTCATTGAGAAAAACCATGGTTTTGATAAAATATCAGGCTGAAGAGAGTAATAATAATTACCTTTTTGTTTACTGCTTTTTTCCCATGACGTTTTCCAACATGTATCAAGATCGAGTTTAGGTATTGATAACAAGTCTGAGCAGTAAATCTTATACGGAACAAGGTCACCACATGAAATAGCTTCATTAGCGAGAGCGTCTGCTATAACATTTCCTTGGATTCCAGAATGTCCAGGAATCCAAGAAAATTTAATATTGTAATGTTTTGCTATGCATATTGTTAGTAATTGTCTTGTGTCAAATATTATGGGGTTGTGTTGCTTAATTTTAAATGGGTTTTTTTCTAAGGCTTGTAAAGAACTAAGTGAGTCAGTAAAAATGATTGAATTTTTGAGTTTAGCTAGTATTATATAATCTATGGCTTTGAAAATACCCAAGCACTCTCCAGAAAAAACAGAAGATTCTGGAGGGAGTTTTACCTTCTGTACAATGTTATATTGACGGTGGAAGATACCTACGCCTACTAAACCGTTAACATTATGTTTCGAAGCATCTGTAAATATGAGATGGGTATTTTTAAATTTTTTCTCAACAATTGCATTAAATTTTTCATTAGCTATTAAAAAATCTGACTTAGCTATACCAATATTTAATATTTGTGGTGATAGAATAAGAGATTCGAAGGAACAAGAAAACAAAGGTAACATGTTAGATTGATGTAAAGGTGCAGAGAGAGATTTAAACTTATAATAGCTATTAATTAAATGTGGATTCGATTTATGTATCCAATACGGTGAATTAGATACTAAGTAAGCTAAAAGATGAAGTTTTTCAATAAGAGGGTGATTGGAAAGCTGTAGACGTCGAAAGAGAAATTTATCAGACAAATACTGACGACGTAGTTGTAACGGAGGATCACAGCACTCAATTTGTAAAGCGTTAATTGGGCTAGACTTCATTGCTCCACAAATGATTCTCAAACATTTGTTTTGAATTTTGTTCAACATTTTAAATCCAGAAAGAAGGCCCGGTTCCAATAGGAAGGTTCCATATTCGAGGACACTACGTATGAGAGCATTATACACGAGTTTCAAATAAAAGGGATGGGCACCCCACCAAACTCCTGCTAAACATCTTATGATGTTTATTATTTTTTCACACTTATTTGCGATGAAATTGCAATGAGGGATGCCTGTAAGTTTCCTGTCTAAAATGACACCTAAAAATTTAAAATCATTTTTTTGTGGTATAATGGTCTCATCGTAATAAACATGAACTGGAGTGATAGTTCGCATACGGGAGAATAAAACTACTGAGCTTTTAGATGGGGACAAATATAGTCCATGATCATCAAGCCATTTTTTTAAATATTGAAGTGATGACGTTAACTCTGTGCATGCTAATTTAATGTTTTTACTTTTTACATATAATAATAAATCATCCGCATATTGCAAAACTTCAATCTTTCTATCAATAGCTAAGTCTAGATCATATGTGTATAAATTATACAATAAGGGGCTCAAAACGGACCCTTGTGGAAGGCCTTTGGATAACACTCTAGAATGTTTTTGTTCACCATCAGTAAACAAAATCGATCTATCATTAAGCATATTTATAACAAAAGAAATAATTTTTCTGGGAATCTGAAGGCATAAAAGTTTTTGTTTAAGAATTGGTATCACGACATTGTCATAAGCATTAGATAAATCCAAAAATGCTGCAATGACAAAATTATTATCAGAGAAGGCTAGCCTGATATCGGTTGTAAGTAAACTAATATTATCTATACTACTTCTGTTTCGTCTAAAGCCAAATTGAGTTGTTGATAGCAAACTGTTGCTTTCAACGAACCATTCTAGACGATTCTTAATTAGTTGTTCGCAGATTTTTAGGAGGACAGATGAAAGGGCAATAGGACGGTAAGACAAAGCAGAAGAAGGATCTCTATTAGGTTTTAATATTGGAATTACAATTTGTGATTTCCAATTTGCAGGAATGTGACCAGAGTGAAAAATAGAATTGATTAAATTTAAATAATATGTCATGCTTATGTCATTTAAATGAGTAATGAAAGAATAATATATTCCATCTGGACCAGGTGCAGAATCTGATGCATATTCTAAAACGTTCTTTAATTCTGTCATTGAAAAGGGAGAGTTTAATTCAGATGATTCATTGTATAAGGCACCGTTATCATTTAAGTTATCTTTACGAAAATTAACAGTGGGAGGAGCAATTCTATCAAGAAAATCGTCTACTAGAAAAGATGGAAAAGTTGGGGATGGGGTGGTATTATAAGCTGATCTAAATCTTCCAATGTTTTCCCAAACACTGGATGAGGGAGTATTGGGAGATAAAGATGAGCAGAACTTTCGCCAGCTGTCTCTTTTTTTTCTTTTAAAAAGTAATTTTGTTGCGTTTGTAATCTCCTTTAGTGATAAGAGGTTTTCTAATGTCATATTATTATTAAATATTTTTTCAGCATTTTTTCTTTTATTTAAAAATTCTTTGCATTCGACATCCCACCATGGAGGACTTGGAATATAAGGGTTCCCATGTTTTATATTAAAAACTTCATTGGCACTTTCAATTAATGTATCTAAAAAAATTTGGGCACCGCAAGAATCACTAATATTTTCTGATATTTTCTGACTAAGTTTTAAATCAACTTTACTACTAAATTGAGTCCAAGTGTCAGAATTGACTTTTGATATATTGTATCTCGGGAATAGTTTATTGCAAGTTTTAATTAATTTGCCAGGAGGAAATGAGGTAATAATGGGATAATGATCACTGCCAAATGTGGATGTTAAAACAGAACTTGACAGCTGAGATACAAATTGGGGTGAGCAAATAGTTAGATCTACTACACTATTTCCTTCAGATAAGTTTGTACGTCTAGTAGAATTACCATTGTTGATGATACACAAGTTGTTTTTATCTAGAATGTCCAAAAGTTTATTACCATAACAGGTTGTCATGGAGCAGCCCCAAGACTGGTGATGACAATTAAAGTCACCAGTTATAATTAATGGTTTAGGGAGGGATAAGAATATATCCCCAACTTCATTTAATATATTAATAGAAATATGTGAAATATATACAGAAACAAAACAAACTTTATTTACAATTACGGCTAAAATAGAAATTTCAGAACTATGTACAGGAGTGGATATTATATTAAAAGGGTAGCCTTTTTTAATGAGAAATGCTACACCACCATATCCATCTAATCTGTCTTCTCTAACAGTATTATATTTTTTAATATTTAATGTAAAACCTGGTCTAAGCCAAGTTTCACATAATGAAAATAAAAAAGGGTTATATTTATTTAATAAGTAAATTAGATCACTTTTTTTATTAATTATGCTTCTAGCGTTCCATTGTAATATTTTGTTGGCCATTATTTATTTTGATTATATTTACAATTAACTCCATTAAGGGGGCAACGATGGACGGTATATTATTATTGGTCTGGGCAAAGGTTTGTAATAAAGATATAATATCTGATATTTTTGTTGGTTCTTGTGTGGAGGGAGTATCATTTGAAATTGGGCTATAATTTTTATCTAATTGATTAAAGGAAAATTCTTTTATGATATTATCATGTGCAGTTTTGTCGTAACCTTTTCCAACTTGTATAGGGCGGGAAGGTTTAGATATAACTGTTTTCTTGTAAGATTTTTGTGGAGTATAAGAAGATGGAGTATTAATATTTTGGAAAGATAATTTTCTTTGAGGACTGGACAAGGTTTCAGCGAATGATTTATTAAGTATAGGGAACATTTTACTTGCTTCTTGATAAGAAACACAATTTTGGGACATATATAGTTTTATTTCTTTTTGTCTGTTAAGTTCCGGACAAGATTTACTGTTTGCCATATGGCGACCAGAACATTGACAACAGTAATAGTCATCTTCAACATTACATGAATCACTAACATGATCCTGACCACACTTGAGGCATCTTGGTTTGGAACGACATTGCATCTTTGTATGACCATAACGACAGCAGTGATAACATTGGATGGTGGGAAAAACATATAAGTCTACGGGCAGAGAGTTGTAGCAGATAAATATTCTTTTTGGGAGTACCTGACCATCAAAATACATTACTACCGACTGTGTGGGTTTCCATATTGGAGACCCATCAACAATAGTTTTATAATTAAGTCGTCTAATTTTAACTATTTTGCCACAGCCAACAGGGGTTGAGATATTAGAAATAATTTCCTCAGGAGACCAATCTGTTGGAACTCCTCTAACAATGCCTATTCTTAAAATATTAAATGAAGGGACATATGCTTTATAATTATTGTCGGTGATTATACTATTGTTAATAAAAGAGTTAGCATCAACATAATTTGTGAAGGAAACAGACATACGGTTTCGACCAATTCTCTTAACACTACCATTAACTATATTATAAATTTTATTTTTTAAAAGAAAATTTCCGAAGGTTATCGGGTGCAATATTTTTCCGTCATTATCAGAGGATTGGATCTTCTGAACATGAATAATGTAAGGAGGTGCATCTAGTTCATTGTAAAGATTTCGACCAATTGGAGTATTTGGTTTACTGACTGAATCATTAATATTATGAGGCACTGGATTATCTGATTGTAATAAAGGCTGTGCAAGTGGAATATTAGTTAAATTTTTACCCTCATCTGATTTATCGGACTCTACACAACGACATCCAATGTCCTTTTGGTTTCCCGTATTTTTTCTTTTCTTTTTGTTACAATTTTTGCATATTTTATGCAGGTGACCACGTTTTAAACTAACTTTTTTGGAAGATTGGTCAGTGTCCATACTAGAATCATTATATTCTACTGTAACAAAACTGCAAGCTTCGGGCACTTTACATGTTCCCCCGGGATCCGGGGGTTCATTCATGTTGCAATAGAATGTAAAAAGAAACTTACCAACCAAGAATTTTCTAACTAACTATAATATATACAAATAAAATTTATAAAATAAATATTATAATAAACTGATCTGAATGACTAAAATAATAAAAAATTAATGAGAAACAAAAAACCACAACTGCGCGCCTTGAAATTTCCCGCCGTTTTTTCTTCTTCTTCTTTTTTTTTGTTAATAATGTTCCGGTTGGAATCGGCTAAGACCAGAGGTCATGCTGCCAAGTCTGTCGTGTTAACAATAGATCGTATGGGCGTTATTTAACGTCACTAGTTACGCGACGAATAACCGAATAACTAGTTTCGTGTCAAACGAGAAACTAGTTATTTTTGTAAAAGCGTTACTGACGTTTCGTGAAGTGTGTCGTTAGTGGTTACGTACGTTTCTACTATACTACTACTATAACTGGCCGGCCGAGCGAGCGAAACAGCTATTGTAGTTAATCGTTACTTACTCGTTTCGTTTCTGTAAAGAGTTACGTTCGGTCTTGCGAGTTGCGATGCGTATTTGATTCGGGTTTATGCGAGTCACCCATGTTGATTGGTAATCTCAGATTATACATACTCTTTTGATGTCAACTACGATCTGTTTGGTTTTTAAGTATGTATTATATTTTGAATTACTTTAAATTTGGAATGTCAGTTTTTAGATATAAAAGATGGATTGTGTAATATTTTATAATTCCGTCAAAATCAATTGAAGAAGTAACATGTTTAGTTATCTGATATAATTTTTGTATTCTCTATAAATTTCATAATGATCATATTTAATCAAATATAAATTCTAAGGGCCGTATTCCAAAAGGCAGCTCAAGTCATGATACTAGTTTTAAAACTAGTTTTGAGTAGAGATCTTAACTCAAGACGTTACTTGAGCATCGATTCAACAATCGGCAATATTATATAATCGGCATATATTATAGAACCGTACTTAAGACGCGATTTCTTCTCGAGTATATATTTGTACTCGAGATCTGTCAATTTTTTAAATTAGTTTTAACTTTTTAAAATTTTATACAGAATACAGATGTTGAATGGTGATATTGGCATCCATGTTTATTGTTTGTTAGTTTTGTTAAGTACTTTACTATTGACAAATTATTATGTTGTAATATTATTATTGCCGAAGTTTTAATTTGTTAGGACATTTTCTAAGTTTTTGATTATGTATTGTAAATAATTTATTTGAATTAAATTATTATTGATTATAACATAATATAGCAAGAGGGTTAAAACCTATAATCACATAAATGATGGGGAGAAACGTCTAAAAAAACCTGTGAAGTTTATTTTATTCGAAGGCATAATAATATAGGATTTACGACAAATAAACAATTGTCCCCAATGATGAAAACACCAAAACTACATTATGTTCATGCCACTGCTATAAAACAGGTGAGTAAATAGTAATTTAAAAAGAAAAGTGCTTTTATAAATAAATTAATTTAAAGCAAGCTATAGACCTGTACGAAGAATATATTCCTAATTAAGATAAAAACAAGTATATTGGGTATCTTCTTGTGTCTCTTATATGTTTATTGTTAGTTTTCAATTGTTAAGTTATATTCAATGTGCATTGTACCTATTCAATGAGGTTCTGTCTTTTATGAGGCATTGCAACTAGTATAAAGTATATTATATAGGGAATATTGATGTACCTTGAGACTAACCCTTTAATAAAATTATTGCTGACCCAGAAGCTAACAAAGTAATGTAATAGCCACTAGGCACTAGGAAATCCTATTTGTCTAATCCAAGTGAGTAAACAATAATGTTAATAGTCAAGTTTATGATTAGAAAATAATGTAATATTACCAACTTTTAAATGTTTACAAACAATTGTAATTGGATATTACTGTTGTGTAGGTACCTAGTTCTCTTAATAATTTATAATACCTATAGTGCTTAAACAAAATAAATGTCATTAAAAATATAGGTACTTCATAAGTTTTTTTTATTCCAATTTTATTTTTTATTTTTACTTGATATTATATTCATGGCTGTTGGAACTTTTGTTAAAGTTTATGCAGATATTGGCATTCATTGACATTTTAAATCCTGATTCATTAGAATCAGGATTTAAAAGATGAGGTATTTGACCATGAACAAATACCTACTTCATGCAAAGATTTTACACGTTACAAGGAATATGTAGCAAAAATGTAATATCTGGTCATCATCATATATTTTTATATTTTTGGCTGACAACAGTCACCTGACCTGACCTTTAGTATCAGCTGAAGAAACAATGATACATATTGTGTTTACTAAATACACCATGTTAAAAAATTTATACAGTCACATATACAACAATAAGATCTGTAGTGATTTATCTATAATGTATCTGGAAGAAAATAATTCCAGATAGGATTAAGTTTGGAATGTATATATAAGTCCATATAGGCGGGATTTCTTTATTGAAATAAATCGGATTCTATTGTTATTTGTATTTATATGGGATCTTATCTGCACTTTACATGTTGGTTTGTATCAGTTCTTATCGTAGTTCTGTATATGAACATAAAAACCTATGTGGATTTCCAAATACGAAATAGATATATTTTGTAATGATTTTATAAATGACAATTCCACATATGAAAATAATGTTTTTTTATTATAGGCACACACCAATAACATGACATTGTGATGTATGTTATTTTATGAGCAAGTACGAACATAAATGAAATAATTGATCCATCGGAATACCTTTGGAATTGCAGCGACAAAAGCACATGATTTTATTGGATTATCCAGCTTCATACTAAAAGTTTTTCATCTGTAAGTACCTTTTTTTATTTTTATTTTTTCTTTAACGCCGGGAAATGCTCTGAGGCATCCCGCCTGGGGAGTGGGTCTCCCCAAGAGACAGTATATGGGACTCGCTGCGCCCGAAAGATAGTAAATGATCGCAGCTCTACCCACTAAAACCCGGCGAGTGCCACCAATGCCGCCTTGGTGAGGTGCCCCGGATCTGTTAAGCTAACAGGGCACCTCGACGGCTAGTCAGTCCCGCAAGGGATCGACGCCACCTCCACAGAGGAGTTGTCCCGCACCACAGAACCACCCCTCCCAACGTCGGGACAGTACAATGGGGTGAGGTTCACATCCTCACCCCTTGCCCCCTGCTCTTTCGTCTCCTCTTTTTATAAGAGGGGCACAAAGAGTCCCCTCGGCTCAATTAGCTTCGCCCAAGGTGCTGGGCTCACCCTAGGCTACTGAGCCCCACCGCCACGTCAAGGCCTGAACCATGGTGGGGTATCTGTAAGTACCTAACTATTAGAAGCCTGCTTCAAAATTTAATGGAATCGAGCGGAATATCCAATAACCTGACATTATGAATTGTGATCAAATATGTAGTCTACTCACGCTACAGATATATACATGATGATGACGATGATATATCGTCATCATCGTCTTTCCGTTCACGGCTGAACATAGGCCTCCATCAATGAACACCAAGACGGCCGATCCTTTGCCACGATATATATCATCATCATCAGCCCCTATCTGTCCATCGCTGAACAAAGGCCTCCCTCAATGAACGTGAAGACGGCCGATCCTTTGTCACGACGTAGATGGCGGTATATATAGACATGATGTTGATATCTGTCCACCGCTGAACATAGGCCTTTTTTTTTTTTTCTTTAACGCCGGGAAATGCTCTGAGACATCCCGCGGGGGAGTGGGTCTCCCCACGCGGGTATGTGGGACTCGCTGCACCCGACAGCTGGCAGGTGCCCCGAAACTAGAAAACAAACAGGGCACCTCGACGGCTAGTCAGTCCCGCAAGGGACCGACGCCACCTCCTCAGAGGGTTTGTCCCGCACCACAGAACAACCCCTCCCAACGTCGGGACAGTACAATGGGGTGAGGTTCCCATCCTCACCCCTTGCCCCCTGCTCTTCTGTCCTCTCTTCTTATAAGAGGGGTACAAAGAGCTCCCTCGGCCCAATTAGCTTCGCCCAAGGTGCACCGCTCACCCTAGGTTACTGAGCCCCACCGCCACGACAAGGCTTGAACCATGGTGGGGGCTGGACATAGGCCTTCCTCAATGAACGCCAAGACGACTGATCCTTTGCCACGATATAGATGGCGATATATATTATATTATTATTTATTACTAGCGTATAGAACACAGCAAACTAGAAGTTGGTTTCATTTTGGAATTTGGAGGGTTAGAAGTAAAGTTCGCTGTAGCGCTAAAACAATAGTTATGCTAACCAAACTATTAAAACATGCAGCGCTAGATCGTTCGACGCATAAGCGTCTCGGGGGCCAGGGTGCCTGCCGCCTGGCCGGTCGCTGGCACCCGGCGCATTCTGCAATCCCCTGACAGGCGCCGGCGGCCGCGCCGCAGTGTTTCCACAACGAGAGGAACTTCCTCTTTTGAGAGGAAATTAGGGTCCAGAGGGGAAGAGAAAGTGAAAATCAGTGGTAAAGCCTAACCAAAAAAGTAAAAAAAAGACACACACCTCGCCATATTGCGGAAAATTTCTGTATGGATACTGTGTTGTATTAAAGATACAGTGGCGACACCAATGCAGGTCTTATAAATTTTTGGTCAGGCTATAAATAAGAATACGAATGTTGAATTGTACGTTATTCATGCTTAGTCTAGCTTAGATTCGCTTGCAGTTGCATTTTTAATTAACTTAAAGAACTAAAAAAAAGGTCGTGAGAAAAAACATATTAGAACTAAGTATAGTAAAATTTCCCCGGCTGATCATTATGAACAACTTTTGTCATGTAGGTACAGTTTTCGTAGGAGGGGCTTCGTTTTCTAAATATTCAATTTTTTCGCTGCTATTGTAACCTGAGGGGTTCTAGGCTTCTGGGAGGCTTTTTTCCTCCTCAGTACAACCCCCTATTTTTATGTGTCCATCGGACAGGGCTGACCGCATATAATTAAATTTTCTTTAAAAATAAGATTATTATATTGATGCAAAGCTTTTTTTGTTATCGCAGGGAAATGCTTTTTACGCATGTGTTTTATGTTAGTTGGATAGGCAAACTGGCAGACGTAAGAGAGAGACGCCAAGGTAAGTGGTGGCCATGAACATACACTAGTTTATTTGGAACTAGTCCAGGTAGTAAGAGGTCCCACCATTGTTCAGGCCTTGATGTGGCGGTGGGGCTCAGACTAGGGTGAGCCGCCGCACCTTGGGCGAAGACAATTGAGCCGAGGTGGCTCTTTGTGGTGGGAGTTTACCGGTGGGAGGGAAGCGCTGTGCTGCGCTCCCAGCTGCATGGGTACCACCATCTTGCTTGTTTCTTCCGTGAAACAGCTTTGCTGTGTTTCGGAGAGAAGGGCAAGACAGGCAGTGTAATTTACTGGCACCGAGACTTAACATCTTATGTCTCAAGATAGGCAACACATAAATGAGTTGCCTGGGCTCGCTCCAGGTAAACTAGTTTATGTTCATGGGCGACGTCGAACACTTACCATCAGGTGGCACGTTTGCCAGTTTGCCTATCCAACTAACATAAAAAAATGTATCCCTCTTATAAAAAGAGATAAAATAGCAGGGGGCGAGGACGGGAACCTCATCCCATTGTACTGTCCCGACGTTGGGTTCTGTGTTGCGGGACAACTTATCCGTGGAGGTGGCGTCAGTCCCTTGAGGAACTGACTAGCCATCGAGGTGCCCTGTTTGCTCATTAGATCCGGAGCACCTCACCAAAAGGTAGCATTGGTGTCACCCGCCAGGTTTTAGTGGGTAGAGCTGCGTCCACTTACCAGCTTTCTGGCGCAGCGAGTCCCACATACCCGCGTTGGGAGACCCACCTCCGCGGGATGCCTCAGAGCATTTCCCGGCATTAAAGGAAAAAAAAGTAGTAAGATGTAGCAGAGTACAGCCGACTCGGGCTGGCACGACCGGGATGGTACCTCTTGCTCACGTAACACCTGCGTCAAGTGACAGCACGATATGCTGTCGCATTTCGTGCGGTTTGTGAGTTTTCGGTGGCTCATTGGGAGGATTGGGCAAAGGAGGGCAACACATCTACATAATCTCTGGTTGCGTAAATGTGTATGGGCGTCGTTAGTTTAAAGCTTCAACTGCTTGTTTGCCCCGCACTACAGAACAACCCCCTCCCTACGTCGGAACCGTGTAATGGCAATGGGGTGAGGTTCCCATCCTCGCCCCTTATCCTTTCTGTATTTTTGTCCTCTTTGGGTCCTCCGAGGTTCGAGAGGAGTTTGCCTTTGCCGCCTTCACTTCCTTCGGGTCCCCAACATTGTAGACCTCTGTCAAGAATGAGCCCCAGATGTTTGATATGGCTCATCCTCCGGGGGCTTCAATCTTCTCAGTCTGACCCGAACCCCTAACCTCTATCCGGTTGATCATGAGGTTGAGCACGATCTCAGTCATTTCCGACCGGCCCGCGGGGGGCTTCAATCTTCTCAGTCTGACCCGAACCCCTAACCTCTATACGGTTGATCATGAGGTTGAGCACGATCTCGGCCAACCGCGCTGCCTCCTTATAGCCTCGTTCCCGGGTGTACACGATCTCAAAATGAAATTATAAAATGATTTATATGAGAGAGCCTAAAATTTTATTACAAGTGATAACCATAGTATTAAAAAGTAAAATTACCATATTTGGAGCAATTCGTACTTTATTAAGTACAATGCATACATAATCATTATAAACCTAATTTTTCAGATACATGGAGACGGACACATGCGAAGATCACGTTAGAACAAAAATTTCAGATTTCCTCCGACCACCGAAAAATCTAAACCAAAAGGTATGAAAATGATATTCATAATTATAGATATAGAAGATTTATTGGAATGTTTAAATTATTTAATTCTTAACACCAAGAACAAAAAAAAATAAACGAATATTTAAACCGACTTAAAAAAAACTGAAAAGTAATAAAATAATCTCTTTATTTTTTATTTTTGTGCCTACAACTTTTAATCAACTTGTTCTTCTACTAATGTACAATCTTTGCGTTTACCACTTCATTATTTTTACTTTTGGAGTCGGTGTCGTCTTTGTACCTACCTATGCAACTTGGCTAACACCGACAAACCTTTAGCTGCTGTAAATCATTATGGAATTCCCACGACTGTCTATGGTCTCCACTCTCCAACATCAGTGCAATGGCACTTATAATCCATATGGGTGCAAAGTTCTCCTTAATATAAATGAATTAAGTTCAAACTTCAAACACAAGGTAGCTATTGAAACCCGTTGAGGAGTTCCCTTAACTGTCTTTCGTCTTCATCATCAGACCTCTTTTTTTTTGTTTAAGCCCGAAAATTCTCCGAGCCGTCTGGCTGGGGAAGGAGAGACTCCCCTGGTGGGTATGTGGGACTCACTGCACCCGAAAGCTGGAAAGTATACGCAGCTCTACCCACTAAAGCCCGACGAGTGCTACCAATGCCGCCTTTTGTGAAGTGCCCTGGATCTGTTGAGCAAACCGGGCATCTCGACGGCTAGTCAGTCCCTCAACGGACCATCGCCACCTCCACAGAGGGGTTATCTCGCACCACAGTACAGCCCTTCCCCACGTCGGGACAGTGCAATGGGGTGAGGTTCCCATCCTCGCCCCACTTCTTAAATGAGGGATTCAAAGAGCGGCTCCCTCGGTTCAATTTGCTTCGCACATGGTGCTGAGTTCACCTTAAGCTACTGAGCCCCAGCGCCACGAGGGTTGAATCTTGGTGGGTATCATCAGATCCTTAATGACACTTACAACCAATCTAGGTGTAAAATTCTCATCAATACAAATGAATCAAGTCCAAACACAAGGTAACTGCTGTAAATCGTTGAGAAGTTTCAGTAACTGTCTATGGTCCCCATCATCAGGTCTCTAATGGTACTGAACCCACATGGGTGCAAAGCATACGTCAATATAAATGAATGAAGTTCAAACACAAGGTAGCTACTGTAATTGGTCGAGGAGTTCCCTTAATAGTCTTTCGTCTTTATCATCAGACCCCTTATGACAGCCAAAATCCATCTAGGTATAAAGTTCTCATAAACACAACCTTCACCGGTGGGAGGGAAGCGCTGTGCCGCGCTCCCGCATGCATGGGTACCACCATCTTGCTTGTTTCTCCCGTGAATCAGCTTTGCTGCGTTTCGGAGGGAAGGGCAAGGCAGGCAGTGTAATTACTGGCACCGAGACTTATTAACATCTTATATATCAGGATAGGCAACACATAAATGAGTTGCCTGGGTTCGGTCCAGGAAAACTAGTTTATATTCATGGGCGACGTCGACCACTTACCATCGGGTAGCACGTTTGCCTATCCAACTAACATAAAAAAAACACAAAGTAATCAAGCCCAAACACAAGATAACTGCTGCAAATCGTTAAAGAGTCATCTGTTTTTCGACTCAAGTTGATATGTTTATTTATACAAAATAAATTTGACATTTTAGATTACACAAACCATAGGCAATTAGTGATTGTAATTAGTGATTTTTTTCAGCATCGTACTCCTGAGTTATTTCTTATCAAGACTTCGTTCAAAGATTGAAGGCACTCTACTGTACGTCAACGAGCACCGAGAGACCTAGGGTGCCATTGAACTTAATCCACATTATGGTATGCGTATACCTACGCACTTACACATATATTTATTATATATTTATATTTGTGCGTATTAATTAATATCAAAATATTTGTATTTTATTGGTATTTTAAGGTAAACCTATTTTGGCCATTTACCTATAGTTTATAAGTTTGGATTTTATTGTAAATAAAAATATATATATACTAAAAATGTTTTTTTTTTTCATCAAAATACAATCTGGATAGTCTATTTAAAATCATGCACTCCTTATTGTAATTTACAGATAAAAAATGATAAAAGTTTAAAGTCCGAAAGCTATAGTAGAGTATGGTAAATCCAGATAGGAACTCTGTAGAGTAGACATATAAATTCCATTAAAGTTTCCGTTTCTTCATAGGTTGTGTATGGATAAGTTTTTATGGGTGTGTATATGGATTTGCAGCTACAAATGCACATTAGGCTCCAGATACAATCATTTCTTAATGGAACCTATCGGAAATTTCCAACAGGGCAAGTACGCAGAACACAATTCCTTATTTACAATATGCTTGATGGAAATTACTTTTACCTTGATACATTTATATAGCAAAAACTATATTTATAATATGTAGTTTTATCTGAAATTGGATTCTTTTTTCAAGTATATAGATCTGTTTTAATTAAGTACCTACATATTATATAAATCTATCTGTTATAAAATTTGTATTTTATTGTTTTAGAAAATCAACTTAAGTAACTTAGAAAACACAACTGCAACTAATAAATATAAGTAATAATTTGATTCATAAAAGTACATTATAAATAATATTAGGTAAGTTACTACCTTTAGAGAGATTGCACAGCATTATAACATCTCATCAGAAATATCAGTAAATTATTTTATTGCATAAATAACACAAATTACTGCTAATTCTGTACTTTATTCTTTAAAATTTTGTAATATATAATTTGTCCAACTAAACACGACCTCCTTAAATAAAATCATTTAACAAAAGCGGCATTTATTTTCATTGATATTTCCGAAATTATTAACGATGATGAATAATATTAATTTACAACTTAAGCTATATTGATAGCCTTCTAATACCTACAATTTTTTCATTTGCATTTATCTTATTCTTATTATTTTTAGTTTGTTACAAAGGCTTTGTTCCAAAAAAACAAAAACAATCTATTAATCTTAATTTCTGAAACGAAAGCTAGTAAAAGCTCAGAGGAAATACTTTGAGAATAAAAGTCAATGAAAATATTAAAAGAATAAATACGTGGCTTTCATATTTACCTTTTTAATAATTTAAAATCTTTTTAGTTAAACAAACATAATATTATTTAAATAGGTACAATACATTCATATTATGTAGACATTTAAAATAATTTTGTTTGTAAAGAAAGACGAAGAAGATCTAGAACAATGGCAGAGTTCAAAATCTCGTCTTGAAACTCGTTTCAGCTGATCACACCTTGAGATGCGTTCTGGAATACCAATGGATCTTGAGAACAGATTTGACCTTGAAGCTAGACTTGGGTGATACTTGATCCGAGTCACCTTTTGGAATACGGCCCTAAAAATGTTAATATTCAAATAAATAGTTTTTCTGATTTGTTGTGTCTGAGTTTGAAGGTGATCCCATCAGCCACTTCTACCATTCAACAACTCACAAATGAATTTGAACGCGCAAGTGCCGTAAAATAGTATGATACAATTTAGGATAATATTATTTATTTAAAATTTTACAAATTGCTTATTTGTTGTTTCGTATTAGTTTAATTATAATGACTATAAAGATTTTTTGTCTTAAATAATAAATAGCGTATTGCGAGTTCGGGAAGCGGGTGTGGCTTTTGAATTTTGAAATTTTTGATGCTCAAGTATTAATAATTGTTATGGTATTAGTTTTAAAGTGAGTATATTAAATAAAGGCTTTATTTTTATACTTATTCAAACTCACATACTTAGGTAGGTACAATTAGAAATTAAAATTATATAGAAAATTAGCAATTGTTTAACATTTTGTATTTTACGTAGACAAATTGTTGTGAAGTTAGACAATAGATAAAATCATATTATACATTTGGTTCTCTTTACAACTAAATACTAATAATAAATATTTAAAAAGGTAGAACAACAGAAATTGTAAGATATTTTATTTTTAATTTTACAACCTATTCATTTAGGACAATGATAACGAAATGGTACAAAAAAACTTTATTACGTGTAACTAGCTACAAAACATGCCTATTGAATTATTTTGGTTCTATGAGTAACGGGACGATTTGTAGCATACACAGTCATAGTAGCAGTATAATATGAAACTAGTTACAAAAATAACTAGTTTCGAAACAGGTTACGCCAAACATGTAACTAGTTTCGTTACGTTTCGTGAAAATAACGTAACGACCCACGACTAGTTAACAAAATAGGGATGTTGACAGTATTCATATAAAAGTATAATTTTGATGTTAATTGGTAGTTTCTATGATATAATTCTGAAAAACTACAATGGAAGAATATTGACGTACTTTTATATACTATTTTCGGTACGCAGTACATATTGTAAAAATAATTTTCAGGCGTTTTGACAGTGTACACACACATAGGCACCGTACAACAATTATAATACTTAGAAGCCATTTTTTATTAACGACAACTAGAATCATTTTTACGATGTTTAACAACATATGACGTCACTTGACAAGTGTTAGCGTTTTGGAGCGAAATTTGAAATGCATTATAAAATGCAAGATTTTATAGGCATTAGACGTATTTAAGCAAAAGTTAATAATACTTAGGCCTCTATTAGATATTTATAAATGATCTATAAACATTTATGAAAAATGTCAACATCCCTATTGTCTGTGCTTTAGAGAAACTGCAGGAAATCTCAATGTACGCGGCTTCGCCCCTCTAGCCCCCATCATTCAACTATCACTTCCCATCCCATCCACCCAGAACAGTAGGTACACCACAATATTCGCCAACCAATCACATTATAATATATTACACAAATAATGTTTTCAAAACAAACACTATGAGAAAACCAGAACATTCCTACCATAGAAAACCGTTCCAGAACAGTTCTCCACAATATTCGCCAAAATATCACAATACCAAATATGTTTTTAAAATAAACAAAATAGTACACACAAAATAACAATTAATAAACGGGAAACCAAAAAAACACAACTGCACGCCTTCTGATGATACTTCGCACCGCTAAGATCAAGTATCAATAGATTTGACAAGCTAATAATAATACCGTATTGGAAAGAGATAACAACATACGAAAAACTCCAAGAGTGACAGAGACATAGACACTTTCTTTTGTCTTCGTCAGAATATCACTCTTTGTTTGTTGGGCACAACTATGATACTTGTTCCTAGTCGCACCGCACCGTCCCCACGTTTTTTTCTTTTATTTTAACACGCATGAGGTTTTTATTATGGCTTTGATATTAGTCATGCAGATTTGCCAGCCCTAATGAATGAAAAGAAAACTGCATGATTGATGATACCCTAATAAGAGAAACGAGGAAAACCTAAGGAATTTTAAATGATAACAATAATATAAGAATAAAATGTAAGAATATCTTTACTGATTGAAACAGGATAACTTTTATTAATAAAAAGTAATATGTAGACCGTGTATACGCTCAAAGCTGTATACCTAAATCAAAATGTTATGATAAGGAACTTATATTCATCGAAATCGTTACGTAATATATCCTGTAAATAATTTATAATAATTTTCAAATACTTGATAATAGTAATCGATAAGTAATATTTGCATTTGCAATATTAATATAAGCACATCTCTAATTTCACCTTGTGAAGGTCGATAGTGTGACACCGGCAAATTGTTAAATTAATCCGGCGGATCAGCAACGTACGTCTTTGAAATTTCACAAAGGTTACACTTATTACTTTTTTAACTAAGTAGGTTTTTATTGCATTTTACAAATTATTTCATAAATACATAATTTTATGTTATTATTGTTAAACATAATATATATGCGTTTGTATTAGATAATCTACTGAAACGCTGAAATCTAAACTAGTATCTTGAGTATTTTCAATATCGCAAATATGTGCTACTTATATAGAGAGTTTGAATATCGTTAATTTCGTTTCAGGCATTTATTAAAACTATTCAAGATGCCCATCAAATCGATCAAAGCCCGTCAAATTTTTGACTCTCGCGGTAACCCTACCGTCGAGGTTGATTTGGTAAGTTTTTATAACTTTAAATACGTAATTAATTTTATAATGTAACACTTGAAATGTAACATGGAATCTTGCATTAGCGTAGGTCAGCAATATTTTCATTAGCTTCATATTATTTACTACTAAATTTATTAAAAAAACAAATTGTCTGATTGTTTATTTATGTATGTATTGTATAATTTAAGGTCACCGAGCTTGGACTTTTCCGTGCTGCTGTTCCTTCTGGAGCATCTACTGGTGTTCACGAAGCTTTGGAATTGAGGGACAATGTCAAGGGTGAATACCATGGAAAAGGTGTCCTTACTGCCATCAAAAACATTAATTCTATCATTGCACCAGAACTATTGAAACAAAACCTTGAGGTTACTCAGCAAAAGGAGGTAGGTGTGAAATTAATGTGTGGGTAAATTAATATATCATAATTTTTAACTGACTTCAAAAAGGAGGAGGTTCTCAATTCGTCCGAATTTTGTTATAGTGGGTAAATTAATATATCATAATATAATATGAAAATTATATAATTTTTTAATTTTACTGCTATTTGTAATATTTACAGATTGATGAGTTCATGCTTGGACTTGATGGTACAGAGAACAAATCCAAACTTGGTGCAAATGCCATCTTGGGTGTGTCCTTAGCCGTAGCAAAGGCAGGTGCTGCAAAGAAAGGTGTACCACTTTACAAGCACCTTGCTGATCTTGCCGGCAACAGCAACATTGTACTGCCAGTGCCAGCTTTCAATGTTATTAACGGTGGATCACATGCTGGCAACAAGTTGGCCATGCAGGAGTTCATGATTCTACCTACTGGTATGCTTAGAAATAACAATTTGAATATTTTTTTATTATTTGTAAATTGGATACAATTACAATTCATTTTAAATTGTGTAGTCAAATAATAAGTTTGTATTCACAGGTGCGACAACATTCAGTGAGGCAATGCGCATGGGATCTGAAGTGTACCACCACCTCAAGAAGATTATCAAGGATAAGTTTGGTCTAGACTCTACCGCTGTTGGTGACGAAGGTGGTTTCGCCCCAAACATTCTGAACAACAAGGATGCTCTTTTCCTTATTCAAGATGCAATCAAACAAGCAGGTTACACTGGCAAGGTAATTTTTATATCTGTTTTTATACACTTAATTATGCATTTTTGCCAGAGTTTATGATGAAGGTTGAAAATGAAACACTTATTACATATATTTCTACATATCATGATAAATCATGTTAGATGCACACCTATATTTTATTCTATGTTATCTTTTATATATTATTATGAATACATTATAAACACATACATTTGACGGCCAGCTCCAGTGGTCAGGCTACCGGACACTTTATACAGCCATTGTGGGTTTGAATCCCACTAAGTGTAGATAATTTTAAAGATGAGAGATGTCTGCACTGGGTCATTAATGTGTGTATTTGTATATGAGTTGCTTAATTTTATTTATGTTCTTAGTACCCATAACACGGAATCACAAGATGCAAAGTTGAATAATATTTATTTTAATATTTTATTCAAAATTGCTTTACATAAATAAAGCTATTTTATTATATAAATTGCTTTATTAAATGGTCAATTCAAGCTCTTTCCTTTTTAATCCTTATATTTTATTTCCTTTGTATTGCAGATTGAAATTGGTATGGATGTAGCTGCTTCGGAGTTCCACAAGAATGGTACCTACGACCTTGACTTCAAGAACCCTCAGTCAAACCCAGCTGACTACTTGTCATCTGACAAGTTAGCTGAAGTGTACCTTGATTTCATTAAAGACTTCCCAATGGTGTCCATTGAAGATCCCTTCGACCAGGATGACTGGGCTGCCTGGAGCTCACTCACCTCCAAAACCTCCATTCAAATTGTTGGAGATGACCTTACAGTAAATATATCTCTTTGAAAACAAGAAGTATTAGATATAATATTAATATATAATACTTCTGAACTGCCAATTACAGATACCTATAAACCTTGTTCTTTTTTCAGACAATTTTATTGTTGACATTAATTATTTCATCAGCCTTGATAAAAGTGATGAAATTTAATCAATAACATCTTTATCATTTATAAGCATATAATAATATTTTTGTTTGGGTATTTTTAGTTGTGCTGTTGTTAATTTATTTCACTTTAAAGTTTAAGCAATTTTTAAGAGAGCATAATATGCTTGTGTATGTATATCTCTCCACATGCTCTCTAATATCAAATATAAATATGCAATAATTAACAAAAAAAAATATCCTTTTGTATATACCTACTTAAAATTCCATAGACTATAAACATTAGTAAACATCTATTTTAATCCTTTATTGAATTTTAAAAAAGAAAGTTCATATGTTATTTAAAGGTTTCACCTCACATATTAATGTAGATTATGTATCTATTTGTATTTTTAAAGGTTACTAACCCCAAACGTATTGCAACTGCTGTGGAGAAGAAAGCCTGCAACTGCTTGCTTCTAAAAGTGAACCAAATCGGAAGTGTGACTGAGTCAATCAATGCCCATTTACTTGCTAAGAAGAATGGATGGGGAACCATGGTGTCCCACAGGTAAACATTTTATTAAATTTTAGCATAGAGATTTCATAGTTGTCATACTATATTATTTTTAGACTTATAGGTAAAATAAAAATATATAGAAATGGTGAGTACAAGCAAAACGGGTTTTGGCTTCCTTCCAAGTCAATTTTAACATAAGCTCTTACAATATTCCCGTGAAAACTTTTTTATGATGATCATTATTTATATAAATATGTATGTAGTAATTTGTATTGAAGTGACTTTTCTAGCCAATTACATCGAAACTAAAAAAAGAGCAATGATTTTAGTAGTTTATCACAGAGTAGCATAGTACATGTTTGATTATTTTTTTACAAATTCAAAAACATGTTTCTTTTAGGTCTGGTGAAACTGAAGACACATTCATTGCAGATTTGGTAGTCGGTCTATCTACAGGCCAGATTAAGACTGGAGCACCATGCCGTTCAGAGCGTCTTGCTAAATATAACCAAATTCTTCGTATTGAAGAAGAGCTTGGAGCAGCAGCTAAATATGCTGGCAAAAACTTCCGCAACCCTGTCTAAGTTACTATACAAGTAATAAAATACAAAGTTATACAATATATTCAGTACAATTATGTATACATACATAATATACTTTTCGTAAATTAAAAATGTCAAATGCTTAATGCATTAATTAAATTAAAAATGTCAAATGCATTAAAATGTAGAAAGTTTGTAATAGCTATTGAATGGCTCGTTATGATTGTATTAGAGATTTTATATTTAAGGTAAATAAAAAAATATATTTAATATTTGTTTTGATTTGAATGTGTGTACTTTAATTTAAGTAAAAATGAAATTATAAAATAAAGTATTAATTAAATATTTTGTTTTATTTAGGATATGATATTAACTATCGGGTTGCTTTATGGCGGGCCTTTCCCGATAAACGGCATTTTGAATTCTGTTTTATTTAGAAACTAAGCCGATTTAAGTTTTGTCATGATATTTCGGTCGTTCAATACACGATTACTTATATTTTGCTGCATTAAAAAATTTGCAAAGGTAGGTCAAAATTGAGATGAAAATCCCATTTTATTTGAATAATATCAGGTTCTGTACAATAAAACTTATACCATAATAAACCTTGTAGAAAATGTCGTCGTCGTCGGTCGTCATAAATTATTTTTTGATAAATACCTCCCTTCAATTAAATAAATATATGGTTTCACTCGCTGCCAAAGTGCTCGAGGCGGTTTCGTGCTCCATACGAAATTCAGTTCTCGGACAGCCTCGCGTTGCTACGTTTAATGCGTCTGCATTTTCAGGATATCTATCGTGGTTGGATTGTCGTGAATAGCGACACTTCCGAGAATGCGTGTATGATGAGCGAAATGACACGCGCCAGCTTGTGGGACGTGATTATGAATGAATGAATGAATGAATGAATATACTTTATTGTGCACACACAAAATTACAAACATAAAACGCTAAAAATTTAAAAGTTAAAAATATAAATGCAGACACAAAGGCGACTTTATCGCCGAAAAGCGATCTCTGCCAAGTAACCTTAGGGTAAAGGAAATATTCAAAATCTTATGGGTAGTGCATCTTAAATATTATAACAAATTAAGTACAAATTATACAAAAGTTATTAATTAATATAACATACATACGATATATCTATAAACATACACCCTAACTAATAAATAAACATAAAAGTACTCAAATACTTATATACACGTACATACACATGATTACACACATAAATATTATATAAATATATATATATATATACATACATATATACAAAAGTTCAGTATTTTAAATAACTCGTAAAGAAAGGAAATACTTAATATGCGAATTAAATGTCATTTAAGTAATAATTTTTAATTAACGACTTAAAACTGTTAAGGTTTTTAGCTTGCCTTATATTAGTAGGCAAGGCATTCCATAATAAAATGGATTTTGTTGTGAAAGATGAACCGAAGTACTTGGTGAAGTGAACAGGGATGTAGAGAGTTTGATTTACAGATGACCGCAATTCTTTTACTTCAGATGTACGGAACACAAATTTTTCATGTAAGTAGGATGGAGATTTAGGGTCATGTAATATATAATACAAAAATGAAAGTATACGAGCATTCCGGCGAAGACGGATTGGCAGCCACTTGAGTTTATAGCGGAATTCAGAGACATGATCATACTTGCGCAACCCAAATATGAATCGAATAGCGAGATTTTGGAGGCGCTCAAGCTTATTAAGCTGCTCTTCGGTAAGGTTAACGTAACATGCATCTGCATAATCTAATATAGACAGGAACAATGATTCTGCTAGTAATGTTTTTGTCCGAATTGGTAAAAAATTATGAAGACGTTTTAAAGAGTGCCACACACTATATACCCTTTTACTCATTTCTTTGATATGATGAGACCATGAGAGATTTTCATCTAAATATACTCCCAAATTTCTCACTGTCTTGCTAAATGGGAGACGGACACCACTTACGAGCACCGGAGGTAATCCAACCCAGTCTATCCGCGAGACGAGCCCTGGACTGCCTATAATTATTACCTGGGATTTAAGCGGATTAATATGAAGTCCGTTGTATTTACTCCACTCGCAGATCTTCTCCAGATCTCTATTCATATCGGAAACCATATTAGGAAGATTGTCGAGAGAAGACTGAGTATAGACTTGGAGATCATCGGCATACATGTGAAAGAAAGACGATATGGACTGAGTGATGGTATTAATAAATAGAGCGAAAAGAAGTGGAGATAAGACGCCACCCTGTGGGACGCCAGCAGCGACATTGGACCATGAAGAATAACTATCACCAATCCGTACACGCTGCCGTCGGCCCACAAGATAATCATGAAACCATCCAACCACTGATGGCGATAAATTAAGAGTCAACAACCTACTAACCAGGATATCATGATCAATCGTGTTAAAAGCGTTGCTAAAATCTAGTAAAGTAAGTATAGTAAGTTGTTTATTATCCATTCCCAAGCGAATGTCATCAGTGACTTTGACAAGTGCAGAAGTTGTGCTATGACCTGGCCGAAATCCGGATTGAAAAGGGCTAAGGAGGTTATTTATGTTTACATAATGGGACAGCTGTTGATGGACTAAACGTTCAAGGACTTTTGAAAGGAAAGGTAATATAGAAATAGGACGGTAATCAGCAACAGAGTTAGGTTTATGTTTTTTAGGTAAAGGGATTACTTGTGCAGATTTCCAGATGGACGGAAATAAGCCAGAATTTATGGAATAATTAAAAATATGAACAAGGATAGGAGCAATAACATCAAGAATAGGGATGATCATCTTTCGGCTAATATTGTCTTCGCCTATGGCATTCGATGAGATGGACAATATATTTTTCTTAACATCGCCAACAGTGAATTGGTTAAAACAGAACGGTGAAAAATCTGGCATTGGAAAAGTAGAAAGAAGACTTAACATATGAGATTTATCATTTGCATCATAGGATGTATTTGTGGAAGTGAAGTGGGCATTAAGAGAGTTACTATCCATTTTGTATGAGGAAGCTACGTGATTTTTTCCAACACCTAACGATTTAAGAAATTTCCAAATTTTGCCTGGGTTGCCATTCTCCACAGAAGCGTGAATATAGCGTCTTTGAGCATCTCTACACATTGTATTGCAGCGATTCCTTATTTTGATGTATTTTTCACGGTGCTCATCAGAATTACATTTTTTGTATTTAGATTTGGCTTTATGTTTAATATTAATATAAGATTTAATTTCGTCAGTCAGCCAGGGAGCAGGAAGATGCTTCATTTTGACTGGTCGTATGGGTGCATGCCTATCAAATAAATTTATTATAAAGGAATTGAACATTTCTATTTTGTCATCGATATTATTAGATTCATATATTAAAGACCAGTCAATACTTTCAGCATCTCCTAAAAGGTCTTCTAAAATTATACTATTAAAGTTACGTTGCATATGAATATTAGGTTTAGTTTTAGGTCGACGAATGTCATACGAAGTGTAAATAAGGTCATGATACGAAAATATGTCTGCTGAACATTGGCCGTGCTTAATGATAAAATCTGGTGACGATACAATTATAAGATCTAACAGTGATGGTGTACATCCAGGGGAGCAGTGAGTGGCTTGTAGTGGAAGTAAATGCATGTTAAAGCTATCTAAGACAGCTTCTAGTTTATTTGTTCTGTGATCACCTTTAAGCATACACGTATTAAAATCACCCATTATAATAGAATGAGTGTACGCAGGGGAATGTGTGTCAAGAATTTGCTCAAAGGACGAGAAATAATCAACATGACGGGATGGACAATAGAAAACACCTAAAAGAAGTTTTGTATGAGATAAAAATACTTCCATAAGAATATATTCTAGTTGATCGGCAGATGGCGGCTGTGCTGACGTTTTAACTAAATTAAAGGGAATGTCAGAACGGAGATAAATCGCAACACCACCACCACCTTTACCGATGCGATCGTTACGTACGAGTTGAAACCCTGGCAAGCAATAGCTGGTGGAAGGTAAACATGGTTTGAGCCAGGTTTCAGATACGAGAATGGCATCTACATTAACCGAGTCGAAGGACGCTAACATATCTGAATAATGTGCCGGAATGCTTTGGGCGTTAATGTGAATTACATTGAGTTTTTTCTTTACATCAGAAAAATGTGATATAAGGGTTTCCTTTAAGTTATAAGAACTAGTGCTCAGAAAACTCTCATCATTAGTGTCACATGAGGACAGAGAGAAAAAATCATCGCTACAGGCACCGATACTAACCTCCATACTATGTTTTCTAAGTGTGTATCTAATATGAACACAATAATAAAAGAAGTATTCCAAAAATATAGAATAAAGAATATAAAACACCTACTAAATTATAATATATTATAATATAATATAAGTAATATAATATATATGTATACACTTAATAATATAAAATTAATACAAATAAAACACTAAACACTTATTATAAATAAAATAATAATATATAAAAAAAAAAAAAAAAAAAAATCTAATAGTAATAATCAAACCAATACCCGCCAGTGACTATATAGAAAATCAGACATAAGTATCCGAACGCAAAAATACCATAATTATTCAAATACCCACATTAAACGTGCAACTGTTGCGATAACTGTAAACAATTATTACAAGTGAATATAAAAATAAAATTTATTAGATAGTTCTACTCCAAGTAACAACTTTAAATACAATAAGCAAAATAAAGTCAGTTATCTAGCCTATAAATATTAATTAATAATCTAGAGTGAAGCTTACAAATCGGACACTTAGCATTTAAAATAACTGAGAAATAAACATAGTATTACCAAAAATAACAATATTATTTTATCATCAAAAGAAAAATCAGAAAAAGAAAGTATATGTATCTAAAATAATATATATAAACTTTTGATTATAATCTAAGATATAAACCATGCAAGAAAGGTAACTATCAGATAAATATATTAATATAAATCATTATTTAAGTGTGGTTTATTATACAACCTATTTAGCCTTGATTATTTTCTTCGTCCTAGAAGCTGATCGACCCTTCACCTCCTTGGCAATTGGGGACGGTACAGCAGGAACATTCGGAGCAGCATTTGTAGATCCGGGACACGAAATGGCATCCAGGTCAACCATGCTAGTGACACGGTGTCGAGAGCCATCCGGTCCAATAACAATTATGGAGCCGTCCCTTGTCCAGCACTTAGTCATGCCAAGACGTTGCCGCGCGGCCATGAAGATGTCATGACATTTCTTTGTTAAAAATTCAGACAGTGTGATCCCAGATTGCCGTAAGTTGGTTTTGGCATTCCAAACCTTCGAGCGAAGAGCCATATCCCGAAACTTGATGAGTATGGGTCTGGGCTTATCGTTATTCCGATGGCCTAAACGATGACAGTATTTCATGCACGTAACATCTATGTCAGGCAACTTTAGCTTTGAAGTCAGCAAATCGGTCAAAGACGAGGGAAGGTCATCATTATTTTCGGGAACACCATGGACTAGGAGAATTTTTCTTCTACTTCTCATCTCCACTTGGTCGTTTAAATCCGACAACATCTCAACCTGTGTCTGCAAAGATTGTAAAGCATTTATGACGAAGAACTTAAAGGTATTAAACTCAGCCGTTAACTTCGCCGTGGGAGTTTCTCCTTGTTTTGACGCAGATTGAAGCTCCTCTTGAAATCCGGCCATCCTGGAGTGAAACACCTTTGTCATGTCAGCGATGGACTGCTTAATAGACTCCATAGTGTTTAATTAAATATTTCAGTAGCAGTGATGTGATGTGATCGATGTGTGTCCTCAGTTATTATAAGTTTAAGGTTTCAAAAATAAAGGATAGTTATACTGGTAGGTAAAGGCTTATTATTTTACATAATATTCATTAAAATTTTGGTTAAATATAATTAAATAGAAATTTTACACAAAGAGCCGTTATAAATACGTCTTGTCGTTTTGCACGCTACCCACCGAAAAATTATGTTTATTATCAAACATAAGGGTAGAATTTTTATGGATGAAACGTCACGATAATGTGCAACGTTTTGTCCAAGAAGAGGGAGAGAGTGATTGAAACCGATAAGAGTGAGAAACTGCGAACGTAGCATGAAGCACAATTAGAAATGGAGTGAGAGTAAGGAGCAGGCGAGTGAGACAGATCGAGAGAGAGAGAGTGAGATTGAGCGAACATCGTATCGCAAGTCTCGGAAATTTAAAGCTTTAGTATGAATATATAATATACATGATTAAAAAATAGTTTGAAAAATAAGTTTCACTTCTGACATGTGTACTTTGTATGCACGCACCTTTTTTTATAGTTTCAGCATCGTCATCTCATCAGGTAGACTTGTTGTGAAATGCTATTCTCTAGAAAATGATGTGTACCATATGTGTACTGTCTTCTCGAAGTTTGTTTACCTTTAGGCTTTAATTGCTCATCTGTGTTAATAGGGATGTTGAGTGTATTCATATAAAAATATAATTTTAATGTTAATTGGTAGCATATATGATAGAATTCCTAAAAAATACAATATTTTCCCTTATTTTTATATGATTAAATTAACATTTAATAAATAAAATGTAACATTATTTAAAATAGGTCACGTGATAATAAACGGAAATGATGTCACTAGTTCCTATTTAGCGGAAGCGGAAGAATGTTGAAGTACTTTTATACACCATTTTCCGTACGCTGTACATATTGTAAAAACTATTTTTCAGGCGTTTTGACAGTGTACCTACACACACATAGGCACCGTAGAACATTTATAAAACTTAGAAGCCATTTTTTTATTAACGACAACTAGAATCATTTTATCACTTTTATGATGTTTAACAACATATGACGTCACGTGACAAGTGTTAGCGTTTTGGAAAGAAATTTAAAATGCATTATAAAATGCAAGATTTTATAGGCATTAGATGTATTTAAGCAAAAGTTTATAATATTTAGGCCTCCGTTAGATATTTATAAATGATTTAAAAACATTTCTGAAAAATGTCAACATCCCTATTTTGCCATTCGATGAATGACTACAGCTTGGCAAAAAGGAGTATGGAAAAAATGAGGGCGCCACTTTCACTTAGTCATACTCTTTTCACTTACGTACAAGCTTGGCAAAAAAGAGTATGACTTGGTGACAGGTAGAATTAAATATTTTACTAAATGGAAACCTATGATGTTGATAATACTTGGCCGAAAAATACTAGATTTTGAGTAAAGCTTAGTGTTTCACATTTATTTTTAACGATTTGACTTTTTTGCCAAGCTGTACATAAAAATATTTTTGCCTGTCTTGTTTGGCTTCTATCATTACCGTTTTTTGCTATAACTATTGGATCCCCAAATCGCAAATTCGTGTAATTACATGACAAAAAGTTGGAATCAATGTAATAAATAACATATTTCCCAGTTACCATCTCAAACGTTGGAATCGTAGACAGAGTAAAAGTGTAAAAGTCAAGCGTCACAGCACAAATTTGGCGGAATTAGTTTTCATACAAAACACATACCATTACCGCTCTATTCCGGTTGTATGTTCGATAAACTCTACATATATTTTTATATCATTGTAGCAGAGAAATATACAATCCAAATACCATACAAAAATCCAAATACCAGACGATGGAAATATATTTTATTATATAATACACATATTTAATACTTTTGAGAAAATATTTTTGTTTCCTGGCGGGATTCGAACCCGCAACCTCCGGCTTGAGCACCAACGCGCTTACCACTGAGCCACAGAGGTCGTCATATGGTTGATATGCAAGAACTAATTTAATTTATATTTCTTTATTTCCTTTCCAGTACTCTTATTTTTCTAGTAAGACTTTTGAGAATTTAATATAATATAATCATGTTTATGGAAACTTTATTGTATTATTTATTGCTTACCCAGTTGCAGTTCTTTACATTACAGTTCTAATACATAAAGATTTTTCTAATAGATCAGAGGGTCAACTAGAGCTAAAAACCTCGGATCTATTTAAGTTAAAAACGCAATAAAGAGTTTCAAAATTCCACAGTATAAATACAGAATAAAATGATTCGTCAAAACAAAAAATTACCTAAAAACATACACATTAATATGTGTAATGTTTTAGCTTATCATGTTTTTTATATTTAGCGTTTTGCCTTAAAGTAGGCAAAATGGTTTTGTATGGCAACAACCACGTTACTAGACGTCACTTCAATATAATATCTATCTCATGTTGCCACGGCTATAACTGCTATAAATAATAGTCCATTTTTTTAGAAGTGTCCAAAATGGTAAACAAATATGGCGCACTTCCGGCCACAGACAAATAGAGTCATAGTGTAGTCTAATGAAGTGACACAAAGAGCAAAGGAATGAACAACATTAATAAGCCATAGACAAAAGTATAATTCATTATTATTAAAATATTTAACGATACCACGTTGCTGAAATTATTTGATATATCTGATAATATATTGAATATATCTGTTAAAAAAGAAGAATGTAAAGAAAATATTAGTCGAGCATCTTTATAAAAAACAAATTTACAAATTTATATTTCGTAAACACAAAATACCTGTTAGAAATTAGTTCCTGTTTTAAGTTTTTCGCAATTACTGTAAGATAAGGAAAAAAAAGTAGCCTAATAAGGGATGTTGACAGTATTCATATAAAAATATAATTTTGATGTTAATTGGCAGTTTATGTGATAGAATTCTGAAAAAATACAATGATTTCCCTTATTTTTATTTGATTAAATTAATATTTTATAAATAAAATGTAACAAAATTTAAAACAGGTCACACCTTTTCCTATTTAGCGGAAGCGGAAGAATATTGACGTACTTTTATACACCATTTTCCGTACACATTGTAAAAACTAATTTTCAGGCGTTTTGAACCGTCAAAAGATTATCTGTATGTACACCGGTACACACACACAGGCACCGTACAACACTTATAAAACTTAGAAGCCATTTAGAAGTCATGTGACAAGTGTTAGCGTTTTGGAACGAAATTTAAAATGCAAGATTTTATAGGCATTAGACGTATTTAAGCAAAAGTTGATATTATTTAGGCCTCCATTAGATATTTATAAATGATTTAAAAACATTTCTGAAAAATGTCAACATCCCTATTCCATTTGATACTTGTTCCTAGGTTGGAAATATCATTTATCAACTGTGGTCAAAGAGTTTGTTAAATGCACAGAGCAAGTAAAATAAAATAAATAACGTAGTGTTTATATACTCTTTGGTTAAATGTTAATTGACAATTGACAATGTCAATTGTCATTATGCCGTCAAAATTGATAATGTCTATTATAATCTCTTGGAACACCTGATGTAATAAGGAAATTCATAAATATACTCTACACTCAAACTCAGCAGTGTAATTTAAATCACAAAACATTCGTCATGGTTCGAATTACTTCATTCCTTCTTCGCGTTCCAGTCATTAAGTTTCGAAAAGGCACCGCACCAACATCAGCCGCTGCTGCAACGTCTGGAGGATCACCAGTTCAACCAGTAAATATTTGTTTACCTGTTACTTTTAATTATATTATTATTTAACAATAAAATAAATACAGACGAACGGTCGATTATGTTCTTATATTGAGTCTCTACTTTTATCTGTTTGACATATTCATCTTCTTTATATAGTTCCCCAAATAAGTTATTTTTCGTTTCTTGACATTGTTCTACACTTTACAATATTTTCTTATTATTTGCTTTTATTGTGATACAAAAATCGCTTTAATAGGGTTTTTAAGTTTCTGATATTTTGGATATTTAATAGCAACCATGGCCACAGAAATTTATTAGAAAAAGCGAAAACAAAAAATCCAATATATTTCTTCTTCTCACACGTATACTCGCGGCGGACAGGTCATATTGTTTTAGTATTCTGGTGTGGCTTTGACTTACCTTTTCCATTCGTCGCAATTCATAGACATTCAATAATAAAGCACTTTGTGGTAGATTTAACAATGTCCGTCCATCTTGTGGGTCATTAGCAATAAAAAAAATAGCAAGAATGTTGTCCTTCTACTCCTTGTACCACTAAATGTTAAAAGAGCTTTCATTTTGAATGAACAAATATATTTCCTAATTTTAAAAAAATTATAGTTAAAAACTAAATGGATTAATAAAAAAAAGATACTTATTACCTATTACTTATTTTAAAAAACTGTGTTAATTTGTACTAAGTTTTAATACTAACTTCACTTTTAGAAATAGATAAACGATGAAATATTTTTAACAATAAATATAGCACTTAATACTTTTTTATTTAAGTAATATCTTTTTTTTTAACCCATTCAATTCATGTATTAAAAATTATTTTCAAATTTTTAGTATGGTTTGCTATTAAAGCGTGTTTTTTAAGTTTTTTTTAACTATAATTTCGTTTTTACTTTTTAGTATTAATTTTTTAAATTAATTCAAAGTACTGAACTTATGGCAATCACTTTAGAATGAGTGAGAGACTAAAAACCATGCAAGTGATGTAGGTATTATTATTATTATTTAAGGGTTGGGGACGCCAGCAAGGCCAGACGGGTGATCAGTCCTCATTAACGGGACCATTTCACCCAATTCCCCGGGCTCGCCTCTGGGATTAGATGCGGGGACGGGTTATCATTTGCCCCTCTGGTGTCACCCCCTCAAACCTACGTGTTGATCTACAAAAACTACTTAGCTGCCTTATGGTTAGATTTGCCAAATCTTCCTTCTTCAGCTCGTCCGCTCCAAACAGCTCCCATCTTGCGTATGCATATACTGGGCATTCCGTTATGAAGTGCAGACTGGTCTCTTCTTTCTCTTTGCACTTAGGACACAGAGGGTCCTCTGCTAGCTTCATTATTGACAGGTGTCTGTTGAGTGGGCAGTGTCCCGTCAATATTCCCACAACTGTTCTAATGTTGCCCCTATTGAGTTTGAGCAACTCTTTGGTCTTCTTGCTGTCAAGCGTCGAGATGAAGAATTTCGACTGTCTACAGCTCTTCGTGTCATTCCATCTCTGGTTTGTTTCTTTGTTTATTCTCAGGGTTATAACATTTTTTGTTATCCTGTGTGCTATTGGCAGTCTCGGCTCAGGGCCTATGAACGTCTCATCGGCTCCTTCTCTCGCCAGTCTGTCTGCTTCTTCATTGCCCGCATTACCCTCATGTCCAGGTACCCAGGCAACTACTGTCTCAGTCTGGTCTGCTAGATCTTGCAGGGTGTTTTTGCATTCTTTGACCAGTGCTGAGGTAGTCTCCCTCTTATTGAGGGCCTTCAATGCCGCTTGACTGTCACTGTATATGACTGCCTTCTCAATCCTCTGTGCGCTAGTGATATTTTGTTTGATCATGTTGGCGCATTCTCGTATTGCGAATATCTCCGCTTGGAATACGCTGGAGAATCTGCCTAGATTAAACGATGCTTTCATTTCAGTTGGATGGCTAATATATACGCCAGCCCCTGATAACTTCGTCGATTCCTTCCTGGATCCATCTGTGTAGCCGACCATCGTTGTCTTTGGGTGGTCGATGTTAATGTTCCAGTTATCTCTCGAGCCTATGCTTATCTTGTATTTCTTGTCGAAGATTCTCTCCTTCTTTATCAAATCATTGTTTGATAAAATCATGGATAGATTTTCTTCGTACTGTTTTGCTATTTCGGCGTGACCTTTGTCATAGTGCCCTCCCTTCCATAATTTGTTGCTCTTAAGCTTGAACCATTGTTCAGTCGCTTTCTTCTTGATCGTGAGATCAACTGGGTTGAGGCCGAGTATCATCTCTAGAGCCGCCGTTGGTGTTGTTTTCATGGCGCTCGATATCATGATGCTGGCTAGTCTCTGTACTTTTGTGAATTCTTTCCTGTTCGTTCCTAATTGTGCCTTGTGCCACCACACTAAGGCTCCATGTAGAATTCTTGGTAGTACTATGGCCTTGTAGATCCAATGAACCACATTTGGTTTCATGCCCCAGGTTCTACCTACCGCTCTCCTGCATTGCACAAGGGCACATTTGGATTTTGTGCAGATCTCTTTAACGTGGGCTTTGTAGTTCAGATTTCTATCTAGGATTACTCCCAGATATTTTATTTCATTGACTACCTCTAGATTTTCGTTATCGATTCTCAATGGAATCATGCTATCAATCTTCCTCTTGTTTGTGAATAACACTAGCTTGGTTTTAGCTGGGTTCAGGTTTAGCCCTTTATCCCTGCACCATCGTAGCGCTGTGTCAATTCCTCGCTTCATGATGTCTCTGGTCACGCTCAGTACTTTACCTGTGACCAGAATTAGACCATCGTCTGAGTACGCCTGTATGTAGATGTGCATGGCGTTTATCTTTGATACTAATTCGTCTATGAGAATGCACCATAGGAGCGGAGATAGGCATCCTCCTTGCGGAAATCCTCTTCTTGCTCGAATGGTGCATGTTGTTCCCGCTAAGTCAGCTTGTATCGAGCGATGTTTTAACATATTAGTTATCCATCCCGTTATCTGTCCAGATATCCCCTCTCTGTTAAGTGCTTCCACAATGGATTGAGGAGTGGCCTTGTCAAAGGCTCCCTCTACATCGAAGAAGCAGCCAAGGGCATATTCTTTGTTCTCTATAGCTCTTTCAATTCTTATTGCCGCGTTGTGTAGTGCCGTGTCAATGGATTTTCCTTCCATGTAGGCGTGTTGGTTGGCGTGTAGCGGCATTGAACTCTTTTCTATCCCTGCTCTCATGTGTCTATCTAGTATCTTCTCGAGTGTCTTCAAGACAAACGAAGAAAGGCTTATACATCTGAAGGATTTCGCCTCGTGATATGTAACCTTCCCTGGCTTAGGTATGAAGACGGCTTTGACTCTTCTCCAGCTACTGGGGATGTAGTTTGTTGCTAAACTACTCCGGTATATGGTGAGTAGGTCATCTTTGATATACTTAAGGGCAACTTGTAGCATCTTGGGAAAGACGCCATCGGGTCCCGCCGCTTTATACGGTAGGAATGATGCAATGCTCCATGTTAATGCTTCTTCGGTGATAATCAGTTCCGCTTCCGCTTTCGCTTCTGCTAGATTCTCACCTGATGTGACAACCATGTCTTCTTCTGAATAGCTTGTGCTATCCGGGAAGTGTGTGGCCATCATTTCTGCAAGTATTTCTTTGGGTTCCACTACTAGGGTGTCACCTTTCCTTAGGCTTCCTAATTTACAGGTTTTGTCTTTTGCTAGCGTTTTTACCAGCCTGGCCGCTTCTGGTTGTTTTGTAACGCTTTCGCAGTATGTACTCCACCCGTTTCTGTTTTCTTTGCGGCTCTGGTACTTAAAATTGTTGCGTTCTTCTCTGTATTTTCTCCAGCTTTCGTCGTCGTCCCTGTTCAAGGCGACTCTAAGTGCCCTTCTAGTCCTTTTCCTTGCTTTGTTCAGGGATTTGTTCCACCAGGGTTGTCCCTTCCCCGGTCTAATCTCTTTCTGTGGGCAGGCTTTGAGATAGGCATCGTTAAGAGCTTTCTCAAGCCTACAGGCTTCTTGTTCTATTTCTTCCTTTCCTCTTAATTCTCTTTTACCAGGAATCCACTCACTCAGCGCTAGGTCGAAAGTTTCCCAGTTTGTTTTCCTATTATTTCTAAATTTTACTACTTCCAGCTGGCAGTTCAGGTGGAATGTTATTCTGCGGTGATCTGAGAAGGCATAAGAGGTGTCAACCTTCCAGTCTTTCAACAGATGGGAGGCATCGCTTGACATTAATGTTATATCAAGAACCTCTTTCCTTGTTCTAGTTACAAACGTGGGTGTGTTGCCTACATTCATTATTTCCAGGTCCGTGCTAATAATATATTCAAGTAATAAATCTCCCTTCTTGTTGCAATCCGTGCTGCCCCACACCTTGTGGTGTGAGTTGGCATCACAGCTCGCAACAATCGGGATACCCATACCTCTATATTTCGACATTATCTCTTCTATAAGTTGTCCTGGTGGTTCGTAGTCCGTCTCACTTGGGATGTAGACCGACATGAAGACCATTTTCTTAGTATTCCCATCTGCCATACATAGTGTGCCTAGTACAGCCGTGAGATCTCTGTAACATTCAACTTCCATTAGTCCTAACGCCCTAGCTCTGTTGCTAACATAGATGCATGTTCTGGGGTCGGACTCACCAACACGATGGTAGATAGTTTCACCACCCAGACAGCCAATGCCAACAACACGGCCATTAATAACATATGGCTCTTGTAGCAAGGCGATGTCTATGTTGTTTGCTACCACAAATCTGCAAAGCTCTGTCATGGCTTCGCGACAATGGTGCAAATTTAACTGAAGTATCTTTATTTTATTTTGTGTTGTGTTTGTGAGTGTGTGTGCGTGTGTAGTGTCACTGTAAAGAGTCATTGTGTGTAATGTGTGTGTATCGCCCGAGACCTAGTGCTTCGGGCCCCGCCTCTGATCACCGTCAGTCACACTATGGTGAGCTTCCGGTGTCTTCAGCGGGGCGGTCTGCACAGGTCCCAGGTCTGTGTCTGTCGATGTGCTTGGGCCGCTGTTGGGCAGGGCTGATCGCAGGGGCTGTTGGGAGCATCTATTTTCTCCCGAACAGACACCACCGCAATCTATGCCCTTACCCCCCAGCGACTCCTCTGTGGAGTTCTGTGGGTCAGTTTGTGTGCCGCTATCCGTCATCTTGGACCCGCTAGCATGTCCGGCATCGGCCACATCAGGTTTCGCCTGTTGCTTGCTCGTACGCAGCAATCGGGCCTGAACCTGGGTGGCCTGGTAGTTGAGCCAGACATGTCCTATGTCCTCCTTGAAGACGTCGTTGGGGACCCCCATCACCAGTCTTTCCCCAGCGAGGAGTTTCTCCCTGGAGATAAGGGTCCACTCCGACATCCTCAATTCGGTTTTATAGGCGTTCTGCCCCTGTAGAAACTTCGGCGCTCTTGGATCCACTTTACCGGGCAGCCATACTGCTACTCTGCTCCGGTTCAGTGGCTTCACCTTTAATGGGATCCCGTTGTACACACCAAAATCGCATGTCAAGATCCACTCCCTCGCCTCCATCGTGAGCGGTGTCACAAGGAAGAATCCTTCCGACACCAGTCCCGACGTCGCAAAAGCAGTGGATCTTCCCATGTCCTCCTGGGGGTCCTCCATCTTGGCGAATATGAGATCCGCCAGCTTGTCCCTGATGAGGTCTGCCGCAGCCTCGTCCACCCTAACGCCATCCTCCCGGTGCACAATGACCGCGAGATCGCTCTGCTCCTTTGCAGAGCAGCGCGGTCCCTCAGCCAGAGCCTCACCTCGGTTCTGTCGCTTGGCCGGGCGCTGCTGCGACGGGCCCTCTTCAGGGTCCGTTCCCTGTCTTTTGACTTTCGGAGGCCTCCCCGACTCCCCCGCCCCAGCGCTCGTCGAGGCTTTCGCCAGAGAGCCCTGCGACGCGAGAGCCGAACTGGCCTCCTGAATCTTCCTTTTTAGCTTACGCTTCTCCCGCTTCCACTTACTGCGGCTCATCTGCCAAGTGGTAGGGTCTCTATCGCTACCTGCACTGCCGGAACCTTGGGCCTCATCCTTTTTAGGGGACGGGGTAGGCGACTCCAGCAGTGCCTCCTCCGAAAACTTAAGTGACGCACTGAAAGCGGTCGCAAGCGACTCGCTTTCAACGCGTTCTGGGGTTGGGTTTTTGTTTTTAATAGTCTTTTTCTCCATCTTTTCCCACGAGTGGCAGGGGACCTAAAAGGTCAGCCCGAGCAGAGCCCCGCTTGCTCGGGTAAGGCTGCTTACTACTCCAAGATTGCCATCTCTTTGGAGAGACACCGTTAGAGACCAAGCATCCCCTTGGCCACGCATCCCTCGGCACGGTCCGTCTTACACCTTGGATTGGGGGAGAGGAAAGGAAATGGGTATAGGGATTCTCCCGCTGTGTTGGAGTGCACTGGCGAGATAGCGTCATTTCGTTTAGCTATCTGGATCCCAGGGTAGTTGGTGGTGTGCAATGCCTGTTTGCAGATCCGGATATTTCCAGGGTGAACGACGGGGACGTAGAAATGACACTTGGCGGCCAGACATATCTTGCTCAACATTGCACACTTGAGCATATATCAGCCGCCCATCACCCCAAGTGATGTAGGTAACTTGCGAGCCTTATGCCTTCTTTGCAAGTGCTATCCTGATCAGAATATTGGAACAAACTTATTAAATAAAAATAAAATATTAATATTGTATTGTCAGCGATCAAAAGCAAGTTTAAAGGATTACAAACAAACATACATACAGGTGAAGATAATATAAAGTGTGTAAAAATTATCTAATTTCAATCTTTATTTCTTTTCAGCATGTACAAGCACAGCCAGCAGCAGCCATGAGCAGTGCCACCATTTCTGATATTGATTTACCTCCTCGCTATCGGAGACGACCACTCTCTCAAGAAGAGATTGACTGCATCAATGGGGGCGGAGTCGTTTAGTGCAGTTGTATTATTATTGTAGTTGATACTATTTTGAAGTTGTTGAATAGTAATTATTTATTTGTAGTATTGACGTATTGTTGTGGCTTTCAATATAAATTCTACGCACTAATAATAAATTATGTCTTTATAGATGTAGTTTTTATTTATAAATAATATTACAAAATAGTTGTACAATTTTTATTTTTTTATTAACATTAATTATCTTAACCATAATATAATCTTAATTTTTTACAGAGAGATTCACAAAAGTTTACCAAGAAAACTATGCCTGCAGGATATGTTGTAACATTAAAAACACCTGTCTTTGTTCAGTTTGGAATAAAGAAGAATCTTACTATGTAATTTATAAAATATTGAGTATAAAAATTGTAAAATTCATAGAAATTTCATCCTTACTTTTATTTTATCTCAGCAAAAAGGCTATTTATATTATTTATAAAAAGTATTTTAACAAGGATTAAAAAATACAGTTTACTGTGGTGTATAATCAACGTATAGAATGTATAAGACATAAATCAAACTTATGGCTAAAAACACCCTAATAATATCTAACATTGAGTTTTTCGTTCTGGATGGACCACATCTGTGTAGCCGGCCCATTGTACGCACCATCATTGTTACTCTCAAACTTAATAAGTCCAAATTTCGCAAATTCTTTCTTCCAGTGACCAGTTTGTGGTAATGTTAGGAGTGCTTTTGTTATAGAGTTTTTCAAAACATCTGGAAAATTCAGTTGCAATTAGTAAATATAATAAAATCATTTTACAATAAATTAAAACCGCCTTCAAAAATACTAAACTCAAAAGTAATAAAATAACAGTTTCTTTAATGTTAGTGCTTACAACATATAATCAACTTAATCTTCTACTAATGTACAAACTTTGCGTTTACCACGTCATTATAGTTACTTTTGGAGTTGGTGTCAGCCAAGGTAGGTAGGTAGGTAATGTACAGCAACAAATACGACACCGACTCCAAAAGTAACTATAATGACGTGGTAAACGCAAAGTTTGTACATTAGTAGAAGATTAAGTTGATTATATGTTGTAAGCACAAACATTAAAGAAACTGTTTTTTATTACTTTTTAGTTTAGTATTTTTGAAGGCGGTTTTAGTTTTTTGTAAAATGATTTTATTTCTTAATTTTTAGTGATTCCGAAATTCGTCGTCTTGGCGTTCATTGAAGGAGGCATGTTCAGCAGTGGATGGATAAAGGATGATGATGATGATGGTGATGGTGATGATGATGATGATTACGATGACCGCGACATACTATGGTGTGCTACCAAAGCATCCTATACAATTGTTACATCGAAACGTAATAAAATTATCATATCATCAAGGTAAACAAAACCAACCAAATAGGCATTATTGGGAATAACTAAAAAACGGCTTGTCAGATCTTAATAAAATTAATATGGGACCAAATTGGCAACACCAGCTTTCAAACAAAAAAATAACCATCGAAATCCATTCACAAACGGCGTAGATATCGTGTCACATACATACAAAAAAAAAACATACAGACGAATTGAGAACCCCCTTTTTTTTGAAGTCGGTTAAAAATAATCTATATGCGTCGAAAGAATCATTTCACCCAAAAAAGGTGACAAGGGACAACCTGAGGTTAGTTGGTTTAGGTCTAGGCACCGCTTTTTTTTTCTTTTCCGCTAAGAAATGCTCTTAGGCATCCCGCGGCGGGGGGGGGGGGGGGACTCCACAGGCGGGTATGTGAGAGTCGCTGCGCCCGAAAGATGGTAAGGTGGACGCAGCTCTACCCACTTTTTTTTTCACACCCACAGACCGATTTTGACGGGTTTTTATAAGAAGGGGGGACAAGGGGCGAGGAAGGGAACCTCACCCCATTGCACTGTCCCGACGTAGGGAGGGGTTGTTCTGTGGCCCACATCACATCTGTGGTGCGGGACAGCTCTTCTGTGGAGGTGGCGTCGGTCCCTTGGGGGACTGACTAGCCGTCGAGGAGCCCTGTTGCTCAACAGATCCGGGGCACCTCACCAAAGGCGGCATTCATTGGTGGCATTCGCCGTGTTTTAGTGGGTAGAGCTGCGTCCACCTTACCCTCTTTCGTGCGCAGCGAGTCCCACATACCCGCCTGGGGAGTCCCCCATTTCCCGCGGGATGCCTAAGAACATTTCACGGCGCAAAAGAAAAAAAAGCAAACATGACGTAATTATTATTTATCCAATAGTATAGATATCACAGAAGTTATGGCGGTTAATAAAAGTACATGTTGGTGGATCGTCGACTAGTAATAAAGACCGGCAATAAACGGCTAAATTTAGATGCGAGAATTAAAATAGCGGTTGTTTCGGCAATAATTAAATGAGGGCTATTTTCTATTTCTCTTGAGATGACATCACATTGTGATATTACTAAATACGCTACTAAATATTATAAGCTTTACTATTTATGAGGACCAACCCAATCCAGTAGATAGTAGATACATATGCAAATGGTGTGGGTTTGATTCCCGCCCTGAGAAAACCATTTGTACGATCAATATCATAAGTAGTATAACTCGAATACTTAATTATAGTAAGTAATTTTATATATCTAATAGGTATAGCCTTAAAATGCCAATCTCTTACCTGAGAGTCTTGAATTGACGACAATTGGATATGGCGGGAGACGTCCTAATGTCTCCAAGGTGGTTATGTCTTTGCCACCGTCTTGCATAAACTTTTTAGAATACAAGAGTGTTGTTGAATCAACTGCAGCCCACTCGGCTTGCTTAGCTAAAACCATTTGTGCAGACGCTAAATGTGATCCCGACTCTGAAATATAACACATTACAGTGATTGTAATGAATTATTGTGAAGTACACCCTATCTACACCGGCTATTAGAAATTATTGTATCTCTTCTTTTTGGGTACCTATTCAAATTCAATGCACTCTCAAACGCTCGAGTATCCAAGGCTCGATACCCGCCTCGCCGGCTATTAAAATATTTTTTAGGGTCTATAATGTATTGGAAAAAGCTAATGCATATTGAAATGTGGTTTAAACCTCTATTAGCTATAGCAAAGTTGAAGTGAAGAATTCAAGTGAAAACAGTGAATTTTCATGTGACAACTCTTTAGTGGCCTTTGCCCAGCAGTGGGATCCAATAGGCTATTAAAAAAAAAACTCTTTAGTAGTAAGTACGCGTACGCATAACAAAAATAAATCGATTTTTTATGATAATGTATACTTCTAGACATGATAAAAAACATTTGTTTTTATAATATGGTGGTACAGATACATTTAGATAAATCGATACAAATAGTTATATACAATTAAAGTGTGTTTGTAATTTCAAATTAACAGATTTCACAAAATGTGTAAACACACAAAAAGTATATACGATACTTAGGTACTTACCTACCTACATCAAAAGATCACTTTTTTTTTGTCTGTCTGTCTGTCCTTTTGTTCCGGCTAATCCCTGAAACGACTAGACTGTCTTTAACAGAATTTTCACTGGCAGACAGCTGATATTGTAAAGAGTAACTTAGGCTACAAAAATAATCATCACCACTCCGTATACGGCTGTAAATGTGGAGCTACGGGCAACAGTTAGTAGTGGGTAAATACGTAATTTAAAAATTATCTTTACACAACCAACGTCCGGATTAAAAAGCATGAAGTAAAAGTCTATGAGCCGTCTTATGATATTTGTTAAACTGTACTCTCAAATTATTCCAACGAAAGGTTTATTTTCTGAGCCCTGAGAGACCGCGTCCTTGATTAAAATCTTCGATCAAATACTAAGCAGGAATCGTATAAAACTTAATTGTATTTAAGTCTTACGCCAAATAGTATGGAGCTCACAACAATATGAGGTGCTTATCGTTTTATCTATTTTTGTTGTAAAATGATAACGACAGGTGATTCAGACGCGTAACAATAAACTACTAGCGATGAGACTGATCAGGTGAATTGACTATCTGCGGCTAAGTGAATGATGGGAGATGCAAAATAGTAGTGTAGTTGTTTATGATACTTATCAACATATTATGTATGTTTAACGTATATTTGCGTATAAAGTAATATATAACTTACTAAGTAGTGAACCAAAAAATGATGCATTTTCACCCTTTTCCTTTAGAGTTTTCAGCACAATTTTGCTCCCACTTAGAGATTCTTCATCACTATACGCGAACATACAACCCCTGAGATCCAACAGAGTGTTGACGTTGTGAGCTCTGGAAAAATTATGATCCACGTGTTATATAGATATGATTTCGAAGCCCATTGAACAATAATTATGTTAAGTTAGAAATACTCGTTATCTGTGTGACACGCGATAACAACTAATTTATCTTTGTATTTATTTTTGAAGGCATTGTTCTAATTGTGCATTATATTTATTAATTATAATACAATCTTGTATATAATCATCATCATTAGTCTCTATCCGCCCACTGCTGAACATAGGCCTCCTTCAGTGAACGCCAGGACTGCCGATCTTAATCTGATTGATATCTTATAAATATTGCATTTAATTTATTTGTACGTTTGGTGCAAATATAGATACATATTAAAGTACCTACTGTTTGTTTTCCACGGTTTCAAAAATCCAACATAAATAGCCAATTACCATACTATTCCTGTTGTTTAGGAGATTCGCGCGTTGAAAGAAACAAACAAATAAATTCTTCAGACGATATACAGCAAAATCTTAATAAAGGCGTCGGATATTTGTATATTTTGGGGTTCTATCTATAAATTAGCAACTTGGTTTTAGATCCCTTTCGTATGTACGTCGTAGCGATTTTTATTAAAAGGCATTATTATAGGCGTACTGATTTTGGCAAGAATTTGGCAAGCACCTTACTAGTACACCGCTAGAAAAACATGTGTTTGAAATTGTTTAATGAAGGTTTAAAAAGAGTCTAAAGCTTATAAGAAAAAAAAAAACAAAACAAAAAGGTGTCTTACTTCTTATCGCTATGGATGATTATATCGGAGAAGTATCCGGGTTTGTTCTCGACGTTCATCTGGTGCGCAAAGACGGGAGTCACCGGGAGCAACTGCATGTGTTCCTTGTTCCTGGCCCGAAGACCCATGTATGCCGCCGCGGTCATGAAGGCTACAAGTAGGCCGGGTCGATGAACTTCTATCTCCAGCTCTCAATAGTCAATATACGTATATATATGTATATATTATATACCTATACGTTCTTATCTTATTGGTGAAGTGGGCTATTGTCTTATTTGTTCTTTTTTTTAAATAATTTCAATAATATTTATTTATAAATTGACTTTGTTTTGTTTCATAAACTAACATACAATTGAGGTGTTTTTGTGTATGTACTGTATATTTTATATAAATATAATAATATCAACCATTATATGTCCCACTGCTGGGAACTCGTCTCCTCCTCGAAACTTAGGCGAGGAAGGCCATAGATCACAGATGCGCTGGCCCAATGCGCGTTGGTGAACTTTTAATCTCACCAGGCTTGCAGGTTTCCTCATGATGTTTCCTTCACCGGTGAGCAAGCGATTGTCTCATGTTCAGGTGCACGTAGAAGTTTAGAAAAAAATATGATAAATATAATATGGGAAATATTATTATAATAATAATAATATAATTATGTTATGAAAGATTATAACTTCAATACGATAGATAAAACGTATTGAGTGTAGTCCTTCCATCAAAAATTCCGTTTGATATCAATCGACAGTGTTTGTTGAGACTAATCATTGATAATGACGAAGTGAAAATGGAAAAATGAAGAGCAACAGGCTGATGATTTGAAAAGATTGGTTCCACTGAGTTTGTTTCGCCGGTTGTTCTTAGTGGGCTTGCCACAGAGTACTTTTTACCGGCTTGCCTTGGAACCGGTGGTAGACTCATTTGACGTTCAAATATATGGGTAGTGGGTACCTACTCTGTTGGTACTATTTTAAATAAACATTTTTGATTTTGATACTGTTCTATATAATATAATAATAATAATATCTATGGACGCTTTCACACCACGTCAATCTGGTCCCGTGGTAAGTTCTCGAAGAACTTGTGTTACGGGTACCAGACAACGGAAATATATTTAATACTTTTGTACTATGCATATATTTAAGATTTTTGTTATATAATACACATATTTAATACACATCCATGACCCAGGAACACTGAAAATATTTTTGTTTCTTGAGCGCCAACGCGCTTACCACTGAGCCACAGAGGTCGTCAAAATATATGTATAAGATACTAAGATCAAGGAATAAATATTTAAATAATAAAGTTTGCATATGTATTTACTCATTCCCATATTTAAACGTTTTAATTGTTTCATAAACAAGGGTACTCAAGGACTGACGTCGAGCATATAACCGGAATATGCTGAATATCAGGTTATCCGTATTATATGCTCGATGAGGACTGAGATTGCAATATATTATACGTCATAATGTCAAATTATATCAGCTGATACATCGTGGACGCACGGGGATATTCACAAGTCACAAGCCACAGAGAGCTAGCTGTACGTAATGTCTTTGTGTGTCAAAATTAAAAAATATATATCTCGATTTTTATCATCAGTCCGCAGACATCTATTACCAACTTTAACACCAATGTTAAAATGGCATAACACCCACATTACTTTTTCCTTTTTCTTTACTTCCAGTCGCATCCAACTTATTCCAGATTGCTATCTAGTCTTTAAAATAATACAAATATATTAAAAAGAACACTATTAATAACAAACAACTTAATACCCTTGAGACTCAAACACATACTTACCCAAGTCAACTTTATCAGTAGCGAACGGATCCGGTCGACCAGGCAGGGGGCCGGGACTCCGGCTTTCATATTGCAATGTCGCTTGACAATCCACCGCTTCTTCCAAGAGCTTCATAATCAATTCATACAACTCCACTGGATGTGTAGGACACATGTATGTAACAATTCTAAGCTCATATGATCCGGACATCTTTTCCTATGTGTATGTCCTATGTGTAAATGAAAGTCGAGCAAACTTGTTTAGGTACTATTATCGCCCGATACAAACCGACAACTGCACGCGGCGACCACGACGCCGGTTCATTAGCTCGCAGTACCTATTACGTCAAAACACACGTGAGCAGTGCGTGAATGACTCCGTATTGTAAGGTATTGTTCTGTTTGATCAAAATCTAACTACCCTTCTTTTAAAAGTGACAACGACAAAGACGAGTCAGGCGGCGCTAGAGCAATCCTACAGGCTGCAATTTTTTTTTATGTTATAAGGAGACAACAAAGCAGTCGGAGCCTTATAGTGAGTATAGTGACTACCCACGCCCACAGACATCCGCACAACCAAGAATTATGCAGATGCGTTGCTCTCCTGTTCCCTATCCCACCCAATTCTTCTTCTTCATCGTTCCCTCACTGCTGAGGATCGTGACCACATATGATCTTCCACTGTACACGGTCATACGTCAAGTGGACTGCCTGGTGCAAATTGCCCCCCACTTTTGTCTTCACAGCATCGGACCATCTTATCGGTGTTCTTCCTCTAGCACGTTTTCCGTCCATTTGTCCCAAAATGAACGTCCTTTCCAGATCATGCTTTGGAGAACGCAATGGGCCATCGGAAACTTACAAACCGCACGAAACGCGACAGCAGAGATTGATGATGATTATTTCTAAATTATTTCAGTTGCAGTTTATACGTTCAACCTACAACACGTATTTGTTCACTCGGTGCTGAGTTCAGAGTTTCCCAAACTGTCGAACACCATTTATATAATAAAACTAAAAATGTTCAGTTGTTACCGATGCGGTGAAGATTCGAGGGATGGAGCACACTGTTCTGTTTGTCTTCAGAAATACGATTTTCAGTGTGCTGGTATCATGGAGACAGGGTATCGCAAATTGGGTGACAGGAAGGCTACCTGGAAATGTAGTACTTGCAAAAATACAGGTGCAACCAGCCAGCCTCTCATACCTTCCGCACAGAAGTCATCGTCATCCAGATCACCAACACCTGCCGATATGGAAGTTGTCATGCTCGAGTTGAAGTCACTGACGTCCAAGGTTTTCCAACGTTACCGGAATTGGTGCAGAGTGTAAAGGCAATAAAAGAGGAATTAGCAGATTTAAAGAAAATCCATTCTGAAATCTCAGCAATGAAGTCCTCTCTGGAATTTGTTCACCACACTGTTGAGGATCTTACCACAAAGATTACAGAGATAGAAAGTGAAGTGCAAATTCTCAAGAACACCAGTGAAGAAGTCTTATCATTGCGACTACGTGTGGAAGTCTTGGAAAATACAGTGCGTGAAAATGAACAGAGATCTCGATTAAATAACTTAGAGATCAAAGGAATACCCTACTCCAAATCGGAAGACCTTTACACGATTGTGGCTAATATAGGGAACAAGATCAATTGCCCATTGCCGAAGGAACATATAAATTATATAGCTAGAATACCAATGAGAGGATCCCCAGATAAATCAATCATAGTATCACTTAATAACAGATACGAAAAGGAAAATTTTGTTTCAGCAGCCAAAACCAGTAAGCTGATCACGAAAGACCTAGGGCTAACTGGTGACGGAAAAATATATGTTAACGAACATCTGACTGTGTACAATAAGATGTTACTTAATAAAACCAAAACATGGGCGAAAGAACGAAATTTTACTTATGTGTGGGTAAAAGGAGCCAAAATTTTTGTACGCAAAAATCCAACGTCACCGAAACGACTCATAAAATCACCGGCCGAATTGAATTTATAAATAAGTGTGATATACAATATTCTTTGTTAATAAATTTATGTCAAATAATGGATCATCAAATTTTGGGAATCTTAGTCTTGTTTACAAATTATTATGCACTTTTCTATGTTCGAGTATCATCAGTCAACTCTAATCCATGTTGTGATTTATGTTGGAGCTCAAATGTACTGTATGTAGTTCTTATTAAGAATATAAATCGCCTGCATTATTTGGATAACCTGTATACTTATTGCTTATCTTATTTTCTTATTTATTTTATGAATACCGCACTTACGGAGGCATATTCTACTTTTAGTTACAATATATTGTCTACATTTACATATAAATATTTTTTAATTTATTACAATGATTAGTATATATTATCAGAATGTACGGGGGCTGCGGACCAAAACATCTATATTTTTTAGGAATTTAGTTATTCATCCTTACGATATTATATGTTTAACAGAGACATGGCTTACTGATGGTATAAGTAATAGTGAGTTATTTAGTGACCGTTACGTTATCTGGCGACGTGATAGGAATTATGACGAAACAAACCAACAATACGGCGGTGGTGTACTGATTGCTGTACGAGATTTCATGGCGGAGGGCCACTATGAATGGTGTTCCTCTGCGGAGGATATATGGATCACGGTGGTACTACGCAGTTCCAAACCAAAGGTAACCCGCAAACTTCATCTATGTGTCGTATATATGTGCACTCAAAATTTAGGTAATAGTTGTTCACCACAACTGTCAAATTTCTCGTCTAATTTATATAATATTACGATTAATAAGCACGGGGACATTTTTGTTATTCTTGGAGATTTTAATATGCCAAATATAGCGTGGAGTTCAAGTGAAGATGGGCGTTCCCTATTGCCTTCTAATATACAGGGACCTGCACAATCTGGCTTAATTGACACTTTAAATTATTGCAATTTATCACAATATAACTCTCATGTCAATTTTAATAATAGACTATTGGATCTTGTCTTTTGTAATAATGATGCGGTGGTGGAATGCTGTATGGACCCACTTGTACCTGAAGATCCCCATCACAGATCTTTGCATATTACAATAGATACGGGCCAATCACATTCTTTGCCGAGTTGTGTCTACAACACATTTGTATATCACAAAGGCAATTACGAGAGTATTAATGAAACCTTAAGTAAAATTAATTGGTCAATGGAATTTATGAATCGAACACTTGAGGAGGCGGTTACATTTTTTTATAATGTCTTGCAGAGCTCTCGAGAATCCTTTGTACCATTTAAAACAGTGAAAATTAACCCTAAATACCCCTCTTGGTACAAAGCTCCACTTATTAAAATATTAAAAGAGAAATATAAGTACCATTCCAAATACAAAAAATATGGCAATTTATCGGATCTTCAATCTTTTAATATACTCAGAGAACGCGCCAAAATATTGGAAAAGGAAATGTATAATTCATATTTGTCTCAAATTGAAATCAATATTCTACATTGTCCTAGAACTTTCTGGTCCTATGTTAAATCGAAAAAGCTTTGTAATACCTTTTCTGCGACTATGAAATTTGGTCATCAAACATCAAATGACGGCGATATTATATGTAATATAGTGATCATTTTAAATCAATTTTTTTGAATATTTCCCAACATCAAACAGCTTAGGATGCCTCAAGAGCTCAATACTATAGCAATACGTGTTATACTAACACGGTTTGTAACATAGGAAATATTGAAATATTGGAGTTTGAGGTATACAAGCTGTTAAAATATGTTGATTTAAATAAAACATCCGGTCCAGATGGATACCCTCCAGTCTTTGTTGCTCGATGCGCTAGAAGTCTCGCAGGCCCACTTACTATACTGTACAAGCGATCATTGAAAGATGGTATTGTGCCCACTATTTGGAAAACTGCTTTTATTACGCCAGTATATAAAAAAGGCGCTAGAGACATGGTGGAAAATTACAGGCCTATATCTAAATTATGTGTGTTTGTAAAAACTTTAGAAAAAATTATTCATAAACAACTTAACTCGGCATTGATGTCTAGCTTTTCGCAACACCAACACGGGTTTATTGATGGTAGATCAACAACATCTAATCTCATCACTTGCAGTAACTACATAAGCAAGTTCATGTCACAGCCCTCTCAAGTGGATGTGATTTACACCGATTATAGTAAATGTTTTGACCGCATTGACCATAATGTTCTCCTAAGTAAATTGTTTAGATGGTTTGTGTCATATATATCTAATCGCTGCCAAACTGTTGTACTAAATGGTTATACATCATCACCGACCGAAATATCATCAGGGGTTCCTCAGGGGTCAATACTTGGACCCCTGCTCTTTAATATTTTCATCAATGATATCTCCTCTTGTTTTAAGCATTCGAAATTCATATAATATGCTGATGACATGAAAATATTATGTCCTGTAAATTCTTAACATGACTCGGTTAAGCTTCAAAACCACCTAGATAGATTCCAAAATTATTGTGAAATTAATAAACTAGATTTAAATATATCTAAGTGTCATATGTGCACTTATAGCCGAAAACCAGTGCCAATAGTTTATAATTACACTCTAAAAAATCAATCAATTTCGAGGGTGAGTTCTATAGTGGATTTAGGTATTGAATTTGACTCAAAATTAATATTCGAATTACATATTAATGAAATCGTTAATAAGGCATCAAAAGCTTTTGGTTTTATAATACGTATGTCATCAGAATTTAAAAATATAAAAACCATTAAAATTCTTTATTGTTCTTTTGTCCGTAGCCACCTTGAATATGCCTCTCAGGTTTGGAATCCTCACTATCAAATCTATATAACGCGCATTGAAAACATCCAAAAGCGGTTTTTACGTTACTTACAATATAAATCTAAAGTATATATTTCTAGTTACGATTTGCGGTGTAAGAAATTCCATATCCTACCTCTTTGTTATCGTAGGCGTATTGCAGACCTTACTTACTTAATTAAAATAGTAAATGGTAATATTGACAGTGCAGAGCTCTTGGGCGAAATATATATACGCGTTCCAACAAAAAACACAAGAAGAAAATCTTTATTGTTCACGCCAGGTGTTAAAAGTAGGGGAACAGAGGGTAATGAGAGCTAGAGGGTAATGGGAGCGGTGCAAATAGAGACAAAACTATATCTCGTGTTCACTCGGTTGCGACTCGGGCGGAATCGATACACTGCGATTGTCTTACCCCGTGACGCCAGAGTCGCCAGTGCCGCGCGGTGTGTGACCGCGGGCGGTTGTCGATTTTGTGCTACACGCTTGTAAAATTTACGAAATTTCATCGACCCAGGTATGTATGAAGTTTTACGTTTGTTACAATCAATACTGTGTTATTTTATAACTAATGCTTTTAATTTTGAGTATCAGTGAGTACAATTTGGTTACAAGCTAGATTCAGTATATTATTTTATATCATTTCAAAATGGTGGTAGTCGGGTAATCAGAGCGCAATAGTCACGGGTAATCAGAGCCTAGGCTCTAATTACCCTTACTTTGTAGCTCCAATTGCCCCATATTATGCACTTTAGGATAATATGTCTCCCCATACCTACAACTATATATTACAGTCCGACAAGGCTTTATATGAACGTGGCGAGAAATGGAACTAAATGCTTCTATCATACAAAAACGTCATTTTTGACATGTGTTTGACAGTTTTCCTTTACCAACAGCGCCTATAATTGACATGATGTCAATTCATCATTGACACATTCATTTAAAGCCTTGTAGAACTGTATCTTAATGATCTATCTTACAGTCTGTCAAGAAAGTGAAGAAATTAAAAAGTGGCAACATCGTAGTGTCATCCCTTTTTTATTAGATTGATTTGAAAGGGACACTACGATGTTGCCACTTTTTAATTTCTTCACTTTCTTGACAGACTGTATGTGACTAATGAATAATATTAATCATGACGTTATATAATATTTGTTATTTTATGAAAGGCTGTGCTGAAATGTTTTTTTTCAGGTGCAGAAATGCCAAGAAAAAGGGAACGCACCACTACGAAAGCTTCTTGGACCGTGAAAACTTTACAAAATGCAATCAAAATACTTCAAAGTGATAATACATCCGTATACAAGGTATCTAAAGAGAATACCCTACAGCACTTTAAAAAAACACTTGACAAAGAAAAAAAAAAAGTAAAGCAGGAAATAGAAAAAAACGAAACACGGCAACTAAAATAAAAGAAAAAATAAGAAGAGTAACAAAACAACTTTTTGAGGATGAAAATGACACGTCTGAAGAAGACGTTGAGGTTATTTGTGACGATGAGTCAGAATATTCGGATGAAGAGACGTTGTGTTCTATTTGCTGTGACACAGGAAAAAATAAGGAAATGTGGTACCGTTGTAGAGCTTGCGGTAAATGGGCACATAAAGAATGTTCTGGATCTGACAGCCCAACTATCATATATTTGCATTTTTTGCTTGGATCCTTAAAGTTAATACTTTCAATGTTATACTGTTATGTTTAAATATTAAAATTTATATGATTAAGTGAATTACTGACTGATATGAAAACTTAGAGACTGATTTCATTTAAGTAGCTCCCATTACACATATGGGAATTTATAGGCTCTCATTTCCCGCAAAGTCGGGTAATGAGAGCGATTCTGTTTTTATATTTTAAGTTTAACTGTGGCCAAATAACTAATAATGTAACGTTAATGCTGTGATTAAATGATAGTCAAATGAGTAAGAATTTCATTTGTAATACTAAGTTCCATAAATATCCACAAATTAAGCTCACATTGAAACTTTTCCTTAGTAGGCTCCAATTTCCCCCTCCTCCCCTAATTATAGAAAAAATACATATTTAATAAGGGTATGTCAACTATTTAATGAGATTACATGTAATTATGACATTGATTTATTCAATAGCAGTGCATATAAATTGAAAAAACTATTTAATGATATCTTTTTTCTGTAATGTTTGTTTGTTGATGTAACTATTAGGTACATAATATATAGGTATGAGTGGAAACTTGTAATTGTCCGTCTTTGTTTAGCTATATTTTTTTATAATATGTACTCTTACTGCCTAGACGTAAGTTTTCCTACAATTGTAAAATAAAATAAAAATAAAATAAAATAAAGCCTACGTCACTCTGTGTGATGAAGTACATTAGTATTTGTAGAGACCATTTACTTTGAGAATGTTTATACCAGTCACCGTCGTTGCACCTGCGTAACTCCCGTTCCCGTGAAATTTTTTTCAGGATATAACTATCTTATCACCTTTTCTGGGTCTCAAACTATTAATATATAATAAACAAAAACTGTTATTGTTGCTTTACTATTAAAGCTAGGTGTGTACAATCGCCGACTTTTTTGTGACTAATCATGAGTACCTACTATTAATACATAGGCTGCACTAAAAGTATCGGGAATGGAATATTTCCACTGTTCCTGTCATATTAAATTCTTTTTAATTGAAAACTCCTTGGTTTTAAAAATCGAATACCATTTACTTATTTAAAAAAAGATTCTCGGTATTGTCACAAGGTCTTGTCAAACTTGTTTAGTCGTTGAGAAAATGGAATTGACTCGAGAAAATTCTAGAGCGATGATTTATTATGACTTTCGAAGTGGTTTAACACAAAAACAGTGTGTTGACCGGATGATTTCTGCGTTTGGTGATGAAGCCCCATCCAAAACCACAATTTATCGCTGGTTTGCTGAATTTCAACGTGGACGTGTCAAGCTCAGTGATGATCCCCGTCAAGGTCGTCCAAAAACTGCAGCCCCCCAAAAAAACAGACATACCGCGAAATTCAGGCAACTTTAGACATTGGCATGAGTCAAATACAAATAATCTTGCATGAACAATGAGGTGTAAAAAAGTTGTTTCCCGATAGATACCGCATTTGCTCTGTGAAGAGCAAAAAGCGGCTCGCGTTACTTGGTGCGTCAGAACTCGAAAGATTCCACGCAGGATCCTCAAATGCTGTATACAACATCGTATCAGGTGACGAATCCTGGATATACGCGTACGAACTCGAAACAAAAAACCAGTCACGAGTTTGGGTGTTCGAAAATGAGTTAAAGCCAACAAAAAATGTTCGTTCACGGAGTGTTGCAAAAAAAATGGTGGCCACGTTTGTCTCCAAAACCGGCCATGTTGCGACTATTCCTCTTGAGGGACAAAGAACGGTTAATGCAGAATTCCGAATGGAATGGTTGCTTCAATGATTGGTTCCATCGTATGGAAAAATGTGTCAAATTTCGTGGAGAATACTTCGAAAAGCAATAAATACATTTTTAAATAGTAATGTTGTGTCACTTCCTTGATTCCCGAAATTTTCAGAATATATAAAGAACATTATTTTATAAATCGTCAATGGTTTTCGCCGCCAACGAAAATAATGACTTTTATCGGCAAAATTATATTTGATACCTACCTTGGGTTACTGGTTACATTTCTTTACATTGCTCCAATTTTTAGGTTCGGATCTCTAATTTTTTGACAATACATATAATATAGCCTATGTGATATGTCACTCCTGAATAGTGTAGCTTTCTATTAATGAAAGATTTTTTATGATTATTTGGACCAGTATAATTCGGCCGACGTATCTTGGCGAAACTGAACTTCGCGCGTATGGTTACGCAATAGCTTTCTTAGGAACTAAATAGTGGCATGAGGCGACGTGCGGGGGACGGTGGTCTAGGCCAGAGATGGCCCCCTTTGTAAACACAATCGATCATTTCAATCAAATATCGTAATCGATTAGTTTTATTGATTTTGTATAGATTTACAAATATAGTTAACTTTGTCGTTAATAAACGAGATACTTACCGATGGGAGGGATGCACTGTACCGCGCTCCCGGCTGCATGGGTACCACCATTTTGATTGTTTCTCTCGTGAAACAGTGTACGAGTAATTATTGGAGACTTCTTATGTATCATAACAACATCTCAGTAAAGGCATAAATGAGTTACCTATTTTTTATTTTATTTTACTTTAACGCTAGGAAATGCTCTGAGGCATCCCGCGGGGGAGTGGGTCTCCCCAGGTGGGTATGTGGGACTCGCGCCCGAGAGCTGGTAAGTGGACGCTGCTCTTGGTGGTAGAGCTGCCGCCGCTTTTGGTGAGGTGCCTTGGATCTTTTGAGCAAACAGGGCACCTCAACGACTAGTCAGTCCCTCAGGGGACCGACGCCACCTCTACAGAGGGGTTGTCCCGCACCACAGAAACACCCCACCCATCGTCGGAACAGAACAATGAGGTGAGGTTCCCATCCTCACCCCTTCCCTTCTTCTCTTTTGTCCTCTCTTCTTTTAAGAGGGGTACAAAGAGCCCCCTCGGCTCAATTCGCTTCACCCAAGTTTGAAATTCTAAATTTACGACTGGTCCGTAAGTTTGTTGCTCAAAGTGCTATGCAGCGTGCTATGCTGGGTGTTTCTTTGACAGATAGGATTTAAAATGAAGACATCCGCCAGAGAATTAAAGGTTACCGATATCACGCAAAGAATAAGCTCGTTGAAGTAGCAGTGGGCTGGTCTCAGGAGGTTCAAGAGAGGAGGCCATGTTTAGGTAGACGAGTGATAGTCGGCCATTATCCAGGTGAGAAGACGATCTCCGTGCGGTGGTCGGTTCGTGTCAAGGTTAATAAAAAACTTCATAAAAATCTGAGTTACCCTCTAGTCGCGCCTGGCCTACCTACTTATAATAAGTAGTAAATTATATCTCGATGACCGAGCATTTGCTCGGTATTTTTTTGGTAAATCCCTTTGATTTTCTTGGTCTAACCATTATTTATCTTCCCCGAAACCCCCTGCATACCTATTTACAAAATTTCATGAAAATCGTTAGAGCCGTTTCCGAGATTCAGATTATTAATGTCGTCACCACACTGTAGGTATATAATATTATCATATATCAATGATGAAAGAATAAATTGTTTCTGGGACTCTACCATTTCATATTGCGTTTTATTGAGGCGGAGGCGGCGCGGCTGGTCGAGGTCAGGATTGACCTCGTGATCAGGCGCTTTGTGAGGTTAGGGTTTTGGGTCAGACTTGAGAAGACCGAAGCCCTCCTCCGTGGGACTGGGCGGAAAGGACCACCACCGGGGACTGCCCTCCCGATCGAAGGGGTGAGGGTCAGGATGAGCCCCCATATCAAATATCTGGGGCTCATCCTTGGCGGAGGATGAACCTTCGGCCCACATTTCTCAATGTTGGGACCGAAGGTCGTGGAGGCGACAATTAGTGCGCTGGGCAGACTCCTCCCGAACCTCGGAGGACCCAGCACCGTATGCAGGTAGCTATACTCCGTAGTATATCGCGAGGAATAAGGCCCAGTTGCGCCACAGTGTAAGAAGAAGTCATGTATTTACACTGTAGTTGCGTTCAGCGCAGCGGGTTATCGCGGTAAGAGTGATCCGGGGGTACCGTACGGTATTGTGGGCGGCAGCCACTGCTCTGGCCGATGACATCCCGTGGAAGCTTGTGGCGGAGGTCCTTCCGAGACGCGCTCCTATGTTTTGGATGTCTACCTAGACACTGGACGGGATCTGTCCTAGTACGCTGGACGGGATCCTGCGGGTTCCCCGACTAGGGCAAGAGGAGTTACTGCGGAGATGGGGGGAGGGCTTAGTGCGGCAGTCGTATGGAAAAAGCCTAACGGTTGTTCTGCGTCCGGTCATCGAACGGTAGTTGCGCCGTATAAAGTGCAAACTCCTCACCTTCCGTCTGACACAGGTGCTCACCGGGTATGGTATGCTTTGGTGAGTACCTATGCCGGACGGCCCACAGGGAGCCGTTGACAGTGTGTCACGTGTGTTCCGGCAGCGCTGTGTCGCAGTCTGACATCAGTCATCGGAGGGGACTTGTCTCTGCCAAGCGTCATCACCACGATCCTCGGTGACGATGAGTCCTGGACGGCGATGGTCTCCTTCTGCGAGGCAGTCCCAGAAAGAGGCCGACGAGCGGGTAAAAGAGAAGGCCGCCTGAGTCTGTATGGCACGACGTCGTGGGGACTTTTTTTTCTTTTACGCCGGGAAATGCTCTGAGGCATCCCACTGGGAAGATGGGGACTCCCCAGGCGGGTATGTGGGACTCGCTGCGCCCGAAAGATGGTAAGGTGGGCGCAGCTCTACCCACTAAAGCCTGGCGAGTGCCACATACCGCCTTTGGTGCGGTTCCCCGGATCTATTGAGCAAACAGGGCACCTCGATGGCTAGTAAGTTCCTCAAGGGACCACCAAGACACCTCCACAGAGGGGTCGTCCCGCACCACAGAACAACCACTCCATTCTGACGTGTGGCCCCAGTGCAATGGGGTGAGGTTCCCATCCTCGCCCCTAGTCCCCCCTGCTCTTTTGTCTTCTTTTCTTATAAGAGGGGTACAAAGAGCAGCTCCCTCGGTTCAATTTGCTTCGCCCAAGGTGCCGGGTTCACCTTAAGCTACTGAGCCCCACCGCCACGACAAGGTTTGAACCCTGGTGGGGACATCGTGGGGACCGCTTAGTAGCTGCCGGCCAGCCCCACCCCACGAGGAGTATATAATAATATCTATTGACGCTTTCACACCACGTCAATCTGGTCCCGTGGTAAGTTCTCGAAGAACTTGTGTTACGGGTATCAGACAACGGAAATATATTTAATACTTTTATAATATACATATATTTAAGATTTTTATAATTTACTAGCTGTTGCCTGCAGCTTCGCCCGCGTTACTCAACTCCTATAAGTCACAGCATGATGTTATATAGCCTATAGCCTTCCTCGATAAATGGGCTATCTAACACTGAAAAAAATTTTCAAATCGGACCAGTAGTTCCTGAGATTAGCGCGTTCGAACAAACAAACTCTTCAGCTTTATAATATTAGTATATATTATATTATAATACACATATTTAATCCCATGACCCAAGAATACAGATATTTTTTTTGTTCCCTGGCGGGATTAGAACCCGCAACCTCCGGGCTTGAGCGCCAACGCGCTTACCACTGACTCAGAGGTCGTCATAAATTTATTTTAATAAAATTTAGTAAATATATTTCATACAGTAATTGAGAGTGAGAAATTGATTTTTTAAATAACTAGTGGCCCGACAGACGTAGTCCTGTATAAAAAGTGTACAAAACCTTTTATATTGGGCTGTTTTGTGAAATATTAATAATTATTATTGCGTGATGCAATGCAATGATAAAGAAAAAAAAAGGAATTTCGTCAGCTGGATCGGTTAAAATATGCTTAGGTAACCTATGTCTAATTGGAACTGAGCTTTTATATAATAGAGCAACTGGGGAATATCATTGGGTACAGGCTCTTAGATTATTAAGTACAGGCTTTCCCCACCATGGTTCAGGCCCAGCAACTTGGGCGAAGCTGATTGAGCCGAGGGGTACTCAAGGGGGTTCTAATAAGAAGAGTGGACAAAAGAGCAGGGGGCAAGGGGCGAGACTGGAACCTCACCCCATTGTACTGTCCTGACTTTGTTTTTTTTTAGTTGGATATACAAACTAGCAAACGTGCCACCTGATGGTAAGTGGTCGACGTCGCCCATGTACATAAACTAGTTTACCTGGAACGAGCCCAGGCAACTCTTTTATGTGTTGCCTATCCTGAGACATAAGATGTTATGTCTCGGTGCTAGTAATTACACTGCCTGTCTTGCCCTTCTCTCCGAAACACACAGCATTGCTATGTTTCGGAGAGCCGAGGGGGGTCTTTGTAATCCTCTTATAAGAAGAGGGGACAAAAGAGTAGGGGGCAAGGGGTGAGGATGGGAACCTCACCCCATTGTACTGTCCCGACGTTGGGAGGGGTTGTTCTGTGGTGCGGGACAACCCCTCTGTGGAGGTGGCGTCGATCCCTTGCGGGACTGACTAGCCGTCGAGGTGCCCTGTTAGCTTAACAGATCCGGGGCACCTCACCAAGGCGGCATTGGTGGCACTCGCCGGGTTTTAGTGGGTAGAGCTGCGTCCATTTACCACCTTTCGGGCGCAGCGAGTCCCACATACCCACCTGGGGAGACCCACTCCCCAGGCGGGATGCCTCAGAGCATTTCCCGGCGTAAAAGGAAAAAAAAGTAGGTCGTTGCCAAACATTGTTTGGTTGAGTTAATTTATAGGTTTGTGTAATTTTATCAAGTAAAATGGATTCTAAAATATATTGAAAATACTGTATACCAGGTGTATTTGGAACGCTTGCGAAGATTAAACCCTAATAATATACTATTTATATACTATATAATGCATATAACCATTTATCTCAAAAACGTTTTTTAAAGAAAATTTTAGGACTTGTGTAATTTGCAAACCCGCAATGTATGTATACACACTATGCACTCATGCTAACGCGAGACGCGCGCAGTGCAGGAGTTCGATCACCTCGTGCATGCGGCGAACGCTATCAGCTGTTTTTTTTCCAAAAAAACATTATTTTAAAGCATTATCATCAAATTCCTGTAACATTATGTTTACTAAACCGGATTATACAAAAAAAGGCAACCAAAAAAAAAAGAAAATGCGTTTTTTTCACTTGTATCATATCAGGCTATGACAACACTATCATACCTCTTCGTTTTCGCAAGCGTTCCAAATACACCTGGTATTACCGCAATGTGAAAGATATTTTGATATTTTGATATTCTGGAATTCTGTAGAGCAGAAATTGGAGATGGAAGCGAAAAATACATCCAACATAACATCGATCTTGGGTGTGTCCAATGGTATGTCCACAAACTATATATAGTACTAGAGCTAGCAACGTCGGGATAAAAAGAATTTCAGGTAGGCCAGTTTTTAGATATGCTTTCTCTCTCAGTCTCCCGTACGTCATACGGGATATCTGGCTGGCGGTAGTGGTTGCGTTCATCAGTGCGCATCCTACTTGTACAGGTCAAATATCAATTTTTCAAATCATTTTAGGAAGTTTCTTTCTTTTATTATTATTTTTATTTAACTTTTTGTTTTTTATTAAACACAAAACTTCAAGCCGTCGTAAATAATGTCGAGGATTTTTTATCTCTTTTTTTATTACAGTGACATGAGCCCGATGCTGATCCGATCCGCCCTATCTTGTTTTAACTTGGCAAACTTCATGCCCCTTCGGTTTAGTCATTAAAAAGAAGTTAAAATGTTATTAATATCTACTGTAAAACATACTGTATTTCAGGTTAGGAAAACACTGTAATTTTTATAAATGTACTGTAATTTCAAATAGCCTTCACTGTAATTTCACTTTTCTAATCTGGAGACACTGCTCGTCACTCGTCAGTCGTCACTCGTCAGGCTGTGCATGAAGTCAGAAGTTAGGAATTATGTCTATGCCTCTATGGTGCTGTGCGTCAGTGAGCCAGGGATAGGAATGGCGGGAAACATCGGGACGGGCGGTTGTGTTTTTTTGGTTTCCCGTTAATTAATTGTTATTTCGTGTTTTGTCCATTCGGAGTGGTCTTCTATAGTGTTTGTTTTAAAAACTTGATCTTTATAAATTGTGATTGTTTGGCGAATATTGTGGTGGACTGCCTTGGGTGGATGGAATGGAGAATGATGGTTGATTGATGGGGGCTAGAGGGGCGAAGCCGCGCTCCTTGGGGTTTCACGCCATTTCTCCGTATTACAGACCGAATATTGTATTTTGTATGGCTAATAGCGTAGTAGCTAATGCCTTTAAATGAAAATAATAATAAAATAATGAGCCAGGGATATTTTTAGGTTATATTGGTTGTCAATTCTATTTTATTGCATTTTAAGTTAAATGATAAATAAAAGTCGTTTTATACGATTTTAGTGTTGATTGATTCATTGCGATAGTAATTAGTTAATAGTGACAGCAAATATACAATTCTGTTTTTTAAATTTAATACTAATGCTTATCATTGTAAACATAAACAATATTGTTATAAAATAATCAATTGCCGAAAATCTACTTCTGTAAAGTAATTGAACTAATTTAAAAATGGGTAAGGACGACACATCAACGAAGAAACGACGTAAAATTAATACAAGCTCATCAAGTGAAGTTTCAAAACAGGAACCTGTTGACTTATACAAGGTAGGAAAAATAGTTTTTTAATATTACTTTCAGCGTTAGCCAATAGTTATCTATACATTTACTTTGGTATATTTTTGTTTTGCAACAGCTAATGTTTTTTCATTTATAAATATTGCTTAATTACAGAGAGTTGTGGAGTTTGAAGAATCTGAAGCTCAAATAAGGCCTGCCGAAAAAGATGCATCGATTTTTAAAAAGATATGTCATGATGTTCGCCAGTTATTTGCTGATATATCAGAATTAAAATCAAAAGGGACGGATGAAGTAAGAATATTTTTCAATGAAAATATTACTACTAAGCATCTATAATTTGTGACAAGCAAAGGACTAAAATATCTTTAAAAATGTACTAATTAAAGAAAATATTTAATTACGTATCATAGATAAATGCTATAACTGTATAACTGTGCCTTTTCTCGGTTTCTTTCCTTATTATAACATCCATCTATTGCCATATGGCTTAGTTTGATTCCAATTTTAAAATAGTTAAGTCAATGTATGTGAAAACTGAAAATATTTTTTCAGTATGTCAGTCATCTAAAGTTTATTGCCAATAGAAACCTCTAATTCTGTTTTTATAACATAGTACCTGGATGACCGAGCTTTGCTTGGATTTTTATTTTTTAATAAAATGACATTTTCTAAAAATGATTTCTAGCTAGATCGATTTATCGCCCCCGAAACCCCCTATATAGTAAATTTCATGAAAATCGTTGGAGCCGATTCAGAGATTCCAATTATATATATATATATATATATATATATATATATATATAAACAAGAATTGCTCATTTAAAGATATAAGATATATATTGTAACTTAACTACTTTTTATTACAATGATTGAATTTTGGAAATCAAAAAATCTAAAATTTATGTGCAACTTCTTAATACTAAATTAAGTATTTATAATTTAATTTGATTGAATTAGTGTTTGAGAGTGCAAATATTGATTGCAGGCTAAAGACAAAATAGCTGCAAAAAGAATTGAAGCTTCACTGCATTTAGTAGCTTTGAAAAAACTTAATAGATTAGAGAAAGTTCGTACACGAGCTGGACGTGAAGCTTTAAACAAGGAAAAACAGAGGGTTGATTCGACACATTTGTTGCTACAAAACCTGTTGTATGAAGCTGACCATCTCAATAAGGAAGTTACTAAATGTTTGCAATTCAAGTCTAAGGACGAAGAAATAGAACTTGTATCACTTGATGACTTCTATAAAGAAGCACCAGAAGATATAACCCGCTCAGTAAGTATAAATCTTAGAGTAAAATTATTATTTTATTTTGTTGCATCTTTACCTTTCTGAAGTATAATATGTAGTAAATAGAAGTATTAATTTTGTGCTGTTTGTAGAAATTATTTGATAATATATTAAATTGAAATAAAATTGATAAGTATCAAAAACAGATAGGTACAATGAATAATGAATGAATGAAATATGCTTTATTGTGCACACAAAAGTAAGGTTACAAAAACGACTAAACTTAACTTACAAAAAATTAATAAAATTATGTACACAAAGGCGGCCTTATTGCTTGAATAGCAATTTCTGCCAGACAACCTTTGAGTATAAAAAGCAGAGAAAAAAAAATCTAGGTAGCACAAAAAATCACAAGAAAAAATAAGGTACTTACAGTTATTTAAACATTTTATTTTTATTTTTATTTATTTATTTCATCCACAACTTAACTATCATTACAGGCACCACCCAATTTGATAGTGAAGCACAAATAATTTACATGACATAACAAATAACATATAACGCTATCCTTGTGAATTCACTCAGTGTACAATTAAAAATATCCGTCTCCTCTGCTACGAGAGCAGCACTGAAAATTTCGGGAATCAAGGAAGTGACACAACATTACTATTTAAAAATATATTTATTGCTTTTCGAAGTATTCTCCGCGAAAGACACATTTTTCCATAAGATGGAACCAATCATTGAAGCAACTATTCCATTCGGAAGTTGGGGTCTCCAAAATGGCCGTTTTGTAGGCGTCAACAGCTTCTTCAGGCGATCTTTTGGCGAGAAATCTCTGACCACGCAATTTATTCTTACTTTAGGGAAAGTATAGAAATCATTAGGGCTTAGGTCAGGGCTGTACGGCGGATGATCTAATAATACTTTGTTTTCTTGCTCTAAAAACTCTTTTGTTCTGTGCGCGGTGTGAGAATCGCGTATATCCAGGATTCGTCACCTGATACGATGTTGTATACAGCATGTGAGGATCCTGCGTGGAATCTTTCGAGAGTTCTGACGCACCAAGTAACGCGAGCCGCTTTTTGCTCTTCACAGAGCAAATGCGGTATCCATCGGAAAAACAACTTTTTTATTATTGTTGTATTAATTGTTCATGCAAGATTATTTGTATTTGACTCATGCCAATGTCTAAAGTTGCCTGAATTTCGCAGTATGTCACATGTCGATCTTCCTCAATCAGCTTACGCACAGCTTCACTTCACTGAGCTTGATACGTCCACGTTGAAATTCAGCAAACCAGCGATAAATTGTGGTTTTGGATGGGGCTTCATCACCAAATGCAGAAATCATCCGGTCAACACACTGTTTTTGTGTTAAACCGCTTCGAAAGTCATAATAAATCATCGCTCTAGAATTTTCTCGAGTCAATTCCATTTTCTCAACAACTAAACAAGTTTGTCAAGACCTTGTGACAAGACCGAGAATCTTTTTTTAAATAAATAAATGGTATTCGATTTTTAAAACCAAGGAGTTTTCAATTAAAAAGATTTTAATATGACAGGAACAGTGGAAATATTCCATTCCCGATACTTTTAGTGCAGCCTATGTATAAGGTTAAGAGTGCGAAGCGCCCGCGTCAGTGGCGCCTCGTTTAATAAATTAGTGCGACCACGAGGTACAGCCAGCAGGGAGGCCGACGTCGTCGCCACACATACCTGTCCGGCACATACAGACAAACCAAACACAATATATCGGCGTGATGTACCTTACTCCTAACTAACCTAAATAAATATGATACGAGAGCGAGCTCCCGCCTGACTCGTAGATCATTGTATCCAACCATGCCCAACAGAAACAAAGTTGGATACATAAGCGGATAAAAAGGATATACCCCATATAGCCTAAAATATAAAAACCTAATAAATTTGTTTTGTATCCGCTCCAGCATGAGACTATATTTGGTCTCATGCGGGGCCCAGATGACGGCGTTGCATTCTAATTGGCTTCTCACTAAAGCGTTATATAAAGCTATAATCGCTCCTATATTTTTAAAATTACGAACAGTCCGTAAAAGAAACCCTAAATTTCTATAAGCCTTTTTACAGCATTTAACAATATGATCGCGAAACGTTAGCCCTGTGTTAAGAATAACTCCTAAATCCTTTACTTCAGTGACTCTGACCAATGGAGTTCCATCAATGTTGTAATTGTACACAATAGGTCTATGTGCACGGGAAAATGTGTTTGTGACACATTTTTGGGTGTTGAATTGTAAAAGGTTTTCTTTACTCCAATTAACTACACTATTAATGGCCTCTTGTAACCGTCCACAGTCGTCATCGTCCTTCACACACATGTAGCAGTAACATAATATCTATACTAATATTATAAAGCTGAAGAGTTTGTTTGTTTCTTTAATGCGCTAATCTCAGGAACTACTGGTCCGATTTGAAAAATTCTTTCAGTGTTAGACAGCTTATTTATCGAGGAAGGTTATAGGCTATAAAACATCACGCTGTGACTTATAGGAGTTGAGTAACGCGGGCGAAGCTGCAGGCAACAGCTAGTTAAATATAATATGATATTCACATATATATACAATATAAATACATATTACTTACACATACATATCAACGGTACATAATAAAATAATATATAATAAAAAAAAATACCTATCTAAATCTACATTAACATACATACACATAAAATAGACGTACTTAAACGTACATACCTTGACATTGCAAAAAAATTAATAAATAAATAAGAATAATACGATTTTTTTTTTTTCACTATCTAGGTATTTATCAATAACTGGCATTTAACAATGGATTTGATTTGGTAATGGTATTTTGTAAATAGAATTTCCTAATTCATTTCATAAATTTGTTTCAACAAGATAGTTGACTCATTAAAAATTTGTAGAACCAATTTGTATGACAAGATTTGCTTGTCAATAAGTAGAAGGGATACAAATTGTAGAGCAACATATGTAATTCCTCATTAAAGCAAAACTATAAGAGAATATTTAAAACTAATTATGAAATACTGTTTGAAGGATTTGACAAAGTCTGACAGTCATCAACTGCAATTAGCGAGACTGGAGTGGGAACTTCATCAACGTCGAGAACTTGCTGGTGCCTGTAATGATCTTGTGGCTTCCAAAGAACGTGTCGCTGCTGCTATTGCTGCTGCACGATCAAGATTAGATGCTCTGTCACCGCATTTACGAGATGTATTGAAGGCTACAAAACCACTACAAGAATGCTTAGCTTTACGACTTGATGAGAAGAGAGACGAAGCTAGAGCTGCAGCTTTACTACCATCACCTTTGTTTTTGCTGTATGCCAATGTAACTGCGTATTCTGATGTACTTGGAACAGCTGTGGTGTCAGTTGGTAAGTTTTGTAAATTTACCTGTAATATAATATATAAAATCTAATTGGTTGTTTTCCAGAAAAGTTTGTACTCAGTTTAATCATATAATTATATCCACAAAAGTAAAAAAAATACATTAAGTACATAAATAGACATTATTGAGTTTCCCTGATATTTTTGTTCACAATAATACGCCAACAATTTCAATAAAATGATTGAGCATGTGTTTACCTATTTATTATTACACGAAAACAGGACAAACATCATATTATAATGAAACATCTGAAATTGCTAATGACAAGAGTTCATGTTTTTATCAGACTTCTTTTATTCCTTATTTATAATAGAAGTCTTTAAGTAGAAATATCATTACTATATGGCTTGGAGAAATAACATAGTTAACCAATAAATTTCTATCTGTTCCACTGGGTTTGTTTCGCCGGTTCTTCTCAGTGGGCTTGGAACTGGTGGTAGATTCAATTGACGTTCAAAAAGATACTGTATTGGTACTATTTTGAATAAAAAAAAATTGATTTTGATTCTGGTACTAGGTTGGCAAATACTGATAGATTCAAGTAGTAATTTATTATAGTAAAGTAAATTAGTATTAGTATTAAAGTAAAGTAGTAAAATAAGTAATTTTTATTAACCCTTATAACGCGATCGTCATAATGTTCAGGACATGCATGTTATTTTTCATGACTTGACCAAAACAATTTTATGTAATGTATGAACATTGAACAATAAACTTGTTTCAGGTATATCTGGTGATGAAGATGAAGCAAAAAGACTGGATCAGACAAACAACATAAACAGTGAACTAGTTGTTTCTAATGATTCAGACTCTGATCAAGATAACAACGAAGAGGAGCAAAGAGAGAAAAAGAAGCGACATCACAGGACCACAAAGATTTCAAAAGAAGAGAAAGCTGAAGCTAAAAGAAAGGAGGTACTGATGAAGCATCCTCTAAGTGTTCAGGTCACTGTTAAGATTCCTGATGGGAACGCTATGAATTTAATTTTTTCATATTTATTACATTTAAAAATTGTTGTGGTTAAGTTTACAATGTCTTTACTAAAACCCATCACAGGCGTTTCTGCCGCCGATGTATTGAATGGTGACAGTATACTGAACGAGTTGTATCCCAAAGATAATGGTAAAGACTCTCCACATCCAGCCACCACTTACTTGTTAAATGCTGCGGGTGTCACTGAAGACTTTCAGCATTTTATACCAGAAGTGGGCAGACCCTATATATGGGCTCAGAGAATGTGCGGCATGGATTTCATGGCAGTTTCGAGTGACGACTACAAATTTAATACAGCCATACAACCCTGTCAAAGTCTTAGTGTTGCCACTGTCGAAAACTTCATTTTCACGTTGAAAAAGAGGTTGTCGTCAAGGATGGAGTTGATGAGGGAATTGCAAGATCTGGAATGTGGTAAAATATTACCAGTGAAAGAAATGGCGACATGCAAGTTATTGGGTTCTTTGACTCAGTGGCAGGCTATTGGCTGGCAAGAATACTGCCAGGCTCCGTCTACATCCTTCTTAATTTCAGAAGGTTTGGTCACATCAGAGAACATGTTGTACAGGGCAATCATTACCCGTCAGTCTGCTAAATTGGTTGCTCTTGTTGCTGTTAGTAGTGACTATCCTAAAACGGCCCCATTGTTTTCGTTAACTTTGCACTGGAATGGCACACACCATGGCGGAACTAATGATGACATCAGGGATATAGAAAGGATAATAAATACCAATTCTGGATTGGAAGATATAAAATCTAGTATGCTCTCAGCGCAGATGACGAAATTACTTACTTGCTTAGATATTCTGCTGGAGGCTATGGGATCTAGTGAATTTCCACCGGACAAAATTATGATTCAATTGGTTCGTGGACGCAACAGGATGAAGCCTTACAAGTTTCTAAATCAGGGTGCTGGCATGTTTGTACAGTATTAGATGTGATAAGAGTCAATTACTGAAAAATAAAATTAAACAGCACAAATTGTATTTACTTGTTACTACTGACTACTGTCCTTGTACTGTTAACTAAATACCCTCGCTTTTTGTCATGTAGGATGTCAGATACCTGATACCAGCTCATATTTTATGCTATACAATATATACCTTCATATTTGTTGTCAATTTCCAGAGTAGCTAACAATAATAAATTGTTAAATCGCATCATTTACCTTTCCATCTATGTCTGATATTATTTATATGTCTGTCTGATATATATATTAATATTGTGTATGTCTGATATATATATATTAATATTGCGTATAATTTAGGACAGACACTGTTAAAATGTGTATTTTTAGTGGGAGAAATAGACCCTCTATGCCATCAGCTTACCATCACATAAACATTTTATTTTACACATTATAACGTGGAGTTAAATTAAGAGAGAAAAAATATAACAATGATGTTGAAATAAGATTTATTAAAACGAAAAAATATTTTTATAATAAAACAGTCTTTATTCTTATTTCGGTAAAGCATTGAACAGTATTTCTGAAAGGATAATACATAGTGATCACAATTCGGCAAAAATATGATATATGTTTAGATAAAACGTACAAACTACTTTTACACAATTTGTCTAGGAAAAAAATACTTAAATAAAATTTGTATCTTAACCTAAAAATGCCATATTGTTATTGGTCGATAATGAGATCTCTAGCATGTTCACGTTGAGATATTACTTATACTTTACACACACTACGGGTAATATTTAAGTGTTAATACATCATGAGATAACTTCGCAAAATCATTCTACATTATCTAACCTATGTTTTTTTGTTTTTATTTTTTTATATTATTTATGTACTTTAATCATTATTTCATACACAAATACGTTCACTGTTAAAACTCAAAATCCGGACCAGTTTTCATATTTCAAATAAAATACAACCTTTTATTTTGAAAGACATCTAATCTACGTGTGATTTGTCTCGAAGCATTAATAAAACTTTTGCACTAAAATTCAAGACACCTACTGAACTTTATAACGTCGCTAGAATACATATCTACATACATTTAAAAAAATATAACTCACTATTGCAATCTCTGGTAATCTTCATCTCTACACACAATTATCTATTTCAAGTTTGTTTTTATCGTTCACTTTTTATTTAATACACTTTTTATTGTTATATATCACTGAGTCATTTTGTCGCAAACAAAATAAAATCACTTCTCGTCTCGCGCTGTGTACTTATATCTAGATATAGAATGGCTTATTCCATTATGAGATCCCGGCTTCTAATTTAACGTCCATAATTTTTCTCGGGCCTTTTAGGCAATTTAGCCGCCTTTGAACTGCGTCTCTGTCTGCAATAGAAAATGTTCATTATGGGTATGTCTTAGTCTCACTAAATTTGTGAATTATCTTAAATGTACATTATACATATGTTTGCATATTATTAAAAATGCTACAGTATTAGCAGGTACATTTAACATACATTTGTTGTAAGTATAGGTACTTTTTCGAATTTCGAGTTATTCTATTATTGATGATCTGAAGTTACATCATCAGTACTAGGAACGAAAAAGTATATTTATATCTATCCATGACCGTAGAGGGAAGTCATGGGTCCAAACTTCAGCGGCGTAACGACCGCCAGAAACCCGTAACGATTTAGTAGTGATTTAGTTGGGAACTTGTATATAATTTTAATAATAAATAAATTGTGGGCGCCACTTGTGCCTTGAAAGGTGGGACCACAGGCATTACCTATGGGTACCCTTCCTATTTCCGACATCATTCACTAATAGGGATGTTGACAGTATTCATATAAAAATATAATTTCGATGTTAAATGGTAGTTACTATGATAGAATTCTAGAAAAATACAATATTTTCCCTTATTTTTATTTGATATAATTAATATTTAATCAATATTTTAAATAGGTCACTTGACAATAAACACCAATGACGTCACTTGTTCATAAGCAAACCATAGAGTATACTCTAATACTCTCTATAGTACTTCTATACACCATAAAACAAACATTACATCAATCATTATAAATACGGATAGGCTACGGTAGTTTATTAATTATTAAGAAACAACAGACATTCATTGTAAAAAATTGTATATTTGTTAGAGACTGCGTAGATGCAAGTAAATGCTGAATCCCCGCGGACAAGCTGAAGCCACTTTTTTTCGTGTATTTTCCGTAAGCTATACATTTATAAACAAGTTTTCAGGCATTCAAGCAAAGTTATAAAAAAAATAATATTTAGGTCTCTATTAGATACTTATAAACGATTTTAAAACATTTCTAAAAAAATGTCAACATCCCTATTGGTGGAGACTGGTGGTAACGGTGGTGGTACGTACACTTGGAGAGCGTGGTGCGGTGGTGTGGGTGGAGGGGGTTGCGCTGTACGAGCGAGTGCAGCAGCACCTGCGCGGACATGTAGCGCCGCTCGCACTCCTTCACGTCCCCGAATAGCTCCTCGATAGCGGCCATCTGACACTGGAAATACACACGCAATTTTAATATAAATTTGTAACAGGTAGTGCCATGGTGCTTTACAGCCGAATTAGGCCGGCACGACCGACTCGCTCATATAACACCGGCGTCAAAAGACAGTCATGCTGTCGAGTTTCGAGCGGTTTATGAGTTTTCGGTGGCCCATTGGTGGGGATAAGAAAAAGAAGGGCAACGCATCTGCATTATCTCTGGCTGTGCTGATGTGTATTGTGTATGGGTGTCGATAGTCGCGAAAAGGCTTCGACTGCTCGTTTGCCCTCCTATGCTATAAAAAAATAAAAATAAAAGTCAAATTATATTTTATTCGGAATGGGTCTATGCTGGTTAGGGGCCATCCATAAAGTACGTCACACGAATTTTAGGACTTTTGAACCCCTCCCCCCGTCCTTGTCACAGGTTGTCACATTTTATAACCCCCCCCCCCACTCCTGATGTGACGTCACACATTTTTTAAATTTATGTATATATATTTAAAAATAATCGAGAGAAAACAGCTATTTTAATTTTTTACTTATTTTTATTAAATAATAATCTAATAAAATCAACATAAAGTCCAACATTTCGTAAAACTGAAAAAACAAACGACTAGTTAGAAAATAATAAACGATTAATTATATTAATTAAAGATAAAAAACTTAATTATCGAGTATCCATGGACTTTGGATCCACCCTTTTATATCAGCTATTACTGGTAAATCAGGCACTTCATTTTCGTTCTGAATTTGAACGACAGGAACATCCTTAGTGTCGACATCATTCTCTTCCATCCATAAAGCATCGTCATCATTCGTTAAAAAGAGAATTTCTCTATTAGATAATGAGTGATGAGAATGCTAAATTATTAATAAATACAGATCAAGTTCGTAAATTTTTAAAATTTTCAATTCACATCCAAACTTTGCGTTTTAGTATTTTAAATTTCAACATGTGACGTCACAAAACTATTGACCCCCCCATGCCCCTTGTCACACGATGTCACACTTCGATGATACCCTCCCTCCCCATTAACGTGTGACGTACTTTATGGATGGCCCCTTAATAATGAGACTCGCATTGCAAATCTCATTCTAACGCTTGTAGCGAGTATTGTCTTGGATTAAGTTCACCATAAAAAAAGTTTTTTTTTAATGAGTGAAATTCTTATAAACAGACGACAATAATTTTGGGGGCCTCATAATTTTAACATGTCAATAATAGTGTGTCGAGACTCGAGAGCAAGTTTGACTTACCAGTTCAATGGCATGCTCGTACAGGATCTTGTCGCAGCCGACGGGCCTGACGCCGGCCTCGTGCAGCCGCTTCGACTCGTTCACGATCCACTTGTACTTGCCGTTCATCAGCGATACCACTGTAATTACGACCGACGATTATTATTTTATCGCCGTTTATTATATAACCGATTACTATAATCATTTCGTAAAAATGTTATGATGTGTGTGTGTAGTTAAACATTTATATTTTAGTGCGAAATCAACCTTGAGGAGTATCATATAAAGTAGTTTTTCCTGTTATATTGTTTTACAAGCTACAATGTATTGTTGGGTTTCTTTTACACCCGCGTAAAATGTAAATATTAGTAACGGTGGTTTATTAAATCTAAAAAAATATATTATTAAATCGGTAATTTTGTTCAAAATTTGATTTTATTTACGAATTTAAAATATAATTTATTCTTCATGTACTTACCGAAAGTAAGACACTACAGCTGTTAATTTCCTTTTACGGGCACTATTTTTGCAAGTTTTGAGACATGTAAATTAGCTGTGTTTTAAGCGAACTAAACAAAATATAAACCCTCTTTTCAAGTGAGCTTGTATTTACCGAGGCGGATTTTTTGAGCCTACCCGATATCTAGTTGGTATTGTTGATCGAAGCTCAAACTATTCAATTACGGTACTTAGTTTGCGTTTGTGAAAGTACTCTTGCATTCTATATGCGGGAGCGTACATAATATGTATGATTATGAATGTCTACGTGAGTGCGTGTACGTACCGCTGCGCACTTGCGGCGTGGGCTGCAGCGTGCGCGCGCGGTAGTGGGTGGTGGCGAGCTGCAGCCCCGCCGACAGCGCCTGCATCGCCTGCACCAGCAGCCCCAGCCGCACGCTCTCGTTGGACCGCTCTGTCATTGTAAATATTATACGTTAATTGTTTTATTCAAGTGACATTTATATGTCACTTGAATAAAACTTAATATGTATGTTTGTATTTGTGGGTGCAAAGGTGTAAATATCTCTCTTGTCAGTGTAGGTTTTCAGCTCTCTGTTAGTGGGTGTGTGAATATCTGTGTGCCTTTTTAATGATGTGAACTTGTATAACTCAAATAATGTATGTTAATATTTAGTTATGTAAGTGCTGTCAGTGATGTCGCTCCAAGTGAGTGACAATGAGGAGTCACTGAAAATTAGCGTCTCACCATTGTGTGGCAATAATTAATCTATGTGAAACTACGTTGTGTATGATTGTTTTTATCTTTGTTGTGAACAATAAAACATTTTTCTTTCTTTCTTAATATATAACTATTTTCCCCTCCGACACCAAAAGACGGGCGGTTAGTTCCACTACTAAGTTTCCCTGTGGTAGCGTAGTTTGTAAACGGGTGAACCGATTTGAATGCCATTTTTCTAACGGTCTTCCTTAGACGCTTTTAAATTAAAATCGGTTCAACCATTTCAAGATTTTGTTGTTGCGTTAGGGATCTTTTTAAGGCGCGGTCTTACCTGAATATTCACAAAACTGGGTTTCTTTGAGGCTCGAGTATAAGGATTTCCCAATGAAAATATCCCACAAAAACAATACAGAGCATAGAAAAAGGTCTAAAGAAAAATGTTAACCGAATAGAATATTAAATATTTGCATAATATTTCCAATAAAAAAATCGTAATTTGTTTCATAAAAATAAACTTTGACGTCGAAATTCTCTGTATTTTCAACGGTAACAACAATATTTTTTTAAAGAATATAATAGAAATATTGTTTTATTAAAAAAGATAACCGGACAAACATTGAATTTAATGTGCATATTCTGAGTTATCTAAGGAAAACCCGCTATTTATTTGCAGCCTAGTTACATCTTTGACAAAAATATGCTTTTGCAATTTTCAACCACCAAAAAACAAAAACGCACAGATATGCGGTTTTGTGAGTAAAATGCGGTGAAATCGACGAAGAACGAAAATGAAGATTTATCTTGTATTAAACATTCCTGTGAATGAAGTTAGAACAGATTGTTTACCGTCGGAAGCGTCCATGAGCGCGGCGATGGGCGCGCCGCACGACACCGCCAGGTCCGACAGCAGCTCGGCCAGCATCAGTACAAAGTTAAGCTGCGAGAATACTTTGCTGTGCTCCTCCTGATAAACACCATTTATATATTCTTCAATGGTTGTTGACTCAATGAGAAAGGTGTTATGATCACTAAAAGCGGCTTGTGCGAGTTAAATTCACAATTTTTTTTTAAATCCATTTGTTGAATCGAGCAAAAGGAAGACGTCGACGTCACGTGTATCTTCGAGAGAACATGTTTCTAAGTTTCTAGTTCACAGCGACCATAGTAATTCAATAACCACAGGCCATATTGAAATACTCAAGTAGATATCTGATGCCAACAATCAAATCAACTATACTCTGTTTTAAATCGTCAACAGTTAAATACCTTACATTACTTTTAATGGTAAATCTAGGTGACATATAAAACCCCTTTACAGATGTTTGTCCAACGTAAGGGTTCGATGAAAGTATGTGGGCGATGGCCTAGTGGGTATGGGCTCGGCCTCTTGAGTGAGTGCCGAGAGGTTCGGGTTCGATCTGACCCCTGTGATGCCTAGAAATGGGGTTTTCTTAATTTCTACGTGCTTCTGAACATGAGACCATGGCTTGCTCACCGGTGAAGGAAACATCGTGACAAAACATGCATGCCCATCAGGCAGGCAGGGATTAAAAGTCTTTGAAGGTGTGTGAAGTTCACCAGCCCGTATTGGGTCAGCGCATCGGTGAACTGTGGCCCAAAAACCCTCCTCGCCTGATTTCGAGGAGGAGACCCGTGGCCAGCAGTGGGACATAAAAGGGTTGATATTATTATTATATATGCGCAGCTCAGATGGTAGTGTGAAGTGGCTCATAGACACACGCACTGCGCAGCCTTAGATGTAAGTGTACTGACCGCGAGTATGGTCTCCTCCTGCAGGTTGGGTATGTAGACGGGCGGGTCGTGCAACTTGAGCGGGCGCAGCAGCGCGTCGGGCAGCGCGCCGCGCTTGGGCGACGCCGCCTCGCCGCTCGCCTTCAGCGCCAGAGACACCGGCGGAGACGACCCTGGACAAACACCCTCCTACATTATATATATAGACCAAAGGAGACGGAAAAAATATGTCTCACATACGTTTTATTATGGCATACAAACAGACGAACTAGTAAAGTACTAGACCATCTCCGTGCAGTGGGCGGAAGGACGAATGCGCGTGGCGAGGGATCGACCGTCTATGACCAGTATACGGGTTTTTCATTTATTAATTACGCTTTAAAAAGGGCCTTTAGTAAAAATATTGAATAACAATTTTAAATGTGAGGTTTCGTGCAAGCAGCAGTCACGCGTTTAAGCGTTCGTGCGTTGTGCATTGAAGCGTTCAAGTTGCGGGCCCCGCCTACTTGGTTAAACGTCGGACAGTGGAGACGTAGGTATATTACACATAAAAACGCTTAACGGGACAATTCATTGTTATAGTTTCTGAACTAGTACATTAGAGTTAAAACAATTTACCTGATCTACGTAACGGACTGGCGTTGGTGGGGGAAACCTGCCAGAGTGAGGGTGGCGGGGAGCTCCCTGAGGCGCTGCGTCGACGAGTCGACGGGGGAGTCCCCATTGTGAAAGGTACCTGATGATTAACATTAAAGACATGGTAATACTATATTTCATTAGATGAATAAAAAATATTTTTAGAGTTAATCACAATTATTATCTTTAGTTTGTAGCATTTGAGGTGTTATAATAAGATGTTATAAAAGAATATGCAATGTATAAGATGGCTGTATGATATGAAATTCTTGATCAAAATCTCTCGCCATGTTTTCGTCGGATTCTCTCTATTCCTTAACTAGTTGTACTATCGTAAGCAGGAACACTGAACAGTACTCACCGTGGGCGGCGACAGTGAGCCAATGTTGGTCGTATTTCGATTGTGGTTCGATCGGAGAACGTCGATGGGCTGCGAGCGTGGCACGTTGGACGCCACGCTTAGGGGGTTCTGTTGCGGCGACAAACGTACGACACGTGTTATGATGTAAATCAAACAATTACTCTATACCAGCCATGCTCAACCTTATTCAATTGAGGCTTCATAAACAAAAATTACAGTATATTACCTACTCGACATTGTGATTAAAACTTGGCTCCGGTCCATAAAAAGACCAAAGGTTGAATATAGCTCTACGATGACTGATCGAAAAATGTAAGTGGATCGTCGAGCATTTTGGGTCAAATGAGATAAGAGACTAGTAATAGTATTATTATACGCACGGTGAGATGTGTACGTGCCGTGAACTCTCCACTCGACCGTCACGTTACACGCACGTTATTAATAATAAAACATTAAAGTTAATTGAGTCAGTTCGCGAACCGGAAGCAAACAACCGCGTGCTCACTGATCGTAACTAATGGATGAAATAAATCTACCTTCAAACTTGATTATTATCTAAAACATCTCTTAATATACACGTGGGTCAGTCACATTCACTAGCGTGAATACATGTAAATAATTAATGAGACGTTATACATATAGAATGTAACTACTTAGATATAATACGCGTATACGATACTCACTCGTGCGGTCAAGGGGGCGTGTTCCACGTGCAGCGGCGCGGGCGCGGCGGCGGGCGTGGCGGACGAGGGCGCAGGGGCGACGAGCGCGAGCGAGCGCGGACGTGGCGCCGCCTCGTACCCGCCTGACCCCGACGTGTGCGACCCTTCCGATCCCGTGCTCTCCGCCTCCACTACCACGAAGTCTTCAGCGCCCGCCCACATTGTGTCTGATGATTCGGCTGTAAACATTGAATACATTTGTTAGTATCTAAATTATATTTCTCGGATCATCATCACCTTTTCCGCACAGTACTGGACATAGATTTCTTTAATTTATATATTAAAATTAATTCACTTAGGGCATCTTTTAGAATCCAATATGCCAATCATATCTGCTGCTACTGTACAAGCTGCAATTTTAACTAAAAAAACTTACTAAAAAGCATGCTCTATTAAAATAATTAGAAAACAAATAAATAACTTAATAAGTACATATTATTATCAAATCATATAAGAACATTTAATGATAAAATATATGTTATTATTTTTTTCGATACTTATAAAATACGTTATTATCGTTAATAAGACAATAATAGTCTAGTCTAGTTATATTTCTACTGAGATCTCTGTAACTGAAAACATAACTGCTATAATATCTAAGATTTCTAAGAACTTTAGGGAGTATCTTCATTAAGGATTTAGCAGTTTCTAATAGGAAGGTCAATAAAATGCATCTGCGATTTGTCTGACCTATGTAACATATAAGCTAAACAGTTCTAGGGCACTTATTAAGGACGACATATTTGCATCAATAATCAGTATAGCAGATCGAGTATTTTATATTACATATAAAGTTTTCCTTATACTAGCTATAATTATCGCCTGTCATCATCTTCAATTCATAAAAGTAATAATCTTGTCAGTGTCTTCTGAGAACTAGATATTGTAAGTATTGAATCTAACACGAGTAGGGAAATGACAGGTTTTTTGTCCTCTAAACTTTAGTGAATCATTTGTATGATAACTATCACTTTTCAAATATTTCATTTACCTATTTAATTAAAATATAACTTTTTTCTAAAAAGTCACATCTCCTAACTGTTCAGAGTGCGGTGCTACTGAAGACGCACATCATATTCTATTGGAATGTGGTCGAAACGAATCAGTAAGAAATACCATATTTAATAAGAATATGTTTAGTACAATAGGAGGCTGCAATACAGTGTTGGCATTTCCCTGTTCCAAAGACGCCATAGCTTTGTATAAATTAGTTAAGTTCGGCATAAAGGCTAGAGGAGAAATTTAGACCATAATATTAGTTAATTTGATTAGATAGGTTAAGTTAGATTATATTTATACTGTGTGTATTTAGTATGTAGCATTACAGGACGACATGGTCGCTCCGTTTTTGTGTACCAAGTCCTTTAAATAAAGATTTAAAAAAAAAACCTTTTTTCTATTTATGCTTCCTTAACAAATACCTTATTTAGGACATACTTCAGTTCAGTGTAACACAGGAGACACTCAGTCTACTTCGGTTTGTTCCTCACGTTTGTTACATAAGCTTTATTTTGCGAACAGACACCATTCAAATTAGCACTATACACAATAATAAACAAAAATATACCGTTTTTCCGCCGTATTCTGCCAATAATTTTCTTTAAAGTCATATTTTAAAGGAACATGTACGTAAAACGACGAAGGTCGCTTATATGACGAAATAGTGTGACATTGTTCCCGCGCCAACAAGTCTCAGTAATAGTTATTGCTATAAATATCAAGACAAGTAACGATTGACAAGTATACAAATATTACATAATACTTGTCTAAAAATATGGTATTCGAAAACCATTCTGCGTAACGTGACGTGAAGTAACGATACAGTAAAACAAAAGTGCTCATGTATTAGCTACATCGAGAATGCGATGTAAACAACATTTTTTAAACAACAATAAACAACATTTTTGTGCTACAGAAGCGGGCTATTTGTGCAATTTACAAGTTGCCCCCCTATTCATCTTTGAGAGAAAAATTTAAAGAAATAGGAATTCTGACTGTCTGTCGCCTCTCAATACATCTTAGAATTTACTGTATGCCCGGAAAAACATAAATGTTTTTTTTTTTTTATGTTACTTAGATAGGCAAACTGGCAAACGTGCCACCTGATGGTAAGTGGTTGACGTCGCCCATGAACATAAACCACTTTACCTGGAACGAGCCCAGGCATCTTATTTATGTGTTGCCTATCCTGAGACATAAGATGTTAAGTCTCGGTGCCAGTAATTACACTGCCTGTCTTGCCCTTCTCTCCGAAACACAGCAAAGCTGTTTCACGGGAGAAATAAGCAAGCAAGCAAGCAATATTTTATAAGAAAAGTAATATTCATAGTAGGGATATACGTAATAGACACAGGTTAGATGTACCAGAGATTAGACTTTCAAAAGTAAGCAATTCTTTTAAAGGCTTTTACAATAGGATCCCAGAAAACGTTTAAAAGCTATACAAAAAAAAAATCTAAAAGTTTAATAACTTAAAATTAAAGAGCTGACTATGATATTTTCACTGAGTTGCATACAAGGGCGTCACCAAGGGGGGGGGGAGGAGGTAAATTCCTACAGAGAAAAATGTTGCCAAATTTTAATAAACCTAATCAAAAAAAAGTAATTACACTGTATATCCAAAATTAAAACTTCCAATTTTTTTTCCAATTATTTTTATTCTATTTTTCTAATTTATAAATAACTTACTAGTTGTCCCAACAGACGAGCCCTGTCTTGATTATAAATATTGAATTCGAATTTCATAAAATTTCATATGGTGTTTAAGTATTCTTAAATTTTTTTATTTTCCGCGCAATAATCTAAATATCTTCTTTCATAAGAAACCTTCTCCTGACAATAACAAACACAACAAAAAAGAATTAGCGAAATCAGTCCAGCCGTTCACGCGTGATCAAGGGAAATAGAGATACATTTTTATATATAGATTTATAAGTTATTTATTGTCCAGTCAAGAATTCATAAAGCTTTACACGTCGGACTCGGTGCCTTTATAAGGCTCGTACTACAAGTGAAAACCTTCATGTGCTCTCGACTTTACAATTCATACTTTACTCATTCTCCATATCAAATTTCCTCCCCCTGGGCCATCGGCTGGCGACGCGCTTGGTTGCATATTATATTATAAAAAATAACGATGAATATTCAGTGGCTCCATTAAGACTTAAAATCGAAGATGGAGTTCTATTTACCAACAATAAAACAGATTTCATATTCTCTTTTTGTTACATTATACCCATTTCAAAAACACAATGAAATTTAGGACTTGTATAAAATTATACAATGTAGACTGTAGTATTTTTATCTGCACCTAGCAACTACTTTATAGGTCTTGGTAATATTGACCGTAGGTACTGTTATTGACGAGTAAAAAAGTAGTACATTAATAAGGTAATAAATAATAATAATTATGCAAGATGCATCCCACATCTAGAACGTGTGGACGTGAGGTTATCGGGTGGGAGCGATTTATGCACACAATTACTGCCTCACTATACTTTATCTTAGTATACACGTTTCTTAAACGGGGTCAAACCAAACATTTTTTGCGACGAATTATTGATTCAATCGCATTCAAACAATATAATGCGTAGAAGGAAATGATTCATCAAATGGTGATAAGTGTCTCAGCTTAACAAACACGTACAATGCGGTGTTAATTATTAGCTTTTAGGCGAAGAAACTTAAACGAGCATAATTTATTCCGAAACCTGAGTGACCAATGCACTAAATACACCATACCTCGTAAAATAGGAACGTATTTAAGATATGTATGTACTTAACAAAACATTTAAATTGGTCGCATTCGGTATAAAAGTAATTATCATTCCTTGATGAATCGTACATAGGTTTGTTGTGCACGTTTGAAGAATGACGATCAAGATATAATTCGTAATCACAATATCAGGTTATATTATAATATAATGTAACTTCAGTAAATGTAATGTACGTTTAACAGAATTAAGTAACTCGGTTACATACATTTATTAAATTATGTTAAAAGACATGATCAAGTTCAAGGCGTTTAACATTCCTAACGATATTGCTATAGTTATTTATTGAATTTACTCCTTAAACATCATGTAATACTCAATTATATTGTTACATTATCATAATTCAAGTGTCTGTTTATTCTCGAAAGAACCCACCATGGTTCAGGCCTTGTCGTGGCGGTGGGGCTCAGTAGCCTAGGGTGAGCCCAGCACCTTGGGGCGCTTTGTACCCCTCTTATAAGAAGAGGGGACAAAAGAGCAAGGGGCGAGGACGGGAACGTCACCCCATTGTGTTACCCCGACGTTGGGACGGGTTGTTCTGTGGTGCGGGCATCCCCTCTGGGGAGGTGGCGTCGGTTCCTTGGGGGACTTACTAGCCGTCGAAATGCCCTCTTTGCTCATTAGATCCGGGGCACCTCACCAAAGGCGGCATTGGTGGCACTCGCCAGGTTTTAGTGGATAGAGCTGCGTCCACTTACCAGCTTTCGGTGGTGAGACCCACTCCCCCGCGGATGCCTCAGAGCATTTCCCGGCGTTAAAGAAAAAAAAATCTCGATCGAAATGTAGAGAACCCTTAAATGCTGGTTTGTTTGTTTGTTACGTACTACATGTGCGTTAAATAAGAATCTACATATATAGATTCTTATTTATTAAGTTGTGTGTCGTGTGGTTAACACGAGGCCCAAAATTGAAATAGGTTTTTTTATCAAAATCGACTTCCTTAAGGTTACTCAAGTCGCTCATCTTTCCATACAAACGCAGAACAGTAATTACTACAATGTTTGACGTTGACCATCAAAAACTAAGTATAATATAAATTGATCTCGTCGTTATCTATGTCTGTATGTACCTAAAATGATTCAACACTGATTTTAGCCCAAATTTGGGCGAAAATAAAGAGTATACAGAGCACGAAAGCTCAAAAATAAAACCCGTACAGACATAGTTTAGTTATTCAAAAGTTGAAATAAATTGAAGTAAAAAGATACACTTAATAGTTTTTCTATAATAACTGTTTTACTGAAAGGACATTCTCAGAATGAATCATTGTGCATTTCATTCTAGCACATATGTTTGCGCACTATGTCAGGTGAGATAGCAATCATTTTGTTACAGTTCGCGCCATCGACTAGTTCAACCTTAACAGAAGTCTATTAAATACTTAAGTTGTAGTATGTATCAAATAGTTTTATATGAACGCTTACTACTGTATAAGTATACTCACTAGATGAAGAAGGTTGAGGTTTCTTGGTTGGCTGCGGGGGCGGCAGCGTCTGTACTGGAGCGACGGGGGCGCGCGGCGCTGACGACGTCGGGATGGCGTTGTTGGAGTTTGTTTCTGGTGAAAGGTACATTTTTTATGTTAGCTGGGTAGGCAAACGAGCTGACGAGCCACCTATTGGTAAGGCACCCATGAACATAAACGAGTTCATACGACACCAGCTAAAAATCTTTTTGGACTAGATGAGTTGCCTTTTTTATGTTAGTTGGATAGGAAAACTAGCAGACATGCCAAGTATATAGAATAAAATGTTAAGTCTCGGTGCCAGTAATTACACTGCCTGTCTTGCCCTTCTCTCCGAAACACAGCAAAGCTGTTTCACGGGAGAAACAAGCAAGATGGTGGTACCCATGCAGCCGGGAGCGCGGCACAGCGCATCCCTCCCACCAGTATGCCTATATTGAGACGCAGATGGTAAGTCTTGGTGCAAAATTCCACTGCCCTTCTGTCCACAGCCACGCTGCTTTACGGAACAAAAAAGCAGGATCGTGGTACCCAATACCCATGCACCTCATGTACACTAGGTATTTTATATCTTACAAAGATATGATGTCCAATTAGATACGGCATCAGATCACCTGGACATTTAAGAAGACGAAGTTTTAGACGAGTGTCGACTTGATGGGATAAACATTTCCCGTTCACGTTGGACACAAAATGTAGGAGATCGGTTAATGACTGTACATTATGTCCCAAATACTCAAACGAATCTCAAATTTAAGACGTACTTAAACTCGTGTTGTCCCTCTTTTTTCTTTGAATCTGACACGTCGTAGCATGATTTTAAGTACGTCTTAAATTTGAGATTCTTTTGAGTAGTAGGGGGTATGTGAGTTATGTGTCCTACAGCTGATGATTATGATTCAAATATCTTTAAAACATTTGAGTACCAAATATTTTCATGCGAATTTGCAATTCAAAGTAATTAAAATCAAAACGTAAATTAAGTATTTGGAAAACATTTTAGAGTGAAACAGAATCACACCAAGGTAACAACAAACGTAAGTGTGCAAATGAATCTCACACATACACACAACATACATCACAGATTAATGTGTCAGTTTTAGATTACAATATACATATTATATAGAGCACGCGTCACTAAGTATGAACTGTAAGCACAGGTATGAACATAGACCATTGTCTTGGAAACGTTCAATCAGTGTCAAAACAACACTCGTCACATTAGGTCCGCGAGCGATGTATTATATTTGTTTTTATGTTAAAATGGTGAAATATGAAGTGCCAATTTGTAAGAATTATTTCTGGAAGCAAAATAAAAGAAGCAATAACACTTTGGTCTTGGCGTGCATTTAGTGGTGCCTATGTTCAACAGTGGATGGATAGAGGCTGATGATGATGATGATGAATGTCCTAATTTAAAATATATATATTTTTTTATACATTACGCATGGAGGGTCATTCTCACAGCGCTTTACTATGGTTAAATATCTATAACGCATCTGCTTACGATCGCCACAATGAAGCGGCGTGACACTCGCACTCTATAATATAATATGTATATACTCTAAGGTGTGAGTAGTTTGAGACATATAGCTATTAGCTAGTACTACTAGCTATTAGTTAGTATTACTAGTGGCCCCGACAGACGTAGTCCTGTACAAAATATTTTATATTGGGCTGAATTGTGAATTATTTAAGTAAATATACGCAATAAAACAAATGTGCATTTATAAGACTGCAGTTTATTCGTTGCTAAGCACCTGTGTAATTTGGTAACTGTGGTCAGTTGCTTAGCAATGTATAAACAGTCTGATATAAATGCACATTTGTATTAACTTAAATAATAAAGTAAATTTGCTAAATAATTGTGAGCCCAATTGTGAATTTTCATTCTCGACTCCACTTGAACACACACAAAATTTCATCAAGATCGGTCCAGCCACTTTAAGGATTTCAGTCACATACACACGCACAGAAGAATTATTTAAATAGAATTGTTCTGTGTGTTCAATAATTTTCATACAGTAATAACAGAGCATGGACACAAGCCATGCAGCACAAAGCTGAATTGCATGATTGGCGTTTCAAAATTAATTACATAGCGCATCATGCTATTCTCAATACATGTTTGTATACCCTGATTTTCCCACGACTCCTCCAGTATACAGTTAGTTTCGCAGCTCTCATTACACTCCAATATGTCGGGCAGTTCCAAGTTTAAACCTAAACAATAGGTATAATGTGTATGCCAACTACTTTCAATATTCAAATTAGGAAGATGTTAGCTTTAAGAAAATAAATATAGGAAGGACACTTCAACTGCGAATATAAAATGATAATTTTGGATGGATTTTATAAAATTCTTGCGTATCACAGAAAGGGCTACTCTCGGGTAAACTCGTTTCAACTCATAAACGAAATTGACCACTTATGAGCTCTTTCACAAGTAAACTTGCTTCAACTAATGTCTAAATAATATAAGCATCTTCCTTCCATTATTACAATGACTGACAGGCACTATTACTTAATAGTTTATGATCACAGGATAAATAATAATACCCAAGGATCATGTCTTTGTGTATCATTACTCGCTGTTGTCCGGACAATGGCCGCTCGGTGATCTAATCTCGTATGGTGTTCCATTTTAACAAAATCATCGTGGAGCAAAAAAGGTTGACCTTGCTCATTAAGGTTAATGACACTTCTTAGCAACATTAGGTATATGATTTGCCGTTTTTTGTCAACGACATGTTTTTTTTCTAGACTAACGAGTGGGTTTGAGAATTAGCAAGTTATGACATAACGCGTTAATGGTTTCAGTTAATTAATGTTCTGAACTTTGTATCGCTGCTCGAAGCTCTTATCGTGCCCCGATAACGGGTTTGGATGAAATATATTTGCATACGTATAGTGTATGGACATCGTTTAGTTTGAGGTGGGGCGATAAACGTGTATGTTCACGTATCTCTACTATCTTATACTCGTACAAATTATGTCCTTGTTCATTTTTGTTCTAGAAACAGCTTGTATTTAGAACGTCAAAATATAATTTTCGTATAAACTATATCACGCTAGTGTTCAAATCAATGATTGATTATAGCTATTGGAAACTGTTTAAAAAAAGAACCCTTGAAATATTCTCACAGCATGAATTTATACTTGAAATAAATTAGCATTAAAACAATATAATAAAACCGATATCTCAACATCTAAGATATTTTAACGATAGCCAAGTCCATATAAAATAGATAATTGTGTAATTTCGTCTCATTTACACAACGTATTAACACACATAGAAAGTGAATCAGTAGGTTAAACGGACAAGACAGTACCTTAATAATGTACATTTAGTCCAGCTAATTTCAATGCGGACTATTTTTTATGAGGCAAGTTCATCAACGATTGCGAAACTACAGTATCGCTGAGACCTACTTGGTTCATACATACTTACATACGTATGTACCTACATGCTTCTACTTCGTACATACTATTGTAAACCTTGATATAAAATTTTCATGCACGTTTCTTCTGCATAAATATCGCTCTAACAACACTCATAGTAAATCTATGCCCGTTAATCGTCACACAAATAATAATTGGATAGTAGGAGATTTATCGATGGGATGGATGCGCTGTGCCGCTCCCGGCTTCATGTATGTTCTAAGAGGACTGGCACTGTAATTACTGGCTCCGAGACTTAACATCTTATGTCTCAGGATAGGCAACACATAAATGAGTTGCCTGGGTTAGTTCCAGGTAAACTAGTTTATGTTCATGGGCGTCGTCGACCACTTACCATCGGGTGGCACCTCTATATAAGTATCTACGCGGTTTAGCACTTTCAATATGCTTGCTTTATGAATAAACATAAAACATACATATATGTGTGGTCAGTGGTGATATTAGGTACATATATATTAATATAATAATCGAAAATATTTTTATTTCGCGGTTTACATAACGAACAATTGTTAATTCTTGTAATAGGTCAATAAGCTATCACATAAATCTCCGGCTGTTGGTATTATTATATTTTTAATAATTTTTGATAACATTCCTACATATCAAGATGACATTTCATTAACTTCAATTTTAAGTGACAGTTGGTGAATTTGTAAGGTTATGTCAGTTCTCTGTGTGTGTTAAATAATAATTATATTGTGAGTGTGTAAGTAAAATACTCAGGTGTAATGAGATATATTATGAAGTATCAATAAACGCGAATTTAAATCATTCTGTCTAAAAGAGGAAGCAGTAGCGAAACAGTCGCGGTATAAATATTACAATATGTATAAGTGGATAGTTTTATATAAGGAACCGAATATTGATTATATATCAACGTCAGTTAAGACATTATATCAGATCAGCCGTCTTGGCGTTAATTGAGGAAAGCCTATGTTCAGCATTGGACAGATAGAGGCTGATGATGATGAAGATCCTATTAAATCTTAGATAACGATCTATACTATGTAATGAGTTAGAAAGAGAGAAGGGGGACAGAGAGGGGGGAGAGAGAGGGAGAGAGAGGGGGGAGAGAGAGAGGGGGGAGAGAGGGGGGAGAGAGAGGGAGAGAGAGAGAGGGGGGAGAGAGAGAGAGTGTATAGAATGATTGTGACTTTTTATGTTTGACGTATGCATCAGGATCTTCGAAACTATACATTCGATTAAAAAAAAAAAATTCACCAATATAATGCTACGTTATCACCAAGTTACGCAGGTTACATAATTAATGTTCAGTCCTGTAGTTTGATGACGATGATCTAAAGCGGGTGACAAAAACAGTTAATGTAAAATGTACAGGAACTTTTAATGAATGGGCGACTGCAGGAATTTATAAAAGTAGACAAAGATTGTATGATCTCAATAATGAAAAGTCTTGCAATACTATAGAATCATACAAAAACTTTGTGAAATCATACTTAAAAATATTTAAAAAGGTATGTACAATTTAAATATTGCAAATAAAATTACAAGATGTAATAATAAAATAATGATGTGGAAGGTAATCAATGACAAAACTGGAAAAAGTCGTAATTATATACATTTATTGTGTATTGTGATTAAGGTTGTTAATACTGACAAAGAGGTTACAAATATTTTTGAGATTTTTTTTACCAATATTTCAGTTTCAACAACTAAAAACCTCATAATATCGTCTCCTACTGTCGCTGAATCTTTACTCAAAAATGGCGTGAAAGAAAATAAGATTGCTTTTAAATTTCATCCCATCTGCTTCAAAGATGTTACGAGTGCTTTCAAACTTATGAATGTTAAAACACTACAGACTTGTAGGGCATATCCCACAGTCGGTTAAAACTAACGGTAATTTTAATGATTGTATAAAATGTGGTGTATCTCCTGATTTAATGACGCATAGTAAAATTCTACCAATTTTTAAATCGGGTGTCACATCTGACCCCTTAAGATTAGTGAAGAGTGAACTCATTGAAGAGTTTGTTTCGCCGGTTCTTCTCAGTAGACTAGTTTTGGAACCGGTAGGTAGAGCTCATTTAACGTCCAATAAGATACTTTAATGTACAACATTGAATAAAAATATTATTTACTAGCTGTTGCCTGCTGCTTCGCCCGCGTTACTCAACTCCTACATGTCACAGCGTGATGTTATATAGCCTTCCTCGATAAATGGGCTGACTAACACTGAAAGATTTTTTCAAATCGGACCAGTAGTTCCTGAGATTAGCGCGTTCAAACAAACAAACAAACTCTTCAACTTTATAATATTAGTATACCTAGATTTATTATTATTTTGACGCTGCGGGCAACAGTTAGTATCAATATTTTTAAGAATTTACGATTTTAAATTATTATATTTTTTAAATTGAAAGCATAATGTAAAAATTGTATTTTCGACATAGTAATCTAAAATTGTCCATAGTGGGAATGTCACATGTAAATTATATTTAAATATAAATTAGTAGCGGTCGATCGACGATGCAGCCCTACTCGTTTCGCGCATTTATTTTACGAAACCAATTTTAATTCGGACTTAATTTTCAACAGTATCGTAGAGACAATGGAAAGAGTTATATGAGTCATTGGGTCGGATTAGTTTCGAGAACTTTGTTGTACGAACAATTATTATGCGGTATATTTTTATTTTGTGATAGCGTGAATCATATGTAAATAAGAAATTTTACTTTATAATGTGTTATTGTAAAGGTTGTAAACGACATAATATCAAACTGATCCATTTTAGGGTTCCGTTCACCAAAATGACAAAACGAATCTTATATGATCAATCCAGTTAATATTCACATATTCACTAATTCCCTTGTCGGTAATAAATAATATATTAGTATAGTAGTTAGTAGGTATGCTATTACATATAAAGTTATGACTATTATAGTGTATTTATGTTGTATGTACCTACGTTACTTAAAATAATCACTGAATATCTAGGTTCTGTAATCAGTTTACTAAACTCGATAACACCACGGAGTATTTACTGCCACATTTTTTTTTTTTTATAGAAGAGGGGGCAAACGGATAGTCGGTTCACTTGATGGTAAGTGAAGAGCGACATCCACAGACACCCGCTACACCAGTGGATTAGCAGGTGCGTTGCCGGACCCCACCATGCTTCAGGCCTTGTCGTGGCGGTGGGGCTCAGTAACCTAGGGTGAGCGGTGCACCTTGGGCGAGGCTAATTGGGCCGAGGGGGCTCTTTGTACCCCTCTTATACGAAGAGAGGACAGAAGAGCAGGGGGAAGGGGTGAGGATGGGAACCTCACCCCATTGTACTGTCCCGACGTTGGGAGGGGTTGATCTGTGGTGCGGGACAACCCCTCTGTGGAGGTGGCGTCGGTCCCTTACGGGACTGACTAGCCGTCGAGGTGTCCTGTTTGTTTTCTAGATCCGGGAACGAGGACGGCTACTCAGCGATATTATTTAGGATTGTGTAATTAACTGAGAAACGAGAAGTGCTGCTCAGCGACATTATTTAGATCTAACTAGGGTTGTAATATAGCAATACTGACTAGGGCTGTATTATAACAGCACCTCACCAAAGGCGGCATTGGTAGCTCTCGCCGGGTTTTAGTGGGTAGAGCTGCGTCCATTTACCAGCTGTCGGGCGCAGCGAGTCCCACATACCCGCGTGGGGAGGCCCACTCCCCCGCGGGATGCCTCAGAGCATTTCCCGGCGTTAAAGAAAAAAAAAAGGTGCGTTGCCGGCCTTTCAGATATGAGTATGCTCTTTTCTTGATTATAATGAATATTATGATTGTGGTCATAGCTTAGTAATACCAATCACCAAACCGACATTACTACATGACAATAATAATTCGCAATGTTGTTTCTGTAAGTTATCTTTCTTTAATTGGACTTATATATTACAATGAAAGTTAACTTTCCATAAAATGGATGCTATATTTTACTAGACATATACTTATTTTTTTGGTTGACCGTCTTGGCGTTCATTAAAAAGTTCAGCAGCGGACGAACACAGGTTGTAAATAATAATAATAATATCTATGGACACTATTACACCACGTCAATCTGGTCCCGTGGTAAGTTCTCGAATAACTTGTGTTACGGGTACCAGACAACGGAAATATATGTAATAATTTTATACTATACATATATTTAAGATTTTTATTACATAATACACATATTTAATTCACATCCATGACCCAGGAACACAGAAAATTTTATGTTCCCTGGCGGGATTCGAACCCGCTACCTCCGGCGCTCAAGCCGGAAATAGCGGGTTCGAATCCCGCCAACGCGCTAACCATTGGGTCACAGAGGTCTTCAATAAGATTCTCGACGATAAGATCTTATCGGTTGTAAACGACCTTATACTTTTGGTATGATGAAACATCTATTGACGCGCCTTAGTAGTAAAATCTACACGAATACCGTGACGGAAAAACGCAAGACGCTGATATTTCTTAATTTTATTCCATCTTTGCTTTCAGATTTTTATTAATTGTGATTTCTAACACTGACATAGATATTTCACATCTGCCGGATAACCGGCGACAGCTAACTGTTTTTTATTATTATTACCGGTTTTCGTAAACTAATCGGTCAACGTTTACACTCGACTGACGGGGGATTATCTTGGCGTTCAAATATGCCCTTGAACTTCGAGGAGTTGTAGTATCTATGAACTGAAAATTATAATAGTGGCGGGATACGGGCGGTTGATATAGTACCATGATACTCACTGGTGATGGAGGTGGTCCTCGGCCGCTGCAGGAAGGGGTGGTTGAAGAACACCTCGAAGGGCATCCGCTCACGGGCGTTGCGCCGCAGCAGCCCGATGAGCAGGTTGCACAGCTCCGGACTGGTGCCCGCCGGCATTCTTTAAAGACGGAATGGATTTATGTACAGTAAAATCCGCTTAAGATGATTTCACAGGGACCAAACCTTTTAAAACGCGTCATAAGCGAAAAACAGTATTATGCGGGCAGCGGGATACGGAAAATAAAATGTAATACATTATATTATATTTACTAATTCTCTTGTAGGTAATGAATAATTAATATATTTATAGAGTAGTTAGTAATTACTAATTAGTAAGCTATTACATATAAAGTTATCGTTTATTGTACTAGCTGGTGCCCGTAACTTTAACTTGGAGTTACAGCCGTACCCGAATTGATGATGATTATTTTTATAGCCGTGAAAGTCACGTCAAAATCGGCCCAGCCGTTTTAGAGACTAGCCGGAATAAATAGACGGACAGACAGTCAGACAAAAAGTAAGTACCGGTAATACTTTCGTATGCATTTAGTGAAAAGATGTTAATTTGTAATTACAAACAGACACTTCAATTTTATTTATCTGTTTAGATGTATCGATTTATAATAAAATTACGTTACTTCAAATAGTCACCTATATTTAAAAGAATAAGATTTTGATGCATTAGCAAGATTTTCAATATAATTCAACTTTTGCTGTGCGATCGCTTTCACTCTGACGATCTTAAATCGTTAACTGCTGGTAACGACCGGGTGATTGGCAAAATTGGAGTTGGCCCCTCCTCGTCTTCATTATCACTTAGAGCCTCTTTTTGTGTTATTCACATTTTCAATTTATCGGATTTCGTACGGTAACATATTATCATCAATAGTGACATCAATTCTATTATTTCCAAATTTCTTGAAACAATTTTGTACGGTACGCGTACAGAGCAAAGATCGACGATATGAAAAGTCATATTATGCATGAAAATATGTCTAAAGTTGCAGGGACCGCCGTAAAATGGCGTTAAATAAAACCTTCTTTCCATTGATATAAATCATATAATCGTTAATTTATAATTGACGACCTCTGTGGCTCAGTGGTAAGCGCGTTGGCGCTCAAGCCGGAGAGTTGCGGGTTCGAATCCCGCCAGGGAACAAAAATATTTTCTGTGTTCCTGGGTCATGGATGTGTATTAAATATGTGTATTATATAATAAAAATCTTAAATATATGTATAATATAAAAGTATTAAATATATTTCCGTTGTCTGGTACCCGTAACACAAGTTCTTCGAGAACTTACCACGGGACCAGATTGACGTGTTGTGAAAGCGTCCATAGATATTATTATTTATTATCTATACTAATATTATAAAGCTGAAGTTTGTTTGTTTGTTTGAACGCGCTAATCTCAGGAACTACTGGTCCGATTTGAAAAATTCTTTCAGTGTCAGACAGCCCATTTATCGAGGAAGGCTATAGGTTATATAACATGACGCTGTGACATATAGGAGTTGAGTGACGCGGGCGAAGCTGCAGGCAACAGCTAGTATTAGATAAACGAATGATGCTCTATGGCAGGGATAGCGAACCAGTGGCACGCGTCTTATTAGATGCACTATTACCATACATTGGACGCTAGAAAATGTGTCATTGGTGGGAATAGTGGCTATATAATAATCTATTTTCTGTGAAAATTAAAAAGTTTTGACTTGATAGTATTTAGTATTATTATTGTCCCAATAATCATAAAGTTAAATTATTTGATGAATTGATATCACGCGGCTAGGGCTTTGTTAAACACGGATCGATCCATCAGGTTAAGCTACGCATGCCGTGGTTAGTCCGTGGATGGATGCCCATGTGCTCCGTGCCTCGGAAAGCACGTTAAGTCGTTGGTCCCGGCTGTCATTCGCGGATCTGCGACACCCCTGCTCTATGGAACCAACAGCGCGAGTCACACTCGCCTTTGAGTTGTCTCAGTTTTTAAATGGTCAGTGCACATAATCTGTTGTTAGTTGTTACATAAGGTTTGGCCGTGTCAGTGACATTGCTGGGCTGGCCTCGTCGCCGGCCAAAATGTGGCGTACATCAGATAACCGGGGCATCCAAACTAATGAGATGCTTTAAAATATTCTCTCTACTTTATCAAAGTCCTCCCGTGACTTTTTGAAGAAACTTTTTTACACTATGGAAGACGGTTTCTATTTTGGAAAATCGGACAAATAAAACGATAAATCGGTCCTTACAACTTTTGGTTTCATTTCAAGTGTCGAATCGGGTCAAACCTCATACTTTTATATGTATTTTTCATGTGTTTTGTAAAGTATCAAACGATTAGCATTTAAACAAATGTATATTATAATATATTAAATTGCGACTCGGCAAGGGCGCGTCGACACGATAATAAACATCCTTTTAGACGAAATGCAGAGTTGTAGACGGCTCCGGTCGAACGAACAATTTGAAGGATATGAACGTGCGTCTAAAACGAGAGCGGACTGATGAGTTTAGCACATGTATACTTTACTCAACAAGGAAGCCGCTTTTAATTCGGCCGGACCTTGAATAAGGTACGCTGCGTAGATAGTATAATAGACGATAAAAAATGGCCTAAAATTACGTTCATTCAACGTAAGATATAAATACATTCGTGTTATAATGAAACAACTTTTTACGGATTTTATCGGGAGCCCTCTCATGACCATGGTCGCTGAAAAGAAACGTCGGGCATACAAATTATAAACATCGTAATATACCGCGATAAAAACCTTATAGTGAAATTTACGTAAACATTAGAAAAAAATAAATACATCGGCGTTCTTTTGTTATTTACAAGCATATTATATGTGCGTATATAAAATATACACGTTGAAGAATATTTTGTTTCGAATGATATTCGTGTTATTTTGGTCAGGGCAAAGACCCTCTTGAAAAGGTTCAAAGACACAGGCTTAAGGACGTGACATGTCTTACTTAAAATGTTGAGTTTATCAAAATTATCATCATTATTGGGCAAGTCTAACATTAAGTAGGTAGCTATGTATGTATATTTTTGTATATACATATACTTTTAGGAAAATCTTAGTTACCCGTTTCCTTATGATATAATATGCCAACGTGTGTTAGCAATTATTGTTATCGTTGTTAGGTTAGTACCTGCGTTAACTTAGATTTACAGCCGTATCCGGATTTGTGATGGTTATTTTTATAGCCATGTTACACAGTGACAGATATAGAGCTTTCTAATAGCAAAAAAAATGAAATAGGTCCAGTAGTTTTAGAGTTTATTCGTTACATACAAAAATACAAATCTTTCCTCTTTATAATATGAGTGTAATGAAGGCGATGTCTTTCAGAAAATGTCCATTCTTTGATTAGAGGTTTTCCTAACGGACCCAAACTAGGAACAATGCAATAAATAAATGGTGTGTAGTCGTCGCGGTTACGCCTTAAACGCTTGACTTAAGAGATATATGAAACGTTAGTAAACGGGTCACGTTAGGCAATTGCCTCATTAAATTATATTAGACCAAGTGAGAGGTTCAGGCCAACAGTTCGTTTGAGTCCTATATTATATCATATGGAAGTCTTTGTATTTCATGTCTAGAATATTTCAGATATAAATGTTAATAGACTACCATATTCTTTGCGTCGTACAAAAATTTAAATAGACTTATATGACATACAATTTGTCTAATTACATATTCCTACTTTTCCTTAATTATTTACCACACCAAATTCAAATTCACCATATTTACCATATCAAGAACGATAGAGCCCTTTAAATTAAAACAACAGACAGACAATTTGTCATGAGTGTTTTATAAATTAATGATTTTAGTGGCAATGTATGTCCAAAATGTATATTGTATATACAGACAGCCTACAGACTTATTTTTAACGCCCGACACGACGCTTATAGATGGTTGTTGTAAGTTTGAGCGCTAAATGTGTCTGTCTACAACACCGTAATTCTCAAAAGCGTAAGTCGATTTCGATGCGGTTTTTTTATTATTTAATAGCATTTTCTCTAGCGGTGGCTTTAGACATTTACAAAATCAGTTCAGCTGTCTTAAAATTACCAGCTCTTTTGCTATTGCGTTGCATAAAGTGAAAACTTCTTTTGGCGTACCGCACACAGATTTTGTAGGGTATAAATGAGGCTGAGCCGTCACGCTCGGAGGTGAAAGGCTTGATCGGATGAACTAGGGACCGCCGAATGTGCCCAAGCGAGAAAGATACTGCTACTGCGTAACTTCACAATAATTGAAACACCACTGCTGTTGAAACCGATTTAAAATTATATACGAAATAAAATCCGACTTATGTGTTAGTATGAACTTATGAAGTACAACCGATTGCGCGATTTAATTACGTTACAGTGACATCTATGACATAACTAGAAACTTGTTATAATAAACGCAATAATTTAATTTTTTTCTAATTCTATTGGCAGTCCCTATGACTGGTTAGGTTCTTTAATTTCAAACATTAAAAATTAAAGAGTAATTAGGAGAGATTAGTCAGTGATAAATAACTTACTTTGGCTGTAAATCGACGCTGTTCTCGTAGAAGGCCTTAAGTTCGTGAGGAGTGGTAGCCTGGAAGGGCGCTTTGCCGGTTAAACACTGGTACACTATCGTGCCCAAGCTCCACAAATCAGCTTTTGCGTCGTACTTCAGCGACATTATAACTTCGGGGGCCTGCAAAATAGGATTTAATATTTACATCGTTGTTTTCACATTTAAAACGGGAAGAAGAGGTCTGTTGAACAATACATTCGTGGATATATGAATATGCCGTTATTAAGTAGTCATAAAAGGCCTACAAAGTGTTTTAATTCGTATTCACCATTAGTATGGTCATAATAATATGCAAAAAGTTACATCGAGCTGTAAATTTTGAAATATGCCAACGAGAATGCGTCGTCGTCCGCCAAGCGGTTTGATTTGCATTATTTGTATTGGAGAGAATCCAGATTGAAATGGGCATAGTTCTGTTACTATTATCAGGTTAGGTTAGGTATTTAGAACGTCATAACCTTTGTACGTCTCAAAAAAATGTGTTTTTAATGTTATATAACAACAAATTAACGGTTTTTTTTTTTAATTTTTCGTTTTACGGCGTGAAACCTATCTTCATATTAAATTTCAAGATTCTATGTTAATTGGAGGTACCGCATAGGTTTTGACTGATAGACAGATAGACGGACAACGGACTAATTCTATAAGAGTTCTATTTTGTCATTTTGAGAAACGGAACCCTAAAAAAACATCACATATGAATAAACTCTATATCCGAATGAGATGAATTTTAAAGGAAAGGCTATCTATTATTATCAATTTCTAAATAAGCCTATATTTTGTTTCCTTTCCCTACAACAATGTCAACAATCGTGCGTGGGTCTTTTATAATATACATTATGACATAATGACGAGTAAACTTTTGTCATATAAAAGTTGAGACTAACATTAAGACTTGTATTAACATCTTGAGAAGCAAGCAAAATGACTTCCTCATCGTATTAATATAAACATACGATATTATTCATTGTCGAGTTATCTTCTTCTTCTTGTATGTATAATAGCACCCTCGAGGATTTGCCAATGTCAGAGTGTATGTTTGCTTGTTTACTTAAATACATTACCATAAGCAGAACATTTACCTATGTTCAGCTAAAGAATTTACGACTTTTAAAACTCCAGATTCTTTGACTCACATAACAGTTATTAACCATAGAGATTATCATGGTAGAAATCATAATAGAGACAGTCATTTGCTTGGCTTTGGTCGAAAATTGTAGTGTATTTAAAAACAAACCTCACCTTGGCTCGACTATTATTAACGATACTTATCGGTTGTTACGTTTTTATATAACATTTGCTCTTCACGGATATATGTTCCTACATATAATACTACTTTGATAATGTGAGACACGTTTAATGTAATGATTGGTCTAGATTAGTCTAAGCTCTAGTAGGTCCTCACCTTGGCTCAAGCCTTGTCGTGGCGGTGGAGTAGCCTAAAGTGAACCCAGCACGTTGCGCGAAGTAAATTGAAGTACCTCTTATAAGAAGAGGGGACAAAAGAGCAGGGGGATAAGGGGCTAGGATGGGAACTTCACCCCATTCTGTGATGCGGGATAGACCCTCTATGGAGGTGGCATCGCTCCCTTGATGGACTGACTAGCCGTCGAGGTGCCCTGTTTGCTCAACAGATCCGAGGCACCTCACCAAAGGCGGCATTGGCGGCACTCGCCTGGTTTTAGTGGTTAGAGCTGCATCCGCTTTACCACTCTACCCGCCAGGAGAGACCCGCTGGATGCCTCAGAGCATTTTCCGGCGTAAAAGAAAAAAAAAGACCAGTAGAGTAGATATAGATCTTACAGTTAGACTATTACAAAGTAAAGAGTATATGGATTCGAGTTATCATATAATAGTGTAAAATAATTCCGCGTCTTGTAGATGTAGAAATATAAAAAATATTGCACTAGTCTTTATAGCGATGATATCTTAAGGAACCTGATGACTATACGATTAGCTTTAACTAACTAATTATCTAATGCATTAGATGCCGCACTCACACAGAACGAGAGCGCGTCTCCGTCATATATTGGAATAGTAAAATGTATTATATGGTATACTATATAGCTGTTGCCCGCAGCTTCGTCCGCGTTAACTTAAATTTATAGTCTGTTCTGTGTATATTTATAGTCTACCCCCTATAATATCAGCTATCTGTCAGTGAAAGTCCCGTCAAAATCGGTACAGCCGTTTTAGAGATTGCCGGAACAAACATACAGACAGACAGACAAAAATCAATAAATTGCTTTTTTTGATGTAAATACTTTCATAATACATTTAGTAAAAAGCTGTTAATTTGAAATTACAAACAGACACTTCAATTTTATTTATCTGTACAGATGTATAGATAAGTAAGGGTTAAAGTATTGTTCATGGCTGCACTGGAAAACTGTAATTACTGGCCATACTACACCCAGATAGTATAGCCATCATATGACCCAAATCCTCATAAACTGCAACGTGTCATTAACCCGTACACATTACATACAGCACTATAGTGTAATTTACATGTAGCGTTAGTGAAGTGTAAATATAGCATAAGCACAGGAAGCCGTTTCTAAAACCAGCGTATGTACGAGTGAACAATTACCATGTACATAGGTGAGCCGCACAGCGTAACCGCCATGTTGCCTTCTTCTAGAAATCTTGCGAAACCGAAGTCGGCTAGGGAAAAAAGAAAGAAAATTGGTTAGTACACAAACAATTGTTAAACTACGGGCCTAGATACGTAATCTTTATTTTACATCCAAAAGTTGCTCTTGTCTTGTCCAGGAGAACACCCGTTTTAAATAAGTTTAGAAGGATGAGACAAGATTTAGATTTTTTTATTCTCACACGATTTTTACGCTTTTGGATATAATGTATTAACTATAGGATGACGAATTGAATGTACAAAACAGTCTCCATATGTATAAAATAAAACCTTATTTAGACGCTGCAATTGGGCTCGCTCTCCAAGCATGAATATAATATTTTTTCTATCGCGTAAATATCGATAAACCTTCGAACATCACAGATATTTGATTTAATTTTTATTTTACCTTATGATATATTCCAAAGATGCGTTATTTTTAGTGGATAACAGATTACTTTGGTCGGGCATTGTTTTGTATCGAAACAATATTTAATCAGGTCTTTTTAATGCGGAACCCTACTACTGCGTGCTCCGGTACGCACTTGGCCCGTACTAAGTAACGATGTTAATGGACACATCTCCAATCAACTTTTTGCCTTAATGACGGGCTTGACTGACCAAGTGAAAAGAGTAAGTAACGCTTGACCGAGGACCATCAAAGAAAGCGTAAAAAAATTAACATTTTTCCGACGAACTTTTTAATTAATTGCATTTTAAACTCTTATAGCCCCTTTACACGTAGACAGATGCATCGGCAGACGTCATCGGCGGACGCGTCCTCCGTCTGATTTGCTCGTCCGACGTATCGCACGCAGGTATTCAACGTCGGCAGATACATCCGCCACAAATCCGTTAGTTGTCGGTTTTTGTGGCACGGCTTAACGGGTTTCAGCGCGTCCATGTATACACGTCTGACACCCACAGACGTGTCGGCGGATGCATCTACCGACGTTTCCCGAATCCCGATGCATCTGTCTACGCGCTATACGCGCTATACGCGCGACGCAGATGCACTGTATAGCCACGTATAGCGTCATATCACCGGTAAAACAGTAAAGTTGATGTTGCGAATTGATTCTGCGATTGTCAATGTTATTCCGTAGATTAGCAAATATAAAAATATTTTTTTTTGAACAACTGAAAATAAAAAACAATAGCTATAACAATTTATAACTGTATTATTATTTCTTATATTTTATTTTATAATAATGTAAAAGACAATAGGAATAAATAAACGAGATATAAATGACAATGATTTCATCAACGTGTGAGCCATAGTTGCAATCATAATATCAGCTTTGGCCGCAAGCTGCCATTAAATGTGCAACTGTTCTGCAATGTAGATAAACGATTTTATCCTATGTAGGTACCTTTCACATTTATAATACTTGCACGATTATTAATATTATAAATGTAAAATGTTATAAATTTTCTGGTTTCTTTGCAGGGTTCACGAATCACGATAAACAATTAAAGAAGCAAAATTAATATGTTGAACACAACGCAAATGATAAAAATTTGTACCGAAACTCAAATTCTCACAAAACCCACAAAGGACAAAAAAAGTGGTTAGGCCGTCCCTAGTTTGTTCAAATATCATATTACTTCTTATTTATTCTTCGTCTGATTACTGATAACGCGCAGTCTTCGGCGAACCTCTTAACGAAGCATTTATATCATACTAGCAGCTGTTGCCCGCAACTTCGTCGCTACACGAATCTCTAGACTGATCATAATTACTTTGATAGTTCATATCTTTATGATACAATCTCTATGGAAAATTTTATCGAAATCCGATGAGATTAGGATATCATAATATGGTTAAAATAAGGTTAAAAGTGGCTATACTCCATGCAGCCGATCCGAATCTGTGAAGATACGCAATTAGAAAATCCACCTGCCTTGCTACTCTGGTTATACAAATAATACTATCTATGGCTTCTACAGTCTGTCTATAATCATCTCCGAAATCTAGTAAGTACGTTAGCTACCATGCAAATAGTTCTACGACTATCGACTATTTCGGAACGTATTTTCCTCCTCCTTCCCCCCGAATGGAATCACCTTAAGTATTATTAACTAACGCTGGCGACGCCGCAGTCAATTGTTAATGTAAAGATATACCTATTTTGAGTGTGATCTCGGTGGGGTGCGGTGTCCGCGGCGGCATCACCCCGTGTGTGAGCAAGATGTTCTGCGGCTTGAGGTCCCGGTGCACGATACCCTTGGCGTGGATCGCTCGCATCGCCTCCGCCAGCTGCCGGAGGAACGTGCGGATGGTGCCCTCGCTGAGGAGACGGTTCGCTTGCAAGTAATCTGCCAGGTCGCCACCATTGCAATACTGGAAAAGGGATGTTCCGTTACCAAAATAATCAAATTCATAAATAGCTAAAATTAACGATGTTTACGCAAGTACGTGCATTCGAATGTAACAGTTGAGAATCACAACTGTTATGTATGACGTATATATTATCTGTGGAGCAATGCATAGATCTGTGACAGCCGCTGGCGGTCGAAAATTTAATTCGAGATTGTCTCTGACGCGTGAAGCCGTTGCTGTTCAAATTCAATTAAAACCGCCTAAAAATCGTGAAACGCTAATCGTTAACCAAGGTGCTTCAAGCTTATTAGAATTGCTGTCCAACGAAGGCTGGATCATCGTGCAGTTGCAGACCCAGGTACGTCATATATTGTACTTCGTTTGTGCTGCTTGTCGTGAACATCGTTTATCACGTTGTATGTATGTGACTCCGCCACCACTCAGGTGCAATTTCCATACATCGAATTGGTGCCGAAACCCGGGAATCCGGCCTATTTCACAAAATTAAAACTAGGTGTATATGGTATTTTCTGGTGAAATCGTATCAATAATCGTAATAACCTAACCTGAAACATAAACTAGCATCGCGGTTTGGTTACTCCATCATCACCAAATTGTCCATTATTGTACCTAGTGTTAAGTAATTCTAATAATTATCACTATCAAAAGGCGTTTCTTCAATTTCATATCGTAAATGAAGGAAATAACAAGTGTAAAATCGTAGGAACAAAGTTAAGCAATCACTAACATATCGGTGCTTAATTTCTTATCGGCTTACATTTTACTCTAAATCCATAATAATTCCTTTCATTTCCATCATTATACATCTACAATAATTATTATTTCGCTTTAAATATCATAGCAAATCAATCTAAATAACTTCTAACAACAAACATTACTTGTACACGCCGCGACACAAGTTGCAAAAATTTTTGTTCGATTTTCATACAATTCACAAACGAACTCGTGCCGCTCGCTGTACTTGTTTGCGTTTTATTATAGCATTCCACCGTGTATTCAAGTCAACATAAGTTAATAATAAATTTGTTCGAACTCAATATATTTAAAGACTAAACTTGAGTCGCCTTGTATACTTCATTAGATTTTTTTTTTTCATATCTACCCTACGTAAACGTTATAAGTATTATCGAACTTTCACTATGTCGTATGTATTAAATAAACATTCTACACGTAAAATGAGTGCGTTTAAGAAAGGTAAATCAAAATCTATCGATATTGAGTATACAACAAAAGATTTACCTACTTTGCGTAGAAAACGGACTATTGCCCATAATCGTTTACAAAAGGCGTTGGAACTCGGAAACTTATCATTAACGGATCATTCTCAACGCGACATATTTCTATCTTATTATCAAGACATAAAAGATATTGCAGCAACATTTGAACATGCGCATCTTAATATTTTACACATTTTAGAACCTTCGGATTCCGATGAGCTTGATGACACTTATGAACGTTTCGATGAAATGTATTACAATGTATTAGCTATCCATCGATCAATAACAAAGGGACAATCGGAGAATTCATCACGCGTTTCTTCTAACTCGAATATTCGGTTACCAAAAATCGTACTTCCTAATTTTTCCGGTGACATAAAACGGTGGCCTGAGTATTTTGATACTTTTAATGAATTAATTCACAATTGCCCTTCCTTAAGCGATATCGAAAAGTTTCATTACTTGACTTCATCTTTGAGCGGTGAAGCGTTATCCGTTGTTAAACCGTTCCCTCTCTCACACGAACATTACGAGCACGCGTACCAAGCGCTCATCGCTCGGTATAAGTGTAAGCGTGCCTTAACATTTACATGTTGGAAGGATCTTTTAGCTATTGAGTTTAAATGTACTAACGGAATTGAATTTAGGAAATCGCTTGATTTATTCGAAGAAAATTTAAGTATTTTAAAAACCGCTGAGTTACCGATTCAACATTGGGATTTTATTTTAGTTTATCACATACTATCTAAACTTGATACGAACTTACGTCGTAGTCTTGAGGAAAAATATTCAGATGTTGACCTCCCTACATATAAACAATTAATTAGTTTTCTCCGAACTAAGTGCGAGGCTTTGTTACGTGATACACATTTTACTGAAATAAAATCGAGTAAACCGGTCATCAAGCCTACTTCATCGACATCTTTTCAAAAACATTTCAACAAAACGAATACCTTGATAGCTTCATCTGACGTACAGCAAAATAGTAAAAATGTTGCCGTATCAAATAAATGTCCGTTTTGCGCGCAGGCGCATATGATCTTATCATGTTCTGAATTTCTTAAAAAACCTGTAGAAGAACGTATCAAAATAACTACCGAGAAGAATTGGTGTTACAACTGTCTTAAGCCGTCTCATCAATTAAAAAACTGCAATTCTATTTTTTCGTGCCGCGTTTGCAAACGTAAGCATCACAGCCTCCTCCACCGTGAGAAAGCTATCGAAAATAATAATATGTCATCGTTAGTGTCAAATTCTAAATCTAATACTGCCGTTTTACTTGCAACTGCGATTGTGCAAGTCAAGGATGCGTCCGGATGTATGCAATCATTTCGAGCCTTGTTTGACAGCGGAAGTCAAAGTAACTTTATAACCACAGCAGCCGTAAATCGTTTACAGCTGCATATATCTCCATCTTCTTCTCACATAAGCGGTATAGGTGAAGCACAAACTTCAATCGTAGGGCATGTTCGTTGTCAAATCGGTCATAATAATCAAATTATATTCAATTTAGATATGCATGTCATTAATTCAATTTGCAGTGACCAACCGATCGCAAAATTGAAAACAACCGAGTTCGCACATATCAAATCACTACCTTTGGCGGATCCAGGATTTGATATTCCTGGTCCGATCGATATTTTATTCGCTGCGGATGTATTTACCGAATCGTTACTAAATAAAACAATTAAAGGTGGTCCTAATCAACCCACCGCATTTAATTCCGTCTTTGGCTGGCTACTGCTTGGCAAATCACAGCTGGCGTCACATTCCTTATTAAATACATCATGGCAAGTTGACAATGAATTAAATTCGTTAGTTAAGCAATTTTGGGAACTAGACTCATTGCCGCAAGCCTCATCCTTAACACCAGAAGAATCATTGTGCGAACGTAAATTTAAAACCACTCATACACGAGATGAATCGGGTCGATATATCGTGACGTTGCCGTTTAAACATGATCCGGAGCCATCTTTTCAAGGTTCTCGTGATGTTGCGTTACGACGATTCAATGCAATCGAACGTAGGCTTTCTCGTGATCCAGAATTGTATCGTCAATACTCCGACTTTATGGAAGAATATCAGCACAGTGGTCATATGTCGCTCGTTCCCATAGACGAAATGGGCAGAGGGAAATACTACATCCCTCATCATTGCGTTTTGCGTCCTGATTCCTTAACTACTCGTCTCCGTGTCGTTTTCGACGCGTCGGCTAGGGATCTCCGTTCTCGTTCTCTAAATGATTCACAGCTTATCGGTCCAAAATTACAGCCAAATATTTTGGAAATTCTATTGCGTTTTAGAGAACATGAAATCGTATTTATCGCTGACGTTCGCGCCATGTATCGGCAAATTCTAATTTCACCTGAACACCGCGACTATCAGCGTATTCTTTGGAGAGTTTCCCCTGCCGACCCACTTCGTGAGTATCGACTAAATACCGTAACCTACGGAGTCTCTTCGTCCCCTTTCCTTGCTTGTCGCACGGTCAGACAGCTTGCTGAGGATTCGGGTGATATGTTTCCCTTCGCAAAACAAATTGTACCCTCTGATATATACATTGATGATGTTATTACTGGTCAGGCTTCATTAAACGAAGCTCTTGAAGCAAAATCGCAAATTATAGCTCTTTTTAAATTGGGATGTTTTCATCTCCGCAAATGGATGAGTAACGACTCACAATTATTATCTGATCTGCCTCCGGAGGATTGCTTGACTGAATCGGTTTCTTTTGATGACTCTGAACCAGCTAATCTAAAGGTTCTTGGATTAAAATGGGATCCTAAATCGGATGCATTTCTATTTGAAGTTAAACCATCAAACCAATCGTGTACTAAACGATCAATTCTCAGTGAAATCGCACGAATCTTTGATCCTCTGGGATTTTTATCTCCTATTACTATAAAGGCAAAGTGTCTCATCCAAAGATTGTGGATACTCGGCGTCGGGTGGGATCAGACTCCCCCTGAAGAGATCGTTAAGAGCTGGGACAGCTATCGAGCTAACCTTCCTTGTCTCGCTGATGTTAAAATTCCTCGAAAAATCACTAGTGCAATTGCGACCTCATACGAACTTCACGGTTTTTGTGATAGCTCCGAAATCGCGTATGGGGCAGTTATTTATTTACGTTTCATAGATCACAATGGAGATATTCAAGTACGTTTAATTTGTTCAAAGGCTCGTGTAGCACCTTTAAAGCGAATATCACTACCCCGCTTAGAACTTTGTGCTGCAGTCCTTCTGTCAGATCTATACAGATTCGTACGGGATACTTATGTGGATCGAATCCCTTTGAGCGCAGCTTATATGTGGTCCGATTCTACAATTGTGTTATCTTGGTTAAGGTCTCATTCATCACGCTGGGTTACATTTGTAGCAAATCGGGTGAGTCACATACACGATATAATACCGACTGAATGCTGGCATCACGTATCCTCGGGAGAAAATCCAGCCGATATCTGTTCAAGAGGACAATTTCCAGATGAAATTGCTCACAATTCCCTTTGGTGGGCGGGGCCATCCTGGCTATCAAAGGAACGAACTACGTGGCCTAACTTATTTGAAAATCTATCTCTTTCTGACGAGGCAGTCGTAAAATCCGAATCTAAATTATCATCAGCGCTTCTAATTGACAAGAAATTAACCGAATCTGATCAAAATATTTTCGAAGTGTTGTTAGCTAAATTTTCAACTTTACAAAAATTGTTGAACGTTCTGGCATACATAAATCGCTTTATAAAAAACGCAAAACTTTCTATTCGAACTAATTCCAGCTTTTATATCACGAACGTCGAGCGACATAATGCGCTTATGCAGATCGTAAAACACGTCCAACAAATTTCATTCTCTCAAGAAATCTTAAATATTAAAGCTAAAAAACCGATTCTTAAACAATATCGAAAACTTAACCCTTTTTTGGACGCTTGCGGTATCCTTCGTGTTGGAGGCAGAATATCGCGATCAGGGCTTGAATATGAACATAAGCACCCTGCATTGCTACCGCCTGACCATCGACTAACTATTTTAATTGTAGATTTCATTCATCGTAACTATTGCCACACGGGAATAAATACAACCCATTTTTTATTACTACAACAATTTTGGATTATTTCAGCCAAACGTGTCGTTCGTAATCGTTTATCGAAATGTATTCAATGTTATCGAACAAATCCAAAACCTTTACAGCCTTTTATGAGTGACCTTCCATCCTATCGCGTTAACCAAGTAAAACCTTTCTCAGTAGTAGGTGTAGATTTCGGGGGACCATTTCGCATTAAACTCGGATCTCATCGTGGAGCAAAAATTGATAAGGCATATTTATGCTTGTTTATCTGTCTCGCAACGAAGGCAGTTCATCTCGAAGTAGTGTCTACGTTATCTGCAGAAGGATTTATTGCTGCACTACGCCGTTTTATTGGAAGACGAGGTCGGTGTAACGTGATTCATGCTGATTGTGGCACCAATTTTGTTGGTGCCAGAAATCAATTGTCGGCTCTTATGGAGAGGGCTTCTGTTGCTGAGAAAATCGAATTCAAATTTAACCCGCCCGCAGCACCTCACTTCGGTGGCGTTTGGGAAATCCAGATTAAAGCTGCAAAATCTCATTTATATCGAGTGGTAGGCGATCAAGTACTCACTTTTGAAGAACTGGCTACACTTTTCGTTCAAATCGAGTCAGTTTTGAACTCACGTCCGCTATGTCCCCTCAGTTCTGATCCTAACGATCTGACTGTGCTAACGCCTGGACATTTTCTCACCTTAGAACCGTTAACTGCCGTCCCCGATGAGGATCTCACTAATACTAAACTCCATCGGCTTCATCGGTGGCAGCTGTTACAAGCTTTTCATCAGAATTTCTGGTCTAGATGGAAGCATGAGTATCTTAATTCGTTAACCGAACGCGCCAAATGGACCAAAGAATCGAAACCGTTATCAATAGGTTCTATGGTGATAATTAAAGATGAAAATCGTGTACCACTTCAATGGTCACTAGGCAGAGTAGTTGATCTCCACTTTGGTGCTGATGGAGTAGCTCGAAGTGCTGTTGTTAAAACTTCGCAAAATCACTTGACTCATCGTCCATTGGTTAAGTTATGCCCTCTTCCAATCGAATAATAAGTCAATTCTTTTTTTTTTTTTGTTTAGTTAAGTCATAGGTTAATTATTTTCGTTCTTTTCCAATATTATCGCTGTTCAATTCACTTTTATCGTAATAACTGTTGATTTTAATCTTACTAACATCGTACCGTTCATTTTAACTACGTTAACATCGTATCGTATTCGTTATTTTATTACTATTCATTCATTTATTGTTTACCAGAAAATACCATAGGTATTTTGGTGGGCGGGATGTTCCGTTACCAAAATAATCAAATTCATAAATAGCTAAAATTAACGATGTTTACGCAAGTACGTGCATTCGAATGTAACAGTTGAGAATCACAACTGTTATGTATGACGTATATATTATCTGTGGAGCAATGCATAGATCTGTGACAGCCGCTGGCGGTCGAAAATTTAATTCGAGATTGTCTCTGACGCGTGAAGCCGTTGCTGTTCAAATTCAATTAAAACCGCCTAAAAATCGTGAAACGCTAATCGTTAACCAAGGTGCTTCAAGCTTATTAGAATTGCTGTCCAACGAAGGCTGGATCATCGTGCAGTTGCAGACCCAGGTACGTCATATATTGTACTTCGTTTGTGCTGCTTGTCGTGAACATCGTTTATCACGTTGTATGTATGTGACTCCGCCACCACTCAGGTGCAATTTCCATACAAGGGATATCCGTTTTAAAATGTTATTTAACCAAACAAAAGGGCTAGTTTTCTATTGACTATAATGGTGTAAGTATATGATAGCTTGTTAGAGGTTCAGGTCCGTCTTTAGCCCATTTAAAGCACATTAGGTTTGTCTTATCAAATATATATCTGGCTGGGAAGGTTCATGAAGTTGATAGAGAGCGATTTCGTTGTAAAAAATCCTAACCAGTCAAAGGGACTGCCGATAGAATTAAAAAATAAGTTAAGTATTGCGTTTCTTAGGAAAGGTTTCTATTTGTGTCAATAGTAATCAAGTATCACTGTAACGTAATTAAATCGCGCAATCGGTTGTACTTTAAAGTAACATATAGGTCGGATTTTATTTCGTATATAATTTTAAATCGATTTCAACAGCAGTGATATTTCAATTATTGTTAAGTTACGCAGAGACAGTATCTTTCTCGCTTGGGCACATTCGGCGGTCCCTAGTTGACCCCATTAAGCCTTTCACCACCGAGCGTGACAGCTCAGCCTCATTTATACCCCACAAAAATCTGTGTGCGGTGCGCCAAAAGAAGTTATTACTTCAAAAAAGTGTTTATTTAGTTCCATGATTTTTGTTAATTGTCCGACATCGGTATCAAATGATTTAAAGTTGTGTAACAAAAGCACTAGCTAGATAATATTTTCATTGAGTCTGGCTCGGTAATAATTTATATTATCATAATAATTAAATTCACTATGCCTGATCGTCAAAGACACAAAGAACTAAAAAGATATTTAACATAATTCTCGACTATACATGTAAATGAGTATATACGTCATCATGGCTGTTACTTCACATTGAATAAGCAATAAACATTATAAGATGACGAGATTAGTGCACATGTATTTGCGCAATGTCGCCCTAGAGCCAATTGATGAAGTGTTTAGGGTCGGGACGTTAGGGTTGGATGTGGCCCACGGCCAAAGGCTTATCAGTATATAAAATGGTTTATACGGTCTGGTTGTATGTAAAGAGTTGCTAGTTGATTTGCGTTAGTGGAGGAGTATAAAACAGCAGTACTTTATTGATCCATATATGCTATAGGGTAGGGCGGAGACAAAGGGTCGCCCTCCTTCAAAGAAGGCATTGGCGATATTCACCCATCTAGCATGTAACTAGAATTTTATGGGTTACATTACTACTCTCTCCGGTTATATGCTCGATGTAGTCACCCCACGTCGACCACGATTGTTCTTTTGCTTGTATTTATCTTTTGAACGAGAATCTTTGTTGATCATGCAATTACCGGTGGGAGGGAAGCGCTGTGCCGCGCTCCCGGCTGCATGGGTACCACCATCTTGCTTGTTTCTTCCGTGAAACAGCTTTGTTGTGTTTCGGAGAGAAGGGCAAGACAGGCAGTGTAATTACTGGCACCGAGACTTAATTAACATCTTATGTCTCAGGATATGCAACGCATATTTATGCGTTGCATATCCTGAGACCTGTTATATACCTGGAACGAGCCCAGGCAACTCATTTGAGTTGCCTGGGCTCGTTCCAGGTATACTAGTTTATGTTCATGGGCGACGTCGACCACTTACCATCAGGTGTTACGTTTGGAAGTTTGCCTATCAACTAACATAAAAAAGTAAGTAAAACCGCACCATACACAATAGAACTGACGATATTATAGTTGTAGTAATAAACGTACGTTCCACACGGAAACATACTTAAAACAAAGATTGCTATCGCTTCGATGTAAGCTATTAATTCGTAATAGTAAACGATGCTGGCAACTCTAAGGCCAACGAACAACTAGATCCAAACGCAGGCAATGAAATCCAACGAGCATTAGATTCATCTAGATAAATTCTGTTGCTCTTTAATCTGACTTTGTTTAGTGTAATGGTGGTAAAGTAATTACTTATCAAGAATATAGCTTAAATTAAACAATCTTTAAAATTGTATGTTGATTGTTGATTAATTCAAACTAGTTTTATATAATATGCAAATTCAAAGGCTGAATGCAAATTCAAAGGCAAAGCAAATTCAAAATATGTGTTCTGCTAGCTGAACTGCTGCCCGCAGCTTCATCCATATTAGTTAATATTTACAGCCGTGTTCTGAGTGATGATGATAATTTTATAGCCCATCCATTAGGGATAACGTAGCATAATACTGGTGAAAGATTTTTAAAATCCGATTTAATTCGATAGTTTCAAAGATTACCTCCTACTCTCAAACTGACATACATGACCTCGTAGTATATGAGTACTAGCTGCTCCCCGCGACATCGTCTGCGTAGTATTAGATTTTGGACTATTCCCATAATATCTTTATAAATTATAGCCTATATGTTATTCCGATGTATAAGCTATATTATTGTAAAGTATAATTAAAATCCATTCAGTAGTTTTTATGTAAAAGAGTAACTAACATCCATATACCTATATTTTCGCGTTTGTAATATTAGCAGGTCAAAATATTAGATTGGTGTTACTCTGTACGTATTACAAATTGTGTTTGTATGAGTTTGGCATACCTTCCTCACGTTTTTCTACCGGTAGTAATATTTCGACGTTTAACATTTTCAGTGTTTCGTTTAAATTTCTTATCGTGTCAAATCCAGTTACTTTTAGGTTGGTAATCTCACCTAGATTGACCGAGACTCAGCTCTCTACTCAGCTCAGACTCAGCTATCAATCAACACGTCTTTAGAAGCGCATCCCGTCATTATTCAAAACGACCGATGCCTGTAGCTATACTATTCTATAGAATAGTGGCTATATTATATTATAGTATAATAGCTATACTATAGTATAGCTATAGCGATGCATATATTACTACACCGCTAAATCAAATAAACCTAGACCTTCACAAAATCATAAACCGTCATCGATTGTTTTGAGACAATAAAGCGTAAAACAAATATAACTATCTAATTGGTTAGAAGCCTCAAGCCAGTGTTATTTAGTCGGCACGTATTACCGTGCACGTTAAACGATTTTAATTTAATTTTGCCGTTAAAATATATGATTAATATTCAGTGAAAAATGATTCGCTACAGTTCTAAATAGCGGATGATTAAACTGATTAAAGTTTCGAAGAATTGAAATACTTTTTATCGAGATTTTCGTTATACTCCTTAGAAATCGAGTTTCGTGTGCTGATAAACGTAATGCAAGTGTGTTCTCGCCGCTCGGTCAGGTGGGAGACATCCTGCCTTTGAAGATATAGCTTGTAAAAAAGTGAATGATATTGAAAATAAGATTGCCTATCTTTTGCCTATATTTTTGCTGTGTATGCGCATGAATGTTATCGAGTTTGATTCGCGATAAGCTACGCCATGCTACAGGTAATCTTATCATTGAGTGATAATATTTATAAATTTCAGTGAGTTACTCGTATTAGGGCTCGTTGGTACTGGCGTCGGGTTTAGTCAGCGATCCCTCGCCTGGGGAATTTGCCAAAGCCGTAGAATAATATTGTGATAATGAAGACTCTTTACTCGATTGCATTTTTCATTATTGCGTAAGTATTTCTTATCATTTTATAAGCTACAGTAGTTTCAAATTGAAATAATATATTACCGGCATGTGTATGTACAAAAAAGTATTAAATTTATTTCCGCAGCCTTGTTAAACTTTTGACGTACGAGTAAAACATAACGATATTTGTTGTTATAAATATTTTTAAGCTTATGTAACTATTTAATTCTGATCTACTGAGTACATTTAAATAACTTTACTGTATTTACCAAATACCTACTTTGGGTTATCATAAAGCAAATATAAAATTATTACAGTATAAAAAGTACATATAATATTGTTTATGCACGAAAAACATAAAACAGCGGTTGGAGCATGCAGGTTATACATATAATACTTCTATTAATTATTTAAAAACGACTGTTGAATATATTAGACCACTTTTACCTTACAACATGCACCCTTGAAGCTATCAAACCTGTTATCTAAGTACTTAGCAATTTTACGTCAGCTCGTTACGATAAAACAAGATATCAATTTGATTTTGATGCAGTCACGTGTAATAAAAACACATAACATCTAATTTTCAGGTCAACCATTGCGAACGCCCAAAATGAGGAGCCGTTACTTATTCCCATAGAAACCAATAACCAATTTCCACCAGATCAGCTGGATTCCGATACCCTCATCGAAGGAAGTGGAGGTGGTGAAACTAAAATAGACACCACAACAGAAATGATCCCACCAGCACCCGAATTAGAGAGTATAGATTCTGAAACTGACATTAAACCAACTTCAAGCTCTGATTCTGCTACTGAATTGCCATGTCCAAATCCGTGTGTTTGTAGTACAGAAGGCGACACAGAAAATTATGTAGTCGATTGTTCTGGCTACGATTTGACTGAATTTCCTTCACCGATAGATCCTCGGACGACAACCTTGAAATTACATAACAACAAATTAACAGTGATCCCAAAGGAAATTTCTGATTTGAAGAGTCTAAAAATTCTAAATGCAGAAAACAATTCTATAATGGAATTGGCTTCGGGAGTAAGTAAAATAATATTTCATAATGAATTGAAATATTTAATAATAAATAGAGGTCGCCCAGCGATCAAAATTAGATTTCAATTAAAAAAAATCATTCAACTTAAAAAATAGTTTATCAGTACCTTAAAACGAATGCTTTAAAACTTCTTTGTAAAAAAACTAAACGGCATACGTTATCTATTGACACTGCCATTATTCGACTGTGTACGTATCGCAGTGTGTGTAATATTTTATTTAATTAAATTAATGTATCCATATTACACAAAAACATTGGTTTTCGTGCAGAAAGCCAATGTTTTTGTGTAATATCCCTTCTCCACTTAATCTTTAACTGAATCAAATTTCAAATTCCTCCGTTTGCGCAATCCTCTTAAAAAGGGATACAAAGTTTTTCCTTCGCGCATTAATGTAATAATAATGATGATGATAACTAATATATTTATTAATATTTCAGTCTGTTAGCGAGCTTCCTGAACTGGTAACTCTGAAACTTGGCAATAATAGACTTATTGAATATCCAAAGGATCTAAAAAACAGTATATCACTAACTAAACTAGAAGAATTGGATTTAGGAGGAAATGATATTCGGACGGTAAGAGAAACGCCTTCTTTGAACAAAATCTAAATGTACTTTTAATATAATATTTAACATTTAAAGCATGGTTAGTGTTGTAAAAAGGTGGTGTGATTGTGACTGATCATGAGTTAATCGTTATTACTTATTATTGTCTTTTGCATCTCTGCAGATAATATACTGTATTAATAAGCTTAAAATTATAAACGTAAAAGAAAATAATAATAAATAAACAACTTATGAAGTATTTAGTGTTTGTTAGTCACTTAGTTAAAATAGGCTTAAGGGCTTTTGTTGTTCATTCGTATACTTGAATATAATTTATTTCTTCCAGGTTGTAACTGCTGAAAACTTCTCTAACTTTAAAAATCTACGCGTTTTGACATTACCTACTGCTACTTCAGAGCTGGTTCTAGATTTATGTGGGTCGTTAAAAGACACGCTGGAATCCGTCTGCACTGAATCTTGCAGTACAAAAACATTTGAGTGTCCCGATGCACCGGAAAGAATTGACGAGGACCTTCTTGATGCTACTTTACCGGGAACAATCTCACTAAGCAATTCAAATATAGATGACAGTCCTGTGGAAGAAACCCCGAATAAAAGCGATGAGGTTCCAAGTATAGAAGAGCTACCTGTTTCAATTAATGCGACGTCTATTGCTAGTGAAGGGACCTCAGAAGTAAGTAGTGAAGTTCAGGAAGAACAAAAAGAAAATGAAGAGGATCTACTTGGTGCTACTTTACCTGGAATAATCTCACTAAGCAATGCAATTTTAAAAGACAGTGACGACATTGAGGCACCAACTAAGCCAAAAAATGAAGATAACGCCGTAAATACGGAAGAGCCTGCCGGTTCAATACCTGTTATTCCAGGCCATGTTTCTGTAACCGCACCCGAAAAAAATGACGAAGGCATTGTTTCACCGAGCAATTCAATAGTTGAAGACAGTAAAGACGTTATAAGCACCGTAGAGCCAGCAGTTTCTATTGAAACGAGTTCTGTTGCTAATGGTATCGATGTAAATGATTTTTCACTTCGGGCAAAAGTAAGTAATGAACCTCAACAGGTTTCACCATTAAATAATATTGTACAAGAACCAAAAGACAACCATGAAGACGTGAAAATCGGTGCAAATACTGTAGACACTAAAACTGGAGGAGTTGACAAAAGTATAATCGGTATTATAGTTGCAGGAATGATTGTAGTCGTCGCTGGTATTACTATTAAGAAAAATTGGAGTTCAATTACAAACAAATTTAGGTCCAACCCAAGGCCACACGAACGCAACGGGATACATAGCAATGGCACTACGCCGGAAGAAGTTCCTTTACAAGACAAATCACCGGTTTAATCAAACGTTATTTTAGTGTATATATATTGAGTTGGATGTTTCATGGATTGCAAGTTTGGGTTTGATCTGAATGAACCGTGGTTTCCTAATATTGCCTATTTTATTAGACAATATTTATGTAGATCGCAGTAGTTTGTATCTTGTGTCGTGAGTATGTATCATTCATCTCCTTTATAGAAAAGATGTGACGGTGTTTTTGACATACCTTAAATGTATATAAATGTGCTATTACTGTAAAGACTAAGTTGTCTTTTAATTTATTTTATGTCAATTAGAATCCATACGAAACTTTTGAATTTAGGAGACTGCCTTACCTGTAGGTTTATAGAAGTGAATATGGTTTTGTACCTAAATGTAATTGAAATGTATTTGCCATTATATAAGCAATAAATCAGTTTTTTACATTTAATTTTATTTTTAAGAGTTTTCATGTTCTTTCTTGCTTCTGAAGTAATCGTAAAATTTAATAGCAAATATCGTTGATAGACCATTTTACGCCATCTCCTGAACTCTGGTTTTTCTGTAAACATCTTAAATAACTAATTGGCGTTCATCTGCCAAATAAGCAGAGTCGGTTATTTTTGCTGTCGTCGAATTTAAAAGTTTGGCCTTATGGCTTTGAATAATTAAAATATCACTGGTGACTTTATTGGCATATCAATTAGGCAATTTTATTGATCGTATCGAAGATGATCGATATAAAATTGCCTAATGACTAATTGACTCGGCGCGCTACATGTCTGTATTTGTTTTTAAACATTTTAATAATAATAATAATAAGAGCTTTATTTGTGATGACACACTGCAAAACTACAATGAACATAACAATATACAAAAAAATTAAACATCGAACTAAATTAGTAGGTAAAAACAAACAATAAAAGAAAGCCAAAAAAAAGATACATTAAAAATAGTACCTACTCACTAATGAAGGCAGCAGCGCGTCTCACAAAAAGGTAAATTCTCGGCTTTGGTTAGGAATAGTCCTAACACCGATTTTCAGGACCACCTGATTTTTTATTTTATTTTTAAATATCGTATTTTTTAGAATCTATGTTAGATTATCATCTTACACTTTCTTAACTTCTCTATGTACTTATTTATTTTCTAACACATTATATACACATACCTACTATATTGAAGAAATTAAGTATTGTTTAAGAAATGTGCCGCTGTACATGTACATTAAGTAAAAAGTTTTGCCAACCATCAATGTACGAAATGGAAAACATTAGTATCATTTTTAATTTTACCAGTACATTTACGAAAGCCCTATTATATAGTATAGCCCTGGGACATGTGTGTCATTTGAATTATAATATAGGTACTCGCATAATAATATAACTTATCATTAATAAAAATATGATAAAAATAGCTTAATTACATAGATTTAATTAAATTATAATATATAAAAAACTAAAATATATTCTAATAGTTTTTTACGGGTCACGCAAGTTAAAAATTGTTACTATTACTTTATTAGGGTTCCGTAGCCAAATGTCAACCGGAAACGGAACCCTTATAGATTCGTCATGTCTGTCTGTCTATCCGTCTGTCTGTCCGTTCGTATGTCGCAGCCACTTTCTTCCGAAACTATAAGAGCTATACTGTTGAAACTTGTTAAGTAGATGTATTCTGTGAACCGCATTAAGATTTTGACACAAAAGTAGAAAAAAAAACCAATAAATTTTGGGGGTCCCCATACTTAGAACTAAAACTCAAAAATTTTTTTTTCATCTAAAAGGTCTTCAAAAATGATATTGAGGTTTCTAATACCATTTTATTCTAAACTGAATAGTTTGCGCGAGAGACACTTTCAAAGTGGAAAAATGTGTGTCCCCCCCTGTAACTTCTAAACTAAGAGAATGATAAAACTAAAAAAAATATATGACGTACATTACCATGCAAACTTCCACCGAAAATTGGTTTGAACAAGATCTAGTAAGTAGTTTTTTTTATATGTCATAAATCGTAAACCGCAATTTACCTTTCATGCAATCAACTCAAATTGTAGACGGCACGTGATGCATTTCTTGATTTCGTTGCGTACGGAGTGACGTAGGCGTATAACCCACATGCTTTGCCGTACCTCGTTCGCTGTGGTTTCGAATCCCCCGTGGTGTAGCTTCCGATGAGTCCAGGCGATGTAGAGTCTCACCCAGGGATGATTGCCGTCGACTACCGGTGGCTCCCTCTGTTCACTCGTAATATCCGTGGTGACGGCGATGCGGGAACGTAGTCGTATTATGTTCTCACTGTCGAGTATTAACGACAAGTGTATCAGGCGACTTGATGTGGGTATGTTCTTGCTATTTCGCAGAGATACTATTTCATCTCGGAAGGATTCTTCTTGTACCGATCGTATCCACAGCTGGCGGGCACGGTGCCTGTGGTGTGTCTCGATGGGTAAGTATGTGACGTGGTTTTTTTTCTATTAATGTAATTTTCGGCTTTGCTTTACTAATGTTCTTAATTTGTTTCCAGGTCGGGTCGGCTTCTTCGTTTTTCTTATACCTCTTGCGTATGGCTGTACAACGTGCTTTTTGTCTCGAACGGAGTTCGTCGATGAACTGTAGAACTCTTGCAGTAACTCTCATCAATCTCAACCAACTCGAAAAACGCGTCGGGTCAGGCAGACTTGATGACAGGCAGGTGGTGACCGCGGCGACGTTGACCTTCTCTTCTATGGTGACTTCTTCTGTGTGATCGTCTGTGGTGTCAGCTGACCTCTCGTTCGGCCATTGATCTTCAGGTAAGTACAGGAAGTCGGGTCCGCGGTACCATCTGTGTTGCGCGTCGAAGTGTCTCGGTGTGTCACGCGTGGCATCGTCGGCGACGTTCTCGCTGGTGGGCACCCATCTCCATTCTTTGGTCTTGGTTTCTTCCGATATCTCGGCTACCCGGTGTGCGACGAATGATTTGTATGCGCGTGGTCCGGTTCGCAGCCAGGTGAGTACAGTGCGGGAGTCTGACCAAAACACTCGTTGGACTGGCTTCACGTCGTGTTCTTCTACGACAGTCCTGGCTAGTCGACATCCCAGCACGGCGGCCTGTAGCTCGAGTCGCGGTATCGATGTGACTTTGTTGATGGGCGCGACTCTTCCCTTGGCGGCTACCAGTGTGACGTGGACTTCTCCGCTGTTGTGGTCTATGCTTCGCCAGTACGTACGTACGGCACAGGCGTAGACCGATGAACTTGCGTTGACGAAGGTATGTAGCTCGACCGATCTGGATGTGGTGAAGTATGGATAGCTTCTTGGTATGGCTAAGTCTGGTAACTTCTGTATTTGTTCTATCCAGCTGCGCCATTTTTCTATTTCAGCTGGGGGGAGCTCTTCATCCCACTCTATTCCTGTTCGCCATGTTTCTTGAAGTATCCTTTTCGCTTGTATGGTGACTGGTGTGGCTAATCCCAAGGGGTCGAAGAGGGACATTACTGTTCTGAGGGCTTCTCTCTTCGTCGGTATTTTCTCGCCGCTTATTATGTTCGGAGGGATTTTATGCGTGTTGATGTTAAAACTGAGACTGTCCTTGTCCGGTCGCCACACTAGTCCGAGTATCTTCTCTGTATCCAACTTGAATGCATGTTCGGTGTTGTTCGTGTTGAACTCGATTCGTACCGGTCTTGAGTTCGATGCCCAGCGTTGAAGACAGTAGTTGGCTTGATGATGAATGTAGTCGACTTGTTTCGATATCTTGATAGCTTCTTCTTCTGTGTCGAAGCTAGCTAGGTAGTCGTCTACGTAATGGTTTGAAACTATTGCCGTCGAGGCTTCGGGAAACTGTTGACGATATTCTTCAGCGTTCTTGTTCTTTACGTAGACCAGAGGTGCCACTTCATCACCATGTACTGCTAGTACATGGTGATGAAGTGGCACCGAAGATCACACTCTTCATGCGGTATTCTTTTGGTGTGCCTTCACGTCGATCTCCTCTCCACAGAAAGCGTTGCATGTCACGATCTTCTTCTCGGATGTTCACTCGGAGAAACATGTCTTTGATGTCAGCTGTTACTGCTATCCTCCTTTGACGAAATCGCATCAGTACTCCGGGCAGTGATTGGAGTAGGTCAGGGCCGGATAACAGCATATCATTGAGGCTGGTTCCTCGTGATTTGGCGGCGGCGTCGTGAAGCTTCTCCGGCTTCTGTGGATTGATGACCGCGAAGTGAGGCAGGTACCAGTGTTGTTCACTTCTTCGGGTTGGCGCCACTTCAGCGTATCCATTTTGCATAAGTATGTTCATCTGTTCATTGTATCTACGCTTCATGTCTTCATTTTTATTTAGTTTTTTCTCTATTAAATGAAGACGTCGCAACGCTGTGTCGTAACTATTCGGTGGACACATGTTGTCTCTTTTCCACAGTAGTCCCGTTTCATATCCCCCCGACGGCAGGCGATGAGTTTTTTCTTCTAATATATTCATGGCTCGTTTCTCAAGATCGTTGTATGACCTCCTGGGTTCTATTCCGAGCGCGTCCAGAGAGAAGTGTTCCTTCATTAATTTTTCTATGGGTTTTTCATCTTCATATGTAGCGGTGGCATGGCTGACGGTGTATACCGGTATCTTCTTTGTTGCCACCTCTGTTCCGTGTAACACCCACCCCAGATCGGTGAGTGATGCGATAGGTTGCGTTTTTTCCCCTCTTCGAACTGCATGTGTCAGGAGTAGATGCCAGTTGTCTTGACCGACCAGCACTGTAGGTTGTCCTCGGCTATACGTTATTTCTTCTTCTATGTCCCGCAGGTGTATGCAGGTCTCGATAACTTCTTGTGATACTGTCTGCGACGAGAGTTTCAGTTTATCGACGGTTCTTGCCGATATTTCGTGTGTTTCACTGTTGCGCCCTTTGATTTTGATGGTGACCCGCCTCGATTGATTCGCGTCAACACGTGCGCCAGCCACGCCCTCTATGAAGAACGGTTCGGTAGGTCCGCGAGCTCCGACGCGTTCTGCCACTCCTGCTTCGATCAATGTGCACGTCGAGCCATCATCCAGGAGAGCACAGGTCTGGTAGGTACCTTTGGGACCGTCGAGCTGCACTGGTAGTATCTTCAGGTAGGCAGTCTTCTGTGTTTCCCTCGTAGATGTGACGGTCGCGACAGGTATCTGTTCGGCGGTGTATGTGGTGGCTTCGTTATGTTGCGTCGGCGTCGGCGGTGTCACATGTAGCAGCGGGTGATGTGGGTGACTACATCCGTTGACTTCACAGCGTTTCGGCTTGCAGGTGTGTTTGTACTTGCGGACGTTCAGGCAGCGGAAGCATAGGCGGTGTTTCTTAGCTAATTCCCATCTCGTCGGGACGTCAGCATTCTTCATTGTATAACAGGCGGACAAACGATGACCTTCTCTTCGACACAATACACATTCTTGCGGTGCGAGGTTGACGTGTTGTTGTTGTTCTTGGGCGGCGTAGCTTCGCATTCTTCTATTGGGCGGCTCCCGCCGGTCTTCAGCTGCGATTATCTCGGCCGGTGCGAAACTACCGCATCTCTCTGCCGTGCGTTCCAGAAACTTCGATAGTGTGATGAGATCAGGCTGGTCTTCAGGTTGTTCCGCTGCGAAGTCGTAGTATCGATATCGCAGTGCCGACGGCAGCTTCTCTACCACACCTCGTACCACTTCAGCGTTGTATAGGTAGTGGTGCTTGTTGAGGGCTTTGACTGTAGCGGTGATGTTCGATACTCGTGATGCGAAGATACAGATGTCCTTAGGGTTTTCAGTTAGCCTCGGCAGTGTGCGCAGCTTGTTCATTTCGGCCATGACTAGGGCGTCCGGTCTTCCGAACCTGGTGGTCAGGAGCTTCATTACTTCTTTGGATGTTGTAGACCCCACGAACAAGCAGTGCGCCGCGTCTCTTGCCGCACCCCGTAGACTTCTTGTCTTGACGGAGTCTTGCTAAGTTTTCTTGTTCCGTTAACAGGTTCTCTGTTTCTTCGTATGCAGTCTTGAATGGTAGCCACTCGCTTGACGATCCGTTGAACGCTGGTAGTTAAATGTTTCTGTTCGTATTGTTTGGTATTGAACGCGCGGCATGTGTTATAGCTGTGGCAAGTTCTTGATAATCGAAGGCTGTTGCTGTCTCTTTCGCACAGTATGGTTCAGTGTATGTTGCCTTCTCTGTCGCACGCTGTTGTTCGAAGTTGTATGTTGCCCTCTCTTTCGCACACTCTTTTATACTTGGTGCCTCTGGTTCTGGTGGTGGCATCGCTTGTTCTTCATTATTCACATATGGTTCCATTGTTAATGCAGGTGTGTTTTTTCGCACCCAGTCTTCCGTCCGCTCGTTGCGTATTGTCTCGTTGTCATCTTCTTCTTCGTAATCGATTTCTTCTATTAGACGCGTGACTTTAGCGGCTGCCAACTCTACTTCTTTTAAGCTCTTCCCGGGCCTTTGCCAGTTCCCTTCTTCTTATACTCGATGCCTTTGAGCGAGAGACGCTCGGCGCTGGGAGGGCTTTCGGCTGAGGATCAGTCGTCGTTGCTTGTTCCGTACTGGTGGTTGCTTCTGTGGTGCCGCTGTTGTCGGTCGTCGTGGCGTCAGTCGTCATGGCGTCGGTCGTCGTGGCGATGTTGTCTGACGTCCCGGCTGTGGCGTCGGTCAATGAGTTTGACGTGTTGGGCGTGGCTGGCGAGGCGGACGGTCGGATTGCGTATGACTTCCTGCTTCTGGTTATAGGCATCTTGATTAATTCGTTCTGAATTCGGGCAGCGATTCGTCTCTGGGAGACACTTTTTTAATTTTCGGGCAGCGATTCGTCTCTGGGAGACACTTTTTTAATTTTCGGGCAGAGATTCGTCTCTGGTAGACACACTTTTTTCTTTTTTCAGGCAGAGATTCGTCTCTGGGTTTTTGACTTCGCTCTAGATTCGCTTGAGGTTCGTTTCTTCCGACGGGTTCAATTTTTCAGGATTTCTTCTAGGGGCTTCAGGTTTCACTTTCTTCAGCTATCCGGCACACTCGAAGGACCACGATGTGGTCTTCACTATTTTCTTCAGTATCCGGCACACTCGAAGGACCACGATGTGGTCTTCACTATTTTCTTCAGTATCCGGCACACTCGAAGGACCACGATGTAGACTATACCGCACGGCTCTGGCAGTATAGTCGTTTATTTATTTTACTATTTCACTATAACTTGGCCGCTGGTTCAGACTGAATGAAAGACTATTTAGAGAATAAGCCTCCCAAGAGCACTACTATTAGTTCTTGACCCGTCGGATGCGTAGAGCGAAGTGATTTTTGTGGCCGACGGGCCGTGTATTTAACGCACTCGAGCGGCTCGCAACCCAGTGGGGGTGCGTAGGATGTGCTCCTGGTCGGTCATCTTTATTTAAATAAATCATATTTTACAAGTATGTTTTTTCTTACAATATTACCTTATATTCTAATACAATTTTGATATATTAAACATTTAAACATAACGAAATTAAATAAACAAGAAAATAATCAACACTTAAGTCACAAGTTATATGGGTTGTGAGTTTTTATATCACTTTCTATTGTTTTTTACGAATCACAGATTGTTATTATTTATGCACTAATTAATCACTGTTAGTCATTATCGCGAACACAAATATATTAAAAAACATTTAATTCCATAAACATAAACCTCAATTTTTGTTAAAGTGTCTAATGTTGTATATTATGTAATGGTACGGAACCCTTTGTGCGCGAGTCCGTCTAGCACTTGGCCGGTTTTTTTATATGTATTTACCACTTACATTACTAACTTACTTTACTTTAATAATGTTAGCTAGATTCTATGCGGGGAGGACGGTAGGTCTCACGCAGTAATTTAGTTCAGGCTTCAATGCTTGTTATTTGTATGGTATCTACAATACGTGTAATGCCATTAATCGCACACTTCTAGTAGTAGTAGATGGATATATAAATAGAAAACGATCAAACCTCGGTACGAGCTACCCGTCACCGACGAAGTAAAATAAGGTGAAACAGACACTTTGTATAATTACATAGAACTATGTCTTCCTCATGAATCATGATGAATCTTAAATGATTTTCTCTAATATTGCCAACCTTTACTGATCTCTTCTTTTTAGCCTGATTAGCAAAGAAGTGCCTATATAGTAATACCTTTTTCTTTAACGCCGGAAATGCTCTGAGGCATCCCGCTGGGGAGTGGGTCTCCCTACGCGGGTATGTGGGACTCGCTGCGCCCGAAAGCTGGTAAGTGGACGCAGCTCTACCCACTAAAATCCGGCGAGTGCCCCTAATGCCGCCTTTGGTGAGGTACCCCGGATATAATAAACAAACAGGGCACTTCGACGGCTAGTCAGTCCCCCAAGGGACGGATGCCACCTCCAAAGAGGGGTGGTCCCGCACTACAAAACAACCCCTCCTAACGTCGGGACAGTACAATGGGCTGCCTTTTTGTCCCCTCTTCTTATAAAAGGGGTACAAAGAGCCCCCTCGGCTCTATTCGTTTCGCCTAAGGTGCTGGGCTCACCCTAGGCTACTGAGCCCCATCGCCACGTCAAGGCCTGAACCATGGTGGGGCCTATATAATACCTACGAATAGACAGTAGCAATAATTTTCACATTTATAGAAAACATTAACTGCGCATATATACGAGGACCGTATGGTATTGAGCCAACTGCCTTCACCAGGTGTTAATAACACCAACACATAAAAACTTCGATGATATTCGAGTGAAAGTTATTCCATATGCATGCGTTAAATATACTAAATTAGTAAATTACAATTAACGTTACGTTATAAGAAAATATGTCTTGTATTGTATAATGCCGACTAACGCAAAAGAAATATGGCGCCAGATATGAGATCTAATTCAAACGGGAGAAACGCAATTATGCGGTTATTCATGGAAGGTTTTGGAATTAATGGGTAGTGGTTGGTAGATAAATTGATAAAGATAGCCATAATATATAAAAATAACAAAATATTGGATTATTTAGGAAGTGTTGTTTGCACACTTCCTACATAATTACTATATACTAGGTATTATTTTTATTTTTTATTGTATACTATACTAATGTCTACCTGGAGGTGGATTCATCATCATCATCATCGTGCTTATTTTTACCGAGTAAACAGCACTAACGGCTTTGTTGTGTTCAGAAGGACTTTTTATCTACGTCTCAGGATGAAGGCCAGTTCTGGATGAACTCGTTTATATTCAAGAGCGACGTCGCGTCGATCACTTGCCGTCACGTGTCGTCTGCCAGCTCGAAATACGTATGGTCTATAAATTGGTTTTAAAGCGTCACGTCACATTAAATTTAACGACTATTTTAATTCAGTATTTGTTGGTTGCAACGACGCGATACAATTTGATATGAACGTTTTAAATAATTCCACGTCAGTTAGTATATCATCAATTGACATCCTCCAATCTACCGTCTCAAAGTATTTTCAACAATTGAACGTTAACAAGGGTGTTGGCTACGATAAGGTGCACCCCATTCTTATCAGAAAACTGTATGAGGAATTTTCAATACCGCTCACCTTGATATATCGTAAATCAATCGCTGAAGGATGCTTTCCGAACATATGGAAAAAGGCGCTAGTGACTCCTATTCCGAAAGGTGGCGATAAACACGATATAAAACAATATAGGCCTATATCAAAACTTTGTGTTTTTGGCAAAGTTTTTGAAAAAATTATTATCGCTACGTTAGAGACTCAATTAAACCATGTCCTGTCCGACGAACAACATGGTTTCCGTCGAGCTCGTGGCGTTGCTACAAACCTCGTGTCCTATACAGACTTTATACTTAATGCCATGGATGAAGGTTACCAAGTGGACGCCGTGTATACCGATTTTTCAAAAGCGTTTGATAAAATTAGCCACTCGGTTCTCATCAGGAAGCTTCTGGAGGTCGGTATACATGGTGATCTTCTGCGATGGGTATACTCCTATGTGAATAACCGTAGTCAAGCCGTCGCGTTAAAGGGGTATCAATCTACTTTCCTTGTTAACAGGTCTGGTATTCCACAAGGATCCATCCTTGGACCTTTTCTCTTCATACTGTACATTAATGACATAGGAAAATGTTTTCGGAACTCATATCACCTTCTCTATGCAGATGACACAAAAATATACAAAATTATAAAAACAAGTAGTGACTGTGTGGCCTTGCAAAATGATCTAAATAGTTTCGACACATATTGCAAAACTAACCAATTATATCTAAATACTGACAAGTGTCATGTTATAACTTTTACGCGGAAGAAAATACCTATCACTTATGACTATACGGTTGGGGGGCGGACTCTCAGTCGAGTGTCTTCAATACGAGATCTTGGAGTGACCCTGGACGCCAAGCTCCACTTCAATGAACATATCGATATGATTTTAGCTAAAGCTTTCAAACAACTAGGCACTATAATTCGAATAGGTCAACCCTTTAAACGTATGACAACTCTTAAACTGCTTTATAATGCATATGTTCGCAGTATACTTGAGTTCGCGAGTGTGGTTTGGAATCCAGAGTATGCTTTTAATATTAACCGCATCGAAAGGGTTCAAAATAAATTTTTAAAGACACTCGATTATCGGTCTGACTCTTGGTCTATAGATTATGGGGACAGTGCGGCAAGACATAATATTCAGCGGTTGGACTTAAGGCGTAAATATCTAGACAGTATATTTCTTTTTAAAATATTGCACAATGAAGTTGATTCCTCCACTCTGTTAAACAAAATTAATTTTAAAATACCGCGACCATCCTCACGAACCATGGACACTTTTTATATTCCTCCCTATCATACAAACTACGCTAGAAATACCTTCTTCAGGCGATCTTGCTCTTACTACAACAGTTATCTCAAATCAGTTGATATTTTTTGTAACAACTTAAGAAAGTATAAAATTAAATTAAAAGACTTAATATTTGGCTCATAAACATGTTTTTTGATATTAGTTGTGTAGGGTTAAGGTTCATTATATCATATACCATTGTTACTAATGAATGTTGATATTTTGTATTCTAAATTATGGTACTTTAGGTCTAGTTGTAGTTATAAAGTTTATTAATGATTGTAAACGACTGTTTGTTACCTAAATAAATAAATAAATAAATAAATAAATAAATAAAATGCGAAAAATGTGTGCAATCCTCATAATGTGTATATAAAACGTTAAAAAATAGTTTTTATTGTAGGTAATAGATAAATGCAGTATGAGTAACGAGACCAGACGTCTCGTCTTGAACGGGACTGTTCCGTTTTTCGGTAGCCTGTCCCGTTGTCCGGAATGAAAGCTCCGGGACACAGAATTGTCCCGTTTTTGCAAATTTCTTGTGCATTTTCATTAATAAATGAAAAAATGCATTTTTTTAACAAAAACAAGAAGGTGAATCAGTGTTTTTTTTTCATTACAGAACCAAAAATATTTTTTATAACAAATTAAATGAAATATTATGTTTGTGGCCCCTCTTTAGTCCAAAAATAAATGGTCACATTAAGTATGAGAGTGTGATCAACATGGGGTTTATTTATTAATTAATAGCACAAATATATTTACATATTATATAATAAGATACATCTATATACACATCTATATCGTATATCTTTATTTAATAACATTCACTTGCAGCCCAAATCTGTATGTATAGTATGTTTCTCTCTTTAGCATGACTCTAGGTTCTCTCAAATGACAGAAGCATCACATCACAATCATATTAAAGTGAGTAAACAAGTGCATCATACAGGCACTGTTTCGGTGTCCGTGCATCACGGGGTTATTGACATGGCACCGTTCGCGGGTCCCCGTAACGGGTGTTTACTGTTTACTAAAACCCTGATACGGTAACTTATTGCGCCTCTTACCGTAGGTATCTTTGTTTTTCATTGCTTTCTTACGTATGAACTACGTACCTCGTCCGTTTTTGTTTTGCTCCGCTCATCTTCGTCATGGTGAGAGTGGACGTGAATATGCTTAGTAAATATTGTATATTTTTTTATGAAAGTGTATATTATGAGAGACACACTTTAACAAATGTAAAACAGATACGCGATCTGATCCTTACTTCACTATTACTGTAGGTAGTAAGTAACATTAGGAATCCTATTCGACTTATGTACGCGAAAAGAGGTCCAGGTAAATAATTATTTCTCTTTATTTAGATAGTTTTATATAATTATTTTACAGTCATATTAATAAACTGAAACCGAGATACTTACAACATATATTTATTTGATATTTTTAACGTAACATTAAGGCGCGTTATAATTCTATGATTAAGGCATACTTTATAGAACTTGAAAGCGGCCGATTTTTCCTGAGATCCCCTTAAGGTAGCGGAGAGCCTCTAAAACCTTTACTACTTATACTTTTGTCTTTTAGACTTCATAAAGAGGATGATGTTTTATCTCTTAACAAAGATGAAAGAACTTCAGTCCTCATATAAAACCTTACAAAACTGGTTAAAGATATAATGAAGTGGTAATTTAAAAAAAATATTAAAATTGGACTTTCTATAATGCTTTAATATTTTTTTTCCTAAAAGCTGATAATTACTGCCAGGTTACGGAAATAGTCAATAAGGCAAGATCATTGGCGTTTTATATTTATGTCTTATTACCGGCTCTTAGTATTCTGGAAAGTTTCATGTTAATTTTTTTTTTCTTTTTATGGTACTTGGATAAGCAAACTGGCAAACGTGCCACCTGATGTTAAGTAGTCGACGTCGCCCATGAACATAAACTAGTTTACCTGGAACAAGCCCAGGTAACTCTATCTATGTGTTGCCTATCCTGAGACATAAGATGTTAAGTCTCGGTGCCAGTAATTACACTGCCTGTCTTGCCCTTCTCTCCGAAACACAGCCAAGCTGTTTCACGGGAGAAACAAGCAAGATGGTGGTACCCATGCAGCCGGGAGCGCGGCACAGCGCTTCCCTCCCACCGGTAAACATAAATATCTCGATATTACCTACATTAGATATTTTTTATATAATACTAGCTGTTGCCTGCAGCTTCGCCCGCGTTACTCAACTCCTATAAGTCACAGCGTGATGTTATATAGCCTATAGCCTTCCTCGATAAATGGGCTGTCTAACACTGAAAGAATTTTTAAAATCGAACCAGTAATTCCTGAGATTAGCGCGTTCAAACAAACTCTTCAGCTTTATAATATTAGTATAGATAAGGCATAAGCCTTATCATCCATAACATTTTCAGTTTGAAAATTCGTACTAAAATTTTCCTTTCAAATAAAATTACAAGGTTAACTTAATAAATATAAATTTTGCTTGAATAACGAAAAAAAAATTCATTATAAGTTAATTCGCACACATCAATTTCATGAGATCATAAGGAATATATTGTTTCTCAGACATAATTTAAAACAATGTTTAACCTTTATGGCGAGTATAATCGTATTTAGACAGGAACAGTCACACGCTTGCGAAACGATCACAAAGGAGGTGCAAGTGAACTAAACTACCTAAAGTAACTAAACAAATCGTGTAGCGGTACAGGCTTCAACGCAGACACGCTTATGGGCATACACGCATAAAGCCGACAACGGTGCAGTTTGTCCGAGAGCGCGACCGGATGCGTGCTTCAGTGCTTGCCTCTGACCGCACTCATGCCTTTTCCTCACGCAAGTTCACGCAACGCCGACTTCACGAAGCAAGGCATAAAGCGCACGACCGCTGGAGTTTCGGTCAGATCTTGATAATCGGTCACCGACTTGAGCGCGGTCTAATTTCGTCTGTGACCAGTCATTCATTCTTCACAAACTTCAGAGAACAAAAGCAAATTGCGTCGGAAGAGTTTTCATTGAATAGAAAATTGTTAAGGTCATAAATTATACTCATTCACTACTTTATTATACTTAACACATAGCTTTACAAACAAAAGTTTAATATTCGAAGGATTTTCATCAAAAACAACCATAAAACAGATAGGAGACAAATGCCAGTAATTTAACATTGTTAAGAAAAAAGTCTAAGTGAAGAACACTTAGACTTCCGAGAATAAAATAAATTATAACGAGGTGACAAGGAAGCCAAATACACAAACAAGTGGCGAACGTTGTGAATGAGTAGTGAAGCTTCAATATACACAATATATGATTTAAATAAGAACAAGATTATCTTTAATTTTCTTTTGTGCGTAGTTTTTTGAAAGACAGAATCGTTTTTTCATATCAACAGGCGAGGGACTTTCCACATTTAAGATAGCAACAGATTTGAGTGAGGGCTGCACGTACAAATGGCCTATGCCCCCTTTAACTTATCAGGGGCCCTGGACACTACGATAATAGGGCCCCGACGAAAATAACGGTTTTGAAAACTGCAAGTCTGAATCTTAGACTAGGGAAAAGTAAACATAAGGGCACTTCTATTTATTCTAATCAGTAACCATTGTTTCATTTTATTAAAATTATCACTTAACCATAGTCTGACAAAAATAATGGGGCACTATGAATCTTGGGGCCCTGGGCATCTGTCCAGAGTGTCCGATGGGTAAAACGGGCCTGCAAATGGCAAATGTTATTGCCCTCTGCTCCGGATCACAGGTGCAATGCGCTTATCCGTATCTATTTGTGTTATTGCAAACATGTCCGTCTTTATCAAACACATCATTTATAACTTCAAGGCGACTGCCCTCGATTTAGGTTCGATGACATACATTAGAATATTAAATGAACTAAATAGCTATGTTGGCACTGGTTTGTAATCCCTTCAAGTACACTCTTGAAACTGAGACACTTTATCCTTCTTCAAAATTATAATAATCTTTTATAATTAAACGTAGACACAACTTAGCATTTGTTATAAATCTCCTACATACCTCCAAACTATATTTCTATACATATTATATGACATATAAAGAAAATGTGAGGATATAATAAAGACACTGAAATTGGAGCTTAATAAATTACAATAAAGTTTCTTCCCAAACAAATGACGATTCCTCTCAACCAAATTCGGTTCCGTTGGGATGTGAAATAAACTTTATTGTATTTTGTATAAATTTGAACATGAAATTCTTATTTATCAACATGTAATTTATCAATGTACGACGACTAAGATACCACACTTAATAACGTTAGTCATAAATCAACAGATGTAAATAGCATTTTGCCATCGATGGCGCAATAATTATTTACTATATTCATATACGTCGAACACAAAGTCGAATTTAGTTTGTATAATCTAAATGTGAATATATAATATAAGTATCATTCATTCGAGGGCGATGAAATTGTTGTCACTGTACGCATCGTGAGGAGCTTCCCAAAGTGGTTGGACGAGTGGTCAGGCTAATGGACTACAAGCAGCGGTCGCGAGTTCGAATCCTGCCTGGTGCTGATAATTTATATGAAAAACTAGCTTTTGCCCGCGTTAACCTAGATTTACAGTCGTAACCAGAGCGATGATGATTATTTTTGTAGACTAAGTTACTTCTTATAAAATCAGCTATTTTCCAGTGAAAGACCCGTCAAAATCGGCCCAGCCGTTGTGAAAAATATTATTTTGGTATAGGTACCGTGTTCACATCCATATGCATTTCGAAAAAGCGCTTGTTTTAATATTACAAACAGACACTCCCATTTTATTTAATCGTATAATGAATATCGTCTGCGCCTGATCATGTGAAAGTGTATTGTAATAGGTATGTCTATTATTTTCTTAAATTTATTTCCGTCCCAAGTACCGATAACAAGTTCGTACTAACTTATCAATTATACTGTAATCCTGATGTGATCGTTAGTTAATATTAATTATAATTATAAGCATATTTAAAAGCTAGTCTCACGTTTCATCCACAATAAATTAAAATCAAAGACACGACATACATACAGCAAACAGATAATATCCCAAATTCCAAAAATAACAGATCAACAACCCCTTATCTCAATCTTGATACATATTTAAAAAAAAAAAATTAAAGATTATTAAACTTTTTTAGAAAGCACATGATTTCCTGCGTGTCTGGTTTCCAGCTCTGTACAGTACGCAGAGAAATCTACCTGACGCAATCATACACGGTTATTAGCCAGACTATCGCCATGTACCGCAAATAAAACATCGAAACTAATCGCGAGAGCCAAGACAAGGAAACAAAAACTGTACGCAGATTATATTATATAAATCGAAAAGAACATAAATTTGAATTCGTAGCCTCTAAAATTGAAAAAAAAAAATGTTTTGAAATATAATGTTATGGAACACATTTTTTGATGTTGATTCATGGTTCCAGAATAACAAAGGTTTCGTGTCAAAATTATTGTAAAGTATTTCTCAGGGGATAATAAATAACTTTTGACTAAATGGCTTCATCATCATCGCGCTTACACTATATTGAATGAACCGGTAAAACGACCTCACTTATCTAGAACCGGTCCAACAGCACGTATCTCGCTAGTCACACGTGCTTTTCATTGCTGAATTACTATCCGATTATAGAGGCGAAAGGAACGGTTATGACCTTAGTAAGTATATATGTATTTATATATTATATAACAATGGGTTTGTTATTATGACCCGTGTGACATAGGCTACATTTAAAGTTTAAACCGAGCTCAAAAGGTATCTCATTGTTTTTAATTTTTTTTACTTTTGCGCCGGGAAATGCTCTTAGGCATCCCGTGAGGGAGGGGGGGCTCCACAGGCGGATATGTGGGACTCGCTGCGCCCGAAAATGGAACACTACTAAAACCCGGCGAGTGCTACCAATGCCGCCTTTGGTAAGGTGCCCCGGATCTGTTGAGTAATAGGGCACCTCGACGGCTAGTCAGTCCCCCAAGGGACCGACGCCACCTCCACAGAGGGGTTGTCCCACACCACAGGATAACCCCTCCCAACATCGGGACAATGCAATGGGGTGAGGTTTCCATCCTCGCCTCTTGTTCCTCCCTGCTCTATTGTCTCCTCTTCATATAAGAGGGGTACAAAGGCAGCTCCCTCGGTTCAATTGACTCGGTTAGACCTTAGACTACTGAGCCCCACCGCCACGACAAGGCTTGAACCATGGTTTAAACTTCTAACTAGTTTTAAGATCTTCAATCTTTAATTTATGCTTGTTCTGTAAACCTAAACTTGACGAACCCACCATTACATAATATTCAAAAGTCGAGAGACGAGCAGGAAGTAGAGCAGGTTTTAATGTAACATTTTAAATAAACTGGGTAGACAAAACCTGTCACCACTAAATGGATTACCTAATGGTACCTACTACCTACTCCATGTACTTTGATCATCATCATTATCAGCTCATTCCCGTCCACTGCAACATCAGACTCTTTCAATAAACGATAAGACGACAAATCGCACTAGGACCAGACCAGCCACTACGAACACTCTCACATTTCGAATAAATTCCATCGATCTTCTAAATGGATTTGTGGGAAATATAGGTGTGAGCCCCAAAGGGAGATCTCCGACCGAGCGTGATGGTATGCTCAGCCAGGCCGAAGCCCACTTGGTATCAATTCAGCCGTTGTATGTATAGCGACGAGCTGTGGAACTTCGATAGCGCGATTCAGTATTGTGGCGCTGATTGGTCCGCCACAGATTAGTTAAATCCTGCTCTATATCATCATCACCATCAGCTCATCTCCGTCCTTGACGTGATTCTGTTAAGACAACGCATCTCACTAGAACTGGACATAATATACATTTATATTTCGAACGAATTTCTCCTATCTTTATATAAGTTAACATGGTGTACGCACAGCAAGCTTGTTAACATCCAAGGCCGTTTTCCTCCACGTGTTGGGTGTGATGCAAGCGTCAGTCATGTTCAATATTATGTTTATCTATATGTAAGTGTACATAACGTTACGTGACCTAATACTATAAGCTTCTATCGACTAGGGGTTAAAACCGTATTGGTATAGAATTGAAACATAATATGCTCGGTGTAATACTTTATTTTTTTATCACCGATAAAAAAGAGGTGTTATAAGCACCTCACCAAAGGCGGCATTGGTAGCACTCGCCGGGTTTTAGTGGGTAGAGCTGCGTCCATTTACCAGCTGTCGGGCGCAGCGAGTCCCACATACCCGCCTAGGGAGATCCACTCCGTCCGATGCCTCAGAGCATTTCCCGGCGTTAAAGAAGAAAAAAAACAAAGGTCTGTGACATCGTAGGTCTGTGATATCTTCAAAAGATAAACCAATTTGTATGCCATTCTTTTGGAAGCTAGTTTTCTAGCGGTGATTCTTCGACATGTTTTATCAAAATCGGTTCAGTCGTTATAAGTTCATCCCTTCATTTGTTACTGCACTTGTATGTTTTTGTAGTTCTATAACCTTTTATATGTTTCTGTTCTCGGTGCAATTACAGGCATTCCTGTCCTTATATCGGAAATCGGCAAAGCTGTTCGGCGGACAGAAGGAGCAGATGCATACCGTACAGATGGACGCACGACAATGTCCGGTGTTTTTTTAATAGTATGCCATTCAAGAATTTCATAATCATCGAGCGGGTGACGTGCATGTATGTGAGCTGACGTCAAGGCAACCGATTGTTGGTTACTTGCCAGCAACTAGGGGAATAATTTTAACAAAGGAAACGTTTTTAATTTTTAACTTTATGATTTCACCAGTTTCTATAAAATCTCTACCATATTTTGTGGTATATAATAGACCTTTAATCATCCCAAACTTCACTACCATTCGAGAATGAGTAGACCGGCGTATGAGACCGGTTTACTGGTAATTCAACGTTCATTAAGAGAGGCCTATGTCCTGCAGCGTTGATGATGATGCTGACAATAATATATCATCATCATAGCGTACCATCTTGGTATTGAAGTTTAGAGGTTACTAAGCAAAATTTCTTACAATCCGGCGCCGTATTTTTAACTTCTGTAGCTTTGTCCAGTCCCTTTATGTCGTCTAGGCATTTTCGTGGACGTCCAGGTCTTGATAATGTAATTGACGGTTATTTAAACGCCGATATAATCAGTAATAATGTGAGTGTAAAATTTAATTGAATGCCTGCGTTTTATCGTTTGATCTCAAAACCCGAGGGAGCTTTACCTACCTGTCACGTGTCGGCTTATTGCGACGTATCAAATGCGCGAGGTTTAATATGATAAGGAAAATAAGTTTTCCCCATAATCAAATCGTATAAATAATAGGTTTTAATATCTACCACTTATGTATCGTCATCATCAGAGTCTACTATCTAGTCCGTCCACTGCTGAACATAGGCCTCCCTCAATGAAGGTCAATACGGCCGATCCCTTGCCACTCACCAACACTTCGTATACCTATACATGGTCTCCACTTGTATAACATAATATAAATATAGCTCTATGGTATAAATAAGTGGCACACTTCTCGCTTTGATTAATTTTGGATGGATTTCAGTTGGATATGTTTCCACGATAGTAAACAGTCAGAAAACTAATATATCTCATACAAATTATACTATTTTATGTCTAATGAAAACAAACCATAGTGTGTTGGTTTTTTATAGCATAGGAGGAGAAAAGAGCAGTCGAAGCTTATTGGCGACTATCGACGCCCGCACACGCAGAGATTGTTCAGATGCGTTGCCCTCCTTCTATCCCCCCCAATGGGCCACCGGAAACTTACAAACCGCACGAAGCGCGACTACATAGCCGTCACTTTACGCCGGTGTTATGTAAGCGAGAGCACAAAATAAATACTTATTAGTGTTTATTTTGTGGCGAGAGGTACCACCCCGGTCGTGTCGGCCGAATTCGGTTTCAATACAGCATGGCACTACCTCTTACAAGCTTAAAATTAGTTCACTAATAATAATAAGTCACACCAAACTCTAATCACTGTTCTATTTTTACAATTATTTTAGGAAAGGTGTGCTAGCAACCATTCGGTAAATGCAAGAACGTCTTCTTTGTTATATAAGGCAAGTGGCAACCTATGTGTAGTCACACATTTAAATGTTTAATGGAATATTTGGCAAAAGATCGCATATGTTTTTCTTCCACACCGCACGCGTATTCTAAAAAAAACTTCGACTATTTTGACAATATACGAACATAAAATTGAAATGGAAACAGTTGCTTACATTAATTAATTCCTAATATAGAACTATTGTACATATAGTTTACACGTGTGCTAGAAATTACGCGAATATCTTTGACATAAAGGATCACAAAGCGGTGACAAAGCAGTGTGCACATATATAAATAGTTATAAATAAAACCAGTTTTAGTCTATACACAAGTATACATGTGTTGTCAAAGTGACACCTACATTATATTATCGACGACGCAAGCCAAATGGCGAAGCTTGTGCGACGCAATACCGTTCGTCCGTCATATGAATGTCGAATACTGAATACTTAAGTGGCGGTTAGATTTGCACAACACACATTTGGTCTAGTTAGGACCGTATTGTACGTTGTGAAGACACATTATCTAATAATAATAATATCTATGGACGCTTTTACACCACGTCAATCTGGTCCCGTAGTAAGTTCTCGAAGAACTTGTGTTACGGGTACCAGACAACGGAAATACATTTAATACTTTTATACCATACATATTTTTATAATACACATATACACATCCATGACCCAAGAACACATAAAACTTTTTGTTCCCTGGCGAGATTCGAACCCGCTGCCTCCGGCTTGAACGCCAACGCACTAACCATGGAGCCACAGAGGTCGTCATTATTTTTAATTTGATCTCATTAGAGATTTTATATACGATGTATCCATTTTTGATATCATTATAAAATTTTCTGCCCACCACTGAAATAGGCCTTTCTCATTGAACACCAAGACGGACGGACGAATTTGTTTGTTTGAAATTTGAATTCGCTAATCTTCGGTTACACAGAACACTAGTTCTCAGCAGGGAAAACAAATCTAATTCTAATAAGGGCGCGGCTCCACAGCGCACGGAGAGCCTATACACGTTTGTCAAGTTTTGATTTGCAAGATAATGTGTGTGATTGTTTCCACTGCAACCCACGGATAAAATACGCATTAATTGACATTTTCTTGCAATTTACATTTTAACACACGTGCGTAGCATCAGCGAGCGCCGCCGTGGAGCCGAGCCTTAACCTACATGACATAATGGATATGAAACACATCAAAGAAGAACAAACTTCAACTGCCACTATGTACGCAGCGTATCTATAATGTACATTTCATCAATTTGTCTTACGCTGAACGATGATAATCATAATGATGATGGTGTGAGGACTATGTCCATTTCGTAATACATTCAACTTGGAACGTATTTTTACAATGCGGAAGTACAATGTACGACGCTATTTAGAACTCCTCGGGTTATTCTGGTTTGCTGTTGTGTAATGTCATACGTCCGTTTTCAATATTCGATCTCGAATCTGAGATTTTTGTTGATCCAGATTTTATCCAATCTCTCGATTGATTTTGAATCTGCATTTCAATAAGCCAATCTCTTCTCCAAATCGATTGAAAAAAAGAGATTTGTCAAAAATGTCCGCCCTCCTTAACGTTTTGTTTTACGCTTTTGCAGTATAAATACATAAGCAATTATTAATGAGTAAAATGGTGGTTATTTTCTTAAAGCTAATCTATTCTATGTATAATCACAAGAATAACCAATTACAATAAAAATTGACTCCAAAGTCGCAGAGTAAAATACTAATAACTATAATACTATAACGTCAAGATTAGTAAACTATAAAAGTTTTGTTGAAGAGGAATGGAACGTCAGGCAATCCAAAACGTCAGTCAGTTTGACATTGGTAACCCGTAAAACTGACAATTCTAGTAGTACGTGATCCAACTGCAAAATTTGTGCACTCATTGAGTATATGCTAAAATCCCAATTTTTAAATAAAATATTTTTAATAGATTTTTCGGAAAAAATTTCATTTACTTGTTTTCAAATAAAATATCGTCCACATCACGGGAATATATTATATCAAGACTGAAAAATTATATTTGCTGTTGCAGCCAGGTGGTATTATTATGATATATTTTTTCGTTCACAACGTACGTATATTATATAAAATTAAAGCTATTTTTTTTCTTTTCATTATAATATACGGTTATTTAGTTAAATCTGGTCGTCAAATAAGGGTTTTCTGCTGTTAAAGATGGCAGTTAGACGAGGATAGCAGTTTTCAGCTGTACTACGCTTTAAAGAGCCGAACGTTACTGTTGTCAACTACCAATGCAAACAGGAGTAGGGATAACTTTATAAATACGTAATTAAAAATATTTTATCTAAAAATACTAGCGGCCACCTAGTAGATATATATTCTCCTAACCATAAATATGCGTAAAAAATAAGTTTTTAGCATATTATACTCGATGACTGCGCTAATTCTGCAGCCGGATCTTAGACTACCTATGGAGTCTCAAGTTTGTTGCTTATATATAATTTAATGTATTATCATTATATTCATTATGATTTATGATATTTTACTTAATATATAATTATAATTGATAATAATATTTCCATTTTTACGCTCTTATCAGTACAATCCAAAGGTATAATCGGTCAAAATTGGGGGATCGCAAATAAAGATCAATAAAGTTCAAAAATCGATTTGTCAAAACCAGAGATCGGTTATAGAAAACGCATAACTGTCACCTTCATACAAATTCCAATCTAAAATCCCGATCCGCCCTCCCAAAGATGGATTGTAAAAAAAGATCGGTATAACGATCCATCGATCGGTTATTGAAATACTAAAAGTAGGAAATGGATTGAAATATAAATCTCGATCAGCAATTTAGGGATTGAGATTGAATATAGAAAACGGCCGATAGACTACACGGTATACAATATGATTGTCGCAGTGTGTTATAGTTTTTTTTTTCGGATGGATCTATGCTAACGGCCCGAAGGCCCTAATGCTACATCGGATTAGTGTGAGCCCATTCGGCTCACTTTTGATTTATAAAGGGGGTTGCCCCCCGCCAACCGTGCAGTCTGCGTCCACACGGCCTCCTGGCGTCGGTTGTGATGTGTTATAGATAGTGGTTTAATCTCTTAAGAGATTCATCTAATTGGTTTGCCAAATCAGATCACCATGGCCAGGACGAACTTCTCCCGATACCACGACCCCTAGTGATATATTACATTTTATTTTTATATAAAACGACTATTGGCGGGCCGTGGCAGTAAAATAGAGTCGAATGGCGCGACAGCAAACGGCACAGCTAAAATTTTATTAGTGAATAGCTTTAGTTACTTCTTTTTTTAGTTAATTCTTCATTGAAAAGGTTGTTTAAAAAAGTACCGTCTGTGTACTCAGTGCTTATTATTATTATTTATTGTATGCTTCGCAAACAAACATGCAATAAAGAAATTTGATTTCCAGTTATCCAATTTTTTGTTGGTCCTCACCCAATTTTTTATTTTATTTTATCACCACTAGGATTAGGTTACTAGTCACACAGATTGTCATTTAGAGTCACTCACAGAACCTAAATGCATAGAGCTTGAAATATGATGTTTTGAAAAGTTACTAACAGAATCATAATGAAGAATTCTATTTAGAAAATAATACAAACGTATCGTTGGCGCCACTGGTGCCCACTCGATTGTGTTTTATTTATAAATACATCTAAAAATATATCAATAACATAAATAAATTATGTACATATGCCCTCTAGTAAAAATTCTGGCGTAGATGTGTAACGCCCACCAGCTACCAAATCATGGTCATTATTATAACTCAGACTTTGTATTTCCGACTGTCCATGGTAAGTGGGAGTGAAAATTATTAAAGCTACCCCAGTCACCTGTAAGAAATCTATAGAAGTGAAAACTTTTTTAGCATCGTTCTGATTTGAAAGACGATGAAACGAAAATGCGACAATAAAAAGAGACAGACACATAAATTTATAAGATTTTGGGAGAAAATGAAATAGGAAGCATTATACAGTGTTTCGAAGGTTTCACTTCTAATTTTCTATGTGTAAATGAAGCTGAAGAATGGATCTATGCTTCATTTGGTAATTCCTAAAATTGAAATACGCTTATAATTTTTTTTGAGCCAAGCTACAGCCAGCTACAAAGCATGTAAAGTAGACAATCCTCCGGGGTATACGTATCAGCTGTCTTAGCGTTCATTGAAAGTGACAAGTGGACGGTACAAGTTGATCATGATGATATAGATTTGGTTACTAAATTACGAAATTGTTACTCGTATTGCGTGTACTTGCATAAAACACGAGAACAAAGGGAAAATTGAGATGTTGGCCTTTCCTGGTTTTAACCTATACGATAAAATATATTTTATACATCCATAAACAGTTAGTCCGTCCTTATATGGAGGAATGAGCGCAACATGTTGAACGTGAACAAAAGTGACGTAAGAACAATAGCTAAAAGAGTAGTATCTAGCTGATTCCCGGAAGATATATTGCAGGTACAGTAAAATGTTATTAACATTTTTAATTGCCTTAATAATGCAGTAACAAAGAGGTTTATAGATTCTTTATTCCATTCATACCAGCCTTTGTCTTATGAGTTAAGGAATTTAAGAGTTACTTGCAAAAAAGTTTAAATATATCCCAAGCTCTGTTTTCGCGATGCGATTTTCTCAATTTCTGTCATTCGCCTTTTAGTCCTCACATAATGCCAATAATTATTTGTTTTTCTGTTGTTTAATTAATTTCTTCTCTCTAATGCCTTAAAAGTCTGCAGGTTTACTTTACTAAACTTTACTTTACATGTTTTAGTGTCTTGACGATCGTCTACTTTCATTTGACGACCTCTGTAGTTGGCCTGTTGGCGCTCTAGCCAGAGGTAACGGGTTCGAATTCCGCCAGGGAACAAAAAGTTTTCTGAGTTCCTGGGTCGTGGATGTGTATTATATAATAAAAATCTTAAATATATGTATAGTACAAAAGTATTAAATATATTTCCGTTGTCTGGTACCGAACTTACCACGGAACCAGACTGACGTGGTGTGAAAGTGTCCATAGATATTATTTTCATATTATAGAGTCACATTTATGTCTTCTGACCAAAGTTAGACCTCCAAAGACTTCGGAGTTCCAACTTTACCTACTTATAAGTATGCTACTTTTTTCGAAACTTCTTCTGTATTGCCCCCTTTGTATGTTCCTCTGTCTATACGACAGAGGAACATACAAACAATATTTTGATTGCGATTTTTAAATTCAAATATGTTGTTGTTATTTGGGTTGAGCCACGCCACCAGAATACCGATTAGCATATCTTTTATCATGTCTATAGATTCTCATTTACATATTTTGTAAATGTCAAGTTTGGTCGAGGACAAGACCTAAACATTAAAATCTTATATTAACGTCAACACGTGAGACAATGTTTTGTTGTATTTGTGTTTGTGTGTATGTGTGTGAATGTGGGTGTTGCAATTTCTATTATTATTTAACTTGTATAATTTCTATACAGATAAATAAAATTGGAGTGTCTGTTTGTAATATCAAAATAACCGCTTTTTATTGAATGCATATGGATGTATACAAGGTACATAATATACCAAAATAGCCTTTTTACAATTTTTGTCTGTCTGTCCGTCTGTCTGTCTGTCTGTCGGTTCCGGCTAATCTCTGAAACGACTGGGCCGATTTTGATGGGACTTTCATTGGCATATAGCTGACGTTATAGGGAGTAACTTAAAAATAATCATCATCAAACCAGGTACAGCTGTAAATCTAAGTTAATGCGGGCGAAGCTGCGGGCAACAGCTATTTTTAATAAACGTAGGTTATATTCTGATAAATTTGTATAACATATAATTATTATCTTTTTTAATTTTGAAACAATATAAAGTTATGCAACATTATGAGTTATGACCTATTTAAATGAATAGTAATCTACTGACCGATTTGTATGTTTATGACTTAGGTTAACAAAAGTATATATTTATATTTTAAATACAGATCATGATACATAATATGTATAATTAACCCTAGATTTTAAATATAGACATTTAAATTTTTTGAAAGCCCTTTAAACTGTGATTGTTATTGCGAGCATAAATAACTTCAAAGGAGAAATCGTAAACCTCCTTACATATACACCTTGGTAAACAAACCCAGGTAAAATGTCATTACAATCACATATTAGGGTGACTTAGGGAAGTTACAATACTGCCCAGGAACAAAACGTTTGAACCAATTGTACCAATTATGGAAAGCGTGTTTATAGTTGCAAAAAATAGACCAACTCTACATTCAAACAAGTAACAACCAAAAACCGGTTTCAAACATACGCTACATACCTACCAGGTTTTTTTTGTTAAAATTAATGTACTAAATTTTAGAAAATAAAATATATCGTACCGAGAAATACAATAGCGGATACAACTGAAATTAAAGAAGTCTGGTGTGGCGCGATTCCCTGTTTTACTTTGGTTTAGTTTTGTTTGTTTTTTCCGTCATATTGTCACATATTATTATGAACATTTTGGTTAGCCAACTATCACCTTTAGGTGATACGAATAGATATATAATGTAGTAGGATCCTGTATTTTTAGTACGGAACTCTACAACGACGTCACCCACGTCGCCTATAATACATATATAATTAGTTATCAGTTAACTAATTATTCGGCCATATTTAGAAAATGTACGTTCAGTAATTCATAATCATCGTTAGAAAATCCGTGTAATGAAAAAATGTACACACGCACAACTTATAATCAATTATAATGCGCATACAGCAGTATAATTAAAATGTACAGCACGGCTGGTGTTATCGTTCGTTAGCGGGCACTGAAACGCATACGTCGATCAGCTGTGATTACATAAAATGCGAACAAACTACATACGTACTTGCAATACGCTATTTGCTTTCGCTAGCCACTTTCGCGAATTATATTATAACTGGCCGTTACTCGCGACTTCGACTGGGTGGACTTAGATCTTCATTTATGTCGGCGTAATTGAAGAAGTTTCGCATAATTGCGCGTTTGGACCAAAATATAGTAAAGACTTACATCCCATAGGAACCTATCAAAGAAAAGAACTAGCTATGTCCGAAATATGGTTATTCGTAAAACATGCATCAAACTATCCAAGAAACCAAAAAGTAAGCTTGACAGATAAACTTTCACATTTATAACACAGATAGCGCGTGTAGTCTAGGCTCAAAACTAGTCGGTCTCGACGTGATCTCGACTGCCGACTCGTCTGTGTGTCTGCGTCGCGCACGCTCGTACACGAGGCCGAACGACACGTGCAGCGGGATCTCGTGAAAACGTCCGCATGCTAAATTAATTACTAAAGTGTAACAAAGTTTTTAATTGGAACATTAATCACTCTATCGTGAAAGGGCATGAAATACTTGATTGTAAGCAAATGAAAACTTTTAGACTGCGCAACCGTTTCCATCACCTTATTCACTGTTGTTATTTGAAATTAATTCTTACATGCAAAATATTCTTGCCGTATCTCTGTGTTTCTTAAAACAACCACAGCGGAGCATGCGATATAAGCATTAAAATAAACGACATAATAGCAAAACTTGTAACTCTAATATCATTAATACAATTTACATAACATTAACATAATATTATCAGGCAACTGATATCGTACGAGAGTTGAAGTGACTAATGGCACACGCGAGGTTAGTAGGGCAGCGGGCAGCGAACACCAAGCACCTCGGTAAACCAACTGCCGTTCGTGAATGAGATAATTTTCGTCTGCCTTGTATTTTATCAGTGACCTGCAATTTAAATTCATATTCATGCGCAATATTCCTTTGGCTCTACATTATCGCAGGATGTCAACGAATTTAGATACCCGTCGCGAGGCCTACTTGGACTGATCACACGCTAGCCGCATGTTCCGATCCACTTTTAACGGCTTTCCTTATCTCTTGCACGAGTCAGATTTGCACGCATTCAAAATTGCGTAGTATAAAGCTATTCAGTAACTAAAATACGAAAAATAGTTTTAGTTAAAAACATAGCAATCTAATCTAAATGTTGTCGCCATTAATTTTACAGACTTTCATATTTTATCTGTTCATGACGCAGGTTAGTAACAGATAAGATTATCTCCAAAACATATTTTCGTATGCCAATCTCGCTATTTCCGTTATAACCTGTACCGCCGGCCGCCCGCATGGACTCTATAATCGTATTTGACCTGGTGATGTGATTCAGTAGCGCTCGAACTATATATTAATATAATATTTTTCCCATTAACGCATGGTCCTTTTCATAAATTATCTAAATTCAAAATTTCATACAAAGCTTTACCACTACGCGCGATTGACTCAGTTAAAAACTAATATCCAAACTTTCACATTTCACATCAGCCTCTATCCGTCTACTGCTTAACATAGACCTCTCTCAATTAACGCCAAGACACTTGTCTACATAATTTGAGAGTTTTAATCGACACAAAGCTCGAGTCCGCAATGATCTAATGACTGTCAAACAACGAATCTTTTGAGATATGACCTTGTTGCGAATCGCCGTGTGCCGCGGGCCGCGACACGTGTTAGTAGTAGAAGCAGGTACAGCCCACGTGATATTACTTTATATTTACATATCAATACCAGATATTGCTACCATGTTCAACTACCTGTGTATTTAAAACATCACCAGCCCATTGTAACTGAGTACTGCCCCACCATGGTTCAGGCCTTGTCGTGGCGGTGGGGCTAAGTAACCTAGGGTGAGCGGTGCACCTTGGGCGAAGCTAATTGGGCCAAGGGGGCTCTTTGTACCCCTCTTATAAGAAGAGGGGACAGAAGAGCAGGGGGCAAGGGGTGAGGATGGGAACCTCGTCCCATTGTACTGTCCCGACTTTTGGAGGGGTTGTTCTGTGGTGCGGAACAACCCTTCTGTGGAGGTGGCGTCGGTCCCTTGCGGGACTGACTAGCCGTCGAGGTGCCCTGTTTGTTTTCTAGATCCGGGGCATCTCACCAAAGGCGGCATTGCTGGCACTCGCCGGGTGTTAGTGGGTAGAGCTGCGTCCATTTACCAGCTGTCGGGCGCAGCGAGTCCCACATACCCGCGTGGGGAGACCCACTCCCCCGCGGGATGCCTCAGAGCATTTCCCGGCGTTAAAGAAAAAAAAACTGAGTACTGGAAATATATTATGTAGGAACAGGTATATGTATCTAAATTGAATAAAGTATATTATGGACTTTATTCTCATCCTACTAATATTATAAACGTGAAAGTATGTATGGGAGTTTGTTATTCTTTCACCCAAAAACTACTGAATTATTTTAATGAAACTTTACAATAATATAGATACATAGATACATCAGAATAATAGATATCCTTAAATTTATCCCTGTACTCCCACGGGAGTGAGAAGTACGTGGGTGAAACCGCGGAGCGCTGCTAGTATTGAATAATTTGATAAAGTTGCTTGCTGGTGCCTTTTATTATTTTGATGTAAAACATCTATTGGCGCGTCCAATCGACTCGAATCGACGACAAACGGCATGACGCTATTACGTCGTGATACCCCCACTACCGCCGTCCGCCGCTCTCGACTCCTTTGTTGTTCCTATAGGATTGAAACGTGTTGTTTTGGTGCTAGTGTTATGTCTGCTGTGAACGGAGTGATAGACATTATCATCATACATTTTTTATATATTGGCAATATCTTTCTAGTCTTTATCACACCTTTTTTTTTGTTCTGCAGCGGAAATTTGCAGACCAAACCGTAACTAGGACCGGGGTGGGTTTTAAACCTAGCCGTGTGTGGGATTCGCACTTGGAGATGCGTTACCCACTAAAACCGCTGCAAGTGCCCTCAGCCGCCTTTTATGAGAGTCCCGGATCATGCAGGCAACGCAGGACCCTCGGCGACAGGCTGGCCCCGGCGAAAAGGCCAGACTCCTCCTTCTGTCTTTATCACACCTCCCGCTATCGAAATTGATGTGAATTTTGAACTTTGGTAAGAGCAGATAAACATATTATCAGGAACAGGTCGTAACTTGGCAGTCTCGAATGAACATTGCAGATGATAAATCTTCGTTTAAACATTTAACTCACGATTCCTTTGCCGCGCTAAATTCACACTAATACCTCCCACTTCCTACTAATATAATAAACGCGAAAGTTTGTCTGTACGGATGTTTGTTGCTCTTTCACACAAACTACTGAGAGGATTTTGATAATAATAAAATAAAATAATAAATTAAATACATCAGAATAACTCTATGATGAATCTAATCCTGAGCAGACGAAGTCGCGGGCACATAACATAAATGCGAAAGTAGTTTTGTTTGTTAAATTTCCGCGCCTAAGCCTAAGCTGTTCTTAGGTGGACAAAATTTGATAAAAAGATACTCAGTTTATATTCTGAGGTCAAACATAGGCTTTTAATAGACAGTTAATTGACATTAGCACGGGCGAAGCCAGCTCACTAAAGTATTTCCATATGGCAAAATTAAAGAAACAAATTGTTTATTATTTTTATTTCGGACTTTCGCTACGTAAACAGATAGACAGATTAGAGCCCGCTAGTCATGTTTCTCAGCGTCGCGCACGTTCTACAATCTACGCACTAAGGGTCGCCGTTCTCATTTTATAAGTTTTTTGTGTTATCGTATGTTTTGAAATGAATGTTCGTACGTGTTTATTTGTTTATGTTGTTTTCATATATAATCACCGAATTAGTCATGTAAGTAATCTTACAATAACACGTAGGTAGGAAGGGGCTGGTCACACTTGAAGAACGAATGACCATTAGAGCACTGTAGCTTTCTAATAGAGACCATGTTATGGAACACCATGTCTTTACTCTTCTTTTTTGTAAAACATCTATAGGCGCGATTTTGCAGTAAAATCGACTCGAGTGCCGCGACGGCAAACGACATGATTTTGTCATGTCGTGATGCACCCACTACATCGCTCTATCGACTCCGTGCGCGAGCGGTTCTATCTTTCGTTACATAAATAATAATAATATCAACCCTTATATGTCCCACTGCTGGGTACGAGTCTCCTCCTCGAAATTGGACCATAGTTCACCGATTGAACACACTAATGCGTGTTGGTGAACTTCACAAACCTTCAAAGACTTTTAATTTCGACACATTGGTACCGATTGAATAGATAGGATTTTATCCATTTGTTTGCAATTTTCCTCTTATTCTCACCAGGCTTGCAGGTTTCCTCACGATGTTTCCTTCACCGGTGATCAAGCGGTCTCATGTTCAGGTGCACGTGGTGCAGAAATTTAAAAAATATCGGTTGTCTGTAAAGTCGGTTTACTGACGATAGTTGACCTTGACAACGTCTTAAGAAATGGAACGCCTCAGAGCGAGGTAACGCCGCATACGTCATGTTTTTTCGTTCTTGCAGCCGGCTCCATCGAATTATAAGACGTTGTCACGTCAAAAACAATTTCAAGGCACCACAGGGGTCAGGATCGAACCCGGATCTTTCACTCAAGAGGCCGAGCCCATACCCACTGCACCATCATCGCTCACGTACGTTTTTTTGTTGCGTCACATACTTTTATTAATTATGTATTATAATACATAGATGTTTCACTTGTGCTGGGCTTCCCTACTTTAACTTTATACTACTCGGTTCATGTGATTTCGAGCAAGACGTAGGTGTGTCTATCAACAGTGGGATTGATGATGACACAATTATATATTAATAAACCATTATCGAAACCGGCTATGCCCACACCGCACCAATACCGTAAATTAGTTAATAAAACATGATTTTTTGTTTATCTTTTATAATGTGTATTTCTAGTAACAAATATAGATATTTACGTACTTACGTAGATATTTTAACGTAACGTATGTAATATGTATACATATAACATATTTACTACTTAAGTACACTCTACTTAATGTAGTAGTAAGTAGTAACTATTTAAAAGTAATTCAATAAATACATATTATATAACTAGGTGGGAAAACGATCTCCGTGCAGTGGCCGGTCCGCGTTGGGTGCGAGTGGCAAGAGATCGGCCGTCTTGGCGTTCATTGAGGGAGGCCTATGTTCAGCAGGGGACAGATAGAGGCTGATGATGATGATGCAATACATACACTGAAAACTAACGATTGGAATCTCAAATACATATTATTTACTAGAAATCTAAAATAAAATCGTTTTGCCTATATTATAAAAACATAGTGGTGGCCCACAGATCAACCCCTGGTGGACCCAACTTATAACTTCAGCGATAAGTATATTTATTTAGCGTCATGAGATTGGTAATTTCAAGTGCCCACTTGTAGCACTGGTCTCACTATTTATATACGTCGGTGTGTGGAATACAACCGCTGATGACGAAGCCGATACTTATTTTTATTTTAGACTAGCTGTTGTCCGCAGCTTCGCCCGCGTTAACTTAGATTTACAGCCGCACCTGGATTGATGATGATTATTTTAATAGCCTAAGTTACTCCTTATAATATCAGCTATCTGTCAGTGAAAGTCCCGTCAAAATCGGCCCAGCCGTTTCAGAGATTAGCCGGAACAAACAGACAGACAGACAGACAAAAATTGTAAATAATGCTATTTTGGTATATGTACCGTGTATACATCCATATGCATTTAGTAGAAAGCGGTTTTTTTAATATTACAAACTGACACTCCTATTTTATTTATCTGTATAGATGCATAGATTATGCAACCTCATTACTAGCCGTATACATACTGGCAATATACATACGTACCTATTTGCTAAAACCTTCGAGTATACATATATGTATTATGTATACTCTAAGGCTAAAACACTCACAGTAGGAGGTAGTGCCATGATGTTTGTAGCCGAAATGGGCCGGCACGACCGGGGTGGTACCTCTCGCTCACATAATACCCCCGTAAAGTGACAACTATGCCGTCGCGTTTTGTGCGGTTTGTGAGTTTCCGGTGGCCCATTGGGGGGATAGTGAAAAAAAAGGGCAACGCATCTGCATAACCTCTGTATGTGCGGATGTGTATGGGTGTCGATAGTCGCCAAAAGGCTTCGACTGCTCTTTTGCCCTCCTATGATATAAAAATGAATATATTATGTAAGAAGGATCCCCGCTACATTACTCGCAATGGCTGTACGACAAATACGTTATCAGGGATTAAGGCCAAGGTTGGCGGGTTACGGGCGGCAACTAATGCTTTAATAACTTTATAATTTCCTGGTCATTGTTGTAGGAACAAAGCGAAGCGGAAGAGAAGACGAGCTCCGTATTGTGTGCTAATATGTCCGGCTAGGGTTAAGGTGAATTATCGAAGTTGAATTACCCCTTAATTTTGATTAAAATTGTATATTATTATCCCTTGGCCGCTGAGTAACATACATTTTATATTAGTAATGCAAATTACGTTGATTTAGGTTTATTACATTTACAGGACAAACATTCTCCTCGAAAATAAAATAATCCTTCCGACGCAATCGGATAAAAAAAGAGTTATAATAGATAAAAACAACCTCCATGTCTCTTTATTTTATCGTAGTATCTTGAATCTTACAGCCTTATAAAAATGGATGGCTACATGGCTAAACGCTTGGAATTTTCACGTACACTTTTGTGTCGTTTGCACCAGTGAAGTGAAATATAACGATGTTACATATATTATGTATACTGTATTGTGCAAAGAATCTTACTAATATTATAAAGGCGAAAGTTTGTAAGTTTCGCCAAAACGGCTGAACTGATTTGGCTGAAAGTTGAAATGGTGATGGCTTATACCTTGGATTAGGACAAAGGCTATAAAAATAATAATCATCAATCCGAATACGGTTGTAAATTTAAGTTAAAGCAGGCGAAGCTGTTGGACACCAGCTAGTATTATACCTACATTTCCTGCGTTAGAGAGCTTTGTGTTAATGTTATAAATATATATACATACGTGAACTATGACCTATGAATCATGTAAAAAAACTTAATATGCCGCGATAAAAACTGTAAAAGTTGTTTTATTATAATGAGTGAAACTCGCAAAAACATTAAAAGAAATCTATGAAACCCTTTTTCCCGAACACAAATAATACAGGGGAATGTTTGGTCAATAAAAGGTTTCAGTGGACCGTCAGACCTGAGGGGCTCGGACCTGAATACATGTCCGGTCTCAAATAACCACACAAACATCCGCTATAAAAACTTTAGTTTAACCACGATCGCATCCTTTATGTCACATTCAAGATTACTTAAGTATCAATTTGTTAATTATATCGAGTTATCGGTTGTCTTGACGTTAGCTGATAAAGGCCTATAACCAGCAAATAGTACAAGGTCGATTATAATGATGCATATTATGTACCAAAATATACGAATGTGTATGTGCATGTTCAGACGATTTTAACTTTAGGAATACATTCACTTTCAAAATAAAGTTTGTATTAAACTAAAGTCCTTAATAATAATTAAACCTAAATAAATAAACGTTATTATCTGTCTCTATATATCGTACGATTTTTTCTTTATAATATACCAATCTTTGTGTATTAAAATGAATGAATATAACATGTTATTAAATCTGGTTTTATTTTAAGATTATACTTTACTAGCTGTTGCCTGCAGCTTCGCCCGCGTTACTCAACTCCTATAAGTCACAGCGTGATGTTTTATAGCCTATATATAACCTTCCTCAATAAATAAGCTGTCTAACAACGTCAACGTCTAACGCGTTCAAACAAACATACAAACTCTTCAGCTTTATGATATTAGTATAGATTTAACAGGAAACCAAAACCAGTATAATAACATGAAAAATATAAACAAACTAACGAAGTACATTAAATTCATATCATATTATATCTATTTATAGGATATATTTAATTGTTGTAATAAAATTTATTAATTATATTTGTCAAACGATTCGACTTATCTAATTACCGAAGTTACGATTACTAACCTAATGAGTGTCATGAGTTGTTTTTAATTACAAGGAAGAAATATATTTATGAACACGCAATCATAACTATTATAGAATTGTATAAATACTTTGAATTACAAACATTTCCATGGCGAACTATCGACTACGCGACAAGGTTGTGTAAAGGTCTCTGAGGAGAATTTTGGCTGATTTAATATTTTCGTCTTAATATTTGAATACCTATATACAAGTTGCGTTAGACGATAAACGTAATATCGTTTTTGTTTCTTATATTTTTCTAATAAAATTAAAAAGGTATGACGTATTAAGAATTGCTGAAGTTTTCAGGCAATATTGTCTATATTTTATCTATATTCCCATGTTTATGCTCTGCTAATCAAACAAGAACCTTAGGCTGCTATTTCATACATATTTCTATTATTATGTACCTAACATTAATGGTCAGGGTCAATCCATTACAATAGATATCTATGGTTAAATAAACTGATAAGTATGTAGATTGTAAGTTTGAATCCGAGATTATTGTCTAAGTATATTATATTACAGCAGTATTACAGTAACCAATCACACACTTTAGAACTTAGCTTCCCTAAGGGATGACTAAGCTGTTGAATCAAAATCCTCCTATTTGAGCCCCAAACAAGCTTTTATAGGTCAAATACAGTACAAGTAATTTATCTTGGTCACAAGGAAGTCAGTTTTACAGAGTTCTTAGGTATACTTGGATTCAGTTCTTATATAGGTTACCTAACTAGCATAACGCATTTTGCATACAAAAAACACTTTACGCCACTTTTAGCTAACATCAGTCCGCTCAGAAGTATAACATTATGACGTCACTCACCTCCATGACCACGTAGACATAGGCGGGGCTGTCCATGCAGTCGTGCATGGCAACCAGATTGGTGTGATGCAACGCCGTCAGCTCGCGGAGTATCTTGATCTCTTTGACAAGGATCTCTGACGCCTTTTGTATGCCTTTTTTCGTCACTACTTTAACAGCTACCGACTGTGACGGATTCTGGGAACAATGTTTTGATGTTAGAAATAATGCCTTAAAATATGCCTATAATAAGTTGTCTTGAAAGTATAATGCGAATCGAATTCCTTGTTCCTCTAGAAACATTACAAAAATATTTCTAGATTACAAACAAAATAATGGAAATTCCATTTCTTTATTAAATGCGGTAAGGGCTGAGTGTTTAATTTTTATCAAAAATTTGTGCTGACATTTTGAGATTTATACACACGAAAAAAGTCGAAAATTGTTGGAAATAAAATCGCTACAAATAATAATTGTGGGATGTAGAAATATCATGGTAACCCTTTTTTTTGTTATCGCAGGGAAATGCTTTTTACGCATGTAGCCAGGATCTCGGGTAGATCCTGACCCTATGTGGGACTCGCACCTGGGAGTGCCCTACCCGTAAACTAAAACCACTTCGCCTTCAGCCGCATTTTGAAGGTCCCGGATAGGCATTCAACAGGATCACCTCAGCGACAATATCATAGTAACCCGCTCCTCCTACTCTAACCTAACCAATTTTAAAACTCAATAAATAACGATGTAATTAGCATACAATAAATTTGATGTTGTTGAACCAATTTAAATAAACATAATATTGCACTTATCAACTCAATATAGGTATATAAATATGTCTATTATTATCTTTGCAGTTTGCACAATACATGGAAATTGCCCACCGGACAGAGATTGTTTCGAGAATCGCCTCGTTCACCCCACGGCGTGAGAAAATAAGTTTGTTGTGTGATTGACTTCCGAATCATTCACTCAACATTCAACATTCGTTAATTCAACACCGACCTTTACCACGACATAAGTGGCAATCTGCAGGTCACATACCTAAGAACGAATGGATTGTTAGCCAGGGATCTTAACCCTTTGACCGGCACGAACTTTGTCGTCGTGCCCGTTGCCACGGTCGTTGTGATTTTTGTGAATAATAAAAAATATTCATCGTCACATTGACCGTGGCTTCTTGGACATGTTTTGTGAATCAATTAAGTGACTGCAGTTTTAATTTTAAGATGTAATCTACAAGATGTAGTGCCATGCTGCTATTTATCCGAATTGGGCCCGCACGACTGGAGTGGTACCTTGTGAGTTTTCGGTGGCCCATTGGGGGGGGGGGGGGGATAGGGAAAAGGAGGGCAACACATCTGCATAATCTTTGGTTGTGCGGATGTGTATGGGCGTCGATAGTCGCCCAACGGCTTCGACTGCTCGGTTGCCTCCTTCTGACATAAAAAAGAGGTGTGTAGTAGCAGATGATTGACACTAATGGGACATTTATCCCACTTGGTTGTTTCTCCCGTGAAACAGCTTTGCTGTGTTTCGGAGAGAAGGGCAAGACAAGCAGTGTAATTACTGGCACCAAGACTTAACATCTTATGTCTCAGGATAGGCAACACATAAATGAGTTGCCTGGGCTCGTTCCAGATACCTATACTAGTTTATGTTCATGAGCGACGTCGACCACTTACCATCAGGTGGTACGTTTGCCAGTTTGCCTATCCAACTAACATAAAAATACTTATATAGACGTTATAAAAAACAATGAATGCCCTAGTCTTGGTCTAGATTCTGTATCTCTAATATCAAACGTACAGAATTTGTATTTATCTTGCCAAGTCTTGCGACATGTTTATGTTGCATGTGGTCCTTGTCTCGCTTTTATCGGTATTGTCTTCGTGTTAATCTCGGTTTTTGCAAGTCTAAATAAATAACAGGTGTTCTTTCTTGTCACTAGTTTGCAGACAATAAAATACCGATATATTCGGTTTAAGAGACTGCAGTTTGTTACAAGACAACAAATCATAGAACCGAGCATAATTCTAATAACAGAGATAAAACACAAATGACAACAGCAATACATATATCATTGTCGGTGCGGTGTCGTAATGAGGAATAAAGAGGTAACGCGCGTCGGAATACTTGACTCATATCATTTTAGCAATTACAAACAGTGAAGGGACAGTTTATCACAAACAATAAACATAGATTATGTCATGTTTAAACAGATTTGTTGTTTTCAAAATAATGGCACTTTACGTTCATGTGCATAAAACTACCAGAAAGAACCAAATGAAAAAATAGGGCTTCCCGTAACCATAATTGCTGTAAAATATCCAAAACGTCGTATCGCTCTTACCTATAGAACACGTGCAAATAATGCTAGTAGTGTTGTCTAGCCACTAGCGCATGCCCCCAAATTCCAAAATGCTATTTTTTATAGAAGACGGACAGTCGTTTCCCCTGGTGGTAAGTCATAAGCGACATCCATAGACACCCGGTACATTAGCAAGTGCGTTGCACGCCTTTCAAATATGAAATATGAGTATGCTCTTTTCTTGAAGGCTAAGTCATGTACACTTTATGTTCACCTACTTATTTTTGGGTCAGCTCGCTAATTGTTATCTATGAGTTAATTATCTTTATAGAGCTTTAAATGTTACACTTCATATTGTATGAAGTATAATATAAATCATTTAGGACGCAAATCGTTACAACTTGATCGGAAAATTACGTAAATTGTTTCGTGTGAAATGATTGGAGATTATACTCGGTTCAAATTAAATGCAATCCGTATGGCAGTAATAATTTATCGTTGCGAAATGAAACACAAAACATAACAGATGTAACATAATATATATGATCCCCACCATGGTTCCTTGCCACCAAGCCTTGTCGTGACGGTGGGGCTCAGTAACCTACGGTGAACCGAGCACCTTGGGCGAAGCCATGTGAACTAAAAGAGCTGCTCTTTGGTACAAAGACTAGGTACTCCCTCAGTTGACTTGGTTTCTTTCTTATAGGATTGGTTCTTATAAGAAGACGGACACAAAAGAGCAGAGGGGTCAAGGGGCGAGGATGGCAACCTCACCCCATTGAACTGTCCCGACGTTGGGAGAGGTTGTTCTGTTGTGCGGGACAACCCCATTGTGGAGGTGACGTCGGTCCCTTGAAGAAGTGACTAGCCGTCAAGGTGCCCTGCTCGCTCCGGGGCACCTCACCAAAGGCGGCAATGGTGGCACTCGCCGGATTTTAGTGGGTAGAACTGCGTCTACCTTACCATCTTTCGGGCGCAGCGAGTCCCACATACCCGCCTGGGGAATCTCCACTACCCTGCGGGATGCCTAAGGGCATTTCTCGTCGGAAAATAAAAAAGGTGGAAAGACGATCTCCGTGCAGTGGCCGGTCCGTGTTGGATGCGAGTGGCGAGTCGTAACTCGTATCGGTAGTCTTGGCGTTCATCGACAGATGATGAAGGTATGAAGGTGTCACATTCGTAAACAACCCATTTTGTCTGCACATTTGTCTAAAACGTCGCAGATAGCTTTTATATTTAGATTGAAGTATTCTTAATGTTTAGATATTTTAAGACGAGAACACCTCTTATAGGTTTTAGGCGGTCTTAATTCCTGTTTAATTTCTGATCTGTTGGCTTGTGTCCACACGTACTCTATACAAGCGAACATTTTGCTTTAAATGTTATAAAATGCTATAAGATTAATATAAGCAGTGTCATATTATTTATAGATAGGCAGCAAATGGCGTCACAGGTGGGCGGACATACACTGCATCTCGACTTGCTTATTAATCCTAGCGTAAAAATGATAATGACCAAACTTGTGAGAAATTAAATTTCCAACAACTTTGGATACCTACTGCCATTATTGCTCTAAAGTTGAAAATTAACGAGTTATTTTAGAAAAACGAAAAAATTGAACTTTAAAACAAGATGGTGGCGAATCCTTAACCGGGATTAGTTAGAAAATCGAGATTTATACTTTCAACCTTCCCCCCCCCCCCCCCGACATTTAAAAAAAATACGCTCCCCGGAATTTTTTCTATTTTTATCTATGTACGTCGTTTGAACTTATTTAGTTTTCCCGTGTTATCATGTTTATTAACCGACTTCAACAAAAAGGAGGAGGTTATCAATTCGATCGGTATTTTTTTTAAATGTATGTACACCGATTTCTCCGTCAATTGTGGACCGATTTTCAAAATTCTTTTTTATATAAGTTTATAGATCGGGACCAAACTAAAGATTTGTTTATACTAAATAATTTTCAGAGTAAGTATATACTGTACTTATAAATTGGATTTCCTAAATAATAACTAAAGTGGTCAATTGTCGCCTTGTAACTAAAATGTATTCACCAATTATAACTCAGCCTCGGTCCCGAATAGCAGAATAAAAAAATAGGATCCAAGGAAGCGAACATGATGAAGAACATTAGTTTTCTGATATATTTTTCTAGCTGTTGCCCGCAGTTTCACCCGCGTTAGCTTAGATTTAAACCCATATCTTTGTTTTCACGAAACCCTCTTTTCTTTTCAAAACAAAAGACAACCCAAGTTACTACTTATAACAACTGCCAGTGACAGTCCAGTCAAAATCGATCCAGCCGTTTCAGATATTAGCTAGCAATACTGTCGCGTTTATGCGGTTTGCGAGTTTCCGGTGGCCCATTGGGGGATAGGGAAAAGGAGGGCAACGCATCTGCATAATCTCTGGTTGTGCAGATGTGTATGGGCGTCAGTAGTCTAAAGCTTCGACTGCTCGTTTGCCTTCTTATGATATAAAAAAAGCTAAGATATCCATTTTAATGAAATGGTATTAAGGGCAGTTTTGTTCTTAATAAAATGTACAACGTATGTAATCTATTTAATGGAAAAAGGAATAATATTGTATGGTATAAAATAGCTTGGTAAAAAACACATTTTTTTGTAATATGTAAAAGATAAAAATGTGGGTTATCCTGAGGAGATAAAATATCGATCGATCGATCTTTTTAAGATGCATAATATTATATACAATTCCATAGTACATTAATTTGATCTATAAGTGATTAGCCATCGTTGCGCACAAAAAATATTATTTTCCGCCTTTTCTGTACTATAATATGTATGCATTATACATATTAACCTTCCTCGTGAATCATTTTATCAGCCACCTATTTCTGAAAAATGAAAAATTCTTTCCTTTTAAACAACGGTATAGATTTAGATAAGCGTTTTGTACATGCACTGGAGTGGGTCAAAGATTAATTTGATTATGATTTGTACGATTGACAACCTTCACAATAAATCAAATACGATATATTTGACTTATTGTGAAGGTAAAAATAATTCCTTTCCCTACGCGTGGTTACAATATTTTCAGCGTAAAGGAGGAGGGTTGATAAGGGCCAATTTCCACCCATCAGCCACTTGATGTTTCATATATTTTATTTTATAGTATACCTCATGACAAATATAAAAAATAAGATTTTAAATTAAAAATCTATTATTTAATGGAATTAATGCAATAAAAAAAGATATAGATTATATGAACGTATATTGATTCAAACTGACTCTTATTCCCTATTTCGGTACCAAAAGCAATAGGATAAGAATACTCAATACAAGATTTAATCGAATAGAGCATTTTCAAACATTATTTCAATATTTTGAATGAGTAAAATAATTAATAAACAAAAATAATAACGATCAGATCAGATTCTAGTAACATGATTTCTAGTTTTAGTAGTTTTCTTTGTTTTCTCCATCCGAATCACTTAAAACACTACTGGATCATCCACAGCTGGCGGTGTCTTGTAGTGTGTGGGCATATTCCGGACCTGGCTTTTTGATTTCGGTTGAATTGTGGCGCCAGTAAGATAGAAACTATAATACGGACCCAACATGTGCACAACACCCTACGTCTTGCGCCTACCTAACATTGGAAGTAGCATTGTATGCGTTTGATGTTATTTCTATAATATGTTATTTATATATTTTTATCCAAACATTATATTGTTTGGAACTTGTATGCCGTGATCGTAGTTAAACTCTCAGAACAGAATCATCTTCACGATGCATGTAAAGCGAGTTCGTTAAAGTGCTCTTGACCTTAGGATTTGCTTGCCATATTATATGCCATATCACATATGGCAAGCAAAGCCAGCTGTCACAACTCATCCCAGATAAGATGTGGAATGTCTTGAAGATCTGTATCACTTAACTTAGTCCAGATCACCTATTTTCTAGCCCATCCTTTTTATTCGATCATCCTAACTCTTGTTCTCACTATGATAGATGAAGCAGGGATGTAGCCCGAGATACACGAAATGCGTAAGATCGGCATTTAGAATATAACTTAGAACCACTCTGCAGATAACAGTTTTTCGATCTTCTAAGTATTGATATAATTCCTCTGTTAGAACAGATACGAAAGTCACTACTTGTTTTTCGCCAGGCCAAACAAGTCACATTGGCTTCCAGGCATTATTAATTATTATGTTTATCAAAAATACTCGCAACAGTAGTTTTAAAACACAATTTTTATATTTACGATTAGTAAAACCCTATTGAGCTCAGTAAAAAATGTCTGAACACTCGGTCTCGGGCTCAAGTCATGCTCAAGTTACACTCTCGCGCGATAGTTATTTGTTTTTATTGAGTGGAAGCGCACTGTGAACCAATTCAAAATAGTATTCATATACAAGCTTAATGAGAGTAGAATTCATAGAAGTCATAATTAATATGGTTCACATAACGCTTTTAATAAAAATGTATGTCAAAGTATTAAAAATACGTCAAAAACATACAAAAAAGACGAAACACCCTCATTTTGGGCTCAAATATCTGGGACTTCCGATATTATTTATTACGTAAATTACATAAAACAAAATAATATACATACTGAACTAACTAAAAGCTCATAAGAATATTCTGAAATTGTATTTTTATTTTTCGGGTGTGTGATGGGCGGAAAATGTTCTGTTATCGACCCTCCTCCTTTTGTATGGATACCTTTAGGAAACGCATAAAATAGCCATTATCACTTAGTAATATTTTATGTAAGTATAAAGTGATTACGAAAAGCTAAAGCTAAGGCAGTACAACAATGTCTATATATATTATATTATTTTATGTAAGTATAAAGTGATTACGATAAGCTAAAGCTAAGACAGTACAACAATGTCTATATATATTATATTATTTTATGTAAGTATAAAGTGATTACGAAAAGCTAAAGCTAAGGCAGTACAACAACGTCTATATATATTATAATATTTTATGTAAGTATAAAGTGATTACGAAAAGCTAAAGCTAAGACAGTACAACAATGTCTATATATATTATATTATTTTATGTAAGTATAAAGTGATTACGAAAAGCTAAAGCTAGGACAGTGCAACGTCTGTCGGGTCCGCTAGTGCGTTATAAATTTAAGGAAAATTTAAGGTTTTGTAGAATATTTGGATGATGGATAAAAGACGCATCGACGTTTAGTATTTATCCAAATGTAGCCCGATGGCTGGTGGTGCGTCGCCGGGCTAACATTAGCCTGCCCCACATTCCGTACTCATACGGCGATTACTGTTTGACCTAATTTCAACATGCGCCTTCGCTGATCTGCATCATGTCTATTGAAATGACAGCCTAATTATTACATTTCAATTCGGATACATAAGTTGTTCATAGATGAAACTTCCTGTTAGAATATCTTTATAGACACTGTACTTAGATATCCAATTAAAAGATCACATGGATCACGTTTATATGAAGATTTTTTTTTAAAATTTCTTAATGAATATTATAACCTTAAAAAAGGTAATATTTTTTTAAATTCAAATATAAATATAACTAAATATAAAATTAGAAACACTGTTTTGGGAACAAAAAAAATTTACTTCTGATTTCCGCATACGAAATCACATATGATAATAATGTATTATCATTAAAATATTAATTAGCATCATTAACAATGCCATATTTTGGTCGAAGCGATACAATTTCATACACGCAACATGACCTGTGTAAAGTGTTCCCAATCTCTGGGGATACGTAAACAATGCGAAGGTATGTGAGGTGACTAATAACTTGCACACATCTTATGAACCTTGTGGATTCTAAGTAGGCCGTAAAATTTTGTTCAATACCTAACCACCGAGATTGCAAGGTTAAAGGCTAGGACTGGTATCATAATTTATTTAATTATAGCATCTAGTTCGCCGGACGTCTCCATCACCAACCTTATTTCTTCCATGAAGCAGTGCAGGACAGACGGTGTAATTACCGGCACCGAGACTTACCACACGTCTCAAGATGACAACGTATGAACAAGGTCTGCGCCAACTGCCAGTCCCAGGTGAAATAGTTTATATTCATAGGCGACGCTGACAATTTTACCATCAAATGGCTCGTCTGCTCATTTGACTATCCAACTAACAATGCTTGGACATGAAATTACGGTTTTCCGCGTTCTTGCCCGCAACATGGACGTGGACTAATTAATAGTCGATACTATGAAAGCTCAAGGCGAAATTGATTCACGCAAAGGGATCAGATGGAGATTTAAAAGTTCAACTCCAAGATACTAAACAGTAAAACCACATTGCTAATGTAATACAGTTCCCCTTAAGACTTGAAGAGACTTTGATTATGGGTACTCTACCACGTTGCTTATTTCTTTCTCCATGGTATACAGAGCCTACTGTATCACGTCATGTTGACCAGGGGTGGCACAAGGTCGTTCCCGGACGACTTGATATGAACAAGCGATAACTTCCAACCATCGTTGTATTATTATATAATGTAAAATATATAATTTAACAATACCGTGTTAGGATCTGTAGTTTTAGGTTTAGCATGTCATATAAGGGATTTTTGATTATCTATCTTCTATGAAAAAATGTCATTCGATTAAAAAGTAGGTACAATACGTATAGATAGAAAAACTCTGACCTCTCCGTCTACGAAAATATTTTTTTGGAGCCGTAAAAAATATATAAAATGTAGGTTATGTCACCCTGGCCACAATAACATGAAGTTAGGAAATAAGCACAATAACGAATCGATTGTCACCTCATAATCAAATTCGGTTTAATTTAGGCGACAAGGCCCAAGATTTAACATACAATACATAAATTCCTAAAATCATAACCCTTTCTTTGTCGTAGTCGGGTACAATATCATAAAGGATCGGAGCATGTAATCAATTATGATTTAGCGTAGGGTGTCGCACGTGTTCGGAGTGCCCTTGAGGCGCGCTCAGCGTGACGTATTGTGTGTCATGGTACTACCACCGCCGGTTTCGCACAAAGCATCGTAACTAGAACTAGTCGCCATACCACTTTTGTAATATAGATACACCTACTTTACCACTATGGGTGACATAAAGACAGATGTACCATACATTTCCTTGAGCTCAATCAAGTTTAGAGAAGCTTGAATAAAGAAAAAAACGATAAAAAAACTCCTAGCCTATACTGTCCCATTGCTGAACAAAGGCCTCTCTTTCTCTTTTCCACATGTAATATATATTTTTATTAATATTATTCCATTATATATTATGTATTTTATATTCTTTCTTCCCAAATTGTAGCTAGCTAGCTTTACTTAGAGAAATGAAAAACCAATAAGATGTGATTGTGCACAAAAATGACTAGTCTATGATTTAATTATGCCCTAATGTTGGTGTAAATTTTACTCAGTTGTGAGAGACGCGATGAATAGACACCGATGGAGGCAAATTATACACACAAGGTGTAACACATCCACATCCACCAATGACCACGATCCTCAGTCATGAGGGAGCGACCAGAGAGAGAGAGAGAGAGAATGTTGGTGTTTAGCATGATCCTCAGTCATGAGGGAGCGACCAGAGAGGGAGAGAGAGAGAGAGAGAGAGAATGTTGGTGTTTAGCATGATCCTCAGTCATGAGGGAGCGACCAGAGAGGGAGAGAGAGAGAGAGAGAGAGAGAATGTTGGTGTTTAGCATGATCCTCAGTCATGAGGGAGCGACCAGAGAGAGAAAGACCAGAGAACATTCTCTATGTTGGTGTTTGAATATTTTATGATTAATAATTTTAATGCTATTTTATCTTCATGTTGGTATTTTATATCCATAATAATATACACTATGTAGGTAAATAAAATATAAATATTGTATTTTATCTAGGTAGACAAATTCTATGATTATTGATTCAGGAGCCTATGGTTGCTGATGATGAATAGTTTTTTTTTAATGTTGATATTATCAAAAAATATACCACAATTACTTTTATAGGCTCTAAAGTACCTATGGGGAAAATAATTTATTAGTTATTACACTTGAAACTCATAAATCAGGCAATAATAACCAAAAGTTTAAGTGTTAGTGATTAAAGGTCTTAACATAACCTTTACAATATTTAACTCAAACAGAGTAGGACAAGGATAGCTTGTGATTGCAAAAGTTTATTATATCAGGCATTATATAAATTGGTACACAACTTTTAGAATATGTCTCTCATTTTGTTTTTATTATTATGTATGGTACTTTCTGACATGACATTTATGTAAGCAAAGGGCTGATTTTTTTAAACATCAAGAATACAGTCATAGAGCATATAACAGGGTGTAGCTAAGATCAAGTACCAATAGATTTGACAAGCTAATAATAATATCGTATTGGAACGAGATAACAATATACGAAAACTCCAAGAGTGACAGAGACATAGACACTTTCTTTTGTCTTTGTCAGAATATCAGTCTTTGTTTGTTGGGCACAACATGGATGTGCCCAACCAAAAATTATAGACTAACTTTGAATGCAATACAAACATTCTCACTCGTGAACAGTTTGTCAAATATGCCGCCATTTTGTACTACTTTTTAATTTGGTCGGTTTATGTAGGTATGGTGATACCAGTTTTGTTATAGGCAGATTACCCAAGAATGTGGTATTATATGAAAAGGGTGACTGGAATTTTCGAAATAAACACAATAAAAACAAATATGTTTATTGCTATCCTTAAGGGCTATGTACTATAGATCATACATATTAAGACGTATATAGCCTTCTTTTTTATTATTTATGTTTTTAGCAGTTTGTTATTAGTCATTACATAATATTTTCGATAATCCGGAAAAATGCAGCTGTCTAAAATTACAATAAATGTTTGGTTAGTGCTAATGCTTATAGTTATCTATCAACCTTTACCAGTTTTTTATTATTTTTAATTCACTTGTTTCAAGAAAATAAGTAGACTTGTTATTATGAATGTGGTATCCCTGTAAATGTCAATTCCATATGATACTTGTTCCTAGGGGTGTAGTAATGTGAGTCATAAACTTCCGAAGCTGGTCAGTGATCTGTCACTGACGTAATAGCAATTCAACAAGCCAGTGATCTGTATGTAACAAATTTGGAGAAATTTGTTTTCATAAAAAACACAACATTACCACTCTATCAGGATTATATTCTCGGTTATATAATTTCAATTCCATCCACTGTTGACCTTTTTTAATTATATTTATAGTGGTATATTTTTTATATTTATGATGAAATATTTCATAAAATAGCCCACAAATGTATTTTGTAAATGCAAAACACAATAATGTGGTAAATAGTGTAAGTATATGGTTTAATAGTTTAAGATACATTACAGACAAACATAAACAGCACTTGTGCATTAACAAACTCAACATGAGTTTAGTTAAATCAAGAATAATCAATAAAGATTTACATATTAAATCACAAAATCTAACATATATTTAAATTTTAAAGTAAATCTCCTGACATAGAAAACAATCTTAATATTTAAATTATTCTTTAAATACAATGAAAATACTACATACAATGGGAATTACCACAGTATATTTGTTTGTTGTGTAATCCGGTACATATGTAACATTGGATAGTTGAAGTCAGAGACCAAATAATTAGTTTATTGAGTACAACAATGGGTGGTTAGCATGAATTAAAAAAAACTTGGCTTAGATGTCATTAGGGGGCTGTTGCTAGCAACAGTCAAAAAGGCAAGTATAGACTTGACAATGCTTAGTTGTTATCGCAGCTCTTTCATAGAGCTGACTATAAATCTCACAAACAGAAAGATATTGTAAATATAAACAATACGGTCAAGTCAAGTAAAGATAATATGGGAATATCTTATATGGGAAATATCAACACTGTTATTGATAAACACATATTAAGGAAATTGTTTATATAGTCAGCTGATTTGTATTTATAGTCTTATTATAGCTGTGACATGTTAAATACATATAGCATAGGTAGCATATTTTAAGTTTAGAACAAAATATATAATGAATGAGAAAAAAAAACATTAATTGACAGTAAATCATTGAAAATTTAAAAGAAGATGCAAAAAATATTACTTAATTGTTTTTAAAAATTAGTTTTAAAACCCTTTGATAATTATTAGCTTTAATATTAGCATAAAACTATTATACTACCAGTGTCAGACTTCATGATGTAAAATATAAAATAGAATAATAAAATTAAAAAATAAAAGGTAAATTAAAAACCAGTACAAGATAATGTATCTTGTCCACATAATAAAACAATGACTTCGGACACGAGGGAATGTTTACAAATAAATGCATAAACCTAGTGTTGATAACGAAAAGTAAAATTAATAACAATAAATCAAGTTACCTTTCTCTTCCTTCCCTTGTAGACCATAGCAAAAGCTCCATGGCCTATTATATCTTGCTTGGTGAATTCGTATTCACCAACATGAATAACGTCCATTTTCACTAAAGCTTTTCCTTTAACCACTGACATTTTGGATATTTATAAATTACACTACAAGCATTCGAAGACAAAAGATCGATACTTCAATTTTGGTTAACTTGTCTAGGCAACTTGACTAAGGTCTACATAATGTTTATAGCTCTCAATCACTTCCCTATTGTTCTTAAAAACAAACTGCTTTACACTGTAAATATATAACGCTAATCCATCATTACTCCCGTTACAAAGACAACATACAATGAACGCAAAATGTAGAAAAGTGATTTTATTTTGTGTTGTGTTTGATTTTGCGAAGCAAGACTGTGTTGCTATAGTAAAAGTATTATACGATTTGTCATCTTTTTGACATATGGCAAGAACACATCCAATATTGAATTTGAGCAAGCTATTATTTGGATCTACTATTGTATAAATAAAAATTATATATTAGAAATTAATAGCTTAAAATTATTTCATCAAATGTAGAAGTTTGTCCTAACTACTTTGTTTTACCAAATATACCAATGTAGACTGCTAGTGACATCTAGGTTGTAACTTATGAAAAGAAATATGATGTCAGATATTCGCTAAAGGACATTATTATGATCATCAGCTGATTGTCGTTGAATGCTGGACATGGGTCTTTTATATATTTTGCATATTATATACATAATATCTCTTTGTATATTGACTCTAATATGCTGGTCTAATACAGTGATCGTTTGAATAATGTTCTACATTACCTAAAACTCTAAAATTAATATTTGGAATATGTATCTAAATTCTAAAGTATCAGGTCCAGTTGAAAAGGTCTTCATTATTATCCCGTAGCTTTGCTTAGCTGGAAAATTATTGAGCCACTCCCAGTCAGTGGGATAAACTATAGTATATACATCAATCATTATTTATAAGTATTTCTATAGTAACTGAAGACAGTTATGATATGATAGTCTACCACATTAGTATATGATTTTTTTATATTTTAACTCACACTTATACTTTAAAAGTAGTAGGATGATTGATTACAGCTAATATACTAGTTTTTCATGTATGATATGAAATGTGAAGAAAAATTTCTGTGCATGGTGTGCAAGAATTGGTTTAATATATTTTAGGAGTGTTGTTCTCATATTAATAGTGCTAGATTCAATTGACATTCAAAAAGATGATTACAATTACAACTACATATGTAGTTGGTACTATTTTGAATGATTTTTTTAAAAATGATTGATTGATTTGATTGGATATGCAGATCAGCATTCAGAGTTATTACAATAAAAAATATGAAACAATATGACTGAAATAAATGTAATGAAACTTTCAAAAATCTCTTTATTATTTTTTAAAAGCTGAAAAATTAAAGATATATCTCATTATCATACTTAACATATGACTGAAATATCAATCACATAATTAAAAAGTTGTAAGCGTTTATCGACCCAATGGCATATGACTATCTCTTCTGATCTCCCAGGTCTTCAATACTATCTTCATCAATCTGTAATTATAAAATTCTTTATATTAGATATTATTTTATCTTGAATAGTGGTTCAGACCATGCTCAGACTTTGGCATGTATTAAGGCAAATGAGTAAAATATTTAGTATAAAAAATGCTTATTTACTTTTCACTGTTTTCATGATTGTTAAAATGACAGGTGACTCAATTAAAAAGGGCTGATTAAGATTAGGTAACAGCGATATGTAGTTAAAAATCACAGGAATATGGCATACATCACAGAGTTGTACATATTTCGCAATGAATATAATCCTCAAAGACAACTTGTGTTATCACCCCCTTGTCACAGCTGGCAGATGTTCCCTGCTGGGCATAAATAGGCCAGGGATCTTCAACCTGGCCAGTCCTGTGCTGTCATGCAAACTACATCTTATATCTATTTTTATATTTTGAGATTAAAGATTTAAAATGTACAAAAATAATCTAAGATAATTAAAATCAGTTAATAAAATATCACTAGATACTATGTAATTAATACTATGTAAATAAAATTACCTCTGGCCACTTGTCAGGAATTACATCAAACAGATCATCTTTAACATCTCCCTGGATCACTATTTCGTCATCACCGGTTACTGAAGAACCACATGCAAATTTTGTGCCAAAGAATTTTGCTGCTACCTTTAAATCAATATCTGTAAGAGATAGATAAATTTTAATATATCTGACTGACTGAAAATCTGTAATTTAATTCAATTCATAAATCTTGCTTACCAAAAGTGCTAAGCCCCGAAACAACTGTCACGGATTTCTTCTTGCCTCGAGGAGCACGCGAAACTTGAACTAATTTGGGAACATCCTCCTTTTTCTTGGACTTAAGCATACCCTTTCCACCACGCTTTTGTCGCTTCTTCTCTTCTTCTCCACCAGCATTATCTTCCTCGTCTGAAAGAAACACAATGTAGTAAAATTCGTATGCACAATGGAACCTCATTTTATGTTGTTCATCTTACCGATTTTCACTTTTTCGAATTCTGTTGGTAAGTTTTTCTCTAACCATTGTTTACATTTATCATATTCGGGATAGTACTCGCAGTATTCTATGGGCATAGAACAATTACCGCAGTATTGAACTTTAATAGGGTAATTTACTCCTTCCCGTGGACCAAGAGAAAGATCTCTATCTGCCATTTTAATGTATTCTTATAAGTTTGCAGTCTAATACATAATATATCAAAGAAAATTGATTCCTGAATTATATAGGAGGTATAAAATTATAGTTTTTATTTAAATTTTAAAATTTTCTTATCCAAACCCCAATTAATCTTCTTTGACAGCTGACACTTGACAATTGACAAATGACAAGTGAAGTTTTTATTTTATTTTAATGGACTGCACTTAGTGCATTGCCAACATTGCCAACGACGAGTTAATATTTAGTCTGTACTATGGAAAAACGGCGGAAACCCCATGAAGTTAGGAAATAAGAGGAGTTGCCCCTTTCATTAAACTTACAGCTGTAAGTGGGTGCCTGATCCGCCATCTTGGGTACCCTTTTCTTAGTAGTATTCTCTATATAGTTTGTGGTTTTGCTGTCAAAACCCCTAGCAATGTTAGCCGTGTTAAGTGCCGATTTGAGTTGTAGGTATACACCTTTTTTTCGTAGGTATGCCAAGTCCTTTCTATATTATTATGTCTATGGGAAACCCCAAGACGCGCAGCTTCGCCCCTCCAGTCCGCTATCTCTCAACCATAACTCTCCACTTCACCCACCCAGAACAGTCATCCACAGTACAACTAATCACAATATATACAGATTAAGTTTTTAAAACAATCATTATAGAAAACCGTCAGACCTATGGTCAGACCAGTCTTAATAAATAAAACCACTCCAGATCAAGTTAAAACAAACACTATAGAAAACCGAATGCAAAATACAGAATAATAATTAATTAACGGGAAACCAAAAAAACACAACCGCGCGCCCAGTTATTTCCCGCTGTGTGACATATTTTTTATTGGTGGTTATTGCGTACAAGATTTTACTTACTTGTGGTACACTACAGAAAGTATTTAGGTAAAGAAAATAAATAAAATAATTTATACAGGTATAAAAGTCATAGATTTTTGCGTGCACTTATCTGGGCAAGTGCCATAATCCTCCTCACCATGGTTCAGGCCTTGACGTGACGGTGGGGCTCAGTAGCCTAGGGTGAGCCCAGCACCTTGGGAGAAGCTAATTGAGCCGAGGGGGCTCTTTGTACCCCTCTGGCTCTGTCTTCTCTTTCCAACTCTTTATTGGTCTATTATATTATATGTTTATGGTCAGACCAGTCCTAATAAATAAAACCACTCCAGATGAAGTTTTAAAACAAACACTATAGAAAACCGAATGCAAAATACAGAATAATAATTAATTAACGGGAAACCAAAAAAAACACAAACGCGCGCCCAGTAATTTCCCGCTGTGTGACATTTTTTTTTTGGTGGTTATTGCGTACAAGATTTTACTTACTTGTGGTACACTACAGAAAGTACTTAGGTAAAGAAAATAATTTATACAGGTATAAAAGTCATAGATTTTTGCGTGCACTTATCTGGGCAGGTGCCATAATCCTCCTCACCATGGTTCAGGCCTTGACGTGACGGTGGGGCTCAGTAGCCTAGGGTGAGCCCAGCACCTTGGGAGAAGCTAATTGAGCCAAGGGGGCTCTTTGTACCCCTCTTATAAGAAGAGGAGACACAAGAGAAGGGGGCAAGGGGCGAGGTCGGGAACCTCACCCCATTGTACTGTCCCGACGTTGGGAGGAGTTGTTGTGTGGTGCGGGACAACCCCTCTGTGGAGGTGGCATCGCTTCCTTGGGGCAGTGACTAGCCGGCGAGGGGCCCTGTTTGCTCATTAGATTCGGGCACCTCATCAAAGGCAGCATTGGTGGCACTCGCCGGGTTTTAGTGGGTAGAGCTGCGTCCACTTACCAGCTTTCGGGCGCAGCGAGTACCGCATACGCGCGTGTTGAGACCCACTCCCCCGCGGGATGCCTCAGAGCATTTCCCGGCGTTAAAGAAAAAAAAAAAGGAACAAACAATCTGAGTTTTATGCTGAGACTCATTTGGAGACGCACTCCTGTGTCTCAGATAGCAGAGCCCTTGGTGAGAACCTTACGTTAGACGGGATCCTGCGGGTTCGCCAACTAGGGCAAATGATTTAGTGCATCCACTTACCAGATTTCGGGCGCAGCGAGTCCCACATACCCGCCGAGGAAGACCCACTCCCCCGCGGGATGCTTCAGAGCATTTCCCGGCGTTAAGCGAAAAAAAGGTTCCATAATCCTGTTTATTTTTTCGTAAAGTGTATTTCGTTAGGCTTTCAATGAAATTAATGACACTTAGGCCCTCAGATGAAGTAAAAAAAGGTAGATGACGCACGGCCTTTTCTAATACTGAAGCCACAAAACTAAGCTCCTTCATGTAAATACACGCGCTCACGCACACAGATACACAAAACTAAGCTCATTTTTGTTAGTATCTTACGAGTCGTCGTGCAGTAAGTTTGCCAAAAAAATACCGTTCTGTGTAATTAAATGGTGTAAAAACAATACAAAAGTGACCAGAGTCTAAAGAAATATCGTTTCACACATAAATAAACACAAGACTATATTCTTTTAAGATATTTTAACACTATTTTGAGGTTAATCAACATAAATAATAATATTATTGCCCCGAAATGACGTATCGGAAGAGTGTTGCCAGAAGTTAGTATTTCTAATAGCCCAATAGTGGGTAAGTCAATTGCAGGCAAAGCCATAGCAAAATAATTAAGTACAGAGGTGACATAATTATTATTTTATTATTTGATCGCTAAATGACTGAATCGAAATGACCTCGTATAACCTATGCTGTATCTTTTTTGGGACTCACGTACCCAGAGCAGGACTATGTATTTAATTATTTATAAATTCAAAGATTTACCATTTAATAAATTAAAAAAAATGTAACAGTGTGGCTTGCAGAGAAATGTTTTTTTTAATGGAAAACGACATATTATGTATTTAATTTAAATTGTGTATTGATAAAATGTGACTTTCTAATTACTATTATAATCAATTATTTTGAAACTGTTATTCTCTGACAATGATTTTAAGGACATGTTGTATTTATCAAGTTTATTTAATTGTAACTATTTATTCCTGTTAATTTATATTAATTGTTTATTTATGTAAAGTTTTATTTTCACACACCATGTTATGGTAGAATGTATAGAACTTGTTTATTTTTTTTAAATATCACCAATGTATTTACTACATTCATGGGAATAAATAAATAAATATAACAATTGTGTCAATAAGATATCTATTGAGACAGTTTATAAAGTGATCCTACACGCCTCCTACATATTCGTAATATTATTGTATTTTATAAAAATATTCACTGTCGCATTCACTTATTACCTATTTTTATTAATATACAATTTTAAGGGATATTTTAAAAAATGGCAACCCTTCATTCACTCACACATACTTAAAAAAGTGGCTTCACTTTCTTGTTCCAAGTGCGCTATCTACCTTTTTTTACTTCATCTGAGCTTAGGCCTAGCAAATGGTATAATCTCAACACAGGTAACAAACAGATGGATGAGTAGTCCATCTTGGGTTTCATTTTTTGAGATGCAGAAGTTAGCTTTATGTGACCAAATTAACTAACTTTATTAGTATGTAATAAAATCTAGCTGGGAAGAATACGTGTATTATGTATGTTTTCCAATTACAGCACTAATGCGCACAATCGAGCACTCCCAAAATAGTGCTTTCGCGTGATGCGGTAGCAGAAAATTAACAATTGTCTTTTTTTCAACTTTGCATTGATCGAAATTTTATTTATATTAGTAACTTGTTAATTGTTGAAAAAATTAAAGCTTTCGTCTAGTCGTAGTTTTTTGGAAATAATAAAAGGCAGTCTGGTGGTGTAGGTACTTAAAAACTTTGTGCGGCACTGAGATACATTAAGCTCTGTACTTAATTGGAAAACACAGTACATCTTGTAGCAATTAAAGTAGAATGGAAGATATATAGAATAGCATATTATGTACTAGATAACGTGATGAAATTAAAGACTTTCTATATAAAGTACGAATTTATTCAAAATAAATACAAAAAAACACAATATAATATAACCTTTGGTATTTTACTTTGTTTATTGTTTAAATTTGGTTAAAATAATTTTACACTATATTATAATAATATTTATACGAGTATGTATTGATTGTATTATTAGTTAATTTCACAAAACATCTAAAATTAGAGCAATATTGTTAATATTTGTTGTCCTTCTGCTTCTGTGTTTGTGTTTATTATTATTGCATATTTTTCCTATTAAACTCAAAAAATATAGTGTATGTATTAAATTATAACATTAATTATATGTGCAACGTTTAAATGTTTATATAACTTTTTTAAACAATAGACAATTTTTTGCGTCATTTACTATTCATAAATAGTATTAGCATTTTGCATTCTTTATCATTATCATCAATCTCAACATACTACTTGGTGTGAAAAGTGGTGTCATCTATCTTTCTAGTGCATCTCATTAAGGTAGGCTATTCCATTCGTTCTAGTTTCTACCACAATGCTCATGCCTCATATTACTTTAGCGTGCTATTTTTTGTCGTCAATTTCCATTTTTTAAATGTTTCTTTAAATTATATCCGTACATAAAAAATGTTTTTCCTTCAAGATTTGGAAGTCGAGAAATTTCATTCGCGAATTGCGGACCCGTCTGCAGCTCCTATCTATTTTCTGCTGAAAATTTATCAATGAATTCATTCCATTAGAGCCATTAATGAATGGACACGTTTCTTTGCGGATCATCATCACATACATTATATTTTCTCGGTAAACTTAATATGTCTATCACTAGTGTGAATTATTATGATAAATATTGTAATTTCTCGTGACATGGATTCCACGTTACAAACCTTTAACAAGCGTTACAATACATTTTGACATAATAACGCCTTATAAATCGATGGACGCCGGCTGCACGCACGAATAAGTTGCGCCTGAGCCGTCCGTACCTTCAAGCAAGAGCGCGAAACAAACCATAGAGGCACGATCGGCCTAAGCGTTTGGAGCTGTGATTCATTATGACGTTATCACGTAAAATTATCATCCGTAAACCGACTTTACAGACCACAGATAGGTTTTTTAGAAATGTTTAAACTGGTAACAGAATCCAGACATGATGTTTAGATTTTGGATTCAAGGCAGAGATCTAACTAATAGACAAACCCCGAAACATAAAGTGTTATGTGGCTTATAATAGGCATTATTCATCAAAGTAACGTTACTTCTAGTGGGCGCTAAATTATAGGGGCCGCTGAGCTTGGGGGCCCCAGTTCAATACATATATCTATTGTATTATGCCTATGTAATAACGCCTTTGTCACAAGATACTACATTCTCGACCCAAAGCCCAACACCATTCGTAATACCGGTATACCGATCTATACATAAATAATTGTGCTAACAGCTGTTACATATTATAAAACTTAATATACGTAGATGCTCAGTACATAATATACCAGCCCTTTATACTGTACACAGATAAATAATAATGGCAGTATTGCACTAATAATAATTTTAGTTTGTAAAATGCATAATTAAAAAGAATGTGCGATAAATTCTCTTAATTTATAGATAAATAATTTATTAAATTCATATATACGTACATACCTAAGATCTTATGCCTTCAGGAAATTTCGGTTACTTACTTATTTTAAGATGATTAAATTATTTAATCATTTATATTCATTTTACTTATTAATGAAAGTACGTTACTCATTAATAACGTAGGATGTTTTAATATTAACTGCAGGAAATGAATTTAAGTATCCCATAATTCAGTACAATTATAACATTACAGTAGTGTCATTTCCCATCGATTTGGGAACTCGCGATATTTTTTTACTTTGTTCTTTAAATAGAATATATTTCTTAATTTACTTATCTAAATGATTCTAGCTACATCGTTTACTCGTTATACAAGTTTATTCTTAACAACACTCATGAAAACATTTCACTTAAAATAATAATCTAGTTATGCATCGTTCTACAATTCTATTCTATGTCTCTACACGACTGGCGACAAAAGTAGGTACCTACCTAGATAGCATTCCAACAGCATATTCATATCTAACATTGGCAAGTGATAAAATGTCTTCAATTGAATATTTGAATATTTTACTAAATTAAACCTACTTTCATCGTGTCTTTCAGGTAGTAATGTGACATTCAAAAGGATAACTTTTGGTCTTTTCACTGGGAATCCTATGTTAAAGTAATACAACTACAAACTTAAACTGTAAGATTATCTAATATTAATGTTTACGTTTGTTTGTGTCTGATTTTCAGTTCACTATAATCGCTGAGTTTACTATTTATTGGCAAAATTTAACTATTATCTAGAATTTATCAGAAACTTAATAAAATTGACTTAGGTATTATTACACAATAGGACTACCATTTGCTCATTTGTATAAAAAGTGCAGTTCGCAACGATTGAAAATTATAAAAAATAGAAGTATACAGTTAAGTAGTATAAGCAATTGTAATAAAAATACATGAAAATACTAGTGTACCAAAACTTAAGAAGTAAAGTTAAAGCTGCGGTTTTGTCTCATTTGGATGGTTTAACGGTAGTGGAACTGCAGTGGTCACTGGTCTGTTAGTTTTAGTTTAGAGAAGGCTGGTGGGTGAGCAGATCAACATCATACCACGTTATCAATAACGCTACACATCAATAATACTATCATGTTTCTTATCTGAAGCCTTCAGTTTTTCCTGCATTTGAGTCAACATGTCTTGCATCCGACGGATCTGAAAAAAGTAAGGTGTGTATTTCTCACATTTTAGGATTTGCAAGGCTTCATCATCATCATTATCAGCCTCTATCCGTCCACTGTGAACATAGGCCTCCCTCATTGAGGGAGTTATGAGCCTATGTCCCACCAAATTAGATGAGACTTCTAATTTTGTTGTATTGGTTATCGTCAGGACAAGGTTTGTATAAAAACGACAATGACGGGGCAAGGATAAGCAGGACAACGTTTGCCGGGTTCAGCTGGTTAATTATTCATTAGTAATTTAAATAATTCTTAGCACGTTATTCCAACAAAACATTATTTCAGCTAACAATAATTCTTACCTCTTCATCTTTTTGTAATAAAAGTCTATCTGTGTCCGTAAACACTATATTTTCTGTGTTGTTACCCATAGAGTCTCTTTTCAATTTCCTGAAAAAAATTGTTTTAAATTAAAAATAAAATGGTTTGTACAGCTCTAAAATCAGGTTGATTGATTCACGTCTTTAAAAAAGTCTTTAATTTTATTTAAATTTCGCGCGACTAACGCAAATATTACAAATTACTTACTCAAAAGGCACACCTACCCTCTTTCTCTCATCGCGTGTTGAGATATTTGCGAAATACACTGGGCCCGGAAGTTCTCGTAATGAACATCCTGCGTGACGTCTTTCAAGTCTTGCATGTGCGTCGATATCAGCATGGTTCGTAGTTTCGTAAAGTCTGAATGCCTTGGATTTTCAACTGTTGATAAAATATGGTTTTTGTAGGTTTAAATTTGCTCCAAAAATTTATATTTTTATATTAGACAAACGATTCCATTTAAATTACCAATTTATGGCGCATTGTAAATGTCGATCAAAGTTGTTTGGCCTATTTTAAGCTCTATCACATGATGCTATCAATTTATCTAGTCTATCTGTCATTATCATCGTCATAATTATCAGGCTATATCCGTCCACCGCTAAACATAGGCCTCCCTCAATAAACGCCAAGACGATCGATTCCTCGCCACTTGCATCCAACACGGACCGGCCACTATACGATGATCGTCTTCCCACCTGGTTAATGGCCGACCGAACCGAACGCTGTATTATATCTCTCACCCAAAAGATATTCAAATCATGTGAACTATAAGCCATACCATCAGAATGATTAGCCATACCATCAACAATCCCCCAAGGGTACTGTCGTCCGCGCACTCTCTTTCCGCCAACTTCTAGAACAGTATCAGCTGCGACCACAGCGAAGGGCGCTGCCGCTTTCAGTTCTCTATCTTGTTGCTTGAAGTCTTCATCTTCATCGCTGTCACATTCAGGGAATTGATATACCTAAAGATAAAAAAAAATGATATAAAATATAATACCTAAAGATAAAAAAAATTGTATAAATGATGTAAAAAATCCAAAATTATTATTCTTCGTAGACTTTAGAGCATCAAATAACGTAAATAAGCAATGATTTGCTGACTACTTCACCTACGCTGCTACGCCCACTGAAATGCGTAATGGCGTAGCTGATTCTATCTAAATCTCGGGCAAAGTTTGTAAATTTTTCTTACACACTTTGTGGCTCCTGTAGCCTGGGAGTCCTGTATGCCGTCTACATAATGTATGTTTGACCGATGCGGGGAAACCAACCTGAATTTGATGTTCATCCAAATCATTGAGTATGCGTGTTTTTAAACGTTTGATCTCAGCAGCCGTTAGTGAGTCTGCCTTGGCGATGACAACCACTATGTTAACTTTCCGGTGCAACCGCCTCATCATTTCTAAGTCTACTTGCCGTAAGCTGCAAGAAAAATATAAAACTCATCTGCTATTCGTGAAATAAGTTCACTCTTTTTGCATTTCGTAAAGAATCAACTTTCGAAAGTACAAAAATATAAGTATTAAGTATTTATAAATAGAAATATTTGTCTAATGAATTTATTTGTGTTAAGGGATACCCAAAACATCACCAAATTGTTCCTAATTGTTAATATGTGGGGACAACTTACACACTGCCATCTGATCCCAAACTAGAGCCTGTTCTTATGGTAACCAGACAACTGATAAACTAATAGACTAAATACCTACATACATATTATAGATAAATCCTCATGAGATATAAACTAAGGTCCATTATCATCATCATCATCATCATCCCCTATCCGTCCACTGAACATAGACCTCCCGCGTTCATTGCGGGAGGCCAAGACGACCGATCTCTCACCACTCGCATCCAACACGGACCGGCCACTGCAACTAACTAAGGTAAAATAGAACAAGTTATGAGTTGTCAATAATTCAAATGCCATAACATTCAACATCGAATGAATAAACAATTTACTCTTATTTATGTAATGAATAATTGTTGTTGACTGTATGCCCGGAAAAACATAAATGAATTTTGTAAGAAAATTGATATGATATGATAGAAGGAATACACGTAATAGACACAGGTTACATGCACCAATGATTAGACTTTCGAAAGTAAGCAATTCTTTTAAAGGCAACTGTATACGCTTTTACAATAGGATCCCAGAAAACGTTCAAAAGCTCTCCATAAAAAAAATCAAAAAAGTTGTTAAAGAGCGTTTGTGTGGTAAAGAATATTATAAAGTAAAAGATTTCATGGAAGATATACCTGGGAATAAGGCGTTCCTCCCGGGCATTTCAAGATAAGATGTTAAAATTGTTATATAATATATTATATTATTTGAAAAGATTAGTTCCACTGAGTTTGTTTCTCCGGTTCTTCTGAGTGGGCTTACTTTGGAACCGGTGGTAGATTCAATTGACGTTCAAAAAGATACTGTATTAGTACTATTTTGAATTAAAAAAATTGATTTTGATTTTGTTATATAGACGAATTAATGGAGTCGCGATAGACCGCTATCATAAAATATTGGAGCAACGAGATTCATTGGTTCGTCTTAACGTCATCACTATAATAGATAGTGCCATCTTAAAATGAGGCCTGGCACTCATGTGTGACAAATTCATATGATTGTAAGTATTTTGACCCACAAACTATATAGAGAATTGACCTAAAACAAATTGAGGCCTATTTTTATGAGCTTATGTTGGTATTGGATCTTTTCACCTTCATAAAAGTAATCAAAACACTCTCAATTACGTTGTGAATAGGAGTAAGTTGTTTTAATAAATGAATCAAAATAATAAACAACAACAATCTCGTGAAAACAATTATTGGTTCATACTATTTATTATCACTGTGAATAGGTAATAATTAGATCCCAATCAACAAACGTTTATGCCGTATATATCAAGTTTTACCGGTAATTACGTTGAGGGACGCAACAAAAAGAGAAACTAAAAGTGAAACAGAGCTTTGAAGAGTATAAATAATAGAAATCAGGGCTCCAGGCGACGGCCTGGTAGCAAAACAATTTGAAAGTGAAAGAACCTGGTAATTTGGTCTAGATCTGTAATTGCTATAATTTTCTATAATCATACCGCTGTACTTTGTAGGGCTTTTATCTAACGACTGCCTATTTCACATTATACTAGTTAGTTAGGATAAAAGCCCGACCATACTTCGCTCTGGCTTCCGTTCCCGCGGGAAACTTGGGATAAAATGATGTTGGAGATTCTCGTACCTATATAAAGGCAATACACATAGTACTCAGTAATTCCTGAGAGCTCATGAAAGCCTTTATCTTCGCTGCTATCGTATTACGATTCGGTACTTTCATGATTTTATATATTTACTCTGAAATCATGAAAGTGTCTTAGTTGTATTGATATTACTATTTCCTCGTTATTTCGGGCATTTTCGATCATTTTCATTTCGAGTTATATCGAGCTCCGCGAAATAAAAGTGAAAAACATGGTAAATATAATAATAAATAATTTTAGTAAAATTGTATTTAATAATAAATCATTTATTTTCATATGATTTTTTTAAAGCAAGACCGCAATTCCGTCACCTCGTTCCACTACCATTTTTAACTGGAATGAAAAAATATTTAATGTAATGCTTTATATGACTTGTTATATATATACAGTAGTATAGTACATAGTGTTATATAGAGTTATATAAATCTATAAATTCATATTTTGTATATACAGCATCACCTGAAATATAAAAGTAGGATCATTAAAAGTATATTTACCTATGCGCCCAAGGCGGAACGAAGTAAAGGCAGCAGTGCACCCGATTGTCTTGCATGTGCCGCCTGTTGAGACCGCTCTCGTCCGTGAAATACTGTCGGAACTGCTCGTCCACGTAGGCTGAGCACACCCTCCACGAGTCCTCGCAGTTGATGGAGTCCCCGAACCCCGGCGTGTCAACTATCGTCAGCCGAAGACGCACCCCCCGCTCTTCGATTTCCATTGTCTTCTTCTCTATTGTTGTCGTTTTTTCTATCCTATCTGTTGTCAAGAGAAATATTTTTGAAATGTTTCTTCTGTGGATTTTACTTAATATGAAAACGGCAACTAGTAAATTACAACTATAATCTTTAATCTCATTTATTTTCAATGAATTCCTTTTGATTTGAGAAGTGATAATAGCTGTGTTTTAGGTTACCTTTTTTATGTTAGTTGGATAGGCAAACTGGCAAACGTGCCACCTGATGGTAAGTGGTCGACGTCGCCCATGAACATAAAGTAGTTTACCTAGAACGAGCCCAGGCAACTCATTTATGTGTTGCCTATCCTGAGACATAAGATGTTAAGTCTCGGTGCCAGTAATTACACTGCCTGTCTTGCTCTTCTCTCCGAAACACAGCAAAGCTGTTCCATGGGAGAAACAAGCAAGATGGTGGTACCCATGCAGCCGGGAGCGCGGCACAACGCTTCCCTCCCACCGGTAGCACAGCGCTTCCCTCCCACCAGTACTCCTACTCAATACTCATAGATATGAATAGCATTTACTTTTGTATTTTTAAATGTCTTCCGTTTGTCCACTTAATTTATTACATCTATCTGAAAATCTTCGTTTTAGGCGCGGATATTCGCGGCGGACGGCCCGCGTCATAGTGTCATAGTTTTAAAGTTAAAGCTAATGAAAATACGAAACCAATGTACACGTGGCCTGACGATTCATAAACCTAGATTCCTAATATAAATGACTAATTAATGACCAATAGAAACTTTACCTTATATTTTAACGACTATTCGACCGATAAAAACCGGATGTTTACGCTTACTAGTTCAATAAAACCACTAATTTAAAATATTTTAATTTAATGTATGAAAGTAATTTATATCGAAAAGGAAGCATTATACATTATTATAGATTTATGCATGTTATAACTTTAATTACGATGTTTTTTTCGATATTCTTCGGAGCAAAGAGAAGTGCAAAATCAGCAATTTCAGAAGCAATTACAAATTAATCATTCAGAATATGACAATCGATTAAAAAGGAGCAGCTTTAAGTATAAGGATTTATTAATTATTCTTAATATAAGCGAAAAAATATTTCATTTCATAACGTGTCTTACCTTGAACATCTGGTATTTTTCTGTTTTTATAAAGGTCCCCAAGAAACAAACTATTAATAAGCGTTGACTTTCCTAGTCCCGACTCTCCCACGACCATCAGAGTGAAGTCGAACCCTCTTTTAACCGACTTTCGATGTACTTGTTCTGGTAGAGTCGCAAAGCCTATGTAGTCTCGTTCACCGCGTTCCCTTTCTGTTGACAATACACAATTTTAATTATCTCACGTCGGAACAGTTATAATAAATAACAAAATATAAAAGGTAAGCAACGCATTAACAAGACCTGATGACCTTGAAACAGCTGAATCGCTTTTGATTCAAATTGTTTCAAAGAAAAATCCGCAAATCGATACTCGATATAATGACGTTGATCGAGACTTAGTGGGGAAACTTAAAACGTCTTCTACCACAGTCACCATCCACTTGATTTTACTTATATTATGTAACTTCTGAAAATTGGCTTTTAAGAGAACGTTCCCATTTTGATAAAAAAAAAATTGATTTGGTAGTAGTTATAGTCTGCGCTCGAGTTGAAGTTGATTACATAGTTTAGGCAAACTAGCTACGCATCAAGCCTTACCAAATTGCAAAGAATATGGATTGTGACGTCACTATAGCTATCTTCAGTAATTTAGCTTAAAAGACTTTGGCTCGGAGATAAATTGGTAATGAGTCGGAAACAAACGATCTGAGTTTTATGCTGAGACGCACTCCTGTGTCTCAGATAGCAGGGCCCTTGGCGAGAGCCTTACGTTAAACGGGATCCTGTGGGTTCGCCAACCAGGCAAATGATTTAGTGGGGTAGAGCGGAATGCAAGTGCGAGTCCCACATAGGTCTAGGAGCCTACCCGAGTAGCCTAAATATGTGCAAAATGCATTCCCCTGCGTTATCAAAAAATCAAACAATTCCATACCAATAGATTTAGAGACGAGACCGAGAGCTATACTTTTATAGAGCTTTAAGTAATGAGTACATATTGATATTATTAAAAAAAGAATAAACTTCTTATACTTTGACTTGCTTCCTCAAGTATTTATCATCTTATTTGTCGACAGTCTACACTAAAAACATTAACGATAACCTATAACCTTCATCTGGAATATCAAATTTGATTAAAAATGGCATCTATTTAGGCCAATACATCTTTACGAGCACTACTGTACGGAAATACGATATGAGCGTCTTCCTGTAACTACATCGAGAGAACTTCAAATTGACTATGCGAAATCGAGAAAGTACAGTCAGATTGAAAATGCAAATGATTGTCCTATTGTGTATCAAGTACTCAACTTGATTGCAGAGAATGCAGCCAAGTATGACATGACAGGTTCCCTCGGAGTCCGTACGCACCGCCAGGAATGAAGGCGTGCGTATCCAATATTGAGGACGAACGGAAGTCGCAAACGTGATCACTACTAACATTTTTACATCGACTTTATCGAAGTAAACTAAAATCGATTCGAATGTAACTGTAATCGATATCGAGTCATCTGAAGCACGTTCGAGATTGAATCATAAAGAGTACCTACTTTATAAGGCTGAAGGTTTTTCTTATCACTGAACTCCACCTACGTTACGTAGAATATTATCTCACGTTCTCAAAACATTTTTGCCTGATTATTAGAACACGATGAAATAAAACACTCATTGTTTTTGTTGATGTATAAATGATTGTTCTATTGTTAACATTGCCATCATCTAAAATCTAAATAAACTATCTCATGGCGAAATTGCTCTAGAAATATATATGCACAAGAACAAAGTTATATCAAATGACTTACGTATCTTAAAAACGGCGGTAACGGGAGTTTTCTTTTTGACCTCATCCTTATTTTCTTCTGGACTAACTTCAATGGGATCCTTATCGTTAATATTTATATCTAATATAGCGTATGATCCGTTTTTCTCCATTATGAATTAAAAATCAGTATCTCACTTTTTCACATAACACATTAAATATTACTGACAAATTACGTCAAAAATTAAAAATTACGTAAATATATATTTTTCTATACAAGATTTTTACTTTTCCATCGATATAAATATTATTTTTCTAGTATATTACACGTGGTAAATAACCATAACAATTATTTGTGCAGTACTCGCACATCATATTATACGCGGTGTTCCAGCGCAGCGACCGCGTTGAGACTGTTTAGGCATCAGTGGTTCGCGAAAGAGCATAATATTGTGTTATGAAATTCGGACCAGAGGCATTCATTAGCTGCAGTCAAATCGAATTAACTTCAATATAATGTGACCTGTGACAATCGAGGCACAGATATGAGATAACTGGGCACACCGAATGTCTCATAGGTTTAATGAAAGTAAAAACGCCTTGATAGGTACTACAAAACATTTCGAGTTGCAACTTAACATTCTCGTATTATATATAGGTAGTGCTTGTTAGATGTTCATCATGTATAGAAGAAACTGCTGCTCAATTTGCAAAATTTTTAAACTAAGTATTTAATTCTAAATTTTAAAAATGAATTATCAATATTAACGAAATGAACTATTTCTAAACAAATGATTAAACGCGAATTTTGATCATTGTAAGTAATAAAACTTCTATATCCTTTCCGTCTCCTATGCGTTGTTGCTGTTTGTTTTATTATTATAGTAAATCACAACAACATCCCAAAACGTAATGTTGTTATAAAAAGTTTTTTTCAAAATCCAAAAGTTTACACCTATTATTTATTGTTCGTGGCTATATAGATCTCTCCAGAATGTCTCAAACCTCTAGAGCTTTCAAGAGACTCTAGAACCTCGAGTGTCTTGAAACATCGAGCCACATTTTTCTTTTTTTCCTGTTGATTGGACGTGTCTCTTGATAAAAATATTTGTTTTTGCCAAAGTTGAGAAAAATACTTGTATCATCTACTTACTTACATGTTGATATGTATGTATAATTAATAATAATTACCAAATATATTTATTTATATGGTATACATAATATATAAATCCTAAAATAGTAAGACCGATTATGATAAAGTTTTCATTTACTCTTAGTATGTGATCCTCTAAAGTTTGATAACCAATCGGACCAACAGAATTGATTTTCGTTGTTTGGCGTTTCTTTTCATATTTTTCGTGATCCCTGAATATTAGTGATCCCAGTGCGAAGCTAGTTGGGATCATTAGTATATATATATATTACAAATAGTACCTGAAGGTTTATTGTAATGTGGGTCACGTTAGTGCGCAGCGCAGACTCTCTGTAGAGATGAGATGCATAAGTACCAACATACAACTTACTCCCGAGTATCGAGTTTCACCTCCATCTTTAGAATATGCATTATATATTATGTTTTATGAATATAATGTTATCATGAACAAAGTTGATGATCAATACGAATGTACGGTCTTTATTCGTAGGTAAAGTTGAAGAAGTTCCTAAGGTTTTTCAAAAAATTTGTGTAGCTAATAGGCACATTTTTTTTGTTAGTTGGACAGGCAAACTGGACGTACCACCTGATGGTAAGTGGTCGACGTCGGCCATGAACATAAACTAGTTTACCTGGAACGAGCCCAGGCAACTCATTTATGTGTTGCCTATCCTGAGACATAAGATGTTAAGTCTCGGTGCCAGTAATTACACTGCCTGTCTTGCCCTTCTCTCCGAAACACAGCAAAGCTGTTTCACGGGGGAAACAAGTAAGATGGTGGTATCATCCCTTTCACCGGTGAATGTTTAAAATTCGTATTTATACTATAATAATTTGGTAAATGTAAGACTCTAGGTATTGGTATTTACCAGTTATTAGGTATATATCTTACACGACGTTCATAATTCACAAACAATTACGCATACATGCCTGTTTGTAAACTTACCTCAGGAGAAACAAAAACAAACATGTCAACTGCGTCTTATTTGCTCGTGCCAGCTTGAGCACATTGCTACACAGTACACACTAATTTGTATAAAATATTAGCGTACGTACCAGTCATCATGTTTCCCTCCAAAATTCTTCCAAAAATTTGATATTTGAAAATAATAATGAAAATTTACTATTGAATTTTCACGATTTTCGTTTCTTTTTAATTAATGTCCTCATTATTTCCTCGCGAGGGATTCAAGTCTAAAGCGATCGATCTAAATAGCACTAAATCACTAAATTCTATATTTACTTGTATTATATTCACTATAAGTTAAGGATCGTCTCGTTCAATCCATTATTATTGCGCATTATATTCACGTATTCGTTTGGGTCGCAATATTAAGAAATGTCGACATTTGTAAACTACACACTAGTTAGTAATTAAAATAAGTCGCGCGACAACTATACAATATCACGATTCTAATCCTAAAAAGTGTATATTCGAAAAACTGTAGAAAAAAATAGATAAAATAAAATCACATTGTTTGTGCGCCGTCCTGTGCGTGTGGGTTACGTAATCTGAGGGCCCGGGTAGAGCTTTGGCCCTCGGAGGTCCTCCCCTCCCTCGGAGCTTCTGCGCTGCGCGAGAGCGGCTACCCTCCGGCCTTGTTGCGCATGGCGGGGTGGGCGCGATCAATACGGGGCGCAGGCGTACTACCCCTAACTCGTTGCAATTACGACCAACTTTACCTTCACCTCTAACGGGCCTTTTTTATGAAAGCTCATTAGCATTATGTTGAGGTCAACAATTTATTTTATTTAAATTAATTTTTTCTCCTTCGAAATAACTTTTAGTATTAAAATAACATAATATATGTATGTCTATAGGCGTAATTTAAAAACAAACTCTACAAGTTGAGTCATAAAAAAGCTTGAAGTAGTTCTTTGTGCAGAAAAAAATTTCGACGCACATTTTAATAAGCACGCTTTCTTTAATATTATTTCTCTCGTGACAAAAAATTAGTTTATTTTAAGAAAGCGTTTTATTAATGACTTTTAATACTCTTTTCAATCAATCGAATCTATTTAATTTATGATTTTGCTTTCAGTTGCGGAACCCTAAAATCCAACGCTTTCAATACACAGAATTAGTAAATTGTTGTGACTTTACCATGAATGTTCTTATTTACTTCAGAGCTGATTAGATTTCTTAGTACTTAGCCTTAGTACTCTTAGTAGTCGATTTTATTTTAACATATTTTGGATTTTTTATTATAAAAACTATGTTAATTTTAGTGTTCTAATGGCAAAAGCTACCTATTTTCTCAGGTCGCATCGAATGAAAATGTATAATGCTTGTGAGTTATTATGAATGTGTAATCTTTTTAAATTATAAAAGAGGTAATCTTCTATGTAAAAAATCTTTTAACCAGTAGAATGCTGCGTTGTCAATGCACTCCGTAAAAATGGTTTCATTACAATCTCTTAAGTTATTCTTTGAAATCAAACAATGTCAAGGGCCATAAGGTTCAAAATTAAATCCTTATATGATAATAATCGTAATCCAAATAACGTATTTATTTGCATAACGATTATAATCGTATTCGATTATTATCATATTTATAAAAACTCCTACGCAAATCATTTTTTTTTTCTTTTACGCCGGAAAATGCTCTGAGGCATCCCGCCTTGGTGAGGTGCCCCGGATCTGTTAAGCTAACAGCGCACCACGACGGCTAGTCAGTCCCGTAGGGGACCGACGCCACCTCCACGAAGGGGTTGTCCCGCACCACAGTACAACCCCTCCCAACGTCGGGACAGTACAATGGGGTGAGGTTCCCACCCTCACCCCTTGCCTCCTGCTCTTTTGTCCCCTCTTCTTATAAGAGGGGTACAAAAAGCCCTCCCGGCTCAATTAGCTTCGCCCAAGGTGCAGCGGCTCACCCTAGGCTACTGAGCCCCACCGCCACTTCAAGGCCTGAACCATGGTGGGGCTACGCAAATCATACATTATTGTAGAACAAATTTGATAACCATAAAAAAGGGTCAGTTAACCTTAAAGATAGACATATTCCAATGGGAGGGTTGCTCTGTGCCGCACTTCCGTCTACTTGGGTACCACCATCCTGCTTATTTCTCTCGTGTATGATATATACCTAATAACTGATAAATACCAATACCTAGAGTCTTACATTTACCAAATTATTATGATATAAATAAGAATTTTAAACATTTACCACCATTTTGTTTGTTTCTCGCGTTATACAGCTGTATTGTGTTTCGGAGAGAAGGACAGGACAGGCAGCGTAATTAGTAATTACTGGCACAGATACTTAATATCTTGTCTCAGGATAAGCAACACATGTTACTCATGAAAAGGTTTCCTGTGCTACTTGTTTATGTTCATGGGCAACGCTTTACGCTGACCACTTCGTCAGCCCGTTTGCCTATCCAACTATCATGAAAAAAATTGTCGTAGTCTTTTTTTAGAACTTTTAAAGGGGTTCAATTTGCAACGAAAGGTTTCAAAAGAAATATTTGTTTTACTTTTTTGCCACCTTTTTCATTGATGCTCCGCTCCTGATTGTCATAAGGCATAGGCGTATCTGGATTTTATATAGGCTAAAACCTTCCTCGAGTATATCGGGTGTATTTGGAACCCTTGGAAGATTAAACCCTAATAATATACTATTTATATACTATATAATGCATATAACCATTTATCTCGAAACGTTTTATAAAGAAAATTTTAGGACTTGTGGATATTGCAAACCTGCAATGTATTCGTAAAAACTAAAACGATGAACGACTAAAGCGACAAGCAAGCGTTCGCAAGCAAGATTCGCAAGCACACCAGATGATCAAGTTTAAAGTAGAATTGGAGGAGGGCAACACTTTAAACTTTCTCGATTTATCGATTACTAAAAATGATAACAAGCATGTTTTTGGCATCTACCGTAAGCCGACATATATACCGATGCAACCATACCTATATCTTCATGTCACCCTTGGCAACACAAACTCGCGGCTTGAGTCTACATCCTGAGGATGCCTCGGTGTCGGGGCGAAACGTGCGTAGATTGTGTGGTAGTGGTCTTTTACTGTGGTTGTGGTGCATGTGGGGTGGTGGTGCATGCGAGTGTACGCCTATGCAGTGTGGCGGTGCTATATGCATGCATATGCGTGCACTCACACATTTGCAGTAAAGACTGCGTGTTTTGCGGGATTATTGCTAATTAAATTATAATTTAATCTTATATAATGGATTTCCGCAAAGTAACGCCTGATTCTATTAACTATAAATAATAATTTCTGTACGTCAGTTCTACTATTTTCTGCTTGGATTTATTATTATTATGTCGTAGAATTTGTGTTAATTAGTCATTATTCTCTGTAATTATAAAGGCGTTTTATCCTGAGGGAATTCGTGCCTGAATCTAGTATGTATCTTAAGATGTTACGACACAGCGCCATCTATTGTAATATAACGCAACTAACATTGAAGAGTTTATTGTAGAACATGAGTAGGTATGCAGTTAAATATTTTGGTTTTCCATAATTTTTGTTGTAAATGTATAATACTTATTACAAATTTAAATATGGTTATTTTTTGTATAGGTATGAAGATGTATGAATGCGGCTGCCGGCTATAGTTATAAAATCATATAAAAGAGTGTAATTATTCTAAGATGACGACCTCTGTGGCTCAGTGGTGAGCGCGTTGACGCTCAAGCCGGAGGTTGCGGGATCGAATCCCGCCAGGGAACAAAAATATTTTCTGTGTTCCTGGGTCATGGATGTGTATTAAATATGTGTATTATATAATAAAAATCTTAAATATATGTATAGTTTAAAAGTATTAAATATATTTCCGTTGTCTGGTACCCGTAACACAAGTTCTTCGAGAACTTACCACGGGACCAGATTGACGTAGTGTGAAAGCGTCCATAGATATTATATTATATTATATACTTTAGTTAAACCTAGTTTATCTCAGCCGCCCTCAGCTGGTGCTTTCCCTGGTCCCGCCCTGAAGCCTTCAGGGAAGAGGAGCCTCGGATCCCCCACTATCTACTAAAATATTATCCCCCAAAACCTTAGAAACTATTGTAATTGTATGAATGGCTGTTTGTTTTTGCATTATTGTTATGTCTATGTTTGCGTCTAGCCTGTCACAATACCGTCGAATACTCTTGGCTACCATTCCTGTAGCTCCTATTACTATTGGTACTATTTCAACTTTGGTTTTCCATAATCGGGTTATTTCTTTTTTTTAGTAAGTGGTACTTAGTTAATTTTTCTATTTCTTTGGCGCCAATGTTGTAGTCGGTCGGTATTGTGACATCTATTAGGTAGGTCTTATTTTGTAGTTTGTCTATGTAAATAATGTCTGGTCTATTGTGATTCACAGTAACATCTGTTTGAACTGGCATCTCCCACATCAGTTTGGCTGTGTCATTTTCTTTTACTTGAGGTTGTTTAAGAGAGTCTTTCCACCAGAATTTATTAATTTCAAAGTTATGTTTTTTAGAAAGAAGCCAGAATATATATTGCACTATATTGTTATGTCTTTGTACGTAATATTTTCCTGCTAACTTTTCGCATCCTGATACTATGTGCTGTATTGTTTCGTCTTTTTCAGCACAGATTCGGCACTTGCCATCAGTAGGTTTCTTCATAATGTCTCTTTCAAACTGTTTCGTTATAATATACTAATCTTGAATTGCAAAAACCGATGCTTCTAATATGGGAGATATCAGTTGTTTTTTTAGCCAACGAAATGAAAGATCTTTATCTATATTGCTTTTTTCTAAGACTAGCTTATGGAATTGGTTACGTAGTGGCTTCGATTTCCAAACTTGAATTTTCTTCTTTATTATGGCTGATTTAATATTTTTATCTGTTACATTTTCGTCTGTATGCAGTCCTATCTCTTTTATGTATTCTTTTGATTCTTTATTTATTGAGTATTGATTAATATTTTTATCATGTTCATTAACCGCTTTTATCAGGTAATCATTAGCACTGTTTAGATATTTATTGTATTTAATTATTTGTGTTTTGTATAATGATTCTATATTAATTAATCCTCTTCCGCCTTCTTCTATAGGTAAATAAAGTCTTTCTACTTCTGATTTTTGTTTGTGTATTTTGTTCAGTGCTAATATTTTCCTGGTTTTTATATCTATATTATTTATGTCTTTGTATTTATAATTTACTATTCCGAACGAGTAAAGTAGTACGGGTACTGCGTAAGTATTAATTGCTTTTATTATGTTTCGTGCGCTTAGATGTGTTTTTAATATTTTTTTGATTCTTTTAAAATATTCCTTTAGTATTTGCTGGCGTAGTTCGCTATGATTTAATTTTCCAGATTCATGTATTCCTAAATATTTATAAGTTTGATTTTCTTGTAAGTACTTGAATTCCTCCCCACTGAGTAGTAATTGTCCTTCTCTCTGATTATCTTTCTTTCTTCCTTCAACGATGTGTAATATATTGCATTTTTCGAAACCGAAATTCATTCCTATATCTTTTGTAAATATTTCACTTGTATGTAGAAGGGCTGCTAGATTATTTTTATTTTTAGCGTAGAGTTTGAGATCGTCCATGTAAAGTAAGTGATTTATATATGTTTTATCTTTAAGTTTGTAGCCTTTGTTATCATATTTATTTAATATTTGGGATAAGGGATTTATTGCTAAACAGAATAGAAGGGGTGACAATGAGTCACCTTGAAATAAGCCACAATTAACTTGTATAGGGTCCGTTGTTACAGAAGAGTTCACACCATGAGCCGTCATTATAACTCTCCATTTTGGCATAAACATTTTCAAAAAGTCTTTAACAGCACCGGGGCATTTGTAAATTTCGAGAACTTTCAAAAGCCAATCATGTGATATGCTGTCAAAGGCCTTTTGATAGTCGATCCAACTCATGCTGAGACTCTTTTTTGCATGGTACGCATCCTCCAGAATTGACTTATTTAGCATGAGATGATCCTTGCACCCTCTGGTACCCCTTCTGCAGCCTCGCTGCTCTACTGCTATTACTTTATTTTGATCACAATATGTGTACAATTCGTCTGCTATTATTGATGTCAGTATTTTATACATTGTGGGCAGACACGCTATTGGGCGCCAGTTTTTAGGATTGTCTGTATTACTACTGCTTTTCGGAATTAGAATAACTTGTCCAGTCGTGAACCATTCTTCTGTTTCTTCTGTTCCTTTAAATATTCTATCAAATGCTTTTGCCATATAACTGTGTGTGTTGGTGAAATATTTTATATAAAAGTTTTGTATTTTATCAATTCCTGGCGTTTTCCAATTTTGTGTTTTCCTAACAGCATTTTTAACCTTATCTAAATCTATATCTTGAAACCTGTTATCCTCAGCACATCCTGAGTCTGTCTCTATTTTTGTAATCCACGGTGCGTTCTTATTGTATCCTTTAGGTAGTGATAATATTTTTGACCAAAAGTCTTGTATCTCTTGCTTGCTGGGGATAGCAGTTGTATTCATATTTTTACCATCTATACTTCTGTAAAACTTGTGTTGATTGTCTTTAAGTAGTTTATTTTGTGTTTTTCTATTATTTATATCCTCGTAACGTTTTAATCTACCAGCATACAATTTTACTTTTTGCTTAAGTATTTCTATTGTATTATTTAAATTCTGTTCATTAAAGATGTTATACTTGTTATATAGTTTTTTTATTGAGGTTACCTTTTTCTTGCCTATTCTGTCGTTTTTACTTTCTATTAATCTGCCTAATTCTTTTCTAATTTCGTCTATGTTTTTCTTAATTCTAGCTTTCCAGGGTGGATCTCTAAAAGGTTTTATTGTGGTTGATTTATTAAAGGGCTTCTGATTATTGGCTTCTATAAGAGTTTTAGCTGCTTCGTATATGACGTCGTTGATATCTCTTAGAGTTTCTTGTGTTCGTAAAATATTAGGTAAAAAATTGTTTATTGTATTTAAGTTTTCAAAGAATTTTTTTGAAAATATTGGTTTAGGTAAATTTTTCCTATTTCCTATTAGCGTTCCTTTAGTTTCTGCTAAGTTTTGCATGAATTCTAGTAAGATACTATCTAGGTTTTCATTAATTTCTATGAAATTTTCATTATTAGTGTTCGGAATGTTTTCATCGCTGTTGATATGAATATTTGTTTGAGTGTTGTGCAATTCAAATGGTGTATTTGAATGATTATGTGATTGCGTATTTGTGAAAGGAGGCGTTTCATTATTGATTACTATTGGTTGTGACTGACTTTGTTGTGATGTTTGTCTGTGTTCCTCGGTTTCATTATTTTGTTCATCTATTCTTGTGAATGGTGCATTAGCGTCATATAAATTAGTCTGCTCAGCGTTATGTCTGATTTCTCTTAGGATGTCTTCGGGTAAATCTTTATATTTATTTACTCTACGTGCCTGATTCGATAAAAGTTGTCCTGTAAGCTTTTCTGTCTTAGGGTTGTTTAAATTTCTCTCTTTAAATAGTTTTTCTAGTCTTCTTACATATCCTGCACCCTGAGACTTAGTTTTATAATAGCAAAACATCAGTTCACTTAGCTCTTCTTGTGACCATTTTCTTCTTGAATCTTGTAAATTTCTTAAAGATTGAGCATTACGATTTTCTGATACTACTTCGCCTTCATTTGTTCGTTGTTGTATTTGAATTTCTTGATTTATCCCTGTAGGTACGTTATGGTCTTGTGGATTAATGTTATAAGATGTTGTTTGAACGTTGTCTGCCTCTATGAAATGTTCCGCATTTTGTTTAATTTCATTTAAGACCTCATCTGATACTATTTTACGCGAAATGATGCTACGTGCTTGGTTAGAAAGTGTGTTACCATTTAGTTTATTTACTTTGGGGTTATTGCTGTTTCTTTCTTTAAAAAGCTTTTCAAGTCGTTTGATATAACCTACACCTAATGCTTTAGCTTTGTAATAGCAAAACATTAGTTCCCTAACTTCCTCTAGAGACCATTTCTGTCTTATATCTGATATTGTGTTGCTTGGTGCTATGGTCTCTGGCGATATACCGGTGGAGCCTGTGGGTATGACCCTGCTCCACAAGGCATTATCGCCCTCATGCATGTGTTCGGCTGTAGTATCTTCGGTTTCCCCGGCTCCCGTCCGCTTGTTCAACGGAAAGCCACTGGCGGTCTGCATGCTGTCATGTCCAGCGCCAGCCCCAGACATGCCCCGGCGATCACCCCCGGGAAGCGACCCTTTACTAGTTCTCTTAAATTGTCTCTTCATCATTGAAGGTCACTAGAGCTCCGTTAGTCATTGGTTGAGTTAATTAACGTAAACGTTGCCAATGTCCGCCCCCCACGTGGCATCGGTGGTCATGCCGGACGAGGAGTTAGAATTTGAGGGGCATATTATATTATATTATATTAATTACTTTAGTTAAACCTAGCAGCTGGTGCTTTCCCTGGTCCCGCCCTGAAGCCTTCAGGGAAGAGGAGCCTCGGATCCCCCACTATCTACTAAAATATTATCCCCCAAAACCTTAGAAACTATTGTAATTGTATGAATGGCTGTTTTATAATTATATTATATTATATTATATTATATTATATTATATTATATTATATTATATTATATTATATTATATTATATTATATTATATTATATTATATTATATTATATTATATTATATTATTATTCTAAGTATCAAAACTAAAAATAGCATTTTACTAAGCCTTGAAATAAATATTAAATTGACACACGAGACTACAGATATCATAAAGTGCCTTCGTTATATTAGCGAAGGCACTTTATGTGTCCCCAGAGACATACCATAGATACTAAAAATAAGCCCATGACCTTTAAATACGACCCAAATTATCCCTTATGTCCCTTATATATTATTGTATCCCTTATACAGGATAGATTTTTGAGAAGTTCAGTAAGTAAAGTAAGGTACCTTAGCCGAAATAGTTACTAAAACTAGGAGACCATCCATAACTTTTAATCAAAATACTCTATGGCCATAGAGTATTTAAATTAAAATTTTAAATCTATGAATGCAGTTCAGAATATCCTGAATATTTAAGGTATGAGTACTAGAAATGGCAGAAATCTCCAAAATCATTTTCCATACATTTTGTACTGAAAAGCGATAAATCAACTCGTGATATTCGTTATGGCCAAACAATCCTATTTCTTACTTTGATTAAAAGATTCCTTAAGGACAGCTGAAATTTAAATATAATGTACATAGCGTACAAAGAAATTCTTTTTGACGTCCTACTGCTACAACTCCATCTAGTTTGCCATTGAGATCCATTCACACCCGTAGCGAGGTATTTTTAGGGTTCCGTTTCTCAAAATGACAAAACAGAACCCTTATAGGATAGGGTGTCCCCGCCATGGTTAAAGCCTTGTCGTGGCAGTGGGGCTCAGTAGCCTAAGGTGGGCCCAGCACCTTAGACGAAGCAAATTGAACCGAGGGAGCTGCTCTTTGTGGGATACAAAATATAAGGGGACAAAAGAGCTTATAAGAAGAGGGGACAAGGGGTGAGGGTGGGAACCTCATCCCATTGTACTATCCTGACGTTCGGAGGGGTTGTTCTGTGGTGCAGGGCAAACCCTCTGCGGAGGTGGCGTCGGTCCCTTGAGGGACGGACTAGATGACGAGGTGCCCTGTTTGCTCAATAGATCTGGGGCACCTCACCAAAGGTGGCATTGGTAAAACTCGCCGGCTTTTAGTGGGTAGAGCTGCATCCACTTACCATCTTTTGGGCGCAGCGAGTCCCACATACCCGCCTGGCGAGTCCCCACTCCCCGCGGGATGCCTCAGAGCATTTCCCGGCGTAAAAGAAAAAAAAGGATCACCCCGGTGTCAGTCTGTCAAACAAAACCTATAGGATACTTACTTTCATTTTGTCATGAAGTTTGGTAAGAAGCAATATAGCTTAGCAAGGTAGCTAGTAAGTAAAGGAAAAAATGAGAAAACCGTTAATTTGTTGTCATGTTACATAAAGAGGCACGATTTTCGGTACCCTCCCCGGTTATAACGAAACAACTTTTACCGATTTTATCGTGGTTTATTAAGTTTTTTATAATAAGACGTTTCGGATACTTTACAGCAACCATGGTCACGGGACCATGGATGCTTTAAACTTTAAAGTAACTGAAACGAAGGGCGCGTAAACTTTAGAAAACCCTTCACCGATGTTAAAAACTGCTGGACCGATTTTGATAAAACTTACACTGTTACCTAATTTGAAGTAAATATACCACAACAAAAAAAAATTAAATAAAAATTATAACCGACTTCAAAAAATAAAGTAACTAAAATGTTATAAAATAATCGCGTGTACAATCTTTGCGTTTACCACGTCATTATTGTTACTTTTGGAGTCGGTGTCAGCCAAGGTAGATAAGTAGGTACCTAGAGCAACAAATACGACAACGGTGACGTATTTGTTGCTGTAGGTACCTATTTAACTTAGCTGACACCGACTCCAAAAGTAACAATAATGACGTGGTAAACGCAAAGATTGTACACGCGATTATTTTATAACATTTTAGTTACTTTATTTTTTGAAGTCGGTTATAATTTTTATTTAAATTTTTTTATTTCTTAATTTTTAGTGATTCATTAAAGAAAGGCATACAGAGATAGACATTTTGGCATATTGAACCGTATGAAGTAAGCCCAAAAAAATCTGTAAATCGTCGAGGAGTTCCCTCGACTGTCTATAGTCTCCATCATCATAACGGTAATGGCACGTATCACCCATAAGGGTGCAAAGTTCTCATCAGTATAAATTAATTAAGTCCAATCACAAGGTAGCTACTTTAAACTATTTAGGAGTTCCCTTAACTGAGCTTCGTCTTCATCATCAGACCCCCAATCACAGTCACAACCCATCTAGGTGTAAAGTTCTCATCAATACAAATTAATCAAGCCCAAACACAAGGTTACTGAAGTAAATCGTTAATCCAGCTCCAGCATCAGATCGACGACAATAGACCTTCATTAAATTGTAGTGCTTTAAAATGCTTATTTAAAAAAATATTAAGCACACTAGTCATTTCTACAAATTTCGAAAGTTTCCCTCGATTTCTCTAGGATGCCATCATCAGATCCTGGTTTCCTTATCATGGGACCAAATGGCAAGTATACCCCTTCAAACAAAAAAAGAATTTTGAAAATCGGTCCACAATTGACGGAGAAATCGGTGTAGATACATAAAAAAAAATACCGGCCGAGTTGAGAACCTCCTCCTTTTTGTTGAAGTCGGTTAAAAATAAACGGACACAATCCGGAATAGACCACACTACAGGTCTAATTGGTAACACTTCTTTTAAATCGGTTAATAACATGAAATAACATTATCAAAATATCACATCACAGTCGAAGTCTTGGCATTCCTTGATAGCTTACTTTCTTGAGTGGATATAGAGTGATGATGATGAATCATGGTCAATATGGTCGAGGGTTATTTTGGAACGTTCCCCTTACTTCTCACCCAGGCCATAATTTGCAACGGCTCTATTCCCAAGTGCAATTCGTTCCGCAGAAGGATTCTGTTGGAAATAGACTTTTTGACCCTGACCCAAATGTCATGGATATGAGTACCCGCAGTTAACTGGAGTGCGAGACGAGACCTCGTGAAAACAATTGTTTTTTATTTCTATATTTTTATAATAGAATACCCGTAGGTACTCTCTCTACTGCTCTACCTAAAAAATAGATAATATTTTTTTCAGTATCTTGTAACGTTGCCAAAATCAACGACAAAATGTCCTGGCTTAATTAAAAAGGTTATTCTGAAGCATCTAATGTACTTATTTAAATGTTTTAGTTACTCTCAATGCCGTGGGGTTCGTGTTTAAAAAACAGCCTTGTATGCGTAGGTATAATTAAATAAGAATTATTGTTCAAGCTGAAGTGAGCGACGATGGTCTAGGCCTGTTCTTACTATTTCTATGGTTTAGTCTTTACTATAGTGGGTATGGGCTCGGCCTCTTGAGTGAGAGGTCCAGAGTCTTCGGACGACCGCCAGGTTCATTTTTCAGGTCGAAATTTCCAGAACGGAAGCGAGCAAACCAATAACAGGTGGTGCGTTGGTTTGAGTGTTAGCTCCGTAAACGTCGTTGATGTTACGTGCCGCTTGTGCCGCGTCGCTGCCTCCACGGTACTCATGTTCCATAATTACTCGAATTTTTAACGTATCCATGATGACGAAAAAGATTGAAATGCGATGAAAATGTAACACTAATCAATAAACAAATGACTACTTTTGTATAAAGAATTCCATATTATTAAAATAAAATTAATTTGAAATTAGAATTCTTAGCCAAACAAAAATTATTTTGATTTGAAATGGCCAGTACTGCAGAACGGCAATTTCATAGGTAAATACCTATTATAAATGGAAAAATGAAGTTCAAAACTTAGCCGCACCTTCACCGGGCATTTTTTTTTCTTTTACGCCGGGAAATGCTCTGAGGCATCCCGTCTGGGGAGTGGGTTTCCCCAGGTGAGTATGTGGGACTCGCTGCGCCCGAAAGATGGTAAATGGACGCAGATCTACCCACTCAAACCCGGCGAGTGCCACCAGTGCCGCCATGGTGAGGTGCCCCGGATCTGTTAAGCTAACAGGGCACCTCGACGGCTAGTCAGTCCCGCAAGGGACCGATGACACCTCCACAGAGGGGTTGTCCCGCACCACAGAACAACCCCTTTTAACGTCGGGAGAGTACAATGGGGTGAGGTTCCCATCCTCGCCCCTTGCCCCCTTCCCTTTTGTCTCCTCTTCTTATAAGAGGGGTACAAAGAGCCCCCTCGGCTCAATTACCTTCTCCCAAGGTGCTGGGCTCACCCTAGGCTACTCAGCCCCACCGCCACGTCAAGGCCTGAACCATGGTGGGGACCTTCACCGGGCTGATCTAACTGAGATCAACGCAACAGTTATCGTCCATCGAGTTCATAATATAATATACATAATATAGTATTAATTGCTTTCTTCTTACAAAATGTCGACCTTTAAATTATTTAAACGCGTATATTTACACTAATATATAAAGGGATTTGTAAGCTCCTAATGTTCCATGAATGTTCCTATATAAAAGATAATTTTCGAAACTCCTCGTCCGATTCAAAAAGAAACTTTACCAAACAAACAAAGTGACACAAATTATATAAACGTCGTAAATAATAATACGTATAATAAACGTAAAGGATTATCATACGTCCGGAAACGGGTGTAAATGTAAGTCATCGTAGGCGAAGTGGCACTTGCTAATTGCTATTAAGTCAAATAAACAAGTTTGGGATATTGACTCGAGTTGTCGTAGGTTCGAATTCCTTCTGCGGGGCAGTATAATGCTAGTCCCAGAAGGAGGCCGACGAGCGGTCAGCGGGTGAGAGATGAGGCCGCCGACGAGAGAGACCAACGGGGCCGACGAGGCCTTCCCCTCGCGGACGACGAACGGGGATACGGAGACGCCCCTGTGCTCGTCTCGGGTTCAGGATAGGAACCTACTTACTAAATAAAGGCCTCCTTCAATAAACGCCAAGACGACCGATCCCTTCCCAACTAGCAAAATACGGTTTTATAACTATCCCAAGACTATTTACCAGGACTATAAGGGATTTATAAGCGCTTACATTTCCGGAAAAGGGCCCATTTATAAGTCTATATGCTCTTATATGATACTTATAACAGCCCGTTGAAAGGGCGAATACGCCAATAGTAGCCCTATAATAAAACATTCCTGTCAAAACTTCTTAAGTATCTTACAGTAAAAATTTATATTAATACGCTCTCAGCAATGCTTTCATAAGTTCATTTCTGATCAGTCGTAGATATTCGCATTCAAAGTGTTGGTTTAGTGGATTTTTGTATAAATTAAAACAAATTGTAAGACAAGTAATGTGAATTCTCTTATTCAATTACATTACATATTATGTTGTTGAATTATTATTTATAGCGTAATTTAAATAATTTTCTGTGAAATCTATCACGTTTTTGGTTGACATTGTAACGCGCCTATTGAAATCGGAATATTTACTTATTAGTATTAATTCATATTTATCACTTTGTTTACCAAATCATACAAGGCAGCTGCCATTTTGACAGTTGGCATATATTTCCCACCTCAAAGGTTGGCATTTTGAAGTGCATTAGAGTGCCATAATAGGGACAAGTCCCAATGTGCTCAACTTTAGGGTTTAGCAAAGCAAAAACAAAGAGAAAATTGACTAGACTTGATGTCCTGATGTGAATCAAGTGGTTAAATTTGAAAAATTCCAATATGGATTTTTTTTTTTATTAATATTTTATGGCCTGGTTACGAGACCTTTAAGCCAATCCAATATGGAACTCGAACCTTACATTTTTTTTTTTCACTTTTAGCCAAGCAAGAACTGTCACTTATAACAGCTCACGGATATTCCCTTGTAAGCGCTTATAAGTCTAAGTAATCGGAGTAATTACTCTCCAGTCTATATACTCCGGAGTATTGGTTCTTATCGGAGTCAAGATTATAAAAGGCCGCAGATGTATTTTAATAAGCGCTTATAAGTCTTAGTAACTGGAGTGATTAATCACTTCTAAGAGCAATTACTCTTAGTGTATACATTTACAAGAGTCTTGGTCTTATAATGGTCAGGAAAAACGTTGAAACAGTTGAAACGTTGAAACGATGAAACAGCATTTATTTATGCTGATAAAAGCGAAGTAGCTAGTACTGATGCCATAATCGGAGCTTTATAAGTTAAAATAGCATTATTTAGTACTCGTTCCAGGATAATTGTGCTTCTTGGATTGCCACTCGTATTCAACACGGACCTTCTACCGTACGTAGATCGTCTTCTCACCTGGTTAATGGCCGACCAACACGTCTACCTCCTCCTTGAACCTTATTGTTCCATCGGCCATCCGTTCTCCTGAGTGTGTGACCAGCCCTCTGCCACTTCAACGAGCTTATTCTTCATGTGATATCGGTAGATGCTGCACACTCTAATTTAATCCTCCCGAGATGAAATAGAGTCTAGACTGATAGACTAGAGTGACTAGACGAAAGTCATGTTCAATGAACATGGTATCCCTAGGCCGATTAACGTCGATCTTAACTCGAAGTCGGGCAAGAGTATGTCTATCTTGATGATACTTTGTAGTTGGGTCGACATAACTTCGGGATTCCTCTCAAAGTATCTCAACCCTATAAGTGATCGTAACTGCAAAGTAAAGTAAAGCCGATAGGAGGATGACCAATTGGAATGGGCGGTACCTATTCAGGAAGCTTAGCCATACTCTCACATCGTTTATACCACAGTTTTGAAGACGAAAGTCTTCAACCAATGCGTTCTCCCGTGATGACCTACGGGGTCGAAACGTGGCCTCTGTTCGACTGGTCCGTAAGTTTGCCGTAGCTCAACGTGCTATGCTGAGTGTTTCTTTGGCAGATAGGATTCGAAACAAAGACATCCGCCAGAGAACTAAAGCTACCGATATCACGCGAAGAATATTTGGGATACTAATATAGTGGCCCATTGGCGGGGGGGTTAGGGAAAAGGAGGGCAACGCATCTGCATAATCTTTGGTTGTGCGGTTGTGTTTGGGCGTCGGTAGTCGCCAAACGGCTTCGACTGCTCATTGCCCTACTATGCCATAAAAAAAAAACAATGGCGATTAACTTTCCAAGTTTCGTTTTATATTTAAAAAAAGACTCAATCTAAACGTAGAAATTAGAAAATAAAAGTATTGCGTGACTATGAAGTTTTTGTGTTTTTGTGTGAAGTTATTGTGTGAAAACATAGTATAATAGTAGCGAAAATAAAAAACGTATAAAAAAAAACATTATCTGTCCTACACATATAATTACGTTTATTATATTGTCATATAAAATGTACCTTTATCAAATTACTGAATGTACCTACATGGGATTAACTCTCACAAACTATTATCTGAACAATCGTCAAGTATCGTAACAATGAAAAACAAAACGAGGAAGTGTAACATAGTTGACAAAACTCAAACAAAGAAATCACTTATTAAGTTTCACTTAGGAATTTTCTCATATTGAATATCGAGTAAGTAATCGAGAAAGAAACTGTATCTGCGGGAAAAATGCCAGATGAGACGTACAGCGATACGTCATCGCTCAGCCTGCAAAGACACTCTTATAGCGCGTACACAGAGAACATACATGTTTGTTCCCGTTTGTTTACGATTTAAACCTTATCCGTTGGAATTAAAAGTACTTTTGGTTGTGCTGTTGTGAGAGAAAGCACTTTACGGTCGTGTGAAGAGTTGGATGACGCAGGTGACGTCGTGTTCGTCGAGAGTAGTTGGTGCGCTCGGCAGACGGCCCCGGCGCGCCAGCTGCCCGGCTCGCTAGTCGCTACTGCCAGCCGCCACTCACCAGTCGAGTCTCGCCCTCCGTACAAATAGGACCCGAATGTCCTCATTCCGTAACTTACGACACTCCTCTCGCATGTAAATACGGATTAAGTTATAAATGATAACGGTAAACATTTATATTTAACGCCGGGTGCTCGTCCGAAAAGGTAAGTTAATTGTGTCAAGAACTGAATATTATTTGAAGCTTATTAAGTATCAACGAATTTTGCAAACTTTTGAACTTAAGGTGTTATGTATTAAAATAATTTAATATATGGTTTATTAAATTAAGGCATTATTTAATTACATAGGTATTACTCTCAATTAAAAGATTTTTTTTCTACGAATTTTTTTTTATTAAAAAGTTAAAAACTTTCGAGTTAATAGTTAAATAAAAAATAAACATACTTGCTTCAATAAAAAAATATAAAATTTTAAGAGATTCTCGAAGTAGTAAATTAACTTTATCTAATAATATCTCTATCTCTCTGTCTATCTTATGTAATATCATATACCCTATACGGATTATAATCACTATTTAGATAGGTACATATTTAAGTTTTCATACCAAACAGTCTCATACCAAATAAAATTCCAAACTTTCTCCATACAAAAGTACGCCGGTGGTTATTGTGTGCGTTGGGAATACAAATATACCTTGCATTGCTTTCATTTTCTTACTTTAACCACAGAATAAATAATAGTACTAACTTTAACGTAGAACAATTATAGTAATATTGTGAATAACAATTAAGAACGTTTGACCTAGATTTATACCCATCAGTCCGATACTTATAAATTTGTCAGTGTCATTCAGTGAAATAGCAATTAATTGTTGTCTAAGTTGTCCTGCTATTATTATTTCATCTCTAACTAGACAATATATATTAAGTCGTTTAAAGCAAAGGTTTTATAAATGTCCATTTGCAAATCAAAAATGTTGACAATTGCAATTTACACCTCTCAATGAAATTATCATATGTAGTTATACTCTCAAAGAAACTGTGAAACATTTTGAAATCAACGATGGGATGAATACACTTTAGACTACTGAAGAGTAAAGAGGATTTAGATTAATGTTTGCGAAATTTGCTAGTTTGCAAACAATTGCTTCCATTTTTGAAACATCGTCCTCTTTATGTTTCAATGTAATTGAATATACTTTGAATTAATTATAATAAACTTTGAAATAATAATAATAAGCAACATGCCTATTTCGAATGAACGAGAGTCCATGCAATTATTGTCATTGAAGCTTTCCATATCTTGTAAATGTTAATCAATGAATTAGTAATGTTGAAGCCCATCGGATTTGTCTCTATAATTTTTCCTATTCCGAGCATTTATCTGATTATTTTATTAAACTTATCCAAAGGCATAATACCGTCCTGTGATAATTTAATTGATTACATTTTAGATCTACTGTATTGAACACTTCCCGCCCTAACTGCTATGGCCGTTTGGTCAGGGGCAATCGCCCCGTCCCTTGAGTAACAAACACCCTAGTACTGTGTCAATGTTCAATGTGTTCCATTCACAAACTATATAGAGAATACTACGTTCCATTGTATACTAGAATTTATTAAAAAATAATCCTATACATAATACAGAAAAATACATAGTAAAGAAAAAAAGAACAAATTTCAATTTATAACAATAAAAAACAAGGTGAAAATTAGTTTACTTTCAATTCGTTTTTTTTACTAATACATAAATGCAAAAGTCGAGATATGAATTTATCCATAAAAAGTGAGATCTGGTGTTTCATTTGTAAACAGATGCTTATTTCTAAAATCCCAAACAACTGATCTTGTCAATGTCGTTTGTGCACAGGTGAAACGTCCGTCGTAGGGAAACGTAGGTAACTAATAAGATATTCGTGGGATGCTGACCGCAAACTTTCATTAAACCAGCGTTTCGGAGAACTATTGTCCCTATGACTAATAGCCCTACTTACTCCTACTTATGATTATACGAGGAAAATATTGGAGAACATTCTTTCCTAACAGTTGGACGTATAAGAATCGCACGTGCATGACAAGAAATACCTACGTCTACGTAATTAATTCCATTAGTAGCGGTTATAGTTTAAAAACTATCGGTATTTTAAATTCAGTATACTGTTATGTAAAAAACTTTATATATTTATTTAATTATTCAATTATCTACTTGAATCAGTCTTCCGACTTTGCCCATATACATAATATATAGTTAATATTGATAAAAAAGCTTTACAAAAAGCGGTAGTCCTTATCTTAAACAGCATAAATCCTGAACAATATGAATTGAAACGTACCTTCTAATTATTATTACATACTATGTCTTTTCCTATTATGTCCATTTTTTTGGTTTTTTTTACGCTGGGAAATGCTCTTAGGCATCCCGTGGAGGAGTCTGACTCTGACTCACTCCCCAGGCGGGTATGTGGGACTCGCTGCACCTCAAGGATGGTAAGGTGGACGCAACTCTACCCACTACTTCTTATAAGAGGGGTACAAAGAGCAGCTCCCTCGGTTCAATTGGCTTCGCCCAAGGTGCTGGGTTCACCTTGGGCTACAGAGCCCCACCGCCATGACAAGGCTTGAACCTGGTGGGGTTCCTAATTCCTATTATGTCCTATTCTAATGCCTCTTATAATACAAAGTTCATCAAGCCTATACAATACTTTCGATATGATGAGTGATAAATATCCATTCATTATTACTTTCTTATTAAACTATAACTTGAAAAATGTCTTTTGTCTAACAATAATCATCATTGTAAAAATTATAAAATATATATATTTTATTTTTCGGCGGTAGGTAAATTAGTGCGACATTAAAACATGAACAGGAATTTTAAAAAACCAATTGGCCAGTTATTTCATCCTACAATATCAGTACCTACAAAAAAATTGTAAACAAAAATTTAAACCGACTTAAAAAAATAAAAAATAAACTAAAAAGTAATAAAATAATTGCGTTTCCTTAATTTTTGTGCCTACAACTTATAATCAACTTGTTATTTTACTAATTGCAATCTTTGCGTTTACCACGTCGTTGTTGTCGGAGTCGGCTAAGTTTAATAGGTACAGCACCAAAACCGTCGTCAGTCACCGGTGTCGTATTTGTTGCTGTACCCACCTACCTGTCTTTGCTGACACCGACTGCCTACTACGACTACCAACTGCCGCTTCAAATCAAAGCCTAAAAAAATATTTTTTTTATCTTACAAACGTTTACATAAGTCTTTAGCCCTCCCACACGCCTTACTTATAATACTATTGTATGTAAATAAAGAAATGTAAATATGTAAATAAAGAAATGCTCATAGTGATACGAAAATGAAAGTTACAGCAAATTAGTTGTGTGAACAAGGTCAATGTGTCAATGCCAAAAAGCGGAAAGAAAGTTTAAGCTGCGCCGGTCCGACCGAGCTCATCGCTCATGGTACTGTATTATCTACTATATTTTTTTATAGATTACATTATACATGGACTTTTGCCAACACATAGATTATGCTAATCATGTATTTCAGCTAGAGCTTACACAGCTTGTGTTGAAAAAATTATTTGCAGAACATACTTTCTTATCTAATCTAATGTGTTGTATGGCCAAAGCTTTATTTCTTTCATCATCATCATCATCAGCCTCTCTCTATCCGTCTACTTACGCCAAGACGGCCGATCCCTTGCCAGTTATCACTCGAATTCAACACGGACCGGCCACTCCAAGCTAATAATACTTTTGTTAATTATTATTGTAATATTTCGCACTTCAAACTAATATAATTGAGACATGATTGAGACAATTGTCATCTATAACATACGAATATTACACCTGTAATAAGTTCAATAATTAGCTTTTATTGAATTCCCCTACTATAGTCTATACTTACATACAACTTACAATTCTGAACCACATTAGGAGATTTTAATGTATTTCCAACAATAGCGTTATTGGAACGTAGTTCCTTATCGCGCGTTGCGAAAGGGGGCTAGACGAGGAGAGGGGGAAAAATTTAAGACGAAAAGTTTGCACGACACTTTTTGCTATAGTGTGTGTGTTTATTATAAAAGTTTGAACCTTATCGAATAACATCATGTCACCAATAGCGCGATGCAATTACTAAACAACGCCATCTATTGGTAAATTCACGGAAACGTTTAATAATTACATATAAATGTACCACGCCATCTATTGGCAGTTTTATGAAAACTTAAAATAATTATACATAATATGTACCACGCCATCTATTGGCAGTTTTATGTAAACTTTAAATAATTATACATATGCACCACGTCATCTATTGGCAGATTTACATAAATACTTTAAGAATCATACAACTTAAACATGTTTGAAAAATTAGATATGTAAGTAGTTTTCATTATAACACATTCCACGTGCCTACAGTTGACTTAATTTGACTTGCAAAAAATTGTTGGTAATGTGTTTTATTAATAGGTCTTTACCTTTTTTTAAGACGAAAAGTTGTAACGACACTTTCTGCTATAGTTGTAAGCCTCTCTCTCTCACACACACACACGCATAAGAGACATACACACACTTATGTAAGTGTGTGTGTGTACTTTTTTTTTGTTTTTTATTATAATTTCTTCACTAATTAATCGAAAGGAACTTCGTTTCATCCGGGTATCTCTTTTTTTAGTATTAATAATGATTTTAATTATTATAATGACATATTCATTATAATTATTAAATATTTATTACTTAATAAAATATCCATTTTTTTACTATATTAATATAAAACAATAAATATAGGATCTTGTTTGTGCGTGTCATCCGAGCGATAAACGTCAGTGAGAGCGCATAGCAGGCGGTCCTCTTTTTCTGGGAGGACGTGATTGATATCGCAGAAGGAGGAGAGGGGACGCTACCCCCCACATTCAGAGAAGAGTGCCGGATGGCATCGGACCCCGTGGTATGCCTAAACGCATTCCCCAGTGGGTCACTGGGGAATGCAAAAAGAAAAAAAATCTTGTTTGCGCGTAGCAATTTGCGATTATGCGGCAAAAACGATAAATCACTAATCAGACATCTCGCCTAAATAATCCCACTTCTCGTGGAGCAAAAAAGTCATTATAAGAAAACTACATTTTTACGGACATTGTATGGACTTAGTAAGATTTTCTCGACCATTAGTAAAAAGATGTTTTATTATAATAAATAATGATATCGTCATCATAAATAAAACCGGCCAAGTGCTAGTCGGACTCGCGCACGAAGGGTTCCGTACCATTACATAATATACAACATTAGAGACTTTAACAAAAAATAAGGTTTATGTTTATGAAATTAAATGTTTTTTTATATCTATTTGAGTTGATACAGGACCGTGATAGGTGGAGCAAAGCAGGCCTTTGCCCAACAGTGGGATCCAATAGGCTATTAAATAAATAATATTAAGGTACTACGTTCCAAAAAAAAATTGAGTTGATTGAATAAAAGGTAAATTGCGGTTTACGATTTATGACGTATTAAAAAAAACTACTTACTAGATCTCGTTCAAACCAATTTTCGGTGAAAGTTTACATGGTAATGTACATCATATATATATATTTTTAGAAGTTATAGGGGGGGGGACACATTTTAATACTTTGTAAGTGTCTCACGCGCAAACTATTCAGTTTAGAACAAAATATATTAGAAACCTCAATATCATTTGTTGAAGACCTATCCACAGATGGGGTATCTATGGATAGGTCTTCAAAAAACTTGACACGTACGTATAACGTAGGTTTGATGAAAAAAAAATTTTGAGTTTCAGTTCTAAGTTTGGGGACCCCCAAAATTTATTGTTTTTTTTTCTACTTTTGTGTAAAAATCTTAATGCCGTTCACAGAATACATCTACTTACCAAGTTTCAACAGTATAGTTCTTTTAGTTAGACAGACAGACAGATATGACGAATCTATAAGGGTTCCGTTTTCTGCCATTTGGCTACGGAATCCTAAAAACAGAAGCGAAAGTAGGTGTGTAAATGAAACAAGGCATAGGTTACGGTATGCGTAACATAATGTATCTTTTCTCCTCGTCAAGGGACCGTTCGGCGTCCATTAATTACGTGAGGCGATTTTCGACCCTTTGAAATGTTTAATGAAATTTTCTGTGCTAAATATTTCAAAGGCGATTTTGCTCTAAATTTTTATCTATTTAATAATTAATTGTCATTGTGTTTTTTGATTCTTTATCATATTATAATTCGTCTCTTCGTGTCTTTAATCGTGATTGCTATTGTTAACATTGTTTAGCATTGTTGTCATAATTATTTTTGCTGAATAAAGATTTTATACCTACAATCACTATAAATATATTTTATAGTTTTTCGTGATCGCGGTTTGTAGACATTGGGCAAAGGTTTACTCCATATTCGTCATGTCTTCTTAGCTATTTGTTGGGTGTTTCAAGTTTTATACCTACTTATTGCTCTCATTACAAACTGAACATGCCTTCTTTTGTCTTCAAATTGAATCCCAATAAAACAGCGTTATAAAATAAATAGTTTCATTATGAAAACACATTCATAAGAAAACCAAACAGTTTTATTAGAAACTCAAAACTCGTTATTCCTGTAATGAACGAAATAAATATGTCGGTGCTCCAGTAGCCTTCATAACGAGGCCGGTTATGAAGAGCATCCTAGATAATTTTAAAATTATTCAAAACATTAAAAAGAAAGTAGATCAATAAGAAAGAGATACAATAAAAAAAATGTTCATGGCCGCAACATATTCGGAGAGGAAAACTACGAAACCATTACTATATTACTAATGATATATGCACTGGCATTTGTCCTTCCAACTGTCTATAGCTTCAAATTGTTAATAACCGTAAAAATTCACCTCTAAGAACAAAAGGAATAATATTTTGACAAAGATCTTAGAACGCTCACAGTTCACAGTTCACACATAAAACTGTTAAAAGAAGCGTTGTCTTATTGGCAACGAATTAGAAAAGGTATGGAATACGAACTGCGCTAAAAAACGGTTCCTCGCAAACTACAATCAAGTGGGCGGGGCCAAAAAAGTACAATCAATTTGTCTCTCAGTCTACTGCGCGTTCTGTGACAGTCTAGACGACCGTTGCGTTGACGAAAAAATCGTTTCCCAGAGACAAAAAGGACCTCCTGTGTTGTAAAATGGTGTAAGAGACGAAAAGAAGGAAGTAAAAAGCAAACTGGGATAACTTATCACAGGTAAATTAATAATTTCGTATTTTATTCACGCTTAAATAACCTCCATATAAATTTTTGTGGTCAGTATTATGCAATCAGCAGGCAGCCGATTTTATATCCTCCTGCCTACCAGAGACACTTTTTCTGGAGTACGCTCTTGAAATTTTAGTATCATATCGGTAATAGGGTATTGTACACTGGAAAAATAGTCAAAAAAATCCTACTTCCGGAAAAACGGTTTTTCACTATGTCCTTTATGTAGGACAAAGTGGCTATATTACTATGTGATTTGTGTAGGACATAGAATGGTTTATGGATATAAATTGTGAATAGAAAAGAAATAAAACACAAAACGTATTGTAACCTTCATATTATATTTAGGTATCATAGAGTTTCTAAAAAAAAAACAACTTCTAAACATAACTTTCATAATTAAACATTTCTAAACAACAGTTAAAAAAACAGTGCGTCACACAGTTTGATTGAGGTGAACAACCAGTCAAAGAACGATAAGTGCCCGGAAACCAAATTTAGAGTCAAATGTAAGACTTCTGTTACGCCTAGACCAAATCCCTGGCTTATTAGAGGGGGTAATGTAGTATCACAGTGATAATTCGCCATGTCACAAACTACGCCTTGCGGTGTGGCAAGAGCCAAACGTGTTCCAAATCTTTGGTATCCTCTGTTCTGCTGTCACTTCAACATCATAAACACACTCCAGCCGTCGTCTAATAAAAAAGAATCTGCTTCTTGTCATAGCTATTGCTATAATGGAAACTTTTCACTTTTCTGGTCAGTATCATTAACTGACATTATCATTGTTGAATCTTCCTCCTCCTTATTAGTATATTTTAAGTTACCTCAAATTACACACTTTCTATTTTAAAAATAGATTTTCCTGTCTCCAAGATATGTATTCTATTTGTACAGTTGACCACACTTATTAATAAATATAATATAATTGTCGTCGATCAAAGAATTGATTCCATTCAATCCTTAGTTTCTTTGAGTAGGTACACATGCTGGCTGCATCAATTCGGTAACTTCTAAATCTAATATTCTTGTCCAGGTGTATTGAAAGCTATCATTATATTGTTGATTCCTAATAGCAATCTAGCGGATTGCTAAAGGCGATGATTGCGGCCGTGGAGTATCCTCGCTCAAACTGATACAACATCCACGAACGCGGCCACGTCCACGTCCACGTGAAACACTTCTGCCACGTCCTTTTGAGCGGGGCCGTGATGACGTCTATGTGATATCAGAACTAATAGAGAATGGCAGAGAAGCAGCTGAAGAAACTAATGTGTTTTCTTCCTCATCTGAATGAACTGCTTGACTCACTAGTTTCATGATCATTGACTCTTTGGTAAAGTTTTGACGGTATAAACTCCGGATCTTTATTTGAATCATCTTCTGAAAAGAATCATTTAAAACCTCAGCTATCCTATTGTCCGTTGAAACTAGAACAAACATGAATATGATAAAATATCTGTCGATGTACTTCATACAGTACATCGGAAGTCTAAGTACTAAAACTTTTATTGCCTACATTTGTCTTCTGTAAAGGACATAAAAAAATACCACACGTTGTCTCGTATGTTTTGTACAATTACGCTAAAATAAAACTGCATATCATCATTTTATACTTCTAATTACTTAACTATCGCAAGAAATCCAATTATAACTTAGATTGAAATAAGATTTATATCGATTAGCTTACCTCTGCGCGCACGCATCGACACCCGTCCGTCTTCTTTCGCCATTTCAAAAAAAGAGGACGACACGGGAAATATCTCTATTTTGACACCCAAATACTCAATAAATGTCACCATTCAATTATTTTGCGGTTATCATTTAAAAAACCGGTAGTATATATTTTTTATTCCTATGTCCTGTGTGTAGTACATATGTAGGCAGGAGGTTAAACTGAAGTGTTATATTAAATTTTACATTGAGTACCGAGTTTTTATATTTATATTTTTATTCCTTATAATAATAATAATAATAAACTTTATTGCACACATACATATTAATTTACACAATAATAAAGATAAAGTAAATAAGTACAATTGGCGGCCTTATCGCTTTAGAGCGATTTCTTCCAGGCAACCAGCACAGGCAGGAAATGCACTTTTTAGGTTTTTCTCCTGTGTGCACGAACCAAATTTATTATATATTTCCTTATTTATGTTTTTATCAATTATTTACTTTTAGTTTCCCCATAAACGAGATTCGGCGTTTACAATGGATTGCAGCAGTCCGCTTAAAAAGAAGACAAGATGACTGGTTACCGACTAACGCCAGTAGAGTGTCTTGTATACATTTTGGAGGTTCTTCTCAGTAGGTACTCATGGAACAGGTGGTACATTTAATTGACGTTCAAAAAGATACTTTAATGGTTTTATTTTGAAAAAAAATATATGTTAATTTCTTACTAAAGAGAAATACAACTATTTTGACTTGTGATTTTTATTTTATGCCCCATTCCCATTTTTCAAACATTATTGACATTTTAATAATAAAAAACAAGGTTACAACAGACTGTCAACTACTCTAAGGCTTAAAAATATACGAAATATCGACAGATTCTGTATAGTGAGTAAATAATGACTTACTCTCAATTAGATAATAATTATTGGTTAAAAACAGTCATTTTATTACTCTTCATATTCAGACAAAATAAATGTAGGTTTCCACATTAATTCATATAATCAATTACTTTATAATAAAATTTATAAATGTCAGACTAATGCATAATATCATCCTTCCATATCTCAACTGACATTGTCATTGTACCTGTCGCGTAATAGTCCATCACGTTCGCACTCACTTTCTTTGATATTTCAGTTTCATTCTATCACTATCCTCCTAAATTAGATTGCGCCTTTTAAGGATAGGTGGACGAATTCATGTGCACATATTAAATTTAGCAGAGTATTTTGTATTGCGCGTGTGCAAATCGTGTTAGTATTATCAGTTTAGTAGTGTGAGTTTGAAACCATATTTTTCCGAGCTTTGTAAGAGAGTTATGTTTCCATATCTTTACTAATTCGTTGCTTATTGGTTCTTTACGGCAATGGCTTATTTTCCTAAAAGGTCTTTTATTTGGTCGCTATCTCTGAATAACAGTAAAACATCGTACAATAGAAAAATACAAAATGTTGGGCTTGTTTTCACCTGCCAGGTAAAAAGAAAATTGCTAATGTGAATGTAAGAATGCCACCTTTAAAAATGTTTTTACAAAACAAAAATACTTATGTCAAAAGCACTTTTACATCTAAATGAAACGGCCAACCGAAATGAGCTAACTTCAATGATTATTATAATGAAACAATTTTTTACGGATTTTATCGCGGTTTATTAAGATAAAATCCGTAAAAAACTGTTTCATTATTCATCGTGAGCTCGGTAAACATACACCATAACAATCAAATATTGTTTATTTTTATTATATTATTTTCACCTTCTTCAGATGACCCGCTTCGTGTCCGGTGGTATGGGTCAGGCGCTGCTGCTGGTGGTTGCTATAGGGCTTACTTACGGACAATATGCCACAGGTAAGAACTATAGTCCACTTTTTTGAAGTAAAAACATATTTTTATTATAACTTAAGTATACATCTCTCATGCTGATCATCATTACCGGTGGGAGGGAAGCGCTGTGCCGCGCTCCCGGCTGCATGGGTACCACCATCTTGCTTGTTTCTCCTGTGAAACAGCTTTGCTGAGTTTCGGAGAGAAGGGCAAGACAGGCAGTGTAATTACTGGCACCGAGACATAACATCTTATGTCTCAGGATAGGCAACACATAGATGAGTTGCCTGGACTCGTTCCAGGTAAACTAGTTTATGTTCATGGGCGACGTCGACCACTTACCATCAGGTGGCACGTTTGCCAGTTTGCCTATCCAACTAACATAAAAAAAAGAACGCAAAAACCATGTCTGACGATCTGATTGCTACCAACTTTAAAAACATGCTGGACGAAGAAGAGTAAAAAAACCCAGCCAGTCACAGGGACTGCCGATAGAAGTGAAAACAAAACAATTAAATTCATTTCTTTTACGCCGGGAAATGCTCTGAGGCATCCTGCCTGGGGAGTGGGTCTTCCCAGGAGGGTATGTGGGACTCGCTGCGCCCGAAAGATGGTAAATGGACGCAGCTCTACCCACTAAAACCCGGCGAGTGCCACCAATGCCGCCTTGGTGAGGTGCCCCGGATCTGTTAAGCTAACTGGGCACCTCGACGGCTAGTCAGTCCCGCAAAGGACCGATGCCACCTCCACAGAGGGGTTGCCCCGCACCACAGAACAACCCCTCCCAACGTTGGGACAGTACAATGGGGTGAGGTTCCCATCCTCACCCCTTGCCCTTTTGTCCCCTCTTCTTATAAGAGGGGTACAAAGAGTCCCTTCGGCTCAATTAGCTTCGCCCAAGGTGCTGGGCTCACCCTAGGCTACTAAGCCCCACCGCCACGACAAGGCTTGAACCGTGGTGGGGATTACCTACCTACCTACCTTGGCTGACACTGACTCCAAAAGTAACAATAATGACGTGGTTACCGCAAAAATTGTACATTAATAGAAGTATAAGATGATTATTAGTTGTAGACACAAAAATTAAAGAAACGCGATTATTTTATTAGGTACTTTTTAGTTACTTTATTTTTTGAAGTCGGTTATAATTTTTGTTTAAAAATTTTAATTATTAATTTTTAGTGTTTCATTAAAGAAAGACATACAGAGATATACATTTTGGCATATTGAACCTTATAAAGTAAGCGCAACAAAAGCTATAAATCGTCGAGGAGTTCCCTCGACTGTCTACGATCTCCATCATTAGACCTGTAATGACATGTGTCACCTATATGGGTGAAAAGTTCTCATCAGTATAAATTAATTAAGTCCAATCACAATCTAGCTACTGTAAACTATTTAGGAGTTCCCTTAACTGAGCTTCGTCTTCATCATCAGACCCCCAATCACATTCACAACCCATCTAGGTGTAAAGTTCTCATCAATACAAATTAATCAAGACCAAACACAAGGTTACTGAAGTAAATTATCGAGGAGTTCCATCAACTGTCTATGGTCTCCATCATCAGACCTGTAATGGCATGTATCACCCATTTAGGTGCAAAGTTCTCATCAGTATAAATTTATTAAGTCCAAACACAAGGTAACTACTGTAAACTATTTAGGAGTTCCCTTGACTGTCCTTCGTCTTTATCATCAGACCCCCAATCACAGTCATAACCTATCTAGTTGTAAAGTTCTTATCAATACAAATTAATCAAGCCCCAACACAAGGTTACTGAAGTAAATCGTCGAGGAGTTCCCTCGACTGCCTTTCAGCTCCAGCATCAGATCGACTTTAGACCTTCATTAAATTGTAGTTCTTTAAAACCCTTATTAAAAAATATATTAAGCGCACTAGTCGCTCCTACCATTTTCGAAAGTTCCCCTCGATTTCTCTGGGATGCCATCATCAGACCCTGGTTTCCTTATCATGGGACCATTTGGCAAGTATACCATTTCAAACAAAAAACGAATTTTGAAAATCGGTCCACAATTGACGGAGAAATCGGTGTACATACATAAAAAAAATACCGACCGAATTGAGAACCTCCTCCTTTTTGTTAAAGTCAGTTAAAAACACATCGCTTTGTACATAATTTGTTTATTGGGACTTGGGAAGATACGCACATGCGTATATTTTCAGGTATTGAAGCGATACAAGAAAAACAATAAACCTTTACTTTGTTTTATAGTACCTAAAATAAGTATTTTTTGCAGATTCCAACCTAGAGGAGCTAGAGTCTAGGGAGAGTAGTCCAGAGTTAGAATACGTGTACCACGACCATGATCAGATGACGAGGTACCTCCGAGCGGTGTCCGCGCGGTATCCGGCCCTCACAGCTTTATACTCCATCGGGAAATCTGTACAAGGTAACTACTAGCTGTTGACCGCAGTTTCGCCCGCGTTTATATGTCCTTTCTCGGGTCTCAAACTGTCTTTACACAAAATTTCATCTAAATCGGTTCAGTGGTTTAGGCGTGAAGAAGAGACAGACAGACAGAGCTATTTTCGCATTTATAATATTAGTTAGGATTTAAAACGGGATCACAAAATAAATATTTATCATGCTTTTCACTTTCGTTTCGCGGAGCTCGATATTGCGACATTATCTGCGATCTACGAGACATCTCGTGAACAAGACATTTTATACATTCAGAAGTGAAAAGCAGGGTAAATATCCCGTATTAAATACCTACATACTTTTCGTCTTATTAATGAATATAGCCATGTTAATTTAAAATCTTATATATGCAATTTATCTTATGTATTTATTTATCTAATCGATCACATTAGAAATACGGAATAGCGCTCCAGAACTGGCATTGCTGATGTGGGAGAAAAAACCGCCAGGCTGAAGTGGAATTGGGCTGGCCATGTGTGTCGGATGGACACAGACCGATGGGCACGAATCGTCACGCATTGGGTGCCTCAGGACGTCGAGGCAGACCCCGAAAACGATGGCGTGACGATCTGGATGTCCATAATAAGACCTGGTCGGAGCTGGGACAGGACCGTGATAGGTGGAGCAAAGCAGGGGAGGCCTTTGCCCAGCAGTGGGATCCAATAGGCTAATAAAAATAAAAAAAACAAGTCGTTGGTCCATTGGCGCTATGCTCCAAGTCTTCCACCGCCTCTTGAATGTGACATTGATGTCTATAAAGTTTTTATAAGAATAAAACCATTATATTGTATCTAACCTACTCGTATAACAGAAGTTCTTACAAGCGTATCACGGGTCTAGGGTTATCGTATTATGAGTAAAAACGGACTCTTTTTACTGTCCTTAGCAACTGAGTTTTTTGTGTTCTAGTAAAACGTGCTAATTAGTTATTGAGGAAAATTAATGTGCTTTCACCATTGTTCTAACCCTCAACAATGTTTTTTCTGCGTGTTTGTAGCCATTATGTAGATTTTTATACTTTAAAACTACTGGGATCTTTGGTGCTATGCCATGTACGACAACCGCACGCATAGTAAAAGTACATACGACTTGAGATTATTATAAGTAGACGCTCACAGAGATCCTAAGATGACCTTTTAACAAATGATTATCTAAATCTAAAACCATTATTATTTAAAAAAAATACCATTTTTTGGCTCTTTCAATTTTTTTATATCAATTTGTTGCCAACCGAATTTTAGAGTCAGCATACTTTATATGTTTGTGGAAACTTCTTCAATTGTGGCTCCTGAGAATACAAAGTATGTAATAGACTCAGGTAATAGAGTACAAAGTATGTAATAGAGTACCAACTAGAGTACAAAGTATGTAATAGAGTACCAACTAGAGTACAAAGTATGTAATAGAGTACCAACTAGAGTACAAAGTATGTAATAGAGTACCAACTAGAGTACAAAGTATGTAATAGAGTACAAAGTATGCAGTACAGATTGTTGTTGCAGGTATAAGTGTTTGGAATACCTTAAACGTTTTGGCGTGACATGATGCAATTACTGCGTCTTGTTCCTAAGCCCGGAGTGACGGGTAATTGTGACGGTTAGAGTTAGCGTTTTAATGAAAACCTTTATAACTAAGGTGCATAATGATGATACTTTCAGATAACAAGTTTCTGACTAAGCTACAAAGTATTGTCTATGCTTTTTATTTTAGCTATGACCCAATGCACCATTCATTCATTTAAGAGCCGTTAAGAATCCGATCCGATGAGTTTAAGTACGTCTTAAATTTGAGATTCGTTTGAGTATTCGGGCGATAGTTTTACGAATAATGCGTGTAGCACTATTAGTGTAAGGTCGCAAAATTCAAAATCTTATTTGAAAGCCGCACACCTCCGTAACTAGTCTGGTATTATAGTCCTATCTTTATATATCGATATCTTTAAAATTAGAATAATTTTCATAAAGACTTTTTTTTGTATGTCGAAAAGGCTGTTATGGTTCTTAGAGAAACCGTGTGCAACATCGTTTCATCATCATCATCAGCCTCTATCCGTCCACTGCTGAATGGCCTTATCTCAATGATCGATCGATCACTTGCCACTCGCATCCAACACGGACCGGCCACCGCACGGAGATCGTCTTCCCACCTAGTTAATGGCCGACATTTCGTTTACCTAAACGTGGCCTCCACGCTTGAACCTTCGCCTATTAATGCTATTTCATTTGTTATTAAGGGAGTGACTTATGTGGCTGATGGTAATATCGATGTCCGGTATCTTTGAAATATGAACAATTTTCTTCAATCTTCTTCTTACAATCAGTCTCGTAGTAAGCACGTAAGAACTTCTGTTGTAGGAAATTCGTTTTTTATCAGGTGAAGATTCTATGAATGTTACTTCATTTGTCATTAAGGGCGGGACTTGTGGGTGATGGTGGTGTCGGCATCCCCGTACGAGCACATGATCGGCAAGCCGGACGTCAAGTACGTGGCGAACATCCACGGCAATGAGGCGGTGGGGCGCGAGCTGCTGCTACATCTCATACAGGTATGTTTAACATTTTTATAGAAGTCTTTGCCCAGCAGTTTTTTGTTAATGTCATAAGGGGGCAACAGAGCAGTCGGAGCCTTATGATGACTACCGACGCCCATAGACATCCGCACAAGCAAAAGTTATGCAGACGCGTTTCCCTCCTTTTCCCTATCCCTCCCAATGGGCCACCGGAAACTCACAAACCGCATGAAACGCGACAGCATAGCTATCACTTTTGACGCCGGTGTTATGTAGCGAGAGGTACCACCCCGGTCGTGTCGGCCCAATTTGGCTGCAAAGCAGTATAGCATATAAAGCAGCTAGAAAATAAATAATATATGTAGAAGAGGGGCAAACGGACAGCCGGTCACCTGGCAAGTGTCCCCCGACATCCATAGGCACCCGCTATACCAGAGAATCTACGCCGCCGACCTTTAAAATATACATCCAGGATCCTACTAATATTATTAATGTGAAAGTTTGTATGTTTGTTGCTCCTTCACGCGAAAACTACAGAAACTTTACAATAATACAGCTTATACATCAGACTAACACGTAGGCTATAATTCATTCCCGTACTTTTTATACCTAACACTAACTTTTCCTGCGGTTTCATCCATCGTAAAATGGAAGAAAAGACTTTAACACAAAAAATACCCGTGACCTTGTTTTATAATTTGGTTACAATGTGCAAAATATTTTGTCAAATCCTACTCATAGTTCTGGAGATTAGATTCAAACAAACAAACAAACTTTTTTATAAGATACAAATCGCATGTACTCAAGCGACTTTAATGTATTTATTTAGAAACAATTATAAAAGAGCAATTATCTATTATAATATGTAAATGTAAAATAGGCCTTCATAGTATTGAATTTTGATAGACCCCGTGCGGCGTGAGGTAAAATTGTAATTTAAAATACGAAAATAAATTAGATTATTTAAACAAGCTTGTACTTTTCGTTTGCGTGTGAGAGCGGCGTAAAAACCTTTCTCCAAAGCAACGTAAACTCGCACTTGAAGTAAGAAGTCAAGGTAAATCGATTATGCTTTTAATCGGGTTTGTACACGATTTAAAATTATGAACTAATTGATCTCAGACTCATATCTACACTACTCAGATCATAACAAAATAAACATAACCACAATAAACCTTTCAGACTGATGGGTAACCATAATTTCGGTACTAATAAGGACAGTCTAATAAGTATGGGAGAGGCATAAATCTAGCAGGTTACTGGCCTTGTCGTGGCGGTGGGGCTCAGTAGCCTAAGGTGAACCCTGCACCTTGGGCGAAGCTAATTGAGTCGTGGGAGCTGCTCTTTGTACCTCTCTTCTTAGGGGACAAAAGAGCGGGGGGACAGGGGGCGAAGATGGGAACCTCACCCTATTGTACTGTCCCGTGCGGAAAACCCCTCTGTGGAGGAGGCGTCTGTCCCTTAAGAGACTGACTGGCTGTCGAGGTGCCCTCTTGCTCAACAGATTCGGGACACCTCAGCAAAGGCGGTATTGGTGCACTTGCCGAGTTTTAGTGGGTAGACCTGCGTCTTCCTTATCTATATTATATATCTCTCGGGCGCAGCGAGTCCCACACCCCCGCTGGATGTCTCAGAGCCACAGCTCAGAGCATTTCCCGGCGTTAAATAATAAAAAAAGGTCACTAGTCAATGATGAAAAATCAAACCATAAAAATATAGAGCTATCTAGATACAGATAAATAAAATTGTAGTGTATGTTTGTAATATTAAAATAACTGTTTTTTATTGAATGCATATGGATGTATATACGGGACATATACCAAAATAGCCTTTTTTACCATTTTTGTCTGTCTGTCCGTCTGTCTGTTTGTTCCGGCTAATCTCTGAAACGGCTGGGCCGATTTTGACGGGACTTTCACTGACAGATAGCTGATGTTATAACGAGTAACTTAGGCTACAGCTAGTAGCTTAGAGTAACAGCTGGTATAATAATAAGACGAAATTGTAATTTTCAGTACCTAGTTACATCGTATGACTCAGATTCCTACATCAAATGGCTGCTGGACAACACGAGAATCCACTTGATGCCGTCTATGAACCCCGACGGCTTCCTCATATCCCGAGAAGGACAATGTGACACCATACATGGAAGGTGGGAGAGGATTTACTTATATATAATTAAACGTGCAAACTACATACGGAAAGTTATAATCGTAGATAAAAAAACCGAACCCACTCGGTTGGCCTGTTTAAGAGTCATTAAGTGTCGGAAGTTAAATATGTAGTGTCCACTATACAATAAATACCTTACATTATTTATAATTACATCTACATCTAAATGCAATTAAAAACATAATATAGGTATTAGGTACTAATACAACATATCGGTTAGACGGAAAAATACTCTTTGCTAACCAGGACTTTGCTTGAAAATAAATTTACTTATTTAGAACACATAATTCAGAATTTCAGAACGAAATTATTATGCATTTACTAAAATATCCTCTTCAACTTGAGGTATTTCTTTTAAAACATTCATATTAATTTATTCCGCAATGTACCTATTTATATAGTATGCTGCGTAGGAGCACCATGGGGCTGACAGGTCCACCATTGGAGTGGCCCGTCGCAAGCAAAGTCAACGTGTGTCACTCATAATCTTAAGTAAAGCCTATCGGACTGTTAGGCAGGCATTACCCGTTCTTGTCGAAGTACTACCTTGACTTAAAGATACAGTGTCGTGCTGCTTTGTATTAACATTCGCGAAATATTTCTAGCCAGACCGGCTAAGACCACAAGACCGACAGAAATTACTAAAATTTTTGACCCTATAGAAATAACAACTCAAAATTCAATTAAAGAAGACTCAAAAGTGGCAGTCCCGATAGTATGTACATACAGAATACAACTAAAGGGCGTTATCTTTATATAACTTCTTTCCATCCGTAATAAAACGCTTATTCGCATTGGTTCGCATTGGTGGTTGAAAATTGTGTCGCTCAGTTTCTTACCGGCCACCTTGGACCAACTTGGATCGAAGCCGGCCACGGAATCTTTAGAAGTAAATTATTTGGCTTCAATCTTGTAAATCAAGGGAGACGCCCTTGTGCGAATAGGTAAAACAATTACCTAATATTACAGCCATGATAACTATTATAGGTATATATTGTGAACACGAAGTTATATACTATCTACTATCTATTTATAGTTAATATACTATCTATATTAATCTTACTCTGCAGATATTTGTAGACATTATAATAATTTCCCTGTGGTGTATTGCAGCTGGGCTTCGCCTGGCTGCCGTCGTTTATTGACTTTTACTAGTCATTGCAATCTTGTACTTTCTCCCGCTAAATTGGGGAGGAAACTAGAAATATTTTCTACTCCTCCTTTATTTCGTTGTGGGTCGCAAGGCAGTTCCCTGAGATGGTATGAAAGAATCATTTGGTTAGCGCTGTCGATCCTGGCTACACAAGAGTAGCAGCGGTGGGCCTAGACCGTTAAAAAAGATATACACTAGATGTCATTGCACTTAGGAATTTAATATGTATAGTTTAAATTGATCGTATCACAACGTCGGATTATAGTATTTTATATTTTAATTCACGACACAGATGAAATTAAACTGGAGATTATATATTGCATGGCTTTTTTTTGGCAAAACCTGTTATTATAAACAAAGAAAATTGATTTTGTGTACAAAGTGCACACCGTGTAACAGACATGAACCACCACCACGTGTAACAATGGATAAATTGGAATTATGAAACTTCCTGTTACAATTTTGGCAATTTAGTTTTTATACTTATATCAAATAATACATTATTGTTGATCGCAAATAACCGATTTAGCTACTTTGTAACCGTGTCCTCATTCACACTTGGTACTGTGTAATGTTTCATACCGTTTGCCGTCACGGCATTCTAGTCAATTTTACAACAAACGCGCGCCAATAAATATTTTAATTATCATTGAGAAAGGATATTCATACTATTTAAGAAATATTTTCTTTTTCCTTTGTGGATGGCGGCTTGTAAAAATCTTAAATTTTCTTATTCTAGACACAACGCTCGGCGATATGATTTAAATCGCAATTTCCCGGACTTCTTCAAAGCAAACACAAAACAATCTCAACCCGAGACCGAAGCGGTTAAGGAATGGATAAGCAAAATACAATTCGTTCTGTCCGGCTCCTTGCACGGTGGCGCCCTCGTCGCCTCCTACCCCTTCGATAACACGCCTAGTTCTAGTAAGTATAATAGAAGTATTTTCTTTACTAATATTATCTTTTATATTTAGTGATAGCAATCACTGGTGGATGGAACTGGATGGTCAATCCTAATACTCATGTTCTAATCCTAAAACAATATTCCACGCTGCCTTATAGGAATTTGCAGATCGTCAGTTTTATGCTCGGGTGAAGTATACAAATTGCAATACTATGATTAATAATAGATTGGCCTTTTGAAGACAATAATTTGTATTAATAAAAAAAAAAAGTTTGCTTGCTCTATAAAATTTAGAATTCTCAATTAAACTTTAGCACTCAGGCTTCTTAAATATACATATTTTAATGGCTTTTTAGTATTTATAGTTAAGTATTATTTATTTATAAGAAAATATTTCTTTTTATTTAAATATAAAATTAATTTGTTTATTCCGTCTACATATCCCCTAAACGCAGTATTCCAAAGTTACGCGCACAGTCCGTCCGTGGCGCCCGACGATGACGTATTCCGCCACCTCTCCCTGGTCTACTCCAACAACCACGCCAAGATGTCCCGCGGGGTCTCCTGCAAGTCCGGCTCCCCGAGGTTCGAGAACGGCATCACCAATGGAGCCGCTTGGTATCCTCTTACAGGTAATAATACCATTGACCGATGACTTGGGGGAATAGAGAGGGATTATGATTGACTTGTTTAGTAATAGAAGAGCGACTGGGAGAAACATTCATAAGCAGGGGCGTAGCTACCGTATCAATGTTACGGGGTATACCCGAGAAGGAAAATAAAATACAAAAATTATTTGGTTTTCACAACCTAAAGCCATAAGCGTTCATTCCCCACCAAGGTTCAAGCCTTGTCGTGGCGGTGGGGCTCAGTAACCTAGGGGAAGCCGCTGCACCTTGGCTGAAGCGAATTGGGTCAAGGGGGCTCTTTGTACCCCTCTTATAAGAAGAGGGGACAAAAGAGCAGGGGGAAAGGGGCGAGAATGGGAACCTCACCCCCATTGTACTGTCCCGACGTTGGGAGGGGTTGTTCTGTGGTGCGGGACAACCCCTCTGTGGAGGTGGCGTCGGTCCCTTGCGGGACTGACTAGCCGTCGAGGTGCCCTGTTTGTTTACTAGATCCGGGGCACCTCACCAAAGGCGGCATTGGTGGCACTCGCCGGGTTTTAGTGGGTAGAGCTGCGTCCACTCACCAGCTTTCGGGCGCAGCGAGTCCCACATACCCGCGTGGGGAGACCCACTCCCCCGCGGGATGCCTCCGAGCATTTCCCGGCGTTAAAGAAAAAAAAAAAAGTGTTCATTGAGGGAGGCCTATGTTCAGCAGTGGACGTATAGAGGCTGTTGATGATGATGATGATGAAGAAGTATGGGCCACGTGGCAAATCCTGACAAAGGACCTGTCTCAGTCCAGGAGATACTGGCGTATCAATGAGCTGTAAATGGCTAGAAATAGAACGCATATTACTTTCAAAAAGTATTTATTCCCATAGGAGTTTCCCAGAGTCATGGATGGTATTGATATTTTATAAGAAGAAGTTACATTAGTACTTAGTACTATTATTTATTCTGTGACATTAGTAAGGTCAGCACGAACTTTGCATTCTCTCAGCTCTCTATATTGATCGAGAACTTAATATTTAAAGGATAAATTTAACTCTATGGCGAGTTCTCTATACAATGGTTAAGTAATCACTACCTACCATGAAAAAATATGTAAAAATATTATTGAAAATTTCAGACAGGTCCAATTAACTCTAGTTAATTATATCCTTACCAAATTTATTCGTCTCTTCTCTAAAAGTATTTAATATGTTTACTAATTAACTTACTGTTTTATCAAGGTGGCATGCAAGATTACAACTACCTGTGGCATGGATGCATGGAGATAACGTTGGAGATATCGTGCTGCAAGTACCCGCCGGCGCACGAGCTGCCCAAGTATTGGCAGGACAACAAACAGGTGCTGATTAAGTATACTTCAAGCTTTTAATACTTTTAAGCTCAATCGGAACAGTAGATGAGCCATCTGTTCATCTACTGTTCCGATTGAGCTTAAAGGCTATCAGGCCGAAAAATCTAGCCCTTCCGAAAAAAGGTGTCACATGATAAAAAGGGCTCACATATTGTTTTCTAATGTTTGCGCGAATTTCACTGATGGTCACGGGAGGACCACGGTTGCTTTAAAGTATCCGAAACGTCGGGCATGTAAAAATCCGTAAAAGTTTTTTCATTATAACAAAAAAAATGAGAGGTACACCCAGATGGAACGAAGTTCATTTCGATTAATTAGTGGAATTCCTTATTGTAATATTTTTTTTAAGTTATTTAAATAATATTTTTTTTTATTATTAACAAATATAATGTAATATAAACTTAATCAGTAGGCCCAATTTTAGTCCCCACCATGGTTCAAGCCTTGACGTGGCGGTGGGGCTCAGTAGCCTAGGGTGAACCGCTGCACCTTGGGCGAAGCTAATTGAGCCGGGGAGCCCCCCCCCCCCTTGTAATTGATGTACCCCTTATAAGAAGAGGGGACAAAAGAGCAGGGGGCAAGGGGTGAGGGTGGGAACCTCACCCCATTGTACTGTCCTGACGTTGGGAGGGGTTGTTCTGTGGTGCGGGACAACCCCTCTGTGGAGGTGGCGTCGGTCCCTTGTGGGACTGACTAGCCGTCGAGGTGCCCTGTTAGCTTAACAGATCCGGGGCACCTCACCAAGGCGGCACTGGTGGCACTCGCCGGGTTTTAGTGGGTAGAGCTGGGTCCATTTACCATCTTTCGGGCGCAGCGAGTCCCACATACCCACCTGGGGAGACCCACTCCCCAGGCGCACAAAGAAACACACGCACGCCGCACAGCTTACATAGCAAAAAGTGTCGTTACAACTTTTCGGCTTAATTTTTTCCGTCTAGCCCCCTTTCGCAACGCGCGATTAGGAACTTCGTTCCAAAATGGGCTTTAAATTATTTTTGAAATAAAAATTATAATTTTAAAATGTGTTTCTTAAGTAAGTATATTAATTTAATATTACATTACATTTATTGGTTTCTATATTAAATGCTTTTACGATGACGACACTATGATAACACACGAAATGGTTATGATTCTTACAAATTAGACACTATCAATTAGAAACGTGATGGAATATAGAACTATAGATATGCAAATAAAGCACCAACTGTTAGAAGGATAATAGATGGGATGTTTGAAATAGCAGAGTTCCAGGGGTCCGACGGTGCCTTGAGGCCGATGACTCCACAGGCCACGCGAGCGCCAGCGTTGCCCGTCGTCAGAGATGTCTCATGGTTTCCCAGCCCCAAATCGTCTTCTCGTTCATGAAGGACCAAAGCGCGACCCAAAATATTATTGCGACCACGCAATGTGATTATATTATCGGTGAAATTTAGTACAGCTGTGACGATTCCGTTGAGTTCAACAAACTGCACGTTCCCAAGATCACCGACATGGCGCGTCTCGTGGTCTCTGCCCCCGTGGTCGGTATCATCCGGGTTGAAGTGAGCTCCGGTCGCGTCGCAAGTACTTATATCACCCAATTCGTGAATGTGGAAACCATAGTTACCCGGGCCGAGACCAACGATAGCGCCAGAAACATGCAGCCCCGAATCTGTCTCGGTGAAATATACGCTTCCAGCGATTTGCCCGGAAACTAAATGGGCCACTGCCACTCTCGCATCTTCACAACTAATTTCACTAACGATTAGAAATAACAAAGATAGACAATGCAAAAATTTAAAAGAAAACATTATTTATTTGTATTAGACACGTTTGTGTACGAGTTGTTTCTATTTTGTAATAAATGTACTGTAATGTAATGTAGGTATACAGCACAACACTGATAATGTGATATGAGATAAGATAAGATGACTCACGTCATGATAGGAATTTTTTACGTGTTGAAATCGAAAATCAAATCATAAGGCTCATGATTCATTTAATTGCTGACATAATGGGTAGGTACTCATAATTATTGCATGAGTCCAACAATTATATTTTTACCGATACTTATACAGTTAAGACTAGCCTCTTAATTTAGCTTTAGGTACATAAGTACATGTGGTGTGTATGAACTTAATTAGGATTTAGGAATATATAGAACCTGACAGACATTGTGCTGTACAAAACATTATGGCCTGGGCCGAATTTTTGATCCAAGCTATTCTCGAATTAACACTTAAACACTTAAAAATCATCAAAAAATAAAATCAGTCCATACAGAAGAGTTTAATGATGATTATTTCTATTTCTAACCGACTTCTAAAAAAGGAGGAGGTTCTCAATTTGAATGTTTGTATTGTTTTTTTAGCTTTTGATTACTTTAGGTATTAGTTCCTATATCTATGTACGTTCTTAACTATCGCAAGTACCGTGCATCTCCCGCGATATCGCGTGCAGCAGTTATAACTAATCTTGTTAAAACGCAATTTTTTTTACAGTCGCTGATAAAATACATCGCTGAAGCCCACCGCGGCGCGCACGGGTTTGTGATGGACGAGCACGGCAACCCCGTGGAGCGAGCCTCCATCAGGGTCAAAGGTCGGGACGTGACCTACCACACCACCAAATATGGAGAGTTCTGGCGTATACTACTGCCGGGAACGTACCGACTTGAGGTAAGGATACTTTTTTAATGATACTCAACAAGTGATCAATTCCTATATAGCCCTACTTAGGAAGCTTCCTGAAATCTCGGTGGTCACCGCTGTCGATCCTGGATACACACGAGTAGTAGCGGTGGGCAAGAGCGGTGGGTCTAGTGGTCTATAATTAGTTCATAACAATTCCCATGAAAGTTAGTCACCTAACTTTCATGGGAATTGTGAAGAAAAGGGAAAGGAAATTAATGGTAGGACAAGGTTTTAGTGTGATACAGTAACTATATACTATACTATATATTTAGCGATTGCACGTACATTACATGCATCGTTTCATGGCAGTTTCAAGTAGGACGGAAATATCAAGGCCACTCGGTCACGTCTAAGGTTCTATTCAATTAAGGGTCAATTCTAAGGTTAGGATCTGTGCCCCGTTTGAATTTTATCGAATACCTATAGTCTTTAATGCGGATCGCATGACATCGGCTGTCTTGGCGTTCACATAAAGAGGTTTTGTCCAGTAGTGAACGGAAAAAGGGCTGATAATTATAGTGAAATTCTTACATTTTCATTAATAAAAAAGTAAATTGGTCTCATACAATATCTGTGTGTATTTCAGGTATCGGCTGAAGGTTATCTTCCCCAGGATATAGAGTTCTTCGTCATTGACACCCATCCTACATTACTAAATGTTACTTTACATTCAGCTAAGGTAAGTCGATTTCGTTTGAGTATTCGTTTCCTGTACCTACTATCTCTCTTCTGTACATACAAACTAAAAGCATTGGTGATGAGTTGTACATGTAAAGTTAAAAATACGCTAGCCGCTACCAATCTGTAAATATTCTTGGGCTATATAAGGATTGGGTTTTCTTCTCGTGGCTAAATAGCAGACACACCCGGCAGAATAGGTACTTACTAGCGTAAAGTACCAAGTGGTTATGTTTTTTTTAACTATTAATATTTCATGTCAAAACTCAAACGAGATATTGTATTATGAAATATGATTTGATTTGAAACTTAGTCGCCAAAAGTAACTTAGTTTCAAAAAAAAATATTTAAGATAAGTTATGATAAATTTTTGTAGATAAATTGTTCGAGAATTTTCTACATTAGGTTACATATTATATTTGTACATTTGGCGGACTAAATTATTTTAAAACAAATTTAACAATAACAATGATCTTTATGAAAAGATTTTTATATAGTTTTATCTGTGTATGTAATGGCATCGCGCAAATATACACGACTGGAGTGGAGGGCAATCAAGTTAAATGTGAGCATTTCGCAACACTAGCATTGGTAATAAAAATGTAGTTGCATCAAAAGCAAGTACTTAGTTAGCTACGTAACTAAGTAGTAATTAGATGACACGTAGACACACTACATTTTAATGTATTTTAAATTAGAAGAAAGAAAAAATATGACTCAAAAAAACAAATTCTTTGTTTTGATCTATGGAACATTGATTAACATACTTTTACTCTTATCCTAAGTAATAAGCACTGTTTAATAGATAACATATCTGATAATAAGTGCTAGATTATAGACAATAGATATTATATGATAACAGGTTTATTGACTTTGGTTTCCTATATAAAAAAATAGATTTAGTAACATAGTTGCACTGTAGGGGCACGTGATCACTCCAGCTACGTCTCGCAAGCAGAAAACCAAAAGAATCACCACAACCACAGCCAGGACTACTGAATCAAATTGAAAAGGATTAAAAAATAGAAGCTTCTATATTTTGTGAAACTCAAATGTGGAAATTATTCAAAGTTCTGACTTTTATTACCTACATTTACCTAAAATCTTACCGTGCTTGTGAATTATTTATAGCTTGACCAGAAATATATAAACCCTGCATTGGTGTCGCCACTGTATCTTTTATACGGTAGCTACTAGCTAGGTAGCACCAGCACAATATTAAATGTACCTAGTCCATACAGAAATTAGTTCCGAAATTTTCCGCAATATGGCGAGGGTTTTTATTTTTCTGGTCAGGCTATATCTTATATCTTTTATCAGGCTATTTTATCGGAATCGGCTCCAACAATTTTCATGAAATTTAGTATGCAGGGGGTTTCGGGGGCGATAAATCGATCTAGCTAGGAATCATTTTTAGAAAATGTCATTTTATTTAAAAAAAAAAAACATCCAGGTACTATTTAATTAAATGAGTAATTTAATATTTTATTCTTCTAATGTTATATTTTGTACTATATTTTGTACACTACACTACAATAGTCTTTATGAATAAAAATAATTAATGTTGCCATTGTGATGATAGCTTGCACTTAAAATCACAAAGGGGCCAACGTAGAACGGAAAACTATTTGTTGCATTCATGTTTAATAATTTTATCACAATGATTATACATTCTAGTCAAAGTACCTATAATTTTTCATTGTTAAAGCATGAAGTAAGGGTAGATTAAGAGCTTACTTATCTATGTGACAAGTGTACTTAAGTACATGTCTTTAATGAATTAGGATTGATTAACCTATGCTATTCATACCTTAAGTTTATTAGGAAGCGTAGGCAAATTATACCTTTTTAGTTGACTAAAAACGGGAGGTTATCATTTGTTGGCATCTCTATGAATAATAATAATGCATAATCATTGTTTTTAGGTAAACCATAAGATTAGGCAATTGCAATCTTACCAAATAAGGCATTTAATGCGTATATTTTCAAGATTGTCTATTTCATAATTAATAATAAATATTTAATTAGGAGAGTCTTACGCTATATTAGGTATATTCACCGTTTGACAGTCTGTAACATGATTGTAATATGATGTAATAATCGATCGACTTGGCATACATTGAAGGAGGCCTACCTATGTTCAGACTCACTTCAGCAGTAACGGATAATGGCTGATGATGATGATGAATCCCAAATCCCAATAACATTTTATTAAATAATTACGAAATGAAATCCTATACATATTCGATTTCAATGAAAACCTGAACATTTTCGCTTGTAGTATTAAACTAACAAAACCTTTCTTACCTACTTATCTCAGATATTAATTTTTATCGTAGCGAAGTAAGATTCTTTCTTTGAATCCATGGAAAGCTAAGTATTGGATATAACAAAGTTTAAGTGAACAATAATAAATAAACTTAAAAGATTTACTACAAGTGTTTGTGATACTACACGAAATGAAAGATTTGTTATACAATAACCTATATAGGTATTCCTGTTTTATATTATTATGATGCGAAAAGTATTGTTATTTTGTTCTAAAACTTATATTCCATTAAATGTAACTTTCAAATATTAGTTGTAGATTTTTTCTAACACGTAGCATATTCATTAAAACTAAATTAAAGTTACTGGTGAGTTAACCGATTTAATATACCTACGTTTGTGCGTGTAATTATTATAGATGTAGTCTTCTAGTCAGCTATGCATAACTTCCTTATATTTTTAATTACTCTTTTCATTTGCTTCCTTTCTACTGTATTATAACAGAATAGAATGTAAGTATTTTAATGCTCGCTTTTTTATTATTATTCTAACATTTTATAATTGCTTATTTGGTTTCGGAATTGCTATCAGTATCAAAGATACTATTTTGAGCACTTTTCTCTTCACTGTACACTGTATTGCTACTAATCAAGCTATAGGTTTTCGCCTTTTTCTTTTATCAATGTCAACCTTTTTTTAATGTGAAACATCTATTAGCGCGACTGAGCAGTGAAATCAACTACAATGCCTTGACGGCAAACGGAATGTCACGCTATTATGGTGTTATATTTCGTTTGTATCGACTTTTATTTATCAATATTTCTAATATTAACATAGATGTTTCTCATCTGCCGGCTTTCCCGTGACGTCCAACTTTTTTAATATTACCCAACTGTAAAATATTAATATAAAATTGTATGTCATAGCGCATCGATGGCGGCCCCTACTATAGGCCCCTGCCGCCACGACCCCTACCTCAAGCTGCAGCATCACCAGGCATATTCTCGACAATCAGCAACTCGATCAACAGTTTTGTTTCTAATATTTTTGGATAGTAAGCTTTAATAGTATTACGTACAAGAGGATAAGCTAGCTATTAGTTGCCCAAAAAGTAAAATGCATTTATATAAAATACTCTGTTATCGTTGTTATATACAGATATTAGCAATGCTCCTGCTTTAAATAATTTTTAAAAACCATAGCATAAATAGTGAATATTTTGCAGAATTTAATTTATTTAGACGTTAAGTAGAAAATGATGTAAGAAAAAATAAATATTTTACGTCCATTTTTTAATGATCTCGAAGATGAGGTTGCATTCTCGACTTTATGATTTAATAACTCTTTTTTTTTGACATCAGGTTAAACACAGTGGGTTAAAAGAAAGTATTTACTACCACCAATATCAAAATATTTGTGTGATTGTGTTGGCGATACAAGATTTAAAAAAGATAATTTTCACTATTACGGGAAAATCTCATTACTTCTTTAATTTCATACATTGTACACTAGATTAGATAATGCAGATGCGACATTAGATGTTCTTATTATATAAAATTGAAAGTAAACATATTATGCTTATCAAATTTTATAATACCAAATTTTGGAGTTTACATTACATAAAAATGTAAAATTTCTTCAAATTTAAAAGAACCAGTATCGAACTAGCTTTACAGCTTTCACCTAAAATAATATTATTTATTTCATTATAACGTGTAAGTACATTCCTGTCATTGGACTAAAACACTTAAGTATCATTACTTGTAAATATAATTTTGACCGAATAAGTAAATAGAGAATTTTTTTAGGTACGTAAAATAGGTAGTAAGTATGTAAAAATATTATTTTACATTATTAAAGAATCTCAATTTATTATTTTGTTTTATTTCTATAAATTGTTGTTATTTTGCTTTATTTTTCCTGTGACGTTAAGAGATTTTTTAGAAGCCTTTAGAGTTTATAGTTGGCGCAGCAGTAGAGCAGAATCTCACAAGTTTACGGAATAATTGCCGTGGCAAAAGACGAAACTAAGCTTTTAAGGGAAGAAGATTTACCCATACTAACTGAATAAGTGAGCGACGTTGGTCTAGTCACTAGTGGATATGGCGGCTCGGCCTTTTGAGTGAAAGGTCGATTCGATCCTGACTCCTGTGATACCTTAAAATATTATATTTTTCTAAATATATACCTGGACCTGAACATGCGAAGTTCACCAACCTACATTGGTTCAGCGCATCGGTGAACTATATCCCAACACCCTCCTCGCCTGATTTCGAAGTGGAACACCATGCCCAGCAGTGGGACATATAAGGGTTGATATTATTATTATATTAAATGAATAAATAATTACAGATCGCATGTGATCTACCTTCTTCCCCTTCAATACCTTACCTTATTAATTATATTTCATGAGACATGGTCAAATGCTTAGTAACAGAAAATACAAATGGTAAAAGTAATTCTTTATTTACGAATATCACAATATTGTTTTATAAATACGAGCACTGACAACAGAACAGATTTAAAATGGAATGACTGAGAAAACATTTCCATTTATCATAATTCAAATTTCCAAAAACTGTTTCTTATTCCAATTAATCCACACTACTGGGTTTTCTTCTTTATAAATTCCTATTTCGACTTGTAGTTTACACATCCATTACGCAGTTTTTTCTGAAACATTAATCTGTTCCCTGGCATCGACAAAAGCTGCGATGAGCGCAGCTAGTTCTATCCTCTCACTACATCCGCTGGCGAGTCGCGCTTCCGAATCCGACATTTTTATTAGCAGAGAAATTAAAACTTCCGGGGGAAACTTAACTGTAAAAAGAGACGATAGCTTTGAAATGTATTTTAGGAGTCTATAAAAATATTATCATTTTTTATCACAACTCTAAGACTACCAAATTACAATTACGGAGTCGGCTCGAAGGACCTAATATTTCAATCAATGAATATTATTTTGTCAAAAGTCACAAAAGTAAAACAATATTTTTATTTTCAAATTTAAACTAAATCAATGCCATGATTATTTAATAGTACATTTATTAGAAGGTTTATTTAAACTTACACTTACCCCTCTGTATTACAGTATGAATCTCAGTGAGTATATCATTTAGAGCTAAACCTTTAGCAATTTTTAAATCCTGTATATCTAGTATTGATGTTAAGGAATTTTGGGATGAATAAATAAAATGGTATAAACTACATTAAGGCGGGCTTTCCCGATTAACGTCATTTTGAATTCTGCTTTATTTAGAAACCAAGCCGATTTAAGATTTGACAAAAATATATATTATTTAACACTTCATCACCATAATATTTCGGTTGCTCGATACACGATTACTTATATTTTGCTGCATTAAAAAATGCAAAGATAGGTCAAAATTGAGATGAAAAACCAATTTTATTTGAGTAATATCAGGTTCTGTAAAATAAAACTTATACCATAATAAACCTTGTGAATATGTGATTAAAAACGGCCGTCATAAATTATTATTTTTATAAATCCCTCACTTCAATTAAATATGTGTTTTCACTCGCTGCCAATGCGCTCGACGCGGTTTCGAGCTCCATACTAAATTCAGTTCTCGGACAGCCCCGCCTTAAGCAAAAAAAAATTTTTAGCAATTATTAAGCCCCTGAGAAACTTTTTGTAAGATCGGGATAAGTCTTCAATACGATGGAGTTTTTCATGGGAAACAAAAGATAATTCACAATTGCAGTGAGCCGGAGAACAATTTCCTTTGCGAGTATTGACTAAATAATAAGGTGGGTAACGGTTTCTAATGACATACCGGTGGAAGGGCAGCTCTGTGCAGTGCTCTCGTCTGCTTGAGTACCACCATCCTGCTTATTTCTGCCGTGAAACTATTAGATATAGTCAAACTCACATTAGTTCAATCAATATGTTGTACTGTCAAAGGATACGTTTAAAGCACGCCCCGAAGTCGTTCTCGTTGAGCAGCCAATTGAGTATGTCGCTGATGTCTGTCCGCAGCGGATGGCCCACGCAGGTGTATACGGTCTGCTCGGTGACGTCACGGTACGCCAGCCACGTACTCTGCAGGGTGTTCAGCACCTTACGCATGTCACCGCCGGACAGAGTTAAGAGGGCCTTCACACCGTCCTCAGATATCTTTACGCTGTGACCAGAAGTGATTACAATAATATGAGTAACCACCTGAACAGTACCTTTACAGATTTTTACACTGTGACGACTGTGACAATAAATTGAGTAATCGTCTAAAGATTTAATAAGAGGACAGGACAATAGTCCTTATCGTGTGTGTGACCTATTCTTGCGTCTCAGGGAGGCTTGGTTGGGGGATAATTTTATTGCCCTTATTTCTGAGACACAAAAAAGCGGTGTGGTGGTGAGATTAAAAACATCAAGTAAACATTTCATTAATCAGATGTATCTTCAATCTACTATTAATATTACTTATTCTATCTTCTAGAATCTATTATTGGATAACGGTCTCCCTTCACCTCCAAAAAATTGACATTCCATTTCTTCCTTTTTTTGAGCCTTAACCCTTACTTTTACTACGACCTTTATTTTCCTAGAAATGCTCGGAGGCATCCCGCAGGGAAGTGGGTGCTCCCCAGGCAGGAAAGCTAGTCAGTCCCTCAAGGGACCGACGCCACCTCCACAGAGGGGTTGTCCCGAACCAAAGAACAAACGTCGAGACAGCACAATGGCGAGAGATTACCATCCTCGCCCCTTATCCCCCTGCTCTTTTGTCCTCTCTTCTTATAAGAAAGGTACAAAGAGCAGCTCCCTCGGCTCAATTTGCTTCGCCCAAAGTGCTGGGTTCACCTTAGGCTACTGAGCCCCACTGCCACGACAACTATGGTGGGAACTTTTACTACGACCTAACTAACCAATGGCGAATCCTAGGATCTATTAATACTCACTTTTCCTTCTCGACGATGTCTCGTAGACGCGGCACGATCTGGCTCTGCTGCAGCGGCGCGAACCGAAAGCGCGTGCAGCGCGACTGTAGCGCCGGTATGATCTTGCCCAGGTAGTTGCATATAATGCAGAAACGAACGTTGTCCGTGTACTTCTCTATTACTGGAAATTTAAAGGTAAATAAATATATACAAAACATCATAATTTCTGGAAAATGTGTGAAAAATGAAAGAGTGTTCAGTTTCATATACATAATGTGTATCATCTAATAATAATAATTTTTTTCATCAATTTTTTTCATCTAATTTGAAACTATCATTATTTTTATGTCATCATCATCATTATCAGCTACCATCTTCTTATTGAAGTTTGGAGGTCAGTAGGCAAAATTTCTTGCGATCCCACGCCATTTTTATGTATTATCGAAAAATTCAAGAATTTTATATAATATACGGCTTGATGGTGGGAGCCAGTCTCTTCCTCGAAATTAATGTAAAGTATGTGTAAGTAGCAAGGCTTATCTGAACCGATGCGAACAGGTGAATTTAAAGTATGTAGACAATGAGGCCGTTAGCAGAAGAGAGTAAGGCTTATCTGAACCGATGCGAAGTGATGAACTTAAAGTATGTAGACTATGAGGCTATTAACAGAAGAGTAAGTAAGGCTTATCTAAACCGCTGCGAAGAGGCGAATTTAAAGTATGTAGACTATGAGGCAATTAACAGAAGGGTGAACCGATGTCAAGTGGTGAATTTCACAAGACTTCAAAGTACAAATTCCGTATAAAATGAAAAACATTTGATAAAGGTCTGGTGGTCGTCTTGGCGTTCATTGAGAGAGGCCTGTGTTCAGCAGTGGTCGGATACAGGCAAATGATGATGAAAGGTCTAGAAAATCTTATCATCCAATTTCTAAAACTTGACTTGGTTATTGGTCTGAATATATTTAACTCATTAAATTTTATTTTTATTTAAAGCAACAACCAATTATCATCATCATCATTATCAGTCCCTATCTGTCCCATGCTTAACATAGGCCTCCCTCAATGAACGCCAAGACGGCCGAGCCCTTGCCACTCGCATCCAAAACGAACCGGCCACTGCACGGCGATCGTTTTCCACCTGGTTAATGGCCGACCATTTTGAACCACTCTTGAACATTTTGGCCCATCGGCCAATACAATTAATGACTATGAATATTTCTGATAAGAGGAGCGTGGGCGTTTGTTGAACACTGATGACAACTCGAACCAAATTCCATTAAAACCATTGAATATAATTTAAGTGCTCGTATAGTTTTTATCCGAGACGCGAACGAGCTAGCAATAATAGTTGGCAGTAACAATAAAACTATAAGCATTTTGTATATTTTATTGTAAACAACAAACAGAGGACGAGGCGTTCCTGTGCAGTTTTCTCAGAGCTTTCCTGTTCATGATGAGGGTGTGAGAGGGCGTGGCCAAGTGTGTGGGCGTGGTCACGGGGGCGGGCTTAGAATGCGTCTCCGACTTGGCGTACGGGCTGACCGTCGCGGGCGGCTTCACGCCTAGAACTCTAGCCAAGAGACTATTGAACGCGCTATTTACCTGTAAAACGTGTTTTTTTTTCATACAAGAAGTTACTGAATATCTACCTTATATTTAATTTATGGATGCAGATGATACTTTATTAATATTTTTGTTTCAAGCAATAAAAAACTAGGTTACTGTTTGTTTAAAAATGCCGTAGTCATTAATATAAGCGAAAACCTGGTCTCTGCCCTCCACCAATGAAACGTACATGAGTATGTTTCAAGCTATAGTCCTTAATCTCCAGCTAACAGCTACAAATAACTAAAAAACATCAACGTGAGTCTGAATAAGATCTAATAATAAGTACCTTTTCACCGGTCTTAGCAGATCCTTTAAAGTGTTCTAATAAATACTCAGACGCAAATTTCTGAACGCACGACAACCTCACAGCTCTCTGATGCTCTAAATCTGACTTATTTCCGAACAGAGCCATCAATGGTCTTTTCTCCGCGCCCTCAGTTATTTCCTTAACTGTCGTGATCCAGTCACTAAGTTTCTCAAAACTTTGTAAATTTGTTAGATCATACACGAATATAACCACCTGTAATATAAATATAATATTTCGATTATATGGGGATAATAAAGTTTAATATATGTTTTTTTTAACGTAAATATGTGTAATTGACGCGTCCTTATGGGCGCGGCTCGACCGCAGCGCACGCAAGGGCTACGCACGTTTGTCAAGATTCGCTTTGCAAGAAAATGTATGTGATTGTTTTCTCTGCAACCCACGAATGCGCTACTAAACGTAGTGTTTACATTCTCTTGGCACGCTACGCATTAATTGACATTTTCTTGCAATTGACATTTTAACACTCGCGCGTAACCTCCGTTGCGCCGCGGTGGATTCGCGCCTTCATGCGTATTATTTTTATATTAGACCTAGCCAAGTATATATATAGCGAATAGGCTACGCTATATATATATATAGCGTTGCCTATTCTGATACGGTGATAATAATTATACAGCTTACCCCCCCCCCCTCTTAAAAAATCCTAGGTATACAACGGTAGTCTAGCTGAAATTGCTCAAACAATTAAGGCCCACTACGCACTGAATTTAATACAAATCCATCTAGATTCAAGTGCACGAACTCTCATATAAATTGTTCTACGGCTACATTGAAACGTATTTCGACGGTCTCGAAACTGATTCGGATCGTATGTAGTGCGCACTACATACGATCCGTTTCAATCATCCGATTTTGAAGTAAAAAAATAATCAGAGATGATTATTGACGGATCTACGAAGCCATACTTTTAATTGTATTTTGTAGATGGGCTCTGAGGCCCTTTTTTATCTTCTTTTGTATTTTCACCGATTCGGATCAGACGCAGTGCGTAACCGCCCCAAGTATATCCTTAGTTCTTTACATCTGTACGCAGTGCGTAACCGCCTCAAGTATTTCCTTAGTTCTTTACATCTGCACGCAGTGCGTAACCGCCCTAAGTATATCCTTAGTTCTTTACATCTGTACGCAGTGCGTAACCGCCCCAAGTATATCCTTAGTTCTTTACATCTGTACGCAGTACGTAGCCGCCCTAAGTATATCCTTAGTTCTTTACATCTGTACGCAGTGCGTAGCCGCCCTAAGTATATCCTTAGTACTTTACATCTGTATTCTGTACGCAGTGCGTAGCCGCCTTAAGTATATCCTTAGTTCTTTACATCTGTACGCAGTGCGCTACCGCCTGATTTTTAACAGATTCGGATTGGATGCAGTGCTAACCCTAACCATATCTTTAGTCCCTTACATCGGAGTCGTACAAATAGTTCTGCAGCATGGAGGTGTGTAGCGTGTTGCCGGCCACGTCACACAACTGCAACGGCGCGGGCGGGCGCAGCTCCAGGCACTGCCCCGCCAGCACCTCTGCTCCGTGGGTACTGCTGGGTGCACCCCCACCCAGGTAGTAGTGGCAGAGGCTGCTCTGGCGTAGACAATATGGGTATAAGTTATAATAAAACTAAATGCACGTAGAAATCTCATAAACCGCGATAAAATCCGTAGAACAGTTGTTTCAATATGAGTAAAAAAACTACTTTTTACTTAAAAAGCAGTTTTATTATAAACTATATGAAATGCCTATTTCAATCTCATTCTATTGTATCACTTTCATTCTAATGACACTAACTCCTACGTTTTGTAATTCACAATTTTTCAAATTTCATCATCATCGACCCGCTTATTTTCCATTACTAAATTTCAGCCTCTCTCCATAACTTACTAAGCGAATGTTGTCTTAATCTTAAGATTACGATACGAGACAAGGTATCGACCTCTATTAGGACTTCGAGATTTTAAGTACATCTTTGTCACGGGAGGAGTAGTTTGGCAATAAAAAGATCAAGTAGATCACTTAACGTAAGTTAAAAATAATTAGCAACACAAACCATAAACTTTACTTACTTTGCCTGTTAGAGGTTCCCCTACCAAAGTTATTTTTATTGTTCTTCTTTGAAATTCATCGTCGTCACTATCTGACATTTTATTTTTACGACTGCTCGATACGGCGTCATAACACCGAGAGTAACAGCAGTTTTCGAGGGGACACGTAAAATAGCTTATTACTATACGACGTATTAAAGCACTGCTACATAATGAGTTCAAGGTATGTTATGAGGTTGGTTTCCATGGTTACTCTTTGAAATAGTTTCATTTGTATTTATTAATTAAATTAATGTGACTGCCATGTGGGTTGGGCTAGCGACACTCAGGCACACTCAGGGGAGGCGCGCAGGGTCCGTCGTCTTTTGACTTTGTAGCGAAGGACCTGCCCAAGGTCTAAACTTGTTTTTTTATGTCATCAGGGGGCAAACGAGCAGTCGGAGCCTTATGGTGACTACCACAGATATTAAGGTGACTACCGATGCCCATAGACATCCTCATAAAAGTGATGCAAATGCGTTTGGCATCGGAAACTCACAAACTGCACAAAACGCGACAACATAACTGTCACTTGACGCCGGTGTTATGTGAGCGTGTGGTACCGGTAGTATCTGCGAGGTTATTATTAAAAAATATTACAAATTGTACTCTCCAATTAAAAGTGGCGAAACACCATAATTAATGATCCTTTTTTTTCTTTAACGCCGGGAAATGCTCTGTGGCATCCCGCCGGGGGACTGGGTCTCCCCAGGCGGGTATGTGGGAGTCGCTGCGCCCGAAATCTGGTAAGTGGACTCAGATCTACCCACTAAAACCCGGCGAGTGCCACCAATACTGTTGAGCAAACAGGGCACCTAGACGGCCAGTCAGTCCCTCAGGGGACCGACGCCACCTCCATAGAGGGGTTGTCCCGCACCAAAGAACAACCCCTCCCAACGTCGGGACAGTACAATGGTACAAATGGTATAAGAGGGGTACAAAGAGCCCCCTCAGCCCAATTAGCTTCGCCCAAGGTGCAGCGGCTCACCGTAGGTTACTGAGCCCCACTGCCACGACAAGGCCTGAACCATAGTGGGGATAATTTATGATCCTATGGCCAACAGCAAAGTAAAATTTTCTACACAAAGCAATTGAAGATGAGGTTGGGATCTGAGCAGATCTTAAAACGTCAGTACTACATCATTAATAAATTACACACCAAATAAATTAACTATTTATATGGTGTAATATTTAAAGCTTCGTTAAATATTGTATTTATTTAAGTGATTGATATTGTTGTCTATATCATATTATATATTATGTTTGGGTCATCCAAAAAAAAAGCCATAAAATATTGTAAAATTACATTATATGTACTTACTTCTCCTAAGAGCATTTTGAGCGTCATTGGTCATGGCATCTGCTTCATCAAGAATAATTAGCTTGGGTCCAGCTTTGAATATGGTTCTTGTTGAAGCAAAACTCAGTATTTGTCCACGGACAATTCCAATACCTCTATCATCGGACGCATTTAATTCAAGTACCTAAAATAAAATGTAACTTCATTAAATTCTTGTTCGATGATCATCACTGCTAAATAGCATCACTGCTAAAGGCCCATTAGGTGGTAGGGAAAAGGAGGGCAATGTATCTGTATAATCTCTAGTAACTAGTTGTACAGTTGTATATGGGCGATACATACATCGATAGTCGCCAAAGGGCTTCGACTACTTGTTTGCCCTGCTATGCTATAAAAAAAAAGAAATACGAATTGGTGGAATCTCTAAAATGTTTTGGGGAGGCATCTTTAATGGGTCACACTGAGCTGGTGTTCTTCCTTAATCATGTTGTTAATGCTGAAAATTACATAACGGACATCCAGAACCTCATGATAATCAGCCTTAAGATATAATAATATACCCAATATTGGGGACAATTTTCAACTTAATCACGACAATGCAAGACCTCACATTGCGGGAATTGTGGGTGAATATCTTTGGGAGGTTAGAATACCTATTATTCAGTGGCCAGCCAATAGTCAAGACTTACAAGCACCTCTGGGACCAGCAAAAACAGAAAGTTAGAACCCGTGATCCAGCTCCAGACACAGTACATCAACTGAAAGCCACATTGACTGAGGAATGGGAACAGACTCCGTAAGAAGACATTGAAAAGCTTATTAGATTTTGCCAAAGTTTTAGATTAACAACATCTCTGCAATTCGCTAATGCTGAATAGGCCAAAGACACAATAGTGAAACAGATTCGCTGTGTTTCGGAGAGAAGGGCAAGACAGACAGTGTAATTACTGGCACTGAGACTTAACATCTTATGTCTCAGGATAGGCAACACATAGCGTGAGTTGTCTGGGCTCGTTCCAGGTAAACTAGTTTATCTTCATGGGTGACGTCGACCACTTACCATCAGGTGGCACGTATGTCAGTTTGCCTATCCAACTAACATATTAAAAAAAAGAAAAAAAAAACATTTTACTATACTTGTATGAAGTACAATTTTATTTTTAAATATTTCATTGCCTATAAAAGTTTTGTATTATACATCCATCTAATAAAAGCATTTTCTGAGAAAAATGATATACGGTTTACCTAAAACTGTGAAGCCAAATAGCAATAAGAGCAATATTGCAAGTTTTTAAATACTTCCAAAAAAAATAAGCATTTCACTTTATTAAGGAAGTACTTATATAGACCTAAAGAGATACATTGAAAAAAAAACTCATTAGCCTTTTTTATCTCTTGAAAAGTAGAAGTTTTGCTTATACACCCCTGTCTTGAAGCCCACGATATATTAACTTTGCATTTATCATAATTCATAACAGAATAGGCCAGCAGCAGTCAAGCCAAGAACTGATAATGTTGATAATGTTAAAAAAAATACTTTTCAAGTGGAGTTTATGCTTATATTAGGATACTAAAGCATAAGACTAATATTAGAAATAACTGCAAGCTCAGTTAGCATTTAAACTTAATGTTACTAAGTTATAGTATATAGTTATGTTAGTAGTTATAGTTAAGTTAATAAGTTCAATGTGTAAGAAAAGTTACAATAAAATACTTACCATAGAGTTGAACTGTTGTGGTGTGTACATTTGTTTAGCACATGCAAGAATTGTAGATGTCTTTCCTGTTCCAGGTGGACCATAAAACAATAAATGTGGTAATTGATTCTCTTGCATGAATTGATTGACTGAAAATAAAAAAAAATGATATATACGAGACTGATATATACTAGATGAGATGAGAGATGAGAGAATGATATATACTATTACTACCCTTTAAATTATTACTACCATTTTCAAACAGGAAATTTGATGAAAACAAACTATTCCAGTAGGTACTTGTTTACAAAATATATCTTGCTTACTTGTTTTAATAATGTCATCGTGGGATACCAAGTCATCTAGTTTTGATGGACGATACTTCTCGACCCTATAAAAACATCATAATTCAATCACAATCTCTAAATTTTAGATTTGAACTGCATACCAGAACTATATTAATATAACCTACCATGGTAGATTTTGTCCACTTTCTCCCACGGTCATGATTATTACAACAATAAATTACACTGATGAACAAAGATATAGTTTTACCGTAGTAAAAATATATTCCAATACAAACCAAAAGTAAAAAAAACAAGATTTTAGTTGAAAATTAAATAGCAAGTAAAAAGTAAAAACCGCCAAATTGTGCCGAAATCAATGAAGTCAACTGTCAAATCATTTTTTTAAATTTATTTAAAGGCATTAGCTACTAAGCTATTAGCCAAACAAAAAATTTACATATATAACTTACCTATTAATAAGTATTACAATCAAATATTTAACAAAATTATACTTCTTAAAACATAAAAGTTAATAGTTGTTAGGTACAATTTTTTTTTTTATTTATTTATTCGTTACTCAGATAATATCAAAGATCCATATACAAAAAAAAAGAAAAGCTTATAATTATGATAATTACAAAACATTATATATTTATATATATATATATATATATATATATATATATATATATATATATATATATATATATATATATATATATATATATAAATGATCTATAAACATTTATAAAAAATGTCAACATCCCTATTACAGCGAAGAAGTGGTATGTGCATCCGCAAACATGCCGGATGCACTGCAGAGCCTGGGCAATCCCAGCAGCATCCTGAATATATGGTTTTAAAGAAGCCGTAGAGTACTGAATGTCTTTTGAGTGTAGCTGAACCACAGGCCGCTGGTGTAAAATGACAAAATGACTTGAATAAAGTTACTTTCACATTAACTGTACATTGCGCGAACCTGCGAGCCAGCATGTTACCTCTGACAGCCAACGCCCTACGCTCTTGCTCTTTATAACTATCATCTTGAAGGTCTGAATTGATGACGTGACCTAGATATTTAAATCTATTTACTCTAGTAAGCTCACTACTGTACTGAGGGGTGGCACATACCCGGGGTAGGTACTACGTGTTGCAAAGACCATTACTTCGCTCTTTTTACAATTATATTTAAGGCCATGGTTTCGAGTGTAGTTTAGGCAAAATTGAAGCAAATCCTCGAGCGCACAGATCGACGGACTCAGCAGCACCATATCATCAGCGTAGCTGATATTATTAATCATACAACCATCTATGGAACACCCTGCATACATGCTACTGAGTCCGGCGATCAGTTGGTCTACATACAAGCTGAAAAGTTTTGGTGAAGTTATATATTATAATCATTTTAGTATATATATATATATATATATATATATATATATATATATATATATATATATATGTTGGGACAACTCACACACGGCCATCTGATCATCAAACTAGGCAGAGCCTTTAATATGGCAACCAGACAACTGATACATACTTATATATTTACTAGCTGTTGCCCGCAGCTTCGCCTGCGTTAACTTTTAAAATTTGAGGGGTTGACCACCCTTATCACTTAGAGGTATGAAAAATAGATAGTAGCCGATTCTCAGACCTACTGAATACGCATATAAAATTTGGTAAAAATCGGTAAAGCCGTTTCGGAGGAGTACGGTAACTAACATTGTGACATGGAAATTTTATATATTAGATAAATACATACATATTATAGATAAATTACACCCAGACACAGAACAAATGACCATGTTCATCACACAAACATTTGTCCTGGGTGGGGATCGAACCCACAACCTTCTGGTTTAGCAGTCAGGGTCACTAACCACTAGACCAACAGGCCAGTCATTATAATATAGTCATTATATATTATAATATAGTCATTATATATTATAATATAATCATTTTTATATTAGTAAGCACTAGTTACAAAACTATAAGCCAAGTCAACAATACATAATACATATTTTGATTTTAATTGACATTATCAATTTTGACGGCATAATGACAATTGACATTGTCAATTGTCAATTAATAAACTCTTTGACCACAGTTGATAAATGATATTTCCAACCTAGGAACAAGTATCAAATGGAATAGGGATGTTGACATTTTCCAGAAATGTTTTTAAATCATTTATAAATATCTAACGGAGGCCCAAATATTATCAACGTTGGCTTAAATACGTCTAATGCCTTGCCTTAAAATCTTGCATTTTATAATGCATTTATGTTGTTAAACATCGTAAAAGTGATAAAATCATAAACATATAATATAACATATATACATGACAGTATATTCTAAGTCTATGGATAAAATGATTTGTTGTCGTTAATAAAAAATGGCTTCTAAGTTTTATAAGTGTTGTACGGTGCCTATGTGTGTGTACCATAAACATATAATATAAATTTTAAGTCTATGGTGTGTACACTGTCAAAACGCCTGAAAAATAGTTTTTACAATATGTACTGCGTACGGAAAATGGTGTATAAAAGTACTCAACATTCTTCCGCTTCCGCTAAATAGGAACTGGTGACGTCATTTCCGTTTATTATCACGTGACCTATTTTAAATTTTGTTACATTTTATTTATAAAATAATCATTTAATCATATAAAAATAAGGGAGAATATTGTATTTTTTCAGAATTCTATCATATAAACTACCAATTAACATCAAAATTATATTTTTATATGAATACTGTCAACATCCCTATTTTCGTATTCGATGTTTGATGATCGTCCTTTATTGTCTTATAGTTCATTGAAAGAGGCAAAATGTAATTATAACAAGTGGTATACCAATATTTTTTTGGACCTTGGCATAACATCTTGACCTAATGTAATCCGCCAAGATATGCTGTCTGAATATCTAATATTACAGTGATTTTCCAAGAACTAAAAAAAATGTAAAGTATAATATCAAAACCGATTTTTAGGAGGTTTTTTACTCTTTTATTAGGTAAAAATGGTCTCGAGGCGCTATTGTAACAAACGGGCTTGGAATTAACACCGGAGTACCTACACATTGTAGGCACTAGGCGCTAACCCTTTGCCAAAGATAAAGATGGTAGTAATGTATTGGATGCCTGACATTATACAAACTACCTACTTGAGCTGACATTTCTCCGACATAAAATTGTAGATTCCGTGACGATCAGAGCTCAATCACTATTTTACGAGTTATCGGCCGAGATAGAAAAACCGGTTAATCGTAAATGCTAAATTTTGCAAAAAAGTTTACATTAAATAAAATACTATAAAATGTTGGTCTTATTAAATTTTGCCCTTTGCACTTTGCAACTTAGCATAGTTTCAGAGAAATCGGACAAAAACTTTATTTCAAGACGGCGCTTGAAGCTCAACCTGGATCTGTCAGCATTTTAGTGATTTTAAGATCAATAAGTAACCCTCACAGAGTATTTATATATATATGTGACCCTATACTATATTATATAAAAAATTGAACGGAAAATTAAGTGCGAGGTTAAATTCTATTTTTACTGGCCTATAAAGCATTCATGGATTTTGATATTCTCGTGGCCAAGTTAAACGTATACCACTTCACTATTTACACACACAAATGTATGAACAAATTTTTGTTTTCGAATAGAATGTCATTATCGTATTATAAGCATAAGCGCATGAATTTTAAATTAGTGTGACACATTAAACGTGTGCATTTGTAAAGACACACATTATGTTCGAGCGTGTGTGTGTTGTTTCTGTGTGTGGTAGTCCCATAGACTTAGAATATACTAAATAGACCACCTGACAGCCCAAAAATGCGTGACAATTTTTGAAAAGTCAATGTGTGTGTGTGTGATGTATCTTTGACTATCGATACTCAATAGTACAGCCCGTTCGATAAATTGTAAACATTGTTGTTTTGGGTGAATTTTCCAATGGTCAGATATATTATGGTTTTTATAAGAGTACTTAATATACATATACTTAATATACAAAGTCAACATAATTATTCCTTAGTGATGATGATGATGATGAAGGAGGGTAAACTACATATTTCATTACTCAGGTCAAAGTTATCCGCCGATTGCAAAAGCAGCCCTTAAATTATTTAGATAAAAGGTAAATAAATATTGAAATAAAACAACACGTAGTATATTATTTATTCTCAAATGAAATATCATAATACTCTTACACACTCATACTTACTATTTAAATAATGAATTTTATTATGTATGTGTTCGCGATAATGACTAAATCAGTGTAAATAAAAACAATTTGTGATTCGTTAAACAATAGAAAGTGATATAAAGACTCACAACCCATATAACTTGTGTCTTAAGTGTTGATTATTTTCGTGTTTATTTAATTTCGTTTTAATTTCGTTATGTTTAAATGTTCAATATATATTAAAATTGTATTAGAATATAAGGTAATATTGTAAGAAAAAACATACATGTAAAATATGATTTATTTAAATAAAGATGACCGACCAGGAGCACATCCTACGCACCCCCACTCGGTTGCGAGCCGCTCGAGTGCGTTAAATATACGGCCCGTCGGCCACAAAAATCACTTCGCTCTACGCATCCGACGGGTCAAGAACTAATAGTAGTGCTCTTGGGAGGCTTATTCACTAAATAGTCTTTCATTCAGTCTGAACCAGCGGCCAAGTTATAGTGAAATAGTAAAATAAATAAACGACTATACTGCCAGAGCCGTGCGGTATAGTCTACATCGTGGTCCTTCGAGCCGGATAGCTGAAGAAAGTGAAACCTGAAGCCCCTAGAAGAAATCCTGAAAAATTGAACCCGTCGGAAGAAACGAACCTCAAGCGAATCTAGAGCGAAGTCAAGAACCCAGAGACGAATCTCTGCCTGAAAAAAGAAAAAAGTGTGTCTCCCAGAGACGAATCGCTGCCCAAAAAATTAAAAAAGTGTCTCCCAGAGACGAATCGCTGCCCGAATTCAGAACGAATTAATCAAGATGCCTATAACCAGAAGCAGGAAGTCATACGCAATCCGACCGTCCGCCTCGCCAGCCACGCCCAACACGTCAAACTCATTGACCGACGCCACAGCCGGGACGTCAGATAACATCGCCACAACGACCGACGCCACGACGACTGACGCCACGACGACCGACAACAGCGGCACCACAGAAGCAACCACCAGTACGGAACAAACAACGACGACTGATCCTCAGCCGAAAGCCCTCCCAGCTCCGAGCGTCTCTCGCTCAAAGGCATCGAGTATAAGAAGGGAACTGGCAAAGGCCCGGGAAGAGCTTCTACAAAAAGAAGTAGAGTTGGCAGCCGCTAAAGTCACGCGTCTAATAGAAGAAATCGATTACGAAGAAGAAGATGACAACGAGACAATATGCAACGAGCGGACGGAAGACTGGGTGCGAAAAAACACACCTGCATTAACAATGGAACCATATGTGAATAATGAAGAACAAGCGATGCCACCACCAGAACCAGAGGCACCAAGTATAAAAGAGTGTGCGAAAGAGAGGGCAACATACAACTTCGAACAACAGCGTGCGACAGAGAAGGCAACATACGCTGAACCATACTGTGCGAAAGAGACAGCAACAGCCTTCGATTATCAAGAACTTGCCACAGCTATAACACATGCCGCGCGTTCAATACCAAACAATACGAACAGAAACATTGAACTACCAGCGTTCAACGGATCGTCAAGCGAGTGGCTACCATTCAAGACTGCATACGAAGAAACAGAGAACCTGCTAACGGAACAAGAAAACTTAGCAAGACTCCGAAGAAGTCTACGGGGTGCGGCAAGAGACGCGGCGCACTGCTTATTCGTGGGGTCTACAACATCCAAAGAAGTAATGAAGCTCCTGACCACCAGGTTCGGAAGACCGGACGCCCTAGTTATGGCCGAAATGAACAAGCTGCGCACACTGCCGAGGCTAACTGAAAACCCTAAGGACATCTGTATCTTCGCATCACGAGTATCGAACATCACCGCTACAGTCAAAGCCCTCAACAAGCACCATTACCTATACAACGCTGAAGTGGTACGAGGTGTGGTAGAGAAGCTGCCGTCAGCACTGCGATATCGATACTACGACTTCGCAGCGGAACAACCTGAAGACCAGCCTGATCTCATCACACTATCGAAGTTTGTTATTGTGTGTATCGAAGTGGAACGCACGGCAGAGAGATGCGGTAGTTTCGCACCGGCCGAGATAATCGCAGCTGAAGACCGGCGGGAGCCGCCCAATAGAAGAATGCGAAGCTACGCCGCCCAAGAGCAACAACAACACGTCAACCTCGTCCGCAAGTATGTGTATTGTGTCGAAGAGAAGGTCATCGTTTGTCCGCCTGTTATACAATGAAGAATGCTGACGTCCCGACGAGATGGGAATTAGCTAAGAAACACCGCCTATGCTTCCGCTGCCTGAACGTCCGCAAGTACAAACACACCTGCAAGCCAAAACGCTGTGAAGTCAACGGATGTAGTCACCTACATCACCCGCTGCTACATGTGACACCACCGACGCCGACGCCGACGCAACATAACGAAGCCACCACGTACACCGCCGAACAGATACCTGTCGCGACCGTCACATCTACGAGGGAAACACAGAAGACTGCCTACCTGAAGATACTACCGGTGCAGCTCGATGGTCCCAAAGGTACCTACCAGACCTATGCTCTCCTGGATGATGGCTCGACGTGCACATTGATCGAAGCAGGACGCCCTAGTTATGGCCGAAATGAACAAGCTGCGCACACTGCCGAGGCTAACTGAAAACCCTAAGGACATCTGTATCTTCGCATCACGAGTATCGAACATCACCGCTACAGTCAAAGCCCTCAACAAGCACCATTACCTATACAACGCTGAAGTGGTACGAGGTGTGGTAGAGAAGCTGCCGTCAGCACTGCGATATCGATACTACGACTTCGCAGCGGAACAACCTGAAGACCAGCCTGATCTCATCACACTATCGAAGTTTGTTATTGTGTGTATCGAAGTGGAACGCACGGCAGAGAGATGCGGTAGTTTCGCACCGGCCGAGATAATCGCAGCTGAAGACCGGCGGGAGCCGCCCAATAGAAGAATGCGAAGCTACGCCGCCCAAGAGCAACAACAACACGTCAACCTCGTCCGCAAGTATGTGTATTGTGTCGAAGAGAAGGTCATCGTTTGTCCGCCTGTTATACAATGAAGAATGCTGACGTCCCGACGAGATGGGAATTAGCTAAGAAACACCGCCTATGCTTCCGCTGCCTGAACGTCCGCAAGTACAAACACACCTGCAAGCCAAAACGCTGTGAAGTCAACGGATGTAGTCACCTACATCACCCGCTGCTACATGTGACACCACCGACGCCGACGCCGACGCAACATAACGAAGCCACCACGTACACCGCCGAACAGATACCTGTCGCGACCGTCACATCTACGAGGGAAACACAGAAGACTGCCTACCTGAAGATACTACCGGTGCAGCTCGATGGTCCCAAAGGTACCTACCAGACCTATGCTCTCCTGGATGATGGCTCGACGTGCACATTGATCGAAGCAGGAGTGGCAGAACGCATCGGAGCTCGCGGACCTACCGAACCGTTCTTTATAGAGGGCGTGGCTGGCGCACGTGTTGACGCGAATCAATCGAGGCGGGTCACCATCAAAATCAAAGGGCGCAACAGTGAAACACACGAAATATCGGCAAGAACCGTCGATAAACTGAAACTCTCGTCGCAGACAGTATCACAAGAAGTTATCGAGACCTGCATACACCTGCGGGACATTGAAGAAGAAATAACGTATAGCCGAGGACAACCTACAGTGCTGGTCGGTCAAGACAACTGGCATCTACTCCTGACACATGCAGTTCGAAGAGGGGAAAAATCGCAACCTATCGCATCACTCACCGATCTGGGGTGGGTGTTACACGGAACAGAGGTGGCCACAAAGAAGATACCGGTATACACCGTCAGCCATGCCACCGCTACATATGAAGATGAAGAACCCATAGAAAAATTAATGAAGGAACACTTCTCTCTGGACGCGCTCGGAATAGAACCCAGGAGGTCATACAACGATCTTGAGAAACGAGCCATGAATATATTAGAAGAAAAAACTCATCGCCTGCCGTCGGGGGGATATGAAACGGGACTACTGTGGAAAAGAGACAACATGTGCCCACCGAATAGTTACGACACAGCGTTGCGACGTCTTCATTTAAGAGAGAAAAAACTGGATAAAAATGAGGACATGAAGCGTAGATACAATGAACAAATGAACATACTTATGCAAAATGGATACGCTGAAGTGGCGCCAACCCGAAGAAGTGAACAACACTGGTACCTGCCTCACTTCGCGGTCATCAATCCACAGAAGCCGGAGAAGCTTCGAATCGTTCACGACGCCGCCGCCAAATCACGAGGAACCAGCCTCAATGATATGCTGTTATCCGGCCCTGACCTACTCCAATCACTGCCCGGAGTACTGATGCGATTTCGTCAAAGAAAGATAGCAGTAACAGCTGACATCAAAGACATGTTTCTCCGAGTGAACATCCGAGAAGAAGATCGTGACATGCAACGCTTTCTGTGGAGAGGAGATCAACGTGAAGGCACACCAAAAGAATACCGTATGAAGAGTGTGATCTTCGGTGCCACTTCATCACCATGTACTGCTATCTACATAAAGAACAAGAACGCTGAAGAATATCGTCAACAGTTTCCCGAAGCCTCGACGGCAATAGTTTCAAACCATTACGTAGACGACTACCTATCTAGCTTCGACACAGAAGAAGAAGCTATCAAGATATCGAAACAAGTCGACTACATTCATCGTCAAGCCAACTACTGTCTTCAACGCTGGGCATCGAACTCAAGACCGGTACGAATCGAGTTCAACACGAACAACGCCGAACATGCAATCAAGTTGGATACAGAGAAGATACTCGGACTAGTGTGGCGACCGGACGAGGACAGTCTCAGTTTTAACATCAACACGCATAAAATCCCTCCGAACATAATAAGCGGCGAGAAAATACCGACGAAGAGAGAAGCCCTCAGAACAGTAATGTCCCTCTTCGACCCCTTGGGATTAGCCACACCAGTCACCATACAAGCAAAAAGGATACTTCAAGAAACATGGCGAACAGGAATAGAGTGGGATGAAGAGCTCCCCACAACTGAAATAGAAAAATGGCGCAGCTGGATAGAACAAATACAGAAGTTACCAGACTTAGCCATACCAAGAAGCTATCCATACTTCACCACATCCAGATCGGTCGAGCTACATACCTTTGTCGACGCAAATTCATCGGTCTACGCCTGTGCCACGTACTGGCGAAGCATAGACCACAACAGCGGAGAAGTCCACGTCACGCTGGTAGCCGCCAAGGGAAGAGTCGCGCCCATCAACAAAGTAACATCGATACCGCGACTCGAGCTACAGGCCGCCGTGCTGGGATGTCGACTAGCCAGGACTGTCGTAGAAGAACACGACGTGAAGCCAGTCCAACGAGTGTTTTGGTCAGACTCCCGCACTGTACTCACCTGGCTGCGAACCGGACCACGCGCATACAAACCATTCGTCGCACACCGGGTAGCCGAGATATCGGAAGAAACCAAGACCAAAGAATGGAGATGGGTGCCCACCAGCGAGAACGTCGCCGACGATGCCACGCGTGACACACCGAGACACTTCGACGCGCAACACAGATGGTACCGCGGACCCGACTTCCTGTACTTACCTGAAGATCAATGGCCGAACAAGAGGTCAGCTGACACCACAGACGATCATACAGAAGAAGTCACCGTAAGAAGAGAAGGTCAACGTCACCGCGGCCACCACCTGCCTGTCATCGAGTCTGCCTGACCCGACGCGTTTTTCGAGTTGGTTGAGATTGATGAGAGTTACTGCAAGAGTTCTACAGTTCATCGACGAACTCCGTTCGAGACAAAAAACACGTTGTACAGCCATACGCAAGAGGTATAAGAAAAACGAAGAAGCCGACCCGACCTGGAAACAAATTAAGAACATTAGTAAAGCAAAGCCGAGAATTACATTAATAGAGAAAAACCACGTCACATACTTACCCATCGAGACACACCACATGCACCGTGCCCGCCAGCTATGGATACGATCGGTACAAGAAGAATCCTTCCGAGATGAAATAGTATCGCTGCGAAATAGCAAGACCATACCCACATCAAGTCGCCTGATACACTTATCGTTAATACTCGACAGTGAGAACATAATACGACTACGTTCCCGCATCGCCGTCACCACGGATATTAAGAGTGAACAGAGGGAGCCACCGGTAGTCGACGGCAATCATCCCTGGGTGAGACTCTACATCGCCTGGACTCATCGGAAGCTACACCACGGGGGATTCGAAACCACAGCGAACGAGGTACGGCAAAGCATGTGGGTTATACGCCTACGTCACTCCGTACGCAACGAAATCAAGAAATGCATCACGTGCCGCATAAGATGCGCAAGGCCGGCACAACCATCGACGGGCAATCACCCGAGAAGCCGACTTGCACATCATCACCGACCGTTCACATTCACCGGCCTTGACTACTTCGGGCCGATGAACGTCACAGTGGGCAGAGCAACGCAGAAGAGATATGGAGTACTCTTCACCTGCCTTACTACACGAGCTGTACACCTTGAGCTCGCCCACAGTCTCAGCACCGACTCCGCGGTGATGGTGATCCGCCGCTTCATCGGTCGACGCGGGTGCCCCACTGAACTGTGGTCCGACCAAGGGACCAACCTGAAGGGCGCCGACCACGAGATGCAGCATGCAGCGCAAGAAGCCACGAAGACAGAAGCTTCGGTCCGCTTCATCACCTGGCGCTTCATACCACCCAGCGCACCCTTCATGGGAGGTGCCTGGGAGCGCCTGGTGCCCCACGTGTCAACCTCAGCGGACGACGAGTGCGCGCTCACGCCCAACCATTTCTTGTTGGGCGGGCCGTCGCGCGTGCCGGTGCCGGGTGCCTTCACCGAGGGAGATGCTGCCGGGCGCAAAGAATGGCGCGCCAGTCAACGACTGGCTGACGCATTCTGGTGCCGCTGGGTGAAGGAATACCTTCCCGAGCTTCAATACCGGCGGGAGCCCCGTGCGAGAGGAGCTATCAAGCTCCACGATCTGGTGCTCATCGCCGACGGGACACTACCCCGGAACTCCTGGCCACGAGGAATGGTCATCGCCACCTATCCCGGTCCTGACGGCGAGGTACGAGCAGTGGATGTGCGGACCAGGAAAGGCGTGCTACGGAGGCCGACCAAGAAGCTCGTGATCCTGCCCATGGTGTCTGCAGACGACGCGAACACCGAGTGACTTCAGCTACGAGAGCTGCGGCGGGAGTGTATGTTCGCGATAATGACTAAATCAGTGTAAATAAAAACAATCTGTGATTCGTTAAACAATAGAAAGTGATATAAAGACTCACAACCCATATAACTTGTGTCTTAAGTGTTGATTATTTTCGTGTTTATTTAATTTCGTTTTAATTTCGTTATGTTTAAATGTTCAATATATATTAAAATTGTATTAGAATATAAGGTAATATTGTAAGAAAAAACATACATGTAAAATATGATTTATTTAAATAAAGATGACCGACCAGGAGCACATCCTACGCACCCCCACTCGGTTGCGAGCCGCTCGAGTGCGTTAAATATACGGCCCGTCGGCCACAAAAATCACTTCGCTCTACGCATCCGACGGGTCAAGAACTAATAGTAGTGCTCTTGGGAGGCTTATTCACTAAATAGTCTTTCATTCAGTCTGAACCAGCGGCCAAGTTATAGTGAAATAGTAAAATAAATAAACGACTATACTGCCAGAGCCGTGCGGTATAGTCTACAGTATGTATTATTTGTTTCAAATGATTTTAACAGAAGGAAAATAATAAAATTTGGGAACGAATCGATCAATATCAATATTCAATGAACGCTTGATCCATGACTTACTTCACAAGATTTACACAACCTAAGTATATGCGCAGTTATTATTTTAACGGTTACTTTAAAATTATACTGTTATAAACGTAAAACAAGTAATTTAATTAAAATTTTTAAAAAATGGGTAGATGTTACTGTCCTTTAAACAAAATAATCTTATTCAGGTGGTTCCTTACTCAAATTAAGTAGGTTACATACGTATTTGAGCCGAATATCGAACAGATGTCTATAATACTTCATTATTAAGTATCTGTGCCCACTTAAAACTTATTGGTCCATATTGTGGCTCGTCAAGCACAAAAACAAGTCGGAAATATCTTCCAATATTAGAAACGTCGCTTTGCAAATTGTATTGTTGGGATCCCAACCAACACGCCCAGTTAATATCAGCCATTTTCCTCTAATTATAGGATCTTGAGGGAATCTGTAAAACAAAATTATTATGAATCTTCGCTAACAAGCAAACAGTCGGAGAGGACATTAGTACGCGAGCGGATTTGACAGCGAGTGCCGGAGATTCGTGGCGCTGCAGTGAAAACTTGTGTTAGGATTGGCAAGAATATGGGCTATACGGCCGAGGCGTAGGGATGTTTGTATTACGTTATAGACACACCCGACTACTGCCTTTAAAAAGCGCGGTCTTGTTCGTAGAGGGGCGATTTATATCTGCGACCTCAAGGAGGACGGAAGTCTGGCCAAATAACTATCGGCCATGTTAAGTTTGTTATATTAATGTTGGGCCAACCTCTGTATGTATGTGTGAGGTTCATGTATGTGTATGCATATGCAGTGTGGGTAAGGACGGAGGTGCTTTATGCATGCACATGCACACGCACCTACACATTACTTCTGGACCTAAGATTGTTATTGTTTTATCAAAATGTAATAAAATGGTTGTTATTATTATTTAAAACGCATTTCCTTTCTGATATTCCCGTTATATAATATAAACCTTGCTCTTGAGTCACTCTATATTATATCGAAAGCTGTTTTATTTTTTGTTGTTTTTAGATTAGTTTCAAATTAATGATATTATAAACCAATAAGCATGTCGATAAATTTGAATCAAGCACTAGCGTGTATGTATAAAATATTGGTGAAAATTAATCTTCAAATATTGTGTAATTTAAGAACGATTGTATGTTTAATTATGCAAAATATGAAAGTAAATAGGACGATTGACATTATTTTATTTGAAATAGAGAAGTAAAGATAGAATATAGCAAAAAATAAACACATCTTAGCAATTAGGACATGAAGATGAATTACCTGTGAAATGTAATACTGAAAGGCTCTTTTAACGCTTGGTGACTTTGGCTGACCTGTCAAATAAAAGTGGTTACACTTGACATTAGATTGCTCTCTCTTTTCATCTTGTTATAATTTCATAAAGGACTGTCTTCTCTTTCCAACTCTTTATTGGTCTATTATATTATATGTTTATGGGTAGTCCCATCGTCCCCCGCCAAAAATGGCGTGAAAAAATCGTTTGTAGAATTGACACACGCAGTCTTCTGTGTTCATCCTCCAAGCACATATAAAGCGTTAAAAGCTACTAAATGGAAGTTACTAAATATAAAAAAAGAACTAACTATCTTCCGTTTCCGTCTGGTAAGCGACGATTATCTAGTGGGTATGGACTCGGCCTCTTGAGTAAGAGCCGAGAGCACCTCTCGGCTCTCACTTTTTTGTGAATTTTTCACGCCATTTTTGGCGGGGGACGAGGGGGTCGGGTTCGATCCTGACCCCCCTGTAATGCCTAGAAATTGATTTTTCTAAATTTCTATGCACACCTAAACATGGTACCATCGCTTGCTCACCGGTGAAGGAAAGCTGTTTGAGGAGGAAACCCGTGCCCAGCAGTAGGAAGTATCAGGGTTGATATATATATATATATATGCAACGTATTGTTTGAGGTATGTCACGTACGTATGTATGTGCAACGTATTGATAAATTTTCCTCAAACAATACGTTAGGTATATGATATAGTTTGGGACTTTCCTCATAGAATACACATTTCCCCAAACTATACAAAATCTTAACGAAAAAGTCGTCAAACAATACGTTGTTTTTTAATTGTTATTTACATATCGATCATAGACGGCAATGTTGTATAAGCGAGAAACAGGGGCGCCATTTTTAACCACCGCTTTCTTGAATCATGTTACCATAAACATGACCTTACCATAATCATTTTATCGCTTAGAAGATAGGCAAATTAAAAAACATATATTCTTTGTGAAATACATATTTACTTTATGTATATTCACAATTTTTGTTGTATATATTGTTCCATGTCCATTCGTGATACACATGTGTTCGTTGGGCCATCAAATATCGCCTGGGCTGCCTCCCCCCATGGCCACATCACCCGGCTGCTATAAGCACTTATCATGTCTAGTGTGCCTTCCTCGGGGATATGATAGAAGCTCAGTGGTTTGCCATCGGGCCCAACACAGAAGTAATATTTTAGGCCACTCTTTTTTGAAATGTGAGCGATCCAGGGTTCTGAAAATTATCGGGACCTTTAATACTAAAAACATATTTAATACTTATACAATAATATTTTTATTGCCACGCAAAATGGTTTTCTTTGGACGTCTGGGGACATCGATTACGACACCAAGGCCCGTATTACAGCAGCTTGGGCAAGGTGGCGTAAGATGAAGGGTGTCATTTGTGACCCCAAAATGCTTATATATGCTTAAGTTGAAAAGGCTGGTCTATAAGTTCATCATTAGGCCTGTCCTTTTAATTGGCAGTGCAGGCCACGTTGCCTGTGCTTGAGCGACACAAACAAGCTCTGCGCGTCACGGAGATGAATATGCTGCGGTGGATGCGTGGAGTGTAAGGACCGCATTAGAAACTCCCGAATTAGTGGCAGCCTTCATGTCCGTGACATAGCTGACAAGTTGGAAGAAAGTCGCCTACGCTGGTACGGGCACGTTTTACGGAAACCGACAAACCACGTAAGGCTTACTCTTGACACTCGATCATATGGAAATTTAGGCTTGGTATCGAGAACTTGTCAATCGGTAGTCGGTACTCTTGTACGCTACACTAGAGCACGAATTGACTCGATAACAGTGGTATTTTATGTAGGTAACTAATTGATTGATTCATTCATTCATTCATTCATTCATTGAAATTCGTATTTCTCAATCTCGTACATTTTTCGCACTCTTGATAATATTTTGACGTTGACGTATCGACTTCGAAATAGAGGTTGGGATCGAATGACGAATTTACACAGTTCAACGTTAAAATATTGTCAAGTTTTTTTTTATGTTAGTTGGATAGGCAAACTGGCAAACGTACCACCTGATGTTAAATGGTCGACGTCGCCCATGAACATAAACTAGTATACCTGGAACGAGCCCAGGCATCTCATTTATGTGTTGCCTATCCTGAGACATAAGATGTTAAGTCTCGGTGCCAGTAATTACACTGCCTGTCTTGCCCTTCTCTCCGAAACACAGCAAAGCTGTTTCACGGGAGAAACAAGCAAGATGGTGGTACCCATGCAGCCGGGAGCGCGGCACAGCGCTTCCCTCCAACCGGTAAGAGTGCGAAAAATGTACGAGATTCAGAAATACGAATTTCAATTAGTTACATAAACTTCCACCGTTTGACCGTTCTCGATCCCAATCCTAAATTTCAATAGCATCGAGTGTTAAGAGAAAGCTAGCTGGTCGGAGGTGTAGACCCAAAAAATGCTGCATTGATGTCGTCAGGGAAGACATGCGTGTCGATGATCTCACAATACACGATGCGAAAGACCGTGCGATGTGAAGGAGAGAAAAGAAAAACGGAAAGCTGACCTCGGGCTCCGACGAAGTAGCTGAAGATGCAACCGGGATAGCGCTCAGATGAGAGAGAGCTAAATGTTTTTCTTTTTATAAATAATATGTAAAATAGATGATATTTATAAAAAATAGATGATATCTATACTAATATTATAAAGCTGAAGAGTTTGTTTGTTTGTTTGAACGCGCTAATCTCAGGAACTACTGGTCCAATTTGAAAAATTCTTTCAGTGTGAGACAGCCCATTTATCGAGGAAGGCTATAAGGCTATATAACATCACGCTGTGACATATAGGAGTTGAGTAACGCGGGCGAAGCTGCAGGCAACGTTGCTAGTTTATAATAAATAAATTAGATAATTAAGGCAATCGCATGATGTTTCACTAGTTTTAACGGTTTAAAACTAACCTTTGATTTCTTTAATGAAAAGTATAGATCCAACTATGTAGAACATATCATTGATGGAGCTACGCTTCGGAAGGTCCATGGTCAGGGCTCTCCTAATCCTCTTCATGGCTCGGTATTCTAAATTATTAACAGCACTCCCAAACGATTCCATGTTGAAAAACCTTTTAAACCTTATAGGCAACGATTGACTATCATTGAGTTTTTCCAACGCCTTACAAAACAACGCACATTGATTAATTCTGGAAGAAATAGTGAAGATTTGTTAGAAAAATATATCCAAATATATATTATTACTTAATATGTACTTCGGATCATATATATTAAAAATAAAAATCACAACAAATATATCGGACAATTATAATGAAACAATTTTTTACGGATTTTATCGCGGTTTATTAAGATTTTTACAAGCCCGACGTTTCGGATACTTTACAGCAACCATGGTCACGGGAGGACTGAGGCAAACATTAGAAAACAATATCGGACAATTATTTTATCCCTTCCGAATCCCGATCAAAGGAAGTTAAATGTAAAAAAAAAACAGTTTTCTGTTCAAAATAAATTCTTTATGACAAGTTACTTATAAAAAAGTCATAATTTAGTTAGGAAAGACTAAAGAGCACAACAATACTTGGCTTGACGTAAAACAAAATGCTAAATAAAGTAGGTACATCATTGTCATCATCATCATCAGTCTTTGTCCATCCACTGCTGAACATAGGCCTCCTTCAAGACGGCCGATCCCTCACCATTCGCATTCAATACTGACCGACGACTGCAAGGAGATCGTCTTCCCACCTGGTTACCACCAACACTTCGACTTCACCAATCACCTACTGTTCCGATTGAGATTAAAGGCCATCAGGCCGAAAAGTCTAGTCCTTTCGAAAAAAACCACTTCGTCTATCTAAACGCGGCCATAAGTACATCTCTACCGCTAAATTAATATAAACTTACCGGTCCGTCAAGTTTTCGTTGGATATATCTATCCCGCCCAGCATCAGCGCGTCTATGACGTGCAGCGCTTTACTGTGCACCTGATTGTTACCCTCCCCACGGAATTCTTTTACAACCTGAGTCAAAGAGTGTTAATTATAGTTAACTTAAGCAATATTTGAAACTTTTTTAAAAGTAAAATAAGCCAACAGCTGAAGCAAATAAGATAAACTGTATTATAATTTGTTTTTTTATGTTATTTGGATAGGCAAACTGGCATACGTGCTACCTGATGGTAAATGGTCGACGTGGCCCATGATCATAAACTAACCTTGAGGCTTGACTAGCCCAGGCAACTCATTCATTGTGTTGCCTATTCTGAGATATAAGATGTTCGGTGCCAGTAATTACAGTCAGTCTTGCCCTTCTCTCCGAAACACAGCAAAGCTGTTTCACGAGAGAAATAAACAAGAATGTTATTTATAATTATAAAGAAATTAAAAATATGTTACCATCGTCGTTGAAAAAGGATCTATTTGTGTAAGTCGTAAGATTAATGACAATCAGACACGCCACGTTAACTACTAAGATATAAATTGCATCTGCAAAGTCTAGCATATAAGCCTATTGCATTTGAAAAGAAAAATCAAATTATATTGCTATACAATACAAATAATAGGTACTGAGGACGCTCATGTTTTTAACACGCTTTCATTTGCTTCACCTGTATCTATCTAGCAATCTATGTATTATAACGGAATCTTTAAGCATTATTTTGACCCACTTTAAGGCGGGGCTGTCCGAGAACTGAACTTAGTATGGAGCTAGAAACCGCGTCGAGCGCTTTGGCAGCGAGTGAAAACACATATTTATTTAATTGAAGGGAGGGATTTATAAAAAAATTATTTATGACGATCGTTTTTAATCACATGTTCTACAATGTTTATTATGGTATAAGTTTTATTTTACAGAACCTGATATTACTCAAATAAAATTTGTTTTTCATCTCAAAACATCTTTAAAAAAAAAATTAATGCAAAATATAAGTAATCGTGTATCGAACAACCGAAATATTAGGCGATGGACTGTTAAATAACATATATTTTTGTCAAAACTTAAATCGGCTTAGTTTCTAAATAAAACAGAATTCAAAATGCCGTTTATCGAGAAAGGCCCGCCTTAAGACGTTAGATTAAATTGTAACTTTGCACACTTTTTAAGGGGACCGATGACAATACAATGTTATATTGAAACCTGATCAGAACAGCCAGGATAGCACATCCATAAGTTGAGTGAAGTTAGTGAGACGCTGCCGCTGACGAGCCAAACAAAATTTATGTAAAAAATTCTATACTAAAAATAAATGTTTTTAGTTTTATATTTTTGTAATAAGTACGCACCTCTCCGTACAGCAACGTTTTCGCAGGTAACGTAATGTGTAAGTTGGCAACATTGAGCCAGGACGTCCCATCCAATTGATACACCTTTTTGCCGCCACAACCTAAATCACAAATAAACATTTAAGTGGCTGAATATCGAAATGATTTTGAATAATATAATCTGCATTCTTGTAACTGCAAAGCGTCTAAAGTGGTGGTTGAATAGACATTTAACCCTATTTATGCTTTACACATAAAAAACAACCGCAGCTTCGCTCGCGTATACAAGCAGTTGCAATTGAATATGATTTAAGCAAAACCTTCAGGATATGCGCTGCAACAGCACGTTAACAACCTTTGATGGGCCATGGGCTACTTGGGGCACACTTTATTGACCAATTGTAATTTAGAATTTCTATAGTAATATATTATAGTAACTTATTTCTATAGTAACGACAAAATAAGACTTCAATCTCAGGATTGCTAAAATTGGTTACAATTGTCGTTTTTTTTTTTAAATTTATATTTCATATTTATTATCTACAGCATGGGGTGGTTACCCGTGGGAGGGAAGCGCTGTGCCGCGCTCCCGGCTGCATGGGCACCACCATCTTGCTTGTTTCTCCCGTGAAACAGCTTTGCTGTGTTTCGGAGAGAAGGGCAAGACAGGCAGTGTAATTACTGGCACCGAGACTTAACATCTTATGTCTCAGGATAGGCAACACATAGATGAGTTGCCTGGGCTCGTTCCAGGTAAACTAGTTTATGTTCATGGGCGACGTCGACCACTTACCATCAGGTGGCACGTTTGCCAATTTGTTTATCCTAGTAACATAGAAAAATAAAAAAAATGGGGTACTAAATTATATTCACGCCCTGGGCTGCAGCCCAGGGCGTGAATATAATATGTAAATCCGCCGCGATAAAATTATCCTGTTTTAGTACTTTTTTTTTCTTTTACGCCGGGAAATGCTCTGAGGCATCCCGCCTGGGGAGTAGGTCTCCCCAGGTGGGTATGTGGGACTCGCTGCGCCCGAAAGATGGTTAATGGACGCAGCTCTACCCACTAAAACCCGGCGAGTGCCACCAGTGCCGCCTTGGTGAGGTGCCCCGGATCTGTTAATCTAACAGGGCACCTCGATGGCTAGTCAGTCCCACAAGGGACCGACGCCAACTCCACAGAGGGGTTGTCCCGCACTACAGAACAACCCCTTCCAACGTCGGGACAGTACAATGGGGTTAGGTTCCCATCCTCACCCCTTGCCCCCTGCTCTTTACTTGTACTTAAATAACATACCTATAAATAGTCTAAGATCCGGACTGTCCTTGGTACTACTCAAGAAAGTGAAATGCCAGTCGTAGACATTCTTGAGAATGTTCACATCGGATTTGTCATTGAGATATTGAGGTGGTTTGTTTAGAATGTTGTTTTTGAAAGCGAACGGGTCAGATTTATTTAAACTAGGATTGTTTATGGTGTTTATAATTTCTGCGAGTGTCTCATCGGGACTACAGTATTTGGGTTTCAGCCTAACTTCATTCGGCAACTGAAACGTGAAAAGTAATATTATATTATACATTTGCCATATATTTTAGTAAAAGGTGTAAAAAATTTAAGTAAAGTTATTGTATATCGGCAAGCTATTTCGAATTCTACAAGTGTTATAAATATGCTGCTCAATGTCGAGAACCAAGGTTTTTGAAGTGAAACTTCTTTGCGCGCATGAGGGTATTTTTTTTTTTACGGATGAAACGTCACGATAATGTGCAACGTTTTTGTCCAAGAAGAGGGAGAGAGTGATTGAGACCGATTGAGAGAGAGTGAGAAAGGTCGAACGTAACATGAAGCACATAGCCATGGAGGGAGAGTAGGGAACAAGCGAGTGAGAAAGATCGAGAGAGAGAGAGAGAGTGAGAAAGGTCGAACGAAACATGAAGCACATAGCCATGGAGGGAGAGTAGGGAACAAGCGAGTGAGAAAGATCGAGAGAGAGAGAGAGTGAGATAGCGCGAACGTCGCATCGCAAGTCTCGGGAATTTAAACCTTTGATTAGTATATAAACGAAATTTAAAACTTAGTTTGCCAAATAAGTTTCACTTCTGACATGTGTATGTACACGCACTTTTATTTATTAACCTACAGCTTACAGGTATTGATCAATATTACATTATACGTTTTTCCGATAACTCATCTAACATTTCTACATCAACAAACAACTTATAAAGGTAAACCTTGATTTGCTCTGAAACCGATGGTAGATTTTCGTTATAAGGAAAGGTTCGTTCAATAAAATTGCGTCTTCATCTTCCGATTCTAAAAATTATTAAATATTTCGGTCAATCTTTTTTTTTGAGTTTTAGTATACTACAGATTAGTAATAGTAGTATCCTTATTTATGATTTTAATTATACTTAGTAATTTCATGGTGTATGTCTGTCCATTCAGAAGTTCATAAAACGGGTGAATATTAGACTATTTAATATGTTGTATGGAATCTTAATAGAGTTATCACATTATTACACACTTAACATCATATTACTGACTGTTCCACTCTCTATCACTTGCCCATTAAAAAGCACTTTCTCCATAAATAAATAACCTTCCTCAATAACCTATCATATTTAAAATGATTTTTTCCAATCCGACTGTTCGATCCGGAGTTTAGCACTTTCAAACAAACAAACTCTTTAGCATTATTATATTGGTACAAATTAAGTTAGATTAAAATAGAAGTTAGTAATATAATGTTACTTTTGATGGGAGTTAATTGAAAAAATTGGTTATGTTTTAAAAATGATTTTCATTATTGCCATTGCCATTGTTGAATAAAAAAAAACATTGTGAAGAGGCTTCATATTAGGCTCTGTTTTATAGGCTTACTATTGTTCATGTATGATATTAGGAAACCTTTCTTGGTGGATGTATAAGAGTGTAATTATTATAACATACATACTTTCCACAGCTTAAGACATTGGCTCTTCATGTTGGCTTGACTTTCTTCTTTCAGTGTTTCATCTTTACTATATTCTGCTATTTTCAATAAGTTTTTAATCTGCTTTTCACCAATACTGAAAAAAGATTATATCATACATCTACAATTTCCAAATTCATAAACTGTTACAGATTAAATATGACAATACAATTATGATGGCTATCTTAATAATTGTATTATCATCCCAAGTAATTGTAAGAGTAAGTTAACTTCAGACCACTGTTTGACAAAGGTTGTTGTTATGATGCCATAACATGGTAGTAAGTTTATTGAAACATATTATTAGCTTAAACATGCAAAGCATAACCAACCCTTATTTGTTCCACTAAGCATGGGTATCCTCGAAATCACGCGAGGAGAACATTAGGCTATCTATGCGCTATAAGCTAGGCCAGGGATAGCGGATTGGTGGCACGCGTGCCCTTAATGGCACGCGAAAAAATATTTTGGGCACGCCACTACGAAGTATTGGTAAAGACTTAATTAGATGCGCTCTTACCACACATTAGGTGCTAGAAAATGTGTCATTGGTGGGAAAAGTGAGAATAAAAAGTTTTGAGTTGATAGTATTTAGTATTATTATTGTTCTAATAATCATGAAGTTCAAATTATTTGAGGGCTTCGTTAAACATTTTCTAGACATATGGCACATCAATACATAAAGGTTTTGCCAATGCAAGTTAAACTTATTATAATACTTATTAACTCACCTACAATTACTATTATAAATATAATCAAAGAATTCTTTGTCCCCTTGTAAAATGGATAGTGGTACAAGTTCCACAATGTCGTCGTCCCTCCCATGGTTGTTCCATAACATTGAATTGACAGAAAACAGATGATTTTCAACCGCATCAACGCCTGGTTTCTTCCACAAGCATACAAGATATCTTTCAGAATTAGCAGGTCTTGAAGTAACTGGCTTATGTATGCAGACTAAAAAGAAAGATAATAATTTGTCAAGTTGTAAGTACTCTCGAATATCATAATGTTTCAGGATACGCAAGAAAAATGAATGAGTTGCCTGGTTTTTTTTTTTTTTCTTTAACGCCAAGAAATGCTCTGAGGCATCCCACGGGGGAGTGGGTCTCCCTACGCGGGTATGTGGGACTTGCTGCGCCCGACAGCTGGTAAATGGACGCAGCTCTACCCACTAAAACCCGGCGAGTGCCACCAATGCCGCCTTTGGTGAGGTGCCCCGGATCTAGAAAACAAACAGGGCACCTCGACGGCAAGTCAGTTCCGCAAGGGACCGACGCCACCTCCACAGAGGGGTTGTCCCGCACTACAGAACAACCCCTCCCAACGTCGGGACAGTACAATGGGGTGAGGTTCCCAACGTCACCCCTTGCCCCCTGCTCTTCTGTCCCCTCTTATAAGAGGGGTACAAAGAGCCCCCTCGGCCCAATTAGATTCGCCCAAGGTGCACCGCTCACCCTAGGTTACTGAGCCCCACCGCCACGACAAGGCCCGAACCATGGTGGGGAGTTGCTTGGACTAGTCTCAGATTAACTTGTTAATGTTCATGGCAGATGCTGACCACTTACCATCATTTGGTTGTCTGCATGTTTGCATATCAAACATTAAAAAAAACTACTTTACTAATAATACTTTGGTGCTTGTTTGCAATATGGAATTGCAAACAAAAGCCTAAGTATAAAAATACATGAGATACTAAAGATTAATTTTCTTAACTTTTTGTTTAACTGCATTGTTGCAGTTAATTGCAGATTCGATGCTTTCCGGTACCACATAAAAATATATATGTCACTGTCAGAATCTTTACAAACGTATTTTACTAACCTTTTCCAAAACATTGGTACATTAAGTATATGAGACCGACACTAAACCGGGTGAATACATCAAATAACTTCACAACAAAGTTTCCTCCTCTTCTAACAAGCATTAACGCAGCGAGACATTGACAGAGGTATAATTGTTTTGATAAAATTTCTTGAATGTTTTCTTGACCCTCCACTGAAAACCCCTGCAAAAAACACACTAAAATATTTAAGAAAATTATATCCATCCCTAATAATAAATAAACTATATTCTATAGGTAATAAAGTGTTAGTTATGTTCTATAAATATAACTACGATACTTTGTTTTCCAATGTTTATATCATACACATTATAAACAATAAGTTTACCCCGTCGGCCATTAGGAAATGGACACCAAGATCATCAGTTTGTTTCAAAACATACTCCTTTAATGAAGACAAATTTGCAGGATCAAAAATATTCCCATCATTTTTCACTCCATAATATGTATTAAATGTTTCTGGTGTACCCGCATAAAAATCACTTAATTTAAAATCATTTGAACCCTTGAGGGTGAAGCCAAATCCTGGAAAAATTATATATTGTTACAGTTATTTAGAAATCATTAATTGTAAAAACAACATGAGAATTCTTAGACTTCATATTAAAGCACTCTTAAACTGATTCTAGCCCACTGCTAATCATGTGCCTTCAATATTATGTAGTATGTCATAAATTGTAATACTTTTTCCATTTAGTCTTTAAATTTTATACAATGAACAAATAAGCTGGTCAGTTTTTAAGTTATCATGTCAAGGTAATTTGTTACCATTACGTTTGAAATACAAGTAAATAGCTAACCTTTAGCTCTCCAACCTCTTCTATACAATACATATTCAGAGAATCCTCCAGGTCCAGCACATACATCAGCAAAATATAACAAGTCTTTTTGATCTACTTCAGGTTTACCCTCACTATTTTTGGGCAAAGTGAACATAAAATCAAATATTGCATCAATGTTGGCCATTTTGACGGCAGCTCTGTTCAAAAATATAACTGCACCAATAGTTTCATATGGATTACTCCGAAAACGAGCCTTCCTCATGTCCTCATCTTGCAAATTATCAAATATGGTCTGAAAATTGAGGACAACATGCATATTTTACTGTATGAATTAAGTAATAAATATTTGCAAAAAAAAACTAAAATCTTTTAAAATATACCTAACTAGGCAATTTCAAAATAAAGTGTACCCAGGCACAATAAAATTTTATTATATTTCTATGTTATTTTTTTACAAATTTTAGCATAATATTATCGGACATATAGTTTTTTATGAATAAAAATAAAAGAAGACATTAAATGATATTCAAAACATTGTTAGCTTTTCTCCACCAGGTCTTATAAATGTGTTAAGATGTGAAATAAATTCACTTTACGAGTAAGTGTTAACTCATTAGAAATGGAACTAGTGTTCTTAATTCTAATGAAATGAAACAGTACTTATTTTTTGTTAAAAAAAGCTTAGCTAAAGTTTAAATGGTTTAATATTATTTGTAAATGTAACTTCGCCACATTAATTTGGTCAGTGAGAATGATCAATGTGAACTAAGCTTTATGATTTCCGACCTGTTGTGACTTCCCATTCCGTTTATATGTGACCGTAGGTAAAGTCACAAGTCGGAAGTCACATAATGCTACCTTCTTGTAGTTTTAAATTGTTTAGAAATTACCATGGTACTTATATATATAGGCAGTAAAATTTTTGGATATTGAATACTATACACATATTCAATGTATCAACAACAACAATGATTAAAGGAAAGTGATTTATAATGGTCATACCTGAGCAAAGAAAGTGAAACAGAACACTTCAACATTTGATTTTCGGGCTGGTCACAAGTCAAATTCAGAATGAAGGCAAAATTACGTTTCGCGATTACGAAATATGTATTGTGTTGCCATTTCTTGTAGAATAGTTGCATAGTTCGAATAATTTATGCAAAAAAAAGCGGTCACAAAACGGAAAGTTCCGGTTGGTCAAAATTTTAGGTTCACATTAAGATTTATTTTTAAAAGAACATATATCAAAAAATGTATTATTGATACTTCTAAGTGATAAATTAGACATTATAAGAATTCAAATTATATTTACTCAACCCCTCACATCCAACGAAATATTATAAACCAAAGATTTTCTGCCACCAGTTGGGAAAGGGACAGGTAAATTTGATGGTCGTCAATATTTTAAAATATTCATAAGTTTGATATTTAGTAAAGTAACTACAAAACGACAATTAATAAATATATTTAAATATATCTTTTATTCACTTAAATTAATATAATCTGCTAGAAGTCTTTCATCACAGAAATATAAATGAACAAAGTCGAGGGACATGGCAAAACCTAGGGGTACATATTTTTTTGAAATTGCCCACTACGAAGGTGCTTCGTTTGTGGACAAAATGCCTAACATGCATTCATCAACACTATAAAACTAACTTCAATTTGGCCAAGTAAAAGCGCATACTTCACAAAAGCTAATTCTTTTTTATTCAACATTGTTACTTAAAAAGTATTCTATGGAAAACCAAATTAAGTCTACTACATAATTTAAATATGATCACACTCTACCTTAGAATTTAAAACCCCTTTCAGTATTTGTGGATCTACGAAGTTGGTTTCATCATCTATAGTTAATTTTTTAGGACCTCGTCGCAACCATTTTCCTAATACTGTATCTGATAGAGGTTCTTCATTATTTGCAGGTAGCCAATCCTTAAACAGTGATTTATTTATTTTTAGTTATAATTTTATTTATATTTTACAATAATTAATGTTTAGAAATTAAAAGTAATAAATATTGTAATACTTATATACATAATACTTCTAAGAATAGAAATAGTGAAGAACACTACACCCTCAATATGGCTCTAATTCAGGACATATGAAACTACTATATTCATAGGAAACTAGGAAACACCATGATATCTATACAGATAAATAAAATTGGAGTCAAAATAACAGCTTTTTACTAAAGGCACATGGATGTATATACGGTACATTTTGTATATGTACATTTATTACAATCTCATGTTTGTGTTCCAGCTAATCACTGAAATGGCTGGGCCAATTTTGCAGGTGGTGTCATAAGGAGTAACTTAGGTTATAAAAATAATCATCATCAATCCCGGTTAATGTGAGCAAAGCTGTGGGCAACAGCTAGTAATTAATACAAAAGATTAAATGTTTCAAACAAAATAAATTACCACTTTCTCTGCGGCCTCGGGAGTTGACTGATCTTTATTCCATTTTAAATCTTGAGGTATTTCTCCTATGACAGAAGGTTTGGCTCCTAATCCCCGTCGTCCTTTCTGAGTTGAGGCTTCAACAGGTTCAACTCTTCCATGCTCATATTTTCCCAACCCTTTACCAGGTTTATATCCCATACTAGACATCATCCGTTTAGAAAACTCTGAATACTGTCCAGTTTTATGATCTGACTGTGCATCGTTTTCTGATTGTCTGTTATAAAACACATTGTCATTAGATATCTCAAAGCTTCCATTTTCTGTTTCCTCTTCTTGATCCTTTTCTCTATATGAGGGTCTGTAATCATCACTTGGATCATTTGGTGAGGAACAATTTTCACTAAGGCTGCTTTTACTTTGCCGATATAATCCTTCAGAAGCATCTTCACTATATTTAAAAAGTGCCTGGTTTGGCCTTACATTATCGGATGCATAATTATCTACATAGTGAGTAGCTGGTGAATCTTCATCAGATTCTTGCATAACTAAAATTAATCACACATTATGCATTTAATCATAGGCATTTCATATCAGTAGAAGAAACAAATGAGTTTACCTGATCCATGGGAGGTGGTTGAAGAAGCACCATATGTATCCACTCTTGTTCTCTTACATGGTTTGGAGGTTTCATCACTGCTAGAGTCATCTGTTGTATAAAAACATGCACAGTAATATAAAATAAACGTTAATAATATTTTTTGAGTTTTATGATTTCTAGTAAACAGTCATTGCCGTCTAATACCATTTAATTCGATCCTACATTGAAGAAAGGAAAAGAATGTATAATAAATCGATGTTTTAAAATTCGTTTGTATATTAAATCTGTGTACTCCATAGCAATCTAATTCCTTTAGTTCAATAAGATAAACGTTCCGGTCTACTTTGTCTCAAATTGTTTTAGTCTACACACCCTAGAATTTTCAAGGTTTGAAGGACCATTTCAGGTACCAAACCCGAAAATCTTTTCGGAATAAAATTTGATAAAATATTCTTGAAAATCAAAATGTATGGTTTGCAAATGTTAGTTCCTTTTGGAGATTTGCGGGCACAAATCGATTTTTTTTAAACACCAATAAAATAAGATCAAGTGACAAAGCTTATAAAGGTTACCTGATAAATTCATTTTTTCTTATAAATACTAAGTTTAGATAATTTTCAATTTATTTGTACTACACATGAGATGATTATTTTGATTTTTTAAATGTCAACAATACACGGGGTACAAACTACCTAACATTGACAAGTAGACTTCCCGCAGGAATGGCGGCTGAGAGCAATATTGAAGCGCCTCTATGAAATATTTATGGAACTAAATTCAATTAGTATATTATGTCAAAAATAGCCGCCATATTTTAGTCTTAGTATTACGTCGTATTACAAAATTACAATAATGTTATATTTGTATTTAGTAACAAAAAACTAAAACTTGAGTTGTTAACCTAATGTCTTAGTAAGCGGGGGGATTTTCTTACACAATATACCCAATTGTGAGAAAGACTTCGAAAATGGAAATGGCGAGTTTATACCACAAACACAGGAAAGACACGTATTATGTTCTGGTTGTCCCACTTTGTTCCTGCAATCAGAAATACCGGGACTCCAGTCTCCAACAAATTCTCTTCTTGTGACTTCTGGTGAGTGAATATGAACTTGTTTTCGTTATGAATCTTATATTTTTATATTACGAACCAATAATCGGTTGAGGTGTAGCCTTAGGGGCGCTATGGGCGGTGACTTAGAAAATTTACGAAAATTTTTGATGTCAATATAACCCCCAATTTTTTACGCTTATCTTAAAGTCCCTATATAATCTACTAATAATCCATAAACTTTCCATACATATTAATGTACCCAAAAATATATTTTCATGTTACAGAATCTGTGCCACTCTTTGATCATGTTTAAATTGCAAGAGAATTTATATACTTATGTACTATGATCATTGCAAATTGTTGGATCCTACATGTAATATAATAAATTATCAGCTGGAGAAGGCTGTCACAAACAGATGGAGCCTCAGATGAAGTAAAAAAAGGTAGATAGCGCACTTGGAACAAGAAAGTGAAGCCACTTTTTTAAGTATGTGTGAGTGAATGAAGGGTTGCCATTTTTTAAAATATCCCTTAAAATTGTATATTAATAAAAATAGGTAATAAGTGAATGCGACAGTGAATATTTTTATAAAATACAATAATATTACGAATATGTAGGAGGCGTGTAGGATCACTTTATAAACTGTCTCAATAGATATGTTATTGACACAATTGTTTTATTTATTTATTTATTCCCATGAATGTAGTAAATACATAGGTGGTATTAAAAAAAAAACAAGTTCTATACATTCTACCATAACATGGTGTGTGAAAATAAAACTTTACATAAATAAACAATTAATATAAATTAACAGGAAAAAATAGTTACAATTAAATAAACTTGATAAATACAAATCATTGTCAGAGAATAACAGTTTCAAAATAATTGATTATAATAGTAATTAGAAAGTCACATTTTATCAATACACAATTTAAATTAAAAAAATAATATTATGTCGTTTTCCATTAAAAAAAACATTTAAATTATAAAAACATTTCTCTGCAAGCCACACTGTTACTTTTTTTAATTTATTAAATGGTAAATCTTTGAATTTATAAATAATTAAATACATAGTCCTGCTGTGGGTACGTGAGTCCCAAAAAAAAAAATACAACATAGGTTATACGAGGTCATTTCGATTCAGTCATATAGCGATCAAATAATAAAATAATAATTATGTCACCTTATACTTAATTATTTTGCTATGGCTTTGCCTGCAATTGACTTACCCACTATTGGGCTATTAGAAATACTAACTTCTGGCAACACTCTTCCGATACGTCATTGCGGGGCAATAATATTATTTATGTTGATTAACCTCAAAATAGTTTTAAAATATCTTAAAAGAATATAGTATTGTGTTTATTTATGTGTGAAACGATATTTCTTTAGACTCTTTGGTCACTTTTGTATTGTTTTTACTCCATTTAATTACACAGAACGGTATTTTTTTGGCAAACTTACTGCACGACGACTCGTAAGATACTAACAAAAATGAGCTTAGTTTTGGTGTATCTGTGTGCGTGAGCGCGTGTATTTACATGAAGGAGCTTAGTTTTGTGGCTTCAGTATTGGCAAAGGCCGTGCGTCATCTACCTTTTTTTACTTCATCTGAGGATGGAGCAAATGCTTGACCAAGTTGTATCTACAGTTCTTAACTATTTAACTGATCCTGTAAGTATGATTATAATAATATGTAAATATACAATACAATAAAATTAAAGGAAAAATGATGGTTTCATAACTTTTTCAAAAATTTTAATTTATTATGAGAATCATTATAGAATTTACTAACTTTAATAATATATTTATTTTCTGACTGGCAAATTTAAAAGGAATCCTTATTATTTATTAATAGGTATCCAATGTTTGTTAGTAGACGTCTACTAGTAGTGTTATTACTTCCATAACATTGGAAAATCATTTGTAGCATTTGCCTTTTTGCTTCTCTTATGCGTTTAGGGATCTCCGTTAACATAATATATGAAAAATATTTCGCTAGTTTTTGTTAGAATTTAATTAAATTGGTATTTATATTTATCTAAATTATATTTGATCTCTTATTTATTAGTTGGTGCAACGAGGCACGAAACTAGTGTTGGAATAAATTGTGAGTACAATTGTTTCAGTTGTCGTTACAGTGGAGAACATTTTGTTAATAATATAACGACCGCCTGATGCTTAAAATATAGAATATCTAATGTTGAGACAGACAAATTAAAGATGCTCAGAGGAAAAACCATTTAGTGTGTCAGTCTTATTGGTAAGTTATTAATGGATTTAAGTGAATATTAATAATAATTTATTTTCTCTGTATAGAATGCTACTTTATAAATTTTAAATAAGTTATAGTTAAGTATATGGCCCCCAACGTAAATGTAACTGAGAAATTGATCTGAACTTGAAACCACATTTTCATATGTGAATGCTTCAATACAATGGTTTCTAATTCTACTGAATTTGTATTTAGAAAGTGAATGAGATTCTTTATCTAACATAGTGTAGTCCACTGCACTAGAATAATATTATGAATACAAATATGATATTTTTACATAGAGTCCAGTATCTATGAAAAATTTTCAATAATTTAAAAAAATATTTTTTTTAATATGTTGGGCCATCTCATCCCAAACTAGGCAGAGCCTGTTCTTATGGTAACCAGACAACTGATACATAGTTATATATTTCTAAATACATACATATTATAGATAAACTACACCTAGACACAGAACAAATGATCATGCTCATCACATTTCATTTGATCATTTGTCCTGGGTGGGAATTGAAACCACGACCTTCTGGTTAAGCAGTCAGGGTCACTAACCACTAGACTAACAGGCCAGTCATTTCCCCCACCATGATTCAGGCCTTGACGTGGCGGTGGGGCTCAATAGCCTAGGGTGAGCCCAGCACCTTGAGCGAAGCTAATTGAGCAGAGGGGGCTCTTTGTACCCCTCTTATAAGAAGAGGGGACATAAGAGCAAGGGGCGAGGATGGAAACCTCACCCCATTGTACAGTCCTGAGATTGGGAGGGGTTGTTCTGTGGTGCGGGACAACCACTCCGTGGAGGTGGCGACGGTCACTTGCGGGACTGACTAGCCGTCGAAGTGCCCTGTTAGCTTAACAAATCCGGGGGAACCTCACCAAGGCGGCACTTTTGGCACTCCCGGGTTTTAGTGGGTAGAGCTGCGTCCACGTACCATCTTTCGGGCGCAGCGAGTCCCACATACCCGCCTGTGGAGACCCACTCCCCAGGCGGGATGCCTCAGAGCGTTTCCCGGCGTTAAAGAAAAAAAAGGGCCAGTTATTTCAAAAATTTCAAACATATGTAGATATGTTTTGAATATTCTTTTTTCTGTTTCAGATGGTTGGCAGTTACAAAAAAAAGATCAATAGGCTAGTAGGACGAGGAAAGTATAAAGAAGATAAAGAAACATGAAAAATTGGGAAGAAACTAGTTTGTGAAAATTAATTTATTTCATTAAAAATAAATAATAAGTTCCTAAAAAAATAAAGGTTTTTTTTGCCCCGATTCTCTATCCTAAATTAATATAAAATAATCAATATTAAAGAGCAATTTCGGAAAAAAAAATAACAGGCAGCATGGCCTCTGGTCTTAGCCTATTCCAAAAGAAGAAGAAGGAATGATAAATAAACTTCAAACTACGGGTGGGTCGTTTCGAGATTTTGCCGTATCAAAACGAAACTATCTATCGCAGCGCGATAACGGTTTCTGAAACTATTTATTTTGGAAACTATCTATTATAGCGCTATTCTGTATATATATATATATATATATACAGAATAGCGGCTTTGGCTAGCTGTTCTGATACCTGCCTAGTGCTAATTTTCGTGCAATACGGTTTTATGCCATTTCTATTATTATTTATTTATATTAACAGATCGAGTTAAAATTTTGTCGTAATATTTTTTACGTTAAATATTAGTTATTACCTTTATGTATTGCGAACATGTTTATTTCTTTATGTACACAGACAAGTATTAGGTAGGTATATTATTTACACGAAGCATTTATAATCCAACATTACATACACGTAATATTATATTTACACAAGTAGTCCCAATTTACACAACTGACTGCTAAGAGTAATTATAATTTATAATATATTTAAACTAATAAACTGTAGTAATTCAAATAAATTGTAAATGCTAGCAAAAGCAAGTGCATGACCTTGACCGCACCGAGTAACCCAATTTCATTTTACCAATAAATCGAATTGAATTTATTGTTAAAGAAACGGGTGTCAATTTTTCAAATCATAGCTCATCTTGAGCACAAAATAAATATTTACAATAAATATTTATTTTGTGTCTTGAGCGAGAGCCCACAGAAATGGCGCGGAACTGGGAAGTCAGTTTATAAGCGGACTCTCGCTCTTACGTATAGCACTATCTCTGTCGCGTTCGTATTAAGTACTTCGGTTCGGTCGATTATTCGGTATTTCTCGATACCGAAACGGCGACGGGCGAATAGCGATTAGCGATACCATATTATGCGTGACGTCGCGCGCGTCGCACCAATAGATAGTTTTGCTCGATAAATAGTTTCGGAAACGTCAATAGATAGTTTTCGTTATTGCACTGATAGATAGTTATTGAAACTGGTTATGGTTTGAAACGTCCATCTCTACTTCAAACTCTATTTTGCCTGTCAGTGGGATGTCTGCGATCGTTGTTGGTGAGTGGTGCGTCTGAATACGTAGTCTGTGGTTTGTGAAACAATAATAATTGGAGAATGGATTATGGAGTGTACTGTCTATATCAAAGAGTATAATTATATTACTCTATGGTAGAAGAACAGCGGGAAGAATCGGGGCGCGTGGTTGTGTTTTTTTGATTTCCCGTTAATTATTTGTTATTTTGTGTTTTGTTCATTCCGAGCGGCTTCCTATTATTTGTTTTAAAAACTTACCCGTATATATTGTGATTGATTGGCGAGTATTGTGGAGAACTGTTCTGGATCGGTTTCCTATAGTGGGAATGAAGCAGCTTCTATATATTATAATAGGTACTTACAGATAAAAAACTTTTAGTATGAAACTGGATAATCCAATAAAATCATGTGCTTTTGTCGCTGCAATTTCAAAGGTATTCCGATGGATCAATTATTTCATTTATGTTCGTACTTGCTCATAAAATGACATACATCACAAAGTCATGTTATTGGTGCACGTGCCTTTATTAGAAAACATTAGTTATTTTCATATGTGGAATCATAGACTTAGAATATACTAAACGTAGACAGAGAATACTACATATAGTATTATATAGTATTCTCTGTCTACGATATTAAATATACTATATTATATGTTTATGTGTGGAATTGTCATTTAAAATCATTACAAAATATATCTATTTCGTATTTGGAAATCCACATAGGTTTTTATGTCCATATCTGTATATGGACATAATTTAATGGAATCGAGCGGTTTATCCAATAACATGACATTGTGAATTGTGATCAAATATGTAGTCCACTTACCCTACAGATATGAGGTTTGAGATATCTTTATTCTCATAAGAATACAATAATTCACTTATATGAGAATACAATTTCTAATTAATATACAATTTTTTTTTGTTAGGTTAGGTTGAACACACAAGGATTACAATGTTATATGAAATGTGGGTAAATAGAAAAAAAATAGCATGGTTGGTCTCCATGGGAATAAAGTGTCTCCAACTTTATTTTTTGTTTCTGTTTAGTGTTTATGATAAGTTGTTGTAGCAGTTTCTGTTTTGTTTCGGAATTCCGAGGCTTTGGTTAGTTTTTTGGAATTCTTAGTTGGGAATCAGTTCTTGTTTTTTCGATATAATTGATGTTTGGTTTAATAATTTCATTTATGTGTGGTTTTGTAGGAAGTTGAGTCGAATTTCTAGATAAATTGTTTACGCTGGCTTTCTTTTGTGTTCTTTTGTTAGGAGAGCCTGGGCTTTCTCTCTTCCCCTTTTCCCTATTGTTGTCCTTTGGTCTTGTTTTAAAATTAATTATCTTTAGTAGACGTAAAATTAAATCTTAAGATACTTATTTTTTTTTTTGTTCTTTATTACAATTCCTTCACTAATTAATCGAAAGGAACTTCGTTCGATCCGGGTGTCCCTTGACACCTCTCCTTTTTTTATTATTTTCCTTTTAAATTAAGTGTGTTATTTTAGTTATGTGTGTGTGTGTGTGTGTGTGATATACTTATATTCCAACTTATTCAATACGTATATGACCGAATAAAATGTTCCGTAAAACGACGTCAAGCCGTAAAACCGTGATAGGCCAAGTTACAATAGTTATCAGAAAAATAAATAATCCAAGTAATGTGTCTAAAAAAATACAAAGCTTTTAAAAAAAATGATGGTTTTTTAATTCCCGGCACTACAAATTTCTACTTTTTTTGTATGTAATCCTGAATAATGCTTTAGTAAACTGTTGCCTAAAATTTAAATCACACGACTCCGACTTAAAAGGAAATGAGGCTTTTTTCCCAAACCAATGATTCGAATTTAATAGTTTGCTCGATTTTAACTGACTGCTGGAAAAAATGAACTACGCAAATTTTAAAAGTTGGCGCAGTTAATAAGGATTCCAAAATGGTGACACTTGCTAGATATATAAAAAATTTGGACAATATTGATTTTTGTAAAGGAAGTCAACTTCTGCATATCAATGATATGCTGAAAACCAGCGGCATTCATTGCTATGCGGATGACAGCACTGGAGATGCTTTATACACTGGCCGCCCTAATATTTCTCGGGAACAAGTCAATGAGTGTCGGAACAAACTTGTCTGAAATCGAGTCTCTGCTGGCCAGTCTCGGAATGGGGGCGACTTAACCTAGTCCAATTTAACCCCAACAAGACACAAGTTTGCGCGTTTACCGCAAAAAAGTCACCCTTCGTCGTTCCTCTACAGTTCGAAGGCACTTCCCTAACCGCCTCAGCCAGCATTGGGATACTTGGCGTCGTTATATCGAGAGATGTGCAGTTTCGTGGTCATTTGGAAGGAAAGGCTAAACTAGCCTCGAAGAAACTCGGCGTGCTCAATAGGGCGAAGCAGTATTTCATGCCATCACACCGCCTTCAATTATACAAGGCGCAGATCCGGCCTCACATGGAATACTGCTCTCACCTCTGGGCTGGTGCGCCCCAATATCAGTTCCTTCCATTTGACCGCATTCAACGCCGGGCGGCTCGAATCGTCGACGACAATGTTATCTCCAATCGCCTTGATTCTTTGGCGCTGCGTAGAGATGTCGGATCGCTCTGCATCTTCTACCGCATCTACCACGGGGAGTGCTCTGAGGAATTGTTCGGACTAATACCTGCAGCAGAATTCCATCACCGGACATCGCGGAAAAACTCAAAATTTCACCCACACCATCTCGATGTCCGGAAATCCACAAAATCTCGATTTTTACGGCATTTCCTGCCTCGCACGACTAATATATGGAATCAGCTGCCTCCTACGGTGTTTCTGAACCGATACGACTAAGGGCCTTCAAGAAGAGAGCATACTCATATCTGAAAGGCCGGCAACGCACCTGCTAATCCACTGGTGTAGCGGGTGTCTGTGGATGTCGCTCTTCACTTACCATCAGGTGAACCGACTATCCGTTTGCCCCCTCTTCTATATAAAAAAAAAAAACAGTTTCAACAATTTTTTCTTACTTACCTAAAATGATTCAAGAGGATTTTCTTCTAAGTGATATTCTGATTTGGATGAGACAAAGAGAAACATTCAACAAGTGTAAGAGAGACAAAATCCAAGAAGTAAAAGAAATTCACAGACCACGGGGGCCATAGTGACTTGTGTGGCCTTTACTCGGCCAACTAGGCAAGTGATGGCAAGACAATGCAAATATACCATCTATAAGTTGGTATTAGCCTTCACTCGGCCAACATGTATTGCAGGCTATACAGAAAAATTGACTTGGTGTCTGGGATATGGCGAGACGTTTATACGCTGGCGTTCAAAAAGTTTATTTGGTCGGTTTATAAAATTTGGTGATGTCAGTTAATTTGTTATCAGCAGATTACCCAAGATTATTGGTATTATCTAATAGGGTAACTGGAATCTTCAAAATAAATAACATGTTTATTTATATCCTAAAAGGCTAATCACTATAATACATACATCATACATATTAAGATCTTGGCCTTCTTTTTTATTATAATGCTTTTATTGGGTTGATAATAGTCATTACATATTTTCGATTATCCAGAACAATGCAGCTGTCTAAAATTACAGTAAATGTTTGGGTAGGGCTTATGCCTAGAGTTAACTATTAACCTTTCCCATTTTTTTTATTTTAAATACACTTATTACATTGATATGATTACAAATACTAGGATTATAACACTAAGGTCTGGGAGCCGCTATTGCCTACCGATATGTACCTAAGATTAATAAGTAAATGTAAATAAAAAATAATCTACCCTCACACTGGAATCAAACAAAATGTGTATGTTGGACACATGTGGGTTGACAAAGTGTGTACTATTTTCGTTTATTAACAATAAATAAGAAATTATTCATCTTGCATATTTGTATTTTCATTGCACATTTTACTTTGTAAAACACTAGCATTAAATTAGATAAAAGCCTATTCAGAAAAATAATTATGTACTTCAGTTTTAGGTTGTTTAGGGTTAACAGAAAAACAACTGTTACAAAAATTATTTTTATATCTATTACAGCACATATTGATATCAAATAACTTCGAGGAATGTGAAATTATAAATTTCACAAGTCTAATTAAAAATAAATTTTGGTTTATGTTTTAAAACCTTAGATCCATCTTAAGATGTGCTTCACTTTATTTCTTTAACATAAGCATCAAGTTCTGCATCCAACTGCTCTGCTGTGGGAACAGGTCTTCTTCCTCCCCGGCCACCGGTACCCCGACCGCCCCTTCTGCCACCGCCACCTCTAGCACCGCTTTGATTTCTTACTGGTCCAGTACCTATGACAATAGCCATCAGTTATTTGAAATCAAAGAACAAAAAATATTGTCATTTCACACCCAAATTTTATTTTATTTTACCTCTGTTAGAATTTCGTCGAACAATGCCTCCACCACCTGTAGGCCTATTTCTTTCTTCACCCCTAAATGTATTTATTTCTGATGTCGCCAACTGAATATTCATTGCACGTCCGTCAAGTGGAACTCCATTATATTGTTTCATAGCTTTTAGTGCATCAGATTTCCTTTCAAATACTACATCAGCAGTTCCTTTAAAAAAATTCACATAAATCTTTATTTAAAACGAATAATTTCCTGCTACGGTGGTAACTTAAATATTAATAATTAATTCAATATTGGGGAAAAGACTTTTTGTAAACTAGGCTTAAATTTATAGAATACTTCTATATATGCCTTAATTATTAAGATCAATTCTGGTATGATATAATAAAGGACAAATGCATGACAATGATATTAAGCCTGGTTGAATTTAGAAGAGGTACATTTTATACAAGCTTATTGAGTTGTTTGAACAGGATATTACTGTTGCTTATAAACTGGAAACTGCTAAATGCTAATAATCAGGCAAACTACAGGTAACAACTAATAGAATATATTTATTGACTTGAATAAATTATTGGGTTGGATAAGGTCAGAGTATCTTTGATTATCATTATGATCCATAATAATATTACTCAAAACAATATACTATAAATTTAATATATTTGTCCATACTAGATATATATCAAGTGAATAAATAATAATATAATACTAACCTAATGATCTGCCAGATCTGTCATAGTGTACTGCTGCGCTTTTCAATATACCAAACTCTGAGAAAAGCTCTTGTATGTCAGAGTCTGAAACTCCAAAATCCAAATTTGATACAAGGAGTTTGGTTGGCCCTGTGGTAAGTGGGGCACTCCTCTGTATTTTTCTGTCGCTGAATTCATTGTACATGTCATGTTTCCATGTGCTGTTTACATCACCCTGAAATAGGTTGCCCTTCATAGATCATGCCAAATGACCATTGCAGCCTCTGAGTATACACTCAAATACTTAGCCAACAATAGTTTTACATGAATTACATTATTCACATAACAATTTAAATAAAATTGAACAATTTGTAGGTACATAATTACTTATACAATTAATTTAATCCACAGGTAATTTGTTGTCACTGACACATCACTTATAGCACAACAATAAGTCACAAATATTCATTGAACAGCACAACTCGACTTATTTTCCCAGACATGCTGAATAATTTGTGAAGCTCCTACTTTTATTCAGATAAGTCATCGGCATCAATGCAGATTCAGTACGAGCTCCGAGCGTATTATCTTCTTTTAATTGCTGAGAAGCAGCGACAGATCCAAATGTTACTTCAGTGGCATAATTGGACCCCCTTTGTAAATGGATAGTGGTGACACTATGTACTTTTAGGAATATTAAGTATAACAAACAAATTGATACTCTAAACATATTAAGAGCTGAAGGCATTTAAGCGTAAAAATCCTGTTAAAGCGTAGTTCCAACAAATATACACGTTAGAACTTGTATCAATTTCCAGGTATATTAGTTATTTTTGTGTTTAACATTTAGTCGTGTGCGAATAATTCAACAGAAGCGTCACACTTCGCCACGTTTGTCCGCCATTTAAATTTTTTTAATCGACATATTTTGATTTACCCTTGTGTAATTAGTTGGTTTAGATACACCTCCACGATTCCTGCCCCGTAAAACTGCACCTGTACGACCATTACGGAAGCCTCCTCCACCTCCACCCCCCCGACCAGGCTTTTTTGAGCCAAATTTTCTTCCAGCACCGCCGCCATTACCACCGCCTCTTCCTTTTTTGCTTGCCTGTATAATTTCATCTAGCGCCATGTCAATTCTATCAACCATTTTAACTATTTTTCACTTTGGATTTCGACGATAAACTATTTCCTAGCCTTTAACTGTAAAATTCTTCAATAGTTTCTGTTATCAATACAATATTCAATCAAAAGCAAGATCAAAGCTCGCGACAAAAATGATGCGCATCTGCGCAGAAAAGTGTAGGATTTTTTTTAAGTTTTTTTTTTTCATTTAAAGGCATTAGCTACTAGGCTATTAGCCATACAAAATACAATATTCGGTCTGTAATACGGAGAAATGGCGGGAAACCCCAAGGAGCGCGGCTTCGCCCCTACTATAGAAAACCACTCTGAATGGACAAAACACAAAATAACAATTAATTAACGGGAAACCAAAAAAACACAACCGCGCGTCCCGATGCTTCCCGCCAGTCCCTTTTTTAAAGTTCTATCGATAATATATATTTTTAATTTATTGAGAGTTGGATACAAATCTTTTGCCCCATCAATAGGGATGTTGACAGCATTCAAATAAAAATATAATTATATAACTGAGTGGTTTCCATTTTAGGAACTGTATTACACTGTTGTGCATTTTATTACAGTTATTATTATTAAAATAAAATCATATACTTATATATATATATTTTGTAGGTATATATTTTTATGTAGGTATTGTGTTTGTAATTTCATACTTTTGTCCACTATATAATATGATTGATAATATGTACCTTAGAATAATTAAATATATATATATATTCTTTTTCTTTTCTATCTTAGTAAACGTAAGTAGATAATAATTATTATAAGTACTTTAAGTGTGTAACAGTGTAATATTTTACCAAAATAAATGTTATTCTATTCTATTCTATTCTATAAAATCCGTAAAAATTGTTTTATTATAATGAGTGAAATTCGCGTAAACATTAGAAAAAAATATATTAATTGGTAGTTTATATGATAGAATTCTGAAAAAATACAATACTTTCCCTTATTTTTATATGATTAAATTAATATTTTATAAATAAAATGTTAATTAAATTAATATTTTATAAATAAAATGTTAATTAAATTAATATTTTATAAATAAAATGTTAATTAAATTAATATTTTATAAATAAAATGTTAATTTAAAATAGGTCACGTGATAATAAACGGAAATGACGTCACCAGTTCCTATTTAGCGGAAGCGGAAGAATGTTGACGTACTTTTATACACCATTTTCCGTACGCAGTACATACATATTGTAAAAACTATTTTTCAGGCGTTTTGACAGTGTACACACACATAGGCTAAGATCAAGTATCAATAGATTTGACAAACTAATAATAATACCGTATTGGAACAAGATAACAACATACGAAAAACTAAAAGAGTGACAGACACATAAACACTTTCTTTTGTCTTTGTCAGAATATCACTCTTTGTTTGTTGGGCACAACAAGGATGTGCCCAACAAAAAATAATCGACTAAATTTGAATGTCATACAAACATTCTCCCTCGCGAACATTTTGTCAAATATGTCCGCCATTTTGTACTACTTTTTAATTTGGTCGGCTCATATAAATATGGTGATACCAATTTTTTATAGGCAGATTACCCAAGAATGTGGTATTATATAAAAAGGGTGACTGGAATCTTCGAAATAAACATAATAAAAACATGCTTATTGCTATCTTAAAAGGCTAAGTACTATAGATCATACATATTAAGAGGACGTTTATAGCCTTCTTTTTTATTATTAATGTTTTTAGCGGTTTGTTATTAGTCATTACATATTTTTCGATAATACGGAAAAATGCAGCTGTCTAAAATTACAATAAATGTTTGGTTAGGGCTAATGCTTATAGTTATCTATCAACCTTTAACAGTTTTTTTATTATTTTTAATTCATTTGTTTCGAGAAAATAAGTAGACTTGTTATTATGAATGTGGTATCCCTGTAAAATATGCCTGTCCCTTTCGGGTATACGCGAATGTCAATTCCATATGATACTTGTTCCTAGCACATAGGCACCGCACAACACTTATAAAAATTAGAAGCCATTTTTTATTAACGACAACTAGAATCATTTTATCACTTTTACGATGTTTAACAACATCAAATTTCTCAATTCGTGGGAATCTTTTATAAAGTGTTTTGAAGCAATACAATTTAATGAAGGTATAGGCTATAGTCGATCCGATGCTGGAGCCGAACAGTTTATAGTAGCTAGCTTGTGTTTGGACTTAATTAATTTAAATGGATGAGATATTGCACCCAATCTTTATATATTGAGATTGGTTGGAGAATCTTGTGGAGGACCGTTCTGGAGTGGTTTTCTTAGTAGGACTGTTCTGGCGGTCTTCTATAATGTTTGTTTTAAATAGTTTTAAAAAGTTAATCTGTATAATATATAATGTGATTGGTTGGCGAATATTGTGGTGGACTGCTCTGGGTGGATGGAATGGGGAATGATAATTTATTGATGAGGGCTAGAGGGGAGAAGCCGTGCTCCTTGGGGTTTCCCGTCATTTCTGCGTATTACAGATCGAATATTGTATTTTGTATGGCTAATGGCCTAGTAGCTAATGCCTTTAAATGAAAAAAAATTGCAATTTAGGCTTTGGCATTATTTATACTCTTTGCCTCCTTCATCTTTGGCATTTTGCAGAATGCAAATTGCAATTATTTAATTATTATTCAAGTTGTTGTTAAAATGGCCTTAAACAAATATATGCATCCCCGTAACATATACAAAAACCCGCCAGATTTCGGAGAACTAGCAAAAACTTACCAAGAATTTTCTAAAGTAGCTAAGACGGTAGGAAATAGAAACTAAACCAAAAATTTGAATTCATCTTAAAATTAACCTGTAAACAGTTTATATTTTTTAAGCGTAGTATTTATTTTCTTGTTTACTAAATAAAGTAATAAAAAGATTGCAGTTTTCGATGAACACAGATCAGATTCAAAATTTAAATAGTGATACCTACCTACTCAAAATGTGCCCTACGACTTATCAATCGCACTTGTTTCTTCTCTTTAACGCCGGGAAATGCTCTGGGGCATCCCGCGGGGGAGTTGGTCGACACACGCGGGTATGTGGCACTCGCTGCGCCCGAAAGCTGGTAAGTGACGCAGTTCTACCCACTAAAACCCGGCGAGTGCCACCAATGCCGCCTTTGGTGAGATGCCCCGGATCTAATGAGCAAACAGGGCACCTCGACGGCTAGTCAGTCCTTAAGGGACCGACGCCATCTCCACAGAGAGGTTGTCCCGCACTACAGAACAGCCCCTCCTAATGTCGGGACAGTACAATGGGGTGAGGTTGCCATCCTCGCCCCTTACCCCCTGCTCTTTTGTCCCCTCTTATAATAGAGGTACAAAGAGCTCCCTCGGCTCAATTAGCTTCGCCCAAGGTGCAGTGGCTCACCCTAGGCTACTGAGCCCCACCGCCACAACAAGGCCTGAACCATGGTGGGGGGTATCAATCGCACTACCACAGCCTAGTCCATTGGTATACTCATACAAACTGTGTTACTATTGTATGTACATACATAATAATGTATGACAAATAAATCTTAAGAAATTTATTAAAAAACTATGTATTTATATTCCCTGACAAGTGACAGGGGAAGATTTATTCATCATAAAAATTATGCCACTAGGCGGGATTTTAATCTACGACCTGTTTAAACTACCAGTCCCCTGACGACTATGTCAGGTTGTCACTAAAAGAAATATAATATCTGATTTCATTACTTGTAGGGTTTTAGTATTCATAAGAATGATTTTTTCAGATGTAAAGCATAAGAGTATTATTTAAAGTTGCTTATAATTCTTCCAGGATGTTTCTGGTAAAGTCAGTGTAGACTTTAAAGACCCTCATGCGTTGAGAGTTTTAACGAAATGCCTTTTAAAATCTGATTTCAACCTCGATGTAGTGATTCCAGAAGATAGACTTGTACCAACTCTACCATTAAGGCTCAATTATATACTCTGGATTGAGGATTTGCTAAGTTTTATAAAACCTTGCGATTTGACATTGGGTATTGACATAGGTGAGTAGTTTTTAATACTGCTGTTAATACAATATTGATATTTATTTCAATATGCTTTTCATTAAAAGTTCATCATATATGAAGTTAATTTATCTTAGATACCAAAATCTATTCTAATAAAATATTATATCATTTACATAGCTATAATATTGTGGTTTTTTAAAGTATGTTAATACTATATACATATATTACCATCATAAATTGTAATATATATGGATAAAACATAGATTAAAAATTGGTCTCCGCTGCGCTATGATTAGATACCGCGCCGTACTTGTAATGTGCGGCAACAAATATCACGCCGAATTCGGCGTACCCGAGCCAGTCTCGTTACAATCGTTGTGTAAGTTGGAGGTACAGAGTGTTTTATGAAATTTTGGTCATTTTACTTCAGATAAGTAAAATGCCAGTTTGCGTAGTGAAACTGGGTAAAAATAATACTACAAGAAATAAGAAAGACTCTGGGATCACATATCATCTGTGGGTATCATATAATTTCGAAATTTAATCATAAAATAACATGAAACTTTAGGGTTCATGTCACGCCATTCAGTGTTGCCGCGTATACGAAAATCAAGTCCCGTGGTTGCGATTTTTATATATTGATTTATTGTTATTATATTTTATAATTTATATAGAATACTTACCTCATTTATCTATCCTATTCATTATTATTGAACAATATTTTATTTATAAATGTAACGCGAGTGGCCAGTTGTAAATCGCAGCGCGCCGAAAAAAGTATAATATAATATGACAATCGACGCTAGCGCGTCTCGCCCCGCACGAACCCCCGCTTCTAGATGCATCGAGAAGCGGAACGCTACGCATGCGCACGGGATCGCGGTGGGCATCCCACGCGCACCAGGCCCGGCACTGCCCGGTAGTCGGTTTTAGAACTCGGTTGCGAACGGTCGAGTGTTATCGTATTATATTGTAACCCATAGCAACTGATTGTGTTTATTACCTATACATTACATATTAACGTGATTAAAAATACTTAATACTTTTAATCGTAATTAAACAATGAAACTATTTTTAACCGACTTCAACAAAAAGGAGGAGGTTCTCAACTCGGCCGGTATTTTTTTTTTAATGTATGTACACCGATTTCTCCGTCAATTGTGGACCGATTTTCAAAATTCTTTTTTTGTTTGAAAGGGTATACTTGCCAAATGGTCCCATGATGAGGAAACCAGGGTCTGGTGATGGTATCCCAGAGAAATCGAGGGGAACATTCGAAAATCGTAGGAGCAACTAGCGCGTTAAGTACTTTTTTAATTAAGCATTTTAAAGCACTACAATTTAATGAAGGTGTAGAGTTGATCTGATGCTGGAGCTGAAAGACAGTCGAGGGAACTCCTCGAAGATTTACTTCAGTAACCTTGTGTTTGGGCTTGATTAATTTGTATTGATGGGGACTTTACAACTAGATAGGTTATGACTGTGGTTGGGGGTCTGAGGATGAAGACGAAGGACAGTTAACGGAACTCTTAAATAGTTTACAGTAGTTACCCTGTGTTTGGACTTAATTAATTTATACTGGTGAGAACTACTACTGGTGACGACCTCTGTGGCTCAGTGGTAAGCGTGTTGGCGCTCAAGCCGGAGGTTGCGGGGTCGAATCCCGCCTGGGAACAAAAAATATTTTCTGTGTTCCTGGGTCATGGATGTGTATTAAATATGTGTATTATTTAATAAAAATCTTAAATATATGTATAGTATAAAAGTATTAAATATATTTCCGTTGCCTGGTACCCGTAACACAAGTTCTTCGAGAACTTAGCACGGGACCAGATTGACGTGGTGTGAAAGCGTCCATAGATATATTATTCTTATTCTTATTCTTAACTTTGCACCCATATGGGTGATACATGCTATTACAGATCTGATGATGAAGACGAAGGACAGTTAAGGGCACTCCTCGATGATTTACTTCGGTAACGTTGTGTTTGGGCTTGATTAATTTGTATTGATGAGAACTTTACACCCAGATGGATTGTGACTATGATTGGGGGTCTGATGATGAAGACGAAGGGCAGTTAAGGGAACTCTTAAATAGTTTACAGTAGTTACCTTGTGTTTGGACTTAATTAATTTATACTGGTGAGAACTTTGCACCCATATGGGTGATGATTTCATATGATGATGAAATCATAGACAGTCGACGGAACTCCTCGACGATTTACAGCTTTTGTTGAACTTACTTCATACGGTTCAATATGCCAAAATGTCTATCTCTGTATGTCTTTCTTTAATGAATTACTAAAAATGAAGAAATAAAAATTTTAAGTAAAAATTATAACCGACTTCAAAATAAAGTAACTAAAAAGTAATAAAATAATCGCGTTTCTTTTAATATTTGTGTCTACAACTAATAATCATCACTTCTTCATCACTTAAAAAATTTTTACGGCTATTATCGCGGTTTATTAAAATTAAATTGTTTCATTATAATGAGTGAAATTCGCGTAAACATTTGAAAACAATTAGTAAATAAAGTAAAATATTAAAATTGAGGCCTAATCATTGATATATTATTTATACCATTTTTCATGAAGAAAAAACCTACACTTATTTAATTATTTAATAAGGTTAATGTGGGTAAGTGTATAACCGCCCCTTTATAACACAAAATCTAATAGAGCTTTTGATTCAAGCGTTTGAGTAAAAGTAATATTTTACATACAACTATAAATATTAACTCTCAACAAAAATTTTGTTGTCAAAAATGTAATAATACCTTACACATATTTTCTGAGCCATATTTACAACCAGTACTTAGTTCTACTAGTAACTAAAACATTGCATGTAATAATTTTTCCCATTAATTTAGGGTATAGTTAAGCAGCTGGCAATTGTATTCTTCACGCACACTAGCATCCTTGGACAGTGTCTTACACACACTATGATATTTACTTGGCGCTTCAAGGAGCTATTGTTTTTGGCGGAGCGCGGTATCTAGTCGTAGCGCACCAGAGACCATTTTTTAATCTATGGGATAAAATATGAAATTATGTAAAATTATTAACATAATATGATGTCTTAAAATGTATTCCATGTTCCAGGAACAGGAGCTTGTGCAATTTATCCTTTGCTAGCTGCAGTAAAAAATAATTGGCACATGGTTGGCACAGAATCGGATGGTGAAAGTCTTAATAATGCACTTGAAAATGTTAAAAGAAATAACTTACAAGATTGTATTAAATGTAAGTATTTAACAAAGAATTAAATAAATTTTATTAGTTTAAGCCGAATTGATTTCCCTTTTATAAAGACAATGATAGTTTATTGATTGGCTATGAAATGAATAGCAATTAAGATGTATCTGCTTTTGTAATATAGTAGAACCTCTATAAGTCGAATATCAAGGGAGACGCCAAAAAAATCGAGTTATAGAGTTTTCGACTTATAGAGAATTTCGACTTAGGCGGATTTTGATTCGACATATTATAGAGGTTGAGATTTATTCTTATTTAGTTAATATAAAATATAAAAATTCAAGTTGCAGAGGTGACACACAGATTTTCTTTTATTATAAATAAATTTTTTTATTTCAAAACATCCATAAAATATAAATATGGAATTTTAAAAAGTCAGTAAGTAGTTTTTTTTTATTTTGTTTTAGATGATTCGGTTGTTCTCTATCTATGGCATTCTAAGGTATAAATTGCTTTCTAAAAAACAATGCTGTACTTACACTGTCGGCGAATTCTTAAAGTCAGTAACTTATTTGCTTTCGAACTATAGAGGAATACCTAAGTCTCAAATAATAGAGTTGTAAGTTGATGTTTTAAACTAAAACATGGCTATGTTTTTTTTTTTTTTTATTTTATAGAAGATATAAGCAAACGGATAGTCGATTCACCTGATGGTAAGTGAAGAGCAACATCCACAGACACCCGCTACACCAGTGGATTAGCAGGTGCGTTGCCGGCCTTTCAGATATGAGTATGCTCTTTTCTTTAAGGTCATGTTCGAGCAGAGGTAAAATTTAATTTTTAGAGTTATGGAGTGAAAATATGTACCAAAATGACTTAGAGGCACTCACTGATTATTTCGATTTATAGAGGGTTTAGAATTCGAGTAATGGAGGTTTTGGTGTTTGAAGGGAAGGGAACAAAACATTTTTTCAGGATATGGAGGTTTTCGACTTATTGAGGTTCGACTTATCGAGGTTCTATTGTATAATTATTGTCATTCTTCAAACGTAGTTCAAGATGTGGGTACAATCATTGTCAAAAGTCATATGGGAGGGAAGATATACCGGTGGGAGGGAAGCCCTGTGCCGCGCTCCCGGCTGCATGGGTACCACCATCTTGCTTGTTTCTCCCGTAAAACAGCTTTGCTGTGTTTCGTAGGGAAGGGCAAGACAGGCAGTGTCCCCACCATGGTTAATGCCTTGGCCCTCGTGGCGGTGGGGCTCAGTAACCTAGGGTGAGAGGTGCACCTTGGGCGAAGCTAATTGGGCCGAGTGGGCTCTTTGTACCCCTCTTATAAGAAGAGGGGACAGAAGAGCAGGGGGCAAGGGGTGAGGATGGGAACCTCACCCCATTGTACTGTCCCGACGTTGGGAGGGGTTGTTCTGTGGTGCGGGACAACCCCTCTGTGGAGGTGGCGTCGGTCCCTTGCGGGACTGACTAGCCGTCGAGGTGCCCTGTTTGTTTTCTAGATCCGGGGCACCTCACCAAAGGCGGCATTGGTGGCACTCGCCGGGTTTTAGTGGGTAGAGCTGCGTCCATTTACCAGCTGTCGGGCGCAGCGAGTCCCACATACCCGCGTGGGGAGACCCACTCCCCCGCGGGATGCCTCAGAGCCTTTCCCAGCGTTAAAGAAAAAAAAAAGATAGGCAGTGTAATTACTGGCACCAAGACTTAACATCTTGTGTCTCAGGATAGGCAGCACATAGATGAGTTGCCTGGGCTTGTTCCAGGTAAACTAGTTTATGTTCATGGGCGACGTCTACCACTTACCATCAGGTGGCACATTTGCCAGTTTGCCTATCCAACTAACATTAAAAAATATAGTTCTACAATATGATGGTGATGAATGTTTTTTTATTACATTTGTAAAAAAAGGATTGTTCCAGTTTGAAAGAGTGTCATGCAGACTAATAATTATTGCAGTGAGAAAAAACCATACAAAAACTACCATTGAGCATTTGTTCACTGAAGAAGACTCCCAGGTGTATCAGTTCTCAATGTGCAATCCACCCTTCTACACCAATATTCAAGAACTGTGGGAATCACGTAGCCCAGCTAGGTAAGATATTAATTATTTAAATATATTTCTAAAACCCAGAAAATCATTAACTAAAAATAATTATACTAAATTAAGACTGTGATTGTACCTATAAAGTAACTCAAAAGGTTTTTCTATAACCTTTGGGTATAAACCTTAGGTACCTAACCTAAGGTTATTGCAAAATACATTGTACACATGTATTTTAATTGACCATGATAAGATATCGAATTTAAAACTGTTGTGAAATAATATTCTTATCTTTAACCTTATATATATTATACTCATAGTGGCCCATTGGGGGGAATAGGGAAGAGGAGTGAAACACATGTCTTTGGGCGTAGGAAGTCACCATAAAACTCCGACTGCTTATTTGCCTCCACCATAAAAAAAAAATTAAATAAGAAAAATAGAAAGTATTTGTGAATAGTGGAAGGAATACCGGTGGGAGGGAAGCGCTGTGTTGCGCTCCCGGCTGCATGGGTACCACCAGCTTTGCTGTGTTTCGGAGAGAAGGGCAAGACAGGCAGTGTAATTACTGGCACCGAGACTTGACATCTTATGTCTCGGGATAGGTAACACATAAATGAGTTGCCTGGGCTCGTTCCAGGTTTTGTTTGCCAGTTTGCTTATCCAACTAACATAAAAAAAAACTCCCCTATGAAGCAGCTTACAATGACTTTACTCATTTAGCAATCTTTTCTTTCTATAGCTTTAAGTATGTGGGAGAGGCTAAACTTAAGTAACAAATGCACATCCATGGTGTAATGCAGGCTGTGGCTGATCCATATTGGACGCAAGTGGCAAGGATTTGGTCGTCTTGACGTCCATTGAGGGAGGCCTATGTTCAGCAGTGGACGGATAAAGGATGATGGTGTAATGAAATACTTAATTTGTTCCAAGAAAGAAAATAATTGTCTATTCGTTATTTTTTTCTTTCTAGACCTCCACCTAAGAATGGTTTCACCGGTTCTCCTCAGGAGCTCATAACAGAAGGCGGAGAGCTACAGTTTTGTAGACAGATGATACAAGAAAGTAAAAAGCTTGGTGACAAAATATTGTTAGTTTTATGGTTTTAGCTACTTACATTTTCATATCAAATATTGGTTTGTTTAAAAAATTGCATGAAAAATTTGAATATTTATGTTTAAAAATATGTATATTTTTATTCATACATCACAGTTATTGTTCAAGTCTTGTTATGATAAAATGTCCAAAATGAGAAAATGTATATAAAATATCTTTATCCCGTTTTTTAAACGAGAAAAAGATATTAAACATTTTATTTTTACACAGAATTTTCACTACAATGGTGGGCCACAAATATAACTTGAAAGAACTGATGATAGATTTGAAAGCAGATGGAATTAAGCATACAACAACAGAGTTCTGTCAAGGCCGTATAACAAGATGGGGCTTGGCTTGGACATATCAAGATTATGACTTCTCAAAAATGGGTAAATATACATTTTTTGTAAGAGTTTGCTACTCTGAATCCAGCCCCAGATGTCTCTAAAAATATTTCTGCTGCTTAAATTACTTGCTTAGATCAATGATTTGATAAAGCTTTAATTGCTAATAGAGAAATATATTGAAATGGTTACTTTATTTTTTGGGAACTGATTCCCATTATTTTTTATGTTAGTTGGATAGGCAAACATATAGACAAAACGTTAAGTAGGAAGCGTCGCCCATGAACATAAACAAATTAACCTGAGACTAGACTAGTGACATCGCTTTGTAGCCGAAATTCGTTATCGTCTTTGAGATAACGATAATAATTTTCTAGCCAATGATCAATCAAAGATCGTGACAATGCAACGACAACAACTGTCAAGTGTCAACAAGTTCGACAAGAAGTGTCAAATCGGACCAAAAAATTAAAATTAATATCTATGTAAATAGACCTCATACACACTATAACCCATAAAAATTGTGAAAATGTTGCCCTCCATGGCCCACGCCCACGGATAATGAATCAATATCAATAATAAAATAACATAAGTTTGACATAAGTGTTCGATAACCGATTGACAGTTTATGATTTTGTTACGAATTTTAACATTGTCTACCAACTTGCGATAACGATAACGAGTGACATAATTGACGACGGCTTATGTCAATCCCATACATTTTATTCTTTTCGAACTTCGTTAACGTTTTTTGAATGTTACTTTGTCTAAGGCCTCAGGCCACTCATTCATGTGTCTGTCCTGAGACATAAGATTTTAAATCTTTGTGCCAGTAATTACACTGCCTGTCCAGTCCTACTCAGCTGGAGGTGACCTTCTCAAGCAGGATGGTAGTGCCCTTACAGATGGGAGCTTGGCACAGCGCAAACCTCCCACATTATTATTAACAATCAACTTAAATATAGCAAATGATTTTTTGTGTTTAACTACTCTTTCAATCAAATTTCAAAATAAGCTAATATGAATGTTTTCATAAACTAAGGAATAACATTAATCAATTACCATCACACACCTTTTCTCCGTATTATTTTTCAGATGTCAATAGAGATAAAACGAGAAAAAAGAATATTCCAATCACATTTCCTTTGCCAGAAATAGAGGGTATGGATCACAATTTTGGCAATATTTTCACAAAATTTAAAGAAATCCTCCATAATTTAAAAGTTACACACAAAATAATTAGCAAAAGAAATAATGAAGTGATATTAGATATTGTAGCTTATACGAATACATGGTCTAACCAGCGGCGTAAACGACGATTGCAAAAAAGAATATCAGTATCAGAAGCTAAAATACCTAAATTAGACAAAGAAATTTTAACAGATGAAAAGAAACCTATATCTATTGAAGTTCATGTATCTGATACAAATAATATAAACGGTAAAACCAGTGATGCATCAGATGATAAAAGTAAACTAACCAATGAGACAGATGATGAATCTCAGACTACAAAATGTGGTGAAGTTCCCTTAGTACATGCCATATTGAAAATAAGTTTTAAAAACAAAAACATATTCATTGAAATGGAGTACCTTAGTGGATCTGCTGGTAAAGAAGGTCTTCATCAAATTGTTCAGTATATTAAAAATAATTGGAAATAAAAACTTTTTTATTATGTTAGTTGGATAGGCAAACTGGCAGACGCTCGCCCTGATGGTAAGCCGTCGACGTGGCCCATGAATATAAACTAGTTTACAGCTCAGGCAACTCATTTATGTGTTGATTATCCTGAGACAAGATGTTAAGTGTCAGTGCCAGTAATTACACTGCCTGTCTTGCCCTTCTCTCGGAAATACAGCAAAGTTGCGAAGTTGTTTCACGGGAGAAACAAGCATGATGGTGCTACCCATGCAGCCGGGAGCGCGGCACAGCGCAATCCTTCCACGGGTAAATAACTAAACTGTTATTTTACTGTCATATGGAGTGATGCACTTTGTGCGCATACTCTTCTACATTTGTAACCACGGTATTACTCCTATTAATTGCACTTGAAGTCACTCCACTATCTTTACCTTGCCACGAAACCTTGTCTCTTACATCTCAGACAATATAATATGGTTGACATATTGTTTTCTAATGTTTGCGCGAATTTCACTCATTATAATGAAACAATTTTTTACGGATTTTATCGCGGTTTATTAAGATTTTTACAAGCCCGGCGTTTCGGATACTTTACAGCAACCATGGTTGCTGTAAAAAATTGTTTCATTATAATAATATGGTTGAGTTGATTGCGTCTGTGGTCTAGTGGCACATTTAAGACTAGTCTAGTGAAATCTTTTTTGCTATTGTTTTTCAATAATACGGGGCAAACTTGTAGCTGATTCACCTAGTGGTAAATCATCACGGACATCCTTATGCGCCTGCCACACACACACACACACGAGTGGTATAGGAAGTAGCGAGGAAAGGAGGCAGAGACGCAGTGTGGCCACAGTACTCGTCATGCCCACAGCTCTCAATTTTGTCGCGTACATATGTGTACGCGATACATATGTAGGGGTTAGCATAACCCACACATAACGACTGTGTTACCTGTGTTTCTATTGTTATATACATATGTAACATTATGTATATAACAATAGAAAACTAGTCGAGCGCACCTTAAGTTAGTCCGCCGTGAATTGTTGACCAGTGTACATATTGACATAAACAAGTAATAATTACGTGTAGTTTTTTTCATAGACTTAATAACTTAACATACATATATGTAAACTAGCTGTTGCCCGCAGCTTCGCCCGCGTTTACTTGCTTAACTTCACTCCTGTTAGTCACAGATAGATGTTATATAGCCTATAGCCTTCCTCGATAAATGGGCTATATAACACTGAAAGAATTTTTCAAATCTGGCCAGTAATTCCTGAGATTAGCGCGTTCAAACAAACAAACAAACTCTTCAGCTTTATTAATATAGATATGTATGAGTGGAAACTTGTAAATTGTAACTGTCCGTCTTTGTTTAACTATATTTTTTTTGTATGTAGGTACTCTAACTAGCTAGACGTAAGTTTACGTCTAGGTAGTAAGTCGATTATATACAGGACATGCCCTAAATCAATCTTTACAATTATAGAGAGTGGATCGATCAAAAGACCTTCTGTCGCGATACGCAGGTGAAAGGCACAGAAATATCCTCTTTATCGATGAAAAAATTTTCACGAATTAATAACACTACAATAAGCAAAATGAGAAAGTGTACGCTCACAGTTCTAAAGAAGCTGCTGAAGTGGTCGTAAAGGTACAACGTGGTCATCATCCTGCGTCAGTGCGATTGTTTGGTGGGGCGTGTCTTATAAAGGAGTCACAAAACTACATTTTTTCTGAAAAAGGAGTGAAAATTTCAACCAAAGTGTATCAAGATACAGTCTTGGATCATGTTGTGAAACCTCTCAGCAATACACTTTAAAAATATACCTACCGTCAACTACCGTGGAATTTCCAGCAGGACTGAACTTGGTCACAGGGCACGTACTACCCAAGCCTGGCTTGAAACCAACGTTCCGAACTTATAAGAGCTGAAGATTGGCCCTCATCTAGCCCAGACCTCAACCCTTTAGACTTAAAATTATGGTCAGTTTTAGAGGACATGGCCTGCTCTAAACGACACGGCGACACTGAGTCCATACGTTATAGTATTGTCTATATAGGTACCTACATCGTTTGTGATTGAGTCTTAAAATATATTTGGAGCATGCAGTGGCGAAATTTCCATTGAAAACAGTGCATAAATCCATTTATCCAAAGATTCGTGTCCAAACAGATTAAAGGACTGTATAAAAGCCAAAGGTGACCATTTCGAATATAATTCATTTTTTTCTTCATAAAAAAATACATTTTCATTTGTAAGGTTCATGGCTTCATGGCACTCGATATCATGATGCTGGCTAATCTCTGTACTTTTGTAAGTTCTTTCCTGTTCGTTCCTAATTGTGCCTTGTGCCACCACACTAAGGCTCCATGTAGAATTCTTGGTAGTACTATGGCCTTGTAGATCCAATGAACCACATTTGGTTTCATGCCCCAGGTTCTTCCTACCGCTCTCCTGCATTGCACAAGGGCACATTTTGATTTTGTGCAGATCTCTTTAACGTGGGCTTTGTAGTTCAGATTCCTATCTAGGATTACCCCCAGATATTTTATTTCATTGACTTCCTCTAGATTTTCGTTATCGATTCTCAATGGAATCATGCTGTCAATCTTTCTCTTGTTTGTGAATAACACTAGCTTGGTTTTTGCTGGGTTCAGGTTTAGCCCTTTATCCCTGCACCATCGGAGCGCTGTGTCGATTCCTCGCTTCATGATGTCTCTGGTCACGCTCAGTACTTTACCTGTGACCAGAATTAGACCATCGTCTGAGTACGCCTGTATGTAAATGTGCATGGCGTTAATCTTTGATACTAATTCGTCTATGAGAATGCACCATAGGAGCGGAGACAGGCATCCTCCTTGCGGAAATCCTCTTCTTGCTCGAATGGTGCATGTTGTTCCCGCTAAGTCAGCTTGTATCGAGCGATGTTTTAACATATTTGTTATCCATACCTTTATCTGTCCAGATATCCCCTCTCTGTCAAGTGCTTCCACGATGGATTGAGGGGTGGCCTTGTCAAAGGCTCCCTCTACATCAAAGAAGCAGCCAAGGGCATATTCTTTACAGCAACCATGCAATGAAACAATTTTTTACAGCAACCATGGTTGCTGTAAAGTATCCGAAACGTCGGGCTTGTAAAAATCTTAATAAACCGCGATAAAATCCGTAAAAAAGTGTTTCATTATAATGAGTGAAATTCGCGTAAACATTAGAAAACAACAGTGCTGAGGTAGTCTCCCTCTTACTGAGGGACTTCAGTGCCGCTTGACTGTCACTGTATATGACTGCCTTCTCAATCCTATGTGCGCTAATGATGTTTTGTTTAATCATGTTGGCACATTCTCGTATTGCGAATATCTCCGCTTGGAATACGCTGGAGAATCTGCCTAGATTGAACGATGCTTTCATTTCAGTTGGATGGCTGATATATACGCCAGCCCCTGACAGCTTTGTCGATTCCTTCCTGGATCCATCTGTGTAGCCGACCATCGTTGTTTTTGGGTGGTCGATGTCAATGTTCCAGTTATCTCTCGAGCCTATGCTTATCCTGTATTTCTTGTCGAAGATTCTCTTGGGACGGGGTAGGCGACTCCAGCAGTGCCTCCTCCGAAAACTTAAGTGACGCGCTGAAAGCGTTCGCAAGCGACTCGCTTTCAACGCGCTCTGGGTTTGGGTTTTTATTGGTTTTTGTAGACTTTTCCTCCATCTTTTCCCACGAGTAGCAGGGGAACTAAAAGGTCAGCCCGAGCAGAGCCCCGCTTGCTCGGGTAAGGCCGCTTACTACTCCAAGATTGCCATCTCATTGGAGGGACACCGTTCGAGACCAAGCATCCCCTTGGCCACGCATCCCTCGGCACGGTCCGTCTTACACCTTGGATTGGGGGAGAGGAAAGGAAGTGGGTATAGGGATTCTCCCGCCGTGTTGGAGTGCACTGGCGAGATAGCGTCATTTCGTTTAGCTACCCGGATCACAGGGTAGTTGGTGGTGTGCAATGCCTGTTTGCAGATCCGGATATTTCCAGGGTGAACGACGAGGACGTAGAAATGACACTTGGCGGCCAGACATATCTTGCTCAACATTGCACACTTGAGCATATATCAGCCGCCCATCACCCCAATGGTCTCCTTCTGCGAGGCAGTAATGTCCCAGAAGGAGGCCGATGAGCGGGTGAAAGAGGAGGCCGGCGACGAGGCCTCCCACCGCGGGCGACGAACGGGGGTGCGTAGGAGGCACTACCTAATGCGCCTCCTGTAACGCCCCTGTGCTTGTGTCGTATCCAGGATGGGGTTTTAACCTGGATCCAGCTAGACACGACGTCGTCGGGGACTGCTAAAAGTATCGTGAAAACGAACAGCCGAGCAGTCCCCCCTTTCGAGGAGGAGTCTGGCCTTTTCGCCGGGGCCAGCCTGTCGCCGAGGGTCCTGCGTTGCCTGCAAGTTCCGGGACTCTCAAAAGGCGGCTAAGAGCGCTTACAGCGGTTTTAGTGGATAACGACACTCTCCAAGTGCGAACCCCACACACGGCTAGGTTTAAAACCCACCCCGGTCCTAGTTATGGTTTGGGCTGCAAATTTCCGCTGCAGAAAAAAAAAGGTAAATATAAATACATATTATAAAGTCATGTAAGTGTATTTATAAATAAGTTACTTAAATGGTCACCTATTTTTTTATTCGAATAAGTTATTTTGATGCATTAGCAATTACAAGATTTTCAATATACCTAATTCAACTTTTGCGGTACGATTTCGCGTTCACTAGAAGCTACATAGAACTTTAAATCGTTAACTAGTGGTAATGCCTGGGTGGTTGGCAAAATCGGAGTTGACTTCTCGTCTTCATTATCAACTCGTATTAAGCGTTAAAACATATCTCAAGTTGCAGGGATTTACGTAAAATGGCGTATTAGGCGAGAACATGACAACGTCTTATAATTCGATGGAGCCGGCTGCAATAACGAAAAAACATGACGTATGCGGCGTTACCTCGCTCTCAGGCGTTCCATTTTCTTATGACGTTGTCACGTTCAACTATCGTCAGTAAATCGACTTTATAGACAACCGATTTATTGAAGTGAACTTCTTTCGGCGCGCACCGCACACAGTTTTTTGTTGGATATGAGTGAGGCTGATTCGATGCCGTCACGTTCGGAAGTGAAAGATACAGTCAGCTGCCAGGGGCGTAGCTACCGCCGTATCACCACAGTATCACAGAGTACCTTTGTATATACAGAAACGCCGTATCTGCCGTATCAATAGGAATGTTGACATTTTTCAGAAATGTTTTAAAATAATTTATAACTATCTAATGGAAGCCTCAATATTATTAACTTTTGCTTAAATACGTCTAATGCCTATAAAATCTTGCATTTTATAATGCATTTTAAATTTCGTAAAACGCTAACACTTGTTACGTGACGTCATATGTTGTTAAACATCGTAAAAGTGATAAAATGATTCTAGTTGTCATTAATAAAAATGGCTTCTAAGTTTTATAAGTGTGGTTACGAACCAAATGTATCAAGTAGCACCACACTACGATCTTATCGACTTTCGTTCACACCCCTACGGACGCGGGCAGCGCCCGCGCCTCGGCAGTAGGGCCCGCCACTGGCCGCCAGTCCACCGCGAACAGCCTACTTGAATCGTCGCTCCTTTTGTTGCCGTATTGACGTGGCGAGCGCTATTTGTTACGTGATTCCTTTGTTCGCCTATTTGGGGCATAGTCACGTAGATTGATTAATTTGAGTATAATGAACTAATATAAATATTGTGTATTGACTATTGTGAACAATTAAGTGCCTAAAACAAGTTAGTGTGAAAAAGTTGTGAGCCGCCATCTTGTTGAAGTTCTCCCTGCGCATCGTGTCCAACTGAGGCGATCTCAGATAAGTATAGATCAATTAGCATTAATTATCCGATTGGCCAATTAGGGGTTAGTGTTAATTAGATTTATATTATGAGGCATCGACACACCGGAGAAGGCTCAAGACGTCGTTTAGGTAATTGAACAATTTTATATAGCTCCGTGATAAACGCGGACCGTTCTTCCCCCCTTGAATTCCGGATATTCTATAGAAGCTTCCACTGCCTTTCCTGCTGGGTCCAGATACGGGAATGAACAGTGTTGTACGGTGCCAATGTGTGTCGTGTACCTGAAAATTTGTTTTTACTATATGTACTGCGTACGGAAAATGGTATATAGAAGTACCTCAATATTCTTCCGCTTCCGCTAAATAAGAACAAGTGACGTCATTTTCGTTTGTTATCACGTGACCTATTTTAAATTTTGTTACATTTTATTTATAAAATATTAATTTAATCAAATAAAAATAAGGGAAAAATTGTATTTTTTCAGAATTCTATCATATAAACTACCAATTAACATCAAAATTATATTTTTATATGAATACTGTCAACATCCCTATTATACGGGGCATATACATAACGTGCATATATATAACGTGTATATATATAACGTGCGTAACGTTGGGGGCCCCGCAAAATAATAAAAACTTGTAACTATTCCATTATTCAATATATTATATTATCCATAGAGGCAGAAACTTAGAAAAACTAAAGTCATTATCAGCAACAAATGATTTAATAAATCAGTTTGCCGAAAAAAGGCAAGGAGAGTATAGGTATATTTAATTTGAATTTTTGTAAAAGTGACAATATAAATATTTCTTTTAATTTTATGCAAACATTTTCTTCTTTTGTGAGAAATCTTTACCCTTCATAAGGGTAAAGATTATACGGGGCCCCGTCAAGTCACGCTACGCCACTGTCAGCTGCTCTTATACATATATTGTGGAGGACTGTTCTGGAGTGGCTCTCTATAGTAGGACTATTCTGGCGGTTTTCTATACTGTTTTATGTGCGTCTCTAAGACAATGGCTTATGTTCATACCTGTGCTTACAGTTCATTAGTGACGCGGGTTCTATATATTGTGTATACTCTAAGATTGTGGTGGACTCCTCTGTGTGGATGGAACGGGAGGTGATAGTAGATTGATGGGGTATAGAGGGGTGAAGCCGTGCTCCTTGGGGTTTCCCGCCGTTTCTCCGTATTACAGACCGAATATTGTATTTTGCATAAACTTATAATATAACAGTATATTCTAAGTCTATGGTATTTTGTAGGGCTAATAGCCTAGTAGCTAATGTCTTTAAATGAAAATAATAATAAAATAATTATAATTTGTCAAATAAAAAGAAATGGATGGCGGGAAGCATCGGGGCGCGCGGTTGTGTTTCTTTGGTTTCCCGTTATTTAATTGTTATTTTGTGTTTTGTCCATTCGGAGTGATTTTATATAGTGTTTGTTTTAAAAATTTGATCTTTATATATTGTGATTGGTTGGCGAATCTTGTGGGGGATCGTTCTGGAGTGGGTTTCTTAGTAAGACTGTTCTGGCGGTCTTCTATAGTGTTTGTTTTAAAAACTTAATCTGTGTAATATATAATGTGATTCATCATCATCATCATCAGCCTCTATCCGTCCACTGCTGAACATAGGCCTCCTTCAATGACCAACACTTCGTCAACCTAAACGTGATTAGTTGGCGAATATTGTGGTGGATTGCACTGGGTGGATGGAATGGGGAATGATAGTTGATTGATGGGGGCTAGAGGGGCGAAGCCGCGCTCATTGGGGTTTCCCGCCATTTCTCCGTATTTCAGACCGAATATTGAATTTTGTATGGCTAATGGCCTAGTAGCTAATGCCTTTAAATGAAAAAAAAACATTTGTCAAAGAATGGCGGGAAGCATCGGGACGCGCGGTTGTGTTTTTTTTGGTTTCCCGTTAATTAATTGTTATTTTGTGTTTTGTCCATTCAGAGTGGTTTTCTATAGTGTTCGTTTTAAAAACTTGATCTTTATATATTGTGATTGGTTGGCGAATCTTATGGAGTACCGTTCTGGGGTGGTTTTCTTAGTAGGGCTGTTCTGGCGGTTTTCTATAGTGTTTGTTTTAAAAACTTAATCTGTGTAATATATAATGTGATTGTTTGGCGAATATTGTGGTGGACTGCCTTGTGTGGATGGAATGGGGAATGATAGTTGGTTGATGGGGGCTAGAGGCGAAGCAGCGCTTCTTGAGGTTTCCCGCCATTTCTCCATATTACAGAACGAATGGCTAATAGCCTTGTAGCTAATGCCTTTAAATGAAATTAATAAATCATTTGTCAAATATACAATTTTCGCGGTCTAGTAAAAACTTGGAAGTAAACGGAAAAAAAGGCGCGGGAACTTCGAAGCGAAAAGGCGGTCTTTTTTCTTTCAAAAATATTTTATTAATCTAATTGATAATTTATTGGTACATATCTATAAATTAATAGCTACAAATTAATTCTCCTCATCAAGAGATGGGGAGAACCAAGAAAAGGAAAAAAAAGGAGGAAGGTGATGCTGAGAATGATTCGTTGAGTTCCGACTCCGAGTCCATAAAATCTGTTGAGTTAACAGATGCCGAAAGGTATGCCCCGTTTCGGGTAGCCGACTACGTGCGGCACTACCCCGAGGACGGGGGTAATTTTGAATATATTGTATTCCTGGAAAGTACTGAGGCTGACAAGCCAATAGGAACAAGAGACATGATGACACTCGCTAATAGCATTAAAAAATACAATAAAGGTGTGAAACAATTAAAACGTATTAATAAAACTAAAGTTGGAGTAATCTTTGATAGACCTGCTTTTGCTAACGCAGTCTTAGGTAACAAAAAGTATCTTGATAGTTACAAACTAAGAGCTTCCCTTCCGGCTGCCGCCACAGAGGTCACTGGTGTTATTTCTCATGTGCCTATCGAATTATCAAACAAAGAAATATATTCAGCCCTTACTAGCACAAAAAATATTGTTTCAATTAGAAGATTTATGCGGCGTATATCAGAAAATGGACAAATGAAATTCATTCCCACCAAAACCATTTCAATAACTTTTTCATGTCCCAATCTGCCAGAAAGTGTGGACCTCAACAGCTGGCGGTTCGAAGTACGGCAGTACATCCCACCGGTCAAGCAGTGTCTAAAATGTTTAAGATATGGTCATATCGCAAAATTTTGTAAAAATTCTCAAAGATGTAGCATTTGTGGTGGAGGCCACTATTTTAAAGAGTGTCAGACTCCTTCTACTGCGGCCAATTGCTGTCACTGTTCTGGTAATCATATTGCCATATCCTCTGCTTGCCCTGTGAAAAAAGAAAAAATTCAGATAAACAAAGAAAAATTTCAGAAAAAAAGCTTTGTTGATGCTTTAAACACCTCTCACTTTCCCTCATTAAACAAAACAGATCAGTTTCTATCTCTTTTAAATTCTGAATTAATACTTAAAACCATAACAGAAGCCTTAGTAAAAATAATCACATTAAATAAAAACAATGAAATATCCATTTCTTCTCAAAATATTAAAAATGTCCTGCAGGAGACATTAAAGAAGGTCAATAATAAATAACTTGTAATATTTTATGGATACTTTAAATATTGTGCAATGGAACGCTCAGAGCATTCTACACAATCAACATATTTTTAACTATTTTCTTATGGACAAAAATATCCACATTGCACTAATTTGCGAAACTTGGTTAAAACCTAGTCAAAAATTTAAGTTACGTTATTATAATATAGTTCGTCTTGATTCAGGAAATGCACACAATGGTGTAGCAATATTATTACATAAATCTATTTCCTATTCTAAAATTGATACTTTTTATGACAACTCTATCCAAAATGTTGTAGTTCGTATTAAATACTCTAGCAACAAAGAACTTACTATTGTAAGCTTTTACAGTCCAACTAATTGCAGTCCTTCTTTTTGCAGATATAAGCTAGATAGACTAATTAAAAGTTTACCAGAACCAATCTTCTTAGCGGGTGATTTTAATGGCCTAAACTCAGCCTGGGGCTGTTCTAGTTCCAATTCTAGAGGCAAAGACATTCTGGAAACTATTGATAACAATAATTTAGTTTTACTCAATGATGGTAGTATGACCACTGTTGGTTCACACATATGGAGACAGAATGCCCTTGACTTAACTATAATATCACCCTCCTTGGCTTTAGAGTGTGACTGGTCAGTACATGACGATCCTTTAGGCAGCTACCACTTTCCTGTAATCACAAAAATTTTACTTAATAATAATAATAATTACAATGCCTTTTCTATTCCCAACAGTAGCTCGCTACCCTACTTGCCTAACCTAAAAAATGTTGATTGGAACATATATAATTTAAATGTCGAACTATTGCTCACAGAATTTTCTATTGATACACAAGATCTACTTCAAAATTATACCAAATTTACAGATATTTTACACTCTGCAGTGTTGAAATCATCTATTTCTACACACTCTATAGTTAATTCAGTTTCATCTTCACGCCCTCCTTCTAATTTACCCAAAAAAAGAAAACTTCCTCTCCCTTGGTGGAATTTAAATTGCACAAAAGCAGTATTAAATAGCAAAAATGCTTACTTGACTTTCAAATCTGATCCCACTGAGGCTAATTACATTGATTTTAAAAGATTACAAGCCACGAAAAAATACGTAATCAGAAATGAGAGACGAACCAGCTGGATAAAACTATGTGAACAATTTAACAGATCCACACCTATGTCTGTCATTTGGACTCATATGCGAAAATTTAACAAAAGCTATTTTCCAACTTCTCATAGTAATTCTGATTACTCTTGGATTTTTGATTTTCTTAAAAAATATACTCCAGATACTGTTGAGCCAGCTCTTAATCTCGATTCTTGTCATATACAGTGACAGTCAAGCGGCATTGAAGGCCCTCAATAAGAGGGAGACTACCTCAGCACTGGTCAAAGAATGCAAAAACACCCTGCAAGATCTAGCAGACCAGACTGAGACAGTAGTTGCCTGGGTACCTGGACATGAGGGTAATGCGGGCAATGAAGAAGCAGACAGACTGGCGAGAGAAGGAGCCGATGAGACGTTCATAGGCCCTGAGCCGAGACTGCCAATAGCACACAGGATAACAAAAAATGTTATAACCCTGAGAATAAACAAAGAAACAAACCAGAGATGGAATGACACGAAGAGCTGTAGACAGTCGAAATTCTTCATCTCGACGCTTGACAGCAAGAAGACCAAAGAGTTGCTCAAACTCAATAGGGGCAACATTAGAACAGTTGTGGGAATATTGACGGGACACTGCCCACTCAACAGACACCTGTCAATAATGAAGCTAGCAGAGGACCCTCTGTGTCCTAAGTGCAAAGAGAAAGAAGAGACCAGTCTGCACTTCATAACGGAATGCCCAGTATATGCATACGCAAGATGGGAGCTGTTTGGAGCGGACGAGCTGAAGAAAGAAGATTTGGCAAATCTAACCATAAGGCAGCTAAGTAGTTTTTGTAGATCAACACGTAGGTTTGAGGGGGTGACACCAGAGGGGCAAATGATAACCCGTCCCCGCATCTAATCCCAGAGGCGAGCCCGGGGAATTGGGTGAAATGGTCCCGTTAATGAGGACTGATCACCCGTCTGGCCTTGCTGGCGTCCCCAACCCTTAAATAATAATAATAATAATCTCGATTCTTACTGTCATACTCTTTCTAATCAAAATTTTATTACAAAACCTTTTACCATTGTCGAATTAAATTCTGCTATTTCATCCAGAAGAGACTCAACAGTTGGTCTTGATTGCATTTCATACAAAATGCTAAAACACCTGTCCACTCTATCTAAATTAGTTTTATTAGACATATTGAATCTTCTTTGGGAGCATAATCTTATTCCTGTGGATTGGAAAGTTGACTGTTTAGTACCTATTTTAAAACCCAACATGGATAAGTCTAACTTTGATTCATATAGACCTATAGCATTGACTTCTTGTATGGGAAAAATATTTGAACAGCTGTTGAAACAAAGACTGGAACATTTTATAGAGTTTAATCATATTTTACCTTCTAATCAGTTTGGCTTCAGAAGAGGTAGGTCTTCAAGGGAGAGCATTGCTCACTTGCATCTTGATATTTATAATGCTCTACAATCGAGGGAAGCTTTTGCTGGAGTTTTCTTCGATGTAGTTGGAGCCTTTAATAATGTTAACCATCACATTCTATCCATGGAATTGGCTGCAGTTGGCTTGCCTGTAAAACTCATACAATGGATTTTTAATTTTTTGCACAGTAGGAAGGTATTTGTCAAGTATAATAATAGACTTATTGGTCCAAGGCTTTCTCATAAAGGTACATGTCAAGGTAGCATTTTAAGTCCATTGATTTTCACACTTTATATACATAGATTAAACTTGATATTAGGCTCTCATGTATATAATTTACAATTTGCTGATGATTTGATAGTCTATTGTTCTAGTCATAATACAACTACCGTAAATTTTAGGTTAAACGAAGCTTTAGTTAAATTAAATGATTATTTTAATTATCTTGCCTTGGACATTAGCAGTGAAAAATCTAAAGTCATAGTTTTTAATAAAGTGGGGACTCATAGAATTAAAATAAACTATAATAATACAACTCTTCCTATTACAAATGAAGTGAAATTTTTAGGTGTTTTATTTATGCACAACTTAACATGGAATAAATATGTTGATTGTGTAGCTAATAGAGCTCTTAAGGCTCTTAATGTTTTAAAGTCTCTTGCAAAAACATATTGGGGTTCTGATCCAAAAGTTCTGCTTACTCTTTATAAATCTCTTGTACGCAGTCATTTTGACTACGGTTTTCTGTGTTTTTCTGCGAATAACAAGTTGGTTAGTAAATTAAATGTTGTCCAAAACCACAGCCTGAGGCTTATCACCGGAGCCATGAAAACTACCCCAATAAATTCTTTACAGGTTGAGTGCAACACCTCTCCTTTACACCTTAGATTTAAATATTTGAAATTTCGTTTTTTGCTTAAGCTCTTTTCCATTAGTAATCACCCTCTTATTAAAAAACTTAATTACTTACATAGTAAATATCCTGTAAATGCTCCATTAACTTCTAACAACCCATTTATTCTTTTCGAATATTCATACATGTTAAATTTAAATATCCAGCACAAAATACACAGTTCCAGTAATTGGATGTGCTATGAAAAGGAGTTTGACTGTCTCACCAATAAAATCGATATTATTATTGATCACACGCTAAAAGACCGTCAGGAAGTATACAACCTCATAGCCCAGCACTCTGATAAGTTTAAACAAGTCTACACAGATGGTTCAAAGACTGACATAAAGGTTTCCATGGCTTATTATGTACCTCATCTGAAGTTTGGACAAGGCGTCAATCTGAAAAAGGAGATATCAATATTCTCTGCCGAAGCTCTGGCAATTACTGCAGCTCTGGAATTCATTAAAAAACAATCTAATAAATGCTGGTTGATCATTACTGACAGCATGAGTGTCTTAAAGGCTCTAGATAACTACCAATTCAGTGCTAACACAAACTTCATCATTTTAGAAATTAGACATCTCCTTCACAATCTTTCCAGAAGAAACTACAACATTAAATTATTGTGGACACCTTCTCATATAGGAGTAAAGGGAAATGAACATGTGGACTTTCTGGCACGTTCAATCGTTGACAGTGACAGCGGCAGCCCTGTTGATGAGAATGTTGCCGTACCATACACAGATCTATTAATTATTATTAAATCGAAAATCCTATCTGATTGGTGTGATCTTTGGCGACAAACTTTGTTAAGGAAAGGCTCTTGGTATGCTCAGATAAATCAAGATATTGGAAAAAGCCCTTGGTTTACTAAATCACATCACTACAGAAGCAGAAAATATTATACAATACTATGCCGCTTGAGATTTGGTCATTGCAGATTTAATGCACATTTGAATCGTATGCGCATCATCTCATCGCCCGTTTGTCCACATTGCACCAACAACTGTACACAGTCGTTAGATCATATATTTTTTGAATGCTCCGCTTTTAATTTGGAACGCCTTTTATTGATAGCCAACTTGTTATCTACGTCTGGACCAGAAAATGTCCCGCGCAATACACAAGATATGCTGACTAATTTGGATCACTATACTAGTATATTTGAATTTATTTGTAATACTATGAACGATATTTGAATCAGGAAAGACCTACTTAATTTATCGGATGTGAAAATTTTACTATGACATTTTAGGCTTCGGCCTTACTATATTGCCTGACTATTATTGACATGGTTTCGACCTTGATATATTTATGGACAAAGAAGATTATACGAAGATATAAAATCTCAGATTTGGCTTCGGCCTTACCTAACTATGGATAAAGACGAAGAATATATAAAAAAAATAGACTTGGCTTCGGCCTTACCAATATACGGACTCAGAAGAAATATAAAGCTACTTCAGACTTGGCTCCGGCCTTTTGTTATACCAGAATGGAAGTTACAAACTTAGACTAGGCTGTATAGACTATAGTCTTTTGCCTTTCCCCATTGGGGATAAATTTTAAAACAACATACAATTTTCGCGCGCTACACTCGCTGATGACTGAAAGTTGTTAAAAAACATGTATTAAATATTAAGTACATAGTTGTCGTTTTCCATAATATCCTTGTTTTGCTGTTTCTTAAAAATCGAGTAACATATTAACTGCCTATAACTAAATACGAATATTGTTCAGGTCTGTGTATATATTTTGTTAGTTACTTGCAATGTGCGAGGTTTAGTTTTATGAAGTGTTATCAACACAGCTATCACATTCATTTTTCATCGTTAGTGAAACTAAATCCAGAAGGTAATGACTACCCTTTGAATGCTATTAAACTTGTGTGATAAATTTGTAAACATCATAAGGTTATCAAATAAAAAACGAAAAGTGCCAAAAAAAGCTAAGCTAACTTAAGTAGTCAGGAGCAGTGAATTTACAAGCTTTCCTATGAAATTCAACATGAAGAGATCAGTATTACATAATGTGAAGTAACAATTTGATGTTTAAAATTTTTTATCATATTTTTTAGTTAGACATTACCTAATGGCTTTACTAAAGTGTCAATTTATTGTAGAAAACAACTAATATTAAAAAGCTAAGCGTTTATTCATTCTAATTATACAAGGCGTTACATATTTTATACAATGTACTAAATTCTAATTTGAGTTTCATTTCACCTACATTATTTGAGTATTTATATTTTTTAATGTCCTTGCAGATTGCTAAATTTGAATATCTATAATGAGTGTTAACGACTGGGTAAATGATAAAATTGCAAGCAAAGATGATGTGCTTGGTGAGTTTATTTCACAGTATTTTTCCTATTCCTATGTTTCCTACAACTTCTCTCTTGTCTGCATGTCATAGCTGCATCCCTGGATGGATAATTTTTTTATAGCCTGTGCTAATTCAGGTAATGTTGCATTCTAATGGATGCAATGGATAAATGGATGGTAAAAAAAAGAAATTGATCCAAGTGTTATTCATTACATACATTCAAATCTTTCCTCTTTATATTAATAGTATAGTTGATGTCAGTAGTAAAAATATACCACTGTTATAATTTTTAGATGGTGCAATCTTTTTGAAAATTTATAGCATCTAAGCCAGGTTTAATTGCACATATAGTAAATGCTACTGTGTTCTTATCATACTACTTTTAAATCTTAATGGCTATTTAACTGCTGTTCTCTTGATGTTAAACATTAATATAATATATAGTGTGCGTATAATATTATGTCTATTCTAACATAAATTATGTTTTACAGAATTTAAAGGCAATAGAGCAAGATTGAGAAGTGGCAGCCGAGAAAGCTTACCTAGCAGAAAGAGAACAAAGCCAAATCATAAAAAGGAGACGGATAAACCAAGGTAATAGATAATAAGTGTATTAGTTAATATATTTAGGGCAATGAATACCATAATCATATATTTTTTATTAAAGCAAACCTGCAAAAAAGCCACTGGAATTAGAGACTGATCCAGATGTATTACAGAGAAGGCAGAAACAGATAGATTATGGAAAAAATACTGTTGGCTACCACAGTTACACCCAACAAGTACCATTGTAAGTATACTGAAACTGCTATTTGTAAATTTAAAAGTTCATTGCTATTACCATTAAACTCATTTTTAATTTTCTAGTGACCAACGGACAAAGGATGATCCCAGGACTCCTGATAAATATTGTAAATATAGTCGAAGATCTTGGGATATGTTGATTAAAATGTGGAGAAAAAGCTTACACAAGTATGACACAGATGGTGGTGATGCAGGAAGCAATAAAGATGGTGATACTGACGAAGAAGACTGAACATAAATATTAGTTTAGAAATATTATAAGATAAAGCTTTACTTAATAATGCCCAGGGCATGTAAGATATGGAGGTTTCTACCCTTATATTTAAGTTTAAATTGTTATTGAATTAGTATTAATTATTATCTTGTACTTTAAGCCCTTGTCTCCAAAAATATTCAATTTTCTGCATCCAGTTAAGATTATTTTCAAATGTAAAACATCGAAATTAGAAGTTGTAAATAAAATATAAAAAAGGAATACAATTAATATAACTTTCTCAACATTATTATTTAAAGTTTTATACAAATATATGTACTAATATTACGGCAATTTCAATAACAGGATAAATTATTATCAAAGAATATTCTTGTTGTGTTGAATATTATGTCAGTTTTAGCTTGGATCGAAATTTGAATCCTTTTCTTCACAAACCTGGCTGCAATATTTTTATTAAAGCATTTTTCATAAAACAATAGGGCAAGTTCACTTTTTTAATATGCTGCACCAATTATAATAATATACTTATTCAATAGTTTATGTTTCCTATATCTCTAGTGGAATCTCTATAACTCAGTTTTGTTACGTCGAAATCTTTAGTAAGTCGAAAAAAAATGGCATCCCCTAGTACTGGACCTCTAAATACGCGGCCTAGCACTGGACCCCCAAATACGCGGTCTCGAATTATTGAGACTTTGTAACTTGAACAAAATGTTATTTCCCTGTGAGGTATATAACACTACTATTGATACTCTATAACTCTAATATAAATTTCAAAAAGCAGACTCGTAGGTCGTAGTTCAAAATCATAGCAATAAAATCCAATAAAAAAAGGTTTGGTGTAGGTTCAGGGCTTCTAATCTATTGTTTACACCTTTTATATGTGTAATGAATGATGAAAATAACAGAATTTAAAAAAATGTACAGTGTACTTTACTAACATGTAATTTGTTTTACTAAATAAATGTTATACCATAAAACTAAAGCCAAATTGGTTTTTACCTTTGACTATAGAAGTCGAAAAATATAGTAAGAAATCGCATTTTAAGTCGAAAACTCGTATTTTTTTAGCATTTCCTTTGACATTCGAGTTATCGAGATTCCACTGTATTTTATTTTACACATTATTTTATTATGGATACATATTTTACATTTAACACTATTAATATTATGAAGACTTAAAATGTATTACTAGTTTTGCTAGGCTTTTTAGATTGATTATTTTTAGATAGATCTTTTTGATTGGATCATGGAAACATTTTATTTTTCGTGAGTTTTGAATTATTTGTATTTTATTACAAAATACACTCGTGTCACGGCAGGCCTGACTGCTACGGCTTTACAATTTAATTAGTTGATTGCAAAATGTATGTTTACTATCCGCACAAACCACAAGCTTCTCTATTTGTCTTTGTATACTTTATTTTTCTATAATTTTCCAATCAGGTCTATTTAACAAAAGCATTTATAAACTTTTATGGAATTAAAGAATTTGTTTAACTTGGTTTAAATAATTGATTGAATTGAACATCTCTAATGTTCTGGATCCATCACTAACTAGTAATCATCTCGTATTACTTATCTTATATCTTTAAATGAGCAATTCTTGTATATATATATATATATATATATATATATATATATATATATATATTTGGAATCTCGGAATCGGCTCCAACGATTTTCATGAAATTTGGTATATGGGGGGTTTCGGGGGCGATAAATCGATCTAGCTAGGAATCATTTTTAGAAAATGTCATTTTATTAAAAAAAAAAAAAAACCGAGCAAAGCTCGATCATCCGTGTACTATGAAATAATACGAGAAAAAGCGTAGACAAAATTTTGTCGTGCGCGCATGCTAGCTCTACTGGTCGCCCTTTTATGTATAGAATATGTAATAAAAATTAAAAACACATTTGCAATTTCTTGTTGTTTTTATTAGATACACACACATATCCCTCTTCCCCCAATCGTCCTCTAAAATATCTTTATGCAGAGGGTAAATCGGCTTTGTTAAGTACATCCTTCGCTTGTTTAAGTATAGTGTTGTTTTTCCCTTCTAAAGCAAAACTTTGCAATTTTTCCATGTATTCATCTATGTTAGTTTCAGTTGCACCAGCTGGGCCTCCTGTAAATTAAAAAGAAGAAATGTTATTGAATCCTAAGAATAAATAATAAGTCGGGAAATGTAACTGTGTCATAAAAATGACCCCACAAAAGTCGTGTCGAAGTAGGCGGAGCTTAAAAGTCAAGTCCAGCGCGTCATCAGTCGGACATTTTTCTTGCAAGCGTACACACGTCAAACCTACGCACGCGTACATACAACAATACGTTTTCGTTTTTTCATTATGAATTACAACTGTTAATCATCATGCCATCATGTGAAGTTGTGCAGGAGCCATACAAAATTAAAACCTCTAGGGATTACTTTTCACTAGTAAATAAAATATTTTTATCCATACATTTACATCGCCGTAATTAAGATCAAACATAAAATAGTTCTTTGTATGGGGTCCTCCATGATTTCTTTATTTTTCTGCATTTTCTTTAAGGTTTATCTAATAAAACAAGGAAAGTGAATTTTCACTAATAACATTCTCGTAGATATATGGAGCTCTTTACTGTTCCTGATTAGTAATAATAATAATCCTCCCGGCCGATTTCGGCCACGGCGACTGCAATCAACAACTGTTTGTCTTTGGTGTGTTCGTGCGTGACTTATGTAGCCAATTTTTTGTCTAAAAATCTTCGCACACTGCGGGCACGTCAGCACACCATTTACGTAATCTACGTAATCTAATGGCCGCTGGTGGTCGGGCCTTTAGATCATCTCGCTTGGAGTCCAGCTCGTATAGCCGCCTGTCCTCAAAGTTTTGGACGCTAGTTTTAACTAGCGCCCTCCACTCGAGCCGTCCGGCTACCTGCTGCTCCCATAGCAGCGGGTCAATGCTGCACCTCTTCATGTGCCGCTTAAGCACATCTTTATACCTGAGGAATTAACCGTCATGCTTACGCTTGCCTTCCACAAGTTCCGAAAGAGATGCGCTTAACAACTCTTTGCTCCGTCATACGCGACACGTGTCCGCACCACCGAAGCTGACGCCGCATTCGCTCTTCGCAACACTTCAGTGTTCCGTACGCGATCAGACCATCGCATATTGAGTATTTTACGCAGGCATTTTAGGTGGAATCGGTCGAGCGTATGGATATGACGGCGGTACACGGTCCAAGTTTCGGCAGTGTAAAGGATATTGGGCAGCACAATAGCCAAGTAGACAGAGATCTTAGTCGCTAGCTTTAGGTCATGAGAGCTGAAGATCTTTGCATCCAACTTGCCGATCCTGCTGTTGATTTCCGCGTCTAGATCACATTTAGATGATATTGTGCTGAGCACGATCCAAAAGTCATATTTGATGTTTTTCTATTCTCGTTATTATCTTTGTGACGTCGACCGGGAATTTATCGATGCGGAGGCAGCCGCTGTTGCTACCGTCCTCAATTGGTTGGGAGAGCAATTTTTGGAGCACCTTTTCTAGCTCCTTCTCAGGCTGAGCAGGGAAAGCAGTGCTTCCCTGAATAGGGCTGCTTTGTCACTCCAGGTGCTGCCGAAACCCCTCAGTCTCCCAAAGTCGAAAAGGAAGGAAAGCGACCACGATATTCTAAGAACACCCCTGGAGCCGCCCGTGTGCAAGTCTCAGACCAGGACCGGTCTGCATCAAACCGAACCTCTCTACCTCGACCCATCGCCACGGGGCTTTACGTCGGAGTCCTTATTTCGGAAGCAGTCAAGTGCGCAGGAGATATTTAGGTGCACAAACGCGTGCGCAAACGCAGGTGCACACACTCGTCTTCCCCCTTCTTGATCCAGTGGAACGGAAAGACCGTTACGACCGGAGAAGGGTTCCGATGATGTGTCTGGCCGATGGTAACTCTACGCCCTCTACCATCGCTCTAGGCCGTCCTCCAGGTCTTGCTATCCCGCCGGGTCCGCTTGTCTCGTTGCATATCTGCTGTGAATTGCCTTTCCACTGAGATAGACTTTGTTTGTTGAGCGGGAGAGAGCCGCTATAATGAAAGTTGGGAAAGTAACAGTTTGGATCTTGTGGTGAATAAGGTAGGGGGATACTACTGCCTCGGATGGATGCGGTTGGGACAGCAGCAGCTCGGGGAGCCGGGGTCGCGTACCCGTATACCATACCACAACTGGCGGACAAACCAGTTGGGATGAGTACCCCCTGACTGGATTTAGTGATTAGTACCAACCTTGCAAAGGTAGCGCAACTGAGTGTAGTGCCTTGACCAAAGAAGTGACCAGCAGCCGTCGGTGTGCCACGAGCGCCGCTGTACGTTCCGCCGCCGCCGCCGTCTCCGCACGCAACCTTAACGTGGCAGCACTCACCTCTTCGGCGTGACGTTGGAGAATCGCATTCTATGGAGAGACTAATTTTCAGTTTTTCAAATTTATCACATATCAATTAGTCTAATCGAACATTCTCGGCATCCAATATAATGCTGCATATCAACTAGAATAATTGAGGATTTGGGCTTTGTATACATTATGCATTTGCCGTTTAGTTTTATTAAGCACAAACGTTGATAAATAACTAAATAAACAAAAAAAAAACAAGATATATAATATGAAAATGAAATACGAAAAATTATTGCCTCATACAAAAAATGCCTTGCCTAAACATACTCTTCAGAAATCCTGGTTTAAGATATCTGTATTACTGAATGAAGGTGTTGATGGTGTTCATTTTACCTGTTGTTCATAATCAGAGTTTGCTTTTCTTAGCTGCCTCAATTCAGACTCTCTTAATTTATTGTGTTGGAGAAACTGATCAGTAAAGATAGGAATATCTGTATCACCAGCTAGTTCTTCACCCTGAAAATAAAATAAGACTAAATCAGTTAATGCTGAATATTGTAATATACAAATTTATTTCAAGTTATACATCATAATCATGGCTCCTAATAGTAAGACAGAAAAGTGATTAGAAATATATAAAAGATTTAAGTAGAGCCAAAATTGTCTAGTAAACAGAAAGTAGAGCGATTGAACATAAAGGTTTTGCAATACTTACTGACGGTGTAATACAGGGCCGTGGTCGAGGTGGTGTTTGTTGTCTTATTGTATTTGCAGTGGGGACAATGTTGTTGTTAACAGTTAAATTTTGCTCTGGAGCTTGTGTATTTGCTGGAACTATTAATCGCATATTGTCAATAATACACGAAATGCCACTAATATAACATCCAAATCAAGATAACTTTGACTTCAATATAATGTATTTTACCTGTAGTATGATTGTTAGCGTCAGTATTAATATTGCTTTTAATTTTTTTAGATACATTTCCTAAGTCTTTTTGTTCTAATTGTTGACGTCTGAATTCCTTATATGCATCTGTTTTTTTATATTCTGCCCACTCTTTGATGTATCTAACAAATGAAAAAAGTTTAGTAAAACTTACAATACTTTAAATACTGATTGGAAAAAGATTGGAATAAATAAAAAAAAATCTTATCTCAAGCACAGTCCCTAAAGAAGACTTACTTTTAAAACTTACATATGTCAAGGAGTTTATCTATATGAATTAAAATAAATCTTCAAAATGTATATATGCACATAGCTTCAGAACCAATGCACCAAATCTATACAGATAAATAAAATTGGAGTGTCTGTTTGTAATATTAAAATAACCGCTTTTAATTAAATGCATATTGATGTATACACCGTACATATACCAAAATAGCCACTTTTACAATTTTTGTATGTCTGTCTGTCTGTTTGTTCCGGCTAGTCTCTGAATCCGCAGGGCCGATTTTTACGGGACTTTCACCGGCAGATAGCTGATGTTATAAGGAATAACTTAGGATATAAAAATAATCATCATCAATCCGCGTACGGCTGTAAATCTAAGTTAACGCGGGCGAAGCTGCGGGCAACAGCTAGTTACATAATATTTTTTTTGTTGTGTTGGTTATCGCCAGGACAAGGTTTGTAATAAAAAAAAAGATTAACAATAAATATTTTTGGATAAGGGCCGAAAAATGAAATTTGAATAATATTGTTATACAGTACAGGTAGAGAAGATCTTTTTGATTAGTGAAACAGATACTCCTATTGTACCTTATTGCATGAACTACTATTTTTTTATTTCTCGTTAGTATTTTTTTTTTTCGGAAGGGCTAGACTTTTCGGCCTGATGGCCTTTAAGCTCAATCGGTACAGTAAGTGAGCAGATGGCTCACTTAAGAAATATTCGAAAGGGGTACGCCCCTCTCCGCGCCCCGCAGGAGGCGCGGGTCATCGCGCGCGCTGCTCGGGAGAGCATCATTTGGACTAGTCAAATCCGATACGGTCGAGGAATCTTTTACGGTTGAATTTAACCTATCATCATGAGGGCCGGCCCTCATCCCTCCCTCTGGAGAGGGAGGCGGGTCATGCGCGGTGCCCAAGCAATCTAGCGGTAGCGTAGTGCTAGCGCTGTTTGCGCGGTCTGGGTTTGTGTCTACTCGTATCGGATTCGAACCTAAGCTTCCGCGATCGATCCGGATCGATGTGGTTTCCATGTGAAGGGATCGACGTCGCTTACGACCCCGAGGCCCAAGTGGTGTGCAGGTGTACCTAGCACAGTGTGTGTGTCTGTATATGCTGTGACGTTCGCGTCGCGCTTTTGCGTCACGCATTAGTAGCTGAGAGATTTCGTCAGCTGGATCTGTTAAAACATGCTTAGGTAACCTATGTCTAATTGTAACTGAGCTATCTGGGGAATAGTTTGCCGCGCTCACGATGAGCGGGTTTGGGTGCTATGAGCGGGTTTGGGTGCCTCGTTAGTATGGGCACTGGTGTAATCAACATTGGGATCTACCAAATTTTGCCTATGATAAAAAGATCCTATTGATGGTAGACTATATAAATTTAAGAGTGATCTTGACCTTAATTTGTCTGCCTTAGACTATTCTCATAGAGACTTTCCAGAAATCTTACATTACCTTTCCTTATCCTGGTCTGCCGCATCTAAATATAATTGTTTCGCTTCAGAAGGGAGCTTACTCCATTCACTAGCCAACTGCCTAGTTAATTCTGCAAAGCCTAATTCTGGTTGCTCTGCTCTTAACTGGTCTCGCCTTTCATTAAGATATCTTACATAACCTGAAATTAAAAATATTGATTAACACTAGTACCAGCCAGCTGCATTGGTCGGTTACCAGAAACTTTCATTTTGGTAGTGTAGACAATAAAAACTGGTTTTTAGGGGTCCGAACCTCAAAAAGAAATGGAACTTTATAGAATCACTTTGTTGTCCATCTGTCTGTCTGTGAAGACCCTTTTTTATAAATTACTAATATAATCATAATTACATATTTTTAAGAACAATTAGGATGACAAGCTTTCTTGAATAATAAATAGAAAGTTTAGTATGCTATAGTTTGGGTATGTGGTTTATTCTAAGATTTAGATGTTGATTGGTAATCTCAGATTATACATACTCTTTTGATGTCAACTACGATCTGTTTGGTTTTTAAGTATGTATTATATTTTGAATTACCTTAAATTTGAAATGTTAGTTTTAGATATAAAAGATGAATTGTGTAATATTTTATGATTGTGTTAAAATCAATTGAAGAAGTAACATGTCTAGTTATCTGATATAAGTTTTGTATTCTCTATAAATTTCATAATTATCACGTTTAATTAAATACTGGCAGCTACCTCGGACAAAGAATTAGTCTAGCAATTCAAAGGGGGAATGCTGCCAGTATCTTCGGGACCTTGCCTAAAGGGACTCCTTTTTATTAATATAATTAAGTTATTATATTATATTTTTTAAGGTTTTTTAGTTTTAGTTTCTTTGTAATCTTTAAATGATAACAAGTGATATAATAAATGAATTAATATTAAATATATATTCAAAATGTTAATGTTAAAATAAATAGTTTTCTGATCAGTCCTTATGTGTCTTTTTGGTTTGAAGGTGATCCCATTAGCCACATCTATCATTCACGAATAGATAGATAAGATAATACATTAAAATATAATAGTATGCTAGGTTACAGTTAACTGAAACACAATAGAAAATAATTAGATAAAAAAAACACCTGTTAATGGTTGACGAGGAGCAGTAACATCACGAGGAACTTTTGGTTTTCGTTTTTTCGGTTTCTTTGGTGATGGTTTTTGAATATCTTTTGCATTAGGTAGCTCTAAAGCGGCATCGGCTTCGGTACAGACTGGCTCTATCGGAGTAGAAATATTATTAGTTTCTTGTTCCGTATTAATGCTTACTGAAGTTTCTTCGGGAAGTTGCGATTGGTGTTCTCCAGTGAGCTTATTTTCGAGATCCATAATGATGTATTCTTTGTTATTTGTATGAAACGACAATCTTGTAATTCAACATCAATCAATCACATCACATCACAATTCACACTTCATGCAATTCACTGACAATTGTGACAAATGACAATTCACATCAAATTCACATAATATCAATTATTTATTGTATGCCACAGATTAGTAATATGTAGTGTCTAGGAAAAAGTATCATATGGAATTGACTTTCGCGTATACCCGAAAGGGACAGGCATATTTTACAGGGATACCAGATTCATAATAACAAGTCTACTTATTTTCTTGAAACAAGTGAATTTAAAATAATAAAAAACTGGTAAAGGTTGATAGATAACTATAAGCATTAGCCCTAGCCAAACATTTATTGTAATTTTAGACAGCTGCATTTTTCTGGATTATCGAAAATATTATGTAATGACTAATAACAAACCGCTAAAAACATAAATAATAAAAAAGAAGGCTATATACGTCTTAATATGTATGGTCTATAGTACATATCCTTTTAGGATAGCAATAAACATATTTTTTTCTATTGTGTTTATTTCGAAAATTCCAGTCACCCTTTTTATATAATACCACATTCTTGGGTAATTTGCTTATAACAAAACTGGTATCACCATACCTACATAAATCGACCAAATTAAAAAGTAGTACAAAATGGTGGCATATTTGACAAACTGTTCGCGAGTGAGAATGTTTGTATGGCATTCAAATTTAGTCGATAATTTTTTGTTGGGAACATCTTTGTTGTGTCCAACAAACAAAGAGAGATATTCTGACAAAGACAAAAGAAAGTGTCTATGTCTCTGTCACTCTTGGAGTTTTTCGTATGTTGTTATCTCGTTCCAATACGGTATTATTATTAGTTTGTCAAATCTATTGATACTTGATCTTAGTGTAGTGTTGTATGCAAAGCCGTAGCGATGAGTCAACTCGGTTTGGTAAACTGGGTCAAACCGGTTTGAGTGTAACTATTTGCCTCACCTTTGCCTTCTACATAATAAATAATAGATGGCGTGATAAGCTAGACTCATACCAGGCTGGCTAGCCGGCGGTGGCGAAAGATCGCGATATATGGAAGAGCTTGGGGCTGGGGGAACAATAATTACTAACAATAATATAATAATAATTATATCGACCCTTATAATATGTCCCACTACTGGTCACGGGTCTTCTCCTCACTGATGCGCTGGCTCAATGCGGGTTGGTGAACTTCATACACCTTCAAAGACACGATGTTTCCTAAACCGGTGAGCAAGCGATGGTCTCATATTCCAACGCACGTAGGAATTTAGAAAATTCCACTTCAAGGCATCACAGGGGCTAGAATCGAACCTCACACTCAAGATGCCGAGCCCATACTCACTAATGAGTTGACTATCGTCGCTCGATGCTCGATGCATGATAATATAAATAAAATTTCGATCAATGTCAACTTTAAGAAATAAAGTCGGTTTACTGACGATAGTAGAACGTGACAACGTCATAAGAAAATGGAACGCCTCACAGCGAGGTAACGCCACATGCGTCATGTTTTTTCGTGCGTGCAGCCGGCTCCATCGAATTATAAGACGTTGTCACGTCAAAAACACTTGTTAATTTTCTGCTACCGCATCATGCGAAAGCACTACTTTTAAGAGTGCTCGATTGTGTGGTGTGGTGCTGTAATTAGAACATCAAAATTCAGCATTAGTGCATAGTGCGCATTTTGATGTTAATTGTTAATTTATATGATAGAATTCCGGAAAAATACAATATTTTTCCCTTATTTATATTTGATTTGATTAATATTTAATAATTAAAATGGAATAAATTTTTGAATGGGTCACGTGATAACAAACGGAAATGACGTCAATTGTTCATAAGCGGAAGAATATAGATATACTTACTACTTCTATACACCATTAAACAATTAATATTAGAATATAAATATGGCTAGGCTTCGTTTCGTTTCGCTAGTTTATTATTTATTAGGAAAAATAGACATTCATTGTACACAATGTATATTTATTTGAGATTGCGTAGACGTAAGAGTTGAACCCCTGCGGGCAAGCTGAAGTCACTTTTTTCGTGCATATTTCGTACGCGGTACATATTGTAAAAACAAGTTTTCAGGCGTTTTGACAGTGTACACACATAGGCACCGTTATTTTTTTTTTCGGAAGGGCTAGACTTTTCGGCCTGATGGCCTTTAAGCTCAATCGGTACAGTAAGTGAACAGATGGCTCACTTAAGAAATATTCGAAAGGGGGACACCCCCTCCGCGCCCCGCAGGGGGCGCGTTCATCGCGCGCGCTGCTCGGGAGAGCAGGATTTGGACTAGTCAAATCCGATACGGTTGACGAATCTTTTACGGTTGAATTTAACCTATCATCATGAGGGCCGGCCCTCATCCCTCCCTCTGTAGAGGGAGGCGGGCCACGCGCGGTGCCCAAACAATCTAGCGGTAGCGTAGTGCTACCGCTGTTAGCGCGACCTGGGTTTGTGTCTACTCGTATCGGATTCGCACACATAGGCACCGTACAACACTTATAATACTTAGTAGGATAATATGGTCCCGACAAAAACAACAATTTTAAGATCTATGAGCCTGATTTTTGGACTAGAGAAGAATGAAGTCGGTTAATAAACCGGGCAAAATAAAGGGCAGTACTACGTATTCTAATCAGCAATCATTTTTGTAATATCACTCTATCATATTCTGATAGAAATAATGGGGCCCCATGGATCGTGGAGCCCTGGGCATATGGCCAGATTGCCCACTGGCAAAGACGGCCCTGTACATTCATGACCCAGGAACACAGAAAATTTTTTTGTTCCCTGGCGGGATTCAAACCCGCAACCTCCGGCTTGAGCGCCAACGCGCTTACCACTGAGCTACAGAGGTCGTTATCAATCAACTATCACTGTGGGTGAATGGAATGGGATTCCATCCACCCAGAGCAGTCCACTACAATATTCGCCAGGTAATCACAATACAGATCAAGTTTTTAAAACAAACACTATAGAAAACCACTCCGAATGAACAAAAGATAAAATAATAATTAATTAACGGGAAACCAAAAAAAACACCACCGCGCACCTCGATGCTTACCGCCGTTCTCGAAAATGTTTAGCGATGTTTTTGTGTCTGTTTGACATAGACAAATTAGTCGGACCTTACCTTAAGTAATAAAAAAAAGTAACAACTTGAAGAAGAAGAAGTGAAGAAGAAGTCCGCTGTTTGTACCTATTTAATATTTATACTCTTTGCTTTATTATTTTTAAATGAAGTTAATAAAAATGGTTACGAATGTGAACTTTTTTATTTGTTTTTCAGATTAACTTTATTCAAATGGCATAATTTGTTATAGCGCTAATATCTGCTCTAAATGTCACATTAAGTTTATTTTAAGAGAATGAAATATTGTTTTTAGAAAAATTAAAGAAAATATAATGGTAAGTTCATGAGTGCTGGTGTGGTAATTTATATATCAAAGTTAATGCAACAATTTTCAACCATATAAAATGATTCACATTTTATATGGTTTAAATTTTTGTTATATTAATTATCGACCTAACGTGCATTATTTGTTATTTTCAGGCTACCTCAGATATTGATGAGGCGCTGGCCTCATTAGAATTGTTGATGTCGGAATTTTTTGCACCGACGACAAATAATTTGCGAAAAAGAGAAATTGAAAATATGCTGGAAAATTTTTCTAACGCACGAGATTCATGGAAACATTGCCTAATATTTTTGCAGAAATCACATAACCCATATGTTCTGCTGTTTACATTAACTACTATAGAGGTTAGTAAAATCAAAATCAAAATTAACTAAAAAAAAACCAACTTCATCCCCCAAGTAGTGAAGTTTAGAGAAGGTAATTATTACTTTACTAGCAAACCCCCCTGGTTTCACCCGCATACTTCCCATTCCCGAGGGATAAATTATAGCTTATATGTTATTCTGATGTAAAAGTTATGTTATTATAAAGTTTCATTAAAGACCATTATGTAATTTTTGCATGAAAGAGTAACAAACATACATCCATACATTCTTACAAACTTTCGCATTTATAATATTAAGTATTATCTAACGTATAGTAGGATTACTTCATAAATTGTAGGATCACAATTGTGTTAATATGTTAATATCAGATTATTATTTATTTATTTTTAGAAAATAATAAACCGACAATGGATAAACATGTCTGATAATGAAAAGACAGAAATTCGACTGATGTTAATGAATGAGTTAATGACGAAGTATAAAGTGATGGCGTATTTTATAAGGAATAAATTAGCTTCACTACTGGTTTCCATAGCACGCTATGATTGGCCAGATCTATATCCTGATTTTTTTGACAACATTATTGAGGTAAGAATGTTTTTGTGCTGGTAAATAATGATGGTGTAAAGCTTCAAACTTCAGTACATTGAACGGTAGTTAACATTAATCATTAATCTGTGAACGTGTGTGATGACAAAGATTGTGTAGAATTCAAAGTAAGACTTAAAAAGTAATAAAAACATTAAAGATTGTAGTAGTTATTTGGATTGTGACAGAGATTCTTGTTGAGACGCACTCCTATGTCTCGGATAGGAGGGCAATTAGCGAGAACCTTACGTTGAACGGAATCCTACTAATGGAGGTAGGGGAGGACATGATGGGGCAGCCGTATGGCAAAAGCCTAACAGCTGCTCTCCATCCAGCCTATAACAGGCCATAACATAAACCTTTTTTTAACTTTATTCCGCTATTTTTTTTTATAGCATAGAAGGGTAAACAAGCAGTCAAAGCCTTTTGGCGACTATCAATGCCCATACACATCCGCACAACCAGAAATTATGCAGATATGTTGCCCTCCTTTGCCCCCAACAGGCCACCGGAAACTCACAAACCGTATGAAACGCATAGGCATATTTACACCCGTATTATGTCAGCTAAATGTACCACAATATGTTTGCGTAACTTATCATCAAACTACAATTAAGTACTTATACTTTCTAAATCCATTTTTATATTATTTACTGTTTATAGTTGTTGCGGTGTGAAGGTCACCGATGCATAGTTGGGTTAGTGCTGGCTCAAGCAGCAAGTGAGGAATTGGGGTCAGCCCGAGAAACAGGCATCTTGTTACTATCTGAACGTCGCAGTCAGCTTGAAAGACTAATGCTTAAAGGAATGCCACAGATGTTACAAGCATTAAGTGGTAAGTTTTTACCTAACAACAGCAAAGCTTTTCAACTTTCTGTTAGAAGAGTCAAGACTTGAGCAATGTATGTGTGTTCTACTAATCTGGTTTTGTGTCAGACTTCAAAAAATGGGTTAATATTCTCTGTAGTCATGTCAGTCAGGTCAAAGCTCTTAAAGTTATTTCTTGTTACTTGACACTGTATTTTTTTTCTCTGTTCTTGTATTAAAAAATAATCATGATTTGTTTTCTTACAGCTATATTAGAAAATAATGCTCAAAAAGAAGGCCAGTTAAATCCACCACCGTCACCTACTAGTGGAATGCCCCAAATATCTTCCATTTTACCAGATTTACTCTCCAATGCCCCTGACGTCCATACTACTGAAAAGTGAGTTTATCATAAAAGTTTAATTGTATGTTAAAAACTAATTGAAGCTTATCTAGTTTGTGATTTTGCATCTTGCAACTAATCAAAATAATATGTGCACAGATAGTATATGTCTTTAATTTAAAGAGACCCCTTTACCGAACCTAAATACTTGATTGTGTAAGATATGACTGTTATGGTTAACTGTTTTCTCTTGGTCAAGATGTGTTTCTTCCAGATCAGACATTTGTCAAGGTGCAGGCTGAGATACCTTTAATATGTGGTCAGCCTTAGGGATTATAACATCATTCGCCTAGAGTGGTGGACAATGTTCTCTTCTCAGTGTGAATGTGACGTTGACCAACTTAGTTTCATTTGCCCTCATCTGCCACTTTTGCAATCAAATGGCTATGTTGTCTAGGCCTTCCTGTAATAGTTTAACTGCCACTTCTGGCTGGTTGTGGGTATCATCTGCAAAAGTGCCTGTGGTGATTTCTGGGTAGGTTTGATGTGTAAAGTGGATAGAGTATAGGACCAATTACGCTTCCTTGCAGAACACCCTCTGTGATTGGGTAAATGGATGTTACCTCATCTCGACACTGAATCATAAAATGACAATCAGTTAGGAAGGATTTGATATTGTGAAAGTGATGATAGGGCATGTTTGTTTTGATTTAAAAAAGCAGGCCTTCTTGCCATACCCATTCGAACGCTTGGGAAACATCCAAGAATGCAGCTGCACAATGTTGTTTTGCCTCGTATGCCTTAATTATTTCGTCAGTGAGTCGATGTACTTGTTCTATGGTGGCGTGTTTCTGCCGAAACCCAAACGAATGGTCAGGGATCATATGGTCTTTTTTTCTTTTTTTCCTTTTTTTTATGTTAGTTGGATAGGCAAACTGGCAAACGTACCACCTGATGTTAAGTGGTCGACGTCGCCTATGAACATAAACTAGTATACCTGGAACGAGCCCAGGCAACTCATTTATGTGTTGCCTATCCTGAGACATAAGATGTTAAGTCTCGGTGCCAGTAATTACACTGCCTGTCTTGCCCTTCTCTCCGAAACACAGCAAAGCTGTTTCACGGAAGAAATAAGCAAGATGGTAAGCATGCAGCCGGGAGCGCGGCACAGCGCTTCCCTCCCACCTGTTCTTCCTTTATAATTGGCCTCATTCATGTTCTTATAAGTGCCCATATAATTTAGATGGGATGGGTAGTAGACTGATGGGCCTATAAGATTTTGGATCCTCTGGCTGCTTGTCGGGTTTTTGGATTATTATGATTTTTGCCACTTTCCACTGAGGTGGGTGGAAATAATTTAAAGAAACGAAGAAATAATTAATTTTGTAGGGTCATTCCAGAGTCATTCAAGAGTTCGGCAATTCAGCTAAGAGGCGACTTGCAATGAGATCATATCCAGGACACTTTTTGGCATCGACTTATTGAATTGCTCGTATGACTTCGTTTTTGGTGAATTTGATTATGTCCTCTTTGTCATTCACATGCAAAGTCATTCCACATTCTGCTAAGTATCAGTAAGACCCTGTCTTCTGGTACTTAGCAGAACGTCTGAAGTACCTTACCTTACCTTGAAAACCTCTCGTTCCTGTTCTGGTGCACTGCTTGGATGCAGTTTGAAGACAGATTGCAAGTGGGTAGAAAATGCATATGCTTTCTCAATGTCCATTCAAGCCCAACCTCCATCTTGCACACATAGGGCTGGAGAGATAGTAGTAGTAAGTTTGATTTTTCTTGTCGCTTTCCATAGTGAGTAGTCAGAACAAGCAGAAGCGTCCAATCCCCTGATATATTCTTTGAAACACTTTCTTTGTTTTATTTCAATTACTTTTCGTTTTTTTTTTTTATGTAACTAACATAAAATATATACATGGATAGGCAAACTGGAAATCGTGCCACCTGATGGTAAGTGGTCGATATCGCCCATGGACATAAACTAGTTTACCTGGAACGAGCCCAGGCAACTCATTTATGTGTTGCCTATCCTGAGACATAAGATGTTAAGTCTTGGTGCCAGTAATTACACTGCCTGTCTTGCCCTATAAAATAACTAATCAATAAAATAATATGTCTTTCAGTCTGTTGTAGTATAAAAACTGAAACATTTTCATTATTTTACAGAACTCTGAATATCGAAATAGTAGTGAAATGCCTTAATACACTGCAACATCTATTTTCATGGCTTCCTCTATCATCACATGTCCCTCCGTCTCTAGTGACAACAGTGTTCTATTGGGGAAGTGTTGCTACTCAGTCACAGGTAACTAATTTAACAATAACATGTACACAAATATAACAACAACTGTGTCTGTCGCTTTCGTTTACCATCAGGCGAACCGACTGTCCGTTTGCCTCCTCTTCTATAATATATATATATATATTTATATATATATATATATATATATATATATATATATATATATATTGTGTCCATGACGAAAGTATACAAATTAAATTTAAATTCTATATCTTACATAGTCAATGTGTTGGTAATTATTTGTTGGCAACATTTTGTAATCCATTAGCGAGAATCTACTCAGTTTTTTTATGTCATAAGTAGGCAAATGAGCAGTCGGAGCCTTACGATACCGACGCCCATACATATCCGCATTACCAGAGGCTATGTAGATGCGTTGCCCTCCTTTTCCCTATCCCCCCAATGGGCCACCGGAAACTCACAAACCGCACGAAACGCTACAGCATAGCTGTCACTTGACGCCGGTGTTATGTAAGAGAGAGGTACCACCCAAGTCGTGCCGGCCGTGTCGGTTCGGTTGCAAATTGCAATGCAGCATTGCACTACCTCTTACTACAGTCTGTATTTTTTTTTCCTAGCTTATACTGTCCCACTGCTGGGCAAAGGCCTCCCTCTCTCTTTTCCACGCGTCTCTATCATGAGCTACACTACACCAGTCTTTTTGAAAAGTCTGTAATAAAAACATTAATTTTAACTGGGGGTTGCACTGTGCCGTGCTCGCAGGGCAGGACTGAGAGTCTTACCCGCACTGAGACTCACCATTTTACATCTCAGGAGAAGCACACGGTTGAGTTGGCTGGGCTGTACCCTGATGTTTGTGTTCATGGACGACGTTGATTCTTTATTAATTATCTAGTATCTGTCTTCTAATGTTTAACGGTTACAGATGCCACTCTTTTAGTGCATGCAATGGTACAGAATTAGTGTACACATATTATATAGTGTTGTATATCGTCAGAGCGCGGAGGCGGCGCTGGCGGGCCTAGGCGGAGTCTGCGAGCTGCTGTACCGGCGGTACGCGCCGCCGTCGTCCGCCGCCACGGCGCTGCGCCTGCACCACTGCGCGCTGCAGCTGCTACGACACCTCGCCCACCACAACCAACACATGCAGCACGCCAACACAGAGTCAGTGTGTTTATATTATAATACTAGTTATATAGGCTCGGCTTTGAACTGAGAGGTCCGGGTTTGTACTCAAGGGACCATCCATAAATTACGTCACACTTTAAGGGACAGGGAGGGGGTGCTAGATTTTGTGACGTCACATGTCCACATCGAAATTTCTGTTATTAAAACACGAATTAACTAATGACGATGATAAAAATAATTTTAAACCAATGTCAGTATGAAAAATATGTGACGTCACACTAGTGAGGGGGGAGTCTCACAAATGCAACCAACTGTGATAAGAACGGCGGAGGGGTCGAAATGTCTTGAAGCTAGTGTGACGTAATTTATGGATGGCCCCTAACTGGTACACCACTAAAAGTAAAATGGCTTTTTTTACAATTTCGGAAACAAAACCTCTTGCTCTCTGGTGAAGGAAAACATCGACGGAACCCCGGATTGAGCCTGCACATAGGCGAACTATGGCCTAATACTATCCTCACCTGTTCTAGGAGGTATAATTTACAATAACTAAGTGTTGCGTTAAAACTTTTTATTAGCCGATCATGGATAAAAGGATTCATTAAATAAAAATAATGTCATGTTTCATGATGACGCAATACGCATTTTTAATGGTATGTAGTAAATTTTTGCGCCGGGAAATGCTCTTAGGCATCCCGCGGGGGAGAGGGACTCCCCAGGCGGGTATGTGGGACTCGCTGCGCTCGAAAGATGGTAAAGTGGACGCAACTCTACCCACTAAAACCAGGCGAGTGCCACCAATGACGCCTTTGATGAGGTGCCCCGGATCTGTTAAGCAACAGTCAGTCCCCCAAGAGACCGACGCTACCTCCACAAAGGGGTTGTCCCGCACCACAAAACAACCCCTCCCAACGTCGGGTGTGGTTGCAATATGTGAGGATGGGAACTTCACTCCAGTGCAATGGGGTGAGGTTCCTTACCCCTTGTCCCCCTGCTCTTTTGTCTCTGTTCTTATAAGAGGAATACAAAGACCAGCTCCCTCAAATAATATAGTGCAGTGAACACAACTATACAATAAGTTCGGTTCTCACTAATCAAACAGCGTCGCGGGACATTTCAAAATGGCGCGCACATTAAAAAAATAAAGTAGTTCGAATGATATAAAATTGAATTCTAATGAAGTGGTATATATATATATTCATTTTTATAATTTAAGTTTTTATAAGAGGCGACATATTGAAAATTATGTTAAAGCAATACGACTTGGGACCTTAAAGAAAAGAGCAAACTAATATTTGAAAGAAGTAATAAAAAAAGTTCGTCCGTATGTTACAGTTACCTCGACAAGTTAGCAGAGTTCTTGAAGCTGTTCATGTCTCTACACTTCAAGCGATTAGAGGCGGAGCCCGAGTTCGATGCCCGCGAGTTCCTATCATATTTATTCCAGTTCACATTCCAGGTAACTTCCATTCATCACCATCGGCCTGTTAATATTCTATCTCAGGCCTCTGTTTTTTTCTGCTAATCTCTGCCCCTTGCCTGTCTCATCCATGCTTTGTCCAAGAGCTTTCCTACGTCAACAGTCCATCTCGCCATATTACGTCCTGGACATCTCCAACCTAGTCTAGGCCACTGGCCACCAATTCCATTCATAGCATCTGATAAATGTAGCATGTACCATACAGATTCCAAATATCATTTCTATACTAAAGCGTGCAAATGTCATAAACAGTATCTACCGTAATGCAGCGATGTATTTATAATAGGGATCTTAGTTTTCATTAGATTCGTTCTTCTCAGAGACTTTATTTAGAACTGTTATTCAATAGAGTATTTGTACATTAATGTTTCTATTATATTTTATTTGTAAATAATATAACAGGATACTTGACAAATATTTTTATGTTTTTCTTATATATTTTTTTATTTGCAGGTTCCCACGTGTTCCAATTTTGTAAACTGTTTAGACATATGGATACAGTTTATAGATGTCCTCAAACCCGAAGATACGGCTAAGTAATTATCATCTTACTCCTTTAATATTAACTTTAAGCTGCGTATCGACTTCGAGCATTGTTCGACCGCGGCAATCCTATGTTTTGGCTCGCGAGCCATTTTTAGCGCACAAGTCGCTGGTAGCGAGGTTTGACGATCCATCAACCGAGTAACCGCGGCGACCATGGACGTTGTACGTCGGCAACGTGCAGCTGCTTTTATCATTATTTATCGTCTCTTTCACAAGAGACCGAAGCGAAAAGTTTGTCGGTGGATGAAAAAAATATATTTGAATAAAATGGTACGTGAAAAGACTAATAGAAGACATGAGATACGAAGCTGTTGATGATACAATAAATAAAATCACAATAAGATGATGATGGGGTGATTTCGAATCTATTGGTTTATATAAATCTAATCTAATTAACTTGTTGTTATCCATGTTTTTGCCGCGAGCGCCAACAAAAAATACAGAGATCCATCCCAACTTCGCGCGCAAAACGCGCTGAAACTGCTTTGCCGCGCCGTCAAAAACCGACATGTACTAGTTCGTTGCGCGAAGTCGTAACGCAGCTTCATACGTACGTATTAACGGATCAATGAGAGAAATAGGAAAATTATAGCGCCCATATGATGACTTTTCAAAATGGGCTGGGTCATAGGAAAATGAATTAGAATGTTCATTCACATTTTGGGTATTATGTCAATTGGGAAAGAATATATATATATATATATACATATATATATATTTATCCCTTAGGCATATATATATATATATATATACATATATGCCTAAGGGATAAATAATATCCCTTAGGCATATTTTTTAGCAAGTTCTGTTTACTTTAATTTCAAGTGGTCAATTCCGTGAAACATATATTTTAATATTGATAAGTTTATGTGTGCATTACACATGCTTTATATGCATTACACATCAAACTAAGCGGGCCCCGTCGACCATATAACCGACATAGAGCGGTAATGTAGAAACAAATTCCGCCAAATCGGAATCGGAATTTTATGGTCCACACTACTACTCTATCTGGTTATATGCTCAATGGCTGGCCCATATAGATGGTGATGTTGTTTTGTAGGTACTGGGAGGCTTTACAGGCCCTGGTGGTGGACGTGCTCAACAAGATACAGTTCCAGCACAACAAGGGGCAGCTGCAGCACCTGGACAACACTACTTGTGATGATGATGTCAGTGAATATGCTTATAGTTCAGTTCAGATTATAGTCCAGGGGTTCCTAAACTTTAAAGATAACGGAACACCAACCAAATGCCTTTTATTTTATGGAAATTCATATCAAATGATTACAAATTAACACATTTTTTTTTTCTTTTTTTTATGGCATAGTAGGGCAATGAGCAGTCGAAGCCGTTTGGCGACTACCGACGCCCAAATAAATCCGCACAACCAAAGATTATGCAGATGCGTTGCCCTCCTTTTCCCTAAACCCGCCCCCCCCCCCCCATTGGGCCACCGGAAACTCACAAACCGCACGAAACGCAACAGCATAGTTGTCACTTGACGCCGGTGTTATGTGAGCGAGAGGTACCACCCCGGTCGTGCCGGCCCAATTCGGCTGCTATGCAGCATGGCACTACCTCTTAACATTATAAGAACATAAAAAAAGGTAATATAATTAAAACATATTTTTCGTACATAAAAGTAACGAGTTCTTCTAATCACATTCAGCGCTATTTCAAGATGATAATTGTTGCAGTGGTATTATGTAACAGTTAATAATAAATAATGTTGGCGAAACCCAGATGACTATTTTTAAGTTAACCCCTAGGTTCCGTGGAACCCACTTTGGTAATCCCTAGCCTATACCAACACAACCAGCATAATATGCTATATGATCTGTGGCAATAGGATGCCTGTACCAATTGGATAGAATGACATCAATATTATTGATCTAGAATCTAGATCTAGATTATTAACGGCCTCTGTGGCTCAGTGGTAAGCGCGATGGCGCTCGATTTACTGTGTTCCTGCGTCATGGATGTATATTTAATATGTGTATTATATAATAAAAATCTTAAATATATGTATAGTATAAAAGTATTAAATATATTTCCGTTGTCTGGTACCCGTAACACAAGTTCTTCGAGAACTTACCATGGGACCAGATTGACGTGGTGTGAAAGCGTCCGTAGATATTATTATTATGTTCTATATGACAGAATATACCAAAAGTATTTTAAATTAATAGTAAAGTAATCAATAGTATGAAAACTATTTCTGTGGGTGTAATTTTTTATGAATGATGTATTGTTTACATGACTAATGTTTTCTTGCAGGGCGAAACTGAGTGGCAAACATTCCTGAAACATTGTATTGAGTGTATCGCCCGAGTGGCCGATATCGCCCCCCTAGAAGTGTTCGCTGCTGTTGTGAGTATTTAAAATTCATTCTGACAAACAATTTTAAGCTCTCCTATATCCTCCTTATATGGCTCTGATAAAAATAAAATATGTGAAAAATTATTTCAACACCATCATTAGTATTATATAATTGATTAATTCAAATTAATAGATTAGTAGATGTTTGTGAACGAATAAGATGTGGGACAATTATAATAAACGTATATTTCTTGAATTTACAATGATTTGATAAATTACTAATATTTGAATTTAAACGCGTACAATGGTGAACGATTTTGAAAAAGAAGGTGAACGTTGTGAACACCGTCGCTAACTCGCTGCTCGTGCGCGCCGTACGCTGCTACTTCGCATAAAAGTTCTGGTTTCTTTAATTGGTTAAGAGATGGCGCGATTCGTAACAGTAGAATACATACACATAATGTAGGGGCCCAATACTAATCCACTAATAGTGCACAGCCAAAATATATTCGGGAAAATTGTCGTCTTTCTGCTACCAAGTTTAATTAACATATTATATACAATAAATATTTAACCCTAATATTTATGGTGGGTATGTTTTGATGATGTACAGATGGAGCGGTGGCAGTGCCTGGCGGGCGTGCACGCGCGGGCGGCGGCGCGCGGCGCGGGCGGAGCGGAGGCGGGCGCGGAAGCGGAGCGGTTGCTGGCGGCGCTGCTCGACCTCGCTACGCTCACGCGCTTGCTCGGACGACTTGCACCCGCCCTCAGGGCACCCACCAACGGTACGAGATACTGGTTTATACGTCTTTTGCCCGAATACTCAAACGAATCTCAAATCTAAGACGTACTTAAACTCGTGTTGTCCCTCTTTTTTTCTTTGAATCTGACACGTCGTAGCATGAGTTTAAGTACGTCTTACATTTGAGATTCGTTTGAGTATTCGGGCGTTTATCTTGTTAATTACATATAAATGAAAAATATTTACGAAAAAACAGTTATGATATAACCGAATATAATAATTTCATAAGTTGCAAGGGCTTAAATTAACATAATTCGTTGTATATCTATTAAAAACTTTACAATTTAAATATTTAAATAAAATATAATTTAAAGATTAAGAAAGAAAAAACAGCACTTTTTAGAAGGTAGGTACAAATTTAATTTATTAGACTTTTTCCCAACATTGATAATGTTTTTTTATTTACATTATTTATTAACAGCTTCATTACTGAGGAAAAAATTGTAAACTGTTCAAGATTTTTATTTAAATATATAGCATATAGCTAATTTCACAGAGAACGATGCCAATCGCGCGGCGGCGGGAGCGGCGCTGGTGGAGCGGTGTGCGGGCGCGCTCGCCGGCGCCGCCCTGACGCGCCCGCACCGCGCGCATTCCGTCCCCGCGCTCGCACACGCGCACGTCATGCTGTATGTACACGCCCACATGTAACATTAAGGATACGCCCACTTAACATATTATACCCATTCATACACAATATTCCAGGCATGCTGAAATGTTTGCATGTATGGGGGCATGGTGCTGCTACGCTAACGAATGCAATGTGCCCATGCAGACTATGGAGAGTCTGTTCAGCTCGGCTGTGCCGTTCCTAGTGCCCCACGATGTGCCCGTAAGCTGGATACCCATTTTTTTATATGCGTGATTTTAAGTGGTAAAAAAAAACTTTATGATAATAAATATAACGAACGCATTTTTAATTCCCTTGTAGCGCTTTGAACGCGATTATAAGTACAATACTCGTTACTTTACAATATTTCTATACTCAAAATATTTAAAAACATCTCTATCATGTACTTTATAAAATGATACCTGTGTTTAGTGTGAAAATAACTTGTTTAACATTTTTTTTTTTGGTTTTATATCTTCATATGAAACCAAATTCAACCATTCAATCTTACAGGTGTTAATTGTTATAATACTCAACTTCCAGGAACCGCCCCTGCTGTGTCACGCGGCGGCGCATCTCCTTCTCAGCCTGTCAAAGAACGTGAAGTTCCCCAGCGACCCGGTGGCCATGCTCGGGGACCTATACAACCACGCGCAGCGCTCTCTACATTATTTAGAACCCAAGGTAACATACAGATGAACTATTATAAATCGATAATTTGATCACGTCCATGAACATCCGCGACAAGGCCAGGTAACTAAGTCGTGTGTCGTCGATATATACATATCGCAAAAGTTTACTAAGGAAGAAATAAGCAGGGAGGTTGCATCCTTCTTGCCGGTAAAAGCCAAAATTCTTATAATATTATAAGCTATGTACGTGTTACAGACGGCGGGCGTGGTCCGCGAGGCGCTGGTGTCGCAGTCGCTTGCGCGTGGCGCGGGCGGAGGGGCAGCCGGCGCCTGCGGGGTGGGGGGCGAGGCGGCGCGCGCGCTGCTGTCGTCGTGGGCGGGCGCGCTGGCCGCCGCAGGGCCCGCCGCCGCGTTGCCGCAGCTCACCGCACTGCTGCACGCTTTCGCACACGCGCCCACGCACGCCAAGAAGGTACGCACAAACCAATCCCTCCTTAGATCACTGGACAAATTAGGGGGCGCTGTGGCTGGCGGCGACGCCCTAGTTTTACCGTAGTCCTAAACATTACACCAGCTAGTACCACAATCTCTAACGTCATAATATTATGTGACTGAATGGCACATTTTACATCATTTTGTATTTAACAACAGCAACGATATGACACATTTTCAAGAAGGATCAACTTTTAATAACTCTGAAAGTCATTATAGAACTTAGCCAACAGACAGTCATTTGTATATTTCTGTAAAGTATTGTAACTTATTGATTTAATCAATGCAAAACAATGTAAAATCGTATATAATAATAATAATAACCATTCTATGTCCATAGGTCATAGCGGAGGGCATACAGGGCGCGGCTGAAATGGCGCTGCGGATGCTCTGTGAGCCGATGTACGCGTCCGCGGAGGCTGAAATTACTGACTTCTTCCTCGCGCTGTTCACGGCGCTCCTGCCGCAACTGGGCAACTTCACATACAATGCAATTGATGTGTTTTTGGAAGTCGCTCAAAGGTGATTTTATTATCTCTAGATCTGAAATTACTAATATATAATTATATACTAGTTATTTGTTATAAATACGAGAAATATGCTAAATGTGATCGTAGGTAGAAATACCTGATCATGGTTGGATGGATGGATGGATTGCCTATAAATAATAATGAATTATGCCGTTATTTCAAAATGATATATGCAAAATGGTTGTAATGCAGATAATAAAACTTGATCAATTTGTATGCATTAAATGTTGAGTGTGTCTATGTACAGGGAATCATGCAGAGAAGGTTCGGACGCGGCGTCGGTGGAGGGCAGCCTGGAGCGGCTGGTGGAGTGCGTGCGGCTGGGCGTGGAGGCGGGCGGGGGCGGCGTGCGCGTGCGGCCCGTGCTGCAGCTGTTGCACCACGCCGTGCTGCCGCGCGCCGCGCCTGCCGCACCCGCGCTCGCCCGCGCCGCGCACCGCCTGCTGGCCAGGTGAGCGCGTGTGGTCTATGTAATCATAGATTTAGAATATGCAAGATACACAATGACGGCTTGGGGACCTGACAAAAAAATTGTATATACATGTGTGAGTTTTGTGTATATTTTTGGGTCATTATGAGGGTTATTACGTCTTATAACGTCACGTTCACTTAAAGAACATGAACCATATTTGCACATTTAATGTTTTAAATTTTTATCGCACGAATAATAGAAAAATTCATAAAATCCATCACGACTGGGTCGCTAAGGCCTCTTATTTCTCGCAAAAACAGTGACATATCTGTCTCTTTTTCTCTCGGGTGGTTTGTACTTGATCTGAGTTTCTCGGTCACACGCTTTGTGGATCTTTTTGCATAGGAAATAAAATCTATGGATGTACCTGCCACGCACAATTTACACAGGATCTACAATTTTGCAGTAGAGAGATGGCGATTCATCCGGGTCTGGTACAATAAGAGAGAATTATTCTCTCTTTTCTTCTTGTACCGAACCGAATAACTCGGGAAGGACAGCTTGGCAAAAAAGAGTATGACGTGGTGACAGGTGGAACTAAATATTTTACTAAATGGAAACCTATGATGTTGACAATACTTGGCCGACAAATCCTAGATTTTGAGTAAAGCTAAGTGTTTCACATTTATCTTTAACGATTTGATTAAATTATTTTACTGATTTTCCATATTATGATAAAACCTAAGTGAAAGTGGCGTCCTCATATTTTCCATACTCTTTTTTGCCAAGCTGCAATACATGGAAAAATGATGAGAGACCTTTTTTGTAAAGCGTTCAATTTTATATGAGAATCCATCCGAGACGATTGTTACCATAAGTTGATTCGATCCAAAGATACAAAATTCCAAAGTGTAAAACCTTTTCTTCCTATGTTTTTAAATGAGGAATAGAAAATTACGATCCGCGACCTGTAAATCTTCAAATTAAGAACTCATACTTTGACAAGGTCCTTATTTTGGCAACCTCTGAGAGAATTTGCTGGCCGTTTGAAGAAATCACAAAAGCCGATTTTTTTTAAACACCCTAAGTCTCTGTTCCAGTAATTACACTTCCTGTTCAAGGGCAGGGCCCTTTTCTCCGAAACAGCAAAACCGGAGAAACACGCAGGATAGTGGTACCCAAGCAGACGTAAGCGTTGTAGAGCGCAACCTTCCCACTTCTCTAACATAATAGTGTATGCGGCAGTGTTCTGGTGCACCGGTGGCGCTACTTCTTCCCGCACAAGTGCGAGGGTGAGGAGAGCGCGCGGCGCGTGGGCGAGCTGCGCGGCGCGCTGACGGCGCTGGGTCGCGCGCTGCACTCGCCCGACATCGAGCTGCTGCGGCTCGTGCTGGCCGCGCTCGACTTGCTCAACACCAAGTGGAAGCTGTACCATAAGGTACGCCCGCCCGCGCCACATCCACTCCCGCAATATATTTAATATATCAATAATAATAATGTAATACACTTTATTTATACACGTAAATCACAGACAGACAAAACATTAGATATTTAATTAATGTCATTTTCAAATATGAGTTAAGGAGTAAAGTACATATTAAATATACAAGAAACCTTAGACTTTAGAGTATACATAATATATGTATAGAGTGCTACTGTCACGCCGCTTCATTGTGCCGAATGCCGATCGTAAGCATAATATATATATATATATATATATATTATAGTAAAGCGCTGTGAGAGTGACGTTCCATCATCATCATCACCATTAGCCTATATCCATCCACTGCTAAATATAAGCACCCCTCAATAAACGTCAAGACAAAAATGTTATTGCTTTCTTTTATTTTGCTTCCAGGAATCAATTTTACAAATTGGCACTGATATTTCACTATTTTAACATAAAAACAAATATGATGTTAAGCGCGTGTTGTTTTGACACTGATTGAACGTTTCAAGGATAATGGTTTTGTCTATGTTCATACCTGTGCTTACAGTTCATACTTGTGACGCGCGCTCTGTATATTATGTATACTCTAAGCAAGAAACACATTATACATCAATATGCAGGAAACATTCATTGGTTCATTGCGATGTCGTCGTAGGCGCTGTTCCGCAGCGAGTTCCTGTGCGGCTTCCTGTCTGTGCTGGTGGGCGGGCTGTGCGAGGGCGGGGCACGCGCGCTGCTGCGGGATGAGGTGGTGGGCGCCGCGCACGCCATGGCCTGCGTGGACTTCCCTGCCTTCCGCCTGGCCTTCCTGCCGCACTTCCTGCGCGCGCTGCCCGGCCTCGCACCGCACGACTTGCAACACTTACCCGAGTTCCCACCCGACACGGTACCTACACTTACCTTTAAATATGTATTTAAACTCGCAGTTGTTCGCGGCTTTGCCCGCATTAACTTAGATTTACTTACTTATCAGGACGAAACGGAAACGAATCCAGAGTAAACATATATATATCTATATGGACGGATTTTTCAATCGTAATAGTAGTTCCGATGATTACCTCTTTACAACCAAGGAAAAGCATAGCTGACATTCTGCCGCCACTGAAGTGGAGCGAGAGTGACGGGTACACATCGAGCATATAACCGGAATAGAGCGGTAATGTTACGTGTTTTGTATAAATACAAATTTCGCAAAATTTGTGCAGTGACGTTGCGCGCGTCCTGCGCTCTGATTGGCCGATGAGACGTACGTACAGATCACTGGTTGGTTATGTGTATATTGCTAGTGACAAATCACTGACCAGTTACGGAATTTTATGGGTCACATTATTACTCTATCCGATTATAACGGGTATATTTGGTACGCTTGCAAAAACGAAGAGGTATGATAGTGTTGACATGAAATTTGATGATAATGCTTTAAAATAATAGTTTTATACACCAGGTATGCTTGATGCGGGTACACAATGGCTATACAACTCGATGAGATAGTGTGTAGTTGTAGATGTACCCGTCAAACGCATTAAGCAAGTTTCACTTTTAATATGTGTACTATTTAATTTTCCTCTTTTTGTGACATCATTAGTAGTTTTAAAGAGACATCATCATTTTATTATGTTATTTAAACTGGCAACTGTTTATAGGACCTTCCGACATTCACACAAAACATCCTGCGGCTCATGAACGACGTGAACTTCTATCGCACGTACAACTCCCTCGCTGCCACTGCCATGAACACCTAGTGGGTATACTGGTGATAGAAAATGGTGCTGTGATATACGCTGGTGTCTGTTGACACCATTACGCCATGAGAACCGCTACGTTCTTATTTATATCATTCTCAAGTTATATTGTTAACGGTGCATTTTATTTTTGCATTGATGATGAATTTGTTTCAATAATGTATGTTGTAATGCATGAGTACTTACGAAGCTGATTGTTATCTAGTCAATTTGAAATCTTAAAACACCATATGAATTGTATACCAAGTCTTACAGTGTATCGTTTTATTGATTGAGGATTTATTAAAAATTTAACCTTAATGCTCTTTTGAATTTGTATACAAAAATGCTATAGTCAGTACATACCTTACTTGTTCCTAAATTTTGTTTATACTTATGATGTATTATAATTTTATCTTTTGTTGTTTACGCTTTGCGCTTTTATAAATAAACAAGGAGAGTGGTATTTGGTTCGTTTGTACAGCTGTGTATGTGTGGTTATGTAATCTTTTACATATTATTTTATACTTAAGTTTGTTTATCCAAACCTGACCTAAAGAAACTTACTGGTATAATTTTATTTATTACATATATTTAAATTAATGCTAGTTATATAAAAATACATATACAATACAATACTTTAACAATCTATCTACAAATAATGGCACTACTGTCATATTATCATGGATAAATAAATAAAAACTTGATGACAAAAAGAAAAATCTTTAGTTATGTATGTGTAACTGAAGATTAAATGAAAGAAATATTTTACAGTACAGGGGTCTACAATTAGGTTCTAAAGCCAAGTTCGGGCTCTCTAATAAATAATCAAATACTTATTAGTAGCAGATATTTTCCCCGTAGATCCTAATATTGTTTTACAAATAATATCATTATTACATATACTAGAGTATTCTCATAATATTATTTTTTACACATCACATGTCTCAATGAATTCATTTTCTTTACAAGAAATTAAATTCTCCATATAAATCAAAATATATTCACATCACTATAATGGGACCAATATTCAGTTAAACCTGTTGTTTACATTTAGTCTAAGACTTAAAAAAATCGTCTTAACACTAGTTTCCGGTGTGAGATTATCAGCTTCCATTAGTTAAACGTCATAATTAGTTTTTCTTTTAATTCCCTTGAGAAATCTCTTATATAATACAATATGTATGCATTTAGAGGTGTGGTTCAAGTGTAGGCATAAGTTAAAGGTAGACAGATGGTGGTGCTACACATCAGAGCGAATGAGTTAGTTGTCATGAGACTTATTATAATATTATGTACAACAGTTACTAGTTTAGGATTGGAGTCCTATTTATATTTGTTTGTTAACTATTAAAGGCCATATATATTTGTAAAGCTAAGACTTATGGTTACGTTCGAATTTAAATACAGGCTAGTATTTTAATAATGTAAATATTTAAATAAGGAATATTTTTGTTTTAAAATTAAATAAATGCTTATACAATATTTAATCTTTTATTTTACTTTGATATTGATTTCATTTATAGCTTATACAAAAAATGAAGTCTATAATTTTATATTTACAGCTTTTCCCTAAATATGGTATCTATAAAAATAATCATTGATCTGGACGTGGATGTAAATCTAAGTTAACGCGAGCGAAGCTGCGGGCAACAACTAGTAGCTTATACCATTGCAGAGTACTAGTTGAAACTATGGATCAAATCTAGTTATAGGAAGGTATATAAAACAAGACTTGAAAGAATTACTTACTGTACTTATTAATAACATACCAAAATTTGAAGTAGTAATTTTAAAATAGCAATACTTATTGGGCCATTTTAATCAATGTCAATAACGAATATGAATTAAGGTGCCTTCCTCCATTATTGTCCACTAAAAATGTTATAGATTCAATATAATATAAGAAACACATTAAACATCAATGTTTTTTTCATTGATTAACATTTTTCTCACAGTTGACAGTTGTGTTATAACTGGTTATTTATAACTGGTTGTGTTATAAATACTACTATAGTGGGATAGTCAACAAAAAAAGTAATGTTCAAATAAAAACTTTATTTTACATGAAGTGCTAAGACTGCATTGACAAGATCTTTATGGCTTGCATACAAGTTTAAATCAGGCGTAATGTCTACCCATCTTACACCAACAGCGTCATCACCAGCTTTCAGATTAAATCCTCCAACAACATCACCGGTTTCATCATGATAGTTATATGCTGTAGTTTCCATCCAAGCATTGTCTGTATTTCTATGATCATCAACATATCCATTGTATATTTCAGTACCGGCACTAAAAAAGTCCTTAAATCTGTTTTTCCACATCTGCTTTTCACCTAAACATATTAAAAGTCGGTGTCAGCCAAGGTAGGTAGGTAGGTAATGTACAGCAACAAATACGACGACACCGACTCCAAAAGTAACTATAATGACATGGTAAACGCAAAGTTTGTACATTACTAGAATATTAAGTTGATTATATGTTGTAAGCACAAAAATTAAAGAAACTGTTATTTTATTACTTTTTAGTTTAGTATTTTTGAAGTCGGTTTTAATTTTTTGTAAAATGATTTTATTTCTTAATTTTTAGTGATTCCGAAATTCATCGTCTTGGCGTTCATTGAAGGAGGCATGTTCAACAGTGGACGGATAAAGGATGATAATGATGATGATGGTGATGGTGATGGTGATGATGATTACGATGACCGCGACATACTAGGGTGTGCTACCAAAGCATCCTATATAATTGCATCCTAATAATCATATCATCAAGGTAAACGAAACCAACCAAATATTTAATTATTGGGAATAACTAAAAAACGGCTTGTCAGATCTTAATAAAATTTAAATGGGACCAAATTGGAAACACCAGCTTTCAAAAAAAAAATAACCATCGAAATCCATGCACAAACGGCGGAGTAATCATGTCACATACATACAAAAAAAAAAAAAACACGAATTGAGAACCTCCTCTTTTTTTTGAAGTCGGCTCAGAATCAGCTTAAATTTAGGTCTTATTATAGGTAAAATGTAGCCATTTAGTTTTTTATTTGTAGAGCTGTATATTATATTGTAATTTCTTATAAGAATTATTGTTTATAAAGTATAAACCTTAATTGTTAATTTGTTTGTTCCTATGTTTGTATGATGATGAACAATGTACAAATTGTGATAAACAAATATGTATTTGATTTTGTAAATGATATTATATAAGAATAACATATTAATATATAAAGTTTACAAAAATATAAGATTTATAGTAGTATTTTTATTTTTCAATCTCTCTGAATATGTGACCCCTTTACAGTTGCAAAATTTCTGGCGACCCCCTTGGACCATACACAGCCAAAGAGTTAGAAATATTGAATGACTATATTATTCTTTATCAAAATAAACAAGGTTTTACTGTTATGCAGAACCTTGCCTTTCTTTCTTTATCTCTACCTTTTGCCAACGACCCTCCGAGTAATGCTTAAACCTACACTTTAAAAAATACTGATTTATAGTCCGAATTTATTATTTTGTTTTATAGGATGAATTATTAAGAATGCTCTTGAATTTCTTGGCCTCATCCATCAAGCATTTATACAATTTATGCAATAATATTTTTTTAAAAACAGTCACTAGCGAAAATGACTATTTTATATTATCTATCTATAAGTAAAGTATTGCAAGATCCTTAGTCCTTTTGATCTTTATTGCAAGAACTAAAAACAAATATTTAAAAATATTTAATATTGACATATCCATCTGTAGCAATGAAAGAGTTTCATATAAATGTTTTTGGAAGTATTGCAATTACTTGACATAGTTTCCCAAAACCCCCAAATAAACTGTAAAACTTTTTAAGGCAATAGAAATTTCGCACCTTCTGAAGCTTCCAAAGCATTGAAAGCTTCTTCCTCAAATTCTCTTACAGCAGTGGCAGAAACCTTCTCACCAGGGTCTACCATTCCACCAGGTAATGCCCATTCTCCTGTATCTCTTCGTTTAATTGCAACAAACTGTAGTATTGACCTTAAATGAAGTAATTACATAATATTTTATTGTATCCTCGTATGAAGATCACATAACAATATAAAAAAAAAAACTAAAAAGCCTAATAGGAAATATTGTTAAAGTAATACAGATTGCCTTTGTGTGAGGATATGTTATATACTTGGATTTACTATCGTTATTCTTCCATCTTGTGACTATTGGATCAGCTGCATGGTTTGGTCCCCATCTTCCTAAAACACCTCTGCCTTTTAGGCCCGTGCGTCCAATGGGATTCAGTGGAAAATCATTTTCAATTTTATATGAACTCATATAGCTTTTTCTGTTCACTTTACCATCAAGTTCATTCCATCTTGGGTTAAAATTAGGACTACCTTAAAATTATAAAATAGATCAAATACAACAGAAAACTTTTAAAGATAAAGGAAGAACAATAATTAGTAAGTAGTAGTCTAAAATATGTACCAATGTCAGGATCAGCCCAAGGCTTGCCATAAATACTCGGATCTGTGTAATTGGGAGGGTTATATTCTTTGTACTCACTACTCCAAGGCACTTTAGAGTCTGGTACAGTAAATCTTTGTATATGAGAACGTGGGTATATACTCGAACGACATTTTGTGTGCATGAATATCATATTTAGATAATTAATTGCAAAAATCATTAAGGACTTAGTTCAAAATAAAGCTTTGATTAATTAAATCTAAACTTACTATATTAAAATAAGTTTTTTAACCAATATCTAGACAAAAACAACAACAAAACATTTTTTTTTTTTTTTTTTTTTTTTTTTTGGCAATTCTCGTACGTAGTACATTTGCCATTATCAAACGGGAGAAATTTTTCCATGTATATAAAGGGATGAGAGATGTTAAATTTAGGAATCATTCAGGGCAGGATATAGGATATGTATGACAAGATAATAACAATATTATTATAAAATATTAATTTATATAGCTATACATATATTTAAATATATTACTTATATTATAGACACACAAGACTTTCATCAAATAAATACTAAACCTAAATTTCTATATTATTAGTAATTATATAATCTGAAATTATTTTATATATGTAATATTTTTTTATAAATAACAGACAAGTAATTGAGGTTGGAAAAGGGATTTGATGATCTAGTAAGGATTTCAGGAAATCGGAACGGTCATATAAAGGACAAGAAAAGAAAAAATGATTTACATCGCCAGTTTCACAACCAAACAAACAAGAAGAGTCGTTAATAATTTTAAACTTGGAAAGATGAGCAGGTGTACAAGTATGGCCAAGTCTCAATCTTGAGATGATACTAGAGCACCTCCTATTAAAATTCATTGAGAAAAACCATGGTTTTGATAAAATATCAGGCTGAAGAGAGTAATAATAATTACCTTTTTGTTTACTGCTTTTTTCCCATGACGTTTTCCAACATGTATCAAGATCGAGTTTAGGTATTGATAACAAGTCTGAGCAGTAAATCTTATACGGAACAAGGTCACCACATGAAATAGCTTCATTAGCGAGAGCGTCTGCTATAACATTTCCTTGGATTCCAGAATGTCCAGGAATCCAAGAAAATTTAATATTGTAATGTTTTGCTATGCATATTGTTAGTAATTGTCTTGTGTCAAATATTATGGGGTTGTGTTGCTTAATTTTAAACGGGTTTTTTTCTAAGGCTTGTAAAGAACTAAGTGAGTCAGTAAAAATGATTGAATTTTTGAGTTTAGCTAGTATTATATAATCTATGGCTTTGAAAATACCCAAGCACTCTCCAGAAAAAACAGAAGATTCTGGAGGGAGTTTTACCTTCTGTACAATGTTATATTGACGGTGGAAGATACCTACGCCTACTAAACCGTTAACATTATGTTTCGAAGCATCAGTAAATATGAGATGGGTATTTTTAAATTTTTTCTCAACAATTGCATTAAATTTTTCATTAGCTATTAAAAAATCTGACTTAGCTATACCAATATTTAATATTTGTGGTGATAGAATAAGAGATTCGAAGGAACAAGAAAACAAAGGTAACATGTTAGATTGATGTAAAGGTGCAGAGAGAGATTTAAACTTATAATAGCTATTAATTAAATGTGGATTCGATTTATGTATCCAATACGGTGAATTAGATACGAAGTAAGCTAAAAGATGAAGTTTTTCAATAAGAGGGTGATTGGAAAGCTGTAGACGTCGAAAGAGAAATTTATCAGACAAATACTGACGACGTAGTTGTAACGGAGGATCACAGCACTCAATTTGTAAAGCGTTAATTGGGCTAGACTTCATTGCTCCACAAATGATTCTCAAACATTTGTTTTGAATTTTGTTCAACATTTTAAATCCAGAAAGAAGGCCCGGTTCCAATAGGAAGGTTCCATATTCGAGGACACTACGTATGAGAGCATTATACACGAGTTTCAAATAAAAGGGATGGGCACCCCACCAAACTCCTGCTAAACATCTTATGATGTTTATTATTTTTTCACACTTATTTGCGATGAAATTGCAATGAGGGATGCCTGTAAGTTTCCTGTCTAAAATGACACCTAAAAATTTAAAATCATTTTTTTGTGGTATAATGGTCTCATCGTAATAAACATGAACTGGAGTGATAGTTCGCATACGGGAGAATAAAACTACTGAGCTTTTAGATGGGGACAAATATAGTCCATGATCATCAAGCCATTTTTTTAAATATTGAAGTGATGACGTTAACTCTGTGCATGCTAATTTAATGTTTTTACTTTTTACATATAATAATAAATCATCCGCATATTGCAAAACTTCAATCTTTCTATCAATAGCTAAGTCTAGATCATATGTGTATAAATTATACAATAAGGGGCTCAAAACGGACCCTTGTGGAAGGCCTTTGGATAACACTCTAGAATGTTTTTGTTCACCATCAGTAAACAAAATCGATCTATCATTAAGCATATTTATAACAAAAGAAATAATTTTTCTGGGAATCTGAAGGCATAAAAGTTTTTGTTTAAGAATTGGTATCACGACATTGTCATAAGCATTAGATAAATCCAAAAATGCTGCAATGACAAAATTATTATCAGAAAAGGCTAGCCTGATATCGGTTGTAAGTAAACTAATATTATCTATACTACTTCTGTTTCGTCTAAAGCCAAATTGAGTTGTTGATAGCAAACTGTTGCTTTCAACGAACCATTCTAGACGATTCTTAATTAATTGTTCGCAGATTTTTAGGAGGACAGATGAAAGGGCAATAGGACGGTAAGACAAAGCAGAAGAAGGATCTCTATTAGGTTTTAATATTGGAATTACAATTTGTGATTTCCAATTTGCAGGAATGTGACCAGAGTGAAAAATAGAATTGATTAAATTTAAATAATGTCATGCTTATGTCATTTAAATGAGTAATGAAAGAATAATATATTCCATCTGGACCAGGTGCAGAATCTGATGCATATTCTAAAACGTTCTTTAATTCTGTCATTGAAAAGGGAGAGTTTAATTCAGATGATTCATTGTATAAGGCACCGTTATCATTTAAGTTATCTTTACGAAAAATTAACAGTGGGAGGAGCAATTCTATCAAGAAAATCGTCTACTAGAAAAGATGGAAAAGTTGGGGATGGGGTGGTATTATAAGCTGATCTAAATCTTCCAATGTTTTCCCAAACACTGGATGAGGGAGTATTGGGAGATAAAGATGAGCAGAACTTTCGCCAGCTGTCTCTTTTTTTTTTTTAAAAAGTAATTTTGTTGCGTTTGTAATCTCCTTTAGTGATAAGAGGTTTTCTAATGTCATATTATTATTAAATATTTTTTCAGCATTTTTTCTTTTATTTAAAAATTCTTTGCATTCGACATCCCACCATGGAGGACTTGGAATATAAGGGTTCCCATGTTTTATATTAAAAACTTCATTGGCACTTTCAATTAATGTATCTAAAAAAATTTGGGCACCGCAAGAATCACTAATATTTTCTGATATTTTCTGACTAAGTTTTAAATCAACTTTACTACTAAATTGAGTCCAAGTGTCAGAATTGACTTTTGATATATTGTATCTCGGGAATAGTTTATTGCAAGTTTTAATTAATTTGCCAGGAGGAAATGAGGTAATAATGGGATAATGATCACTGCCAAATGTGGATGTTAAAACAGAACTTGACAGCTGAGATACAAATTGGGGTGAGCAAATAGTTAGATCTACTACACTATTTCCTTCAGATAAGTTTGTACGTCTAGTAGAATTACCATTGTTGATGATACACAAGTTGTTTTTATCTAGAATGTCCAAAAGTTTATTACCATAACAGGTTGTCATGGAGCAGCCCCAAGACTGGTGATGACAATTAAAGTCACCAGTTATAATTAATGGTTTAGGGAGGGATAAGAATATATCCCCAACTTCATTTAATATATTAATAGAAATATGTGAAATATATACAGAAACAAAACAAATTTTATTTACAATTACGGCTAAAATAGAAATTTCAGAACTATGTACAGGAGTGGATATTATATTAAAAGGGTAGCCTTTCTTAATGAGAAATGCTACACCACCATATCCATCTAATCTGTCTTCTCTAACAGTATTATATTTTTTAATATTTAATGTAAAACCTGGTCTAAGCCAAGTTTCACATAATGAAAATAAAAAAGGGTTATATTTATTTAATAAGTAAATTAGATCACTTTTTTTATTAATTATGCTTCTAGCGTTCCATTGTAATATTTTGTTGGCCATTATTTATTTTGATTATATTTACAATTAACTCCATTAAGGGGGCAACGATGGACGGTATATTATTATTGGTCTGGGCAAAGGTTTGTAATAAAGATATAATATCTGATATTTTTGTTGGTTCTTGTGTGGAGGGAGTATCATTTGAAATTGGGCTATAATTTTTATCTAATTGATTAAAGGAAAATTCTTTTATGATATTATCATGTGCAGTTTTGTCGTAACCTTTTCCAACTTGTATAGGGCGGGAAGGTTTAGATATAACTGTTTTCTTGTAAGATTTTTGTGGAGTATAAGAAGATGGAGTATTAATATTTTGGAAAGATAATTTTCTTTGAGGACTGGACAAGGTTTCAGCGAATGATTTATTAAGTATAGGGAACATTTTACTTGCTTCTTGATAAGAAACACAATTTTGGGACATATATAGTTTTATTTCTTTTTGTCTGTTAAGTTCCGGACAAGATTTACTGTTTGCCATATGGCGACCAGAACATTGACAACAGTAATAGTCATCTTCAACATTACATGAGTCACTAACATGATCCTGACCACACTTGAGGCATCTTGGTTTGGAACGACATTGCATCTTTGTATGACCATAACGACAGCAGTGATAACATTGGATGGTGGGAAAAACATATAAGTCTACGGGCAGAGAGTTGTAGCAGATAAATATTCTTTTTGGGAGTACCTGACCATCAAAATACATTACTACCGACTGTGTGGGTTTCCATATTGGAGACCCATCAACAATAGTTTTATAATTAAGTCGTCTAATTTTAACTATTTTGCCACAGCCAACAGGGGTTGAGATATTAGAAATAATTTCCTCAGGAGACCAATCTGTTGGAACTCCTCTAACAATGCCTATTCTTAAAATATTAAATGAAGGGACATATGCTTTATAATTATTGTCGGTGATTATACTATTGTTAATAAAAGAGTTAGCATCAACATAATTTGTGAAGGAAACAGACATACGGTTTCGACCAATTCTCTTAACACTACCATTAACTATATTATAAATTTTATTTTTTAAAAGAAAATTTCCGAAGGTTATCGGGTGCAATATTTTTCCGTCATTATCAGAGGATTGGATCTTCTGAACATGAATAATGTAAGGAGGTGCATCTAGTTCATTGTAAATATTTCGACCAATTGGAGTATTTGGTTTACTGACTGAATCATTAATATTATGAGGCACTGGATTATCTGATTGTAATAAAGGCTGTGCAAGTGGAATATTAGTTAAATTTTTACCCTCATCTGATTTATCGGACTCTACACAACGACATCCAATGTCCTTTTGGTTTCCCGTATTTTTTCTTTTCTTTTTGTTACAATTTTTGCATATTTTATGCAGGCGACCATGTTTTAAAGTAACTTTTTTGGAAGATTGGTCAGTGTCCATACTAGAATCATTATATTCTACTGTAACAAAACTGCAAGCTTCGGGCACTTTACATGTTCCCCCGGGATCCGGAGGTTCATTCATGTTGCAATAGAATGTAAAAAGAAACTTACCAACCAAGAATTTTCTAACTATAATATATACAAATAAAATTTATAAAATAAATATTATAATAAACTGATCTGAATGACTAAAATAATAAAAAAATAATGAGAAACAAAAAACCACAACTGCGCGCCTTGAAATTTCCCGCCGTTTTTCCATGCAACAAAACATTTAACATGCACAGTAGTTCAAACTTCAAGTACCTACTACTTCTTGTTTTTCTATGAGCTTGCAAATTAACCACTTAAGATAGTCAAAACCAACGACCTAGTAATACTGTGTAATATATATAATAGTGGACTGCCGCCTGGACATATAATATTTTTATTATACATAATATACAAATACCGTGCCTACAATAGGGATGTTGACATTTTTCAGAAATGTTTTTAAATCTTTTATAAATATCTAACGCGGAGGCCTAAATATTATCAACTTTTGCTTAAATACATCTAATGCCTATAAAGTTTTGCATTTAGAGGCAATGTATTTTAAATGTCGTTCCAAAACGCTAACACATGTCACGTGACGTCATATGTTATTAAACATCGTAAAAGTGATAAAATGATTCTAGTTGTCGTTAATAAAAAAATGGCTTCTAAGTTTTATAAATGTTGTACGGTGCCTATGTGTGTGTACACTGTCAAAACGCCTGAAAAATAGTTTTTACAATATGTACTGCGTACGTAAAATGGTGTATAAAAGTACGTCAACATTCTTCCGCTTCCGCTAAATAGGAACTGGTGACATCATTTCCGTTTATTATCACGTGACCTATTTTAAATTTTGTTACATTTTATTTATAAAATATTAATTTAATCATATAAAAATAAGGGAAAATATTGTATTTTTTCAGAATTCTATCATATAAACTACCAATTAACATCAAAATTATATTTTTATATGAATACTGTCAACATCCCTATTTTAGATTTTTTTTGTTTTTTTTTAAATATAATATCCATATTTTCTTGATTTATGCTCTTAATAAGAACATTTTCATTCATTATCATATAATATAGCTCAGTGGCTGTAGCTCAGTGGTAAGCGCGTTGGCGCTCAAGCCGGAGGTTGCGAGTTCGAATCCCGCCAGTTTCTGTGTTCCTGTGTCATGGATGTGTATTGAATATGTGTATTATATAATAAAAAAATAAAAACAAAAAAACTTAAAAAATAAAAAGAGGACGGTGGGAAGCGTAGACAGAGAATACTATAGACTGCTGGATTATGCTCACTCCTTCCCACATAAAAGAGATGTGCTTATTACAATAATAAAGGAAAAACAAGGACAAGACCAAAGACTACTATTGTTTAACTAGAGATAGACTGGAAACTCGAATCAAATATAAGTAAGCCGTACGTGGTGCCATCTAGTTGTTGGATATGGAACTAAAAACCTATACCTAGCTATAGCCTTATATATATATACGTTTATTATTATTCTAAGGTTTATTATTTCTATTCATTATTACGTTATTTTATGCAGTTATCTGTGATATTTTTTGTTTAAAGAATTGTCTCATTACCTACCTTGTTTTATTTCGTACGAGGTTAACTAATTAATTCGATAGACCTATGAGATATTTTTTTACACAAATATATCACAGGCCGCATCTGCATTCATCTTGTGCGCGTGCATCTCGTGCATAACTATCAGCAGAACCTTAAAATTGCAAGAACAAAATGCGCATGAGTTCGAACTTTCAAAACTTATTCTTTCCAAAACTTATTCCAGAACTTCAAATTATTGCAACAACAGCGGCCATTTGCATTTTTGCACTAATAAGTATTACCACAGTGTTACTATATCCGAAATTCTAAATCCTAATATATTACAAATAAAACTAATTATGATTAATAAGATTAAAGGTATTAACGGCACTTAAAATACGTTACAATATAAATAAAATTATGTTGGATTATTTATTAATTATGAAAACTAACGTATATTTAATTATTTGAATAAATAATTTTACCAAATTATCAAATATTCCTTTCTAATATTTTTAACACAGCCACACTCTGAATTTAGTAAAAAAATCCAACATCCCTATTGTAAGGGAACAAAAATTCCTTGGTGTAATTATAGATAATAAACTTAAATTTAATAGTCATATTGATTGCATTTGTAAAAGAGCGTATAAAAGAATTAATATATTGAGATATCTAGCAGGCGTTTTTTGGGGCGCTGATTCAAAGATCTTAAGTATATTATATAAAAGCATCATAAGAAGTCACTTTGACTATAGTTGTATTGCCTACATAAATGCTAGACCTACTCTGCTAAGGAGACTAGACATAATTCAGAATAGGGCATTAAGAATAATTACAGGCGCAATGAAATCTACACCAATAAACGCAATGGAAATAGAAACCGGTATTCCTCCTCTTATATTAAGACGCTTAATGTTAGCCCAGATTTTTTTCTAAAAATGATTGCAATTAACTCTTCTTTACCTGTAAGGAAGTTATCGTTAGTAGAAGAATTATCAAGTTCTGTGAACTTTAATATTATTAATGCTCAATCGATAAGTTCTGCGATGCTTCCACAAATGTCAGTAATTTTACATTTAACGATGTCAATCTCAAAATCTATTTATTCTAGCTCTCTATGGCCGGTTTATGGATATAAATTTGATAGTACTCTGGAGAAAAAATTTAAAATTATTCTTGATATTGATAGTAAATCAGAATTACTTAGATTATTAGATATCAAAAAAGATTTTTATATAATTTATACGGATGGATCTAAAAGTGCCCAAGAAGTTAAATCAGCATATTTCGATAGTAATTTAGGATGTACAAAATGTATATTACTAAATAATAACTGTTCAATTTTTACTGCTGAATGTTATGCTATATATATGGCTTTATTATATGTAAATTCCAGTAGCAATATTAGAAATGTCATTATTATTTGCGATAGCAAAAGCACTTTATTAGCTATAGACAGTTGTAAATTATCTTTTAAAACAAATTATTTAATATTAGAAATTTATTGTACAATTTAAATGAAAGAAATGTTTACGTTGAGCTAGTCTGGGTACCCTCCCACAGAGGAATATCAGGTAACGAAAGAGCTGATCAAGCTGCAAAAAATGGATATGATGAGGACCACAGAGATGTTGTTAAAACACCTTTCTCGGATTACTTTCCAATTATCAAAGACGGGATTAATAGACTTTGGAAAGATTATTGGACTATAACAAGTCAGAATAAAGGACAATGGTACGCTAAAATTCAAAAAGACTTTAATACTAAGCCCTGGTATAACATCACCAGTTGTGAATCAAGAAAATTTATTTCCATAATTACTAGAATGAGATTTGGACATTGTCTGGTTCCCTCTCATTTATTCAAATTGAAAATCATTCAAGATCCTAAGTGTACTAAATGCAATGAGCCATACGCTGACATAAACCACATTATTTTTAAATGCGAATCTTTAAAACTACATAGATTAATCCTGGCTTCGGATATAAATAACATTTGCTCAGAATATAAAATAAATGTTCCCCGCCGCCCAGAAGAAATATTATCCAATACAAGTTTTTTTAAACCCTTATTTAAGTTTATATGTTCGTCAATAGAGAAGATATAGTAAAGGAAAAATATGAAGTGTAGAAGATTTTGTTTAATGTTATGTAGATTACATTGTCGTAGTTTAATATTTAAAAAAAAAATGTACAGTTTAGAGCGAAGGACTCGAATCCAGCTCTCAATAAATAAAAAAAAAAAAAAAAGTAAAAAATCCGACGGCTAGATGTCGCTTTTTATTACAAAATAAATTTTGTTCCTAGTTTCCATACCGTGGACAAGACTATACTATTGAGTATTGGCATCTCTCAGTGCGTGCTGATTTTTTCAAGGTCAGCAACATATCTTGCTACACAAATTTTGACATTTGTAATTTGTTTACAACGTGTAGTCAGTTGTGAAGTGTTGTTTTAGTATTATTTTAATGTAATTAACGAATTTGTTGGTAATTAAAAAAATAAGGGGAATAAAAACATATTCCGGAATACCCTAACAATGGTTTGGTACAGTATAATTAATTGTAAAAGTGGTAGTGACCGGAAAATTCCAACATTGACTTTTCACGCGTAAGTTCATATTTTATTTCATATTGTAGTTAATTGTAGTTGATGATGAAACGATATGTGTGATCAGTATTTATGTATAAATACTTTCATTGGCTTATAATTCATAAGTTAAATTGAAAAAAAAGGTAATAATTAATATTGCTTTTGTGACGTCTTTTTTTTTTTTTTTTTTTAATTTATTGAGAGCTGGATTCGAGTCCTTCGCTCTAAACTGTACATTTTTTTAACATATTAAACTACGACAATGTAATCTACATAACATTAAACAAAATCTTCTACACTTCATATTTTTCCTTTACTATATCTTCTCTATTGACGAACATATAAACTTGAATAAGGGTTTAAAAAAACTTGTATTGGATAATATTTCTTCTGGGCGGCGGGGAACATTTATTTTATATTCTGAGCAAATGTTATTTATATCCGAAGCCAGGATTAATCTATGTAGTTTTAAAGATTCGCATTTAAAAATAATGTGGTTTATGTCAGCGTATGGCTCATTGCATTTAGTACACTTAGGATCTTGAATGATTTTCAATTTGAATAAATGAGAGGGAACCAGACAATGTCCAAATCTCATTCTAGTAATTATGGAGATAAATTTTCTTGATTCACAACTGGTGATGTTATACCAGGGCTTAGTATTAAAGTCTTTTTGAATTTTAGCGTACCATTGTCCTTTATTCTGACTTGTTATAGTCCAATAATCTTTCCAAAGTCTATTAATCCCGTCTTTGATAATTGGAAAGTAATCCGAGAAAGGTGTTTTAACAACATCTCTGTGGTCCTCATCATATCCATTTTTTGCAGCTTGATCAGCTCTTTCGTTACCTGATATTCCTCTGTGGGAGGGTACCCAGACTAGCTCAACGTAAACATTTCTTTCATTTAAATTGTACAATAAATTTCTAATCTTAAATATTAAATAATTTGTTTTAAAAGATAATTTACAACTGTCTATAGCTAATAAAGCGCTTTTGCTATCGCAAATAATAATGACATTTCTAATATTGCTACTGGAATTTACATATAATAAAGCCATATATATAGCATAACATTCAGCAGTAAAAATTGAACAGTTATTATTTAGTAATATACATTTTGTACATCCTAAATTACTATCGAAATATGCTGATTTAACTTCTTGGGCACTTTTAGATCCATCCGTATAAATTATATAAAAATCTTTTTTGATATCTAATAATCTAAGTAATTCTGATTTACTATCAATATCAAGAATAATTTTAAATTTTTTCTCCAGAGTACTATCAAATTTATATCCATAAACCGGCCATAGAGAGCTAGAATAAATAGATTTTGAGATTGACATCGTTAAATGTAAAATTACTGACATTTGTGGAAGCATCGCAGAACTTATTGATTGAGCATTAATAACATTAAAGTTCACAGAACTTGATAATTCTACTACTAACGATAACTTCCTTACAGGTAAAGAAGAGTTAATTGCAATCATTTTTAGAAAAAACTTCTGGGCTAACATTAAGCGTCTTAATATAAGAGGAGGAATACCGGTTTCTATTTCCATTGCGTTTATTGGTGTAGATTTCATTGCGCCTGTAATTATTCTTAATGCCCTATTCTGAATTATGTCTAGTCTCCTTAGCAGAGTAGGTCTAGCATTTATGTAGGCAATACAACTATAGTCAAAGTGACTTCTTATGATGCTTTTATATAATATACTTAAGATCTTTGAATCAGCGCCCCAAAAAACGCCTGCTAGATATCTCAATATATTAATTCTTTTATACGCTCTTTTACAAATGCAATCAATATGACTATTAAATTTAAGTTTATTATCTATAATTACACCAAGGAATTTTTGTTCCTTTACAATAGGGATGTTTTCATAGTTATAAGTAATTTGTACATTACAGTTTGATTTTCCAAATAACATTACAGAACTTTTGGATGAATTAATATTTAATTTGAGTTTATTATGGTAAAAAGATTGCAATTGATTAAGACCTTGGTTTATTCTACATTTAGCTATATTTACATTTTGATTAATAGAATACATGACCAAATCATCTGCATATTGTAGGATATTTACATCATTTTCTTTAACATTTTGCTGGATCTGGGAGGTGTAAAGATTGTATAGAATTGGTGATAAGATAGCACCTTGCATTAATCCTTTATGTGCATACTTAGGCCCATGTATAATATTATTAAATTTAACATATACTGTGCGATTATACAAAAAATTGAATGTCCATCTTAATAACTTTCCAGGTATATTTAGTTCACTTAAAACTGTGATCAATTGGAATAGGTTTACGTTATCATATGCCCCCTCAACATCCAGAAATACACAAATTGCATTAGAGTGAGCAAAAATAGAATTTTTAATGTCAGCAATGAGTGAAACGAAGCCTTCAACTGCACTTTTACCTTTTCTGAAACCTAGCTGATAATCAGGTAATAAAGAATTTATTTCTATAAAATAATCCAACCTTACTTTAATCATGTGTTCAAAAATTTTTCCTATACAAGAAGTGAGAGAGATAGGTCGATAGGAGTTATGATCTTGAATTGGTTTGTTATTTTTTTAAAATGGGAAGAATACATTGTGTTTTCCACGATTCAGGAACAATTTCAAAAGACCATAAAAGATTGTATATATTTAGAAGAACTAATTGTGCTACTTTATGTAACTTTTTAATCAATAAATATGGAAAGTCATCCAAACCCGGTGTAGAATCATTTCTTGACAGTAATGCACTATTAAATTCATCCCAACTAAAATGTTTTACAAGAAATTCATTATTTTTATCTATATTTGTTTTATCAAATAATTTTTCTAAACAAGTTTCATTTTCTACTTCAGTCTTTGTATATTTATCAAAAAATTCTGGTATAAAACTATCATTTCTATTGTTCGAGCCAATTTTTATGCGATTAAATCTTTTTATAAAATTCCATATATTACTAATGGGAGTGTATCTATTAAATGAAGCACATAAATTTTTCCAACTTTTAAGTTTTTCTTCTTTGATAGTCATTTTTTTCTTAGCTTCTAATTTTTTATATTTAATATAATTTTCCATATTCATATTCCGACGGTAAATACATAAAGCTAATTTACAATCCTTTACAGCCTTATCACAAATTTCATTCCACCAAGGAGAAGGGGCTTTACGTCTATTTTTTGTTCTATATTTCGATTTGGGAACACACTCCTCTTTTAGATTATTCAGAATATTACAAAATTTGTTGTAAGATCCTACAGGATCATACTTATCTATCTTAAAATTATTGAAAAGACTTTCCGAAAGAAAATAGTATTTTTCCCAGTTTGCTTTCTTATACATATATTTGTTTACATTTTTATTAATTTCATAAGTATTTGGAGATGTATTTATATTAGTAAATGTTGGGTAATGATAACTGCCTAGTGGATCCTCACCAACATACCAGTCACATATGGGTGCTAACTCTGGACTAACTAGAGTGACATCAATGGCAGATATGTTATCATTTGGCCTACGTACAGTAGTGGCACTACCAGTATTCAGAATACACAAATCTACATCATCTATCAAGTCATATAGATTTTTACCCCTTGTGTTAGTTATTGTGCATCCAAATGCCACATGATGTGCATTAAAATCACCTGATATTATATATGGTTTAGGTAGACTGGTTATTATATTTTTTAATCTAGAAATATTTATTTTATTTTTAGGTGGACAATATACACACAGAATAGTTAGAGGGCCTACTTTTGTATCAACAGAAATGGCAATTGTTTGAATATCTTGTAAGTTTGGAGTTGAAAGTTGGACATATTTTATAGAACTTTTTATTAAAAAGGCTACACCACCATGTTTATTTTCAGCATTTTTAAAAATAATATTGTATCCAGGCATATTAAAGTGTGATTGGGAATTTTTTAACCATGTTTCATTTAATAAACATATATCTATTTCATTTTCAAATAAAAGTGTTTGTAACAAAGGTTTTTTATTATTAATACTTTGTATATTATGTTGTACTAATTTTAATATATCCATTATTCAGATAAGTTTTTTATAAAAATTTCCTTAATATGAGATGTGGTCTTAATAGATTCAGAATTTCCTAATGCTACTAATGTTTTTACTATTGAGTTCATGAGTTTTGTATTATTTAAAATATCTGAAATATTAAAGTTGTCTATTTTTGATGGAGCATGAGCAAATTCTTTGTTTTTATTATTATTGTCAAATTTTCCTGCGTATTTCTGAATGTTGATCTTAGGAAGAGCTGGAAAGTTAACATTATCTTTATTAATAGTAGCCATTGCATAAGATTGTTTATTTTTCATTATTCTAGCTGACTTTATTGGACAATCTTTTGAAATAGCTAGATGATTTCCAGAGCAATTCATACATTTCAACGTTTCAGAATTACACTCTTTATAGGAGTGATTTTCAGAGCATTTAGAGCAAACTTGTTCACTACGGCATATTTTAGCTGAATGATTGAATTTAAAACATTTAAAACATTGTAAAACCGGAGGAATATAAGTGTGTACTTTATATCTCCATCCGTCTAATAAAATATATTCAGGTAAAGAAGTACCCGAAAATGTAATAGATATGGTAGTCAATGGGTTTAAATTGTCTTTTTCACGTTTCATAAATCTTCGTATTCCTATAATATCTCTATCGCAGCATATTTTTTCAAAAAGTTCCTTATTACCTATTTCTTTAGGAATGTACCTAACAACTCCCACCCTTTCCACAGAGGATGCAGGTATATACGCTCTTAAATTATGATCTATCAAGCATTGGGCTTTTAGAAAGTCGTTGGCTAAAGCTGCTTGTTTAAATGATATTTTAATTTTATTGGAGTTAATTCTTGCTCGCTCATGAACTCCCTTGATATTTTTAAAATATTTTGATAAATTCAATGGATTCATATTCCCAAGTTTTATATCTTTATCCAGATGTTCAACATAAACTAAAAAGTCTCCATTTGAATTATTATCTGGATATTGTCTAGTATATCCGTTCTTAGTGAATATCTTATACTTATCTACAGTTGGTGTCGACATTTTTCTTTTTTTGTTGGAAATGGACTTAACCACTCTCTCCTCTTCATCTCCGTCGCTTTCTCCTTGCATTAGTATTATTTAATAACTAAATTTACTATTAAGAACTATTTAAATAAATTTTATTTAGAGGACAATTTTAAAAAAGGCGCGTTTCTCTTCCCGCCAAAAGAGAATCCCTTTGTGACGTCTATAATTTTAACATTGCTAGTAGCTACTATGTTTTCCCTTTTCCCAGTGTGTGTTATTAATATTTTGATTGAATTTACATCCAAAAGTTATCCTTAAATTAAAAGTGAGATACATATATATTTTAATTAAAATCATAATAGTTATAAGGAACTTATGGTGGAATTTTTTTAATAAGAAAAATTTTACTCATAGAAGTTTAAATAAGGTTCATTTTTCATCCAATATTCTGAGTTCGTAACGAAATATAATTGCTTCATTTTAAATTTTCTAGAATAGTTTTGAATTAATTTTAAATATTTTCAAAATAGAGAAATATTCAAATTTTTCATATTTCAGCTTGGAGGTACTGATGAGAGAAATGAACACATGCCATGGACATCTACTTCTATACCATTCACAAAACAATAAAATAGCAACCAATACCTGTTAAAATATTATGCAGTAACTGTGCCCTGTTTACGTTCCTCAGTCTACATTCTTTGTCATTACTTAATTATTATACAATAATATAGTTGCTATCATCATCATCATCATCCTCTATCCGTCCACTTCTGAACATAGGCCTCCCTCAATGAACGCCAAGACTGCCGATCCTATGGTTGCTATGCAAGAACTAATTTAATTAATATTTCTTTATTTCAATAAAAAAAACTTTTTTACTCTTATTTTCCTCCTTTCCTTTCCAGTATTCTTATTTTTCTAGTAAGACTTTTGAGAATTTTATGTTAAAAGTCCAGCTTATATTAATGTTTATGTAAACTTTATTTTATTACTAGCTGTTGCCCGCAGCTTTGCCCGCGTTAACTTATATTTACAACCGTACCCGGATTGATGATGATTATTATTATACCCTAAGTTACTCCATATAACATCAGCTATATGTCAGTGAAAGTCCCGTTAAAATCAGCCCAGCCGTTTCAGAGATTAGCCAGAACAAACAGACATAGAGACAGACAAAAATTGTAAAAAAGGCTATTTTGGTATATGTCCCATGTATACATCCATGTGCATTCAATAAAATGCGGTTATTTTGATATTACAAACAGACACTCGAATTTTATTTATCTGTATAGATTTATTACTTACCCTGTTCTAATGCATTACATTTCTAATATACATTTTTATAATAGATCAGAGGGCCAACCGGAGCTAAAAGTATGTCATCGGATCAGTTTAAATTAAAGACGCAATAAAGAGTCTCAAAAATTCACACTATAAAATACCTTTTCGAAACAAAAAATACCTAAAAACATTACACACAATAATATGTGTAATCTAAAACATTACACAAGCTAAAAAGCTTATCATGTTTTTTATATTTAGCGTTTTGCTTTAAAGTAGGCAAAATGTTTTTGTATGGCAACAACTATTTTAGACGTCACTTGAATATATCTATCTCATGTCGCCACGGCTAACAGCAGTCTATAGTATTCTCTGTCTACGGTGGGAAGTGTCATTGCGTGCGGTTGTGTTTTTTTGGTTAATTAATTGTTATTGCATTCATTCGGAGCGGTTTTTTTCAAAATCAAAATCAATTTTTTTTTATTCAAAATAGTACTAATACAGTATCTTTTTGAACGTCAATTGAATCTACCACCGGTTCCAAGGTAAGCCCACTGAGAAGAACCGGCGAAACAAACTCAGTGGAACTAATCTTTTCAAATAATATATTATATTAATAACAATTTTAACATCTTATCTTGAAATGCCCGGGAGGAACGCCTTATTCCCAGGGTGTGGTATCTTCCATGAAATCTTTTACTTTATAATATGCTTTACCACACAAACGTTCTTTAACAACTTTTTTGAATTTTTTTATGGAGAGCTTTTGAACGTTTTCTGGGATCATATTGTAAAAGCGTATACAGTTGCCTTTAAAAGAATTTCTTACTTTCGAAAGTCTAATCATTGGTGCATGTAACCTGTGTCTATTACGTGTATTCCTACTATGAATATCACTTTTCTTACAAAATTCATTTATGTTTTTACGGACATACAGTAAATTTTCTAAGATGTATTGAGAGGTGACAGTCAGAATTCCTAATTCTTTAAATTTTTCTCTCAAAGATGAATAGGGAGGCAACTTGTAAATTGCACGAATAGCCCGCTTCTGCAGCACAAAAATGTTGTTTATGTCGGCTGCATTTCCCCATAAAAGTATGCCATAAGACATAATGCTATGAAAGTAGCTAAAATATACTATTCGCGCTGTATCTACATCAGTAAACTGTCTTATTTTTCTCACTGCATATGCTGCTGAACTGAGTCTATTCGCCAATTTAGCTATGTGGGGACCCCACTGCAGCTTAAGATCTAGAGTTATTCCTAGGAAAACTGTGGAGTCCACCAATTCCAAGTTTTCACTGTCTAAGAGTACATTTGTTTGCAGTTGCTTAACATTTGGCAAGGAAAATTTTATGCATTTAGTTTTTTTACTATTTAAATGCAAGTTATTAACGCTAAACCAATGTACCTTTCTCGAAAGTGTGTTGTTTACCTCGTCATAATTAGTTTCTTGTCGTTTGATTTTAAAAATAAGTGAAGTATCATCAGCAAACAACACTACCTCTTGACTATCTTTAACTAGGTAAGGTAAATCGTTTACATAAATTAGAAAAAGAAATGGACCTAGAATGGACCCCTGTGGGACCCCCATCTCTATTTTAGTCCCGGATGATCTTTTACCATTTATCTCGACCTTTTGAGTCCTGTTTTTAAGATAGGAATTCAAAAGATCCAGTGCCGTACCGTCTATCCCATAGTGGCGTAATTTCCTGATCAAGGTCTCATGCTGTACACATGTGTTTCTTAAAGTGTTTGTTTTAAAAACTTATCTGTATATATTGTGATTAGTTGGCGAATATTGCTGGGGACTGTTCTGGAGCAGTTTTCTATAGTAGGACTGTTCTGGTGGTTTTCAATAGTGTTTGTATTAAGACCATAATCTGTGTAATATATATGTGATTTGTTGGCGAATATTATGGTGAAAAAATTTTACTAAAACTGTTCTGACTTTTGGGTGGATAGAATGGGAAGTGATAGTTGATTGATGCGGGCTAGAGAACAACGCACAGACAAAATATTGTTAACACGACAGACTTGGCAGCATGGCCTCTGGTCTTAGCCGGTTCCATCAGGAACAAAACTAATAAAAAAAATTAAGAGGTATTAAAAATAAATTTAATGTTGACCGATTCTTAGACCTACCCGAATCCCGATATGCACACAAAATATCAAGAGAACCGGTAGAGCCATTTCGGAAAACTTTAATTACAAACACCGTGACACGAGAATTTTATATATTAGTTTAAGACATGTCATCATCATCATCATCAGCCTCTATTCGTCCACTTCTGCACATGGCCTCCCTCAATGAACGTCAAGACAGCCGATCCCTTGCCAGTTGCCACTCGTATCCAACATGGACCGGTCACGGCGGAGATTGTCTTCCCATCTGGTTAATGGCCGACCAACACTTCGTCTACCTAAACGTGGCCTCCACTCTAGAACCTTATTGCCCCATCGGCCATCCGTTCTCCTGAGGATGTAACCAGCGTACAGCCCACTGCTACTTCAACCAGCTAATCCTTTGCGTTATATCGGCAACCTTAGTTCTCTGGCGGATGTCATCGTTTCGATTCCTATCTGTCAAAGAAATACCCAGCATAGCACGCTCCATAGCATGTTGAACTGAAAATATTATGGTGATGGCTTATACCTCAGACTAGGACATAGGCTATACAAATAATCATCATGAAACTGGAAGCGATTGTAAGTCTAAGTTAACGCAGGCGAAGCTGTGGGCACTAGCTGGTTATAAATAAAATGTAGTAAAAATAAAATATGATAAGTTAAAATAATTTATTATTAGTTCTTTCTTCTATTTACTTTGCGCGTCGATGGTTTTTTGAAGACTTCGTCTTGTTTCTTCTGAAAATCTTCATCATCTGTAAAATAATTTAATATTTAGATCAGCTACTTTCTAATACCTGAAGACCTTCCTCAGTCTTTCATTAAATTTAGGACAAGAAACAAAAGACTACTTATACTTCAGAATAAACTTTGTATTTTTATTTTTGTTATTTTTGTCTTACCATTTTCTAAATTGATATTTATACTACTGATACATAATTAGTATCTTTAATGAATATCTAAGGAAAAGTAAAATTAATACAGTACATACCTGACACATCCGAGTCGTTATCAGCACCTTTATAGCTTTGAACAACTTTTCTTTTTGATTTTCTGACCGACTGTGACATAAGCTCTTTATTTGGGGGTTCATTCTGAAAAAAAAGGTACTTTTGATTAAAATGTTTGCCACAGTCCACAGTCCACAGTCACTGCTACACTATTTAGAAATGGCATGTATAAGAAATATTAATAGCCTGACTTTAGGAGACCTCCGACTGCCGGTTCCTTATGAACATTCTACAGCCAGGCATGAGTCATTAAAATTCAACTCTAACTAAAATCGTGTGTGAAAAATATAGACTATATTTATTAGGACAAGTTATACACTATAATATTATCTTTAGTATCGCTATGAAGTATGTATTTTGATTTTCCAAAGAATTTTATGTTTATACAAATACATCTAGAGAAGTTAATTAAGGTTAATGTGCACTTACCTCATCTGGGCTGGAGGAAGAACGTCGCCTCTGTCGTCTAGGCGTGGCTCGTGGGCCGGGCCGGCGGCGGGGCGTGACCGCGGCCCCGCCCACAGTCGTCTGCGCTGCCGCTGCTTGTTCCTCCTCTGCGTCATCCTTGTCTCGCACAGCGAAACACTCCTCTATTTTATCTCCTAATTCCGTGACTAACGCCTATAGTTATAATTTAGATAATATAAATATTTTAAAATCATATTTACTTTTGATCCCATGATTGTTGCAATCATGATGCTATTAATAATCAAAAATCTTTACATTTGACTTGTCATCAAAACAAATAAAAATAAAATATAAACAGCGCCTACCTTTATTTCATTACGCGCCATTTTGGAGGTATTATTCATTAGAGTGGAGAAACACTCCATTACGCCTTTGCAGTGTAACTTATCCTTGTAGGAGTCCAGATTCTCTATAAGCTTCCGGAGTGAGCGCTCATTGTAAGTGAAGAGCGACAGGCAATAGGCAAGATCACGCCACTGTCGTTCCTCCGTGGATAGCTTGAATCTTTGGCATAATTTCTCAACCAGCGCTTCCATCTGTCGGTCCTTTTGAATAAGCGAAGTTATATACCTGCAGTTCGAATGAATATTTTATAATAACGCATAACAAACAGTCCTTGTTTTATCATCAGATTAAATTCAAACTTGAGTGTGATTATATCGGATTTGTTATAGAACGCAATAGCATCACTGACTGACTATACATAGAATAGAGTTCATAAGTTTAATGAAAATAATAAGTAGGTTCAACTTCGGCTTTAATTTTTTTAACATTAGGACATCTGACATCTCAATCCTCCCGTGACCATGGTTGCTGCAAAGTATCCAAAACCTAGCGGCATATAATATTCCTTGCCAGGATAAAATCAGTAAAAAATTGATACATAAAGTATGTTCATAAGATTTGTAGTGAGCTAAAATAAATGCTTCTTGACTGACTTGAGGCTAAGTTTACTTTTTGCTGAGCCTTACTTCATGATGAGCCTATAGCGGTCTTCCGGCACGGCCAGCTCGGGGTCGCTGAGGCGCGAGATGATGTCGGGCATGACGTTGTAGAGCGCGTTGCCCTTGCAGGCCAGCTGCCGGAAGAACAGGCGCGTCATGGACGCCACGCGCGCGTCCCCGTCTGCGCAGCACAGCGCCATGTCCGCGATCTGACCCTTGACCCGCACCATCTCATGTAGAACTAGGAACGAGAGCATCTTCACTGCGCACTGACGAACTTCCAGCTCGGGGTCGCTCAGGCTGAGAATATAAAATCAGTTCCTTAAAATGACAAAACGGAACCCTCATATCAATAATTCCATTGTCCATCCGTCTATGTAACCAAAAACCTATAGGGTAGTTCCCTACCTAAAGTAAATAAGTGTGTGCGTGTAATATTTACTCGCGATTGAAGTAAAACTACATAAAAATCTCAGTTACCCTCTTAGTCGCGCCTAAAGAAGTTTTAATTCAAAATTTCACTCATTAAATAAAATAATTGAGAGTAAGAAATTAAAGGTTAAATCAGCATATAGATAGATCACTGTGGCAGTAGTGAAGACACTGCAGACCACACCCTGGCGGAGTGCCCAGCTTGGGCAGAGGAAAGGGCGCCACTGAAGTGGGCGCGGACCTGTCGCTCCCTGCGGTCATCCGAGCGATGACTGACAGTGAGAGCGCATGGCAGGCGGTCGTCTCCTTCTGCGAGGTAGTGATGTCGCAGAAGGAGGAGGCGGAGCGGGAGAGAGAGCGCACTGGCGCCTCATCCCGCAGGAGAGCACGGCGGCGACAAGCAGTTGCGCCGCTGTGAGGGACCTGTGCGCGGTCGATCGGGGGATCCACCGCGCGCGCTTAAGGTCCGGGCTATAAGGCACCCTTGTGTGTTCCAGGTGCCTTAAGCGGAGTAGGAGGAGGGGATGTCGTCCCCCCTGCCTCCAGAGGAGTGTGCCAGATGGCATTCCGTTGTGGCCCGATGCGGACGTCCACAGCTCCCGCGCCGGGTCACCCAAGACGACGAGGAGAACACCGCTGGGGTTTAGTGGGTAGAGACTGCGTCCACCTTACCATCTTCTCGGGCGCAGAGAGTCCCACATAACCCCCGGGACCCCCCGGACCCGGGGTATGCCTAAACGCATTCCCCAGCGAAATCAAAAAAAAAAAAAAAAAAGCATATAGATAGATAATATTGACATAATATTATCAATTTATCCTTGTTATTGAATATTGAAAAATATCGCAAATATCAGAAAATTTATAAATAACTAGTGGCTCCAACAGACATTTACTGTACTTTTTATAGTGGGCTGAATTGTGAATCATTTAGATAAATATGTATATGCAATCAAACAAATGTGCATTTTAAATATCAGACTGTTTATTGCAACCGTGGACCACAGGTTGCTTCGTAACAAAAAAACAGTCACCAACAGTACCAAAACATAGCTCTCTTTTTCTATCTTCACTTTCTAATATCTCTCTCAACTTCCGTCCGCCTCGCCCGATCACACTTTTCGTAAACCTCTCGTCACGCATTCACCATCTTACTCCCCAAGTCAAGCATATGTAAAGGACTTTTACTTCAGTAGGAACCTACGTCTCCCAGGGAAAAAAAACCGTTAATGAACCCTCAGAGCAAGAGTCAGGTTTATTTTTTATATTTTCAAATAAAGTTATACTATAATTAGTATAATACCATGATGTAAAGATACGTACGATATCACTTTAGACATTTTGTTACGCAAAGAAAGTAGAAGGAAGAAGAAAGAAAACTAAAAAATTGGTTAACAAGAAAGTTAGCCACTATATGTGTATACAGAATTAGATGCGCATTTTTTATTACATAATTTTATTTAACATTAATAAAAGTTACATATAAACTACTTACATGTGATATATGTGGTGAGTCCATGGCTGCGTTAGATTGGGAAAACGTAGCGTCAGATCAGCGAACGCTATCGTGAGGTTGGTCCGTAGCGCCACATTCTTAGATCTTTTCAGAACCGTCACCATTAGCTGCAGCCCGTCTTCGCAAACCGAACTGGAGACTAACATAAATCTGTTAAAACATAGAAGGATGTTACAAGTTTTTTGTGAGCACTTTGGCGTTAAAATCGACTAGTGCCGTGAGAATGAATTTTAACGTTAACATACACTAGCTGTTGCCCTCAGCTTCGTCCGCGTTAACTGAGATTTACAGCCGTACCCTGATTGATTGATTGATGGTGATTATTTTTATAGCCAAACATCAGCTTTCTGCCAGTAAAAGTCCCATCAAAATCGGCCCAAAAATTTCAGAGATTAGCAAGAACAAACAGCATATAGATATACAAATAGCAAACAGCACATAGGGGTGGTGGGCGGCTGATATATGCTCAAGTGTGCAATGTTGAGCAAGATATGTCTGGCCGCCAAGTGTCATTTCTACGTCCCCGTCGTTCACCCTGGAAATATCCGGATCTGCAAACAGGCATTGCACACCACCAACTACCCTGGGATCCGGGTAGCTAAACGAAATGACGCTATCTCGCCAGTGCACTCCAACACGGCGGGAGAATCCCTATACCCATTTCCTTTCCTCTCCCCCAATCCAAGGTGTAAGACGGATCGTGCCGAGGGATGCGTGGCCAAGGGGATGCTTGGTCTCGAACGGTGTCTCTCCAATGAGATGGCAATCTTGGAGTAGTAAGCATCCTTACCCGAGCAAGCGGGGCTCTGCTCGGGCTGACCTTTTAGTTCCCCTGCTACTCGTGGGAAAAGATGGAGGAAAAGTTAAATACCAATAAAAACCCAACCCCAGAACGCGTTGAAAGCGAGTCGCTTGCGAACGCTTTCAGCGCGTCACTTAAGTTTTCGGAGGAGGCACTGCTGGAGTCGCCTACCCCGTCCCCTAAAAAGGATGAGGCCCAAGGTTCCGGTAGTGCAGGTAGTGATAAAGACCCTAACACTTGGCAGATGAGCCGTAGTAAGTGGAAGCGGGAGAAGCTTAAGCTGAAAAGGAAGATTCAGGAGGCCAGTTCGGCTCTCGCGTCGCAGGGCTCTCTGGCGAAAGCCTCGACGAGCGCTGGGGCGGGGGAGTCGAGGAGGCCTCCGAAAGTCAACAGACAGGGGACGGACCCTGAAGAGGGCCCGTCGCAGCAGCGCCCGGCCAAGCGACAAAACCGAGGTGAGGCTCTGGCTGAGGGACCGCGCTGCTCTGCAAAGGAGCAGAGCGATCTCGCGGTCATTGTACACCGGGAGGATGGCGCTAGGGTGGACGAGGCTGCGGCAGACCTCATCAGGGACAAGCTGGCGGATCTTATATTCGCCAAGATGGAGGACCCCCAGGAGGACATGGGGAGATCCACTGCTTTTGCGACGTCGGGACTGGTGACGGAAGGTTTCTTCCTTGTGACACCGCTCACGATGGAGGCGAGGGAGTGGATCTTGACATGCGATTTTGGTGTGTATAACGGGACCCCACTAAAGGTCAAGCCACTGAATCGGAGCAGAGTAGCAGTATGGCTGCCCGGTAAAGTGGATCCAAGAGCGCCGAAGTTTCTGCAGGGGCAGAACGCCTACAAAACCGAATTGAGGATGTCGGAGTGGACCCTTATCTCTAGGGAGAAACTCCTCGCTGGGGAGAGACTGGTGATGGGGGTCCCCAACGACATCTTCAAGGAGGACATAGGACATGTCTGGCTTAACTACCAGGCCACCCAGGTTCAGGCCCGATTGCTGCGTACGAGCAAGCAGCAGGCGAAACCTGATGTGGCCGATGCCGGACATGTTAGCGGGTCCAAGGTGACGGACCAGACGTCCCAAACGGAGTGCGCGGGAACACACACTGGGCATTGCCCAAAAGCGGCCCAAGCACATCAACAGACACAGACCTGGGACCTGTACAGACCACCCCGCTGAAGACACCTGAAGCTCACCATAGTGTGACTGACGGTGATCAGAAGCGGGGCCCGAAGCATTAGGTCCCGGGCGGCACACACACATTACACACAATGACTCTTGACAGTGACACTACACACGCACACACACATACAAACACAACACAAAATAAAATAAAGATACTTCAGTTAAATTTGCACCATTGTCGCGAAGCCATGACAGAGCTTTGCAGATGGTAGCAAATAACATAGACATCGCCCTGCTACAAGAGCCATATGTTATTAATAGCCGCGTTGTTGGCATTGGCTGTCTGGGTGGTGAAACTATCTACCATCGTGTTGGTGAGTCCGATCCCCAGAACATGCATCTATGTTAGCAACAGAGCTAGGGCGTTAGGACTAATGGAAGTTGAATGTTACAGAGATCTCACGGCTGTACTAGGCACACAATGTATGGCAGATGGGAATACAAAGAAAATGGTCTTCATGTCGGTCTACATCCCGAGTGAGACGGACTACGAACCACCAGGACAACTCATTGAAGAGATAATGTCGAAATATAGAGGTATGGGTATCCCGATTGTTGCGAGCTGTGATGCCAACTCCCACCACAAGGTGTGGGGCAGCACGGATTGCAACAAAACGGGAGATTTATTACTTGAATATATTCTTAGCACGGACCTGGAAATAATGAATGTAGGCAACACACCCACGTTTGTAACTAGAACAAGGAAAGAGGTTCTTGATATAACATTGAATAAAATTGAAAGATTGGAAGGTTGACACCTCTTATGCCTTCTCAGATCACCGCAGAATAACATTCCACCTGAACTGCCAGCTGGAAGGAGTAAAATTTAGAAATAATAGGAAAACAAACTGGGAAACGTTCGATCTAGCGCTGAGTGAGTGGATTCCCGGTAAAAGAGAATTAAGAGGAAAGGAAGAAATAGAACAAGAAGCCTGTAGGCTTGAGAAAGCTCTTAACGATGCCTACCTCAAAGCCTGCCCACAGAAAGAGATAAGACCGGGGAACGGACAACCCTGGTGGAACAAATCCCTGAACAAAGCAAGGAAAAGGACCAGAAGATCACTTAGAGTCGCCTTGAACAGGGACGACGACGAAAGCTGGAGAAAATACAGAGAAGAAAGGAACAATTTTAAGTACCAGAGCCGCAAAGAAAGCAGAAACGGGTGGAGTTCATACTGCGAAAGCGTTACTAAACAGCCAGAAGCGGCCAGGCTGGTAAAAACGCTAGCAAAGGACAAAACCTGCAAACTAGGAAGCCTAAGAAAAGGTAAAACCCTAGTAGTGGAACCCAAAGAAATACTTGCAGAAATGATGGCCATACACTTCCCGGATAGCACAAGCTATTCAGAAGAAGATATGGTTGTCACATCCGGCGATAATCTAGCAGAAGCGAAAGCAGAAGCGGAACTGATTATCACCGAAGAAGCAATAACATGGAGCATTTTATCATTCCTACCGTATAAAGCGGCGGGACCCGACGGCGTCTTTCCCAAGATGCTACAAGTTGCCCTTAGGTACATCAAAGATGACCTCCTCACCATATACCGGGGCAGTTTAGCAACAAACTACATCCCTAGTAGCTGGAGAAGGGTCAAAGCCGTCTTCATACCTAAACCAGGGAAGGTCACATATCACGAGGCGAAATCCTTCAGATGTATAAGCCTTTCTTCGTTTGTATTGAAGACACTCGAGAAGATATTAGATAGACACATGAGAGCAGGGATACAAAAGAGTTCAATGCCGCTACACGCCAACCAACATGCCTACATGGAAGGAAAATCCATCGACACGGCATTACACAATGCGGTAATAAGAATTGAAAGAGCTATAGAGAACAAAGAATATGCCCTTGGCTGCTTCTTTGATGTAGAGGGAGCCTTTGACAAGGCCACCCCTCAATCCATCGTGGAAGCACTTGACAGAGAGGGGATATCTGGACAGATAAAGGGATGGATAACAAATATGTTAAAACATCGCTCGATACAAGCTGACTTAGCGGGAACAACACGATACGGGCGTACTCAGACGATGGTCTAATTCTGGTCACAGGTAAAGTACTGAGCATGACCAGAGACATCATGAAGCGAGGAATCGACACAGCGCTACGATGGTGCAGGGATAAAGGGCTTAACCTAATCCTGGAAAAACCAAGCTAGACTGCCAACTGTCAATCTTGGCATGCTGCCAAGATTGACAGCATGATTCCACTGAGAATCGATAACGAAAATCTAGAGGTAGTCAATGAAATAAAATATCTGGGGGTAATCCTAGATAGAAATCTGAACTTACAAAGCCCACGTTAAAGAGATCTGCACAAAATCAAAATGTGCCCTTGTGCAATGCAGGAGAGCGGTAGGAAGAACCTGGGGCATGAAACCAAATATGGTTCATTGGATCTACAATTCCATAGTACTACCAAGAATTATACATGGAGCCTTAGTGTGGTGGCACAAGGCACAATTAGGAACGAACAGGAAAGAACTTACAAAAGTACAGAGATTAGCCAGCATCATGATATCGAGTGCCATGAAAACAACACCAACAGCGGCTCTAGAGATGATACTCACCTCAACCCAGTTGATCTCACGATCAAGAAGAAAGCGACTGAACAATGGTTCAAGCTCAAGAGCAACAAACTATGGATCCCTTCCATAGTTTGTTTGTTCCATAGTTGTGACGAGCTGAAGAAGGAAGATTTAGCATATCTAACTATAAGTCAGCTAAGTAGTTTTTGTAGATCAATACGTAGGTTTGAGGGGGTGACACCAGAGGGGCAATTGGTAACCCGTCCCCGCATCTAATCCCAGAGGCGAGCCTGGGAAATTGGGTGAAATGGTCCCGCTGATGAGGACTGATCGCCCGTCTGGTCTCGCTGGTGTCCCCACCCCTAAAATAATAATAATAAGAACAAACAGACAGACAGACAAAAATAGTAAAAAATGCTATTTTGGTATATGTACCGTGTATACATCCATATCCATTTAATAAAAAGCGGTTATTTTATTATTACAAACAGACACTTTAATTTTATTTATCTGTAATAGATGTTTCACCAGACATGTCACACCAGTGTCAGAGCCTACTTTTATTTCTTAGATGGGTTGTAAATTAACTTTGCGACTGTTTGGGGTATGTACCTGGTGTATGTAAGCGCGGCGGCGGCGTGTAGCGCGGGCGCGGCGCGCGCGGGGTTGGTCAGCAGCCAGCGCAGCAGCGGCAGGTACCGCGCCAGCGCTGCGCCCGGGCCCACCACGGCCCGCTCGCACACGCCGCGCACGTACTCCGCGTCCGCGTCGTCCGCCGCCGCGCCCTCCAGCCCCGCCTCCTCCTCCGTCATCGTCGTGTTGGCCTGTTAAAAATCTCGTTAGGTTCTTCAACGGGCTCCATTTTGCATGTGTGGCATAAGTTTGAACTTAAAGAGACTCGGACTGTCTCATATTACGTTAGTTATACCAATAGGTTCCAAAAGTCTAATAGGTAAGTTATAAAAACAACCTATTGAAACCAAAATCTACAGTCTAATCATAAAAATTGGTACAAAATAAATATAATTGTGAAAATTTGTTATGCAAGGCAGAATGCTAAGAAGTAGGAAGAGTTATAAACAACTTAAAAATACCTGATTGAAGTTAGTTTCACAGAGACCATCTCACACATTTTGCTATCACTATAATTAACTATAATTAATTAAGATTTTATCCAGTCAAATAAAAATGTTGTAATATTACCGAAGGCCCCTTGTTGGAGAGCACGCTGGCGGAGCGCTGCGCGCGGGAGGAGGCGCTGGCGGCGCTGACGTTCATGAGCGTTTGGCGCCGCAGATCGTCGACCCGCCCGCGCCTCGCCGGCGTCGCGAACGCACCCACTTTCTTCTTACGTTTCTCTTCGGCCTTACGTTCTTCACGGACCTTAAAATTTTAAATTATGGAATGTCTAAACATTTTATCCGTTAAATTTAATTTTAAACAAATAAAATTTCAACAGATATAAAAAAAAAATAGAAAATTTGCATAAAAGGATGGTTTAAGAAAGAAAATAAACAAGTCGAGATCTAAAAATATGATAACCAAAGATTTATTTTTAAATTAATTATTTAACTTGAGTACAAACATAAAATAAAAGAGGATGCAGCAACAGGAAATGAACGGAAGCTATAGAACTATTGTTGAATAAAAAAAGAAATATTATATATATAAATATACCTGATTACGTCTCCTTAATTCGCTGTACACGTAAATGTCTAGATATATAAGCTGTTGCAGGGCGATGTGACCCAGTACAAAAATGAATCTTGTCAATAGTTCACTGGGCATTGTTACTTCCTCCTCATTCTCCTGGTCCTTAACCATAGTTGCCTGTATTCTTGAGTACATTTCGCTTAAAATCTTCGTGCAAATGACTTCTGGGGTATCGCATACTGCATATATCACATCTATAGCGTTACCAGCGAAGGAAGCAAATTGGCTCATAGTGGAAAATGTTTCCATAAGACTGTCGTATAGCGCCGTGAATACAGCGTGGTCGGCGGGGTAGCGCTGATTTTTCTTAGCGATAGAGAGGAGTAGTTGGGCGCTCAAGTTCCTTGAGTTGTAGTCACCGGTGAGTCCATGCGTTTGGATAACTTCCAAGTTAGCCAACGCCATAGATGGTTTCGCTTTCGCTATCATCACTAAAAAAGACATCGCCGCGTAACTCTCCATGTCTGTTGTTCCGTCGATTTTCTTTAAATACATCTCCCAAAATACCTGAAAATATGTACATCGTTCATATTTTATTGTCAAGTTCAACAGGGATGTTGACATTTTTCAGAAATGTTTTTAAATCTATACTAATATTATAAAGCTGAAGAGTTTGTTTGTTTGTTTGAACACGCTAATCTCAGGAACTACTGGTCCGATTTGAAAAATTCTTTCAGTGTTAGATAGCCCATTTATCGAGGAAGGCTATAGGCTATATAACATCACGCTGTGACTTATAGGAGTTGAGTAACGCGAGTGAAGCTGCAAGCAACAGCTAGTCATTTATAAATATCTAATGAAGGCATTTTTTTTTATTTTTTTTATTTAACGCCGGGAAATGCTCTGAGGCATCCCGCGGGGGAGTGGGTCTCCCCACGCGGGTATGTGGGACTCGCTGCGCGCGACAGCTGGTAAATGGACGCAGCTCTACCCACTAAAACCCGGCGAGTGCCCCCAATGCCGCCTTTGGTGAGGGGCCCCGGATCTAGAAAACAAACAGGGCACCTCGACGGCTAGTCAGTCCCGCAAAGGACGGACGCCACCTCCACAGAGGGGTTGTCCCGCACCACAGAACAACCCCTCCCAACGTCGGGACAGTACAATGGGGTGAGGTTCCCATCCTCATCCCTTGCCCCCTGCTCTTCTGTCCCCTCTTCTTATAAGAGGGGTACAAAGAGCCCCCTCAGCCCAATTAGCTTCGCCCAAGGTGCACCGCTCACCCTTGGTTACTGAGCCCCACCGCCACGACAAGGCCTGAACCATGGTGGGGATCTAATGAAGGCCTAAATATTATTAACTTTTGCTTAAATACGCCTGATGTATATAAAATCTTGCATTTTATAATGCATTTTAAATTTCACTCCAAAACGCTAACACATGTCACATGACGTCATAAACATCGTGAAAATGATATAATGATTCTAGTTGTTGTTAATAAAAAATGGCTTCTAAGTATTATAAGTGTTGTACGGTGCCTATGTGTGTACTCTCCAAACACCTGAAAACTTGTTTATACAATATGTACAGCGTACGGAAAATGCACGATAATAGTGGCTTCAGCTTACCCGCTGGGGTCAGCACTTACGTCTACGCAAACAAATATACATTGTTTACAATGAATGTCTATTTTTTCCTAATAAATAATAAACTAAGAAGCCTAGCCATTTTTATTTTGTAGTATTTGTTTCGTGGTGTATAGAAGTGTCTCTATATTCTTCCGCTTCCGCTTATGAACAAGTGGCGTCATTTCCGTTTGTTATCACGTGACCTATTTAAAATTTTATTACATTCTATTTATTAAATATTAATTAAATCAAATAAAAATAAGGGAAAATATTGTATTTTTCGGAATTGTATAATAGAAACTACCAATTAACATCAAAATTATATTTTTATATGAATACTGTCAACATCCCTATTTTGAAATGTACTTTTGCCACTGCAAAATTTTTGGTAGGAATCTGATACTCGTCTGTAGTTAATTAGTAGATATTGGAATGACTAGTCAGAATACTAGGTACTCGCGTGTAATGAACCACACCCATTTGAGGCGAGGCGCGGAACGACGTCCTTTCTATCGTATTTCTTAAGGAATTTAGAGCCTTTAACTCACCTAGTTTTTAGACGAAACTGCTAAAAAGCTAATATAATATAAGTGGCCAAGTACCTGTATCAGCGCAGGCGTGATGTCTCCGCGCGCGAGCCACTTGTCGGTGAGGTGCTCCAGCGCAAGCGCGGCGCCGCGGTCCACGGCCGCCAGCAGCGCCGCCAGCCGCCGCGCCGCTCCGAATGCGCGCGCCCGCTCGCCCCGCCCCTCCACGTCCAGGTACATCTCGCGGTACGCGCGCTCCACTGCTTCGCGTTTGTCCTACGGGAATTCAAGGGGATACGAGAAATGAAAAAATATTTTACTATACTACGACATACAGATGATACAGTTAAATATATGTTATGTATGTTGTTATTTATTTTTGGTGTCACTTCTCTATACAAATTCGCCAATTGATGAAATAAAGTAAAAAATAAGTATTATTATTTGGTCCTTTTAAAAGTTCAGTTAAACAATAATAATAAGCGATAATAGCCGCTCATATAAGGGTATGATTGCATAATTGATTGGAATCTCCTGCCACTAGCTAAACAAGGTCAAAAATATGAAATCTTAATTTAAAATACCTAAATTAAAATTACATAGGCTTTTTGAAAGAAAGGAGAGGAAATAAGAGAATAGATATTTAAAAAAAACTTACTTGATCGGGAGACCAAACAAGGAGGAGCATATTGGCCACGCCTACTTTCGCGGATTCAATGTTGAAATGATGTGCCGTTGTGAAGAAGTCTATCGCTTCGCTTACATCTCCGGCTTGCTTCGACATAAGCAATGAGTTTATTAAAGGAACCGCCTCAGAAATCATCCGACTGAAATGAACTGACTCTTCTAGGAAAGCCACTATATTCTCTTTTTCTTCAATTCTCTTGTATATGGCTAGCTCGTTTTCGCATTGTTGCGTAATGGACTGCCGTCGTTCGGGTATGACGTACACATTACGCATCAAAGCAACGAAATATTCTATCTGAAACGAGATAACTATCAGATGAGATCAGAATTTTATAAGTTCACATAGATTTTAAAAGTGAAAAAATAGATGTACAGTCCATCTTAATATTAAATATACTTTGTAGAAATTAGAATATTTAATTTGTATTTGGAATATTTGCAATATTTTTTTGGAAATTTGTCATGCAACTCAAATGATGTACCTGATCACTTTTCTCCATGTGACACCGTAATAACTTTGCATCAGGATATTGTCTCTCCGTGTGTTTTATTATCAAATATGCTTTGTAGTAATCTTTTGCATTTAAATGTCTACGAATAGAGTCGTATAGGTTCTCTATTGACGCTTGGGACAAGTCGGGCTCGTCTTGTGTTAATGTAGTAATTTGCTCCTTTATCATTTTGATAACATCCTTTTCAATCTTTTCCCATTTTTTCACTAGCTCTGAGTCTGGACTCGGGTTAACCTTTTTGTTGAGTTCTTCAAGAATTTTTTGTTCAGAGGCGAGTTGTTCTTCAAGCAGTTCAAGCTTTAGTTGAGCTGAGAATGGGTTGCATTCCAAAAATATCTGAAACAACAGATTAGTGATAAGTCATTTTGAATAAAATTTTCCCCTATACAATAACAAAACATTAGGGGATAGACATTTATTACCATATTAGTTATCCCAACATGATTAAAAACATAGACCCTGTTTGCTCATTAGATCCGGGACACCTCATCATCGGCGGCATTGCTGGCACTCGCCGGGTTTTAGTGGGTAGAGCTGTGTCTACTTGCCAGTTTTCGGGCGCATCGAGTCCCACATACCTCATGTCTCAGAGCATTTCCCGGCGTAAAAGAAAAAAAAAGGTAGTTGGTTGTTGGCCTTTGTTTGAGGAATTAACAAACACTATAACAATTACTAATCATAGTCTACATCCTGAGGACCCGAGCCTTGATGTCGGGTCGAAACGTTGATTGTGTGGTTGCAGTTTTTTATTGTTATGTGTTTTATTGTATATGCAAGTGTACGCATATGCAGTGTCTGAAAGAAGGTGGATGCTATATGCGTGCATATGAGTGCACTCGCACATATTTTGCTGTAAACACGCAGTGTTTCACAGAATATTTGTTATAGGTCCCGGCACGAAAGTATAGCACTGACTACTGCGCAAAAGTACGAAATACGGTAACGGAGGGGCGAGAGCCTGACGCGGGAGAAGAAAGTTAGTGACCGATTCTGATGGTGCCGATGATGATAGCACTGACGAGTGTAAAAATCACGAGCCCGGGCCCTCAACAAGTAAAAGACTTTGTACAATGGAAGGCGTGCATCCATTATTAGAATCCAACTATATTTAAAAAAAATAATTGGACTATTATTTTATTGTTTAATTAAAGCAAATTGAATATTATTTACTTGTTTTAATTTATTGCATAGTAAATTATATTTTATCAAGTACCAGTCATCATAAGGGTCATTTCCCAAAATTGACGATAGTTGAACGTGACAACGTCATAAGAAAATGGAACGCCGAGGTAACGCCGCATGCGTCATGTTTTTTCGTTGGTGCAGCCGGCTCCATCGAATTATAAGACGTTGTCACGTCAAAAAAATAATAAAATAAGTACTGGTAATATTTACAGATCCACCATACTGTTTAATATTTTAGAAATAACACATGAGTGCGCGATTGTACACATGCGCAGCTATCCCCTCCACTTATCACTCAGCGCTAAGGTTACGTGCCGGCACATATAACAATATATAATTTAAGATTGTTGCAATCTCTTGTTTAAGCATACCTTGAGCAGTTGTATGGCCGCCTTACGTACGATGGCGGCCCGGTCGCGCAGCCGCCCCGTGGCCCGCTCGAGCACCGCCCGCTGCCGACTCACCGGTACACAGTTTTCGCGCTGTAGCCGCCCCCAGAACTGAAGAACCTACAATATTTATTTTATTAGTATTGTGTCTCATGTAAATTCATAAACACTGAATTACTTTCAGAAATATACATTTGCATCACAATACTACTCACAAAATTCATTGAAATGAAACTAATTTGGATAGCATAGACATATCTGTGTTGTAGCAGTGTACACTAGACCTCTAACACAAACATGGACTTAGTATAAAAATCTTTTGTTCCTAATATGGGTGTGATGACTTTTATATCTTACTACAAAAAAAAAAAATGAAAAAAATTCATAGCAAACAAAAACAAAACAAAGCTTTTTCAATGATCACTGGTCTTATAATTTCTACACGTAAATGATTTTGTTACTTGAGCTGCTTGTGAATTACACAGTGCTATAAGTTGTACGAAAAAAATTTGTTCTGCCTTGCGGTTTTGAGTAATACGTTGTGTCGAATGTACCCTGACACTGATTTTTTAGTTTCTTAGCATTATTCATTATTATTATTATTATTTCTATTGATCAAAGATATTTTAGAGGTTTGAGGCATATTTGACCTATAGCATACCTTGTGTCGGACGTAGGCTGACAGGTCATGTATGTGGTCGTACAGGTCGTCGAGGAAGTCGTCCCGGCGAATGCGCTGCTCGTCCGACAGCCCCTCCCCGCGCAGCTCCACACTCAATACCTCGCACATCATGCCCAGCACGCTAATGCGGAGAGTATATGACTGGAATACAAAAGTACAAGTTATGTTATTTTCTAATTTCTTTTTAATGGGAATCATAGTGCCGCGCCTTGGTAGTAAAATCGACTCGAATGCAGTGCTGGTTACCGCAGCATGATACTGTCGTATCGTTATGCCCCCACTACCTTCAGACTACTCTCTAATCCTCTTGTCTGTATGGGTGTACTATATATTCCCTCATTGTTTTTTTATTATGATTACCAATTTTAACATAGATGTTTCACATTTGCCGGAGGTCTCATAATCGCCCACTTTTTATAAATTAACTTACCTCATCACTTTCTAGATATGGTTGTATAGTCGCTATAGCATTGGCCATTTCTTTGGGTAATTCTTTAGTTAATTCTAGAAGAAATGCTCCACAATTCTTCGCGGCACCCTGTTCTGTGCCAGCACCGGCATTGTCTTCTTCAGATGAAGCCAAAGCTTCAGCTATTTCACGAACCTATAACACAAAGAAAGGAACAAAAGTCACAGAAGGAAAAGTATAACATAAATATTATATGAAATGGTTTAAAGCAAATTATAGTTAAAACATATCTGTGAACAGATATTAATAGAAATATCTGAAGTAAGGACAAAAGATAAAAGTATTTTTAAAAGACTTAAGTTAATCAGTTCTTTACTCATTTACAAAATGGTTTTTAAACATACTACAGAAAAATAAAACTTACCATTTGTGGTCCAAAGGTGCCTAGGTTGAAATCTTTGGTCAATTGTACCACTCCAGCACATATTGGTGACACAGCATGTTCAACCATTTGTAGTATCTGAAAATAAAAAAGTTGATTCCTTCATTTTAAGAGACTAGAATTTTGTATAACAATTGACAACTATACACAATAAAGCTGATGATCTTCTCAGTACATAAAAATTTCGACAACCTCTGTGGCTGAATGGTTTCCGCTGGGGCGCATAAGCCGTAGGCAGCGTGTTCGAATCCCACCATGGAACAAAATCTTTTCTTGTTCCTGGGTCATGGATGTGTGTTAAATATGTGTATTATATAATAAAAATCTTAAATATAATATGTACAGTATAAAAGTATTAAATATATTTCCTTTGTCTTACCCTTCCCTCCACACAAGTTCTTTGAGAACTTACCACGAGACCAGATTGATATAGTGTAAAAAGAGTCCATGATATTATATATTAAGAGTCCATAAATATTATATTAAAACAAGATATTACGAGAATATTTATTGTATATAGCATCTGCCAATATTACTATTACTATGATATTTTACCCACCTGAACTAATTTTATGAGACATGATGTGCCATGGTTATATTTCTTAATGAGCACACCCAGAATTTGAAAGACGGTTTCTCTGACTGTTTTATTTTTTATAATTTGTTCTTCTAATGCCTTATAGCAGGGATCGGCTACCATACTGAAATATATAAAATTTTATTTTTGATAAACAACATATCTCCAGCAAGCATGAAAAGAAAATAATAAGTCACTATCATCATCAGTCTTTTGGGTGAAATGGTCCCGGTAATGAGGACTGATCACCTGTCTGGCCTCGCTGGTGTCCCCACCTTAAATAATAATCATCAGTCTTTATCAGTGCTGAATATATGCCTCCTTCAATGAACACCAAAACGGCTACTCTCTTACTACTTGCATCCAATATGGACCAACCACTGCATGGAAATTTTCCCACCTGGTTTTGGACGACCAACACTTCATCTACTTAAATGCGGTACTAACCTAAAGTTTGTAAACTTTTTAAAGTATTACATTTACATACAACTTTAAGTAAAGACAAGTTTTAAAAGTACATAATGTAAACTTTAAGTAAAGACCAGTTTCAAAAGTAAATAATGTTAACTTTAAATAAAGAAAATTTCTTAATAGATTTAACTTACGTTACAAAATTGTCTTCAGCCAATGGCGGATCCCAAAGTTGTGACAGGGGTTGTTGTAAAAGTAAATGTAAGGAAATTAATGCTCCTAATTTATCTGACTCTGTCCAGCCGCATAACTCATCTTCCTCAGTGGCTTTCTTTCCTTTCTTACCCAATGTCAACTTAGTAGAATTCTGTAAAATTTAATATAAAATATACTTATTATTTTAACAAAAATTATGTTCTTACTAGATTATTAGATCTAACTAACTTCATTTCTAAGCAATTTGTGTATACATTTAAATCTTTTAAAAAATATAGCTGTTTACAAGATATATTTTAGTTAGGCCATAAAAAAATGGAGTGTTATAGTAATTAAATTATCTTACCTCTGCGGCTAATTTGGCATCTTTTGTTTTCATTATTTGAGTAAATAAATACAACACCATTTTAAGTATATTGAGGTTTTTAATTCGAATATCAGAGTCAATCGTTTGCTCTTTAACTATAGGCTCTAGGTGGCTACATAAACTTTTAATAGTTCTTATTATATGGTCAAAACCTGAAAATACAAAATTATGACAAGAAGAGTTGTAGAAATATATACATATTTCTGAACTTATAAAGTTTTCTTGTTACCTTTATTTATGATATTCCATTCCAATTTAGTTCCGTGAACTATTATTGAAAAATACGTATCAAAATGTTCTAATATATATTCAACTCCTTCGTTATTATATGCACGACCTGCGTCTATAAGAGCATTAAAGATTAATAGCTGATATAATGTTAAAATATTCAAATACAAATAAATAATAAAGTTTGTTTATATACCTTGAATTTTAGACAACAACATTCGCGGTTGTACAACATCTTCGACATGATATTGTCCAGCGTGAGATTCCAGGAGTTCATCTTTCTTTAATGGTATTGAAAACTCAAAGTGACTCATTTTAATACTTAATTAAATAACATGGATAAAATTAAAGTAAACAATTTCACTATTCAAAATTCAAACAACACTATCCGCCAAATGCAAGCGACAAGCGTTATTTCAAATTTGATTTTTGAATTTTGACAATGACAATTTCTTCTAGAGTTGCCATAAAAAAACCTAGAAAAAAACAAATATCTATTGGATTAATAAAATAATATATTAAATGTACAGGTTGGCAAAAAAGAGTATGAAGTGGTGACAAGTGGAACTAAAAATTTTACTAAATGTTGAAACCATGTTGACAATACTTGGCCAACAAATACTACTAGATTTTGAGTAAAGTTTAGTGTTTCACATTTATTATTAACGATTTGATTAAATTCTTTTACTGATTTCCCATATTATGATGAGACGTAAGAGAAAGCGGCGCCCTCAGTTTTTCCAAACTCTTTATATTATATAGAAGGATTTCAGCTGGGAGGCATAATAGGGATGTTGACAGTATTCATATAAAAATATAATTTTGATGTTAATTGGTAGTTTATATGATAGAATTCTGGAAAAATACAATATTTTCCCTTATTTTTATATGATTAAATTAATATTTTATAAATAAAATGTAACAAAATTTAAAATAGGTCACGTGATAATAAACGGAAATGACGTCGCCTGTTCCTATTTAGCGGAAGCGGAAGAATGTTGACGTACTTTTATACACCATTTTCCGTACGCAGTACATATTGTAAAAACTAATTTTCAGGCGTTTTGACAGTGTACACACACATAGGCATCGTACAACACTTATAAAACTTAGATGCCATTTTTTATTAACGACAACTAGATACATTTTATCACTTTTACGATGTTTAATAACATATAACGTCACGTGACAAGTGTTAGCGTTTTGGAACGAAATTTAAAATGCATTGTACTGTGTGTACAAATATATGATATGAGTGCCAGTCGATATATGTGAGGGAAAGTTAATGTGTAAAACAAACCCAATGAAAATCGTTCTAACACTGCTTTATTATCGAATGTTACAAATATATATACAAACTGCATCAATACAAACATATAATTGTGTGTGTAAAATAATGCTTGTAAGCCACCTAAATTGGCAAGATGCTGACTTTTATTTTCTACTGTACGGTAACCCGTACATGCATTATAAAATGAAAGATTTTATAGGCATTAGACGTATTTAAGCAAAAGTTGATAATATTTAGGCCTCCATTAGATATTTATAAAAGATTTAAAAACATTTCTGAAAAATGTCAACATCCCTATTAATGCCCACACTAGAATACTGGTCTTAGATATAATTCAGTACCTATCCATGTTGTGCCGATATTATTTATTTCCAGGATTAGATCCAATTATAAGTAACAACGTTGTGTACTCTTGAAGTAAAATATAATATTAAATAAATAAGGCAAATTGAAGAAAAATATGTGTAAAAAAACAGATAGTTTTTTTACACTTTACTTTTTAATAACACTGGCAATCAATTTACCACGTATTACAATTCAAGTGACATGTAACAGAAACGTCATCCAAATTGGATACTTTCCAGCGGTTCAAAACCGATTCGTGAATCGTGGCCTGGGTAGTGGATTTCAAGACATAACTTTATTTTGTACTATAATTTATTTCAAATAAGATTGTGAGTGGTTAACATAGTGCATCACCATAAAAATGATTGGAAAACCAAATAAAGCTTTCACAAAAGAAGAGGAATTGCTCCTGCAAGACTTCAGTCGTAATGTTTCGACGAAATCTTCAGCATTATTTTATGGGAATGCTTTCATTGTGTCTGCAATCCCAATATGTAAGTCATAAAGCCTCATCAAAGTAACATCCTAATCATCACCTATTTACTGACAGCGATATTAAAAAAATGTTACTATTTCAGGGCTCTTTTGGAGGGTTCATGCTCTAGAAATTAGTACCTCTTTGGCCTGGTTTGCACTAGTAACTGTTGTTAGTACATGGCTGCTGGCTCTCGCATACCGTAACACCAAGTTCCAACTGAAACACCGTGTAGCTGTACGTCGCGAAGATGCCGTAGCTAGAGAAATGACTAGGAAATTGGCAGACGAGAAGAAAATGAGCAGGAAAGAAAAGGATGAAAGGTACTGTTTAAATTTGTACATTTGTTAACTTGTATGACGTGTATTATAGAGAGAATTTGTAACAGAGTATGGAAAAAACTTAGATGCACATATGGTGCATTTTCATTACTAAATAACTGTTGAATGTTGTATAGCATAACCACTTAGTGAAATTATTAGTTTTTAATGTTTATATAAAAAAGGAAATAAATACGCTTAGAGTATATTTTATCCATTAACTGTCTTGTAATATATAATTATTGTAATCAATTTTTCAAAAAAATATGTCATTATTTCACATATTTGTTTTTTAATTTTTATTTATAATTAAACTTTGTATTATTATGTTTTAGGATCCTGTGGAAGAAAAATGAAGTAGCTGATTATGAAGCGACTACATTCTCAATCTTTTACAACAATGCTCTGTTCCTGACCATTGTTATTTTGAGCAGCTTTTACTTGCTGAGGTCGTTCACACCCACTGTGTATCCTTTGTATAAAACTTGATAATTTTGATAAAGAATAATATTTTAGGAAAAAATAGCCATTTGGCTGCACTTATAGCAAGCTCCATTCTTGAGTAATAGTTAAGAAATAAAATAGACTAGTTATGAAGTTTTCTCAAAATCATCAACAGTAATTTTATATAATATTTGGACTTCGTGGAGAGCATCATCTATCTATATAATAAGAGGTTTTTATAACCTACCATTATCCCAAAAGTGGTCTACTACTACTACATTGGAAATATTTTAGCCAAAATGTGTTCATTTAAAGAGGTCTTTTCAGTAGCGGTTAGATATAGGCTGCTAATAGTGAATATAAAATTTAATGTGTAATTTCAGGCCTTATGTATCCTTTATTAATGATTTCTTTAATGACAAAATTACAGTAACTACATAGTATCACTTTCAACTGCATCGGGTCTCTTGGCGTTATTGTCTACAGGCACAAAATGAAAAGAACAACAAGTGTGAGTGTGTGTGGAGATTATGCAGGAGTGAGGTCGACTCTGTTAATTTATTAGAAGTAATTCATCGTTAATCTTTTTTTATGATTAAGTATAAGTCAAATAAAACATTGAAAGTAATTACTTAGCTTTATTTACATTTTCAAATATTTCTACTTCTAGTTTAATTTATTAACAAATATTTGGGTGGGCCAAAATATTATTGCAGTTTCATCACATATTTAACATAATATAAATATCAAATTTATGATAAATCAAAATATATCTGGTTTTTTTATTCATTAAATTTTGAGGTAAATCAATCTCAGATGAAATACATTTTCAGATAAAGTAACTGTTGTTTATAGCACATTTAAACCAAGTTAAAATTTTCTTCCAGTTTATCTTACCTGATCTTTTATTATTTTAGTGACTTATCACAAGTGGCACATACTAGTAATACAGATTAAATTGTTAATTTATTGAACCTATGTGGATATACATTATATTTTTTGAAAATTAAGAAGATCATTCTTATGTTTTGATTATAGTTATGTCGTCTTGTCTTTATCGCAGGTTTAATATTATACCTCTTTAAATGTTTTGTTTTTGATACATTATGGTTTTTAAATTAAATCTATATCCAAACGTTCGTAAATTTAAATGTGCTAAGTAATAGAATTGCATTGATTTAATCAAGTACTAGATGGCGCTTTTTACTAATATACTATTCATGCACTAGGTGGCGCTGTTTATATTCTAAGACGATTACTAACAAAACCGATCGACTTCCACAGCCGTTTCTTATGTCCTCGTCTCACAAAAAATATACCCTAGCCTTCAGACTTCGGAATTTATGACAATCAATGCAATGAAACATACATATAATTATAAATAGTTTATAATTGGAAATAGGCGCTAACAGTTGCACTGTCAAATCTCACTGTTCATATTGGAACGCTGGTTTGTCAGAGGCTCAGTACATCATGCCGACGTGCATCGGTTCCGAGCGCTGGAAGAACACGTTGGGGTTGCTGCTGAAGGTGGGCTCCACGCTGGTATACACGTTCCCCTCCTCCGGCCGCATTACCATACCTGTAATTTAATGTTATGGTTAGTATATTCTACGATCTTCGAGACGGAGCCTTTAAGTGGAATTATTGGTCGAGTTTGCAATAACGGGGATCGGACTTGGCATTCATGGAAGTCTACAGTAAAAATTGATAACCATGGTGATAGTCTAGAATCATTGAGCATATATTATAACCGAAAGGAGTAATAATGTGAGCCATAAAATTCCAAAACTTGACAGTGGTTTGTCACTGACGTAATAGTAATTCAACCAACCAGTGATGGGTATGTACATCGTATTGGTCAATCATCTATCAATGGCCAATCAGAACCAACGCAGCGTCGCAGCCAAAATTTGGCGGAATTTGTTTTCATACAAAACATAACATTATCGCTCTATTCCGGTTATGCCTATGCTAGGTGTCTAGAATGAATGAAATGAATGTGGATATTATGGCAAGAAATGTCATATGGTTATGGATATTAATTACATAATCTTATTCAACTTGATTTAGCGACTGTAAATCATTGAGCTATACTAAGTCATTGACACCAAATGGACTTCGGTTGGACTGGCTCGCGCTCAAAAGTGTCCGAACCAAAAGATATTTCTGTGGTTTGGATGCAGAAAGACTGACGAGCGACACTGATAGACAATGCCGAATTGCATCGTAAAAACTACGTAGAAAAAAAGTTAACTGTAATCAAATCAAATGTAAGTATTAATAATTTAGAAATAATTTAAAATATATGTAGTTACATATTTACTTCCCTATACTATAATTTAAACATTTTTCAATGATGTATGTATATACACAAGATAGTCTTAAATTAACAAAAAAAAAGGAGAGCAATCACCAATACTTAAAAATATCAACAAATATTATAGCGCTTTATTTAGGTAAGTATATGGTTCAAAATTACAATGTTTCTAGATTACTTTAAACTTTTATACTGTATGAGAAGTCAGGACATTTTTGGCGTAAATTTTGTTTGAGACCCGTCCATTTGGTATTTCTGTTTTTTTTATATTTCTATTTTAGTTGGATAGGCAAACTGGCAAACGTGCCACCTGGTGGTAAGTGGTCGACGTCGCCCATGAACATTAATCAGTTTACCTGGAACGAGCCCGGGCAACTGATTTATGTGTTGCCTATCCTGAGACACAAGATGTTAAGTCTCGGTACCAGTAATTACACTGCCTGTCTTGCCCTTCTCTCCGAAACACAGCAAAGCTGCAAACAAGCAAGATGGTGGTACCCATACAGCCGGGAGCGCGGAACAGCGCTTCCCTCCCACCGGTAAAATGTCTGTCAATTGCTATGGTCTACACTCTACATAATTATCAATCATCATCAACTTAATCATCAGCCTCTCATTTTTCATTCATTCATCATCATCCGTCCACTGCTGAACATAGGCCTCCCTCAATGAACGCCAAGGCGGCCGATCCCTTGCCACTCGCATTTAACACGGAGCGGCCACTGCACATATAAATACTATATAGTCTTCCAACGCCAACCTGGTTAATTGCCGAACAATACTTCGTTTACAATAAACGCGGCCTCCACTCTTGAACCTTATTGGCCCATCGGCCATCACTGTACATTCTACACAATGGGTACATTTATTTTGAAAAGCTGAATTTAATAATTATAGTCGCTTTACCTCAGAGAGCGGTCCTGCTGGAGTTTCTCGAGACATATATTTTGATTAATGTCTAGAAAATGAAGTATATTGCCACAAAAGTAATTTGCGCAAACGTTTACCATTAACATTAACCGACACAATGAAAATTAATTATAATAAATATGTAAATTTTACTGGAAATAAGGAAGCTCGCAATCTTACAGCTCATGTTCATTACTTTTTATAACTTAGCGGTAGTACCTAAATACTAATATCGCAATAATATAATGTAGCTACAAAGGGGCGGCACTACATACGGGTTTTTGGGCAGCAGCACGAGGCCGAATAATCTGGTCCCCATAAATACAATATGGAATAAGTATATTATGAAAATAAAAAATACGTAATTTCAAATCAATTTTGGCAATCCTGAAATTAGTCTTATTTTGTCTTTTCTATAGAAATTAGTTACGAATTCTAAATTACAATTAGTGTGCCCCAAGTAGTCTAAGGCTTGAATATCAGGGGATATTCACCGCCTTCCCTTACTGTGCCGTAGGTACGTTCAAACTTAATATAAATGTTCTTGTTTAGCATATACTTATTATGTACATTTAAAAGTTATTGCTAAAAAACCTTTAAGTAGATATACAAAAATTAGGAAAGGTACTCACAATATTTCTTAAACAGTTAAGTTAAAATGATGTTTGAAAATAAAGTTGCCACCTATAGACAATCGATCTAGTTTTAGAAATAGTGAGAGTATTGTAATATCGCATAAAAATAACTATGCTTATAAAGAAGATAGTGCTGTAATTACCTGGTGGTATAAAGTAATAAGAGGGGGGATAGTTGTATTGGTAGTGCGTTAGGGGGTGTACAGGGTAGTGCGGCGGGGGGCACAGAGTGCGAGCGTGCAGTTGTGAGCCCGTGAACATAGCCCCGTATGGATCTGTGGACACAATTCAGTGGACTGCGGTCAGTTATGGTGCACTAAAGCGCTAATTCTCACACAATAGCGCACTTTAGATACTTAACTAACCGGCTGGCTGAGCAGAGGTCTCCTTGTGGTCTAATATGGGCGGCGGGCCGGGCGCAGCCGCCGCCGTTACTATGCCATACTTCACGGGCTTGAAGTGAAAGAACGAGGGAGAATAGCCGGATCCTCCCGCGCCCAGCGAGCTGAGGCCCTCCTCACGGTCCGCGTCCCAGCGACCTTCGCGACCTAGCGCGGCTAGCCGGCGACCCTTTGGGGCAAACATTAGGGTAAATACTACGGTACATGTCCCTAGCAGCCCAGCCGCGATACACGCTTCCCGGTGCTGCTCGGGCGTGCCCAGCGCCGCCGCCACCCAGCAAACCCACACGGCAGCGCTCGCCCCGCCCGCGCCGGCTATGTGAGTAGACTCCCGGTAATTGTCCCGAATTCCACGCGACCGCAGGGCCACCCCACACACCACCACGATCAGAAATGCGGCGTAGCACAGCGACAAGAGTAAATACGCTAGCGGCGAGTCACACTTCGTCGCACCGAGCACTATCTGTGGCGGCGAGCTGCCGAGCCACTGCGCGCCTATTGCTACTTGTATCATAACGGCAAAAAATAAAAGGAGGCCTTGGTACGCGGCCGGTAAGTACACGCCACCGTTCAAACTTAGAAGAAATACACATTTGACGAGTAACGATGCGAACACTATAACGTAAGCTACTCCAGTTCCAAAGCGGACGGCGCCGCAAGTGAATGCAGTCGGCGTCGCCGCAAACAACGCCGCGACGGCTGCGCAGGTGAACAGTCCAAACAGTAGAGTTTGTCCTAGGAGGAGGTGCCTCTGACTGGGTGCCTTACGGCTGGCTCCCCATACGACGAACACTTCGAAGGCACCAATTATTATCATGCTCACACAGGACAGGGCTAAGATCGGCACTGCCCAAGACTCGGATCGTAGTAAAGTGAGCTTTTGGTGTGGAACAGTCTGAGTTACTATTGTAGCGTTCATCGGGCGCGACGTCGGCGCCGGGACACGGGAAATCGGCGTGGGTTTGGGCGAGGGTCGCACTGGTATCACAAAATATTCCGTGCTCATCTCGAGGCGGTGGGCCTCCGTCCGCGTGGGCCGTTTGGGGGGCGGCTCGCGGTCGTGCGAGGCCGTGAGCTCCTCGTGCGGGATGTATCGGTCGTCGTATTGCTCGTCCGCGTCCTCGTCCTCGTTGTCGACGTAGTGGTCGGCGGGGGCGTTCCGGGGTGCGTACGGGACGGGCACGCGGGGTGCGAGGCGGTCGCCGAACCGCGCCGCGCCTGCCCGGGACAGGGTGGCCAGCAGCACGGCGGCCAGCAGCGCGCGCACGGCCGGGCCCGCCATCAGGCCGCGCCGCCCTCAGCTCCCCTCAGCTCTCCGGTGTGAATGCATTTGTTTTTACCCTGAAATTGATAAACGTCATCAGTTATGTTGCCGAGCGAGTTGCGCCGTCCCGTCTCGGAGATAACCAAACAAAGAATCCGCACTCGAAACCGGTTTGCCGGTTGGCTTGCACCGGCACCCTTAACTTTGCTGATTTTGTATTCCTTGTTGTTTTGTTTGAGGTCACAAAGGATAAATGGTGGGCGATTTCGTTTCGCGCTATTCCTAGAAATGGGAATGCAATAGCTCGTTAAACTTCGTACAATAAATAGTTGAGTACCTTTGAGTTGAGTCGTGTACATACATGGGACAGGAGTCAGAACACAATATTTAAATATATTTTATGTTTGCTGAATGAGAATAGATGATTGATATTGTTAAGAATATAAAATATAGGCCTAACCTAAGTATATTTTGTATGAAATAATAATTTCTCAAATGAAGTAACATTACCTAAGTAATAATTACTTTACCGAGGTAAAGACGAAAAAAGCTTTTTTCGTTCACAGTACATGTGAACGACTCCATGAATTCGACGGCGTCATTTTTATTCGTCTAAAGATTTACATAGCTATATACCTAACATAAAATCATCCAGCATATAGAGTGGTAATGTTATGTGTTTTGTATGAAAAATAAATACAAATTCCGCCAAATTTATGGTGTGACGCTGTGTGGGTTCTGCGCTCTGATTGGCCGACTGATGGCCATTGATGAATGATTGGCCTATGGGACGTGCATACAGATCACTGGTTGGTAGAATTGCTATTATGCCAGTGACAAATCAGTGACACTTACGGAATTTTATGTCTCACATTACTACTCTTGTATTTGTATCTGGTTATATTCTCGATGCCTAAAATACAAAGTTAAAAACCCTCTCCAATCCATTGAAATATAATCTCGTAGTAGCGAATTTTAGAATTGGTTACGCGATTTGTTTTTATTCTGTAGGACACAGACAGAAAAAACCTAACGGTTTATTTTCAAACCTCAGTTAGCTTCCTACGTTTAAAACAAATTTATCATAATAAAAAGTTTCTTTATGTAAGTTAATTAGTAATTAGCAAATGCTACATTTTTATTACAATAACGTAATCTTCAATCTTGTCTAAAATATAAATTAAATATATATTTTTAAAGTGAATTATGTTCCATATCGTTTTGTTATAATTATTATAATTCTACTATCATACAATAGGTACTAAACCCTTTTCTTTTCCATGAAAATAAGACATTGAGCAGACAAGCACGTATTGTCACGAGAAGCTAGCGGGTTAAAACATGGTCAAAACTTAGCCCTTTTTGGATCATTGTTCCTGTAAACTATCTGTAACGACGGTAATGTTATAGGTCGAGTTTAATAGATCGCAATAGAACCGTGAAAATATTATAATGTACCTATGTTACGTTTCAGATTCACTGTGGAAGAAAAATTAATAAGATATACGTACAAACGTTATCAACATGTACAAACCTTATATCGAAATATTTACATCATTTAATTATTACCCAAAAAATATGTCAGAATGTTGCTAGTACCTACTTACTATAGAATTATAAGGCAAAATGTAAGCGTACCTACAAAGTGAATGAATGGCAGCAATAAAATTTTATTGCTGAAAAATGTAAGTAATTTTACCAATTATGTTATTGTGCTCAATGATTATATTAGCCCGGGGCTTTAAATAGCCGTAAAGAAGTCCTGTGCTATAAAATTGTTGCCAGTACAAAAATAGTCATGCGACTCTCACGGGCTTACGTCCTCGGTGACAGTGCAACGAACGTATTAACTATTATTTCTCATCCCTAGATCCTAACAGATATTATGGTCATTCAGTTCTTGACGATTCTTACATTAAAACCCTTTTTGGGTGTAAAAATAAACTGTACCAACCGTGTATGTATAACTGTGTTTAGATAGAAGTTATAATAATATCTATGGACGATTTTACACCACGTCAATCTCGTCCCGTGGTAAGTCCTTCAAGAACTTGTGTTACGGGTACCAGACAACTCAGTAGTCATAAAAGTACATATGTATTATATATATACATATAACTTTTATACTATAAATATATTTAAGATTTTTATTATATAATAATTTCACATATTTAATACATATCCATTACCCAGGAACACGGAAAAAAATTGTTCTAACTTCGCTAACCATTGAGCCACAGAGGTCGTCTATAACCGTCGTCGAACAGGCCTCGGAGATATTTAAATTAAAATATAATTAAAACAAGAGTGTATACTAACAGTTTTAAGGTTTTTGTAAATAGGTACTACATAGGCTGCACTAAAAGTATCGGGAATGGAATATTTCCACTGTTCCTGTCATATTAAAATCTTTTTAATTGAAAACTCCTTGGTTTTAAAAATCGAATACCATTTATTTATTTAAAAAAAGATTCTCGGTCTTGTCACAAGGTCTTGTCAAACATGTTTAGTCGTTGAGAAAATGGAATTGACTCGAGAAAATTCTAGAGCAATGATTTATTATGACTTTCGAAGTGGTTTAACACAAAAAGAGTGTGTTGACCGGATGATTTCTGCATTTGGTGATGAAGCCCCATCCAAAACCACAGCTTATCGCTGGTTTGCTGAATTTCAACGTGGACGTGTCAAGCTCAGTGATGATCCCCGTCAAGGTCGTCCAAAAACTGCAGTCACCCAAGAAAACGCTGATGCTGTGCGTAAGCTGATTGAGGAAGATCGACATGTGACATACCGCGAAATTCAGGCAATTTTAGACATTGGCATGAGTCAAATACAAATAAATAATCTTGCATGAACAATTAGGTGTAAAAAAGTTGTTTTCCCGATGGATACCGCATTTGCTCTGTGAAGAGCAAAAAGCGGCTCGCGTCAGAACTCTCGAAAGATTCCACGCAGGATCCTCAAATGCTGTATACAACATCGTATCAGGTGACGAATCCTGGATATACGCGTACGAACCCGAAACAAAAACCTAGTCACGAGTTTAGGTGTTCGAAAATGAGTTAAAGCCAACAAAAAATGGTGGCCACGTTTGACTCCAAAACCGGTCATGTTGCGACTATTCCTCTTGAGGGACAAAGAACGGTTAATGCAGAATGGTATGCTAGCATTTGTTTGCCACAGGTTGTTTCTGAACTCCGTAAAGAGAACTGCAACCGCCGCATCATCCTCCATCACGACAGTGCGAGTTCTCACACCGCGCACAGAACAAAAGAGTTTTTAGAGCAAGAAAACATAGAATTATTAGACCATCCGCCGTACAGCCCCGATCTAAGCCCTAATGATTTCTATACTTTCCCTAAAATAAAGAATAAATTGCGTGGTCAGAGATTTTCATCGCCTGAACAAGCTGTGGACGCCTACAAAACAGCCATTTTGGAGACCCCAACTTCCGAAAATGGTTGGAATGGTTGCTTCAATGATTTGTTCCATCGTATGGAAAAATGTGTCAAATTTCGCGGAGAATACTTCGAAAAGCAATAAATACATTTTTAAATAGTAATGTTGTGTCACTTCCTTGATTCCCGAAATTTTCAGTGCTGCCCTCGTAACAATATACTATGGACTTGGTCTATTTTTTTATTTTATATTGAAAACTGACATAGCCGTTCTCGACAATTCTTACATTATATGTAAGGCCCTTTTGGGTATAAAAATAGACCTTAGCAAACGTGAATGTACTGCTGAGCTTTAAATAGATGTTATAAATAAAACCTAAGCTTTTTATGATATAGCTAATGTAGACTTAGATTGCACAATAAACTTGTAAGTTTCCGTAGTTGTCTATTGTTAGTGACGTTGACAAATGCATAAATACTAAAAAGTTTTCCGTGAACTTGCACTAATTAATTCAATCTCGACTCTGAAACCTTGGGTTTTCCTTATTTTTGTTCATATATGTATATAATAGGTATATATATTTTTTTATCTATGGATACTTTATCTTTTTTAGTTTTTATACCTGGACAGGTCAAATACCTTTTCAAGATCTTAAATTAATTCCTTCAGGCTTCACTAGTAAATAACAAGAAAAAGTAAATTTTACCAATAAAAATTGTAAAAATAAAAATTTAATATGGGTATATTGAAATGCGTATTTCAATATTCCCATATTAAAATATTCTTTACAATCACTCCGTTGTAGATACGGCTAACGATAAAGTGTAATCTATGCAGGCGCAAAATGTGATAAACTTAAAATATGCATCGCTTACCGTAGAAGGAAGCTTCTAAGGGCGATTACGGACAAGACGCGAATGGGATCGTGACTTTAAACTTCTTATCCGAATCAAAATACGTACATGGCGCGTATTGTAGACAGATTTGGCGCTAAAGTAACGGTCCGACTCTCGTGGCACGCCGACAATCGCTCCAGCGATAGATCCCAACGGTAATTACAGCCGAAAATCATTTACCTTGGTGTGGAGATTTTAGGCGTCATTTTTAATGGTTTGTTTCGTGCCACTATCTTTGTACCTATTTACTGTTATTTTTCATTTCACTTTTAAATTATATGATAATTATTGATGTGTATTTTATATTACAAGTTGCTCGAAATGAAAGTTTCTGTACCGTCCAAATATTGTGTTTATATTTCAATTGAAATAAAATAAAAAATAAAAAATCTGTATTGGAAGATGATCAAACTTTTTACTCCTGTTGGGTTATTATAATAATGTCTACCTGTGTATGTGCTAATAGGTTTCCTTCTTAACCCCACCATGGTTCAGGCCTTGACGTGGCGGTGGGGCTCAGTAGCCTAGGGTGAGCCGTTGCACCTCGGGCGAAGCTAATTGAGCCGGGGGGCTCTTTGTACCCCTCTTATAAGAAGAGGGGACAAAAGAGCAGGGGGCAAGGGGTGAGGGCGGGAACCTCACCCTATTGTACTGTCCCGACGTTGGGAGGGGTTGTTCTGTGGTGCGGGACAACCCCTCTGTGGAGGTGGCGTCGGTCCCTTGCGGGACTGACTAGCCGTCGAGGTGCCCTGTTAGCTTAACAGATCCGGGGCACCTCACCAAGGCGACACTGGTGGCACTCGCCGGGTTTTAGTGGGTAGAGATGCGTCCATTTACCATCTTTCCGGCGCAGCGAGTCCCACATACCCACCTGGGGAGACCCACTCCCCAGGTGGGATGCCTCAGAGCATTTCCCGACGTAAAAAAGTGCGTTGCTCTCCTTTTCCCTATCTCCCCCATGGGCCAAAGTTGGTGTATTAGTACTGAGTCAAATAATCATTAGATAAAATTTTTATAACCTAGGTATTATTTAATATTATATTACCTATATACAACTACAGAGACAATGGGTTCGACAATAACTGAGACCATTAAGACTATACAACTTTAATATATTCGTATATGAGAATTGAGAACATGCGGTGTAGGTATCGTTAAAATACAGAGCAAAACATGTCTGGACGGGCACTGTCAACCTTTTGTAGAAATTATAAAAATTTTAGTCATTCTAAAAACATTTTTAATTATGTATGTCATGTATGTTCGATTTTATAAGTACCGTGAAACTTTGCCTATTTTTTTAATAAAAATGAAAAAAAAATCATGAATTTTGTACAGGAAGGTAGGTATATTTTGTCATTTGCAACAACTTTGTAAACTTGTGCACGTTCTTGTTGTGCAAATTTTGTAATAAGTTAGAATTTAAAAAGAATTTTATTCAATTTTGATGACGGGCAAAATAAACTGGACTTCTAGCCAACATTGCCCACGTTGATTTTTTACCAAAATATAACTCGTATAAGTACGGCATCAACACCTCCACCAGAATCTATGGCAATCTTGGCTTAGATTTCAAAATGATATACCTATGTAGTTTATACGTATTTGTAAATAAATTACTGGGTAATGTTACCCAGAGATTTTTGCTTTTTCCCATATTATGTTAAGCAAGTAACAATTTAAAATGTTAAGGGTTGTCACATCTTAGTAAATTATGAAATGTGAATAAGAATATGAGAGTTTTTTATTTTATTAACGATTGTTCGTCTGGGGATGCCAAACTGTATCTCGATGATATTTGTTTTGAAGAAACTGATTCACACGCTAGCATTTTCATTTATCTTCGGTGCAGTTTTTATATGCGCGAGATCCTATTTTGCAACTACATTTTTTTTAATTCTAGATTTGTGTTTGTTTGTCTGAAAATAAAAATAAAAAAGGTAAACATAATTTTGATTTATAAGCATAAATGGTTTAAAAATCAAAAATGAACTTTAAGACACGATTATCGTGATTAACGAAATATTAACATAATATATACAAGTTTGTATATAACTCTCAGTGCGCAGTTTTAACCTCGCATCTGCACCACTTAAATAGGTATTCGTAGTTTTTACATTCATAGAGAGGTTTATTCTCAACTGAGGCCATTATTTTACAGTTTTACAATATTGTGTACTAAGGATTTAACAAAGTTACGTAGTCACTTAAATTTAATGTTGGATAGACATGAATAGAGGTTTTTTTTTAATGTTAGTTGGATAGGCAAACTGACAAACGTACCACCTGATGTAAAGTGGTTGACGTCGCCCATGAACATAAACTAGTATACCTGGAACGAGCCCAGGCAACTCATTCATGTGTTGCCTACCTATCCTGAGACATAAGATGTTAAGTCTCGGTGCCAGTAATTACACTGCCTGTCTTGCCCTTCTCTCCGAAACACAGCAAAGTTGTTTCACGGGAGAAATAAGCAAGATGGTGGTACCCATGCAGCCGGGAGCGCGGCACAGTGCTTCCCTCCCACCGGTGAGGATGATTATAAAATATCATAAATTTAGTTTTTAAGTATGTAATGAAGAGTTGAAGACTTTTATTTATAAATTTAACATTGTCAAATGTACAAAGTGTAGTTAAAATTACATTTTGAGTTTATTAGGATTATTTACATTAAACATTGTATAAAGGCAAAATCTTAAACAAAGTACCTATCTAAAGATGACAACCCTAAGCACTTTTCAATGACGGGCAATGTTGGCAAGTATGAGTTTAAACAGTTTATGGTAACTTTGCCCATCGTTGGCAATTTCGAGGAATAACGACAATAACATTAAAACTGTAATTAAAATACTTAGCAATTGTTATTCTATAGTAAACTGACAAATAAACTTAACTGGGGTTTAACCATGATGAACCATTCGCGGAATCTTCGATCAAGAAATTTGCCCGCCAAAACATGTGTTTCTTGTGGCAAAGATGGCAAAGAACTTGTGGCAAAGATGGCAAAGAACTTGTGGCATGTGCCACATTCGACAAGTTCTAACAGGCAACTGAAGGATTTTGAAAAGAATTACGTTACCCAGTGTTGCCACAAATATAATGTACTTTCCAAAAAACTTCTAAATGTTGTCATAAAATTAAAATATTTTCCTATGGTATTGTATAGAAACTGCATTTAGGACAAAGATACCTTGATTGGCCAAATTGGCTAGTTTCACGGTACCTTTCCATCTTATATTTTGAGAATAACAATAAAGTTACTATTTTTTACTGTTCAGCAGTTTCGGCAGCCAATAATAAATAATTTATACTATTTTTTTTGTGTCAGGATTGACTATGGTCTATGGATATAATATAGATAGTATGGTTAAATTACACTTTCAAATAGCTCATAAACTATTAACTAAAACACTAATGTAATAAATGTTTTTTTTCTAACAATATATTAAACATTAACATATTTAATTTTAGACTAAATTGATTAAACAGTAATCAAGATATTAAGACTAAATTGATTAAACAGTAAAAAGAAAAACTAAATTGATTAAATTCACTGTAAGTATTTTTTTTCTTCGTAAAATGATTTACGTGAAAGACACAGTCATATTTACTCATAACTATTTATTACGAATAAAGTATTTTGCTACTTAATCACTTTAACATTTAATAAAGCATGTCAATAAAAGTCATATAAAAAAATTGATTCTTACCGAGCCAAAGGTTTACAATGGCGGCTTTATAACAGGTTTTTGTAAAATTTATTTCTAGATCCGAGATGATAAATCATCCGTGATCGGGGCTTGGTAAAAACTTATCTAACAACCGGGATCTTAATTTGATTCAGCGCTGAGAGGCATCATTGCCATCCGATCGTTATATTTCAAAAATCGGAATAAATATCAGATTTTAAAAGTTAAAATTCTATTATTTCCGTTAGTGCGATAGGTAAACGGGCAGACCATTCTGCGTCATCGTCAGTGGACAGTAGTTAGCGTCGCCTATGAACTATGAAGATAAACAAGTTCACAGGGCTACTAGCTACCCCAGATAGCTCAGTAAGACAGCTTATTATACTATATAAGCGAAGACTTCGCTTATATAGTATTGATAAGCTTTTTTATGTCATAGGGAAGCAACCGAGCAGTCGGAGCCTTATGGTGAATACCGACGCCCATAGACATCTGCACAACCAGAGATTATGCAGATGTGTTGCCCTCCTTTTCCCTATCCCCCAATGGGCCACCGGAAACTCACAAACCGCACGAAACGCGACAGAATAGCTGTCACTTGACGCCGGTGTTATGTCATATATGTGCGAGTGAGGTACCTCCCCGTTCGTGCCGGCCCAAGTCGGCTGCATAGCAGCATTGCACATACCTCTTACTAACTAAAAGTAATACCAATGTGCTTAATACAAATGAAATTCACGGAACCCATCTCGGGGAACTTGACCGGAATATTCATCAATTCTTCAAAAGCGGTATCCCTTGGGCAGTACGCCTCCTGCAATTTATCTACAGCAATAACAGCATACTTATGGAAGCTACACTACACATTATTTTTGATCGTCCGTCCAGTTATTGCATGATTTATTATTATTAGCGAATTAGGTATCTGCTTGAGCTACATACTCACTATAATACCTACTCTTCTATTATTTTGATACATTATGTAAATTACACTGATTGTAAGAAAATGATTACAATCAAGATTCATTGACATTCTAAATAGTCTGATTTACACAAAAAGTGCCGACAGTATTTCTAAACTGAAAAGTGTTGCCTAATATTTGACCTTATTATTATAATATACTAGTGGACCTAGCAGATGTCCTTGGGACTACCAAGCAGATCGTTAGCAATATTCTATATTAAAATTGGGACTTTTAAAAGTGAAACTTCTTTGCGCGCATGAGGGTAAATTTTTTACGGATTTTATCCGTAAAAAGTCACAAAAATATGCAACCTTTTTGTCCAAGAAGAGGGAGAGAGAGATTGAGACCGATTGAGAGAGAGCGAGATAGAACGAACGTCGCATCGCAAGTCTCGGAAATTTACAGCTTTAGATTAGTATAAATATAAACGAGATTTAAAAATTAGTTTGCAAAATAAGTTTCACTTGTATGAACTCATTTTTTTTATTAAACCTCACGGATTCTTAGGAACCTCATCCCATTGTATTGTCCCGACTCCCGATGTTGGGAGGGGTTCTCTGTGAAGGTGGCGTCGAGGTGCCCTGTTGCTTAACAGATCCGGGGCACCTCAGCAAAGGCGGCATTGGTGGCACTCGCCGGGTTTTTGTGGATAGAATTGCGTCCACTGACCATCTTTCGGGCGCAGCAATTCCCACATACCTGGGGAGTCAACACTCCCCCTTGGGATGCCTCAGAGCATTTTCCAGCGTAAACTTGCTGTCATTAGAATGCAGCTTGATATATTAGCACATGTTATAATATATCTAATATATCTCAGTTCGTTTATGACTACGGTTGCTTTATGTATCAAATCACGATTCTAAATACATATATATTTTAGAAATACATAAATAGTAAGTACTTTATATTTCTGCCTTGAGCTAATATGAATATATTCGTTCAAGTTCAAAGACTTCTTTACACTTCTGCCTATGGGCCTGACTCCTGACTCCTGATGTAATCTTGAGCCATTCTCGTGGATTTCTCTGCGAACATGCTATTAACGACGCCTTATATGTCTTTTACGAAGATTTGCGTTTACGATTTATATTACAATGCTTTCTAACATGTCCCCGGTTCTGGCCTTTTATTGGCTCATTTTTCTTATTGCACATTTATTACATTGTATCCGTAATTTAGGAGCGACTAGAAACCAACGTCAAATACAACATTATTTTGTTAGGTTGCTGACATAACTCCAACAACAGATAAACTATCTACTTTTTTCTTACAACTTTTTTACTTTTACTTACTACTTTACTATTAATAGTTCTACTCATTTCTTATCTCTATAGCAAATTTCAGTCCTTTTTTAGATAATTGTGATATACCTGTTATAAGAGGTAGTTCCATGCTGCTATGCAGCTGACTTGGGCCGGCACGACCAGGGTGGTACCTACTATCTACCTCTCGCTCACATAACATCGGCGTCAAGTGATAGCTTTGCTGTCACGTTTCGCGGTTTGTGAGTGTGACTTTACACATTAAAATAATAATTGTCACGGTTCACGCTAAATACACGCTAGTTTGACGCTAGTGTTTGAATAACCTCAGCCTTATATGTAATTAATGACTAGCCTAAAGTTACAGTAGCAATATAATATATTAAAGTAATAAATTATTAATTAAAATTGTTTCGATACGTCTTACTACATTATATATCATTGCTAATAATATAACGTTGAAAGATCTCAGAGTTATGATAAAAATTAAAATAATCAGATAGGAAAAGGCCATCGCAGAGGTCACAGATCGAATACATGTGATTACAGTACAATGTACAGACAATGACAACGATGTAATTAGACTAATTTTACCTAACCACATCAAGTATATCTTAAAAGATAGGGACCTTTACAAGTTATCAAAACAATCGCTCTTCTGAAGATAACTGCATACACAGAAGAAGAAAGGGCGCCACCGTTGATATTCTAAGCTAGGCTAAAGCTTTAGAAGACAGTAGAAAGTTGGTGATTTAGAAGACTTCTTCAAAAGAATGCAAGTACATGCCATGAAATCGGTCTTGGCCTGAAATCACTAATGCAGCAATCCCGTCCCGCAGTAGACAGCAAGAAACTGCTAATGATTAAATAAATACATTCCATTTCATGGAGAGAAATTGATACCGTAAATACTTTGTGTGTATTGTGAAATTGATGAAAGTGTTTGTGCGCTTAAAAAACCGTACACAGCGATTTAATTGGTAACTGCCAAGTGTTAATGTATTGGAATCGCGTGGAAAGTCAAAGTTTTCTATTAGGCAACGTGATAGGTGAGGCAATGAGACCCAAGGAAACAGAGCGTTGTGATGCGCGGCCGCGCGTTGTAAAAGTAACAGCGTACATATTCTGGGTGAAACTCGCCTGAACTGATTGCCACTCCACTACAGACTCCACACATTCCGGCCTGAACGCTATACTCGATACTAATGCTTGCTCTTTGATGACACTACTTGTAAAAACTAAAAAGCCCGGCAATGGATCAGATGTTACGCAAGGATGTAAAATGCCATATACCTTTAGCGTCCATTTTGGGCTTGTGAAAAAGGTCGTAACCGCAGTCTGAGAAAACGGTTTTTGTATTTTAAATATATTATTTCGGCTTTTTAATTGTTCAAGTATTTAGTCATACTTATTTGGAAGGACATATTTAGATGTTAAATTTATTTAACATAAATAAGTGATGATAATTTAATTTACATAGATGAAGGAGAGTGCTATGCTGAGTGTTTCTTTGGCAGATAGGATTCGAAACGAAGACACGATAACACGTGAAGATTAAGCCCGTTGAAGTGGCAGTGGGCTGGCCATACACTCTGGAGAACGGATGGCCGATGGGCCAATAAAGTTCTAGAGAGGTAGACGAAGTGTTGGTTGGCCATTAACAAGGTGGGAAGACGATCTCCGTACAGTGGCCAGTCCGTGTTGAACAGTGCCTATTTTCAGCAGAGGTCGGATAGCCAATAGGGGCTGATGATGATGATGATGAGATAAGTGATCAGTGATTTGTTCATCCAGAAGTTCATCAGTGTTATTAGGTTTCGATAAAAAATGTGTAAATTTCTAATAGTTAAAAACGAGCCTAAAGAATTATTAAGAGTTGTACTAATACATACCTATTAAAAGTTAGTTTAAGATTTATCAATGTCTAAGGAATTTTACACTTAGGTACATATAAGTATTAAGTAGTAGATAGATAAAATTAAAACTAATGTATTGACACTAACGATTATTGTAAATATTTATCTACTTATTTATTGCCTTCAAGAAAATTTATAGTAATTATTTTATGATTATTGATTAAATATAATATTTAATGTACTTATATAATAATAATTGAAATAGCCGAAGGTTAATAAACAGTTGGCTGTGGGAAGTGATTCTTTTGTATTCTTCGTATCGAATCACACCGCTGGGAGGGAAGCGCTGTGCCGCGCTCCCGGCTGCATGGGTACCACCATCTTGCTTGTTTCTCCCGTGAAACAGCTTTGCTGTGTTTCGGAGAGAAGGGCAAGACAGGCAGTGTAATTACTGGCACCGAGATTTAACATCTTATGTCTCAGGATAGGCAACACATAGATGAGTTGCCTGGGCTCGTTACAGGTAAACTAGTTTATGTTCATAGGCGACGTCGACCACTTACCATCTGGTTGCACGTTTGCCAGTTTGCCTATCCAAATAACATTTAAAAAAAAAACACCTATCGTGTAGACGTAGATTTGCACTTAATAGGATTTGAAGCTACTATCCACCGCATGAAGTTGAACTCACACCACCACACGCTCACACCAGGCGATCTATACAGTAACATTACTACATCGACCGTCCCAAATAATCTTTAACTTAAACTCATGCTACGACGTGTCAGATTCAAAGAAAAAAAGAGGGACAACACGAGTTTAAGCACGTCTTAAATTTGAGATTCGTTTGAGTATTCGGGCGTTAGGGTCCTATGCTAAAAAACCAGCAAAGTGTGAGTCTATTGTAGTCTAAAAAAGGTAGATGACGCACGACCTTTGCTAATACTGATTACTGAAGCCACAAAACCACACACAAACCGGTGGGACTGAAACGCTGTGCCGCGCTCCCGGCTGCATGGATACCATCATCTTGCTTGTTTCTCCCGTGAAACAGCTTTGCTGTGTTTCGGAGAGAAGGGCAAGACAGGCAGTGTAATTACTGGCACCGAGACTTAACATCTTATGTCTCAGGATAGGCAATACATAGATGAGTTGCCTGGGCTCGTTCCAGGTAAACTAGTTTATGTTCATGGGCGACGTCGACCACTTACCATCAGGTGGCACGTATTGGGTGAATATAATATAAATATAATATAATATAATATAATATAATATAATATAATATAATATAATATAATATAATATAATATAATATAATATAATATAATATAATATAATATAATATAATATAATAATTTTGACTCGTTTCTTTTTACATTCTCGAGTCCTATTTTTAACCGACTTCAACAAAAAGGAGGAGGTTCTCAACTCGGCCGGTATTTTTTTTTTAATGTATGTACACCGATTTCTCCGTCAATTGTGGACCGATTTTCAAAATTCTTTTTTTGTTTTAAAGGGTATACTTGCCATTTGGTCCCATGATAAGGAAACCAGGATCTGATGATGGCATACTAGAGAAATCGAGGGAAACTTTCGAAATTTGTAGGAATGACTAGTGTGCTTAATATTTTTTTAAATAAGCATTTTAAAGCACTACAATTTAATGAAGGTCTAGAGTCGATCTGATGCTGGAGCTGGAAGACAGTCGAGGGAATTCCTCGACGATTTACTTCAGTAACCTTGTGTTTGGGCTTGATTAATTTGTATTGATGAGAACTTTATACCTAGATGGGGGGTGATTGGGGGTCTGATGATGAAGATTGAAGACGAAGGACAGTTAAGGGAACTCCTAAATTGTTTGCAGTAGCTACATTGTGATTGGACTTAATTAATTTATACTGATGAGAACTTTGCACCCTTATGGGTGATACGTGCCATTACCGTTATGATGATGGAGACTATAGACAGTCGAGGGAACTCCTCGACGATTTACAGATTTTTTTGGGCTTACTTCATACGGTTCAATATGCCAAAATGTCTATCTCTGTATGCCTTTCTTTAATGAATCACTAAAAATTAAGAAATAAAAATTTTTAAATAAAAATTATAACCGACTTCAAAAAATAAAGTAACTAAAATGTTATAAAATAATCGCGTGTACAATCTTTGCGTTTACCGCGTCATTATTGTTACTTTTGGAGTCGGTGTCAGCCAAGGTAGATAAGTAGGTACCTAGAGCAACAAATACGACAATGGTGACGTATTTATTGCTGTAGGTACCAAAAATAATTTATCACAAATTGATAGAAACTGAAAAAATACTTCTTTACATTCCGGTCTACAAGCTAAGCCAGAACCACTTCGAAGTTATGTTTTCGGCTATTAGGATGCAAGGCGGGTTTAATGATAACCCAAATGTGCGCCAGCTACAAGGTGCGTATAAAAAACTGATTTACTAGAGAAAAAAATCATAAGAGGAGGCTCACTAATAATTATTAAAAATTAAATAAAATTTAAGGAACGTAAGGATATTGTGGGCCTCTCTACTGAAATAGCCTGTATAGAGATGGAGCGCCTTATAAGTAAGTGTATACAGACCTCCAAATGGATTATATGATTCTTTTGAGAAAATCATGGAAGAATTATTAATTAAAATATTATGTGGGTCTAACAAGCCCATACTAATTTGTGGTGTACTTTAATATTAATACTATTTTAATTTAATACTATACAATACTTTAATATTAATTTACTAGAAAATAATTCCACCACAGTTAGATTCACATCATTGTTAAAATCATATAATCTGACTAATCTATTTTCAGAACCAACAAGAATTTGTAGTTCTACAGCTACATTTATTGATAATATTTTTAGTAATTTAACTCCTGTCCACAAAGAAATTATCAACAAGTTGAATTCTGATCACTGTGGTCAATTAGCTGAATTCTTTATAAGTTCTAATAGTAAAAATTGTAAGCAAAATAATGTGTTTCTTCCTGTGAATGTAAGACGTATTGAGAAATCTAGGAGTAGTATAATGGCCAATATTACATATTTGCAAGATCACAAAAGTCAAGATTTAGCTTTTGGTAAATTGTTTAAATTAATTAATATACATTTTAAAGCCATTTTTAAATTTTTTGGCCATTTAAGCCATTAAAAACGCAAACAATAAAATAAAAACTACTTGGAACATAATAAAGGATTAAACTGGGAGAGTTGGTAGTCGTAGCTCTGAATTTAATTTAAATATTGAAAATAGAATAATTAAGTCTGAATCCGGTTTTAATTTTTTGTAAAACATTTTACAAAAAATTAAAACCGATATCAAAAATACTAAAATAAAAAGTGATAAAATAACTGTTTCTTTAATTTTTGTGCTTACAATTTATAGTCAACTTAATCTTCTACTAATGTACAAAGTTTACGTTTACCACGTAATTATTGTTACTTTTGGAGTCGGTGTCAGCCAAGGTAAGTAGGTAGGGTACAGCAACAAATACGACACCGACTCCAAAAGTAACTATTCACTTAATATCTATTTTTATTATTACCTACGCAATTTTAAGGGACATTTTTTAAAAAAGTGGCAACCCTTCATTCTCACACAATTACTTAAAAAATGGCTTCACTTTTGTGTTTTAAGTGCGCTTACCTTTAGATACTACTTCTGCAGTCAACAAGTAGCCTGCCTCTGTGTTCATTATGGAATGCGTTTTTAGATTAAATGAATGTAACATTAAATAGTGCAGTTTAAACTTCTTGAGTGTAAAATATTATGAAGTAAAGTTGCCCGAGAAGGAAATTTACACCGACATATCGGATGAAACCGCGTAAATATAATGTAATATGAAAAACAACAAAAGTAAAAAAGAACAATAACGATTGGTTAAACAATTAATATTTTGATATAATTACTTGGGCTTACTTGATGAGATTCAATATGCCAAAATGTCTATCTTTGTATGTATTTCTCTAATGAATCACTAAAAATTAAGAAATAAAAATTTTTTAACAAAAATTATAACTGACTTCAAAAAATCAAATAAGTAACTAAAAAGTAATAAAACAAAACCTGTCAATCGTGGAGGAGTACCCTCGACTCTCTATGGTCTCCATCATCAGAGTTCAGATCAGTAATGGCATATGGGTGCAAAGTTCGCATCAGTATAAATTAATTAAGTCCAATCACAATGTAGCTACTGCAAACAATTTAGGAGTTCCCTTAACTGTCCTTCGTCTTCAATCTTCATCATTAGACCCCCAATAATAGTCGCAACCCATCTAGGTGTAAAGTTCACATAAATACAAATTAATCAAGCCCAAACACAAGGTTACTGAAGTAAATCGTCGAGTAGTTCCATCAACTGTCTATGATCTCCATCATCAGACCTGTAATGGCATGTATCACCCATATGGGTGCAAAGTTCACATCAGTATAAATTAATTAAGTCCAAACACAAGGTAGCTACTGTAAACTATTTAGGAGTTCTCTTAACTGTCCTTTATCTTCATCTTCAGACCCCTAATCACAGTCACAACTTTACAACTAGATGGAGTTGTAAAGTTCTCATCAATACAAATTAATCAAGCCCAAACACAAGGTTACTGAAGTAAATCGTCGAGGAGTTCCCTCGACTGTCTTTCAGCTCCAGTCTAGATCGACTCTAGACCTTCATTAAATTGTAGCGCTTTAGAATGCTTTATATATATTGAGCGCACTAGTCGCTCCTACGATTTTCGAAAGTTCCTCTTGATTTCTCTGGGATGCCATAATCAGACCCTGGTTTCCTTATCATGGGACCATTTTGCAAGTACGATACCCTTTCAAACAAAAAAAGAATTTTGAAAATCGGTATACAATTGACAGAGAAATCGGTGTACATACATAAAAAAAATACCGACCGAATTGATAATCTCCTCCTTTTTGTTGAAGTCGGTTAAAAATACTAATAACTGACAATAAAACATCGTAGGTAAGACTAATAAAATAATATGGCTTACGTTTCTAAACTAATATCGTAACGTTACCTATTAATAAACGTTTATGATCATGAAAAATATATTGGTATACCAAAGTAAATATTATAAATCATAAGTTTTATGGGAAATAAGTTTATATAACCTCGGAGTATATAAAATGTGTCATCGTAAATACTGAATAGGTATACTCGCAAAATAGTAATTTGTACCCTCTCACACCTAAGCCATTTCAACTTTAGAGCATCATTACCCAGATTGCTGTCTGAATTTACAACCTAGGAAGAGAACTTAAATTACTAGTGAATTATCTATTAAATAGGTATAATAAAGATTGTAAATGGTACAGTAAGTATGGTTCTGTGTGTTTTACTAATATCATAAATGAGATAGTTTGTAAGTTTTTGTATTAAGCATCAAAACGTTTTTTTCAAAAACTTTTAAAACAGATTCTGATGAAATTTTATAGTTTTCTAGGAATAAACTATTAAGACTATAAATAGTATCAGAATATACTTTTAGAATTAGTGTTAGCTCGTATTCCTAACTTCATGGCTCGTATACGACTATAGATCACTGAGTTCATAATTTATATCTATTTAAAAGGAATGTAATATGATTATTTACTAAATTTTTTTTTCTGAATGGCTGACTTCGTGATAAACGCATGACAAAAAAGAAATATGATATAATATGTATTTAAAACGAATGCGTTCCTTATTGTAAATGTCAACTCACTAGACTGCATAGAAAGATTATAGGTCTTTGTGTTTTTTTATGTGCATACTGCATTTCGTTAATGAGCATATACCTAACCTGTGATTTAGTGAGCTAGGACCACCCTACCATCCCTTCCTTTTGTTTTAGGGACGATATGCAAATAATTTAAAATAAATATTACTACATATTGCAAGTATTCAATATTATTTACAATGAACTGCGGACCTTCTTGACTTTTTAGTAGGTAATGCGAAGTGTAAAAAAAGGAGATTGTAAATAATATTGAATATAATATGTAGCAACATGTGTGTACTGACGGGGTCATAGGTTGTATGACTGGCGTTCCCATGACCCTGTCCAATAGCAAAAAGGAGGAACATCGTTGGGTTTCAGTGGGCGCGAGTCCCCATATGCATAGGAAAGGAATGTGGTGTTCGCTCATATTAAATATTAATATTTTTTATATTAAAGATAAAACCTGCAAAACAACTAAAAATCATACGTGGCCATGGATTTGAATGCCCATATATGTAGTTATAATTGTTACTTGTTCACACAACAAGTAGCGAAGATAAGTTCTAAAATACCTATACTTATTACTTAGGTATATTGCCAGATCATTAGATTTGGCGCTTGTTGTCGACAATAATAATAATATTTTTACTAGCTGTTTCCCGCGGCTTTGCCCGCGTTAACTTAGATTTACGGCCGTACGCGGATTGATGATGATTATTTTTATAGCCTAAGTTACTCCTTATAACATCAGCTATCTGCCACTGAAAGTCCCATCAAAATCGGCTCAGCCGTTTCAGAGATTAGCCGGAACAAACAGACAGACAGACAAACAAAAATTGTAAAAAGGGCTATTTTGGTATATGTACCGTGTATACATTCATATGCATTGAGTAAAAAGCGTTTATTTTAATAATACAAACAGACACTCCAATTTTATTTAGGTATCTGTAGGTATTTTTTTTTTCTGTTGGGGAAATCTAATAGATACCACCAGGCCCGGGGTGACCTGGTGGTTATGTGGGACTTTCACCGCACTAAAACCCCAACGTGTTCGCCTCGTCATTCAGTCGGCCTGGTGCGGGAACTGTAGTCTACCGCGCCGGACCCCGACGTGCCCATCGGCACTCTTCGAGACAAGGCACCCTGAACACCCAAGGGCGCCTTGCAGCTCAGACCTTCTCGCGCGCGCGGCTGATCCCCCGATCAGCCGCGCACAGGTCTCTTGCGGCGGTGCGACAACATGTCACCGCCACGTCTCTCCGCCTGCCGGAGGTTTCCATGGCAACTACTCCTCCACCGCTAGGACCGCGAAGCTATTATTCACGGTCGGATAGGCAGGCTGGGTGGGGGCCATCACCAACCTTTTCAGCATTGGCAACGCCGTTTTTCTGCGCACGGCGTTTAGAGACGCACGCCGCGCCACCCATTTTGTGGGCGGCAGGTTGCCCTGTGGCGGTGCACACCGCGCACTTGGGATTAGTCGCCGTACACGCCTTAGCGACGTGCCCTGCCTCCCCGCAGCGGAAGCAGAGGCCGCTTCGGTCTACCGCGGAGGTGCAGACCGCCGCCGTATGTCCCAGCTCCTGACATCGATAGCATCTGAGTGGGAGGGCGTCTAGCAGTCGAAGCTGCGCTGACACCCAGCCCACCAACAGTCTGCCCTTCGCTACGATGGCTTTTGCCGCCTCCACTGGGCAGTGGACGATCGCCGCACCTAGCCCGGTAGCGCTGCGGCCGATCTCGCCAGATCGCACCTGCTCTGGAGGGCAACCGCCCTTCTCCGCCACTGCTGCCACGACATCATCCTTCGTGACGACCCGAGACGCGTACGCTAACGGATCTCGTGGGTCTGGAGACCCTGACGACGTCGCCGCCGACTACCTCGCGAAGTTTAGCGGCCAGAGAGTCCGCTTTCTCTCCCGTGTCCGCCCCTGGCACCACCAACATGCGGGCACTGGTGGCCGCCTTCCTAAACCTGACGCCGGGCTCCATGCCAAGGTCCGATAGGCATATATTGGACTTCGCCTTTGATAGGACGTCGGCATAGGTGACCCCTTTCGCGACTGCGCCCGGCTGCAGCTGGAGCACCACAACGGAACTGTTAGGCACTCGGAGCTTGGGCGGGCCTTTCTTCGGCAGCGCCGTCTTCTTGGGCTGCTTCCTGCGGGCGACGGTTGTCCAATTACCGTCGCCCTTAAGGTATCTGTAGGTATAGATTTACAGGAACATTATTGGTTTTTATAATATTGAAAGTTATATAATGTTCGCAATTTTTCAATGGCATGCAAATATTTTGATTAGGCACATATATTATTCATTACATATAAAATGTATCAATCAATGCAAATATATACCAAAATACCCAATAAATATTTCACGGTTATTGACTATCTGTTGCTTGTTTCTCCCGCTTTGTTGTGTTTCGGAAAGAAAGTCACGACAGGCAGTGTTATTTCTGGCAAATCTCAGGATAAGCATGAATGAGTATGAATGAGTTAATGTGTCCTGTGTGTAAGCGGCTGAAGGCAACTCGCAGTGGTTTTAACTTTTAGTGCGGTATACCGGCGCCAGGGGTAGATTGGGGGCATGGGGGGGAGTCCCACATATCCCCGGGGACAACCTATCCCCGGGTGAATGCGCAAAGCATTTTCACTGCGAAAGAAAAGTTAGTATGAATGAGTTGCCTGGGCTAGTTCCAGGTAAACTCGTTTATGTTCATGGGTGACGTCGACCACTTAGAATCAAGTGGCACGTCTGGCAGTTTGCCGACTAACATAAAGAACTTACGATGACAATATACACAAGTACCAAAGACTATTTTACTACATTGACAATATACACAAGTACCAAAGACTATTTTACTACATTGACAATATACACAAGTACCAAAGACTATTTTACTACATTGACTATCTTCTACAAATATACTGCACTGAATAAACCTAGCCTAGATCCTAACCTAGCTAAGCTGTTAATGATGTAATGGTTTTCTCATGCAAATGAAAGTAAAGTGGTAATCAGTAGTATTGAGATAGGCACATAACTTAGTTCTTACGAGTGTCGTGAAAGTGTTAAATCACTCCGTTACTTTTTCTAGGTGTGTTTCGCAGCGGATTAAAACTTTTTATACAGGTAACACTAGCCACGTCCGAAAATCACGCACAGACTGTTAATCTTTGTAGGATGCTTTTCAAAATGCTCCCATGATTAAGGGATTAAATTGATGTGTAGGTAATGGTAAAATTTATCGAAATATATGATAATAAAAAAGCTTCTTTTTATTTTAGTAACCTTTAACCTTTACAAAACACCCTTACCCACTACTTGCGTGTCTATGTAGTATGTGGCACAGAGGTTTGGAATCGATGCGCATATAAAAATATTCAAGTCAGCTAAGTGAAAAAATTGAAATAAACTTACAAGCTTTTTAATTCAATTCAAGTGTATGTATACGTGTTTGTCTATTTACTTAAAATCTTGCAAGTGAAATTTAAATTCGACCTAAATAACTTAGAATATGGATACGGGCGAGGAAAATAAAAATATTTTTTTATCAAATTGTCAACTGCTACAGCCAGAGCGTTATCTGAAGCTTCTAGTATAAACTTTGTTTGAATAATTTGGAAAATATAGTTGATTTGTTACATGACAATTTTTGTGTAAATCTGTCAGTGCATTCGAACATTGACCGGCGTATTTCTTCTTGAATCGACCATCCATCCATGTTTCTCGATGTCAATGTCTATAGTTTTAATGACTAAAGTTACAGCATTTTCTACAATCGTGGTTCATTCGGTCACCAAATACTCATTCAGGGCTTTTTTTTCATCATCTAGATTTGCTTTTGGTACGTCTTGTTGAAATTCTCATCTTGTTGAAATCTTGTTAAATGTTCCAATGTATTTACAATTGTCTCTATGTTTTCTTTTATAAATGTTTTATTTCACTAAAATGGGTGAGCCATCCTTGTATTTGTAAATGTACATGCACATTGTCTTTGTATGCGTAAGCTCGGGAGCGCTCAATTCAGTACGCTGATAGGCTCGCTGGACCCTGTAGTTACTCACATAAGAACGCACGTCTGTTGCATCACAACTACAAAAATGGCCCACCCGCTTTCTTAAAATAAAACAACGGTAAAAATTTCCCTACTCGTAATGCACTCCTGCGAGTATACGATAAAAGTTTTATCTTTTTTCAGCAATTACCATCTCTCTGTGTAAATTATGAAAGAACGAACATAATTTCTCTATTGACCCACATATGACGCTGGAAGGAACGCATGCAAATGCGTGAACTCTGCAAATATTCAAGGAATGACTAGAACAGGGGCTGAACAGTGAATTTGGATTTACATCTCGGCTTTTTCGTTGCCCGCCATGGACACCTAACACCGATACGGTATTTTCATTAACTTCAACCCTTTTTTTCCGCCAGGAAATGCTCTTAGGTATCCTGCGGGGGAGGAGGGACTCCCCTGGCGGGTTTGTGGGACTCCCCAGGCGGGTTTGTGGGACTCGCTGCGTCCGAAAGATGGTAAGGTGGACGCAGCTCTACCCACTAAAACTCGGCGGTGTTCTCCTAGTCGTGCTGGCCCGAACCTTCAACCCTGCACAACGTAATATCCAGTCCATCTTTTGTGCTGAATGTCTTTTGAAATATTCTGAGCAGTTTTTCCAGACATAAAAAACCCAAGAAAAATTCTCAGACTTCCACAATTTTATTTCTATATGAACGAATATAATGATTTGATTTGATCAGGAGTGCTTTCAATAATTACGTCCTAAGTAATAGATACTTACTTAGCCTTTTTAATATCTGCAATAATTTTGAATAAATTAACTTTGTATTCCTTTTGACAAATAAGATGGTACTGTCTTTGAGTCAGCATTCACTCTTCTAGTTTTAAGCAATGCCCTTTCAGCACTGGATCATACAGCATACTTCGCTGACTGTTGTAACAATTCTAGATTTTATTCTAATTATGGCGATATAAATTACTTTTTATCCATTCAACACTTCCAGTTATCTTTATCAAAAATCTTAATAAGTTTCAAGCCCAGAGTAGTTTTCCATTTTGTTAAGTGTGATATATGTTCATGTGATATCCTTGGATTTATTAGTATGATTGTCAACCTCAGATACAAAAACCCGGCAGCAGTAACATTTCTTAGTCTGTTCATTGTAAACTTCATATAATATATTATATAATATTATTCATACATATATTTTTAAAGCCTTGTTTAGGATTAAATCAGGCGAACATGGAGGCGTTTGGAGCCCCCCTCCCCCGGTTTGTCCTCGACTGCATCAAGTTAAAAAACGAGTTCATTCTTAAACCGCTTAAACGCATAGTAAATGGCAAATACTAAAATGCTTATAAAAAGGCAACCAAATTTATTATTAAATTTGCAGATATTAGTTTTTTATATTATTATAAATGTATAATTTTTTACTGTCTGTATAATTTTTTAAAGCGTTGTCTTTAACTATATAATTTTCTCTACTAAACTGGCTAAAAACCTAGAAATATATAATTCGAAACAGGAAACGAGTGATTATAGTACAAGCAACATTTAAGTAACGCGCCTCAGGCAACTAGCAGGATCGTCAATTATTTTATAATTTTTCTCCACCATGGAAAACCATTTACTGCAATTGGATAAAAATGTTTTAACAGAGAGATTGCAGTTGGTGTCAACGGTCGGAGAACTTTGACTGAGGTTTTATTGCAGGGATTATTGTGTATTTCCAACACCAGCTTAACCCACTTACGTTGTAAGCTCGCAACCTGTGTAACTAGTTTAGTCTTTTAACTGGGGGACAGGAGATTTAACAGAGACCGATTTGATTACTTTAACATTTGACAGGAGGTTACGACATAGATAAAATTATTAATATCGACTAACAAAAAGTTTTATAAAAATTCAATATTGGTGTTTAGTTTTTTTCTTCAACAGAAAATGGTAGCCTACATAAAACACCAGTAATTGAATATCATACAAATAAATACAAAACACCAAAAAAGGCGCTAGCTACAAAAAAGCTTTTCGTCATCATTTCACGGTGTTAATTCAATTATCCGCTTCTGCTGGTCTCCATCAGAGCCTTCACGCGGTTACACCCCAGTGTTTGATGAATGATGTTAAATACGTTTGTAGGAGTTTTTCCGGTTACTTGTTTAATCAAGTGTGTTGTTGCATCTCCGAAAAGAGTGACAAGCTAGATTTCATGAAGAAGAGTCGCTATATGTATGAATACTTATATATTATACTAGTGGCACCGACAGACGTTGTCCTGTACAAAATAATTTTTTTGTGAATCTAAACCATCCTCGAATCCCCTTGAACTCACACAAAAAATTTCATCAAAATCGGTCCAGCCGTCTAGGAGGAGTTCAGTGACATACACACGCACACAAGAAATATATATATATAAAGATAACTTAATATTTTTGTAAGTCTATTCGTTGTCTGCTGATGGGAATAATTAATCTTAAAATCATATTAGAAACCAGTTATATCGATTTAATCTTTCAGATGAGGGAACTTTAGCGTCTTCGAGTTTGAACGAAGCTTAGTTTATATTTTAAAATGATACCAAAAGTATTGTGATGTGTGTGTGTTATCGAAAATAGTAGGAAAGTAATATGTACAAATTAAAAATAATAATATCCGTTAACGCTTAATATTTTCAAATTTCATCATACTTTCATTAAATAATTATTATAAAACTTACGTAAAAAATTATTCAGTGGTCCAATATCTTGTCCAAGTAATAAACACTCTTTAATGTCGGTTGAAATAGTAATACATTTTCAAATTGATTTTCATATTCACATACCGTGCTTTATTTCCATACGTGCGAGCGGCACGAAGGCTAAGGACAAACTGAGAATTCTGAATTTCTCTGTTCGTGATGCGTGAAAGATGCACGTGCGCGATGCGCCGGCGCATGTCGAGTGTAGTGGATACAGATGAAGCCGCCGGGCGTGTCATGGCGTTTTCTCATATTTTGATAATAACCTGCTAGATTGTGTCATAGCTCATAACATTCGTTATGTGATTAAGAATGTAGAGACATCGATTTTACCAACCATAAATTTTATCAGGCTGGTTTTTAATTTATGACTCAAAGCATGGCCGGCGAATTTAACTTGCTATCTAATACTTATCTTTATACTGCAAAGGACAAAATAGCAGAATGTCGATAAAAATCATTATCTTACTAAGTAGGCCCTGACGTGGTCGGCATCTCGACGCCAAAACTGGCGACAAGGCTCAGGATGGCCCTCCGACCTCTGCCCAGCCTGCCTGTGCGGCCGCGGTAAATAGATTCGCGGTCTTAGCGGAGGAGGTCCCCAGGCCATGGCATTGGAAGAGTAGTTGCCATGGGAACCTCATACAGGCGGAGAGACTTTATCGCACTGCTAGAGACCCGTGTGCGGCCGATCGGGGGATCCGCCGCGTGCGCGAGAGTTCTGAGGTATAAGGCGCCCTTAGGTGTTCGGGGTGCCTTGCTTGGAAAGAGTGACACCCCATAATATGTTGAAATCCTTTGAGCCGTTTAGGCCATGCTCAGGCTGTACCAGGGCAGGGTACATAGCAACAACAAATCTACACCCTCTTTTTTCATCAGCAGTTGGATAAAAATTAAAAAGTTGATTTGTTACTAAATTATACTTTGTAATAAAAATTCATTACCACTCATTAGCTGATTGAACTCAGGAGTATAAACTGGTTTAAGGGTGTGTGCACACTGCACACACGATAGTTTTTATGGTTCCGTAGCCAAGGGGTAAAACGGGAACACTATTACTAAGAGTCCGCTGTCTATCACTGGGCTGACATCTCATGTACCGTGATGGTTAGTTAGTAGACGTTTGAAATTTTTACAGATCATGTATTTCTGTTGCCGCTATAACAACAAATATTAAAAACAGTATGGGAGTCGTGCCGGCGGTCGTACAATATTTAAGGGGATTCATATACAACAAATAAATACATATTGAAGGGGGGCTCCCATACAACATGGTGCGGTACCCTTCGTACGCGAGTCAGTCTCGTACTTGGCCGGTTTTAATAAACAGTCACGTTGGTGGTGTGTTTTACTAATGCTTCATGCATTTCTTATATTTTTTTCTTATCTATGTACTCAAAATAATTTGTGACATCTATCAATAAGTTTGCGTCAGCCGTCAACCCAGTGTGGATTTTTTTACATTAGATATGAATATTGTTGTTGCAGTTTGTCCTGGACATATACTTAAAATATACTGATATTATATGTTTATGGTCCTGGACATCGAGTATATAACTGGAATAGAGCGGTAATGTTGTGTTTTTTGTATGAATAAAAGATCCGCCGCGCTGCGCCGCGCCGGTTCTGAGCTGTGATTGGCCGATTGACGGCCATTGATTGATTATTGGCCAATGGTACGTCTATACAGATCACTGGTTGTTTGAATTTCTATTACTTCAGTGAAAAATCACTGACCAGTTTCGGAATTTTATAGCTCACATTACTACTTTTAATCCGGTTATATGCTCGATGTGGAGCCCACATGGAATCAACCAACAACAGACCAAGGGTTCAGCTACAGGATCTGTTTAACTGAAAAGGAGAGATTCAGTTTTATTATATATTTTTATCATGGTAATATTTTGTTAAATAAAATATAATAAAAGATTATTAAAGTTGAGGAGGCTTTGGGATAGAATTTTAGAAAAAATAATTTTAAAATGCTCTAAACGATCGATATATTTCGACACAAACAATACACGACACACTAGACGACTATGCAATGTCATTCATTGCCCAATGTACGCAGCGGTTGTGTGTCGCATGTCCATATTATGATCCATTAGGCGCTGCGGTTGCGCTCACAGGCACATACCCTTAGCTCTGACCAGTCATCACAACCACTATTGTATTCCTATCGTTTTAATCATGCGATAAAAGCAGATAAATATTTTATCCTAGCGTTCATTACTATGCCCACAAAAAATATAAATGGACACATTCCATTTATGTCTCATTGTTTTGTATATGTGAGGCTATTAAAAAATACCGACGTACGCAAAAGGATCGCGAATTGTATGTACGCTTACAATTGATTTACGTTAATCCTCTCGTCGTTGATAAATGAAATAACGTGCAATATTATGCCTGTTTACTAAATTATACTTTGGACTTTTTAACCGACTTCAAAAAGGAGGAGGTTCTCAATTCGTCGGAAACTTTTTTTGTTGCTTCTACTCAATGATATTGTAGGTATGAAAGGACATGTATATATTTATAATACCATTTCTTCGACTAGCAAGCAAGACTCAGTTTTTATAGAAATATATTTAAATTTACAGTTTTTTTTTATTTGTAGCTCATTCTATGAAACCTATAAATATAATTTTAAAATTAGTATTTCTAGTATGTGTAGATGATATATTTAAACCTGTTGTTTAAATGTTTGTGAGTGTGAATGCTCACTGAGAAAGTGTTAATTGGTAAGAATGGTAAGCATTTTTAAATGTTGATAATTCGAAGTGGTGGTAAGTATCTCGGTACAAAAATTAACAAACTCATTATCAGTTCGGTGGACGGTGTTTGGGAGATTTTTTTTATTTTTACGAATGGTCAAAGCCTTTTTGTACACTTTGGCTTTTTTGACTTTACTAATTTAATTCTGTAAAATCAATTGTCTAAAAACGGAATTGAAACGAAATGACTTTACCTACCTAATGTAACCATGCATAATTATTTCACACCGATTAGTATTTACATACTTAAAAAGTATGTAATAAAAAAAAGACGATAAGGTGAATTACTAATATTATAAAGCTGAAGAGTTTGTTTGTTTGTTTGAACGCGCTAATCTCAGGAACTACTGGTCCGATTTGAAAAATTATTTCAGTGTTAGACAGCCCATTTATCGAGGAAGGCTATAGGCTATATAACATCACTGATGAATAGATACTTCCAAAATTTTAATTCTAAAAAAACATTGTAGTGAACCCCGTGAAAGGAAAAGGAATTATTTATTTTGACATAAGTTTCAGTAAGACAAATGTTACCATTAAGGTTTTCAGTAGTTTATCAAATCAGTTTTTAATGAAAGTGCGACCACGACGCTATTTACCGAGTCCAATTGTATTTTCAAACCATCCAGGAGCTTAATGAAATATGCACACACATTTTCAGACGAATCCGTCCAGCCGTTTAGGAGGTGACAAGCACACAGACAGAAGAAATATATTATATATAAAATATATGTCTATAAATTCTCCAAATCGATTCAGCAGTAAAGCTTTTAAAAATAAGCAGTAGATTAATTTAAAACATACAAGCTGAAAACATAAGACTTCTCATGCTTGTAAAAAGTAGTTTTTAAAAAGGTAAAATAAAAATGTCCATGAGATTACTCGACATTATCGAACCTGGGGCATTATAATACAATTTATGCATCCTCTGAGTGCAATGCGCGAGTTTTTCAAAAAGCACCTGCTCTTTAATAAACTCTATTTTAAAGTACCTACCTAATCCTTTGCCGCACCAGCACCGAGTAATGCATTTTTAATATTTTGCCTGCGTTTTTTATTTCAATCTTATCAGTTTTTATAATACTGCGGCACCACCGTTAAAAATAACGGTGCAAAACAAAACCTTACTTAAGCTGTGATAATAGTACCACATAGTACTTACAAGTATCGCTTGACCAGAAAAATAAAAACCCTCGCCATATTGCGGAAAACGGAACTAATCTCTGAATGGACGATACTATGTCTTGACGTAAAATCTATACAGTGGCGACACTTCACACTACGCGGGGTTTATATATATTTCTGGCTAGGCTAGGCTGGTACACTTTTTTTTTTCTTTTACGCCGGGAAATGCTGTGAGGCATCTCGCCTGGGGCGTGGGTCTCCCCAGGTGGGTATGTGGGACTCGCTGCGCCCGAAAGATGGTAAATGGACGCAGCTCTACCCACTAAAACCCGGCGAGTGCCACCAGTGCCGCCTTGGTGAGGTGCCCCGGATCTGTTAAGCTAATAGGGCACCTCTAGTCAGTCCTGCAAGGGACCGACAGAAGACCGACCACAGAACAACCTCTCCAATCTTCTTATAAGAGGAGTACAAAGAGTCCCCTAGGCTCAATTAGCTTCGCCCAAGGTGTTGGGCTCACGCTAGGCTACTGAGCCCCACCTCCCCGTCAAGGCCTGAACCAGAGTATTACAATGTGGCCTGAACCATGGTGGGGAGGCTGGTACGCTGTACTATTAATTTTTTTTTTTTTTTTTTTCGGAGCGATCTATGCTAATGGCCCGAAGGCCCTAATACTTCGGATTAGTGTGAGCCCATTCGGCTCACTTTTGATTTATAAAGTGGGGGGTTGCCCCCCGCCTACCGTGCAGTCTGCGACCACACGGCCTCCTGGTGTCGGTTGTGTCACGGCCTCCAGGCGTCGGTTGTGTGTACTATTAATGAGTCTGTGATAATAGTAAGAAAATAGGTAAGAAATATATTATATTGTTTCGTGTGCTTACCGCATTTATGGTCTCCCCGTGATCATGGCGATTGAAACATTGCCGAAATATCGGTACCTCAATTAATATGTCCAGAGTGCACAATAGTCAATATGTACGGTCAGTTCATTTTAATGTCCTGTTGTGTACATAAAATGTAATACAAATAATTTAAAAGTTCAGTCCGCGGGGACCCGGAGGTTATATAGGACTCTCTGCGCCCGAGCAGGTGGTAAGGTGGACGCAGACTTTAACCACTAAACCCCAGCGGTGTTCTTCTCGTCGTTTGGGTGACCCGGCGCGAGACCTGTGGACGTTCGTACCGGGCCACAACGATGTGCCATATGGCACTTTTTTCTGGAGGCGGGGGGTGGCATCCCCCCCCCCTCCTTCTCCGCTTAAGGCACACTGAACACACAAGGGTGCCTTATAGCTCGGACATTACGCGCGCGCAGCCGATCCCCCGATCGGCCGCGCACATGTCCCTCACGGCGCGGCGGTGCGACCACCTGTCACTGCCGTGCTCTCCTGCGGGAAGAGGCGCCAGTGCGCTCCCTCTCCCGCTCCGCCTCCTCCTTCTGCGACATCACGTCTTCGCAGAAGGAGAGGACCACCTACCATGTGCTCTCACTGACGGTCATCGCTCGGATGACCGCAGGGAGCGACAGGTCCGCGCCAACCTCAGCGAGGAGGGATGCCCTTGCCTCTGCCCAAGCTGGGCACTCTGCCAGAGTGTGGTCAGCAGTGTTGTCAATGCTGTCACAATGATGAAACTCTGGCGAGTCCTTCGCCCCTGCCACCTTCCACAGAAACCTTCCGAAGCACCGTGCCTCGTCAGGATCTGCGGAAGGTGGAAGGATATTGCGCCATGCAGGTCAACCCACTGCTCCAGGATTGGACCGACGGCGGATAAATCTGGGCCTCCATTTACTAGTGTCTAATGGCATTGAGATCCTACAAAACATAATTATATGGTCTCAGTGGCGTGCTCTCTTTTAGCCTTTGCTCTATAAAGGGCCCATCCACAGCTACCTCTTTCTATGATAATAGCTGAAATTTGTTTCAACGTTATCGATGAAACATAGTGAGATGTATCTTAATTAGTTTGTATATTACTGCAGAGACGGTAAGTACATTACACTTGTATCGAGCACTAGAAGTGCAACTTTCGCGTTCCGCACCGCTGCCTTCATTGAAGAGTTTTATACGCATCAATCGACGGGCACGCTCCATTACGTACACACGTGACGTGTACACACACACACACACACACACACATATATATATATATATATATATATATATATATATATATATATACACACCATAGTGTATTATCTACGCACATACACATACAGATTTGTACACAGTGTTTTTCGCTTAAATGACATAATATAGACACATGGCAATGTGTCCGCCATTTTCTAATGCGAAAGCGCTCAAGATACGTAGATTTTACAATTAACATTTACCTAAGGCCTTTTGTATACTCCCTATAAAATGTATTTATTACTACAACCTAATCTATACGGTTACTGACCACCTACAGCTTCTTAATAATACCTATATTGAAATGGTAACCTTATGTCATATCATTGACAAACAATGTATATATAATATCATTTTCCACAAATCACAAAGAAAGGGATCCACACAATACTTACGTTATGATATAAAATACAGCTAAAAAGCAGCAAACAGCGCCGTCAACAATATGATACGTCATGCGTGGAAATGGATAAATTAATAAAATTATTTTGCAGACGTTTACTGACGAGCCTTTGTAGTGTAGTGAAAGGATTTATAAGAATGTCTGAACCTATGGTATTTCATAAGCTAGACCTCCTTGGAGTAAGATCTATTGTGAGAAGTAAGTACCTTAGTCATTATGTTAGGTCCTTTGACCAGTATCATAACAATACCCTGTTGGGTACGAATGCCAAGTTCATAAATCATTTAGCTAAATATTCAATTCACTCAACGATCTAAACATTGGACTAAAAGGAATTATTATTACAAAAAACTATCGTTTGTAACTTTTTTTCTTTCGAAAACAATAGAATATAAAACCTTTTAAAGGTCAAAAAGCATGCGGGCACCCAAAGTGTCGTAAAAACCATACCAACGAAGATTATAGAAATTACATATTATATTAATCAACCCAATCTGAATATAAACAAGGCATAAACAAAATAGGTTCAGAACTAAGGTTCTAAAGTAAGGTTGCGACTTGCGAGTACAGCGTAGAACTTTTTCTTTCAACGGCAGTTAAAGGTGAACTTACTGTTTATTCGCTTGATTAAATCAAAGACTGAACTGCCATTTTTTTGTAATTTACACAAATGACCGACCAATGATCAGTTTATTTTACTCAAACAACTATTAGTCATCAGATTAGAATTTTTTTAAAAAGTTAGTAGTAGTAAGTAGGTATGTATTTGTGACAAATTTGTTACATAAAAGGAAAAAATCGGGTAATTAAAAAAAAAAAAATGATTTTTTTCTTCGCATTCGCGTTTTTTATGTGGAATGTACGTAGTCTAGCCTACTTCCAGTGTCGCTGTGGTGTGCTATTTTTGGGACACTCTGTATAATGTAAATTTCATTGGTATTCATATCTTCAGATGGGATACATCGCGTGAGTATATAACATTAAAAATATTAATATACGATACAATATGGACGCCAAGTAATGGTTAATCAGTAAACAAGACATGGAAGAGGAGAAAAATGGCTTTCCGACGCACTTATTTGCATGCATAACTACCTCCGTACTACTGAGGCGTGATAACTGGTAACACTGTACTTAACACTGGAAATACCGCATATTACTTGCAATACTTGAATCGATACTAATATTATAATATGAATATTATAAGACGAAAGACTTGATTTTTGTTTGTTTGTTTATAACGATTTAACTCAAAAATTCCTAGACCGATTTAAAAGATTCTTTTACCATTAGAATGCTACGTTAACACTGAACGACATCGGGTATAAAAATAATCATCATCAATCCGGGTACGGCTGTAAATCCAAATAACGCGAGTGAAGCTGCGGCCACTAGCTTGTTTTTTTTATAAACAACTGTGATTGATGACATTGGAACCTTTTCGAATATGTACATCCTCGTGTATAATATTACTAGCTAGTACCCGCAGCTTTGCCGGCGTTAACTTAGATTGGCAACCGTATCCGGATTAATGATGATTATTTTTATAGCCTATGTCCTAAACCATCACCATTTCAACTTTCAGCCAAATCAGTTCAACCGTTTTGCCGTGAAAGATTTAACATCCAAGTTTACAAACTGTCAACTTTATAATATTAAATAAACTAGCTAGTGCCCGCGACTTCGTCTGCGCAGGGTAAGATTTTAGTTTTTTTATTCATAAAAATCCTATGTTACTTCTTATACCTCCAAGTATATGTGTACAAAGTTTCATAATGATCGGTTAAGTAGTTTTCGCGTGAAAGCGTAACAAACAAACTTTCACATTTATAATGTTGGTAGGATAAATATCAATATAATATTAATAATAAGTAAGTAAGTAAGTAAGATAAAGTGGTATTGTTTGTATGTCTGGATGAAAGAGACTTTCCGATTACTGAAAAAAAAATCCACAGTAATAATTGACATTAGTCTGGGTACGGCTGTAAATGAAAGGCGTAACTGCGCGTAAAACTGCGGGCAATAATATATTAAATTAGCGAACCCGATAGACGTTGTCCTGGACAAAACGTTTTGTACAGGTCTGTCGGGTTGTTACTAGAAAAACTAGTACATTTAATGGCAGCCCCCGACGAATTTTCTTAGTTTTTTTATTATATTCATAGGGAGTCGAATATGTTTTTTGCCACATCCACATCTTCGAGGACCAAAAAGGTACGTGGGGAAGTGCTATGAAAACTGATACTCTGATGTTCATATTATGTCTGTTATTGGGGACATCAAAAATTATAAAAGTTTTTTACGTTTATTATCTCTGGTTACATAAATTCTAAGTCGGGGCTTTTTTTCAATTACATTTTAACCGTGGCGGATTTTGATTTTGATTTCAAACTTTTTAAAACCAAAAGTTATACAGATGCGTCCTTTTGCCTATCAAATGGGCCACCGGAAGCTCACAAATCGCACGAAACACGACTGCATATGTGCCACTTTACGCCGGTGTTATGTGAACGAGAGGTTCGAGAGCCCAATTCGGCTCAAGCAGCATAGCAATACCTCTTACATTTGTCACCGTAACACCTATCTAACAACATGCACCTATCAAATCCAAACCCATCACTGAAAACCGCATCAAAATCGGACTAGTAGTTTTAGACATAAATTCAACATCGGTTTGCACATACATACTTTCATCCCATATACCGGTCTCCGGACCGTCGCAGGTAAACAGTAAAACACGATAAAACAAAAAATATTTTAATAACTAAAATTATTCAACAAAAATGATGTAGGTAAGAATTAACAAACTAAATACAAAATTACCTACAATTTATAAATAGAACCAAATATAGGCTTTAATCATTAATGCATCTGTTAAACTCTATTAGCCTTACTCTATAACGCTGATAATGTACAACCATCTTATTACAACAACAACAATCTTATCAAAATGATCCCAGTCTTTTACGAAACCATATGTTATCGCTTTACAGAAACATGCAATGATTTATAACATGCAAAATATTTTTTTTAAATAAAATAGCGTTACGATTTTATATGAAATACCTTACTGGATACAAGTTTGTTTACTAAACCATCTCATGGTTTCAAGTTAAATGCGCAGGCACTTGTCTTGAACTTGGATCCCTACATTCTACTTGGGTTTCATTTAAGAGAACATACTGCGTTAACCCCATAATAATTTCTGAAAATGATTTACGCGGTATCACTCAAGCACTTACTTCGCCCATAAACATAACTCTAATTCAAAAAGTTATGTCTTCGAATACGAACAAATAAACAGCCAAGACAATCGCGTATGAGCCCCGTTGTAAATGAGATGTGGAAATTAACGGTATTTCATTATTTACCTATGCATCATGATAATGGTACTAACATAAAGCGATACAAATCATATAATATAATAACGTGAGATCGCGTCTATAGTTTATTTTTATAGCATAGAAGGGCAAAAAAGCACTCGAAGCCTTTTGGCGACTATCGACACCCATACATATCCGCGCAACGATAACGACTTTCCAAATTATAATAATAAGATGTAATAAAGAGTCCAAAGCTTAGAATTTGCTAATAAAAATGGCGGCGAGAGGCAGACATTATTCAAATGTTAATTTAAAATTTAAATTATTGCACGTTTCTCATATGGATTTACTCCCTCAATTGACTACCAGTACAAACGTTTAAGGCCATTTATAAGTCATCCAAGCGTGAACTGTGTTATATTTTAATGTGATGTGCCTGTCTGTCCTCGTCATCGCTGTGCTCCTCCTGCAGTAGGAGACTGTCGGGAGGGCCCCGGGGAGGAGCCCGAGCGTTGCCACTCCGTCTGATACCACCACGGGAAAACATACGGGAGAGCTGGGCGAACTTCTTGCGTGACACTGAAAGTAAAGTTAAATAGATTCATTAAATGTCTACGTCTCAACAATAGATAGGTGAAAATAGGCGGACTAGGTTTGGTAGTGGTCCACCTATAAACACATGAACATATAAACAAAGGTCACCTGAGACTCGAACTAGGGACTTTCTAGAGCAGCTACCCTAAGAATCAAGATCACGATGGATCTACGTCATCGAGCATATACCCGGATAGAGTAATGTGAGCCACAAAATTCTGAAACTGGTCAGTGATTTGTCACTGACGTAATAACAAGTCAACCAACCAGTATGTACGTCCCATCGGCCAATCATCCATCAATGGCCATCAGTCGGCCAATCAGAGCGCAGGACCGGCGCAGCGTCGCAACACAAATTTGGCGGAATTTGTTTTCATACAAATTACAAAACACATAACAGTTATGTGCTCGATACGATGGAATATACGTAGATCACGTATATTCCAATAACTTAAGTGTAAGTGTGCTGTTCTTTTTTCTGGATCACAGCAAAACTATTTAATAATATGAAAGAACATATAATAAAACTATCCATACAACGCGGTTTAAAAATCTACCAAGGTTTCTTTTCATAGACATTACACATTCCATGCAACTTACATTTTCCCATATTTTTCAGTCTCTCCTTAAAAGCGGCTTCATCATCGTGACATTTTGTTTTATGCCCCTGCTCGCTGTCCAAGGCTGCAATAAATTCCTGGTTCCATCTTAATTCCGCCATAAACTCCTCGTTCTGTAGAAACGCTATAATACGTTCGTCGTCCATATCTAGACTTAAATCAATTCTTGCGTCAGTGCCGGGCGGTATCCGTAGGAACATCGGAGGGAGAGGGCCCAACATTCGAGGGACCCATTTTCTTCTGACTGCCAGAGGAATTGATTCATCTTCTACATTTCTGGAAACAAAAACTATTTCAAGATATATACAGTGTCTTTTAGATCGATAAACTTATAAAGCAGATTTTATGATGCTAACCAAAAGCGCCTCTTTTTAACCGACAAAAAAGAGGAGGTTCTCAATTCTTTTGTATGTATGTGACACGATGACTCCAAAATCAACTATAATGACGTGGTAAACGCAAAGTTTGTACATTAGTAGAAGATTAAGTTGATAATAAGTTCTAAGCACAAAAATTTAAGAAACACAGTTATTTTATTACTTTTTAGTTTAGTATTCTTGAAGTCGGTTTAAATTTTTTGTAAAATGTTTTTGTTGGGATAAATTTTTCCTTTTCGGTGATTGATAGCATCTTATAAATGGTAGACATATTAGGCATTCAAAATTAATAACAGCTTTTCAATGAAAATATATTGATGGGACTTGCAGAGCAAGTTCACTGAGATTTGAAAATAGAAGAGCAATTTGAAAGGCTTCCAAATTGTTTGTAAAGATTTCAATAATATACAAATATTATTAAAGCATAAGATAAAAGTAGCCGAAGGTTAGGTGGTCTAGGAAGTTTGACTAATTCAATGTAAAAGGTTTTATAAGACTCGCGTGTCGTTTTGTATCAACAAAAAAAAAGACAGGTCATAGTCCGATGTACACTTATGTTTATTTTAACAAAAAATGTGCATTCTCTAGTTTTACTTTTATAAGCATTGCATGTTCATGAAGTACAGTTTTGTGAAAATAGTTATTCAATTTACGTTAATCATTGATAATAACGTATTAACCGTCCTATCTAATTCTATAAATTGCATGATTAGCTAAAATTAAGTATTTCGCGTGATACCACTTAATTTGTCATGAACACATATACTTGGTGACCACTCATGACCACTACCTAGTAATTGATGATGTTCATGACACTATTGTTATTGATCTTGAAAAGACATGGCGTGAAGAAAAGAACTATATTATTATTTTGATTGACCACTTTAAATTAAAATACTTTCACTTATTAATCAATATAGTACATTTATTGTTTGAAAGTCCAATTAACTAGCTTTATTCATATTTTAAAGTAAACATAAATTTTGCATTCCTTTTTACTTAATATTTTGGCAATATTGGCATAGCCTGTGCTAATATGCCAATGCCTAGAGAAGTATGGTCGGGACAAAAGAGCCTTAGAGCCAAGATTAATGCATTAGTTCGTCATAATTCATTCATGAATGCTTCCTAGTTTTCAAGTGAGATCGAAAGTGTAATGTTTTTTGATTGTCATTGTGAGTAAGCGTATTTATTAGTAACTCGCGCTCATCATTAACGTTTTCACTATGATTACAAAAGTCTAGCCGAGTTCTTGCCTTTATTTTTGTTGTCGGTGTACAAAGCGATATTAATTTAAGATAGTAAATGCATGCCGGCTCGTATCGTCTGTTAGGTATACCCATCGAGCATATAACCGCATGCGAGCCATACAATTCCGAAACTGGTCAGTGATTTTTCACTGACGTAATAGCAATCCAACCAACCAGTGGTCTGTATGCAATTAGATTTTAGAGCGCAGAACTGGCGTCGCAGCACAAAGGCGGAATTTGTTTTCATACGACACACATAACATTACCCCCCTGTATCGGTTATTTGATCAATGGGTATACATTACAGTTTACACCAGCTAACACTTTGCGATAGTGCCTTAAAAAGTAATTTCTAAAACTATGATTTACGAAAATGAAAATTGAGCAGTTCAAGTTTATGTTTTTTGGTCGTTATTAGTTATTTTCATAAAAAATTAAATTTAAAATTTTATGAGTACCTATATACCACATTTTCTACTACATGTTTGTAAACAAAAGGCTATACTGATGAGCACCAGCGATTACCGTGTCACCATACGGTTATTGTTTTTGTAATTACTAACGACACTTACACGAGTGCTGTGGTGTCCTTATCATCATCTTCTGCGATTCGCGACGTGGTGCGGCGATCTTTGCGGCGTGACGGAGATGTTGCCTCTATCCGCTCCATTTCGAGACGCAGTCTCTCATTCTGGTTGTCCGTACTCATAGCTAATAGTTGATCAATAGTCGCGTCAACGGCGCCCTGATTCGCCCGCAGGACGGCTTCAATGACATCATCGTCCATATCAGGAAACATCGTCTTGAAGTCTGTCATCGCTTGGGTGAATTCGAGTTGCATCGTGGACGCCATCTCACCGGCGTTCGGTCGTGCCACGAGGAACGTCACGAGCGCCCAGTCGGCACAGCTGATGGATGACGTTTCACTGGAGATGGGTCCGGCGCCGTGCAGGCATCGGCCATCCTAGCGTCGCACTGGACAATGCGGCGACCGCCTTGCCCTCACCAGTAATTAGCGTTCAATTATATTTGTCACACACGGTGCGATACCATGATGTGCAATTTTCACTTTCGGCGTTTCAGGTGCGCAATGCGCTTGCGTGCACAGGATCGCCGGGGGGAGGTGAAGTCGATATAAATAGAGAGGACGATACGGCGACGCGGCGGCGCGCTGTTCCGACGTACGCTGGTCGCTGAGCGGCGCGCATGTCCGTTGCATTGTTTGTAAATTGCGTTCATCACTTTGACCTTTAATGTCGCACGTTGGTGTGATAAATGGTCAGTCAGTCTGCGACGCGAGGCGTTTATTCGATAATTCCTTTTGTACATATTCTGAATGTATAGTCATATTTCTTTACAGAATGCAATGCGTTTATAAGGAACTTATCATCATCATCATCATCATAATCATCAGCCTGTATCCGTCCACTGCTGAACTTAGGTCTCCCTCAATGAACGCCAAGACGACCGACCCCTTACCACTAGCATCCAACACGGACCAGCCACCGCACGGTGATCGTCCTCCCACCTGGTTAATGGCCGACCAACACTTCGTCCACCTAAACGTGGCCTCCACTCTTGAACCTTATTGGCCCATCGGCCATCCGTTCTCCTGAGTGTGTGACTAGCCCACTGCCACTTCAACGAGCTTATTCTTTGCGTGATATAGAAAGAAAAATAATATAAAAAAGATATAAAGAACTAATACTTATATATTTTTTATATTTAAAGCTATGATTTGCTTAATGTCAGAACTGAACTCTTTATTAGTCATTCTAAGCCAGGGTTTCCCAACCTTCATCGAGCCTCCGCAGGTCGCAAAAATTATTTCCATGCCCGCTCCCCATATTTTTTTCAATACCTAGCTACAATAAAATTCACGTTATTTAATATGTACTACGTATATATATAGTTTAATGTATTTTAACGACATTTATTTTTATGTAATTTGTACAAAAAGAAACACGAAATGAAATTTTAGCTTTGTCAACAAGTAAGTGTTAACGTCAACAAATAAGAATCGCTTATAGATAGTTTTTGCAAAAAAATAAAATTGCGCTCGCGAAAATTGCAAGTTTTTTTATAGAAGAGGGGGCAAACGGACTGTAAATCACCTCATGTTAAGTGAAAAGCGACATCCACAGACATCCGCTACATCCGATGATTAGCAGGTTATAAAATATTAATGAATAATGGGTTTGGTTTTTTGATTATATTATCTCAAAAACTATTTGAGATATTTCAAATCTGAAAAAATATTCAAAAAGAGGAAATTTCCATAAAGAAAGTCCCGACTCCTTTTATGGTCCCGATTTATAATTTTTACCGAAGGTTCATATCATAATACGTCCAAAATGGGAATCACTAAAAAGGCAACAGTTAATTTATTTCGCATTAAATACATTTTTTTAAAAATTCAAACGTAAACGGTACCTACCTATTACGCCCCCAGGCATTTCTCACCGTTCCCCTGGTTGGGAAGCTGTTCTATGCTGTCATGTATTTATTATTAAAGTTATAAAGTCGTTATTAAATTTTTGGTTTTCCCGGTTCATGATTTCTAGAGCACGAAAAGATTCTAAATTATTAGTCCTGCACAACTATTTTTTTTGTTGGTTAAGTGTTTGACAACATTTTGGGTAATCCCCTTTTTGGCTTGCATATCTGTCGAAATTACCTATTAACCTAATGTTGCCTATCATAAAAAATCCATTTCGGTCGTATCGTTTCACGTATCCTAAATTTGTTTATCAGTTTGTTGTGACTTGTGAATCTATACAGATAAACAAATTTGGAGTGTCTGTTTGTAATATAAAAATAACCGCGTTTTACTAAATGCATATATGCTCTAAAACGGCTGGGCCGATTTTGGCGGGATTTTCACTGACAGACAACTGATGTTATAAGGAGTAACTTTATAGGCTATAAAATAATAATCATCAATCCGTATACGGCTGTAAAAATAAGTTAAAGCGGGCGAAGCTGCGGGCAACAGCTAGTCTTTCCAGATAAATACAATTAGAGTGTCTGTATGTAATATTAAAATAACCGCTTTTTACTACATTACTTGCATATGGATGTATACACGGTATATATTATATACCAAAATAGCATTTTTTACAATTTTTGTCTGTCTGTCTGTTTGTTCCGGCTAATCTTGGAAACGGCTGGGGCGTTTTGACGGAACGGGGAGATAGCTGATGTTTTAAGGAGTAACTGAGGCTATAAAATAATCATCATCAAACCGCGTACGGCTGTAAATCTAAGTTAAGAGCGCGCTCTACGCCAACAAAAACTCGGCTAAATAAACTAAAGCGGAGAATTCGCTCCGCTTTAGTTCTAAAAACGACCACGAGGCGCCACGCGCCAAGCGCCGGTTGCGTTGTAATGCAATCACACAGTCCATGTTCCATGCTCCATTCATAAATCATAATACAACATGTCGCTCGCGACTCGCGTAGTCGAGTCTCGCGCCGGCCGCGGCCGGCCCCGAAGCACACTTCGCCCGGCGCAGGACGCGGCCAGCGGCATGCAATATTATGATGTATTATATTATTATAGTCAGAAAAATCTAATACCTTTACATTTATTTTTAATTAAATATTTATGTAGTTTTTTTTAGAAGACTTATTCTTCTTGTGTATGTAGATACAGTCAGATATAGTTGGTTGTGGTACAGAAATATTCAGTCATAGTAGTAGTACAGTGAATTAATTGAAGAGTAGATGTAGTATTTTCAACAAAGTTACAATTATAATTCTATAATTAAATAATTAAATATTAAATTTTAATAAAATATTAAACTTTTATCTATGAATAAGAGAGAGCTAAGACTTTAAAAATTACGAAAATTTTATCGTGATGTAAGACTGCTAGCGTACGGCTAGCATTCTTTGAGACAAAAATATTATATAAGAATAGGTACTTATTAAATACATAAAACGAAATATTTAATAGGGTGTTTGAAAAATATAATTTTTTTATTTATAAACTTATAAGTACATATATACGAATTAACTTCAATGAACGCCAAGACGGCTGATCCCTTGCCACTCGAAATCTACACGGACCGGCCACTGCACGAAGATCGTCTCGACGTTCATTGAAGGAGGCCTATGTTCAGCAGTGGACGGATAAAGGCTAATGATGATTTAGAAACTTTATTATAAATTATAATATTAATAAGCATTGTGGAAAATTCAATGTGAAAATTAAATAATGAGTTTTTTCTATGAATAAGAGAGAAATTACGAAAGTTTAGGCGTGAATCGTAATGTAAGTAGGTACGCAGGCACTCTGTCAGAAAAACAACTATAATGCCAATATAAAACGAAATGTTCAATTTGACTGGCCTGTTCCCTTAGTAGTTCCCTTAATTGTCCTTCAACTTCATCTTCAGATCCCTAATTACAGTCACAATCCATCTAGGTATAAAGTTCTCATTACTACTTTGTTCACATTACCACTTGAATTGTTCCGAAACTGATCAGTGATTTGTCACTGATGTAATGTGACAAACAGTGGTATGTCCGAAAAAATCCGAAACTGATCAGTGGATCAGTTTCGGATTTTTATGGTTGATATTACCACTCAATCTGGTTATATGCTCGATGTTATAATCATAATATTAGCAACATCGCCAAACTTATAGGACTGACTTCGACAACGATTTCAATATAACGTAATAACTAATAATACTATTATGTATTCTATGACAATTTATAATTTATATTATTTACACGACACTCCAAGTTCGTATCCAAGTAAAATATGTAAGTATTTCATCATCATCATCATTATCACCATCATCATTGTCATCATCATCATCATATTCATCAGCCTTTATCCGTCCTTCGCTTATCCAAGTAAAATAATATGTAAGTATTTCATCATCATCATCATCATCATCATTATCACCGACATCATTGTCATCATCAATATCATCTTCATCAGCCATTATCCGTCCTTCGCTTATCCAAGTAAATTAATATGTAAGTATTTCATCATCATCATCATTATCACCATCATCATCGTCGTCATCATCATCATCATCTTCATTCTTCATCATCATCAGCCTTTATCCGTCCATCGCTTATCCAAGTAAAATATGTAAGTATTTCATCATCATCATCATCATTATCACCATCATCATCGTCGTCATCATCATCATCATCATCGCCATCATCATCATCGTCATCATCATCAGCCTTTATCCGTCCATCGCTGAATATAGATAGCTACTTTAAACCGTTGAGGAGTTCCCTCGACTGTCTATGGTCTCCATCATCAGACCTATAGTGGCACTTATAACCTGTATATGCGCAAAGTTTTCATAAATATAAATGAATTAAGTTCAAACACGAGATAGCTACTGTAAACCGTTGAGGAGATCCCTCGACTGTCTATGGTCTCCATCATCAGACCTGTAGTGGCACTTATAAACCATATGTTTGCAAAGTTCTCATCAATATAAATGAATTAAGTTCAAACACAAGATAGCTACTGTAAACCGTTGAGGAGATCCCTCGACTGTCTATGGTCTCCATCATCAGACCTGTAGTGGCACTTATAAACCATATGTTTGCAAAGTTCTCATCAATATAAATGAATTAAGTTCAAACACGAGATAGCTACTGTAAACCGTTGAGGAGATCCCTCGACTGTCTATGGTCTCCATCATCAGACCTGTAGTGGCACTTATAACCTGTATATGCGCAAAGTTTTCATAAATATAAATGAATTAAGTTCAAACACGAGATAGCTACTGTAAACCGTTGAGGAGATCCCTCGACTGTCTATGGTCTCCATCATCAGACCTGTAGTGGCACTTATAAACCATATGTTTGCAAAGTTCTCATCAATATAAATGAATTAAGTTCAAACACAAGATAGCTACTGTAAACCGTTGAGGAGATCCCTCGACTGTCTATGGTGTCCATCATCAGACCTGTAGTGGCACTTATAAACCATATGTTTGCAAAGTTCTCATCAATATAAATGAATTAAGTTCAAACACAAGATAGCTACTGTAAACCGTTGAGGAGATCCCTCGACTATCTATGGTCTCCATCATCAGACCTGTAGTGGCACTTATAAACCATATGTTTGCAAAGTTCTCATCAATATAAATGAATTAAGTTCAAACACGAGATAGCTACTGTAAACCGTTGAGGAGATCCCTCGACTGTCTATGGTCTCCATCATCAGACCTGTAGTGGCACTTATAACCTGTATATGCGCAAAGTTTTCATAAATATAAATGAATTAAGTTCAAACACAAGATAGCTACTGTAAACCGTTGAGGAGTTCCCTCGATTGTCTATGGTCGCCATCATCAGACCTGTAGTGGCACACAAACAAAACAAAAAACAAACAAAAAAAGAATTTTTCAAATCGGTTGGTAAATGACGGAGTTATGTTCGAATATACTCCTCCTTTTTTAAAAGTCGGTTATATTACGTAGCAAATGATAACACAAAATAAATGATAACGCCCCCCCGCGCGCCCGTTCGAATTCTTCCCGCGCTTCTCAGTATTATATTAAAATCCATAAAACATATTTTACTAGGAGAAGCGTTGAATGAAACCGGGGTTATAGAACTTGAGTGACCAAGTAGTTATGTTTATTATGTACCCCATACCACCCTATACTAACGTCATACAGTCTAATTTACAATATTTATTTACACTAGAAACATAAAAACATTCTGAATAAATTACGTCATTTTGGTCTGGAAAAGAGCGCGCGGATCCGACCATTCTGATCGAGCGTTGCTCGACATGTGACCAGTTTCCGTGCATAATTTTTTCATCTATCCGCTTAGTTTAGAGTCGAAAATCGCATGATACTGTTAACGATAAGTTGGCTCTGAGTGGCTCTGAGCTCCAGGTTATAATTTTAATTGATATATTATTTAATTATTCAAATTATAGGCATGAAATAAAAAAAGGGTTGGGTTACTTTATTAAAACATTAGTCTAGCTATTTAATTAGTAAAAAATAATGTGGTGTTGTCGCTGATAATTTTGAGAATTTAAATTAATACCGCTTTTTTTTCTATGCGAAGTTTTTATTTTTTTTTACAAAAATCAGATATTTTTCATAATTCTACTGGGTGAATCGACTTCTACAGAGTTATTGCCTACCTATATAATTTTTATAATCTGAATTATTTGGTTCTTTCCCATTAAACTATGGGCTTAAAAATAGACCGTTTCTCTCAATTTTTGCGTTGGGCGCACTCTTAACGCGGGTGAAGCTGCGGCCAACAGCTAGTATTAGTAGGTGGCAGCTGATTTCATATATTAGTCGTGCGAGGCAGGAAATGCCATAACATAATCGAGTTGTTGTGGATTTCCGGACATCGAGATGGTGTGGGTGAAATTTGGAGTTTTTTCGCGATATCCGGTGGTGGAATTGCGCTGCAGGTATTAGTCCGAACAATTCCTCAGAATACTCCCCGTGGTAGATGCGGCAGAAGATGCAGAGCGATCCGACATCTCTACGCAGCGCTAAAGAGTCAAGCCTATTGGAGATAACATTGTTGTCGACGATTCGAGCCGCCCGGCGTTAAGAGCGCGCTCTACGCCAACAAAAATTCCGAATTCTCCGCTTCAGTTCTAAAAACGACCACGAGGCGCCACGCGCCGGTTGCGTTGTAATGCAATTACACAGGCGTCCATGCTCCATTCATAAATCATAAAATTCATAATACAACATGTCGCTCGCGAGTACTCGCGACTCGCGCCGGCCGCGGCCGGCCCCGAAGCGCACTTCGCCCGGCGCAGGCCGCGGCCAGCGGCATACAATATTATGATGAATTATATTATTATATACCTATGGGATGAAGTCAGAAAAATCTAATACTTACATTTATTTTTAATTAAATATTTATGTAGTTTTTTAGAAGAGTAAGTGTGTATGTAGATACAGTCAGATACAGTTGGTTGTGATACAGAAATATTCAGTCATAGTAGTAGTAAAGTGAATTAATTGAAGAGTAGATGTAGTATTTTCAACAAAGTTACAATTATAATTATTTAATTAAATATTAAATTTTAATTAAATATTAAACTTTTATCTATGAATAAGAGAGACTTCAAAAACTACGAAAATTTTATCGTGATGTAAGACTGCTAGCGTACGGCTAGCATTCTTTGAGACAAAAATATTATATAAGTATAGGTACTTATTAAATACATAAAACGAAATGTTTAATAGGGTGTTTGAAAAATATCATTTTTTTTTATTTATAAACTTATACATATACGAATTAACTTCAATGAACGCCAAGACGGCTGATCCCTTGCCACTCGAAAACTACACGGACCGGCACTGCACGAAGATCGTCTCGAAGTGCATTGAAGGAGGCCTATGTTCAGCAGTGGACGGATAAAGGCTGATGATAATGATGATTTAGAAACTTTATTATAAATTATAATATTAATAAGCAATGTGAAAATTCAATGTGAAAATTAAATAATGAGTTTTTTCTATGAATAAGAGAGAAATTACGAAAGTTTAGGCGTGAATCGTAATGTAAGTAGGTACGCAGGCACTCTGTCAGAAAAACAACTATAATGCCAATATAAAACGAAATGTTCAATTTGACTGGCCTGTTCCCTTAGTAGTTCCCTTAATTGTCCTTCAACTTCATCTTCAGATCCCTAATTACAGTCACAATCCATCTAGGTATAAAGTTCTCATTACTACTTTGTTCACATTACCACTTAAATTGTTCCGAAACTGATCAGTGATTTGTCACTGACGTAATGTTTGTCACATTTCGTTCAGTTTCGGATTTTTATGGTTGACATTACCACTTAATCCGGTTATATGCTCGATGTTATAATCATAATATTAGCAACATCGCCAAACTTAAAGGACTGACTTCGACAACGACTACAATATAACGTAATAATGCTATTATGTATTCTATGACAATTTATAATTTATATTATTTACACGACACTCCAAGTTCGTATCCAAGTAAAATATGTAAGTATTAAATCATCATCACATCACTATCATCATCGTCGTCATCATCATCAGCCTTTATCCGTCCATCGCTTATCCAAGTAAAATATGTAAGTATTTCATCATCATCATCATCATTATCACCATCATCATTGTCATCATCATCACCATCAGCCTTTATCCGTCCTTCGCTTATCCAAGTAAAATAATATATAAGTATTTCATCATCATCATCATCATTATCACCATCATCATTGTCATCATCATCATCATCTTCATCAGCCTTTATCCGTCCTTCTCTTATCCAAGTAAAATAATATATAAGTATTTCATCATCATCATTATCACCATCATCATTGTCATCATCATTATCATCTTCATCAGCCTTTATCCGTCCTTCGCTTATCCAAGTAAAATAATATGTAAGTATTTCATCATCATCATCATTATCACCATCATCATCGTCGTCATCATCTTCATTCTTCATCATCATCAGCCTTTATCCGTCCATCGCTTATCCAAGTAAAATATGTAAGTATTTCATCATCATCATCATAATTATCACCATCATCATCGTCGTCATCATCACCATCGTCATCATCATCATCATCAGCCTTTATCCGTCCATCGCTGAATATAGATAGCTACTGTAAACCGTTGAGGAGTTCCCTCGACTGTCTATGGTCTCCATCATCAGACCTGTAGTGGCACTTATAAACCATATTTTTGCAATGTTCTCATCAATATAAATGAATTAAGTTCAAACACGAGATAGCTACTGTAAACCGTTGAGGAGATCCCTCGACTGTCTATGGTCTCCATCATCAGACCTGTAGTGGCACTTATAAACCATATGTTTTCAAAGTTCTCATCAATATAAATGAATTAAGTTCAAACACAAGATAGCTACTGTAAACCGTTGAGGAGATCCCTCGACTGTCTATGGTCTCCATCATCAGACCTGTAGTGGCACTTATAAACCATATGTTTGCAAAGTTCTCATCAATATAAATGAATTAAGTTCAAACACAAGATAGCTACTGTAAACCGTTGAGGAGATCCCTCGACTGTCTATGGTCTCCATCAACAGACCTGTAGTGGCACTTATAAACCATATGTTTGCAAAGTTCTCATCAATATAAATGAATTAAGTTCAAACACAAGATAGCTACTGTAAACCGTTCAGGAGTTCCCTCGACTGTCTATGGTCTCCATCATCAGACCTGTAGTGGCAAACAAACAAAACAAAAAAACAAACAAAAAAAGAATTTTTCAAATCGGTTGGTAAATGACGGAGTTATGTTCGAATATACTCCTCCTTTTTTAAAAGTCGGTTATATTACGTAGTAAATGATAACACAAATGATAACGCCCCCCCGCGCGCCCGTTCGAATTCGTCCCGCGCTTCTCAGTATTATATTAAAATTTAAAATCCATAAAACATATTTTACTAGGAGAAGCGATGAATGAAACCGGGGTTAAAGAACTTGAGTGACCAAGTAGTTATGTTTATTATGTACCATATACCACCATATACTAACGTCATACAGTCTAATTTACAATATTTATTTACATTAGAAACTTAAAAACATTCTGAATAAATTACGTCTTTTTGGTCTGGAAAAGAGCGGCGCGGGTCCCCAACCATTCTGATCGAGCGTTGCTCGACATGTGACCAGTTTCCGTGCATAATTTTTTCATCTATCCGCTTAGTTTAGAGTCGAAAATCGCATGATACTGTTAACGATAAGTTGGCTCTGAGTGGCTCTGAGCTCCAGGTTATAATTTTAATTGATATATTATTTAATTATTCAAAATATAGGCATGAAATAAAGAAAGGTTGGGTTACTTTATTAAAACATTAGTCTATTTTTTTTCATTTCATATTTAATTAGTAAAAAATAATGTGGTGTTGTCGCTGATAATTTTGAGAATTTAAATTAATACCGTTTTTTTTTCTATGCGAAGTTTTTATTTTTTTTTACAAAAACCAGATATTTTTTCATAATTCTACTGGGTTAATCGACTAAACTTCTACAGAGTTTTTGCCTACCTATATAATTTTTTTAATCTGAATTATTTGGTTCTTTCCCGTTAAACTATGAGCTTAAAAATAGACCGTTTCTCTCAATTTTCGTGTTGGGCGCACTCTTAAATGCGGCCAAATGGAAGAAGCTGATATTGGGGCGCTCCAGCCCAGAGATGAGGGCAGTATTCCATGTGAGGCCGGATCTGCGCCTTGTATAATTGAAGGCGGTGTGAAGGCATGAAATACTGTTTCGCCGTACTGAGCACGCCGAGTTTCTTAGAGGCTAGCTTAGCCTTTCCTTCCAAATGACCACGAAACTGCACATCTCTCGATATGTCGACGCCAAGTATCCCAATGCTGGCTGAGGCGGTTAGGGAAGTGCCTTCAAAATGAACGACGAAGGGTAATTTTTTAGCGGTAAACGCGGAAACTTGTGTCTTGGTGGGGTTAAATTGGACTCAGTTAATATATATATATATAATTGGAATCTCGGAATCGGCTCCAACGATTTTCATGAAATTTAGTATATAGGGGGCGATAAATCGATCTAGCTAGGAATCATTTCTAGAAAATGTCATTTTATAAAAAAAAAAAAAAAATATATACCGATCGGTCATCCAGGTACTAATTCATAAATAGTGGATGAATTGAATTTCTTGAATTATCAATTAAACAAAAAATTATAAATTAATAGAATTAATTAATTATATTGAGGAATCTTGATAAGGCAAAAAAAAATATTTTTTTACTTTCAAAATTTTGCCGCCCTAAAACATTTGCCGCCCTGGGCACTTGCCCCGACTGCCCCTAGTGGAAATTCACCGCTGACGTCGCCTAATGAATAAGAGTGCCGCAAAAGACGCGTAAGGACGGGAACCAACTCAGGAGCACAAGGTCGTAGCACTAATGGAGGGATGCCATCAGGCCCATTCGACTTGTGGATGTCCAGCGAAGAGAGTGCTTTGCGTACAGTCCTCTATCGAAAAATTATTTCCGGCATTGAGGTATCGCACCGAGGGATCGTCGGTGGTATTTTGGCCTGGTAATCCAAAGTCGAGTTGGAAGCGAAAAGAGAGCCTAGAATATCGGCCTTCTCCTTCGTGGGTTGGGCCAGCGAGTCGTTCTTTATGTGCAGAGATGGTAGGGACAAAAATTCCCTTGAACAGCCTAGGCGAGCGACCAGAATGCACGAGTTCCCGAAGGAAGTCGAACCAATCTCTCGCCAATTTCGTTACGTTACGTATTCCGCTTTTGCCTCAGCAATAGCTCTTTTGAAGGACCTGGAGGCAAAGTTATACACCTTTTTAATGCGCTGGTCTTTAGATCCTGGGACATCGATGTATTGGCCCAGGCTCGGTAGCTTAACCGCGTATGGCGTGCAGCCATCTTACAGGTTTGACCAAACCAGGGCTGGGATTTGCCGCCTATAGGCACTGCAGAGCTTGGAATAAAAAGCTCCATGGTTTGCAGCACCACCTCGGCAACAGAAACGGCAACGATGTCTGGATCATCCAGCGAGAAGCAAATTCGCCCCCTTGGCTAGGATGCAAAGGACCGCATCCCATCCCAATCAGCTGACCTATAGTGCCAAACATGGCGGCAGCCGGCAAAACGAGGCCATGATGGGCGTGTAACTGGCACAGAGCTCCGGATCAGACAGTGGTTCGATGAGCCAATTGGAGCGTCCACCCCTACCATGGATCACGCCTTGACGTGGCGGTGGGGCTCAGTAGCCTAGGGTGAGCCCAACACCTTGGGCGAAGCCAATTGAGCCGAGGGGGCTCTTTGTTCTCCTCTTATAAGAAGAGGGGACAAAAGAGCAGGGGGCAAGGGGTGAGGATGGGAACCTCACCCCATTGTACTGTCCCGACGTTGGGAGGGGTTGTTCTGTGGTGCGGTAAAACCCCTCTGTGGAGGTGGCGTCGGTCCCTTGCAGGACTGACTAGCTGTCGAGGTGCCCTGTTATCTTAACAGATCCACCTCCAAGGTGGGGCACCTCACCAAGGCGGCACTGGTGGCACTCGCCGGGTTTTAGTGGGTAGAGCTGCATCCATTCACCATCTTTCGGGCGCAGCGAGTACCACATACCCACCTGGGGAGACCCACTCCCCAGGCGGGATGCCTCAGAGCATTTACTGGCGTAAAAGAAAAAAAAAAGTGGAGCGTCCACGGAAACCACGTAACTATCCGGGTGAGAGGTCAGCAGAAGGTCCAACAGGGAAAGCGTATGATCTTCTACATCAGGGATACGAGTTGGTGATACCACCAATTGTGTCAAATGTGTGTGATCATATGCTGAGGTAGTCGTAAACAGATCTTCCTGCATAATCGGTTGTTCGTGAGCCGAGCCACTCGGTGTGATGGGCGTTGAAGTCACCAAATATCACGATCTCTGCGGATGGGATCTGCTGTAGCAAGGAATCTGTAGCCATTTGGATGTGCTCCATGAGTCGATCGTTATTGTCTAGAATAGAATAGAATAATTATTTATTTGCCAGAATATGGTCGTCATTACCGCTGTGGGACCTATATAGGCAGGCATAGACGCGGGGATGGTCGTCGCTGTCTATGCGCAACCAGAGGATGGAGAGGTCCCTACCTTCCAGACTGCCAAGGCGACGAGAGCAGACATCCTCTATGACGTACGCGAAACTCCAGCCCGCGGTACAAAAAAGTGCTCTAATTTGTAACCCGGACAGGAGAGATAAGAAGTATCAGCCGGAGAGGATATCTGAGTCTCGGTCAAAAAGAGCAGGGCCGGCTTCTGGTCTGGAGGTGGTATTGGACGGCGTTAAGTTTGCTATGAAGTCCCCTGATGTTACAGAAATCCACGGTCATAGTGGTAGGGGACTTCTACTTCTGAAAGTTCCATGGTAGCACTAAAACTATGTACTTAACCGATTTTGATGAATAAGCTGTCCATCGATTCGTTATTAGGTATGGTCCTGGAGACAAAGGCTGATATCACCGCGTAAGGAACATACAATGGGACATCGTCTGAAGTCATGCGAAGTGCCGCTTTTGTGTGGGCATTGATCGTTGCTGCAGGGTTGTCACAATAAATAATATATGCATATATTTTATATCATCTGTTTTACACTTATTTATTAATAGTTTATGTATGTGGAATGAAGCAAGTGAACTCTTGGGACTCTCTATCAACTTCAATAAAACAAAATCGATGGTTATTTCTAAAACGTCTGAAACGCACGAACTCAAAGGAAATCAGATTGAAAATGTCAGCAAATTTAAATATCTCGGACATACTTTTACATCCAATTTATGTCACCTGGAAGAGGTGAAGTGTAGAATTGGACAAGCTAAAGCTGCTTTTTACAAAATGTCCAAAGTCCTATGCGACCCCAAATTTAATTTTATACAAAGACACCGCATCATGAGATGCTATGTTTGGTCCACTCTCTTGTATAGATGTGAAACATGGGTTTTACTTAAGGAAATACGGGATCGGATACTGGCGTTTGAAATGTGGACTCTACGTAGAATGTTAAAAATTCCTTGGACCAGTATTACTTCAAACGTCAGAGTACTTAAAAAAGCAAACCGCAGGAGAGAGTTGATGTCGTCTATCATGAGACGAAAAGTTGCCTTTTTTGGACACATGCAGAGAGGATCCCTCTATGAATTTCCTAGGTTGATCCTCGAAGGCAAGATCCCCAGGGAGGCGAAGCCCAGGCCGTCAGAGGAGAAAGCGGCTAGACGACATTTGTTTAGGCCTCGAAGGGGGTTGTAATATTGAAGAGCGTGGACTGTATTTAATTATTTATTAGCGAAAGAACATAAAAATGCCCGTATGCAGTACAACAGCTGACGGCGATCTGTTCGGTGCGCCGCTCGTCTCTCCTCCCGCGCGTTATCCCCGCAGTCGCCCCGCCTTCGTCCCGACGAGGTCCGAATAGGCACGATAGGCGCCGACATACTCCCCGGGTTGACGTCACTCGTCAATAGGTAGAGGGCAGAGGCAGTTGAAGGCACGACGAATAGTTCCCTTCTTCGTCTTCACTTCTGCTACTCTTGTGACTCCGTCAACGCCCGGGTAGGTCCTTGAGACACGACCGAGGCACCACAGCAGCGGCGGCGTCGTCTTGTCTTTGACCAGGACCATGGACCCCGGCTTTATTTCACCCCTGGAACTGAACCACTTGCATTTTTGCTGTAGTGACGAAGTGTACTCATTATGAAAGCGGCGCCAAAAGTGAAGCTGGATGTACTGGATCCGCTTCCATCGCTCCAGTGTCGTTATTTTGGCGTCCGTCATCTGAGAGCATGGAACAGATAAGAGTGGCCGTCCAATTAAAAAGTGAGCAGGAGTTAGTGCCGAATAATCAGAGGGGTCTGATGACAATGGTGTAAGAGGGCGCGAATTTAATACCGCCTCTATAAGAGAGAGACATGTTATCATTTCCTCAAAAGTGAAATGGACAAGATGCAGTAACCGCTTTAGGTGATGCTTACATGATTTTACAGCGGCTTCAGCTAATGAATTGAAATGAGGGCTGTAAGCCGGCGTAAAAGCAAATTCGATGCCCTCCTGCGCGATTTCAGATGCAACATTTGATGAACGTAGGAACCTGTATATTTCGTTCGCAGCGCCTATGAAATTTGTCCCGTTATCGGACGTGATACTTCGAGGTTTACCCCGACGTGCCACAAACCGATTAAGAGCGGCCATGTAAGCCTCGGTAGTAAGATCGGAGACGAGCTCCAAGTGAACGGCTTTTACTGCTGAACAAACAAAGATGCACATATAAGATTTTGTGAGTTTGCAGCCGCGTCCCTTGCGATCGGCTAAAAGTACCGGGCCAGCGTAGTCTACGTAACAGTTCAAAAATGGGAATTCGAGACTAGTTCTCGAGCTAGGCAAATGACCCATTATAGGCTGTACGTTTTGAGCCTTGTGTCTGAAACATTTAATGCATTTATTCACGACAGACCTAGATAAGATTCTACCGCCTAGAGGCCAATAGGACTGTCGAATGTGACTTAACAGTAATTGGGGCCCAGCGTGTAGAAGTTTTAAATGTTGCATTTGAAATAATTTAATGGTGAAAATATGTTTACTACATACTACGATGGGATGTTTGGTACTAAAATCGTAGGGGGAGTTATCGAGCCTCCCGCCCACGCGGATGAGATCATCATTATCAATGAATGCAGACAAACGAATGAGTTTACTATCACGTGGCAATTTTTTTCCAGATTTTAAAGTTTTATAATCATCAGGAAACATGTCTAACTGAGAATAATGTATGATTAAGTTTAATGAATTTTGTAGTTCTTTTGTTGACAGATTGCCACTTAATTTTTCTTTATATTTTAAATTGTAAATAAATCTTTGTATATATGAAATTATGTTTTGTACCTTTGTTAAAGACGAATGTTTTTCTAATAAATTATGTATGATTGATGAATGAGTGGTGACGTGTGAATGAAGAATATTACATGAATGATTACTACTATCACTAATGAAGTGCGTTACTACGTCCGGCAAATCGTGTTTCGCTGTATTTGGCATCTTTGGCCATTCCTTTTCGGATTGTAATAGAAAGGATGGTCCGGACCACCACAAAGATGTGTCTATGATATCGTTGGCCGGTAGACCACGGGAAACAAGATCTGCCGGGTTGTCCTTCGACGGTACGTAGCTCCAGGTATGATCACATGTACTCTCGTGTATCTCGTTCACTCTGCTTCTAACAAAAGGTTTTAATTGGTTAGAAGGAGTAGAGAGCCAACCCAAGACTATTGTAGAATCACACCAGAACCTACATCTATGAATGGGAATGGTAAGCGATTCGTGAACCTTAGTACACAACCTTGCACCCAACAAAGCTCCGCAAAGTTCAAGTCTCGGTATGGTAGTTGATTTAATGGGCGCTACACGGTTTCTAGAGACTAGAAGTTGTACGCATATGAAACCCATTGTGTTGCGTGAACGAATATAGACACAAGCACCGTATGCCTTTTCTGACGCATCGGTAAAGACGTGTATTTCATGCATAGTAGAGCCTTCACGCAAAACCCAACGAGGAATTTTTAAATTATTTAATGCTGTTACCCTTTCTTCAAATGTAGACCATAGATTTTTAATATTTAATGCTACTTCGTCGTCCCAATCGTATTTTTCTATCCACAGTCGTTGCATAAGGATTTTTGCCTCAACAATGCAAGGACCAACAAGGCCTAGAGGGTCAAAAATCTGACTGATGACAGATAGGATATGTCTTTTAGTGACTTTAATAGTAGGTGTAATATTTATAGTATAAGTAAGTATATCAGAATCACAAACCCAGTTAAGACCTAGAGTTTTAGGTTGAGAAGAATTTAATCCTTGCTCAGAAAATTGCAAAATGTTATTAGAACTATCACTATTTGAAAATTGTTTAAGAATGTCCGGATGGTTAGATCTCCATTTACGAAGGTTAAATTTAGCAGACGCCAGAACCGATTGAACCTTTTTAGATATGCGGACAGTCTCTGCAATGGTCCTCCCCCCACTTAAATAATCGTCTACATAGAAGTCCCGTCTTATGGCAGATTGGACTTGACTATCCTGTATATCGTCAGCCAGGCTCACTAAACACTTGGTTGCTAAGTAGGGCGCAGAGGCAGTACCATAGGTGACCGTGTTCAATGTGTAGGTTTGAAGGGGTTCTGACGGATCAAACCGGAAAATAATTTTTTGAAGAGGTCGTTGTTCTGGATTTAGTTCGATTGCTCTGTACATTTTTTCAACGTCACTGGACACCACATATTTATGTTGACGAAAACGTATTAATATACTAAAAAGATCGTCTTGTACTACGGGACCGACCATCTGAATGTCATTTAATGACACTCCCGAACTAGAAGAGGACGATGCGTCGAATACTACGCGTAGTTGAGTAGTGGTGCTACAACTACGAATAACCCCATGATGAGGTATATAATATTTTGTAATGTTGTTATGAGTCGATGGAGTACTACTGTAAGAGTCTAGTGTCATGTGGCCTAGACGTTCGTATTCCCGCATAAACTCTATGTATTTGTTTTTAAATAGGGGATCACGCTTAAATCTGCGCTCTAGTGACAAAAAACGTTTTTTAGCGTTTTCATAAGAATGACCTAGAGTGCTGGGATCTCCTTTTAAAGGCATTTTGACGACAAACCTACCATCATCTTTACGAGTGGTAGTGTCTTGAAATATCTGTTCACACATTCGTTCCTCAAGAGAGTGTATATGTTTAGGTGAAACATTGTCAAGCTCCCAAAATTGAGTGAGATCGGGAGTGACATTATAATGGAAACATGAACTTGAATACGAAAAATTTGACCTACTGTTAGGTTGTAGAGAAAGACTACCGGATACTAACCATCCGAATTTGGTTTCAGATAATTTTGGTAGATTTTTTCCTAAGTCTATTGTATTATTGCATAAGACATTCCAAAATACTTCTGCCCCTACCAGGATATCAACGACCGACGGAACATTAAAGTTCGGGTCCGCTAATTTAAGACCTGTAGGTATAGGGACATTATTGATGTTCACGAAAGAAGGCGGCAGCAATTTTGTAATTTCGGGCAAAATATAACACTCGATATCAACCGTAAAGGCACAGCATAAAGACTCTATTGTGAGGTGACAAGACTGTGTACTAGTGGATATGTGATTATTAATACCCGTTACCTTGGTGCTCGTACCGCGTCGTGACAAACCCAGTATATCCGAAAAGCTCTTAGTAACGAAGTTCGCCGTACTACCGTTGTCCAGCAATAGACGTGCAGTGTACTTCTTACCCGTCGCGCTGATCACGTTCACGAGCGCTGTGGACAGTAAAACATGCGCAGAAGTAGCAAGCTGCAAAGAATTGGCTGATAGCACAACATTAGGCGTAGAAGGCGAAGCCGAAAGCATAGCAGATGGCAAAGGATCGGAAAATTTATTAGGTTCATGTGCTTCTAAGTGCAAAAGTGTATTGTGTTTTTGATTGCAATATTTACAATGTGAAAGTTTGCATTATTTAGCTGAGTGTCCAAAGCGTAAGCAATTTCGACAAACATTAAAAGCATCGGTTTTTTGTATGCGGTCTTCTATGCATAGATTTCTAAAAGACTCGCATTTAAATAAAGCGTGATCTTGGGAGCAAAGCGGACATTTATTTAATTTATGAAATTTTGTGTTTGATTTTTTATTCATTTGAGTGAGTTTTGATTTGTTTGTGTGGTTATTATTTAAGGCAACAATTGAGCTATTTTTATATGTATTAAACGTTTGACCAACTCGAGCTGATGATGATGTTGAACTAATATTAGACTCAACGGATTCCAACCAGTCCGCTCTTCTATTTAAAAAGGTACAAAATTGTGATAAATTTGGATTATCAGGCGAAAGTGTATTCCTGTGCTCTTCCCAATCGCGACTGGTTGTTATGTCTAATTTTTTAACCATTACATGAATGAGTATGGTATCCCAGTGTTCAGTAGGTTGGTTTAGAGATGTAAGTGCCCTAACATTTTTATTTATTACGTCTACAAGATTGCGTATTGAAATACTCGACTCCCTGCTTATTGGCTCGGTGTCGAACAAAGCTTGTATATGATTACTAACAAGGAGACGATTATTATTGTACCGTTCGCACAGCAAGTCCCATGCTATTGTGTAGTGGTCACTTTTAAAATCTATATTTTTAATAATTAAAGCGGCGTTGCCTTGTAGCGAAGCGCGCAAATAATGAAATTTATTTATGTCGTTAATACTAAGGTTGTCGTGAATTAATGACTTAAATGTGTCCCTGAACTCAAGCCAGCTCTGATAATTCCCATCAAAATGAGGCAAGTCGATTTTTGGCAAACGAACAAAATCATTTCTATTGGAAATATGTGCACCTGAGTTAGCATCTCCGAAGCCCGCCTCGGACCCCACACCGTTGGACGAGGCACCGAGCAGGCTGCGCGTGAGTGCCACCAGGTTAAAAAACTGGCGATCGAAGTCTTCACGCTCCGCAAATGCTGCATCGGCATCGTCGGCAAGAACTTCAATGTGGGTCTGTAACTCATCAAATTCGGAATGTAGGCTTTCGAATTTGTTAAACCGCTCCTGTAAGCATAATCGCTGTAAATCCGATACTTCGGGACCACTTTTAATTAAATTTAAGTAATTATTATAAATTGTGAGCTTAGATTTAAGCGAACTACGTTTTTTAATTAATGTTTTAATGTTATCTGCCATTATTAGATAAATTGAAACGTGAAAATGTAAACTAAATCAATATAAAATAATAAAAATGCAAAGTAGGTCGCTAGAAATACTTTGTGCAACGGTCAATCAACCGGTATATGCAAGGACAAAGGAATGCGTTCAATGTCAAGGACACAATGAATGTCACCCGATAGCGATACGCATCAAACAGTAAGATATTATAATATTAACTAAATAAACTTGTACATACGGCAATTAATTATTAATATATTATGAGTTATTTTAATTTATTATGACTTTTAAATGTGAAACATTAATTAATTATTTTCGGCAAAATATAGAAAAAAGTAAGGGAAAATACTTTTTAATTGGAACAAACTCACTCAAATACTGTATTTATACTCCCAGAGAAAGACACCAGCTTCTTAAATTGTTGTAGCTACGGGGACGACTTCTTTGTTCTCTCCGTTGCAATTCGTAGTTAACGGTCAAATCGGCCGTTGTCGACGTGCCAAATTGTTACCAAAAGGCGTCGAAAATCCAAATCTTCTAAAGGTCCTCTTCAACGGTTTGAAGGACCAATGTTTAGGCCTCGAAGGGGGTTGTAATATTGAAGAGCGTGGACTGTATTTAATTATTTATTAGCGAAAGAACATAAAAATGCCCGTATGCAGTACAACAGCTGACGGCGATCTGTTCGGTGCGCCGCTCGTCTCTCCTCCCGCGCGTTATCCCCGCAGTCGCCCCGCCGTCGTCCCGACGAGGTCCGAATAGGCACGATAGGCGCCGACAACATTAAAAACTGGACCAAACATAGCTACACGCAACTGAAGGAAGCCGCATGGGATCGCAGAAAATTTTGCCAACTGACCTCCGAACTTCATTATGAAGATGGCACCTGATGATGATGATATGTGGAATACCAGGAAAAAAATAAAAAAATATATTGAAGTTTATTTGAGTTTGGTTTTTTATTTAAATTTTTGATTTTTAAGTGTTGATATAATAACTTTAATGGAAGTCATTCCAATAATATTATAGAACTATATAGTCTAAGTTGCCTTCAAGTCCATGGTATTTGTAATGTAATTTGTAACATACCCTGGTTATGTTGTAATAGCATTTTGGTTGCGGTCAGAGCATGTTCCACTTAATAAATTGTACTTAATGATGGGTACTAAGCCTTCTTATCTCCGTGAATTATGTATAGTCACAGAAGACATAACTCATTTGTTGGAGTGTGTCAGGACAGCCAGGTTAAGAGATCGGATTCCCTTATTTGAAGGATGTAATATGGGTACCTACATTAAATAATTATGTATTTAAGTCAGCCGTGTTTAAATGTGGCTAGAAAATTTTATAAACATGTAAGTGAATTTTTGTAAATTAGATATAGTTAGGTAACTCATTATATATAGGTATGTGAAATAACAAGACAATTTTTTTCGTTGCTTTTATTAAGGTTTTAAATCCCGTACATATACAACAACTATGTGCTTAACGATAGACCAAACGTCGACTGACGTCCTCGCGTACTTCCTACAGATCTAACATTTAAATAAATTCTGTTTCAAATTAAGGTAAATATCAAATAAACAGGTTAAACACACTTCATAATACACACAGAAAATAGATTTGTAGTATGATTTAGGCCATATATTTTAAAACTCCATTGAGATTTGTGTAAATGAGTTATGATCATAAGGAATTTCATTTGCTACAACAACAATAAAATGTAACCGTGCATAATACTACACATAGGACATATTTAATAAATATACAATAAGAAAATATATTTAATTTTAAATCAGTATTTTCATAATCCAAAGAAACTTCTATTTAAAAATATTTTCAAGAAAATGATGTGGACGGTAAAATGGTTCTACAAATTGACCTTTTATACTTGCTTACTAAATTTTTCAACTTTTTCTTGAAAGTTATAATTATATATATTGGCTGTAAATATACGCTGTAAACTCATAAATGTTGTTTATCGATTTTTATTATCGATTCTTTTTAAATCATAATTTGGAAATCATTTACATGAGGTACTTTTAAATAAAATCAGCGCCATCTAGTATGTAGTTGTTTTTGTAGTAACTAATATTTGTATTTATATGCTCATATTAAATATTCACTTTCACTTTATGGAGATTTATATAAGAATGGAATGTAAACTGGTCAATCAAAAAAAATTGCAGTGATTTTGTTCCATGGCACAAATTTATATTTATTTCAAGCTACGCCAAATATTGCACCCTGAAACTTACTAAAATATTATATAAAGTAAACTTTAGTTAGAAAAAAAGATTTAAAAAAGACAACGAAAATACTTAAGTACGAAACGTTTAAAACGATCTTAACCTAAACATTAAAATGCACAAAACTGAGCAATAAATAGAGTGTGATTCTTCGCGGCCCGTAAGTTGAACAAAAATGGCGGCCGTTCGCGCAGATATAATTATTATGATCCAAGGTTGCCCGGAAACTTAAAAAAATATATATTTTTGACCGCGACAACGCACCGGTTGGTTCAACTTACCCGCCGCCAATAATATTTTTTTATAAGCAGACATTCAGAATGCTAATACTGAACTGACTGACTAATAGTGAAGTTAACAGCTCACCTCTAGTGTGGAGTTATTTCTCTATACTTACGCGTATGGTGTATATTTGTATGGAATTGCGTTCGAGTAATTTATGTTGGTAATTTCATACAAAATCATCAACGTCATTAAACTATCGGAGAAACAAGGAATATGGTAAGGCGAAACGAAGTAAGATAACACTAAGAGATATATACTATAAGATGGTACGTTCATAAAGCCTGCAATACATGTTGGCCGAGTGTTGCCGAGTGAAGGCCAATACCAACGTACCGTATATTTGCGTTAATATATAATAAGTGTGAGTTTATTATATATATTAGTACGTAAATTTATTTTGGCCTAAGATCCCGATATAAAACGACCTTCACCGAGCTGGTTATTGGATGAAACTTATTTTATATTCAATTTCATATGTCAATAAATATATTGCATATGGGTTGTCTAAAAATTTTCAGTCCAGGATATAATTAATTAATAATTAAAAAAATATATTTTAACTTTTTTTAAAGGTATTGGTTAATAGACAAATTCCATACCAATCGAAAGTATAAACCCCATAGAATATGCAAACGTTAGGTTGTCTTTCTTTTTCCCGTCACAACTCTCGGGTAGGCGGGTATAAGCAGGTAAATCGATACTAGTGACTTGCACCAGTCTGGTTAACGAATTAAAATTAAATGAAAATAAAGATTAATCCATTACGATCACGGTAGTATAAGGTTGTCTATAAATTTATTTATGTTGTAATTTTTTTTAATTATTAAATAATAATAATCCTGGACTGAATTTTTTTAGGCAACCCATATGCAATATATTTATTTATATATAGAACTGAATATAAAATAAGTTTCATCCAATAAACCAGCTCGGTGAAAGTCCTCTTTTTATCGGGATCCTATGCTATTTGGCACTAGAAATGTTGCTTGGCACCGGAGCGCCTAAAAGCTGTATGTTGTATGATGCTTGATAGCAAACTTTTTTCAATTTGTGTTAAAATTAATATTATTTGTCAAAAGAGAAATTAAAGTATGCAAGTCTGCTTATTTAAAAAAAATACGATTATCTAATATATAAAATTTCCATGTCACAATGTTAGTTACCGTACTCCTCCGAAACGGCTTTACCGATTTTTACCAAATTTTATATGCGTATTTAGTAGGTCTGAGAATCGGCTACTATCTATTTTTCATACCCCTAAGTGATAAGGGTGGTCAACCCCTCAAATTTTTAAAGTTAACGCGGGCGAAGCTGCGGGCAACAGCTAGTTTACTATAAATATACGTTTAGATTTAGATTAATTTAACTCTTAACACAGATCTTACTTCAAAATATTAAACATCAAATCAGTAATATTAGCAATAAGCTTCATTTTATATCCTTTTACATTATATTAATATTTTTGACTATTGGATTAAGCGATACATTAATGATAAGCTCACAATAATTGCATATCTATTACTTGAAGTAGTGTATTATTATACTGTAGATTGGCAATGCAAGCGTGATAGATAAGACAACACGATATTGGGCTGATGATTTATAGTGTTCGACGTCAACAAAAAAAATCTGCTTTTGCAAAATGATGCAATGACAGGTTCATTGTTTGTGTCATCCCAAAAAATGCACAAGTAAAAGTACGGCTCCACCGCGGCGCAAGAAGAGGCTACGCACGTTTGTCAAGCTTGGCTTTGCAAGAAAATGTATGTGATTGTCTACATTGCAACCCACGAACTCGCTACGAATTAACTGACATTTCCTTGCAATGCGAAGCTTAACACACGCGGGTAGCCTCTACGTCCGCCGCGATGGAGCCGAGCTTTAATACACAAGCACTCACGGCTTTTGATTTCGTTTTGACACATTGCCAATCTACGGGTATAGTAAATCTACTGGTAGTGGTGGCGGAGCTACTGAGCTGTTTACACTTGCGCATCCATCTTTGTCTGGGGCAGCATCACCACGGTGTTGGTGGGCGCGTGAGGCTGGCTAGGGCCCTGCGAGGCGGATGGCTCCTCGGTCACGGGAATCTGAAATACATTATTATTATATATCAATGGTTGATAAAAATATAATATATGGTTAAAGCGAGATAGATAGACCGATTTTTACCGGTCTGCCGGTTGCCCTTTTTTTTCTTAAAAGAAAAAGAAAACAGATCCGGGGCACCTCACCAAAGGCGGCATTGGAGGCACTCGCCGGGTTTTAGTGGGTAGAGCTGCGTCCACCTTACCATATTTCGGGCGCAGCGAGTTCCATATGGGTAGGACTCGCTCGCCTGGGGAGTCGCCCCTTCCCCGCGGGATGCTTAAGAACATTTCCCGGCGGAAAAGAAAAAGAAGAGCGGTCAGTGTCACAGGCGTTCACTACAATAATGATAATTTGAACACTTGTTTCGCATCTTATTTACTTATTCCATCCAAATCAAGTAAGTTACTACTATTTTATTGTTTAATTTTAGTTTAAATTGAAAATTAATAAGTGCTGGTAAAATTCGCAAAAGGAGGGTAATAGAGACGCCTACAGGATGTCATCCAAATGTCTGTGGGGTGAATCGGGACAAGAGTTCCACAAACTAGAGACGTAGTTGTATGAAAAGGGACACTATTGCATGGATAGGGACAGGATTGTCACTCACCAATATCGCTAGTATATGTGGGGTGGGGTGGGTTACGGTGGGTAGTTTAGTTAGGCTTATTTATTATTTACTTAGGAACATTTGCTTTTTGCAGGTACAATGCCACGAATATATAAACCCAGCCGAAGGAAAAATTATAAAAAATATGACTCTCAAGTAATATATCTCTCAAAGACTATATAATACCGTCAAATCTGCAAACTTTACCAAGGGTTAGTAACTTTGCCAGCAGCAGACCGCTTAAGGTAATGCTATCATACTGTAGATTTTTTAGTGCTGTGACTAGTTTTAGGGGAAAATACGGTTATTAACTGGCAACATCATTTTGAATAAGGCAACACCACGGCAGCCATTTCTTGAAATTTCAAATTCAAAATCCGTCGGTGACAGAATATTAGTGGCATAGTGCTCAAAACTTTTGATAGTTTTTCGTTAAAACATCGAATCCAGGTACGTACATTTTTGATATAATGTTATTTTTATGGTAAGGAATGGATTAATCACGTTATAAATGCCGAAATGATGGAATTGTGTCGCATAATTGTATTGGCAACTAGCTGTTGCCCGCAGCTTCGCCCGCGTTAACTTGGATTTACAGCCGTACGCGGATTGATGATGATTATTTTTATAGCCTAAGTTACTCCCTATAACATCAGCTATCTTCCAGTGAAAGTCCTGTCAAAATCGGCCCAGCCGTTTCAGAGATTAGCCGGAACAAACAGACAGACAGACAGACAAAAATTGTAAAAAAGGCTATTTTGTATCGTGTATACATCCAAATGCATTTAGCAAAAAGCGCTTATTTTAATATTACAAACAGACACTTCAATTTTATTTATCTGTATAGAGTATAGATGTTACCAAACTATGCCGGCTCATATCGGAGGGCAACTTTGCATGTTTTGAAACGGCCTAGGGTTGTATGTACACTAACAAAAATATATATATATATATATGTATAATTTTTTTAAGTAACTTATCTAAGTACCTACCTTGTCCATAAATAATTGCCTTTAGCATTGTATTTAAACTTTTTTTTTCTTTTAAAAATGGGTCGCCGTGATCGCAGATTAAGCTAGGAGCAAAAACATATATAAATTAAACCCAACAATTCTAAATTTGGCCGTTGATCTAGTAAAAAAGAAGAATATTAATTAGAAGCTGAGAAACTATTTCTTATACCTCGACGTACAATAGAGAATAAAGTTAAGGGACTCCATATTAAAACTCCTGGAGCTCAGTCGCGCCTGAGTGTCTCCGAGGAAAAGGACATAGTGGATGTTTTGATAGCTGCTGTAGATTTTGGTTCCCCATTATCTCGACTAGATTTACGTATCTTTAATTATTTAGATAAAAATAATCGTTCTTGCTTATTTTCAGGCAAAATACCAGGTAAATGGTGGGTAAGAATTTTTTTGACTAGAAATAAGGATGCACTGACGGAGCGAGCAGTGCAGAATATAAAGAAGGCATGAGCAGAGAAAACGCTGGAAGAGTTTGAGAATTACTTCAGTAATCTTGAACGCACTGTATTAGACGACCCTCCACAAAATATTTTAAACTACGACGAGACGAACTTGTCTGACAATCCTGGTCCGACAAAATACATTTTTAAACGCAAAGTTAAACATCCCGAAATAATATTAAATCATTCCAAAGGTATATCAATAATGTTCGCAGCTTCTGCAGATGGATCTTTATTACCTGTTTATACAGTATACAAATCCGAACATTTATGGCCGGCATGGTGCGTAGGTGGACCACCAGAAGCGAGATTTAATAGAACTAAGTCGGGGTGGTTTGACGCTTCAGTTTTTGAGGATTGGTTTAAGAATGTCGTTATTCCATGGGCTGCTAAACTTGATGGAGCCAAGGTTGTTATTGGCGACAATTTGTGGAGCCACTTGAATGTGAGTATTTTAAGACTTTGTGAGGAGCATGATATACGGTTTGCGTTTTTACCACCGTCACTCAACCTTTAGACGTAGCCTTTTTCAGACCACTAAAAAAATCTGGCGACGAATCCTAACAGATTATAAAATAAAAAATCCATCTGAGGCTCAAATAAATAAAGCTCACTTTCCTATATTGCTGACAGAATTACTGGTAGAAATGAGAACGTGTAAAAAAGATAACATTAAATCAGGTTTTAAAGCCACGGGCATCGTTCCTTTCAACCCCCAAAAAGTCCTTAGGAAACTGCCAGATTATGAAAAAGGAATAAAATTCTCTCTCCGATTAAGCGAACAGTAGCGAATAAAAAAACTAAAAGTTGAACCCGGATGCTCGATTTTATCTCAAGACGCAGAAAAACTTATGAGTGGACCAAAAACGAGACAAAAATAGCAAATAAAAAGTCAAATAAACCAAAAAGTGGTGAAAAGAAGGTGAAAATTTTATCAGAAACACTCGAAAACCAAGCTTATGTTGATTTAAAACAATTTAGCTCTTTCGGCTTAACAAAAGTTAACGCATAAGCTAAGCTCCCTCTAAAAAGAAGGCAACTGAAAATATGAATCCATATGAAAATCCAGTACCATCTACTTCTGGGACCTGTAAAGTGGTCAAAAGGAAAACCCCAAAGAGAAATCAAACAAAAAAATGGAAAGTTGATTGCGATAGTGACGACGGAAATGAAGACAATTATTCACTACGAGATACCTCAGAAGAAGAAACATTTATGTCTGAAGATGAAGATATGGCTTTATTTACGCCATTGAAAGAGTTCAAAAGAAGTTCCTCAATAGATTCCAGTTTAAATTTCATTGCAATAATAACACACTATCGAAATATTTATCTTTAAAAGAACGAAGAGAATACAGAGACCAAGTCGTCTTTTTTTAAATTTTAAATAATTTAATAGATTCCAATTACATGCTAAGTCAAATTAATTTGAATTGCCCAAAACGTATCACTCGTTCTAGAGACACATTTTATATTCCCATTCGCAGAACAAAATACACAACTTATTGTTTTGTGATGGGAGCTTGTAATGCTTACAATAGTTGTTATAGTCATATTGATATTTTTCTTTTAAAATTTCAAAGTTACTCTAAAAACATTAAAGAAAACCTTTTAAACATTAATCGTTCTTGAAGTTTGTTAATATTAACTTTATTAGCGATAAATTTGATACTATATAAATTTTATAATATACTTAAGTGGCAACTTTACTGGCTTATGTTCTGGTAATTTTGTGTAATATTTTGTAATATTATATTGCTGTATGTTTCCCTAATAAAATAAATAAATAAATTAAGCATTTTAACACATAATAGAAACGATAAGACTGATTATAATATAAGTGAGATATTGCCAGATATAAATAATTTGGAATTTTGTCTTGATGTAGAAACTGAAAAGAAAGAAATTCAAGAATTCGATATTGATAAAATTGAAATGCGTGAAAACGAAGAGACTGGTTTACGTGAAGAAAAGAATGTGCACACGAAGATAGATGAAACTAATATAGAAAACAATAAGATAAATAAAAATAAGAAAAAACAAGGTACACTATTGAATATGGATGAAGCAGAAATAAATGAAAAAATAAATAAATATGTAAACCCAGATATGGATTATATTAAATCCAAACTAAATGAAAATGTAAATGAACAACGATACGAAAGAGTTATCGCGGACATGAACGAAATTGGAAAAAGGTAAAACACTGATTTAGGTGTGAACTGGAATATTGACCAAATTAAAATCAAAGAAAAAACTCATAAACAGGACAACAACGGTATGGATATAAACTTTGATAAAGAAGACGAAATGAAAACTAACGAGAACTAAACAAGTGAACAGGACATTAACTGTATGGATATGAAATTTGATATAGAAGACGAAATATAAACTAATGAGAACAAAACAAATGAAGAAGTTGCAAACTTGAATATGGACAAAATAATACAAAACGGAAACGTGGACTATAATACGGACCAAATATACACAAAGAAAAAGACTGATAATGAAAGTGTGAACTCACTTCACTCGAATGAAGATTTTGATTTAAGCAAAATAGAAAAAGTCAGATTCAAAAAGTCTGATAAGTTTAAAAAAGAAGCAAGTGTGAAAGACACTGGAAATTTGGATCTCGGTAAAAAAAAACTGATAATAAACATGAGAGAATAGAAGGTGTGATCTCAAAAAATGAAAAGTCAATTTATGTAAAACAAAGTGTTTTAGTTAGATACTATATCCGTAATTACTGGAAACTGAATTTATAGAAAAAGTGGATGTCCAACAAATGGAAACATATTATTCAATAAATTTCTTGAAAACTGTTAAAAAGCCTACTTTAGGATTTCTCATTTGCAAAAGAGATCGTGATGTCGTACCATCTTCATCTATTGTTAAAACTGTAAAATTACATTGAGTGAAGGAAAATCGCGAATACTTGGTTGAGGAATGCGATGAACATTATTTTTAAGGTATTAAACCTTAAAAATAATGTTCATACCTTGGCCTTCCATTCGGTGTTGCAATTGTTGTTTTTTTTAATAATTTTATTGAGTTTTCCATGTTTTGTTTTTTATGAAGTAAAACAACAAATTAGGATACCTAACTATTGTTTCCTAATTTGTTAGAATACCTATTTTTTATTTAAATAATAATGTTTTAAAGAGTTTTGTTTCGTTTTTTATGATAATTTTGTAAGCGTTTTTTATGTTTCTCCTAAGTACACACACCGGCATATTTAGCGGAACATAGAAAAAAGGTTTCATATCAGATTCATATAAGGTTGCTGGCTGGTTTATACGTCATTTAATTTAAAAATAAATATTTTCAAAATAAGAAAACAACTGAACATCACATTTCGTGCAATTGTTTTAATTTTATTCAAATACACCTTATCTGGAGCGAACTTCGAGTATTTCTTCCTTCTGAGTTTGATATAAAATTTCATTGAAATACTGTTAGTATTTTTTTAATCGCGTATCTTTTTGGAGTTGAGGGCTGAATTATGCCAATTATGTCTGACTTAGCCCCAACGGAGATTGCCAGGGCACTCGAAATGCGAAGAAATGGTCAAACCTACAGAGTGATATCCAGAGATTTTAGTCGACCAGTTTCAACGATCCATCGCAGTATCCAACGGGAGACCGGTACTTATGTGAGAAGAGCAGGACAAGGCAGAAAAAGACGCAATTCGAGTAGGGATGATCGTTTCATTCGGCTTCGTGTACGTACGTACCCCCCTTTGACAGCCGTCAAGCCCGACATGAGTTAAAAGCAGTGCGGGGTGAAACCGTAAGTGAGCGTACGGTACGAAGAAGGTTCGAAGAAGCTGGTTTGGGTTCATTTGTGCCTGCCAAGGCTCCAAGGCTAGAGATAAATCATTGTAGAAACAGGTTAACTTTTGCTCAGGAACATCAAATTTGGAACGCGGACCAATGGAGTAAGGTATTGTTTAGTGATGAGTGCAGAATTCTCTTAAATCAAATTGACTGCAGGCAAAGAATATACAGACGAAAAGGAGAACGTGTATCGTTCTCCTTTTCGTCTGTATATTCTTCAGACAAATTTTGAAACTACAGTTGCATACGGTGGTGGATCAATAATGGTTTGGGCGGGCATTTGTTTGGGAGCTCGCACAGACTTGGTAGTGATTGACAGAGGGAGTCTGACTGCAGACCGCTATATCAGAGAAGTTTTAGAAGAAAATCTCGTACCGTTTGCCCCATATATCGGTGACGATTTTGTTTTTATGCAGGATAATGCTCGGCCGCATACCGCTCGGGTAACTCAAGCTTATCTTAATGATATGAATATCACTGTTATGGAGTGGCCGGCGAGATCACCGGATATGAACCCAATAGAGCATTTGGGACTTGCTGAAAAGAAAAGTTAAGTCCAGAATTCCAGCTCCTGCCAACGTGGGTGAACTGCGAATCGCCGTAGTTGAGGAATGGCGGAGACTATCCCAGGAGACCATCGATAACATCATTCTCAGTATGCCCAGACGGGTAGAAACTTTAATATGAGCACGTGGAGGAAATACGCGATATTAATCACCATTATTCTAATTTAATTAATTGTTATTTTAATATTAATTTTCACTTTTCCCGGTTACATGAAAAGTTCAAAAATGTACAATTTTTCACAAATTTCTTAATGTGATCTCATATTAAGTAAAACAAATGAAACTTTAAATAACAAAAGATTTTTAAAATAAAACCATATTTTTAAATTATGGACCTTTTTTTTGTGTTCCGCTAAATATGCCGGTGTGTTTAGTTACTTTTATATTATGTACCTGATTACTCATAATAACAAAATAAATAAATGAAAATTTTTGATACTTACTAAAAATGCCTGACCACATTCATTGACTTTCTATGAAATTTTCTTAAATGGGTGGTGATCAACTTTGCCATTTCTTCTGTTGTTTATTTGATAACAAACACAGGTTGCCCCGTTTAGAGTGGTCCAAAAAATTTTTTCAGCTTGAGAGCATCATGAGTGATCATTTAAAACATACTTTAGTTAAGCGAAAACTTATGGTTTAGAAATTGTTTTTTTATTAAATAATTCGAAGTTTCAATATTTTTGACACAAAACCACTCTGCTATGAAAACTACTGGACCGAATTGAATGAATTTGGTATAGGTATAGCGCAATAACCTACCTATGGCGCTATAGGCTCATCTAGTGTAAAATATTAGACTGCATTTTTTATTTTAACTTTTACTGTAGTTTTTTTAACTTTTCGGCAAAATATTGATTTTCGAAATAATCCTGTGAAAAAAAAAAGTACCGCCAAGGTTTTGCTGGCACTGCTAAAAAGTACCTTAACATAGGGTATTCTTTACACAAAAATTCATCTTTGTCCTTCGATTGTAACATCTTCAAAAACAACATCATGTACACATGAAAATTGAAAAATTACGAAATTTACCAAAATTTTAATTTAAACCTATCGGTTCGCAATTCTTCAAAAACAACATTATTTGTGACTCCAAATGATCTTGTAACTCGTTTTCAAAGTACATTCATCAGTGATACATATGTGAATCATCGTACAAGTATTCAAAACAGGGTCATAAAAAAGCAGGTAAAGCGGGCTGGTATTCGACGACAGAGAACGTTAATTATGTCGTGCATTTGTTAAAAAGAGATAGACGCTACCCTATTGTTATTAAGTACGTACATCTTCAGTTGTCGTTTGTCGCTTGCGCTCACTGCAGCAGTTCTGGAGTTTGGTGTATTTTAACGTTTTAGCTTCGTTTATTGACTCGTATCTAATCGCTCATTTGACTACTTGGCTTACGTGAACTGGACTTGCTGATTGTGACTTTTGAACATTTTGTTGACAATGGATGGAAATCGTTCCAGACGTGCAAACTACTCACCGCGTGAATACGCGATGATGCATTTTTTATGGTGTCGCACAAGGCGTCGCGCGAGAAGAGGCCAGGCTTTTTCGGCAATTTGCTGAACGCCAGCCAGGCCCGACTGTGCAGCGCTTTCTGGACCATCGCGTTCCGTGAGGCTGCATAATTCTTTCCTAGAAGGAGTTATCCCTAGCTTCCGTGGTCGTGAACCTGGATGCGTAAACAGAGATGATGAAGATGTTATCCTGAACGGGTATACCCAGGATTAGAATTCATAGAACTATTCGAGCTAACCAACTTCATCTCTACCATTATCAAAAAGTTCAAGTTTTAAAACCCGAAGGTTATCCTAGAAGAATGGCATTCTGTAGAGAAATGTTAAGGAGAGATCGGAAGGACCCAATTTTTTTTGATAACGTTTTATGGACCGATGAAAGTCGGTTTGAGCAAGTTGGATTATTTAATACGCATAACACTCATTATTATGCAGTGACCAATCCCAACTTAGTGAGAGAGTCAAACTTCCAGGAGCTATAGCGTTAATTTGTGGAGTGGAATTGTCAACAGAGAGTTTGTGGGCCCGTTTGAGTTACCGTCAAGGTTAAATGTTGACATTTATTTAAATTTCATTCAAAATTACCCGGTTTGTTGAGACATCTGCCAGAGAATTTAAGGCAGCGCATGTGGCTACAACACGACGGAGCTACCTGCCACTTTGCTCTGCGGGTAAGAAACCAATTAAACGTTACGTATTCGGAGAGGTGGATCGGTCGCAGTGGCACCATCCACTGGCCAGCCAGTTCACCCGACTTGAACCCCGTTGATTTTTTCATTTGGGGATACTTTAAGGAGATTGTGTAAGCACGGGAGAGCACATCAGAGCGAGAGTTAAGAAGGAACATTCAAGTGGCTTTAACAGCAATTAAAAAAAATCGGCAGCCATTTAATAGGCCGCGAAGAAATTTCTTACGCAGATGCAGATTATGTTTAGCGAAAGGCGGACGGCATTTCGAAAACCATATTGTAAAAAATAAACAATATGTTAATTATTTATCTTGTTTTATTAATTCTCCAAACCTTTTATTAAGATTTAAACTTAAAAACTAAATATAAAAAAAACTCAATAAATTGACATTAGAATAAAGTTAAGTCAGCTTGGCTTGGCAGGTTAAAATATTTCATTAATATTTTAGCGATGTGAATACTGATTTGTAGCGATTTTTATCGCAATTCTTTAATCAAAAATAAGGAGGAGCAAACAGATAATACTTTCATCCCACATGTAATCTGGACCGATGAAGTCACCTTTACGCGAAATGGTATGTGGAGTAGGCGAAACCTTCATTTGTGGTCAGATGAAAATCCACACGCCTACCAGGTAACAGGGCATCAAACCAAATGGTCTGTGAACGTGTGGGCTGGAAATTGGAATATACAATAACCAGTTACTGGGACCAGTATTGTTGCTGGAGCGATTAAGTGGACCACGTTATCTCGAGTTTATAAATGACCACCTTAAAACATTTTTAGATAATATGCCTCTGTCAGAGTATCGGATAACGTGGTTCCAGCATGATGGTGCACCGCCACACGTCGTTAGATCTGTAAGAGAGCGTCTGAGTTGTTTGGAGATCGCTGGATTGGCAGACTAGGGCCTCATGCCTGGCCGCCTCGTTCACCTGATCTAACCCCATAAGATTTTTTTTTATGGGGTTACGTAAAGGAAAGGGTATTCGATCGGGAGTGTGATACCGCTATCGAAATGCGTGATCGGATTTACAGCGTTTTTGCCAAGTTAAAGGAGTGTGTAGAGTAAGTTAGAGTAGTAAATTGTGTAGAGGATCCGTCTTTAATGCCCCGACTTCACGAAGAGACCCATAGACGAGCCCAGATTTGCATCCACAGGAATGGAGCACAGTTTGAACCCCATCTCATTCGAACCCGAAGGATGTAAAAAAGTAAGTGGTTCTGCACTTCTATTTTTGGTTAGTAATGATAATTTTATGTTATTCAGTGCGCCTGCTAGTCGCGCGTCTCGCGGTTAGCATGAGTGCATAGTGTGTATATAAAGGGTGTCCAGCGGCAAATTTTCAACTTCAAATTAAAATTACTCGCAAGCTTGCGGGGCGAGGGAAGAGAAGGGGTACCATTCGACACGCGGGCTTTGCGGATTGGTTAGTCGCCATGAGTCACTGGCCGGGGTCACACCGCGCGTACGCAGTGGAGCAATATATAAAGTGCGATGAATCGCTGGTTCGTGCACGTCGCGCTTTTTGTTCTCACTATGGCATTCGTCGAACAAGTGATGCACCATCCACGCAACTTATCCTATCGTGGGTGCAAAAGTTCCGAAAAGAGGGTACAACGCTCAATCAGCCTCTACCAGGACCGTCTACGTCAGTAGCTACGCCGGAACACATAATTCAAGTTCAGGAATAAATTAAGCAAAATCCGCGTAAATCAGTAAGAAAGATATCGGCCTCAACTGGAATTAAAAAATCAACAGTACACAATATTCTTAAACGCAAATTAAACCTTCATCCATGCAAAATCCAAATAATGCAACATTTGAAAGAAAACGACCACTCACTAAAAGAAACGTTCGCCAAATCAATGCTGGACCGTTTTCGAACACCACGAACACTTGGAAACATATTGTTCACAGATGAGGCACATTTTCACATCGATGGCTATGTAAACAAGCAGAACATGAGATACTGGAGCCCCGAGAATCCTAGAGAACGGCATCAAAAGCGTTTGCTCTGTCCAAAAACGACGGTGTGGTGTGGGATCTTTGCCCAAGGGATAATCGGCCCTTATTTTTTTCACGAGGGAGAGACTGTCACTGCGGAGGTGTACTGCCGCATGATAGACGAATTTTTGTTGCCCGAACTGCAGCTATCTGGATACAACAATAGAACTCACTTCCAGCAAGATGGCGCCACTCCACATACAGCTAGGGTATCGATGGAGAAGATGAGGTCGATTTTCCCAAATAAACTCATCAGTAAAGGCGGAGACATACCCTGGCCTCCTCGATTACCCGATTTGTCACCATGTGACTATTTCTTGTGGGGATATCTAAAATCCAAAGTGTACAGTAACAGCCCTCGGACGATTTCAGCCCTACAAGAAAATATACGCCATGAAGTTGCCGCCATCACACCGGCGCTCTGCGCTCGAGTGGTCTCAAATTTGAGAGCTCGGCTAGAAAGAAGAGTGTGTAAAAAAAAATTGAAAACATTTAGACGACATAATTTTTAAAAAGTAAAATCCGCAACATTAAGCTTCATTTTTATCCAAATAAAAGTTAAATAAACCAAATAGTTTTTTTTTACAATTTTTTTAAATCGAAAATTTGCCGCTGGACACCCTTTACATACATTGCTGGTTTGCAAAATACACAAGTCCTAAAATTTTGTTTAAAAAACGATTCTGAGATAAATGGTTATATGCATTATATAGTATATAAATAGTATATTATTAGGGTTTAACCTTCGCAAGCGTTCCAAATACACTCGGTATATATGGATTTTTTGATTATATATATATATATATATATATATACTGTACGTCGTGTCATACATACTTCAACGGTTTCATACAAGTTGTGGTTAAAAATGTACTATGACTTTTCAACACCAGTGTAAAGGTACGTCTAATAAATCATTTCTAGATTTAGAAAGAATCTATGGTATCTCAAAATCAGTCCTACACCCACACAACACTTTTATTACGAAGCCACAGGGCGGTCAAACTTCTCTTAGCCAAAAAGAAGAGGATTACCTAATCGAATATATAAACACTTGTTCGGAGTGGGGATACCCATTAGAACCAATTGATCTCAGGCTCGTAAATAAACATAAAGCGATCTAGAGCAGCTGTGTCCCCAGAGATAATAAAAAGTTATTTGGACGAGCTGGAAAACTCACTACAAGGGGTGCAATCAGCAAATATAGTTAACTATGATAAGACTAATCTCACTGACGACTCCCTGGTAGAAAAAGAGTTCTGGTTAAGAGAAGCGCCAAATACCTAGAACGAGATATGAACCACACAAAAAGGTGCGATGTCAATTATGACGTGGTATACAAGGCACAGAATGTTTTTTTATAACCATTTTGTCTCCATGTGTCATAACACATGGAGACAAAATGGTTTGTGGTTACACCACTTTTGCGCTGATAGCCTCATATAACTTTGGGACAGTAAAGATAAACAAGAGCATTGAATAAGAAGAAACTGGGCCTTAAGAGAAAATATGGAGCCTGGAAAACAAAATATAGTCCAGAATTTTTATCCTTTAAATTCCTTCCATCATTACATATAAAACTGAACATCATGAAACAGTTTGTTAGATCACTAGATAAAAACGGGAACTGCTTTTCTTACATTTGCCAAAAATTTCCTCAGCTCACTATGGAAAAGATTAAAGCCGGTATTTTTGATGGCCTACAAATTAGATAACTTACGAAAGATACTCAATTTAGACATTCTAGGTATGACTGAGATAGAAATAAAGGCTTGTAAAGTTTTTGTCTCTGTGATACAGAATTTTCTAAGAAATAAAAAATCATAAAATAATATTGAACTTATAGAAGACATTCTGCTACACTTAAAAAATATGGGGTACAAAATGAGCACAAATATAATCCATAGTTCCTCTATAGTCACCTGGACAGATTTCCGGAAAATTTTGGAGATATGAGCGAAGAGCAAGGAGAGCGTATGCATCAGGACTTACGTGTCATAGAAGAGCGCTAACAAGGTTTCGGGGATACAAATATGATATCTGATACGTCTTTTTCCAAAGTCTAGAGAAGAGCTTTAAAACGAAGTTTTTGAGAACTCAATGATTGCTTTTTAAGTAAACTTTTTCTTAGTAAATATTTTTTTTTTCTATTTTATACCTACATAGCTGAAATCCAGAAACTAGAGCTGATAAAAATCTTCTAATTATATTTTTGAAAATAGCCATATGTCATAAGTCAGCAACAGCTAAAATTTCTTCGGCAACAAATGTACTGTAAACTAGTCTAATCATGAGATATAGATTGCTCTAGATTCACCTAAAACACAACACGTTAAAACAAAAACTAAGAAAAAATTATATTTTGGCAAAAAAACGACTATCATAGATTAGAAATCTAGAACGCAGAAATAAAAGATGAACTATGAATATTCGCTTAACCCGGCGACGATGACGATATTGACCCGAGGCAATTTCAAACTAAGATATTTTATTTTTGCGTCAGTTGTGTGGTTCGAACGTTCATGTAGCTGGAGATACGGCCGCCCTCTACCCGTTTCATTGGTACACTCAGTGCGACGCCGTGTGCGCTGGAAGATACACGTCCGTCAAGTGAAAACGGGTAATTATAACCCAGCGTCATCGCTGGCGTAGTAATTTCGTGACATACATTTATTTACTTGTTTGGTGTTTAATGTTAATTAACCTTGTTTCTTTATAGGTTTTTAGTGAAAATATCATCGACAAATGACCCAGCTAGCATTATGGCGTTGTTAGAAGAGTCTGATTCCGACAATGAAGACTCCCAAGCTGCTTCAGACGTGGAAATTGTTGACCATTTATTTGAACGCAGCAGTGCCAGTGAGAGCGAACAAGAAGCTGATGCGTGATCCCGATATTGACGTCCGTACAACACCAATTACGGCAACAATTTTACAAACGAAAGAATGGAACAATGTGGCAAAAAGCACCTGCACGGCCCAATGTTTGTACCAGATCTGAAAATATATTATCCGAAAGGCCAAAAGACGACACACGTACTAAAAGACGACATTTCATAAAAAAGCTGGGACTCGCTCTAGTACACAAGCATTTACAAACTCGAAAGGCACGTGTAAAATCTCGTCAATTGCGCAAAAGAATAGCAATTTCCTGACCCTACTGCTTCCTCAAAAAGTTCCAGGAACTCGCAAAAGATGTCAAATATCTCCAAAAAAGATAAGAAAACGTCTCTCGTCATGCGTGCCACATCTTCATTTGCCCAGACCATTTAATTTCATACTGTAATAATTGCAGCAGTTCCGTAGCCTTAAATAATGACGTAAAAGACTGATTCGTTTTAATTTTGATATCATAAAGCTAATTTGATCTCTCTATTTATATAAGAATAATGATTCCTATTATTGCTAAGAATTTTGTACCAAAAATTCAAATTTTAAATATGTTACGTTTAAAAAGTTGATTTTGCATGTCTTACTGAAAAAGTTAATAAAAGTTTATGTTGTTAAATGTATTGTTATTATTTGTATTTTACTTCCTCAGCTAAGAACCCTTTTTAATAAACAGTCATTAAAATTAAGGTCACCTGCTAAATTTCTTGAAAAATTATCGATTAAATTCGGGTCAATATGACCCGGGGTCATCGTCCTAGTAATTATTTTCACGTCATTTGCGCCGGGTTAAAAATATTTTATTCGAAATGGAGATAATGGATTTGACGATACTACAGAAAATACTGCTTTAAATGAATTTTCTATTGAAATAGTTTTAGCCCATAAAAGGAAAACGAAAAAAGGACGAAGTATCATAAAGTTCGCTCCAGCGATCAAAGACTTAACTTTAACGTTAAATTATTATTCTCTTCTCGTCTTTCTCTTCCTCGTCTGTCAACCTTGTCTTAATGGTCTCAATCCATAGATAGAAAGCCAGGCTTTACTCAAGAAGCGTTCACAGCTTGTATGAGTTGCAAAGTTAAAATATTCTGACAGTGACAAAAGGCTTGCCTGTCTGGTGTCGACGAATTGGCTATAAGACAACAAAAGATATTCAATGGTCAAAAACTGTTTTACTAATTGGCTAGTTACATTCGGTCCTACGGATGAAATGCGTACAGAACTCACAAGTTAATGTGCTAATGCTGGTGGCTCTGAATGATGCATTTAAATTACCAACTGGCTATTTCTTTGTAAATGGCCTTGCCGTCGAACAAAGGGCTTTTATGAAATATCATAGCGTTGGAGTCGAGGTTAAAACTTTGACCTTTGAAGACTGTGATTTTAACAAGTAACATTGCTACGGCTAAGATGTTGGGTTGCAATTTTGACCACAAATCAAACGGAGAATCAGCAGTTATGATATTGGATACATGTCATATGGTGAAACTTGTGTGTGTTACACATCAGAGGAGAAAAAGACATTGGTAGATGAAAACAAGAAAAATATCGGGTACCCACATTTGCAGAAACTGAAAAATGATCAAGATAACATGCATGTAATCCGCATTTTTTGAATAAGTTGTCAAATCGGCATATTATAGAGTTCCGAAATAATATCATGAACGAGAAAATAGCAACTGAAATCTTAAGTCAACGTGCAGCTGATGCGATAAAGTTTTTTTCGCAACAGTTAACCTTCCACAAAATTCCTGATTTTCAAGTCTCAGATGCGCATCTGTTAATTTTTTAGAAATTTTTAACAACTTTTTTGACATACTAAATTCTAAATTACTTTCTGGACCATAGGTCTAATTTCACGGAGCAATAAAATCCTTTTTAGGTGGAACGAAAAGCAAAACTACACGACGTTTTAGATCGAAACGAGAAATAAATTGAGTCTTTTAAGTCAATTGGTTTTTGAAGTGTTTCGAAACCTAGGCCGTTGCAACAACAATCCAAACACCCGACAGTTTATGGGAATTTATAAAACGACTTTACTGAACTTGAATCTCAGCTCTATATTCACAGGCAATAGTATAGTATTGGAAGACATTTCAGTACTCAATTGTTCTTCGGTAATCAATAAAACCACTCCTGGCTTTAGAAATAAAACAGACAGCGACAGTTACTCTATTGCAGCTCGTGACAGTAAAACAGAGAAGAGGAGATTTGCATGGTGTTACCGAACATGTTGCTGCCTGCTGTCTCAATCAAGTACGAGCCGAACTGGGCCGGCACGACCGGAGTGGTACCTCTCGCTCACATAACACCGGCGTCAAGTCTATGCTGTCGCGTTTCGTGCGGTTTGTGAGTTTCCGGTGGCCCATGGGGGGGGGGGGGAGAGAGAAAAGGAGGACGGCGCATCCTCGTGGCCTTGGTTATGTGGATGTGTATGAGCGTCGACGCCGTTAGGCTCCAACTGTTCGTTTGCCCGTTTGTAACTTCGAAAGGGATTCGTATTTTGAATCATACATCGTTTTGGTTTGAAGTACGGCCACTTTTTATGTGTGATTTGTTCTGAGTAAGTAAGTACTTCCTGACTTATTATTTATTTATAGCCTTGGAAGGTAAAAAAAATGTAGTGACTGTGCCTATCAAATTGAGTGGCGCTGAAACAGATCACCGTAAGGCTCACGTCGATCAAAATTTCCACGATAAGATCCTTAAAAACGCTGTCATCTATTCTCGGGCCAAACCGAGTGTCTTTTTTGTCGCAACATGATAAAGACCTGGTACTTATTAACAGAATAAAATAAATTAATAAGCTCCTCTCCTGATTTGTTGTTCTTGTTACATGAGGAAGGTATGCTGAAAGGCATGTGCATAGACATAGATCAGCCTCTAGATCATCAACGGATTCATCTTCTTTTTCCAGCTCCAGTAGTTCATCATCGTCAGCTTCAAGTGCACGTTAACATTCCTCCCACAGCGAAAACATTCCACCCGCATTACCCTCCTCTAACAGTGAAATCATTCCATCTGCCAGCGAAAACATTCCACTTACAAACTCTCAGCTTAAAAACTCTTAACAAAAAACTCACTCGAAAACGACAACGAAATCCTAGCAGCTGGAAGTCAGAAGTCGCGAAACGATTAAGAAACACAGGTCAAAGCTACACATAAAAAAAAAACGAAAGAAAGTCATTCCAGCCAAAAAAGTAGGGCCACCATGTGGTGAGAAGTGTCGTCTAAAATGGTCTGGAAATATACCAGAACCAGACAGAAAAAATATATTTGACGAATTTCACAATTTAGGCAACATAACTATGCAAACACAATACATCATTAAGAGTACTACTTTAATTAATCCATTCGGAGATTTCCTAATGAGAAATAAGATAGATAATATTATTTATGGCAGTTTAAAATAGATAGGGAGAAACTGAATTTCTGTAGCAATTAGTGATTTAAAATATGCAAACTCATTCTTAAACAATGGTCTGCTTCTTAAGTACAGTTATCATGCTTTTATACCATCTTTTAACATTATTAGACTAGGCATTGTTGCGGATGTGCCAGTAAAATGGTCCACAGAAGAGATTATAAAAAATGTTTCTACACCCATTGGTTGTGAGGAAGTTGTAAAGGTCTTTTTTTTCTCTTTATTTAAAGGGACTTTTATCCTACATAGGTATGTCAGTCCCATTTGTTGTAAAGTTCAGACGTTTAAATTACAAAACTGTTGTGGAAGACACTACTGTCTGGAAGCCCACACAATCAGTAGTAATTTATTTTTACGGCAGAGTCCTCCCTAAAATAATTTTTATATGCTACAACTCTCTTTCAGTCGAGCTTTATATCTTTCCCACAATTCAATGTTAAAAATGTTGCCGTTATAGGCATACAAAATGCAGTGTAGATCTAAGCCAAGGTGTTAAAAGTGTGATGTCAATGACGAGGACGATTATTTATACTATTTATGTTCCGGCCACCATATGGCAAATAGTGCCTAAAGCGTGCCCTGAATTCAATAGGCAAAACGCTATTAAATACGCAAATATAATACAAAAAATGAGATAGGTGGTCAAACTTTTTAAAAAATCACCGACCAAAAACGATTTATTGCAGACATATTTTGGAAAAAAACGTTACGTTATTGCTACATTGTAAAACGAGATGGTCCAGCCTTTCCGAGATGATAACTACATTCAATAAAGTCAAATTATGTGTCTCTAAAGCTTTAATTGATATAGGCCTAGCAGCTAATCCTGATTATTTCTTTAATGAAGGGGAATATACTATGTAATCGGATCTAGAACGGGTATTACAGCCAGCCAGCCGTAAAGAAATAATTATAATCTTGTAGAAAGATTACAATTCAATGAGAGAAATGACCACACACAATCAACGTTAATCTCATCAGATGCTTGTGCGACGTCTTCTACCTCCACTAAAGATCATGATGATTTAGCTCTTGCTACAGTGGCCGCAATGATGCAAGCTGAAACTACGGAGCCAGAACCGATGTCTCTTCGAGATGAACTTAAACAAACTCTATCAAATTTTAAAACTGCTTGTCGTACTCATTCTGGAGTTCATTCTGTCGAAGTTTTAATTAAGAATGAAAGAATGAATTTGTTTGAGTCAGGTGGATTAAAAGGCAAATATCTATTTTATTAATATTGTGACAACAAGCGTGGAAGCAGAACGAGCTTTTCCTACTGCTGGCTATCTGTCATGTAAAGTCGGAAGTCGTTTGGCAGACAAGACTATCGACACGTTATATTTTATGCGCAGTTATTTTCAAAATAATGCCTGATCTATTGTCTCTTTATTATAATTTTGTTTCTTTTATTAATCTCTCAATACATAATTTTAAATGCTGCGCGAAATAAAAAAAGAAACAAATAGCGAATGTACGGAATCTGAAAAGAAAATCCTAAGGAAACAGTGCCGAACTAGAAAAAATAGCCAAAAAAATAAACTTAAACAAAATGTTGCAGAAAACATGAGAAATGATCAAACAGACAATAAAGCACGATTAGCAAAAAGGAAAAGGTATCAAAGGCATTTGGCTACTGTGAAAGAAAACTATGAGATAAAAATTAGCAATATGTCAAAAAATATTACAGCACTTAAAAAGAAATGTTACCGTTTAATTAAAAAGCAACGATCATTAATTGCACGTGTTGAAGAACTGACAACAAAAAACGCAGACTTGCAAATAGATAATGTTCCTACAAGTACAGTCCAAAACGACAATGAAATGACATCACTTTCTAAAACCGAAAGCTTTATAGAAAAAACATACCTACCATAACTACACCAGAAAAACAAACAGTAAAGAAACAGCTTTTTTTAAAATCATTATAACGTTTTAACTACTGCTCTACAGAAAACATACGAAAATGCAAAAAATAAACAAAAACGCAATGTTCTTAAAGGCGTAGTTGAGAATAATATAGTGAATAAGTACAAGCCTAAAAGCATAACTACGCTGTAGTTATGCTTTTACGCAGAAAAAATCATTTTGAGGAAAGCAAAATACTTATTGATGGAATGAAACAATTCTATGAAAGAGACGACGTTAGTCGCGCAACAGCTGGAAAAAATGAAGTTAACCTAACCTAAACTCTCAAACAGAGAAACGTGCGGATGCATAAAACACGAAAACATCATGTTAAAATTGAAAAATTAAAATGTTTGGGGATGATCGATACCAAGGATCTTGATGGACCAAGGATGCAATCTTGAGTAATATACAATGCGACTTGAATTCGAAAGAATATGCATATGGAGAATGCTCTGATTGCGAAAATTTATTTATTTCCGTTAACTGTGGGAATCATAGCCGAAGTGAAATTGTCACTTATGAAGAGTTTAAACTAGATAAAGTCGAGTATTTTAAAAGGATAATAAAAAAGCATTTACTAATAAGATGGAAAAGGAACAGATAAGTGAATCATTGGAAAAATTAGTAGAGAAGTTTAACAAAGATCTTATTATCATCAAAAACATGTTTATAACATCAAACACCAATATCACCAATACTCATCATGTATCAAAAATTTAAAAAACAACGAAGTAGCTGTACATATAGATTTCAGCAAAAATTATACATGCAAGTTTGCAAGGTTCAAACTATGCACTACGCTGGATAGAAATCACAAATAACTATTCATACTGGGGTCTTATACACAAATAAAAACAAGCCACAACCATTTGCTTATATATCTCCCAACAACGAACATGGTCTAGAGGCGATATGGGCCCATATGGAACCTGTGGGATGTATGTGGAAGGCCCCAAAGGGAGATCTCCGACCGAGCGAGAGTATATTCGGTCAGGCCGAAGCCCACTTACTATCAATTCAGCCGTTGTATGTATAGCGACGAACTGTGGAACTTTGATAGCGCGATTCAGTATTGTGGCGCTGATTGGTCCGCCACAAACCTATTTTAAACCTTATTAGAACAATTTTTTCGGTCGTCACTGCTGTACACTTTTTTTCGGACGGACCCACAAGCCAGTACAAACAAAAAAATATTTTTTATTTGTTTTCAAAATACACCAAATTGATGGGTTTTCCAAATTCTACGTGGAACTTCAGTGAAGCTTCCGATGGCAAAGGGGCCGCGGATGGAGTTGGTGGCGCGATCAAAAGTAGACTTGATGATTTTGTATCACAGGGCACAGATTTACCAAATGCTGAAAGAGCATTTCAAATTCTCCAAGACTCAGATACTTCAATATCAGATACTCTGACGTCAGTCCCTCAGACCAGGGCTCTACATCAAATTGCTAACACGGAGGCAGCGAATGTCATTAAATACAGATGTTTGAGCTGTCCCTGTGATGATATGCTGTCCTCCAAAGGTTATTGTGTATGTTTGGATGTTAAAACCCACCTACTTGTTCAAAATAAAGATGACGAAAAAGAAAATGAGACCAAAAATAACCCAAATCGGAAAAAAAAGCAAAAAGAGTTATTAAGCGAACAAAAAAATGACAGATTTAAGTGAAATTACTGATTCGGAGGAGGAACAGAAAGAAAACAGAAATAAGAAAAAGGAGCTTTGTTGAAAAAAATGAGACCGAAAATAAGCCAGATCGAAAAATAAAGCAAAACCAGTTATTAAGCGAACAAGAAAAATGACAAAATCAAGTGAAATGACTGACTCGGAGGAAGAACAGAAAGAAAACAGAAATATGGTAAAGAAGATTTGTAAAACTGTTGAAAACAAGAATGAAAAAAAAATAACAATATTATTACGTGGACACTAACAATATTAGGACGTGAAAAATAACAATATTAGGACGTGAAGGGTAGACCAGAAAAAAAGGAAAGTTGTCAGAAGAAGCAACCACCAATTATTGATTCTAATGCAAGCAGTACAGATAATGAAGACGAATTTTCATTATATGATACCTCAGATGAGCCACTTACACCCGAAGAAAATTCTGGAAATTATAATAAAGCACAATGTGATAAGATTGAAATAGTCACAAATACCGACTAAGACCTTGATCTTCCAGATACCAATGAAAAAGAACATCTTATTGTAGATTACATTCTATCGAATGAGGAGTGGAAACCGCTAGATGATATCGTAATAGTTCTCAGTGGTGACTTTGGTTCAGTATATACAGAAGAAAAGAACAGTGAAAACAAAAAAAGCAGTGGCGATGGCGCATGTGTAACAGTTGAGGATAAAACAGAAAATCCCGACACAGTACAACTTGAAAAGACTGAAATAATCACAAACACTGTCAAAGACTGTGAACTCCCAGATACTACAAAAGAAAAACGTTTTAACGTGGGTGATAGCGGTATTTATTATATTACAAAGAAAGTCTTGGAAATATTACGTAGGGTTCATAGAAAGTGTAGAAATTGATGAAACTGCAAGTTACTCTGTACATTTTTAAAAACAATTTATAAACCAACATTACAATTTGCACCTACAAAAAGAGATCGTGATGTTGTTCCCGAAACAAGTGTGGTAAAAAAATTGAATTACCTGGGAAATCATATAAATTGTGTAGTAATGATCAAACTTTTTTTACTGAAAGTTAGTTATAGGTAATATATATGTTACATTTCACAGGCCTATTATTATGCCTTGCATTTTTTAAAGTGATTTACTAATTACATTACAAAGAACTTCCAAAAATTTTAATAAAATAATTGTTAAATAATTTCTAATAATCTCGAGATGAAAGATTAATAAAAATATAAATAAGATAAATAGATAGATATATTATATGTAAATAGATTTCTGTCGCAGATCTGTGATGCCGCACTGGGTAACTGTAGAGGTGGAACTTTACGAATTGTATAGAACGGCGAAACGGACACTCCGGTTGGCTATCGAGTCCGCAAAAATTAAAGCTTACGAGGAGCTGTTGGGCGATTTTAGATAGAGATCCATGGGGGCGCCCTTATCGTATGGTGAGAGGCAAACTGCGTCCTTTCGCGCCTCCATTGACACAAAGTCTTGAGCCTCAGTTTCTAGAGGATGTAGTGTGTTCCTTATTTCCATCTAGGAGGGAACAAGTCCCACCGCCGATGGCTCCGCAGTTAGTTACCTGACACAGACGATGATGGGGAAGGCGTTCCTGAGGTAACTGGACCGAGCTTAAAAGTGGCGTTACGGCGAATAAAAACCAAAAACACTGCCCCTGGACCCGATGGCGTACCCGTCCGTGCCTTGGCCCTGGCAGCTGAGGCTTTAGAGACCCGTTTGTTAGGTCTTTTTAACGCCTGTTTTGAGCGGGGCCAGTTTCCGTCGCTGTGGAAAATCGGTAAACTAGTTCTAATAAAGAAGGAAGGACGCCCGGCGGATTCTCCATCTACATACCGACCTATTGTTCTGTTGGACGAGGTGGGAAAACTTTTCGAGAGAATCGCCTCGTCGAGAAACCGCCTCGTCCAACACCTACGTGTTGGACGAGGCGGTTTGGGAGATGATTACCCCGATATACCCCGAGAGGGTAGGACCCGATTTGGCGGACAATCAGTTTGGGTTTCGTAGCGGGCGCTCTACAGTAGATGCAATTATGCGCGTTAGAGCCATTTCAGATGAAGCAGCTTCTCAGGGTGAGGTTGTGTTGGCGGTGTCTCTAGATATCGCCAATGCTTTTAACACCTTACCTTGGAGCTGTATTAGGGAAGCATTACGCTACCATCGTGTGCCAAGCTACCTCCGACAGGTAATTAATTCTTACCTCATGAACAGAGCAGTTGTATATCCGAGTCGCAACGGATGGGATCGGAGAGAGATGTCGTGCGGTGTGCCACAGGGGTCTGTCTTGGGACCACTCCTGTGGAACATTGGTTACGACTGGGTGCTGCGGGGTGCACTTCCACATGGCGTTGTCGTCATATGTTACGCTGACGATACGCTTGTCACAGCACGTGGGAAGTCGCACCAGCAGGCGATAATGTTGGCAACCGCTGGCGTTGCCCAAGTCGTAGGGAGAATACGAAGTTTGGGGCTTGAGGTAGCGCTTAACAAGTCGGAAGCCATATGCTTTCATGGTCCTCGACGCGCACCACCCTTGGGTTCCGACATAGTGGTTGGTGGCGTTCATAACTGTGTTGAGCCAACAATAAAATACCTGGGGTTTGTCCTCGACAGCCGCTGGAACTTCAGGCAACATTTCAAGCGGCTACTGCCCAAATTAATGGGAACTGCAGGCGCGTTAGCCCGACTGCTTCCTAACATCGGTGGTCCAACAGCCTCCCGCAGGAAACTTTACACGGGGATCGTGCGATCTATGGCCCTCTATGGAGCACCTGTTTGGGCGGATAAGTTGACAGTCCGAAACGTCGCCATACTACGGAGACCACAACGAACAATGGCTGTCAGGGTCATACGAGGATATCGCACGATTTCCTTTGAAGCGGCGACCTTACTTGCGGGATGTCCGCCATGGGATCTGGAGGCGAAAGTTCTTGTTTCCATTCACCATTGGAACAGAGATGTACGAGGACGGGGCGAACGACTGCTGCCGCAAGAACTAGCACGTCGTCGCTCTGAGCTCCAAGTGACCTTAATTGCGGAATGGGAGGCTCGTTTAATCAACCCCAGTGCAGGGCACGCCACCATAGCAGCGATAAGACCGGTTATGAGGGATTGGTTGGAACGTAAAAATGGCACCCTAACATATCGGCTGACGCAGATACTAACAGGCCACGGCTGTTTTGGTAAGTATCTGCATCGCATTGGCAAGGAGCAATCGCCAGGTTGCCACCACTGTGAGAGCTGTCTCGAAGACACGATGCAGCACACGTTAGAGGAGTGTCCAGCCTGGGCAGAACAACGTCGTGAACTGAACGCTGCAGTGGATGGACTTTCACTCCCAAATCTTGTTAAGGAGATGATCCAGAGTGAAGCAAAGTGGAATGCCGTCGCTTCATATTGCGAGTACGTGATGCACGCAAAGGAGGTAGCAGAAAGGGAAAGGGAAGCTACTGCAATCATTCCCTCTCGCAGAAGACGTACTGGGCGCCGGAGAACAGCGCAAAATGACCTCCGGCCGCCGTAAGTAGTTGGCCTGTAGGCAACGGATGTAGGGCAGTCCGTTGCCCCAACATCAAACAGGCCCGAGAAGGTGGCGCGCCGTGTTCCGCGTGCGCCTCTCAGGAGGGTTCGGTAGTAATGAAATAGGTACCGACTAAGAAGGGATCTGCCACTGACAGGTCAGGACTGGAGGCGGGGGATCTGGTGAATGCAAGAGTGTGTACCCCGTACCCCGCTTATAGGTCAGACGAGGAACACCGGGGTGCTTTTAGCAGGTTAAAGTCCTGCACACCCCCTCCGCTGTGCCTTAGCGGAGGGATAGTCCATGAAGATTATACACCCCGAAAAAAAAAAAGAAAAAAAAAATGTAAACAGATTTGCGAGACTGGTAATTTAAAAAATCTATTTATTTGTTAAGAGTTAAACTTGTGACTGATTATTTAATAAGTTAGTAACTATTGTTTTTGTTCAATATAATATTAAGGCTGACTAAGCTTAAATTTTAGTAGAGTTTGAAGACTACTTTTTTGTATTTTTTAATTTACTAAGTTAATTTACATTACAAAGAAGTTCCAAAAGTTTAATAAATATTTTTATATAATTTCTAATACTCTCTGAGTTACTCGTAGACCAATATCAAAAAAATATGTGATTAGCGCAACTGCTAATAGTTAAAAAAAAGTATAATTTTGTTTGTTTAATTTGTTTTATTTGTTTGTCTTTTGTCTGATTATATAAGTAACTATTGTTTTTGTTCAATTCATAAAAGCTGACAAAGCTAAAATGTTAGAAGGTAGGATGACAATATTTTTGCATTTTTTAATTCACATTACAAAGAAGGTCCAAAACTTTAATAAACATTTTTATATAATTTCTAATACTCTCTGTGTTAGACAATATCTAAAAAAAATATGTGATTAGCGAAACTGATAATAATTTAGTTGAAAAAAAATACTAAGGTAATTTTGTTTTTGATATGTTTTGATTGTTGTTTGTTTGTCTTTTGTCTGATTTTATTTAATAAGTAAGTAACTATTGTTCAATTTATGAAAGCTGACAAAGCTAAAATTTTAGAAGGTAGGATGACAGATTAACACTACCTATTTTTTTTTGGTGATATGAAAAACATTCTTAAATAAACACTTCATTATGATATCATTTTGTTATATTACATTTGCAATGTAGTTTAACATTAAATAATGCTTGGACAATTCATTTATTTTTACAATAAAAAAACTGCTAAAAATTTAAGGAATTTTCTTACAGATGTATAGCTTAAGAAAATTCACTAGTGTTACCTTCTTCACGTATGTTACCGTGTGTTACAAATTCACGACATTTATTGAGTGTATGATTCTATGTATGTATTCCTATTTCACGCCCTACAGCCAGATTTTAGCTTGAGGTGCCGTTCGATTCCATTTAATGTAACAATACCTAGTGAGGGTATATCGAAGGAGAAAAAAATCAAAAGGGGGATTTGGGCGCTAACTTTTAACTGTTCTGTGGTGTGGTGTGTGTTATTGCCACTCTTTCTATTCACGTCTCACTCTCGAGTCCCGACTACTCTGTGATTGACGGGCCTTTTGGTCTAGTGGTTAGTGACCCTGACTGCTAAAGGTCGTTGGTTCGATATATAATAATATTACATGTAGGGGACAACTCACACACGGACATCTGATCCCAAACTAGGTGGAGCCTGTTCTTATGGTAACCAGACAAATGATACATTACTTATATATTTCTAAATACACACATATTATAGATAAATTAAACATAGACACAACAAATGATCATGCTCATCACACAAACATTTGTGCTGGGCGGGGCCCAGCACAACACACACGTGTGAGTTGTCCCCTACATGTTATATTATTATTATTATATTATGTGGTGTATTGTGGTAGTTATACTCTACCTCCCCACCATGGTTCAGGCCTTGACGTGGCGGTGGGGCTCAGTAGCTTAGGGTGAGCCCAGCATCTTGGGCGAAGCTAACTGAGCCGAGGGGGCTCTTTGTACCCCTCTTATAAGAAGAGGGGACAAAAGAGCAGGGGGCAAGGGGCGAGGACGGGAACCTCACCCCATTGTACTGTCTCGACGTTGGGAGGGGTTGTTCTGTGGTGCGGGACAACCCCTCTGTGGAGGCGGCATTGGTGGCACTCGCCGGGTTTTAGTGGGTAGAGCTGCGTCCACTTACCAGCTTTCGGGCGCAGCGAGTGAGGCAACCCACGTGGGGAGACCCACTCCCCCGCGGGATGCCTCAGAGCATTTCCCGGCGTTAAAGAAAAAAAAAAGAAAAAAGAAAGTTATACTCTACCTACCTATTTGCGTCTCGCTTTCTCATTTGTTGTGCTGTGGTGTGTTGTGTGTATTCGCGTCTCACTCTCGAGTCCCGACTACTCTGTGATGTGGTGTATTGTGGTGGTTATACTCTACCTATCTATTTGCTAGTCTCGCTGCTCGTTAGTTGTTATGTGGTGTGATGCAGACGGTGTGGGAGCGGTACCTGCGTGCGGGCGGGGTCTGCGGCGGCCATGAGCGTGGCGGCGCGGTAAGAGGGCGGCGGCGTCTGTTTGACCGCCTCCTCATAGTCGGGTAGCAGGCTGCGGTAAGGCGCGGGCGGCGCCGGCTCGCCCGAGATCACGAACGGCGTGAGCTGCTGCATCGCGTGCGTGCGCATCGTCAGGTACTTGTAGCAGCGCCACACCACACCCAGCCAGTACGACTGTAACGACATACGCAAATAAAACTCACGGCCAGGCATGTATGGGTACAGGTACGAATGAATGTTAGATAATAGTACCTACTGATAGCAAAATTATCAATATAAATAAAATCATAAGCCCATATGAAGCAACTATTTTCGAATATTCCTTTCAATATTAATTTGTGAATTTCCCTTAATCATGACAGATTGTACGCGAGTTTCTCCAGTAACGGTAATGGTGGAAACAATTATGGAAAAATACGTTTCAAGTAGGCCATAGACAGGAGAACGAAAACAACCTACTGACCACATTGTTTTTGGTATGTATATTATTGCTGGCTATTGTGTAGTGGGACATACCTTGATCGCGACCGCAACGAGGAAGGCACACAGCACGACGAAGGCTAGCGCGGGCGTAGGCAGCGCCAGCAGCTGCTCGCGCCACGGCACGCGGTGCGCGTCCTCCACCAGCCCGCGGATGGTGCGCAGGTAGCACAAGTAGCCCATAGCCGTCAGCCTGTCAGCAGATTCATATCAACACTTTTAATAATAATAATAATATCTATGGACGCTTTTACACCACGTCAATCTAATCCCGTGGTAAGTTCTCACAGAACTTGTGTTACGGGTACCAGACAATGGACATATATTTAATACTTTTTTTATACTATGTATATATATAATTAAGATTTTTATTATTTAATACACATATTTAATACCCATCCATGACCCAGGAACACAGAAAACTTTTTGTTCCCTGGCGGGATTCTAACCCGCAACCTCCGACTTAGCGCCAACGTGCTAACCATTTTGCCATAGAGGTCGTCAACTTTTGTTTGATTTAAGACACCTATTGGCACGCCTTAGTAGTTAAATCAACTCGGATGCCTTGACGCCAAACGGAATGACGCTGTCACTATTACATCTTTTGCTAAACATTTTTGATAATTTTAAGTTCTCTCTGCTGTCTCCTGTAGGCTCGTGGCGGCCAACTTTTTAGTGTTCTCTATACTGAGACATAAGATTGTATGTCTCGGGACCAGCAAATAAACTGCCCGTCTTGTCCCTCTTTTCAAAACAGAGAAAAAATGCTTTACGGAAGCAATAAGTACTTTCATACTAATATAATACTATAAATAAGGATAGAGCTCTATTTGTAAATTTGATAAGATAAATTTGAAAGTTACTCGCGTATAATCTATATTTTATGTGCATATAACTTTTATCAATTGTATTCCGGGTCCTTCGGGAAATGCTCTGAGGCATCCCGCCTCGGGAGTGGGTTTCCCCACGCGGGTATGTGGGACTCGCTACGCCCGACAGCTGGTAAGTGGACACAGCTCTACCCACTAAAACCCGGCGAGTGCCACCAATGCCGCCTATGGTGAGGTGCCCCGGATCTAATAAACAAACAGGACACCTCGACGGCTAGTCAGTCCCGCAAGGGACCGACGCCACCTCCACAGAGGGGTTGTCCCGCACCACAGAACAACCAAAAGCCACCACAAAAATTATCTGATCAAAGTTATATTTATTTATTGTATACATATATTACATTATGTTATAAAACTTCTTGTTACTACCCATTAATTGCAGAAATTACAAACCACTCGTCCACTTTTTTCATTTCTACTAAATCTTACATACATGAATAAGTATGAACTTCTGTATCAGGTCAGGTCAATCCATTATGCACTTTTTGTGCATGCAATTAATTACTATTACTTACACAGTTATAGCAAAGTCAAACAACTGAAGACAGAAGAATGGAAGGAGGTGAGCGGGCTTCCCACGCACAGCTCCATAGATCAGCATCAACGTGATGGCCAAAGTACACACCGTCACCAACGCTCCCATATCCACATCATCTGAAACAATTTTTTTTTTTTAATATAGAAGAGGGGGCAAACGGACAGTCAGTTCACCTGATGGTAAGTGATAGCGACATCTACTGACACCCGCTACACCAGAGGGTTAGCAAGTGCGTTGCCGGTCTTTCAAATATGCCGGCATTTCATCATGCATATATATGCATTAAGAAACGCTTCACTTTTTACCCTGTGATCTAAGTTACAATAGAACAATATAGATTTAATCAGTATAGGAGTAAAATGAAACTTTTAAATTACGAAAATGTCTTACGATATATTAAACTGTGATCCCGAGGCAATGGTCCATGTTGAGGATGGGGACTCGGCCGGGTTTCCACATTGGACAGTGGTGTGGGCAGGGGGTCACCCAAGGGCCTCCAATCTCCCACTGCATCACGTTCTAATTCCTCTAAGAGGTTCGGGTCACGCACTATGGCTGCCAGGAATCCTAATGCAATAAAATGTAGTATCTGCAAAAAAAAATTGTATTTAAAAAAAGAAACTTATTATTGTATTTTTTAAATACTTTATGATACAAAAAAAAAGGCAGACGACGTTTTTTTTTTAAATTTATTTGGGTCAACAAACAGTTCACAATAATAATTTTACATACAATATATATTCAACTTCACATCATAATTATGAAACCAACACCGTTAACCACAGATTAATACATAAGGCGTTTTTTGTTTTTGTAAGCTGGCTATGTATTAAGTGATTAATAACAAACAAAATGTTAGTTACTGCGTGATGTGGACTTCACGCAACAGATTAAGGACGGACAGTTTTGGCATAGATAACTCCACCTATAGTGTTAAAAACTAACCCATCTCTCAAACTATCCACTGCGTGAAAAAGTACAACATGACATTTTCATATATAACAGCGTCACGCAGTTTCACCCGCGTATTTTCCGATCCCGAGGGAATACGCAAATCGAATATAGCCTCTTACTTGCTGATAATTTTTTTCTCATCAAGGAGAAATAATTTGAAAATCGATTTTAAGTGTTTTTTAGACATGAAAGCGCAACAAACACATTCGCATTTATAATATTAGCAAGGAAGGTATAACGAATATAGCAGTAAATATAAACTTATTGTATTCCCTTGACAATATTAAACATCCTTATCACTAACCCGTATCTACTTCCTGCATGCTGAATATCATGTTTTAAAATAGTTCTGTCCAATGAGAAATGACTGTTAAGATATTAATTATCTCTTATTTAGTGCACTTTACCATATTGGCTTTTTTTATATGTTACTTGGATAAGAAAAATGGCACACAATCCATCTGATGTAAGTCTGTGATCACCATCACTCATGAACTGGGTATACTCAGGAGACTCATTCATGTTCTGTCTATCCTGTGATGGTAAGCCTCACACTGCCTGTTCTGTCCTACTTTAAGCAGCATGACGAAAGAGTTTTCCATTCTCAGGGACATATTATTCTCATTGATACATATATATTTATTTAGTAACTTGCAGCAGCAATACACATGACACAATATTTCATGACATATTACTCATATCTTGTTGCTCAATGTAAATTTAACATTTGTACTGTAATCATTTTTAAATTGAAAACTTCTTTAGGCAGTGTGCCTGAGTACTTTATTTTGTAAATATTGAATGTGACTGAATCGTCACTCACACTTGGCTATGTTATGCTAACAGCAGTTTCCTCTAAGCACATACTGTCTTTTTAATTTTAAAACTTACACACACAAACACACACACACACACACACACACACACATTATATAGTTTTTATAAATAAATACTTACAAGATGCCAAGCACCAAGGAGTATACATCCTGTGCGTACGTGTAGACAGAAACAGCAGAGCCATTCTCTGTCATGTTCACTCCCCAATTTGGGACGAAATGTTAACATGTTTACCTGATAAGGAAACCAAAATTTTACTTTTGTGACTTGTGATTGGGATCTCTATTATTATTCGTTTATAGTTATAATACTTAATGCTTAATTCATTAATAACAATCTGAATGAGTTTAAACTTTTTAAATCATATTTGTACATACAAATATATGTATATGTTATATTTGTAATATATGTTATTATACATATAGTATATAGTGTAATACATATAGTTATAGTATAATAACACTAACTCAAAATAATACTTGGAATTTACCTAGTTCAGTCTTTCCCAATAAAGTATATAAGCAAATAATAGTAATACATCTTTTATGGATTTTATCGTGGTTCTATAATGTATCTTAAAAAGACCTTAACAAAGCATGATAAAATCTGTAAAATTTATTTTGTATAACAAAATAACTTGTATAAAAAAATCTAAACAAACATACTTATGTTTGGTTAGATTTTTTTTTCAACAAGCAACACTGACCATAATTGTAACAGATTTTGGGACCCATGCCTAATATATAATGTTAATAACATATAAAAGTTAAGGTAAGAAGTGTTTATTCAAACTTCGATGTTATCAAGAAAAAACAAACAGTACATAATACAACTGGTGGCATAAGTTGTTGAATTCACTAACAATAGGACTCACCATATAAGACGAGATTTTTTTTGTCAAAAAGCACTTAAAAATTCTACCTAAATAGTGGTGGTAAAATCAGGAGATTTGATGCACAAGATTTATATTATAAGGGTAAAATAGACATGCAGCTTTATCAGTAATAATAAATGGTTCAGTCAACCAAAACAATCCCGGAAAAGAGGTCAGAGTTTCATTTGGCTTGAATAAAAGTATTGTTAATAACAAGCCAGCAATAGATAGCACAATCACTGACTGTTGTCATGTTTAATAGTAATAATGATTGTTGTGCTTGATCTTGTTATGGTATGAATTTTTAATCACAACAAATTTTGCTAAGTGGGTTAAATTTATAGACACAAAAAATAGGTTTTTTTTATATACGAATAAGCCACAAAAAAGTAATAATATGTAAATAAAAATGTTTTTAAAAATGTCAATCTAGATTATAATTAGAGATGCGCCTGTAGTTGTATGTATGTAGGTTCAACCGAATACGAATGTTCGGCCGAATGTGCAGTCCAAAATATACCGAACCGAATATTTGGCCAAATCATTTGGTTCATTTTTTGTCACGTCTGAACTAGTATTTGTTACGGAAGATATAATATGTATCTGTCCATTGTTGATTTCATAGAATTTTATTTGACTTTAATTAATGAACTTTTGGATGTTTTTTTGAATGTAGAGGTACATTGAATATTTACTTAAAATAAAATGAATTAGATTAAAACTACAAATTCAACAATTCCTAATTTATATGTTGCAAATTAGTATTTGTTACTTAAGGTTTTTTAAATTGTTGATTTCTTAAATTTTATTTAAAGGTATATAGACATTTACTTAAAGAAAACTTAATTTGCTTATAGCTAGTATACATATTTTAATACTTGTGTTGGTTTCTAATAATATAATATAATAATATCCAACCCTTATATGTCCCACTGCTGGGCACCAGACTCCTCCTCAAAATCAGGCGAGAAGGGTTTTTATGCCATAGTTCACCAATGCCCAATGCGGTTTGGTGAACTTCACATAGATTCAAAGACTTTTAATCTCATCAGGCATGCAGGTTTCCTCACGATGTTTCCTTCATCAGTGTGCAAGTGATGGTCAGGTGCAGGTAGAAATGTAGAAAAACCTATTTCTAGGCATCACAGGAGGGAACCCAGACCTCTCGGTTCTCACTCAAGAGGCCGAGCCCATACCCACTAGGCCATTGTTGGTTCCTAAAGATAGTATGTACTTAGGTAGATATTATATTAAAAAAAATAGGTACTGAAAAAAGGTGTTACTCAAAGCAAGTGTTCATAAAATTGTTACTTTCATAGAATTCGGTAATTATTCGGCAAATAAACCAAATATTTGACCGAATACGAACATGAAAAAATATGCCGAATGTACCCAATACGAATATTTGGCCAAACATTCGGCGCATCTCTAATTATAATATTGTATAAGATATTCATTGTCATGTTTTTTTACCATTTCAATGTCCAATATCAGGAAAGTGTAGATACATTATAACTTTCTACTACCAGTATTAACAAGCAAGTAGAAATGAGTTCAATTATAATGTAAGCAAATACTTACATTTTATGTGTACTTAAATATGTACATGAAATTAAGACTTTCTAGCAAAATAGTGACAGCTGTATTTTGTTTATTTTTTTATTAATACACGAAAGCTTTTTTGGCCTATCGTTTAACAAGTATTTCATTTATATTTTGAAAAAAAATATGGTCAAAATATTATGCCTTCGTTATGCTCCAAATTGTTAGGCTAAATTTATAATATTAATACATTTAACAAAATGGTTTTTTGCCATTCCACATACACGTATGATGTAAGCCAATAAAAGAAAATCGTGTTTATCTTTATACATAGTAAGTAACAGAGATTCATGTTAAAGCCGTATATATGCGAGCATTAGAATAAACCTATATATCTTGTTTTTAATCTCAATGATAAGAAATCTGTCAATAACAAATGGATAATGGATATGGCGACATAGCAATATTATGATATTAAATCATACCGTTTATTCAAAAACATTTTTATATACTTACGAGTATTTAAAAACAATCCAGGTTTATGAAAAAATCTACAAATCACAAGAATTTTACTCTCTTTAGAAAATAAATACTAAAGAAAAATGTGTAATATTCACTTTTGGTGTCTATGTACTTCAATTTTCAAAGTAAAATGTAAATCACAGAGTGCCTTCAACCTTGTACAGAAAATGTAAATAAAATTTTATGTTCTAGAGTTGCCAATTTCCGAATTCCGTCATGACTCATGTCAGTGTTATGAATTTTGATCGTTTGATTATAGGCTAAAGCTGTCGGAACCTACTGTGTTCATACAAGGTTCATACTATTTTAAATAGTTTAATTTAGCATTTTTTTCAAAATAAAAAGCCAATACGAAACGCGAAATCTTCGACGTAGGGTTTCAACTTATGTATTACACAATACTTATCAAACAAAAAACAACAATAATTACAGCTTGGCAAAAAAGAGTATGACGTGGTGACAGGTGGAACTAAATATTTTGCTAAATGGTGGCAATACTAGGCCGACAAATACTAGATTTTGAGTAAAGCTTAGTGTTTCACATATATTTTTAACGATTTGATTAAATTATCTTACCGATTTAGCATATTATGTGAGACCTAAGTGAAAGTGGCGCCCTCATTTTTTCCATACTCTTTTTTGCCAAGCTGTACCTACTAATGTAAGTAAAATTGTGTATAACTTTTAATTATTAACTATGTTATGTTACTTTAAATACCTTTCATATAAAAAAGAAAAATAAATAAAATTTCGATTGATGCCAACATAAAGAAAAACACTTGTTAATTTTCTGCTACCACATCTCGCGAAATGCGTGATGCGGTACTACTTTTGAGAGTGCTCGATTGTGTGAAGGGTTGCTGTAATCGGAACATCAACATTGAGGAATATGCCGCATATTGCGCGTTACATAGCTTGTATATAAAATCCTTCGCCATTTGGGATACATTTAAAAACAACAAACATTGCCATCGCGGTTGTGTTTTTTTGGATTCCCGTTATTTTGTTCATTCGGAGCGGTTTTCTATAGTGTTTATATAAAAAAAATAATGTGTGTAATATGTATTGACTGTTCTGGAGCGGTTTTCTGAAGTATGACTGTTCTGGTGGTTTTCTGTAGTGTTTGTTTTAAAAACTTAGTCTTTGTCATATAATATATCATACATTTTCTGCCTCGCACGACTAATATTCACAACCGACGCCAGGAGGCCGTGTGGTCGCAGACTGCACGGTTGGCGTGAGGCAACCCCTCACTTTTATAAACCAAAAGTGAGCCGAATGGGCTCACACTAATCCGATGTAGCATTAGTGCCTTCGGGCCGTTAGCATAGATCCATCCGAAAAAATCGATTGTGTGAAGGGTTGCTGTAAGTGGAACATCAACATTGAGGAATATGCCGCATAGTGCGCCTAAGATCAAGTATCAATAGATTTGACAAGCTAATAATAATACCGTATTGGAACGAGATAACAACATACGAAAAATCCAAGAGTGACAGAGACATAGACACTTTCTTTTGTCTTTGTCAGAATATCACTCTTTGTTTGTTGGGCACAACAAGGATGTGCCCAACAAAAAATTATCGACTAAATTTGAATGCCATACAAACATTCTCACTCGCGAACAGTTTGTCAAATATGCCGCCATTTTGTACTTCTTTTTAATTTGGTCGGTTTATGTAGGTATGGTGATACCAGTTTTGTTATAGGCAGATTACCCAAGAATGTGGTATTATATAAAAAGGGTGACTGGAATTTTCGAAATAAACACAATAAAAACAAATATGTTTATTGCTATCCTTAAAGGCTATGTACTATAGATCATACATATTGAGACGTATATAGCCTTCTTTTTTATTATTTATGTCTTTAGCGGTTTGTTATTAGTCATTACATAATATTTTCGATAATCCGGAAAAATGCAGCTGTCTAAAATTACAATAAATGTTTGGTTAGGGCTAATGCTTATAGTTATATATCAACCTTTACCAGTTTTTTTATTATTTTTAATTCACTTGTTTCATGAAAATAAGTAGACTTGTTATTATGAATGTGGTATCCCTATAAAATATGCCTGTCCCTTTCGGGTATACGCGAATGTCAATTCCATATGATACTTGTTCCTAGTAGTGCGCGTTACATAGCTTGTATAATATAAAATCCTTCGCCATTTGGGATAAATTTAAAAACAACAAACATTGCCATCGCGGTTGTGTTTTTTTGGATTCCCGTTATTTTGTTCATTCGGAGCGGTTTTCTATAGTGTTTAAATAGTATCAACTTTTGCTTAAATACGTCTAATGCCTATAAAATCTTGCATTTTTTTTAATAGAAGAAGGGGCAAACGGATAGTCGGTTCACCTGATGGTAAGTGAAGAGCGACATCCACAGACACCCGCTACACCAGTGGATTAGCATGTGCGTTGCCGGCCTTTCAGGAGTATGCTCTTTTCTTGAAGGCCCCTAAATCGTATCGGCTCGGAAACACCGTAGGAGGCAGCTGATTCCATATATTAGTCGTGCGAGGCAGGAAATGCCGTAAAATTCGAGATGTTGTGGATTTCCGGACATCGAGATGGTGTGGGTGAAATTTGGAGTTTTTCCGCGATGTCCGGTGATGGAATTCTGCTGCAGGTATTAGTCCAAACAATTCCTCAGAGCACTCCTCGTGGTAGATGCGGTAGAAGATGCAGAGCGATCCGTCATCTCTACGCAGCGCCAAAGAATCAAGCCGATTGGAGATAACATTGTCGTCGACGATTCGAGCCGCCCGGCGTTGAATGCGGTCAAATGGAAGGAGCTGATATTGGGGCGCTCCAGCCCAGAGGTGAGAGCAGTATTCCATGTGAGGCCGGATCTGCGCCTTGTATAATTGAAGGCGGTGTGAAGGCATGAAATACTGCTTCGCCCTATTGAGCACGCCGAGTTTCTTCGAGGCTAGTTTAGCCTTTCCTTCCAAATGACCACGAAACTGCACATCTCTCGATATATCGACGCCAAGTATCCTAATGCTGGCTGAGGCGGTGAGGGAAGTGCCTTAGAATTGTAGAGGAACGACGAATGGTGATTTTTTGCGGTAAACCCCAACAAGAGACAAGTTTGCGCAAACTTGTCTCTTGTTGGGGTTAAATTGGACTAGGTTAAGTCGCCCCCATTCCGAGACTCTGGCCAGCAGAGACTCGATTTCAGACACAAGTTTGTTCCGACACTCATCGACTTGTTCCCGAGACAGTCCACCACAATATTTGCGAACCAATTACATTATATATTACACAGATTAAGTTATTAAAACAAACACTATAGAAAACCACCAGAACAGTCCTACTAAGGGATGTTATTCATATAAAAATATAATTTTGATGTTAATTGGTTTTAATTTTTATGATTTTTAGTTTATATGATAGAATTCTGAAAAAATACAATATTTTCCCTTATTTTAATATGATTAAATTAATATTTTATAAATAAAATGTAACAAAATTTAAAATAGGTCACGTGATAATAAACGGAAATTACGTCACCAGTTCCTATTAAGTGGAAGCGGAAGAATATTGACGTACTTTTATACACCATTTTCCGTACGCAGTACATAGGTATTGTAAAAACTATTTTTCAGGCGTTTTGACAGTGTACACACACATAGGCACCGTACAACACTTATAAAACTTAGAAGCCATTTTTTATTAACGACAACTAGAATCATTTTATCACTTTTACGATGTTTAAGAACATATGACGTCACGTGACAAGTGTTAGCGTTTTGGAACGAAATTTATAATGCATTTTCTACGAAGTAGCGCCATGCTGCTTTGCAGCTGAATGGGCCGGCGCGTCCGGGGAAGTACTTCGCTCTCACATAACATCGACGTCAATTGGCGGCTAATGTCGTCGTGTTTCGTTCGGTTTGTGAGAGATCCGATGCCCCCCCCCCCCCCACATATGACAGCACAGAATACTCAAAGACTACCCCAGGAGGGTACCGGTCGCGCAAGCACCGGAGAATCCCTCTCTAGGCCTCCGGGCTCAGGACAGGTACTTGAACCCGGGGACCTGGGCAGCCCCGCGTATTCTGGGGGGGGGGGGGGGCGAAACTGTGCTCAACACAAAAACTGCCCGGGGTAAACGGAGCCGTCGGCAGAAGTCCCCTACCTCTATGACCGTGGATTTCTGTAACATTAGGGGACTTCATACCAATCTTGACGCCGTCCATTACCACCTCCAGACGGCGAAGCCGGCCTTGCTCTTTTTAATCGAGACTCAGATATCCTTTTGCGGCTGATACTTCTTATCTCTCTTGTCCGGGGTACAAATTAGAACACTTTTTTGTACCGCGGGCTGGAGTTTGCGCGTACGTCAGAGAGGATGTCTGCTCTCGTCGCCTTGGCAGTCTTGAAGGTAGGGACCTCTCCATCCTCTGGTTGCGCATTGACAGCGACGACCATCCCCGCGTCTATGCCTGCCTATATAGGTCCCATAGCGGTAATGACGAAACCGGCCGACTTGTGGAGCACATTCAAATGGCTACAGATTCCTTACTACAACAGATCCCATCCGCAGAGATCGTGATTCTTGGTGATTTCAACGCCTATCATACCAAGTGCCTCGGCTCTCGTACAACCGATCATGCGGGAAGATCTGTTTACGAGTTTGCCTCAGCATATGATCTGATACAATTGGTGGTATCACCAACTCGTATCCTTGATGTGGAAGATCATACGCCTTCCCTGTTGACCCTTTTACTGACCTCTCACCCGAACAATTACGTGGTCTCCGTGGACGCTCCACTTGGCTCATCGGACCACTGTCTGATCCGGAGTTCTGTACCTGTCGCAAGCCCATCATGGCTTCGTTTTGCGGGCTGCCGCCGCGTTTGGCACTATAGGTCAGCTGATTGGGACGGGATGCGGTCCTTCTTTGCATCCTACCCATGGGGGCGAATTTGCTTCTCGCTGGATGATCCAGACATCGTTGCCGATTCTGTTGCCGATGTCGTGCTGCAAGCCATGGAGCTTTTCATTCCTAGCTCTGCAGTGCCTATAGGCGGCAAATCCAAGCCCTGGTTTGGTGAAACCTGTAAGATGTCTGCACGCCATAAACGGTTAAGCTACCGAGCCTGGGCCAAAGCATCGATGTCCCAGGATGTAAAGACCAGCGCATTGAAAAAGGAGTATAACTTTGCCTCCAGGTCCTTCAAAAGAGCTATTGCTGAGGCAAAAGCGGAGTACGTGAGCAGAATTGGCGAGAGATTGGTTCGACTTCCTTCGGGAACTCGTGCATTCTGGTCTCTTGCCAAGGCTGTTCAAGGGAATTTTTGTAAGCCATCCCTACCATCTCTGCACATGAGGAATGACTCGTTGACCCACACCGCGAAGGAGAAGGCCGATCTTCTAGGCACTCTTTTTGCTTCCAACTCGACTTTGGAAGACCAGGGAAAAATACCACCGACGATCCCTCGGTGTGATACTTCAATGTCGGAAATAATTTTCCGACAGAGCTTCGTACGCAGAGCACTCTTTTCGCTGGACATCCATAAGTCGAGTGGGCCTGACGGCATCCCTCCATTAGTGCTACGAACTTGTACTCCTGAGTTGGCACCCGTCCTTACGCGTCTTTTCCGGCACTCTTACTCATTAGGCGTCGTCCCATGCTCGTGGAAGACAACTTTGATACACCCGATCCCTAAGAAAGGGGACCGCTCAGACCCGTCCAACTACAGACCAATAGCCATAACTACCTTGTTCTCAAAGATCCATAATCAACTGCCAGCTCCGGCGATATTTGGAGGAGCACCAGCTGATTAGCGATCGCCAATATGGCTTTCAACGGAATCGCTCAGCTGGTGATCTTCTAATATTCCTAACGCAACGATGGGCGGAAGCAGTTGAGAGCAAGGGGGAGGCGCTGGCGGTTAGTTTGGACATAGCGAAGGCCTTTGATCGGGTGTGGCATAAAGCACTTCTTGCAAAGCTACCATCTTATGGGCTTCCCGAGAAATTATATATGCGGATCACCAGTTTTTTGACAGATAGGAGCATTAAGGTCGTTGTCGACGGTGCATGCTCGGACCTCAAGTCTGTAAATGCTGGTGTTGCCCAAGGCTGTGTACTATCTCCAACCAAGTTTGCGCAAACTTGTCTCTTGTTGGGGTTAAATTGGACTAGGTTAAGTCGCCCCCATTCCGAGACTCTGGCCAGCAGAGACTCGATTTCAGACACAAGTTTGTTCCGACACTCATCGACTTGTTCCCGAGACATATTAGGGCGGCCAGTGTATAAAGCATCTCCAGTGCTGTCATCCGCATAACAATGAATGCTGCTGGTTTTCAGCATATCATTGATATGCAGAAGAAACAGGGTTGGAGATAGTACACAGCCTTGGGGAACACCAGCATTTACAGACTTGAGGTCCGAGCATGCACCGTCGACAACGACCTTAATGCTCCTATCTGTCAAAAAACTAGTGATCCGCATATATAATTTCTCGGGAAGCCCATAAGATGGTAGCTTTGCAAGAAGTGCTTTATGCCACACCCGATCAAAGGCCTTCGCTATGTCCAAACTAACCGCCAGCGCCTCCCCCTTGCTCTCAACTGCTTCCGCCCATCGTTGCGTTAGGAATATTAGAAGATCACCAGCTGAGCGATTCCGTTGAAAGCCATATTGGCGATCGCTAATCAGCTGGTGCTCCTCCAAATATCGCCGGAGCTGGCAGTTGATTATGGATCTTTGAGAACAAGGTAGTTATGGCTATTGGTCTGTAGTTGGACGGGTCTGAGCGGTCCCCTTTCTTAGGGATCGGGTGTACCAAAGTTGTCTTCCACGAGCATGGGACGACGCCTAATGAGTAAGAGTGCCGGAAAAGACGCGTAAGGACGGGTGCCAACTCAGGAGTACAAGTTCGTAGCACTAATGGAGGGATGCCGTCAGGCCCACTCGACTTATGGATGTCCAGCGAAAAGAGTGCTTTGCGTACGAAGCTCTGTCGGAAAATTATTTCCGGCATTGAAGTCTCACACCGAGGGATCGTCGGTGGTATTTTTCCCTGGTCATCCAAAGTCGAGTTGGAAGCAAAAAGAGTGCCTAGAAGATCGGCCTTCTCCTTCGCGGTGTGGGTCAACGAGTCATTCCTCATGTGCAGAGATGGTAGGGATGGCTTACAAAAATTCCCTTGAACAGCCTTGGCAAGAGACCAGAATGCACGAGTTCCCGAAGGAAGTCGAACCAATCTCTCGCCAATTCTGCTCACGTACTCCGCTTTTGCCTCAGCAATAGCTCTTTTGAAGGACCTGGAGGCAAAGTTATACTCCTTTTTCAATGCGCTGGTCTTTACATCCTGGGACATCGATGCTTTGGCCCAGGCTCGGTAGCTTAACCATTTATGGCGTGCAGACATCTTACAGGTTTCACCAAACCAGGGCTTGGATTTGCCGCCTATAGGCACTGCAGAGCTAGGAATGAAAAGCTCCATGGCTTGCAGCACGACATCGGCAACAGAATCGGCAACGATGTCTGGATCATCCAGCGAGAAGCAAATTCGCCCCCATGGGTAGGATGCAAAGAAGGACCGCATCCCGTCCCAATCAGCTGACCTATAGTGCCAAACGCGGCGGCAGCCCGCAAAACGAAGCCATGATGGGCTTGCGACAGGTACAGAACTCCGGATCAGACAGTGGTCCGATGAGCCAAGTGGAGCGTCCACGGAGACCACGTAATTGTTCGGGTGAGAGGTCAGTAAAAGGTCCAACAGGGAAGGCGTATGATCTTCCACATCAAGGATACGAGTTGGTGATACCACCAATTGTATCAGATCATATGCTGAGGCAAACTCGTAAACAGATCTTCCCGCATGATCGGTTGTACGAGAGCCGAGGCACTTGGTATGATAGGCGTTGAAATCACCAAGAATCACGATCTCTGCGGATGGGATCTGTTGTAGTAAGGAATCTGTAGCCATTTGAATGTGCTCCACAAGTCGGCCGGTTTCGTCATTACCGCTATGGGACCTATATAGGCAGGCATAGACGCGGGGATGGTCGTCGCTGTCAATGCGCAACCAGAGGATGGAGAGGTCCCTACCTTCAAGACTGCCAAGGCGACGAGAGCAGACATCCTCTCTGACGTACGCGCAAACTCCAGCCCGCGGTACAAAAAAGTGTTCTAATTTGTACCCCGGACAAGAGAGATAAGAAGTATCAGCCGCAAAAGGATATCTGAGTCTCGATTAAAAAGAGCAAGGCCGGCTTCGCCGTCTGGAGGTGGTAATGGACGGCGTCAAGATTGGTATGAAGTCCCCTAATGTTACAGAAATCCACGGTCATAGAGGTAGGGGACTTCTGCCGACGGCTCCGTTTACCCCGGGCAGTTTTTGTGTTGAGCACAGTTTCCCCCCCCCCCCCCCCCCCCAGAATACGCGGGGCTGCCCAGGTCCCCGGGTTCAAGTACCTGTCCTGAGCCCGGAGGCCTAGAGAGGGATTCTCCGGTGCTTGCGCGACCGGTACCCTCCTGGGGTAGTCTTTGAGTATTCTGTGCTGTCATATGTGGGGGGGGGGCATCGGATCTCTCACAAACCGAACGAAACACGACGACATTAGCCGCCAATTGACGTCGATGTTATGTGAGAGCGAAGTACTTCCCCGGACGCGCCGGCCCATTCAGCTGCAAAGCAGCATGGCGCTACTTCGTAGAAAATGCATTATAAATTTCGTTCCAAAACGCTAACACTTGTCACGTGACGTCATATGTTCTTAAACATCGTAAAAGTGATAAAATGATTCTAGTTGTCGTTAATAAAAAATGGCTTCTAAGTTTTATAAGTGTTGTACGGTGCCTATGTGTGTGTACACTGTCAAAACGGCTGAAAAATAGTTTTTACAATACCTATGTACTGCGTACGGAAAATGGTGTATAAAAGTACGTCAATATTCTTCCGCTTCTACTTAATAGGAACTGGTGACGTCATTTCCGTTTATTATCACGTGACCTATTTTAAATTTTGTTACATTTTATTTATAAAATATTAATTTAATCATATTAAAATAAGGGAAAATATTGTATTTTTTCAGAATTCTATCATATAAACTAAAAATCATAAAAACTAAAACCAATTAACATCAAAATTATATTTTTATATGAATAACATCCCTTAGTAGGACTGTTCTGGTGGTTTTCTATAGTGTTTGTTTTAATAACTTAATATGTGTAATATATAATGTAATTGGTTCGCAAATATTGTGGTGGACTGCTCTGGGTGGATGTAATTGAAAGTGATAGTTGATTGATGGGGACTATAGGTGCGAAGCCGCGCTCTTTGAGGTTTCCCGCCGTTTCTCCCAATTACAAACTAAATATTGTATTTTGTATGGCTAATAGCCTAGTAGCTAATGTCTTTAAATGAAAATATTAATAAATATTAAAAATTGCGGTCTGCGGAATGCTTATTGTCAAAGTCAGGAATGGCGGGAAGCATCGGGACGCGCGGTTGTGTTTTTTTGGTTTCCCGTTAATTAATTGTTATTTTGTGTTTTATCCATTCGGAGTGGTTTTCTATAGTGTTTGTTTTAAAAACTTAATCTGTGTAATATATAATGTGATTGTTTGGCGAATATTGTGGTGGACTGCCTTGTGTGGATGGAATGGGGAATGATAGTTGATTGATGGGGGCTAGAGGGGCGAAGTCGCGCTCCTTGGGGTTTCCCGCCATTTCTCCGTATTACAGACCGAATAATTGTATTTTGTATGGCTAATAGCCTAGTAGCTAATGCCTTTAAATGAAAATAATAAATAAATCTGCGGACTGCTTATTGTCAAAGTCATATTCTTTTTTGATAATATTTGTAAACGAATAAGTAAGTTTATTTAAGGTAAGAAGAACAGCAAGGAACCTGTCTTGATGTTTTAGGTTTTACATTTTTTTATATCAAAGTTTCAGCTATAATGGAAAAAATTCCAGACCAACTTGGTTATCTCATATTGACCGAGGACGGCGCTGTTCTCGAGTCAGGTGGTGAACTAGAAAACGACGAACGTGTTGCTACAATCATAACAGATCTAATAAGTTTGTCTCATAGGTAGGATTTTATACAAATATTTATTTTTTAATACTATTCCATAATCGCTATATATATACTTTTTTTCAGTGTTGATCCAATTGCATTTGGTCCAGAAGAACAATTCAAAAAAATTACCATTTCCTATGATGACCATTGGTTTGCTATTTGTATATCGAATAAAAAAATTTATGTCGTAAAACGAAGCATAGAAGCATCGGCGTCGGAAGGAATAAGCGTAAATGTTTGAATAATTTCACTAAAATAAAAATTATATAAGATGGGTCGAAATTTGTTGATGAGTAGCTTAGAAAATGCTTCATTCAATATACTCTTGCAAATATTTTTTCGATGTGTTACATTTATTATCAATGCATGGGTAATAAGAAATATTGGCCATGAAGTTATAGGGATTATGAATGTCCGGCTTTTGCTACTTGAAAGCACCATACTTTTTTTGAGCCGGGAACCATTTCATCGGGCTTGTCTGGGTCAAAAAGACACTATCAATTGGAATCAAATTATAAACCAGGTTTGGTTATCAGTTCCACTAAGTTGTGTCTTATCTCTCATTTTTGTGTATATTTGGATAAATTGGTTACCCCTAAATCATCCCGAACATGCACTTCAGTATGAATTTGGTTGTTGGAGTGTTGCTTTATCTTGTATTTTTGAGCTATGTTCTGCAAACATGGTCTTAGTGGCTCAACTTTTCTGTTTTGTTAAATTAAGAGTAATGCTAGATACAATGCATATTTTTGTAAGAACTGTACTATTTTTATCGATAATTCTGTATGATAGATCTCTAGCTTTGGTTGCATTTTCCATTGCACAAGTTGGCAGCATAGGGGCTGTTGTCTTGGCCTACTATTCATTCTTTCATTGGTATGTTAAAAGTAAACCATTATATACAAAAGGAGCATTAAAAGCGAAATTTGTGCCCACAGTTGTAATAGATAAATTGTATAGTAACATGGAAGATTTTACATTTACAAGTATCAGGGATTTCTTTCCGAAATATTTAGGATCAGTGAATACTAGCTTTAACAAAAAGTTAGGTAATCTTACATTAAGCTTTGCCAAGCAAGGTGTAGTAAAACAACTATTGACGGAGGGAGAAAAGTATGTCATGTCCGTTAGTCCCGTTATGACATTTACTGAACAAGCAACTTATGACGTAGTAAATAATCTTGGTAGCTTAGCTGCTAGGTTTGTCTTTAGACCTATTGAGGATAGTAGTTACTTCTACTTTACACAAATGGTAAGTAGAGACTTGCCATTGTATAAGCAAGACCAGAACAAAATTAAGGAGTCGTGTACAGTTTTATCACATGTATGTAAAACTGTCTGTTCCATAGGATTAGTAGTTCTGGTGTTTGGTCAAAGCTATTCATATACATTGTTGTTTTTATATGGAGGAGAAATATTTGTATCCCAAAATTTGCCAGTACAATTATTACAGAGTCACTGCTTAGCAATATTTATAATGGCTATTAATGGTATAACTGAATGCTATACCTTCGCCACAATGACCAGCAAGCAACTTAACAGTTACAACTATTTAATGGTATTTTTCTCAATTGTCTTTTTAATATTATCATATTTATTAACATACTTCTTTGGTCCTGTGGGATTTATAATATCAAATTGTGTTAATATGTTTGTAAGAACTCTTCATAGTATACATTTTATAAGTATCAAATACAAAGGTACAGAGCATAAACCATTGGATGGTCTTTACGTTGGAAAATTGTTTTTGATAACTCTGTTCATAGCTGGTTGTATATGTAAATGGTCAGAGAAAAAATATTCCCATGATGCCATCATAAAACATTTGGGCGTAGGTGTTATATGTTTTGTATCTGTGATATTATCATGGGCATATGAAAATAAAAACTTAGTTCATAAGATGTATAAAAAATTCTGTGGCAAAGAAGAATTAAAGGTTTCTGCTGACTAAATGTGTAGTCTACTAGACAGTAGATAAATAGATATGAAAATTAATTATGTTAAAGTTATGATAAATTGGTTTGAGTTCCAAAAATGTTTTTCTCTTTTGATAAAGTTTTCATTTGTTTTTATTTCCAAAGAAAATACTGTATTTACTGTAAGAATAGAATTGTAATTAAGATGAGGTATAGCAGTAATACTTGTAAAAGTAATTGTTAAAGTCAATACAGTAAGTTGTATTTAACATGCACATTTAAATTATGCAAATTTAATAATATATTTTATATTAATATTGTGTTAAATTTTATTATATTTCCTGTTGGAAGATGGAAGTCTTGGAATGTTGGAAATATATTGGACACTGCAGAATTTGGTATAATATAGTTGAAATGAGAAAATAGAAAGCAGATTTAATAGCTTATATGTAGCTATATCTTAGTTTACTATGGTTACGTTATATAAAGTGGTGGGGCAGTCTTGGTGTTCACTGAAAGAGAATTTTGTCAAAATACAGCAGCCAAAGTGAAGGTTGATGATGATGACAATGACAATATTGTTCTTTAGGAAAAGGCTCAGAAAGTTATGAGAATAATCTAATAATATTTAAAATTTAAAACAAATATAAAAAATATAATAATATTAAAACTGCAGATAAGACATCTAATAATAATAATATATCTATGAACATAAACTGTTAATAGGCAACTTGTCGAAAGATGCATTCTGTGATGTAACATGCTGGTCTTGTGTCCATACTAAAAGCAGTGTATGCTTGTAGTATGAAAGCTACAGTAGTCGGAATAGATAATGTGGACTCCTTTAATTATATCAGTATGCTTTTTGAAATCAAAACTTTTGGCACACCGCTGACCGCACACTGATTTTTGTAGGGTATAAATGAGGCTGAGCTGTTACGCTCGGAGGTGTAAGTCTCGATCGGGTGAACTCGGGACCACCGAGTGTGCCCGAGTGAGAAAGATAAGTATGTATATTACTTTGAAGTACATTCAATTGCGCGATTTAATTACGTTACAGGGACATTATTGACACAAATAAATGACCTTTTCCTAAAAAACGCAATAATATAATAAATTTTGCTTTCACTTCTATTGGCAGTCGCTATGACTGGTTAGGTTTTTTAACAATAAATAAAAAAGGAAAAACAAGATTATAATTTATTATAAATACATCGCAACAAATAATTTACATGGGATAAAAGAAAATTCCTCTCATCTGAGCTTCACATATTCTCTTCACTTCGTCTGTAAACAAAACACAAAATTCTTTTTTTATAATAGGTAAGTCAAGAAAGTTAAAAAAAACTTCATGGTGACAAAATGGTAAATTCGAAACTAAGACAACGTCCTGTTTAAGTATTGCCAATATTACGCTAATATCTCGTGTTTTCAAGCATTTGAAATGATAGCAGTTACAGAAATATTAGTTTCTTCGAATAATGATTTATTAGTATTGTAAGGTTCCACTGAATGATAAGAGATTGATGATATTGAATCGATAACAATTTAAATTTTAAACAAACAACAAACCTGCTATTTCTTTCAAATTAGCGTTCTTTTTGTATATGACAACATAAAATTCTCTATCGTTAGATGATTTTCCCGTGATCCAATATTCGTCTGGCGTTTTGATTATCACTTCCCCGTAATTACCCAGGCTGAAATATATATAAATAAGCATTATTACCCGCAATTACCAGCTACATATTTTAATACCATTTCTAGCTATAAGCATGCAGAATATTATATATTTTTAAAAAATATTGATTTTTGAAAATATTATATTTTTAAAAGAAGTTGATACAAAAAACTGGCAGATGAATCGTCCAATGAAAAGTAACCGAACAACAGCTAATGTATCATTACAAATGTAAGTATAAAATAAGTACATAATACCTTTTTCTATCCGAATGTATTCCAGCTATTATACTAAGAACTTCTGGTTTTATTGCCGTCGATGGTGTCAAAGATGGTGGTGACTGAAAATATTAGAGTCGAATAAGATGTATGAAATAGATGTTTAAAATAAGAACCAAATAGAAAAATGGATATAAACTAAATGCTCATGTTTTTTTTTTCTTTAACGCCGGGAAATGCTCCGAGGCATCCCGCGGGGGAGTGGGTCTCCCCACGCGGGTATGTGGGACTCGCTGCGCCCGACAGCTGGTAAATGGACGCAGCTCTACCCACTAAAACCCGGCGAGTGCCACCAATGTCGCCCTTGGTGAGGCGCCCCGGATCTAGAAAACAAACAGGGCACCTCGACGGCTAGTCAGTCCCGCAAGGGAACGACGCCACCTCCACAGAGGGGTTGTCACGCACCACAGAACAACCCCTCCCAACGTCGGGACAGTACAATGGGGTGATGTTCCCATCCTCACCCCTTGCCCTCTGCTCTTCTGTCCCCTCTTCTTATAAGAAGGGTACAAAGAGCCCCCTCGGCCCAATTAGCTTCGCCCAAGGTGCACCGCTCACCCTAGGTTACTGAGCCCCAGCGCCGGGAAATGCTCATGATGACGAATAGGCATTCGTATATATTTCACGAACACTTTTAATTTCATTTTTGAATGTGATTTATGACGTAAATACGAAAATTATGTTAATCGTGTTTCATTTTTTTATAATACGAGGATAGATGTTAAAAGATACTAAGCAGTTATTCGTCAGTAACAGCGAGGGATCGGTCGTCTTGGCGTTCAAGGAGGGAGGCTAATAAAGGCTGAAGATAACGAAGAATCAGCCGTTAATAACATGATATCAACAGCTTAGAGATTAAGTCTTTACTAACCAACATTTTTTATAGCAAAGGGGCAAACGAGTAATCGAAGCCTTTTGGCGACTATCGACGCCAATACACATCCGCACAACCAGAGACTATACAGCGTTGCCCTCCTTTTCCCTATCCCCCCGATGGGCCACTGGAAACTTACAAACCGCACGATACGCGACAGCATTGCTGTCGCTTGACAGTGTTATGTGAGCGATAGGTACAACCCTGGTCAGCTGCAAAGCAGCATGTCAGTACCTCTTACTACACAACATGCTATTAAACAAACTAGATGTTGCTGTCGAGAACTTAGATTCGCGATTGTATAAATATATCATCGAGTATATAACCGGGAAGAGTAGTAGGTAATGTGAACCATAAAACTCCGAAACTGGTCAGTTATTTGTCACTGACGTAATAGCAATTCAACAAACCAGTTATCTGTATACAATACGTCCGTTCGGCCATCATCGGCATTATCCATTAATATGGCCATCAGTTGGCCAATCAGAGCGCAGAACCGACGCAGCGTCGCAGCACAAATTTGGCGGAATTTGTTTTCATACAAAACACAACATTACCGCTTTTCCAGTTACATGCTCGATGACTTTTATTAACAAAGATGATGGCTTCTTTGCCCACGTGTATACTAGATTTCGCACAACGGTTGGGTAATTTATTTGCACTAGTTTCATTCACATTCAATTTCATTTTCTACGATTAGTGGTGGTAATGTGAACAGATAAAAAAAGAACTTTAATAAAATAACAAACATACCGAGGTTTTAAACGCCAAGTTCAACCGGTTGAAGTACAAGAACTTATGATCGGTGTGACCGATTTGCGCGTTCTGCAGAGCCTGAACCATGCACTCCTCGCTGATAGACGAGGCTATGGTGGACAGGCGAGGGCCTATGAACGCGTCCAGCGACCGAAACGTGTCTATGTTGAGGGTTGTGTTAACTGGAACATAAAATATATGGTATAATGATTCTATCGGAAAAATATAATAATTATTATATGCAAATTATTATAATAAAAGTAAAACATCAAAGTCAAGTCCCCTTTTTTCTTTAACGCCTAGAAATGCTCTGAGGCATCCCGCGGTGGAGAGAGTCTCCCCACGCGGGTATGTGCCACCAATGCCGCCTTTGGTGAGGTGAATAATTATTACTTATCTAAGTTAAATATTATGACATTGTTAAAATGAAATTCGTCTACTGTATATTCATCTATATCCAATCATTATTTACCGGCAATAATCCAGTTATTATTTACCGGCTTTATTATATACATATGAACCCTAGCACACACTTTACATACCTCTCCCTCTTTTCCGTCCTGTTATCGTATTTGATTTATAGGAGATATATAGGAGAAGCCGCGCTTACACGATGGTAGTCTCTTAGAAGATTGAGGTTGGAGGAGGACTGAGGAGACACACACTTTCTATTCTTAATAGACTCGAGCACATATAAACTCAGACATTATCCGATCATTATCATATCTTATAAAACTTTAAAAACCATATTTTTAAATAAGGACGATAAAGAAGTTAGACATACTTATATCATAAACTAGCTGCACAGATTTCGTTCTGTCAAAGGGGGAGGGGGAGGAATTTCTTAAAATCCGTTCTTAGCTGACCTCTACATTGCAAAAGTAATATTCCTACCAAATTTCAAGTCTCTAGGTCATATAATTCCAGAGATAACTTGATGAGTCAATCTATATATTGAACAGCTCCTATATATATATTCGTACAGAGCTATACTGACCGTCGGTGTGTACGTTGGTCCGTGGTCGCGCTTGTCAGTTGTAAACATTTGTATGGAAATTGACAATGACACGCGTGCGTACGGTCGGTCGAGCGCTGTAACGACTTGTGAATTTTCATAAAAATGACACGCACCAACGGTCGGTATAGCTCTGAAACCGGCCCTACTCTTATCAATTTCCTTTTTGCCAGATTAGTCATATAATATTTGTTATTAATATAATATAGCGTATAAAAAAACTTACTATCAACTGTAAAAGTGACTGTTGCACTTAGGGTTCTGTATATAACAAGATAATATTGTCTGGCTTCTGTATCAGGATCATCCTCTAAGGTAACAAATACTTTTTGCAGTTTTAAAAGGTCTTCCTTATTTCGAATCCCATCTGGAGGGCTGATGAACCGACCATGCCTTTGGGCAGCAGTTACTGCACCACCCTGTATCTCCTTTTCCACGACCTTTGGCAGTAATGACTGTACTAAATACTGGTATAACGTAAGCATGTCACTTGTGGCAAGTGCATTCCTGGAAAAGTATTTTACTATGGTTTAAAAAATATGGGTTACTAAGGCTTTTTTATATTAGTTAGATTTTTTTATGATAGTTGGATAGGCAATCTGGCAAACGATTAACATGATGGTAAGTGGTCAGCGTCGCTTCGGAACATAAACAAGTTAATCTGGAACTAGCCCAGGCAACTCATTCGTATGTTGCCTATCCCAAGACTTAAGATGTTAAGTCTCTGTGCCAGTAATTACACTGCCCGTCCTGCCCTTCTCTCCGAAACACAGCCAAGCTGTTTTACAAAGGAAACAAGCAGGATGGTGGTACCCAAGCAGACCGGCAGAGCGCAACGCCGGCTAACAGTAAGACGAGCCATCAGAAAATAAATATAGCATAGCCCGTGAACATTAACAAGGTAATAGCACTAGCGGACTGCCGGCGACTGAGTTGTACATTGTCTATCCTGAGACATAAGGTGGTAAGTCTCAGTGTCAGGAATAACAGTTTTTTCTGCATTTATTTCCGAAACACAAAGCTGTTATTGCAGACGAGAATGCGGCACAGGCCACAGCCCATTCTTGTGAAAACACCGGTGAAAATAATTTCACCAGTAGTAAGGCACTACTGGTGAAATTATTTCCACCGGTGTTAAAAAACTAGAGTAAAGAAAATTCCAGGTATTATATTTAAAATATGCAAGTGAATTTAGATTTTACCTTTTTAAAATGATGGTATAAAAGAATATATAATATCTGTACCGTGCAATCACACAATAAAAGATTTTGTAGAAAATAAATTGTACCAACCACTATAACTTACCAAATAAGTTGATCGTTGAATACAAAGGATACACATTTAAACTCTGGGAAGTTTATCTCCAACAGATCTATAAAACAGACCACATTGAAGAAGGAGTTTTTTTGTAACGGTAGATAACTTATTCCCTGTATAATATTTGTAATTTCATTTGAAACATTTTTACTTGCAATGTACTGAAACAATATAAATTATTAGCTTTATTTTATTAGGTTTAAGCATATTTTAATAACCATTCCTTAATCTTATAATCATGTTATTTGATGCACAGAAGAAAAATAAAATACTTCAGAAGTTGAGAACCAAACATAAATTCCTAAAATTAGATCACATTTTGTTTTTTTTTTAGATATCGATATACAATTGGATAACAAGGTTTGATCATATAAAATCTGAATATGAAATCCCTAAGTAATTAAAAATTATATATTTTTTTAAATACTCTATTTAAATTCAATGTTAGATTTTTATACTTCCTAGTCCTCTTAAATAAAAGTAACTTACAGGTGCAAAAGTCTGTTCACATTTGTCATATATATCATCTATTGGAATTTCTGATAACAGACCCACAAACATCCTAAATGTCTTATAAGCAGAAGCAAGTAAATCATACATCACAGATGGCTCTACCTGCAATGGAAAATATTTAAATTAAATGACATAATAGAAAAGAAACATTTCATCTTGAATGTAAATGATGAAACGCTGGGATGGTTGGGAGTAGGTCTCTTTAAAGATTTTATTTTGTACAAATTCTAGGCATAAAATCCTGAAATACAACTCTGTGTTGAAAATCCAATAAATTATTAAAGAAGTCTTATAACTTGGAAAGTAAGTAAGATTTTAATATCAATAATAATTTTATATACTGTTTACATGACATATTTAACTTACCAATTCTTTTTTCTCTCCAGATGTTGATAATGCTTTTGTGGCATATGGAATCCTCACAACCTACAATATTGTTATTTTATGTTACTTCTTTCATCAAATTAAGTAAACATATAAATAGTAATAGGAAATAATAATTACCAAAACCATCCAAAAATCTTTTTCAGGCTGATAAAAAATATACCTTTTTGTCTGGGTTTGTAGAGCTTCACATGGCTCTGTTGTAAAAGTCCTGGTTTGGGGGTAAACCAAATTTTAATATTGTTTAAATTACAATAATAATTAAATTCAATTGACCGGACTAATTATTGTCGTTAGACATTCGGATAATTGAAAATCCAGATAATTGAATGTATGAAGAAAAGTGGATTTAAGCATATGTAGTACATAATGTTTACTAAAAACAACAAAAACATATCAACAAAAATCAATATTTATTAAGAATATATGAAGAGATACATTTTCAACATACAATGTTATTACATTACATACATACTAAAATACTGCAGCCTTAATAATGTAATAAAACCTTTTGGTAGGTACATGTGCATACAATTTGTTTACAATATGTATTTGGTAATTCACATTTGGTAATCATGAAATAAAATAATAAGTTTAATATGGTTTAAAATATTTGGAAATTGTCATGAATTCATTTCAGCTGTAGCAAACTTACACTATCATTTTGTTTGTTTTTTCAAATCACTTGAGCTGTTTCCAGGGCCTGAAGTGATTCATCATAAGATGGTCCTCATAGTGAAGATCCCGTGAGGTGCGGGCGGGGTAATTATATTAAATGCCAGTTGGTAGTCGTAATAATCGCAAATCGACTGTATGAAGTACAATATTTTGTTAATTAAACTTACGTCATGAATTTCACGACTGCCTCGCATAATCCAACTTGTGTTTTTCTGTTATTAGAGCTGGTATCGCTTGGATAGTAGAACAGAATTTTCTTTAATTCCTAAAAAAACTTATAAGTTTAAGATTTATCAAATTTAGTCATAATAAAGTGTGATTATACTCACGTCGCCTTCTTTAGGTCCTAAGTTAGAGTTGAATATAAAGAATGAGTTAACTTTATTTTTAATATCAATCATTTTGTCTTTCTTCTTCTATCTAAATAACTTTTAAAAGTTGTCTATTTTTTAAATAAAAGGCTTTGAATACATAATCTTTTATGATTTTGTATTTACGGAAGGTGTTTGTTGTTTTTTCTTGCTTAACTGACAGTCTGACAACTCACTGACAATTGACAAATGACATTTCAACATTTGACAACTGTTGTTGGGACTCTACTTTTTGGTAAGTGTCAGTTACAAGCGTTTTATGCTAGGAACAAGTATAATATGGAATTGACATTCGCGTATACCCGAAAGGGACAGCCATATTTTACAGGGATACCACATTCATAATAACAAGTCTACTTATTTTCTTGAAACATGTGAATTAAAAATAATAAAAAACTGGTAAAGGTTGATAGATAACTAAAAGCATTAGCCCTAACCAAACATTTATTATAATTTTAGACAGCTGCATTTTTCCGGATTATCGAAAATATTATGTAATGACTAATAACAAACCGCTAAAAACATAAATAATAAAAAAGAAGGCTATATACGTCTTAATATGTATGATCTATAGTACATAGCCTTTAAGGATAGCAATAAACATATTTGTTTTTATTGTGTTTATTTCGAAAATTCCAGTCACCCTTTTTAAATAATACCACATTCTTGGGTAATCTGCTTATAACAAAACTGGTATCACCATACCTACATAAGCCAACCAAATTAAAAAGTAGTACAAAATGGCGGCATATTTGACAAACTGTTCGCGAGTGAGAATGTTTGTATGGCATTCAAATTTAGTCGATAATTTTTTGTTGGGCACATCCTTGTTGTGCCCAACAAACAAAGGGTGATATTCTGACAAAGACAAAAGAAAGTGTCTATGTCCCTGTCACTCTTGGATTTTTCGTATGTAGTTATCTCGTTCCAATACGGTATTATTATTAGCTTGTCAAATCTATTGATACTTGATCTTAGGTTTTATGCGTAGACAGAGAATACTATAGACTGCTGCCAGCCGTGGCGACATGAGATAGATATATTGAAGTGACGTCTGAAATGGGGGTTGCTATACAAAAACCTTTTGCCTACTTTAAGGCAAAACGCTAAATATAAAAAAACTGTCATGTTTTGTTAAAGCTAAAACATTACACATGTTATTATGTTTTTATTGGTATTTTTTTTTGTTTTGACAAATTATTTTATACTGTGCCCGAATGTTTGAGATTATGGGCAACAGCTAGTAAATAATAAAATAAAGTCGATAAATATGAAACAAGAAAAAATTTCATATTAGCATAAACATCTAGAATTTTGACATAAAATTCTCAAAAGTCTTACTATAAAAATAAGAGTACTGGAAAGGAAAGGAGGAAAGGAAGAAAATAAGAGTATAGAAAATTAGTAATAAAAATAATTAAAATGCACATCCATTAAACTTTTTATCACTAATTTTCTATTTAAAAAAGTAGTTAAAATAGATGTGATTTATTTACATACTATAGGTTAAAAAATGGCATAAAAAATTAAACAAAAACTATATTTATATGAACACGTATTTTTTTTTACACAGAAACGTACGTAACGGCACAGTTACTGCATCAAATTTCACATGCGTTGGTTGCTCTTCCATTGTTTTTGTGAATGGTATAACAGCAGATGGACATGGCATGGGTTTATTTATCTCTTCAGTAGCTCCAAGCTGAAATATGAAAAAAAAAAACTATTTTGTTTCCTTAAAGTACGATTATTTTTTATAATAATAACATATCTTTGTTGTGGACAATAAAATATTTTTCTTTCTTTCTTTAAAGAATGAAAGTCAAAATGATTCAATTTAGCATGAATACAGACTTATCCCATCAACATAAGAGAAAGTAATTTGTCCAAAAACCACATACTTACATAGTTAAATATTTATTTAGTTAATACTCACCTTAACAATTGGAAAAGCATCAGGGTGTATGTAAGTATACCTTCCTCGGCCGTCCAGCCCATATTCTTGTCAATCCTAACACAAGTTTATGAACTGACACTGCAACGCCACCAATCTCCAGCACTCGCTGTCAAATCCACTCCCGTACTAATGTCCTCTCCGATATTTGTATTATACATTGCTGATTGGAGCCTCCTCTCTCACTCGCTCATCGGCCTCCTTCTGGGACATTACTGCCTCGCAGAAGGAGACCATCGCCGTCCAGGACTCGTCGTCGCCGAGCATCGCGGGGATGACACTCGGCAGAGACAAGTCCCCTCCGATGACCGATGTCAGATCATGACGCAGCGCCGCCCATCTCGGGCACACCTCGAGGGTGTGAAATAATTTAAAGGCTGTTTTTGCAATCGTCAGATAACTTTTCTTTAGGAATATGTAGTTTACCTTCCTTACTGGGGAATAATAATTATGTGACTTTGTAATGTGTATATTAAGTACCCTTATAAAAACCATAACATATCTGACCATTGGAAAATTCACCCCAAACAACGTTTACAATTTACTCGAATGGGCTATTGAATATCGATAGTAAAAGATACATCACTGTGTGTCAATGTGTGCGTGTGCTCTGCACACAATGACTTAAAAAATCGTCACGCATTTTCTGGCTGTCAGGTGGTCTATTATGAAAGTATATTCTAAGTCTATGAATAATACTATGAAAAGGGCACTCAAGATGGCGGATCAGGCACTCACAGCTGTAAGTTTAAAGAAAGGGGTATTTCCTAATATTTCGTAACTTCATGGCATACCCTCGCTTGGGGATGCGTGGGCGGAGGCGGGGTTCGGGCGGTCGCTGTCATGTGCCTAATTGTTTTGGTCATAGACTTAGAATATTATACGTTTTGGTAGAGTAGTACTATTTTTTTAAAGATATGAGATACAAAACTAACAGCCATTATAATATATTATTATCTAATCAAAGGAGAAGATATGGACAGGGTCATAATATTACACTTTTCGTTCGTAGAATAAACTGTACACATTATTGTAGTTTTTATTTCACATCAATCGGTATTACCGAAGATATAAATAAGCATGGGAAATATACGTAGATTTTTAAATCTCGCCAGTATTCGCTGAGTAGCGCGTGATGTCATCGCTTCCATCCGGCATGCTGATTGCTGCACAATCTCTCATATGATATGTATTTAACTCGAAACACTGTATTGATAGTCGTAGAATATACATTTACTTCATATATTTTTTTACATAATGTTTGATTGGAATAATTATTATTATAATGATCCTGATATTTTATTATCATTTAAGTGTCTATAAAAAATATCTAATATATTTTACTTTATTTACTATATTTAATTTTACTCTGTTTACGATTTATGCTATACCTATGCTGTTGCCACGGTGATCAAATTTTGTTTTGTAAGTGCTCCGTTGACACTTCTTTTGGGAGATCTCGTTTTTTAATTAATGCATTATTGTGTGCATTGAATTTTAATACGGTTTTATATTTTTGTACATCAAGTATATTTTTTTTACAATGGCTATACGAAATCCGCGACTGCCTCTTCTTCCGGGATATGGAAGCAACTCTATGGTAATTAGTAATATTTATTATTGTATATATCAACCTAAGGCTACACCTAAATTCGGAGCCAATAATAGGCATATCCGATTTGCTTCGATATCTCTGTACTAAACACTGCTGTACGCTAGAGCTTATTTTCCTACCCTATTCTAAAATTCTAACCTCTTCAGTGAAAACGAAGGCAACGCGCATTAAACAAACAAGTTAACATAATACTACCCCAGGCAACTCATTTACGTGTTGCCAATCCTGAGACATAAGATGTTAAGTCTCGGTGCCAGTAATTACACTTCCTGTCCTGCTCTTTTCTCCGGTGAAACAGCATAGTTGAAACAAGTAGGAAGGTGGTACCTACTCAAGTGGACGGGAGCGCGGCACAGCGCACAACCCTTAAGCCCACGGTTTGAACTTGCATGTGTTTTTAACGGTTAATTAAACACCACAAGCAAATAAAAAACCTAGTTCAATTAAATTTGAATCAAAAAGGAATCAAAAAAATATTCCGCGTCACGATGTACAGTCAGCGACAAAATTCGATGACTATAGATACTTGATAAAATCGAAATGAAATGCTTATCAATCCGGATACTAAATCCGGGCATATTTTCACTCAAGTAGACACACAGACACACCATTTATTCTACTGTTATAGGTATGTAGGTGCTTTTCAAACATTTATGATTTATTATATTCGAATAAAGGAATCAGTTTCGTAGAAACATATAATATGATTTCAGATCGGCAGGAAGAACTTTGGCGTTCGTCCAGTATTTACAACGATCGATAAGGTGAACATGTTGGTTGATAAGTCTGAAGGAGTAAATCGGGTGCCTTCCCTTTACGGCCGCAAACAGGCTCCAGAATTACCTGCTTGGATAATGTATGATAAGAATGTATGTATTTTTATACGGTTTAAGTTTCTTGATCGGGGTTATCGAGACATAATTTTTCGACCCCTAGTTTCATATTATGTCCTCTATCTTTATTTTGGATATACAAAACTTCATCACTGATGACACTGAAGTCACTTGCAAGATGCTTTAGATGAGTCTTGCAAGCGATAATAGAACGGAATTGTGAAATTGTATATCAAAAGTAAAAATTTACGTCATAAATTTGTCAAACAGCCACAGGCTGTGGACGTTTCAGGGCTCCTAGCCTTCATTGCACGTGTTGCAAAGGCCCTATATCTCTCTAAAATGTTATCTACTCCGCCAAAAAGTAATTCAGTCGATAACTGGCTTTAAATGACATCACGGGCGTATACTATTGGGCTCAGAACTTGTACTATGTGTTCTAAAATGTTACTGCGAATGTTGATAAGAATATAAACTTATTTTTTATTACAGATTTTGCGTTTTCAAGCATTCTTCCAACAGTCTCTTCATGAGATGCGTGAATCACACGTTCTGCGTAAAGTTGAAATATTTTTCTTCCTTGAAGATGGCACCATCAAGGTCAATGAACCTAAAGTTGATAATAGTGGATTGACGCATGGTAAAATTATATATTTTTATCTTTTTCTCGTATTGTTGTATCGAATTTGAACACTACTAAATATAAATTACTAAAATAGGTACCTATTTTAGTAATTTATAGTAATAGTGTAATAGAAAATTGCAATTACATACCGCCTGAATAGAAGCTCAAATAAAAAAACAGGCTCTCGTATGAAAACATCAAGTCGCTTTCGCTTCGGTTATTTCCCATGGAATTATCTTACATCTAAATAAAAATGAATAGCCGAAATGTATGTATATGTATATATAACTTCAGAACTGTACCAAATTAGATTATCCTTTTTTTGTTGTTTTGGTTATCGACATGAAAAGGTTTGTATAAAAAAATCAATTTAAGGGCAACCATTTTGGGTAAGGGCAGCACAGCGTTTGCCGGGCAGCTTGTAATCACTACATAGTATAAAGCAAAGTCGCTTCCCGCGTCTGTCTGTATGTATGTATGCTTAGATCCTTATAACTACACAACGGATTTTGATGCGGTTTTTTTTAATAGATAGAATGATTCAAGAGGATGGTTTATGTGTATAATACATGCATAATATAGTAGATAAACACTGATAATTTTAGAGGTTTCTAATGTGATGTCATAAATAAACACATTTTTTGCACTTACATAGCAAACGCTGGAAAAAAAAAGTCAGCGGCGGCTATTTACATAAATGTGATATTAATCCTTATCATTTTAAATATGTTAGTTGGCTTGAGAATTTCATGAAGTATGTTTTTCCCGTTTGCACCATGCAAATTAAATGCATATCTAATGAGATATAGCAAAATCAAAATAATGCGACACCGTGATTTCGACCGAGCCGCGCGGGCCGGGCGCTCCGTGATGCCGCGCCTCGCGTCCGAGCCGGGGCCGGCCCCGGCCCCAATTCCGAAAGTTAGGATAATTATTATTGTATCAATGTATAGTAGAATTGTGTATCCTTAATATGCCTACTGAAAAGTCCACGATGGCATAATATGTCTATATTATGTTAAATATAACATACTACCTATATCCATTTTAATACTTTAAAAAATTGCCAATTATTATAAAATAAAGTCCTACGCCCGTCCATGGATAAATAATCATCATCAATCCGTATACGGCCGTAAATCTAAATTAACGCGGGCGAAGCTGCGGGCAACAGCTAGTCGCATAATATTTTTTAAATTCTTTAGGCACTCTAATAAGTCGCCAAAGGATCCGCCTGCCGTCCAGCTACGATTTGTACTATGACGTACTCGACTTTAATATCGGCCGGGAAATTATATTTCATGGAAAAGTTTTTAAGGTAAGCTTTTTTTTTAGCTATTCACTATTACTGCATCTGTTATTATAAATGTGCACAAGAAAGAGAGCAAAAAGACAGATATAGACTGATAAAGATCTGAGACTGGTAAAGAAAGAAGGAGATTAATTAACCATAGTTCTAGTATCTGATCATGCTTTTCTCTGCTTGAATTTTAATTGGCATTATAAACTTAATTGTAATTAGATATTTTATGCTAAATATACTTTCGTAGTTTTTTCTGATTCTCCTGTATTTGATATTGTTTTTTTTATATCTTCAGATCGTGAACTGTGACAACTTTACGCGAGTTTTCTTGAACCGACTCGGTATTAACGTACCCGATCCTATACCTTGGCCTGATGCGATTGAGGTACAGTTGTTTAATTTAAGTATTGCATGCATTGATAATAAACATAATATATTATGTATTTCATATTATTGTTGAACGTTTTAAAGTCCCTAATATTTTATAGCGAACTCCAGATCTAAGGAAACCTCCAAAACACAGACCGTTTAAACAGTTTCTAGACTTCGATGGACGAGTGTTAAGGTAATACATGTAAATTAATTTTTAAATATTTACTTATTACAAACTAGCTTTTCACCATGGCATAGTCCGCACGGACGACAGAATATAGACCGAACAAACCTAAAACAATCATGTTTTCTATTGCCTCTTATTTTAATTTTACGAATATTTAAATACCGGGTGTATTTGGAACGCTTGCGAAGATTAAAACCTTATAATATACTATTTATATACTATATAATGCATATAACCATTTAACTCAGAAACCTTTTTTTAAAGAAAATTTTAGGACTTGCGTATTTTGCAAACCGGCAATGTATGTATACACACTATGCAATCATGCTAACCGCGAGACGCGCAACTAGAGGGCGCACTGAAGACGCGCGCGGTGCGGGAGTTCGTTCACCTCGTGCATGCGGCGAACGCTATCAGCTGATTCAGTCCGCTAGCCGTTTATTTAAGTTAAGTTTATTACATTGCTGTTTTTTTCAAAACACTAAAACACACACACATTAAAATTCCTGTAACATTATGTGTACTAAATCGGATTATACAAAAAAATAAAATAAAAAAGGCTACCAAAAAAAAAAGAAAACGCGTTTTTTTCACTTGTATCATGTCAGGCCATGCCAACACTATCATACCTCTTCGTTTTCGCAAGCGTTCCAAATACACCCGGTATTGTTTCGGGTGCTTATCGCGATTACCCGGCACCCGAATCGATCGCGTTAGTTTAATATAATACTAGCTGTTGCACGCAGTTTCGCCTGCGTCGACTTAGATTTACAGCCGTATCGAGAGTGATGATGATATTTTTGTAGGCTTAGTTACTCCTTACTATATCTGCTATCTGATAGTGAAAGTGCCGTCAAAATCGGTTCAGCCGTTTAAGAAATTAGCCGGAAGAAACAGACAGACAGACAGACACACAAAAAACTTTAAAAATTGACCATTTTGGCCGGTACCGCCGCAGCCGCTATGTCCCTGTATTTTAAACCTGTAATATCTTTAAAAATATTCATTTAGATTTCATGCAGTAAAGGGCCATATTGATCTTTATATGCTTAGATGATTTTCATCAAAATCCGTTGCGTAGTTCTAAAGATCTAAGCATAATATGATCTAAGCACATAATATAGGGACAGACAGAAGGTAAGCAACTTCGTTTGTACGTATGTAGTAATATTTCAGCGCCTAGTTTTAGGGACAAAAAAATATTTTAAATTTTATAAATGAGTTTTTCTCCAAAACAAATTCCAAACGAGCACGTAGAAACTAATAAAAACATAAAAAAAAAACAATTAAAGTTTCTTACGCTTAAAAATAAAATTATTTTAATTTAAATAGTACAAATCAATTTATAATAATATAATAAAAATTATATTTACGACAAATATAACATTTATAATATAAGGTACCATATTATAAAACTGAAATTTTATAGATTATGATTTTAATCACTCGTTATGAAAAATACATTTATTACTTCCAGATTTTACGGCTACTGGGATGATCGAGATTCCGAATTTGGTACGATACATCATCTAGAGATTCACTATTTTCTGGCGGACGACACTATAGAGATCAAAGAAGTTCTTCCTCCTAATTCTGGAATGGAGAGCGGACCAATGTTTATGAAAAGAATGCGATTACCTCGGGTAACTCTCTAGGTTTTTTTTCAGATACAGATACATTTTTTTTTCTTTTACGCAGGGAAATGCTCTGAGGCATCCCGCCTGGGGAGTGGGTCTCCCCAGGTGGGTATGTGGGACTCGCTACGAACGAAAGATGGTAAATGGACGCAGCTCTACCCACTAAAACCCAGCGAGTGACACCAGTGCCGCCTTGGTGAGGTGCCCCGGATCTGTTAAGCTAACAGGGCACCTTGACGGCTAGTCAGTCGCGCAAGGGCCCGACGCCACCTCCACAGAGGGGTTGTCCCGCACCACAGAACAACCTCTCCCAACGTCGGGACAGTACAATGGAATGAGGTTCCGATCCTCACCCCTTGCCCCCTGCTCTTTTGTCCCCTCTTTTTATAAGAGCGGTAAAAAGAGCCCCCTCGGCTCAATTGGCTTCGCCCAAGGTGCTGGGCTCACCCTAGGCTACTGAGCCCCACCGCCACGTCAAGGCCTGAATCATGGTGGGGTCAGATACAGATACATAACTCATAAGACGTTTATGCTATTTGCAACGCAACGTTACGTTTAGATACTTGTGCCATGTTTTTCAGAATATTCTTTTTGGAACGTAGTTCCTTATCGCGCGTTACGAAAGGGGTCTAGACGGAAAAAATTAAGATGAATAGTTGGAACGACACTTTTTGCTATAGTTGTAAGCCGTGCGGCTTTTTGATTGACACATCACTGCGTCGATAGCTGTTTTTGTTACACTGCGGGCGGGAAACTAAGATACGACTGTGTATTTAAGACAAATATTAAATTGTTTATTCGTTGCTAAGCAACTGCCAGGCTTTTACAAATAATAATCAATGTTATTGTGAAAAATGAGATTATGAGGCGTTCACTTTTAGATTTTCTAAACTTTTACCTATTGCAGAAACTTCCTCCACGAGTTGAAATGACGGGTGGACCAATTGCAACATCCTACAGTCCAGAGGATCTAAGTATTGGCGCAGTTCTAAATGTGTTCAATCGAAAAGTGGTCCTCACTGACTGTGATCCCTTTACAAAGGAATTTTACCGAACGACTTATGGCATGGGTATGAAACATAAACATATTATCATTTTTAAGTTCTGTTCAGTTCAGACCATTTATTAAGTGTACGTTTCTTTAAAAAAATTGTCTCGAATAAACCATTCGTTGACAATGCTAAAATATCGAGTTCCACGGGATAAAAATGAAAGATATGGTAATTATTTCGTTTTTTTTATAGAAGGGGGATAAACGGTCAGTCGGTTCACCTGATGGTAAGTGAAAAGCGACATCCGCAGACACTCGTCACATCAGAGGATTAGCACCTGTGCGTTGCCGGCCTTTCAAATATGAGTAATGAGTATGCTCTTTTCTTGAAGGTCCCAAACGCATCAGTTCGGAAACACCATAGATGGCAGCTAATTCCATATATTCATCGTGCGATGCAGGAAATTTATTTCTTATTGAGAAAAAGGTATTTTATTAAATGGTTAATGGCCATTTATTAAATGGTTGTCTCCCACTGCCGCCGAAATAAAATAAAAAAATTAGGTGGTCCTGAAAATCGGATTATTCCTAACTAAAGCCGAGGATTTACCTTTTTGTGAGACGCGCTGCTGCCTTCATTATTGAGTAGGAACTATTTTAAATGTATTTTTGTTAAAAAAATCCCTTTTTTATCGTTTGTTTTTACTCAATAGGGATGTTGACAGTATTCATATAAAAATATAATTTTGATGTTAATTGGTAGTTTATATGATACAATTCTGAAAAAATACAATATTTTCCCTTATTCTTATATGATTAAATTAATATTTTATAAATAAAATGTAACAAAATTTAAAATAGGTCACGTGATAATAAACGGAAATGACGTCACCAGTTCCTATTTAGCGGAAGCGGAAGAATGTTGACGTACTTTTATACACCATTTTCCGTACGCAGTACATATTGTAAAAACTTTTTTTCAGGCATTTTGATAGTGTACACACACATTACAATACACCGTACAACACTTATAAAACTTAGAAGCCATTTTTTTATTAACGACAACTAGAATCATTTTATCACTTTTACGATGTTTAACAACATATGACGTCACGTGACAAATGTTAGCGTTTTGGAGCGAAATTTAAAATGCATTATAAAATGCAAGATTTTATAGGCATTAGACGTATTTAAGCAAAAGTTGATAATATTTAGGCCTCCAATGATTTAAAAGCATTTCTGAAAAATGTCAACATCCCTATTATTACGATGTTTTATTTTAATGCAGTAAGAATTTACTTTACTTATTGCTATGTTCATTGTTGTGTCATGTGTGTTGCAGTGTGTCATCGCAAATAAAGCACTATTATTATATTATTAAATACCGTAAAAATCGAGTTGTTGTGTATTTCCTTTTTTTTTCTTTTTTTTGGACTTTTATACTACATGTATATGTCAGTCCGATTAATCTTATTCTAATTATCACTACCTACTATTAAGTATCTTAACTTAAGATGCCAATAGCTTAAACAATACACAAGCTCCTTCACTGTGAGGTTTTGACAGTAATGAATTTATAATTCTAACTTGCTGTATTTCCTGACATCGAAATGGTGTGGCTGAAATTAGCAATTTTTATACGATGTCCGGTGGTGGAATTCTGCTGCAGGTTCTGTTTTAATGTATTTTAGTTATCTGATTGAATATTTTTTAGATGTCTTTACCCCGCTTCCCATCCCAGAGGATGAAAGTACAGAGTGCATATCCACGAGTATGGCGGAGCGCCAGCTGCCTCCATGGAACGGTTATGGCTCGTACGAGGACTCGGCAGAAAACTGCCGGACGGTGGAGCCCAAGGCACCTCATAGAGATTTCATTAAGTTTCTGCACAAAGACCGGTGAGTTCGATTATATTCCTCTAGTTACTTTATGATTTCCAATGGTTATTAGTTTCTTCGATATCTGGCGAGAAGGTTTGAGAACTGCCAGACTGTGGAGCCTAAAGCGTCGTCTAGGGATTTGACCAAGTTTTGTAGAAAGCCCGATGAGTTCGAGTTTAGTTTCTAGGTCGCTGTAGGTCCCATTTGGTACGAAGTTCGGCGACAAGGTCGCGGTTTATATAAGCTCTGATTGAAACCAAATCAAGTTTCTTTTTATCTGAATACAAGCGACATGGCCAGATTTTTTTATGTTTGTTGGATAGGCAAACTTGCAGACGAGCCACATGATAGTAAGTGGTCGACTTCACCCATGAACATGAACAAGTTAACCTGAGAACTAGCCCAGGCAACTCATTCATGTGTTGTCTATCCTGGGCCACAAGATCTTCTCGTCTGCCTGGGCCATAAGAGCTCTGTGCCAGTAATTACACTGCCTGTCCTGCCCTTCTCTACGAAACAGCAAAGCTGTTTCACGGGTAAAAAGTAAGATGGTGGACCTCAAGAGCCTGGAGTGCGGCATAACGCAACTCTAATACCACATCTGCACCAATTTTATTATGTCTACGCGGTATTTATTGATCTTTCTTGAGTTTAGCGCAAAAATAACAAGATTTTACTGGTGGAAAATATAAGATGATACCCATGCACAAGATTCAGGGCCCGCTTATACTATTAATAATAAATAAGGCTTCATCACCTTCACTTTTTTATTAGGGTCGGTTTCGATTCTCACATCCTGCGGTTCGCTGCTCGCCTCATCAGCGACAACCCTATCGACGAGCGACGCTATTTCATTGTAAAATACTTTTTATGTGACGACACCATTGCGATATTTGAATTAGGAGAACGCAATTCTGGTTTTAAGGTGAGTTTTTTTACGAATTCATAAATGTTTGTGGGAGCCCCTGTGCCAATTCAGGAGCCCCAAATATTATCAATATTTAAAGACCTTTTCTACGTAGGGAGGGAATTTCTTTCGTCGCGGCAAAATGTATCTCCCGGACGTGAACTTTTACGTACCAAAGGAGCCTCCGTCGTACACGGACAAGGACATGTGGGTGGGCAACGAGCTGGTCATCAACAAGCACCGCTTCCGACTGATAGGGGCCGACGAGTACGCCTTGAGGTATATGGAGCTGAACTCTTCACAGGTGAGATTGTTTTTAATGAGGTGTCAAGCGGGCAAACGTCTCACTAGATGGTGTTCTTTTTTCAAAATCCGTAGTTTGCCGTTACTCAAAATGACAAAGCGAAAGCCTTCTAAGATCGTTCTCATTGGCGAAGAATATACATGAAATATGGAAAGAAGTTTGGTCTCACATTTATAAAAATACTTTGAGAACCCTCTGCGCCAGTCAGATTTGCGCTTGTCTGGTGGGGCGACGAATGGAGCGACAGACGAGATAGTTTTTTTGTTATTGAGAAGATTGTTTCTATACTTTTACTTGTGAGGACTTAGGGAATGAAAATGACGATACGACGATTCATCGCTATACACATCTTTTTACTGTAAATGTTACAAGATAAACCGTTTGATTTATTTCAGTATCCAATGGCCAATTTAGTTTTAATAATGGATAAGATTCGAAGAGTCCTTGCTTCAAAAGAGAACGGTTACAAAGATTTCGTCGCGAAATATATGGATGCGGTTGTACCGAATAAGAAAGAACTCATGTCGGTCAGATGTTTCAAGTAATAACTTTGAATTATTTTCTTAAGGTGTTACCGTAGAGCGCAACATTAAATACATAGTTTATTGTACAGTAATTGTGTATTGTAACTTGGTCGGACTGAAGTTAGCTACGAATAACGTCGTAACATAGTTTTTCTTAAGTAATGTTCCCGTAGAGGACAACATTAAATAGTTTATTGTACAATACACAATGTCACTTGGTCAGACTGAAGTTAGCTACGAATAACGTCGTAACATGGTTTTTCTTAAGTAATTTTCCCGTAGAGGGCAACATTATATAGTTTATTGTCAATACATAATGTAACTTGGTAGGTCTGAAGTTAGCTACGAATAACGCCGTAACATGGTTTTCAAAGAGTATAAATATTAGGATGGTTTTTCTTACGTAGTGTTCCCGTAGAGGGCAACATTAAATAGTTTATTGTACAATACGCAATGTAACTTTTTTTTTTCCTTTTACGCCGGGAAATGCTCTGAGGCATCCCGCCTGGGGAGTGGGTCTCCCCAGGTGGGTATGTGGGAAATACCCACCTGGCGCTGCGCCCGAAAGATGGTAAATGGACGCAGCTCTACCCACTAAAACCCGGCGAGTGCCACCAATGCCGCCTTTGGTGAGGTGCCCCGGATCTAGAAAACAAACAGGGCACCTCGACGGCTAGTCAAGGGCGTCGCCACCGACGCCACCTCCACAGAGGGGTTGTCCCGCACCACAGAACAACCCCTCCCAACGTCGAGACAGTACAATGGGGTGAGGTTCCCATCCTCACCCCTTGCCCCCTGCTCTTTTGTCCCCTCTTCTTATAAGACGGGGTACAAAGAGCCCCCCCGACTCAATTGGCTTCGCCCAAGGTGCTGGGCTCACCGCCACGTCAAGGCCTGAACCATGGTGGGGACGCAATGTAACTTGGTTGGACCGAAGTTAGCTACGAAAAACGTCGTATTACTATTATTTGGTTTTTTTATTTTTACATACGTGGTACGCATGCTCGACACGTTTTTTAACTAGCTTTGATTTGGTAAAGGCAAACTGTGCTAGTTTTAGTTGTAGATAAAGCGTCTTTTATGTGTTAGAAATGCAAACATAAATGTTTTAATGTGAAATATTTTATTATTCACTTTTCAAAAACCTTTTTTTAGAATATTATGAATTAGTATAACGTATTTTATTTTCGAATATTATATTGTCGACATAATCGCAATGGCGATAAAGCCTTTTAACAAAGATTAAAAAAATATTGCCAAAAGTAACATTTAAAAAATATTTCAGGCAAGCTTTGAAGGAGATCATGTGTGAGAAGATGACTGAGCACGAGTTTTTGACACTCATACGACATTTCCGCGGCGATACAGGACAAGAGAAGAGTCCGAGACGAGAAATGATTCGGTAGATATATATTCTGGTTCTTCATCTTTAGGTATAAAAACTTGAGAGCGACGATAGTCTAGAGATCTCGCCTCTCCGAAGTGAGAGGTCTGGGTTCAAGTTATACCGGTGCACTCTAAGCTGGGTCCTTCAAAATTTGCTGCACCTGACCAAGTTAGCATCACCGGTAAAGGAAGACATCGTCAGAAAACGTGATGAAATTAAAACTAATTGAGGGTGTGTAAAGTTCACTACTTTGCCTATCAAATATGCTTATAACGTATTCGATATTAAACTTATTGGCTGGGATTGATGGGGCTCGGCATTATCTACCTGATCCGGCACTTCCCTAGGCAATTTTAAATTCAAGTCCACTACAATTGTAGTTTTCAACTGTTATCATTTGTTAATTTTTTATCTTTGTCAATTCACGTCTACTTATCGAACGTGCTGCCGTACACTTTGACGTGTTCGCTTTGTGAGAAATAATTATTAATTATGTGTTCGAGGCATTGCTGACGCCGCACAATCGTCACAATCGTCATCACCAATATTTTTACATCCACAACTTTACTGTTAGTTGTGATACTACCTGGGTATTACAACTAGCAGTGCAGCTTTCACGCAAGCGTTTATCCAACGTGGATGTTCGACGAACGTATGCGCAGCATACTCTGCACGCATAACAATAAATTTATATTTTTTTTTATTCTTTTAACCATATAACATTAATTTTACTGCAGAGGAAATCGGGGGTGCTTAGAATCTCCGTTAAGAACCCCTTCATAGTAGCGTTTGTCCATCAGAGACGTTCGAAGAATGCAGTGCAGGCGCCCCAGCAATGCAACGCGTACTTCAATGTCCCTGATTGTCTGATAAGATCTTTTTTTTTTTACCATAATTAATCCCATTAACTGCAGAGAAAACGCCGTTATAACATGAAGTACGCGTCGCGTTGGCGTAGCGCATACGTTCATTAAACGCCTAATTCTTAGTCGATATATTTTACTTCCTAGGTCTCTCGTGTTCACGGAGCTAACCCGCGGGCTGTGGGACGAGCGGGCTCGGCTGCGCGAGGGACTGGCGCACGCGGACGGCCATGGCACCGGCGTAATGCCCCCCGAGCGACTGAGGCAGCTGCTGCGCGCCCACCGCCTGCCCATCAACCGAGACCTACTAGATTGTATGTTGCAAGTGTGAGTATTATACGCTGATTGGTTGGCAATACAGAATGGATAATTTAGGTCTAGGCAGGAGTCCGGATTAACCCCACCATGATTCAGGCCTTGATGTGGCTGTGGGGCTCAGTAGCCGGGGGTGAGCCCAGCATCTTCGGCGAAGCTAATTGAGCCGAGGGGGCTCTTTGTACCCCTCTTATAAGATGAGGGGACAAAAGAGCAGGGGGCAAGGGGCGAGGACGGAAACCTCACCCCTACTGTACTGTATTGTTCTTACTTTGGGAGGGGTTGTTCTGTGGTGCGGGATAACCTCTCTGTGGAGGTGGCGTCGGTCCCCTGAGAGACTGACTAGCCGTCGAGGTGCCCTGTTTGCTCATTAGATCCGGGGCACCTCACCAAATTGAGGCATTGGTGACACTCGCCGGGTTTTAGTGGGTAAAGCTACGTCCACTTACCAGCTTTCAGGCCCAGCGAGTCCCACATACCCGCCTGGGAAGACCCAATCCACCACATGATGCCTCAGAGCTATTCGCGGCATTAAAGAAAAAAAAGCCTCAATGATTAGCGCGTTGGCGCTCAAGCCTGAGGTAGTGGTTTCGAATCCCGCCAAGGAAAAATAGACAAGAAATTGTGTACAATACTGACATGAAATATGTTTTAGGCTAGAGAAAGACAAAGATTGCAACATTCAGTACGAGGATTTGATGTCGTTCCTGGACTTCCAGACAAGGCCCGTTTTCAGCCTGGGCGAGGACGACTACCTGAAGGTGGTACGGCACGCGCCACCCGTCAAGGATACGGAGGTATATAATATATTATAATATGCTCATGAGTATGTGACCATACCAGTTTAGGAAACTACACTTTGGTGCTCTTTTAAGGGCATATGTTATAAAAAAGAAGAATGAAATAAAACTTTAACCTAACCTTTTTTATGTCATAAGGAGGCAACTGAGCAGTCGGAGCCATATAGTGACTACCGACGCCCATAGTCATCCACACAACCAAAGTTTATGCATACGCGTTGCCCTCTTTTTCCCTATTCCCCCCCCCCATGGGCCACCGGAAACACAAACCCACTACCTCTTACTTTTACCTAAGTATAGCAAATACCCTATTTGGCTTCGATTTTTTACTTATTATAAGTTGGTCTGCTGTGTAAAGACATTAATTTGATGTCGTTTACTCGTTTTCAGTGTAAATTTTGGCTCGAAATGGATACATTCATCAAAGATGGCTACGTGAATTGGAACGCGTTCTTGTGCCAACTAAACCTTGAACACCTCGTCAAAGATCAGTCATAAAAAATTGTATATGTCTGTTTGTTTAAATAAAAAACTTCAATGATCTAATTTGTATATTTTAAATCACAATAAATATTATTAAGTACAATAATATTATACATAATTCTCACTTTTCACATTGAAACATTTAAAATAATAGTTGACACTATTGCGAACACATTTTCACAACAATGATACGTATGATAAATGACATAGATTAAGTTTGTGATACATTCGAGAATGTTCTCGTGATTACAATAAATTATTGTAACTTACTGAATATGGTTATTAGATAACAAATCATTCTCGATAGCTCTGCCTAAGGAAAGACTATTTTAATATGTATCTTTAAATTATCTTTGTAAAAGAAAACAAGGATAATATATATTATGGAAGACGTGTATTAATACAAAATATATTAACTTAATCAGAATAATAGCATTGTAAAATAGAGGAATTCAAAAAATGCCATCGAGAATAATTTTGAAGGCTGTACAAGGAATTGTCTTTGCCTCGATACATATATACATTATTTATAATGACGTCACCGTTTTTACACATGGCACCGAACTTCACCTGTGTATTTACTTTCTACTTACGTTTACTTACATACTGTCAGTAACTAGACAAGTCCAACGATCCCAACATTATACAAAGTCAATGTATAAATAAATATTTTACATAAAGTAACAGTGTATAACGGTGTCACAAAAGTGAGATTCCGCAATCTCACAGTCCAATTGTCGAAATATCACAATCACTATCTCCAATCTAAAACTAAATTCGTGTCAAATTTTTAACTAACACTAGCGTTGGACTTATAGTCGTCTCCAGACAGTACAAAGTCGAGGTATAAGAAATTAAAACTTATGACACTGGACGGTTTTTATAATTTACTAAGGCTAATAATTTACATATTTACACGTTTAAATATCTTAACTAGTTATAATTTAGGGTAACTATCACTTACTCAGGCTTAAAAGTCATAGGCATTGATAATACTAGTATTTGAAACGGGTCTCGTCAATGTTTGGTCACAGATCGCCCGTTGCCCGCCATTTCTTAATCACCACATATCCTTCACGCGTTCGGTGGCTGGATGTTGCGGTCGATACCTGTAATATTATTTTTTTTATAATAGAAGATATTTGCGTAAATGGTCTCAAGGCAAACAATATTGGGTATGCTGATGATACTGTGCTGGTTGCAACTTCAGAAGCTGGTCTGCAGCGTCTTTTAGATGAAGTGGCTGAAGCAAGTAAACTCATGGGTAGTGGTGGTCATTATTACGACAACAGATGTAGTAATGCGTTATTTGAACGTAATCAATAATCCATTATTAAAGAATAACTATCCTGTTGTCAGTTGTCATTATTGAAACGATGACGCAATGGTAAGAATAGGCACGCAATAGGTAGACGTAATGTGTGCGAGGGAGATAGCGTTACGCAATTGAAACACATTAATTTTGTGATTATTATACATGGGACTCTCTATGAACGCCAATAAAACAAAATCGATGGTTATTTCTAAAATGTCTGAAACACCTCCATGTTTTGAAATCAAAGGCAAACAGATTGAAAATGTCAACAAATTTAAATATTATGTCGGTCATATTTTTACATACATGACATTGCATGTCACCTGGAAGAGGTAAAGTATGGAACTGGACAAGCAAAAGCTGCTTTTAAAAAAATGTCCAAAGTCCTATGCGACTCCAAAATTAGTTTTATTCAAAGACACCGCATCATGAGATGCTGTTTGGTCCACTCTCTTGTATGGATGTGAAACATGGGTCTTACTAAAGGAAAAACGGATAGGTGCTGGTGTTTGAAATACTAGGTTTACTTCAAACGTCAGGGTACTTGAAAAAGCAAACCGCAAGAGAGAGTTGATGTCGACTGTCATGAGATGAAAAGTTGCCTTCTTTGGACACATGCAAAGAGGATCCCTGTATGAATTTCCAAGGTTGATCCTAGAAGCCAAGATCCCAGGGAGGCGAAGCACATTCCGTCAGAGGAGAAAGTGGCTAGACGAATTAAAGACTGGACCAAACATAGGATCGCATACGCATCTGAACGAAGCAGCATGGGATCGCAGAAAATTTTGCCAACTGACCTTCAATATGAAGATGACACCTGATGATGATGATGATTGTAATATTGTTTTTATTTTTGATACATAATGGCCACTGTTGATTTCTTTTTTTGAAATTCAAATCCCGCGGACAGACATTTGTTTTAAGAATGTTTGTATCATATTGGATTTATTAATAATAATACATAACTTTAATTATGATATTTGTGTTCGATACGATGTTATGAATATTGAAATATATACAAAAGCTGATGATGACATGAAAGATGATTTTCCACAATAAATCCAAATACATACAAATGCTTTCTTTTTCTCTTGTCATGATCATCATAGTTCAGATTGCATTGCTGGACAGACCGTCAGTCCTGTTGACTGACACTGGATATCTGTCATAATTACAAGCATTAGTTTGTTCTTCATTTGGGATACTTTTTATATTTTTGTATTTACGAAAAAGTATACACTATGGGATGCGCTTTTTGTGCTGCGCGCCATTCTGAATCCAAGAATTAATATTGGCACAATACCTAGTTTATGAGCTGCCTATGCTAAGACCTACTTAGAGCTAATAGGGATGTTAACACATGCTACAAATTCATGTAAAGTTATGTTTTACACATTAAATACTTAAAATACAGTACATATTTGAAAACCTAAAATAATATTTAAAGAGTTTATTTATTTGTCTTGTCTTGATGAAGATGACGTCACTGATCGGAAAACTGTCGTAGCTGTCATAATGTATCACTAGCGAACTGCAAGGAGCAAATTATCTGCTATGTGCATTGAGAGAGCGCGAGCATGTTTATCGGTTTGTGACGGAATCATGGTACCATGACAGTTGGGAGCGTTTTAGCGGGAATTTTAAAAACTACTTTTATTTAAGTCTTTTTTAATTAAAATTTCTTCATAAAAGTATTTTTTCGAGTTTATATAGGGTATATCTATGAAATAAAATCAACAAAAAAATTAGTCAACATGCCGTCATGGGCGACTTTAACTACTTACGACTATGTGACGCCTGTTAGTTTGCCTATCATATCTTAAAATACATAGTTTCAGCGGTCTCACCTTTGTGGAGATATAGTGGAGTTGGAAGGAGGATTGTTCACTAGAGGTGACATCTTAATCCCGGAACTGTTACCGTTTATACTTGATCCCATGCTCGAAGCGGAGTCCACACTGAATTTTACAAAATCATTTATTTATTAGCTGTCATAATTTAAATTTAAGCATCGCAATTCTGTTTTTATATTGTGTTTTTGTTTTTGTTTTCGGTTTTACCCGTCTTTTACCGCCATAACATAATGGAGAGTAAGGTAAAAATTAAAATAGCCTAGGTCCTCTGAATATAAACTATCATCTTGCCTTTAGCGGTTTCAGATACATTTTAACAGGCAGTTTTTGAACAGGCTGTTACTTTCGTTCAATATCACTATATATATTATGAGTGTATTGCAATATGCTATAAAAAATAACTTATAATATTTTGCATTTTGCGGATCAATTATTGAGGAGAGTTATTAATATCTCTAAGAGATTTTTTTCTTTTGATATAGAGGTTGCGGGAAACATTTGAGTATACATAACCATTCTAGACTATTCTACAACGAAACTCTGGAATGTTCTTATAAACTCACCGATCGATTTGCCGCCTGAACGGGTACCTCCAGGGCGAGTTGGGTTTCCTCTCGTGCTGGAAGGCGGGGTTGTCCCGACCGCGCTCGCTCTCGTTCACCACCGACATGGACACCTGCCGCTCCGAGTCACGGGTCTTGGACGATAGCCTCCTGTCAACAAGGTTATTGAACTGTATACTCTTACAAATGTTATTAATGAAGCTAAGAGAAACTAGCATTAAGTATACGTCTATTTCATTTGTTACTAGCAAAGCCCCTGTTATCGCGCGTTATTTTATATTTGCATTCGTATCAAGAATGGTGATGTTTGTTTTCATAGCTTTTGCCTTTCTTGTCAAATTTTCGAATCGGTGTTTTAGATGTAACAAGTCGAACTCATTAAATACATTTAAAGAACCATGTTTTTACATCAAGCACATAACCGGAATAGAGCGGTAATGTTATGTGTTTTGTATGCAAACAAATTCCGCCAAATTTGTGCTGCGACGTTACGCCGGTTCTGCGCTCTGATTGGCCGACTGATGGCCATTGTTGCATGATTGGCCTATGGGACGTACATTCAGATCACTTGGTTGGTTGAATTACTATTACGTCAGTGATAAATCACTGACCAGTTTCGGAATTTTATGGCTAACACTCAGATGAAGTAAAAAAAGGTAGATGACGCACGGCCTTTGCTAATACTGAAGCCACAAAACTAAGCTCCTTCATGTAAATACACGCGCTCACGCACACAGATACACCAAAACTAAGCTCATTTTTGTTAGTATCTTACGAGTCGTCGTGCAGTAAGTTTGCCAAAAAAATACCGTTCTGTGTAATTAAATGGAGTAAAAACAATACAAAAGTGACCAGAGTCTAAAGAAATATCGTTTCACACATAAATAAACACAAGACTATATTCTTTTAAGATATTTTAACAGTATTTTGAGGTTAATCAACATAAATAATATTATTGCCCCGAAATGACGTATCGGAAGAGTGTTGCCAGAAGTTAGTATTTCTAATAGCCCAATAGTGGGTAAGTCAATTGCAGGCAAAGCCATAGCAAAATAATTAAGTACAGAGGTGACATAATTATTATTTTATTATTTGATCGCTATATGACTGAATCGAAATGACCTCGTATAACCTATGTTGTATTTTTTTTGGGACTCACGTACCCACAGCAGGACTATGTATTTAATTATTTATAAATTCAAAGATTTACCATTTAATAAATTAAAAAAATGTAACAGTGTGGCTTGCAGAGAAATGTTTTTATAACTTAAATGTTTTTTTTAATGGAAAACGACATATTATGTATTTAATTTAAATTGTGTATTGATAAAATGTGACTTTCTAATTACTATTATAATCAATTATTTTGAAACTGTTATTCTCTGACAATGATTTTAAGGACATGTTGTATTTATCAAGTTTATTTAATTGTAACTATTTTTTCCTGTTAATTTATATTAATTGTTTATTTATGTAAAGTTTTATTTTCACACACCATGTTATGGTAGAATGTATAGAACTTGTTTTTTTTTTAATATCACCTATGTATTTACTACATTCATGGGAATAAATAAATAAATAAAACAATTGTGTCAATAACATATCTATTGAGACAGTTTATAAAGTGATCCTACACGCCTCCTACATATTCGTAATATTATTGTATTTTATAAAAATATTCACTGTCGCATTCACTTATTACCTATTTTTATTAATATACAATTTTAAGGGATATTTTAAAAACTGGCCACCCTTCACTCACTCACACATACTTAAAAAAGTGACTTCACTTTCTTGTTCCAAGTGCGCTATCTACCTTTATTTACTTCATCTGAGGGCTAACATTACTACTCTATCCGGTTATATGCTCGATGTGTTTTTATAACGGATTGAAACGACTTTTTATACAATATATGTTCAATTTTTGAGCTGTGGTCAAAACTTCAAAGTCCACAGCATGTTAGTAAAACACGGTAAAAAACTTTAGTATGAATTTTGACGTAATCATGAATAAATTAAGGTCTAAAATTGGTTGCATCCTTTTCCCTATCCCCCTTATGGGCTACCGAAAACTCACAAACCGCACGAAACCCGACAGCAAAGCTGTCGCTTGACGATGGTGTTATGTGAACGAGAGGTACCACCCCGGTCCTGCCGGCCCAATTCGGCTGCAAAGCAGCATGGCCCTACCTCTTACTACTTCTTCTTTCCCTTAAAGCGTCCTAGGCTAAAACATTTGAACCTAGGTACTGGTGCAAATTCAAAGCATTTTTCCTGTGAAAAAAGGCTGAGGCTTAATTTACCTTAATATCCTAGATGGCAGCGAGGTTTGCAACTGCGGCCGCGCCCTCTGCCGGCTGTCCACTATGAGCACGTGTCGGTCGTACGGCGTGTCGTAGTCCACCTCCAGGATGGTGGAGAACCGGTGGGGCCACACCCAGTCCAGGATCGCTATCAATAGTCCTACTACTACGCATATGCAACCTGAAACATACATTTATGTATTACTATTCACTTTATTTACGATATAATATATTTGTAGCTCGCGGCTTTGCTCACGTTAACTTCGATGACGTTAACGTGAAGGTAAGTAGGTAGAGGGGATACGACTGTAAGTACCTTTTCACACGTTCCGGTTGCCGGGTGGCCGGCGCCGGGTATCCGGTAGCGAAATATATGGGCGTGTATAGCAGCTTTCACACGTACCGGCGTAATTTGCTTACACTTCGCTACCGGTTACCCGGCGCCGGCTACCCGGCAACCGGAACGTGTGAAAAGGTACTAAGTCTATCTGTAATAACTAATTATTATTGACTCTGACTGAATACTATTGACACTTTATTATTAAAGTAATTGCGATTTTTATAACATATCCGTTTTTAGAGCATACTATAGAAATGCAAAATATTAAAATCATCAGCGGTTGAAGTGTGAAAAGGTTTTTCTTGTTGTATGTAGTATGAGTTATACCTGCTATGAGGACTAGCCAAAAGCACCACCCCAGCGAGAAGAAGAGCATAGCCCCGTCCAGTCGGACCACCAAGGGCACATGCGGCAGGGACGCCCAGTAGCCGCCCGCCGCGGCGCATAGCGTCACGCCCACTGACGTCATCGCGTATGCTCCGTACCGCGGCACCACCACCAGTAGAAGGTTCATCAGCAGCCACAACGCCAGCGCTGCCCTGAAACGTCAAAAATGGTTTTTGAAGTGAAAATTCTTTTGGCGCACCGCACACAGATTGTAGGCTATGAGTGAGGCTGATCCGTCACGCTCGGAGGTGAAAGGCTCGATCGGGTAAACTCGGGACGGCGGTCCCGAGTTTACCCGATCGAGCCTTTCACCGAGTGTGCCCGAGTGTGCCCGAGCGAGGAAGATACAGTGAGCTGCTGTTCACTGCTGAGTGCTGTGTCGCTGTGTTTACTTACACGAAAAGAGAGGCACCTATACATAATATGAAGATTTCTTTATTTTTATCTTATATTTCTTTTTTTTTTCTTCTTTTTCTATTGTTATTACCATATTATAATAAGTAACTTTTGCTTTGCTCTGTTTAATTTAAGTATATCGTGGCGGATGAGCGGAGCACCCAGTAACACAGGTCACCAACCTAGTACAGGGGCCCTTGCAACTAGTATGTAAGCAAATCTTGTTACAAAATAAAATATTTTTCATTTTCATTTTTTCATAATATGTATATTTTTTTTCACCTGTTGTGCGAAAGGGACAAACTAAAATTCTTAGTTATAATATGTTTTCACTTCTATCGGCAGTCCCTATGACTAGTTACGTTATTTATAGAATAGGGGGCAAACGGACAGTCGGTTCGATTGGTGGGATCAGCGACATCTATAGACACCCGCTACATCATTAGCAGGTGCGTTGTCTATATATATATGAGAATGCCATTTTCTTGAATGTCCCTAAGTCGTATCGGTTCGGAAATACCGTAGGTGGCAGCTGGTTCCACATAATGGTCGTGTGAGGCAGGAAATATTATGATAGTGATGGTAAAGGCAGACGTCCGAAAGACCTATCGTGGCCGAAATTATCGTATCTCTTAAGTTGGACCTAACTGCACGGGATTTTGCATATTTCATTGAAAACGGTTCAGTACTTTGACGTACACGACAATTTTATAGGTAAAGATATCATCATCATCATTAGCCCACTGCTGAACATTGACGTCCCTCAATGAACGCCAAGATATAACAACGATTTATTATATTACTTTTAGTCTAATTTATATTATAATTCTATTTATACCTAATCATAGACAATACCTAAGGCGGGGCTGTCCGAGAACTGAATTTAGTATGGAGCTCGAAACCGCGTCGAGCACTTTGGCAGCGAGTGAAACCACATATTTATTTAATTGAAGGATTTATAAAAAAATAATTTATTTTTATAAATCCCTCCCTTGACACCGACGACATTTTCTACAAGGTTTATTATGGTGTAATTTTTATTGTACAGAACCTGATATTACTCAAATAAAATGGGTTTTTCATCTCAATTTAGACCTATCTTTGCAATTTTTTTTAATGCAGCAAAATACTTATCAATATAATTAATACTAATCGTGTATCGAACGACCGAAATATTATGATGAAGGAGTGTTAAATAACATATCTTTTTTTCAAAACTTGAAACGGCTTAGTTTCTAAATAAAACAGAATTCAAAATGCCGTTTATCGGGAAAGGCCCGCCTTAATGAGCAAAATGTAGGTTGAGGCTTTCGTGTTACGTTGGCAATTAATATGCGTTTTGAAGGTAGAACAACCTTTGAGGTTGGACGAAGCTAATGAGGACCCCATTACGTAAAGTGACGTCGAAAGAATAACCAAAAATACTATACCTAAAGTAGGGCAATATTGCTTATTCTAGTAGTGTAATATGTAATGTTAACATAAGGGATATGTATAGGTTATGTTGCCTATTTATTCAGTGAAATAGTTTTGTTGTATACCGGAAAGTAAGAAAGTCAGTGTAATTACTGGCACCGAGACTTACCATCCTACGTCTAAAGATAGGCCTTCCTGGGCTAGTTCCAGTTGCTTATTCAATTAAGAATACAAAAAAGGTGCGTATCGTAAAATGTTCCTTACTACAATCAGTAGAATAATTTCACGATAATAACCTTTATTTACTTAACTCCAGGTAGTACACCGACTTGCACTTTGCCTTTTTTACATAAGGCAAATGATGACCAATCGCCATTTAATCCCTTACAATTTCTGTTCCAATTCTAAAATCGAAACGCATGCAATCGACAAACATTTAACCATACCATCGAGCATATAACCGGATAAAGTAGTGATGTGAGGCATTAAATTCCGAAACTGGTCAATGATTTTCCACTGACCTAATAGCAATTCAACCAACCAGTGAGCTATATGTGCGTCCCATCAGCCATTCATCCATCATTGGCCAACAGTCAGCCAATCAGAGCGATGAACCGATATATTGTCGCAGCACAAATTTTTCGGAAATTGTTTTTATACAAAAAACATAAAATTACCGCTCTATTCTAGTTATATGCTTGATAAACCATCATCATCATCAGCCTCTATCCGTCCACTGCTGTACATAGGCCTCCCTCAATGAATGCCAAGATGGTCGATCCCTTGCCACTCGCATCCAACACGGACCGGCCACCGCACGGAGATCGTATTCCCGTCTGAATCCCCTGATGATAAACCATATTAATAATAATACAAACCATAGCAGGGTGCTGGTAGTATATCCAGCGGCTCGATACTTGGCGCCCCATTCGAAGCCCTCGTGTTCTGCGGCGAAGTGTTCAGCGACTGACAGCACGGGGAAGGGCAGGCCTCGTTTGAGCCCCGCCTGGTACCACTCCTGGATCGCACCAGATTGCTCCCATTGGAACTGCTCGTTGTAGTCCACACCTGGATCGCTCGTGGATTCGTTGCCCCATGATAACGCTGAAAGAAACATGTTACACATCAATACAATACTGCTTAAGGTTTAGTAGTCTAGAGCTTTGCCAGCCTGTACTACATCGAAGAAAAGGGCATGAAATAAAACCGGCCAAGTGCTAGTCGGACTTGCACACGAAGGGTTCCGTACCATTACATAATATACAATATTAGACACACAACCGACGCCAGGAGGCCGTGTGGTTGCAGACTGCACGGTAATCCGGGTGCAACCCCCCACTTTATAAATCAAAAGTGAGCCGAATGGGCTCACGCTAATCCGATGTAGCATTCGGGCCGTTAGCATAGATCCATCCGAAAAAAAAAATACATTAGACTAACAAAATATATGGTTTATTTTAAAAAAATGTTTTTTTATATATTTGAGTTGATTGAATGAAAGGTAAATTGCGGTTTACGATTTATGACGTATTAAAAAAAAAACTACTTACTAGATCTCGTTCAAACCAATTTTCGGTGAAAGTTTACATGGTAATGTACATCATATATTTTTTTTAGTTTTATCCTTCTCTTATTTTAGACACACACATTTTACAACTTTGGAAGTGTCTCTCGCGCAAACTATTCAGTTTAGAAACCTCAATATCATTTTTGAAGACCTATCCATAAATACCCCACACGTATGGGTTTGATGAAAAAAAAATGTGTTTCAGTTCTAAGAGGGGGTCCCCATCCCCCAAAATTTATTGTTTTTTTTTTCTACTTTTGTGTAAAAATCTTAATGCGGTTCACAGAATACATCTACTTACCAAGTTTCAACAGTATTGATCTTATAGTTTCGGAAAAAAGTGGCTGTGACATACGGACGGACAGACAGACAGACATGACGATCTATAAGGGTTCCGTTTTTGCCATTTGGCTACGGAACCCTAAAAGGGTGATAGAAGCACGTTGTGGCTATATTTCCATATAAACCTCAACATTTGATAGACTATAGTGTATTTCACTTTAAGTGATTAAATATACAGGCCCAAACAATAAAACATATCCGACATGAGCTGAATATCTTTACATAGAGTATAAATTAACGTTGCTTTTTGTGTTCGTCTGTTTGTGTATCGATATTACACTTACGGTTTTTACTGCCGGATTAGTTATGAACTAGAGCTCCTCCTAAGTATGATACATCAATATTTTTATCATAGAGAAAAGTTTGTATAATGCGAAAATTGATATATTATAAATGTGAGCGCTTTCATTTTGTATGTGTTCAAGTGGACTCATAATTCGAACAAAAATGTTTTGTACAGAACGAAGTCTGTCGGGTCCGCTAGTATGTTTTGTAAAGATTGCGATGATATGTGAAGGAAGGATGTTAAGGTTCGAAACCCGCAGCTGAGCTGGGCGAGCCCAACTGGCCACAAAATCTTCTTATTAAAAATTGCAGTGAAATATAATAGCTGTTTCAGTTTGTGATTAGAATCATTCTATAGACGACTCTCTAAGTTTTTTCTCATTTTCATTCTTTTTTTCCTCTCTCAATCCCCACAGTAAAAAATAAGGCGCTCTCAACTACAAAAGTATGAGGCTTCTTTAAGCACAACTAATCTGGTGTTCCACATTCTAGTTCTTTTTTCTCTTATGTAAGAATTTACCTGTTAATGTAATATTGACATGTCCCAAGCCAACGTGCACGGCAAGCCAGCAGTCCATCCGCTCGGAGGAGAAGGCGCGGTAGGCAGCGCGGGCCACCCTTGCACCGGCTACATGCCACGACGAACCATGTCTACATACTGGAAAGAAAAAAATATCTGTAAGAAAGAAGAACAAGAATGGGAAAGAAAGAAGAAGGATTTATTTCTTGTGATGTAAGAATGTTTTCACTTCTATTCCTGTCCTTGTTGAAGTGAGAACAATACAATAAATCTTCATACAAAAAAAATATGTTTTTTTTATTATTTATTAACATGCAACAAGAGGGCTTGTTTAATGGCAACCTATAAGATTAAACTATCATACGTTTACAGTCTTTTTCAAGCCTGATATTTATCTAAAATTGGCTAAGTTGATATGGGTCGGGGATGGCAAAGCATCGCCAAAAATTATCTATGGCTGCTATGGAATCTTTTACGATAAAATAACATACGATTTCGGCCGTGGCGTGGAATCGTATTAATTGTTAAAATATCATTTTATCTACAGGTAAGTACATTTTTCGACGTACACTTGACTCGTCTCAAATTCCTTTGCGATTCATGTGTCAAGTTTTATGTTCACAGTTTTGATCATTCCGGGATCAATAACCTGTCGTCCTTTTAAAGGCATTGTGTGGGTACAATACTTAATTCGTGTCGAGGTCAGACTTGCATGCACATTGGAAATTATGATGTTACTGGTGCCAGAAATACGTGCATTGTCCGGTTCGTTACATGCATAAAAAGTTTTTATTACTGTCACGAATGGTATATTAAAACTACTAGTTAATGTATCTGATGTCGGACATCTTAATTGAAAGTCTTATGTTTCAGATGTCAACTCGTCCATTAAAAGTACTAAAGTAACCTTAAGTAAAGCAAAAAAAGAGGAGGTTATGAATTCGTCTCTTTTTTTTTGTATGTGACACGATTACTCCGCCGATTGTGAATGGATTTCGATGGTTATTTTTTTGTTTGAAAGCTGGTGTTTCCAATTTGGTCCCATATTAATTATTACTTGTCGATGTAACAATAGTATGTCGCGGTCATTGTAATCATCATCATCATCATCATCATCATCATCATCATCATCACCATCATCATCATCGTAATCATCATCATCACCATCATAGTCCTTTATCCGTCCACTGCTAAACATATGCCTCCTTCAATGAACGCCAAGATGACGAATTTCGGAATCACTAAAAATTAAGAAATAAAATCGTTTTACAAAAAATTAAAACCGACTTCGACCACGTCATTGGTAAACGCAAAGTTTGTACATTAGTGGAAAATTAAGTTGATTATAAGTTGTAAACACAAAAATTCAAGAAACACAGTTATTTTATTACTTTTTAGTTTAGTATTTTTGAAGTCGGTTTTAATTTTTTGTAAAATGTTTTATTAAAACACAAAACATCCTGAATAAAGCAAACTATACTTATCGTATCAACTTTTCCAGCTTCTATCATAAATACAAGAAGTAGTTTTAATATCACAAAAAGCTGTAGATATGTACCAGTTTTGACTCGTGCGCTGTGGGTTCCGAAAAAGTTTTTTTATGAAATACAAGCTGAACTCCGCAAACGTTGGCCTGGCTTTACCCAGAATGGATGCCCTTTCCGATTGAGTTTTTTATATATAAACATTGTCTTGACGATAACCAACACAACAAAAAAAGAATTATCTAATTTAGTGCAGTGGTTCTGAAGTCATGTGCGTACATTGATTCAATTATTTTTTATTTATATAGATAACAACAAATTAAAAGTTTTCAGATTTATCCCTTTACTTATGTTGACCTAGACATAGCTTTTACTAAACTTCCAGATTCTAGGTCATTGGGAAGCGCGCAATTGTGCGCATGGTTAGAGTTCACGCGCCAGAGCCGAACAAAAGACAAGGAGAACGCCGTAGAGTCTGCGTCCACCTTATCATCTCTTCGGGAGCAGAGAGAAGCCCGGCCCCCCGGACCCAGTGATATGCGTAAAAGCACCGAGACTTAACATCTTATGTCTCAGGATAGGCAACACATAGATGAGTTGCCTGGGCTCGTTCCAGATTTATGTTCATGGGCGACGTCGACTACTTACCATCAGGTGGCACGTTTGCCAGTTTGCCTATCCAACTAATATTAAAAAAAAAGCATTCCGCAGCGTCAACAGAAAAAGGTCAATGGGAAGTACCTTATATGTTTTGGTTTGATAAACGGACAGACAGACAGACAGACGGAGAACAAAGTGATCCATATCCGTTTTGTCATTTTAAGCTTCGTGTGACAAAACTTTCGTGTGACTCTTTGTGTGGCAAAACTTTAGAAACTATTTGCTACGCCTACATCGTCTACGTTGTAGGCGCCACGATGATGATTATATCGAAAAGTGTTGTCATTCATTAGTTTATTATTTTGGATTTCGAACGGAAAAGACCGGCATTTTCAATAATAATAATATCCCAAACATGGTTCAGGCCTTATCGTGGTGGTAGGGCTCAGTAGCCTAGGGTGAGTCCAGTGGGCGAAGCGAACTCAGCCGAGGGGGCTCTTTGTACCCCTCTTATAAGAAGAGGGGATGGAAAAGCAAGGGGGCAAGGGCGAGGACGGGAACCTCACTCCTTTGTACTGTCCCGACGTTGGGAGGGGTTGTTCTGTGGTGCGGGACAACCCCTCTGTGGAGGTAGCATCGGTCCCCTCAGGGACTAGCTGTCGAGGTGCCCTGTTTGCTCAACAGATTCGGGGCACCTCACCAAATCCGGCATTGGTGGCACTCGAGGGTTTTAGTGGGTAGAGCTGCGTCCACTTACCAGTTTTCGGGCGCAGCGAGTCCCACATACCCGACTGACGAGACCCTCTCCCCCGCGGTATGCCTCAGAGCATTTCCCGGTGTTAAAGAAAAAAAATATCTCTCTATTAATGGCTTTCTTAATTGACTGCGTCAAAAGGAGGTTTATATGTTTGTATGTATGTCGATTTCTTTGGCACTTGAAAGGCTTTTTGGATTTTTACTTGAGAGATGTCGTTACATTTATCTTGGTTCTTTGGTACACTGGGTATAAAAAAAGACAAATAGTCTAAAAATATTAATTGACGGATTTTTTGCGCATAGCTTCGTAAATGGGATTTTAAAGATATTTATTATAAATACATATTTACAATCTACGAGAAAATAAACCCATTATGCATATATTTCAACATTTTTAAACCGTTTCACTAGTACCGCGGCGCTAGTGCTTTTATTATCAAACTAGTTAGTCTGTGAGCTGATAAAGATCCGTCTTAGTTAAATTCTAAATGGCAGGGTTTATAAATATGCAAGAGGTTTCCCCACTCGGGTGGTCACCAAAGACAATCGACTTGCGAAATATAAACTGTCCGTTTAACATTTATGTAGTTTGTTTAAGATTTTGATACTTATTTATAAAACAAAGTATATATTTGTATTTGTTAGTGAGTACCTAAGTTATATCAATATTTATAGTCGTAAAAAAATATGATATTATAATATATTTTTGGTTATAATATTTTTCCATAGAGCCTTACATTGTCATTCAAATTATAGAATTATCAACAAAAGACTGAAAACTAGAATGGTTGAAATTCGTACTTTATTTATTTTGATGGAGAACTATGCTTATCTCAAGCGTTTCCGGGATGTAAAGATTTTTCTTCAAGTTTATTTATAGATCAGAATAATTTCCTCACATAAAGAGCGCGGCTTCATCAAACCACGAAATAAGTTATGAGTAAAAGCTTGTATGAAGAGTTCCTCCTGGAGGATATAAGTACAACTGTTACAATTACAATTTTCATTTACAAAAGTAGAATTATTACAAATGCTGGTCCAAGCCAGGATCTTGAAAATGAAAATGAAAGAAGAAATGAGTGACTCACCTAGAATGACTGTGCCCACGAACAGGCTTAGCGTGACTATTGTAAACGTTGAAAATCTCTGTAACAGAAAGAAACAATAATTAATTTAAATATGAATACCGATATCTGATACACATACTATGGTATTATGATATCATCACCATCATCATCAGGCTTTATCCGTCCACTGAACGTAGGCCTCCTTCAATGAACGACAAGACGACCGCTCCCTCGCCGATCGCATTCAACACGGACCGGCCACTGCACGGAGATCATCTTTTCACCTGGTTAATGGCCGACCAACACTTCGTCTACCTAAACGCGGCCGCTAATCTTGAATCTTAATCGCCCATCATATTTTTTTGTTGACGCAGGGAAGTGCATTTACGCATTTATCCAGGAACCTGGACCTATGTGGGACTCGCACTTGGGCAGTGTGCAGTGTACTACCCAAACTAAAACCACAGCTTTTTCAGGGTCCCGGATCTGCAGGCAACAAGAGGACATCAGCGACAGGCTGGCCCCGGCGAAAGGTCAGAATACTCCTCGTAAGGGGGGACTGCCCCGACGCCACTAAGCAGACCCCGCGACGTCTTTTCTAACTGGACTGGAGGCGCATTTGGAGGCACCTCCTACGCACCCCCGATTGTCGCCCGCGGGAGGAGGCCTCGTTGGCGGCCTCCTCTCTCACCCGCTCATCGGCCTACTTCTGGTACATTACTGCTTCGCAAAAGGAGACCATCGCCGTCCAGGACACTTCCGTCACCAAGCATCGGGGTGATGACGCTCGGCAGAGACAAATCCACTCCGATGACCGATGTCAGACTGCGACGCAGCGCCGCCCATCTCGGACACACCTCGAGGGTGTGCTGGGCCGAGTCTACCGCCGCGTCACAACCGTGACACACTGTCGCCGGCTGACCCTGTGGGCCAGGTACTCACTGAAGAAACCATGCCCAGTGAGCACGTGTGTCAGACGGAAGGTGAGGGGTTTACGCTTACGGCACATCCACCACTTGAGGTCCAGACGCAGAACAGCTGTTATGCTATTGCCGTACGGCTGCCGCGCCAGGTCCTCCTCCCACCTCCGCATTAACGCCTCTTGCCCTAGTCAGCAAACCCGTAGGATCCGTCCAACGTAAGATTCTCGTCGAGAGCCCTCCTATCCGAGACATAGGAGTGCGTCTCAACAAGAATCTCCGCCACGAGTTGCCAAGGGGGTCACCGGCCAGGCCAGTGGCTGCCGCCCACGATGCCGTACGGTACCTCCCAATCACCCTCACCGCGATGACTCGCTGCGCCGAACGCAGTTGGGTCTGGCCCATCATAATAATAATATGATATACATGTTCATAAATATTTCAATAATTTAGAATCCAGAAAATCATGTCTCCTATGACGTGCAATATTGACAATAGTTAGAGAGCCTATTTGGAATCAGTTTTAGGTAAACGATAGTTTATTTGGAAGAAGCACAATACATATTATAGTATGTATTACCGGTGGGAGGGCTGCGCGATCTTGCTTGATTCTCCCGTGAAACAGCTTTGCTGTGTGTCGGAGGTAAGGGCAAGACAGACTAGCACCGAGACTTTCTTCTTATATCTTAGGATAAGCACGTAAATGAGTTGCTTGGGCTAGTTCCAGGTAAACTAGGTTATGTTCATGGGCGACGTCGGCTACTTACCATCATGTGGTACGTCTGCCAGTTTGCTATATAACTAACATAAAAAAAACTACCACTTGTGTTTATCTGCGGGTGGGCAATCAATTAGCAATCTTATCATCTCTTTATTTGAGTGCTATTTATGTAAATTATTGAAGTTTGTATTCACCTCATTATGATGAAACAAAGTAAGTGCTGTAAAGTAGTTGAAATGTAAAAGTAGTCGTAAGTGTAAAGTTCTAAAATGTTTTTTTTTTTGGTGAAATGTATAGCGAAAGCATCAGAAACAATATGTTTTGTTGAGGTTTTTTGTATGATATATCACTACATACTATACTATGATTTATATAAGTTTTTTTTTATTGTACCATTTACTTTAAGATATAAATTATAATCTCACTACATACATTGACATAGGTCTTATTTTAACTAGGTACTTCTTATCAACTGCTACTTATTACAGACACAAAATACAGATAAAATATTCATCGCAATGACACGTAACAATACTGACCTCTTTTCTGATACCAGGAAATATAGCAAGGAAGGCGAGGTAGAGCGTTAGTGCAGCGACCAGCAGAGCCAACGCCGGGACATCGGCAGCGACGGCGGTGCGGTTGTGGTAAGCGTACAGGGTCGGTCCGCCTTCCTCGCGGAAAGCATCGAACCACCCCTTCATCGCTCATCCAACCTGCAAATAAAAAAAATATGAATATGGATTTTGGCGGGACCTACGTGCTTTGAGCGCGCGCGTCTTCATTGTTGGTATTTTATGTTAGTGGGTATGTGGGTAGACTGGCAGATGTTCCACCTGATGGTAAGTGGTCAGGGTCGCCCAAGTATGTTCATGACGCTAGTTCTAGGTATTTATTCAAAACATGGCAATAATTACCAATAACGTGAAAAGTATAATTATAACAGCCGCTGTAAATTACATTTGTTCTTGACATTATTCAATAATCCAGCGCATCGCTTGATTTTCAACTATTTTTTCTGTAATTAAAATATAATTAAGATCGTAAACTTTTTTGTATGCTTTGAATATAATTCAGCGTTAAACGTTGACTTACAATTGAGGTTTTTTTTTCGACATGGACCAAAGTTTCTTGTAAAATATATTTTTTGTAGAGTAAATTTATTAATTAGCTCTACAGGTTTATAATACATACGAATAATATAAACCTATAGAGCTTTTTTTGGATGGATCTGTTTGACCTAATGCTTCATCAGTTGGTAGGTGAACCATGTATTTTTATGAGAGGGGAGGGAGGGGAGGGTAGCCAGCCAACCGTGGATTCTTCGACCACAAGCCGAAGCGTTGCGTTGGATACCTAAAGAGCTTGTGCGCTCAAACGAACTATGTACTTTTAGATATCTTGAGATTCGAGAGATTTTATAACAGAAGGTTCTATATATGCCAACTACATCCTGACGCCATTCTATGTACATGAGGTGAAGGTCGAGAAAAGGAAGGAAGTCAATACGGAAGACGGAACAAATAATTACATACCAAGGTATCCGAGGTTAACATCTATATATTAATAAGTATCTAAATTGACTTGTTTGACCTTTCTAGTGTATTATGTATTCATGTTATGATATATGACGGTATGCTTCATGGAAAAATTTAATGTTAATTAAAACGTAAAACAACAATTGCGACACTGAGATTAGAAAACGAATTATTGTTGACTAAGTTGATAGTATGTAATTACTTTTTCAAAAACTGGGACGTTATGTAACTCATAGCATACCGTTATTCTTCACCATTTTGTGTAATAATATACTTTTTACACATGAGTATATAATATGTAGATCAGAGATAAATAAAATTGAAGTGTCTCTTTGTAATATTAAAATAACCGCTTTTTACCAAAGACATATGGATACACGGTACACATACCAACATAACTTTTTTTACAATTATTGTCTGTCTGTCTGTTTATTACTAATAATCTCTGAAACTGCTAGGCCGATTTTGATGTGACTTTCACTGACAGATAGCTGATGTTATAAGGAGTAACTTAGGCTATAAAAATAATAATCATCAATCTGTACTATATGCCTGTAAATCTAAGTAATAGCGAGCGAAGCTGCGAGTAATGGCTAGTTAAGTCATATATTTTAATTATTTCTGTGTTTAAACAAAACATGTCTTTTAAACACAAAAATACATGTTTTGAAATTTCTTATTGGAAAACATAGACAAGCTTCGGCAAGGTACTGTGACATTTGATAAACACATTCTTTATCTAACTGATAAACCTTTTTTTTAACGTTGGAAAATGCCTTTTGCATACCATTAGGTCCGGGGGGTTATGTGGGACGCACCCACTGAAACCCAACGATGTTCCTCCTTTTACCGACTTCAAAAAGGAGGAGGTTATCAATTCCTCGGAATCTTTTTTTTTTTTTTTTTTTTTTTTATGTATGTTACCTGATTACTCGAAGATGGCTAGACCGATTTGAAAAATTCTTTTTTTGTTCTAAAGGGTATACTTCCCAAATGGTCCCATGATAAGGAAACCAGGATCTGATGATGGCATCCCAGAGAAATCGAGGGGAACTTTCGAAAATCGTAGGGGCGACTAGTGCGTTTGATACTTTTTTTATAAAGTGTTTTGATGGACTACAATTTAATGAAAGTCTAGAGTCGATCTGATGCTGGAGCCGAAAGACAGTGGAGGGAACTCCTTAACGATTTACATCAGTAACCTTGTGTTTGGGCTTGATTAATTTGTAATGATGAGAACTTTACACATAGATGGGTTGTGACTGTCATTAAGAGTCTGATGATGAAGACAAATGACAGTTAAGGGAACTCCTCAACAGTTTACATTAGCTACCTTGTGTTTGGACTTAATTAATTTAAATTGATGAGAACTTTGCACCCATATGGGTTATAAGCGCCATTACAGGTGTAATGATGAAGACCTTACACAGTCGAGGGGAATCTTCGACGATTTACAGCTTTTATTGGGCTAAGTTCATACGGCTAAATAATGTGCCAAAATCATTTATTTATTTTTAATTAATTAAATTTAATTTTACTTGTGGTTGTTAAATGAACCAAAAACAACTGTCTTGTAAGCGCATTATAGTATTTCAAGGTCATCATAATATCCATTCTATACCTATAATATATTGGTGATGGTGATGTTCTATACCTATATATAACTAATAATGAATAGCAGTAAATCTGCCGTGATTACTTTCAATTTAAATGCAAAGTAAATGCAAAGATTGTATATTAGTAGAAGAACAAGTTGATTATAAATTGTACGCACAAAGATTAAAGAAATTATTTTATTACTTTTTATTATTTTTTTTAATTTTGAAGTCGGTTTTAATTTTTGTTTAAAATTTTTGCTATTGGACAGGGGAACGCAATGACCCTTGGGAATACAACTTATGACCCCGACAGATCTAATTGATAAACCTAAAAGAACTTTAAATGTTTCGTATTTAATTATTCAATTAGAATAGAGATAAAATACCACTGAAATACCACACTTCAAAATTCAAATCATTATTTTTTGCATTTGTTCTATATCTGTCGATAAAGATAACTAGTTATCTAAACAGAGTTTTCTGTTAGTCGTTTGTTCGCTGTTTGTAGAGTTAGTTACTGTTATGCAATTATTTAGTTCAAGGAGCAAGTGATAACATTGTCATAAGTTGTTGCTGTCGGTAATTGGATTTAGAAATAATTAAAGTAAACAATGTAACTAATCACGAGCTCCCACGTCTTAGAGATTTAATTTGAGAGCGCATTCGTTGAATCCGTTGACTCTAGTTGGCTATTTTTATGTAAGGTTATGTGCACCCGGGGACCATACGTTGTCTATCCTGAACCGCAAGATAAGTCTTGGCGTACCGTAAAGTGTAGAAAGAACTATGGAGTACATTTCTATATTTTATTTCATACTAGCTGTTGCCCGCAGCTTCGCCCGCGTTCACTTAGATTTGCTGCCGTACCCGGATTGATGATGATTATTTAAGTTATCGACTTCTTATAGTATCAGCTATCTGCCAGTGAAAGTCCCGTCAAAATCATCCCAGCCGTTTTAGAGTTTAACCAGAACAAACAGACAGACAGACAGATGGACAGACAGACAAAAATTATAAAAATGGCTATTATTCATTAAAAAGCGGCTATTTTAATATTAGAAACAGACACTCAAATTTAATTTATCCGTGTAGATTCAGTTTGACCGTATTAGTTATTGATAATTATTTGAGCTTTGTGTTTAAATTGTTATTATTATTATTTTTAAGTGAATGTTGTTGTAACTTATTAATTTTGTTACATTAATTTGAATTTTGTAAAACTATTAGGGTAACTTTGTTAAATAATTTGCACGCTTTAAGCAGAATGTGTGAACTATAATAAATCTAAACACCAATTGTATCATACTCTTGCAAATAAAGATTAATTAAGGGCCCCTTATCCCAAATTGTTGTTTCTAGATCGAGGTGTTTTCATAGAAGTCGTCATTTTAAAATAATAATAAAAAAATATGGTAGATACATCTTTGATCTAGGGATTTTTTTGGATAAAAATACAATATTTAACATTTTACATGATCAAAAAAAATTCTAAAGTAACGCCGATTTTAAAAGCAGTTTGAGTAGTATGAGACTTCGGGTAACTCAATTTTAATGAAACTTTTACGTTTAAATTGCTAAACGGGGATGACGTGGAAATGATTGGATAGATCTTTATTATGTCACTTCAAAATTTTTTGAAAAATAAAAAACGATAAGAAGGCTCTCTCGCATCGCACCACGTCCCGCTAGAGCCCAGTCGGGCGTCATCGAAGTAGGACCTGTGCCACTTTTGCTCGTGACAACGTTGTTTCCGCGCATATCAAATTATTACCTTGAAATAAATAAGACGACACAGTGTAAATAATATAGCTATATTAATACTTACTAACAATTGTTGTTCTTAGTTGTAATTAGTTTGTAATACAAAACCTTTAATTAGGGTAAATAAATAGATACTTGAGTTTGTGTAGTACCTAGTTATTTAATTGAAATGGCGAATAAAAAAAGTAAAATAAGAAAAAGAATCTTAATACAGTTTTATCACAAACTAGCTGTTGCCCGCAGCTTCGCCCGCGTTAACTTAGATATACAGCCATATACGCATTGATGATAATTATTTATCTATGGACGGGCGTAGGACTTTATTTTATAATATGTAGTGATTAATACCGTATTTTTGTGAATAGCTTTTACATTACCGCTTTATAATTGGCATTTTTTTAAAGTATTAAAATGGATATAGGTAGTATGTTATATTTAACTAATGTAGACATATTATGCCATCGCGGACTTTTCAGTATGCATATTTAGGATACACAATTGTACCATACATTGATACAATAATAATTAATTCGGAACCGGGCCCGGCTAAGGTGTATAATAATGTAGTACATTATTTTGATCTATCTGTTAGGGTTCATCCAGCGTTTGCAATGTAAGTGTAGTACATTGCATTCATCATAATGCACATACATGCAGACATCACATCAGAAACTTCTAAAATTATCAGTGTTTATCTACTATATTATGCATGTACCTATTACCTTCCTCTTGAATCATTCTATCTATTAAAAAAACCGCATCAAAATCCGTTGTGTAGTTTTAAAGATGTAAGCATAGTAGCATACATACAGTCAGACGCGGGAAGCGACTTTGCTTTATAGTTTATACTATGTAGTGATGTCTTCTTCCAGAAATTGTTAACACTTGAAGAATTCAAATTGTCCGACAATAAAGAAAATGAGGAACCTTCATCACAAAATATTTATGATTTGCAATCATTTCCTAGCCCAGGGACCCACAGGGCAGTGTCGTGAGGACTATGGCCTTGACCCTCTTCTCAGAGGAGACCCGTGTCTTACATTAATCGATGATTTATGGGTCGATGAAAATGAACCTGGACCTAGCATACGACAAATAAATTTTGTTGAATTTTGAAACAATTAAAACAATTAATATAGTATAAAAGAATATGTTTGTCTACAATTTTTTAATCTCATTTAAGCATTTAAGCATTCTTAGAATGATTGATTTTTTTATAGCTTAGGCCTTAGGGGGACAAACGAGCATTCGGAGCCTTAGATGACTACCGACTCCCATAATAATAATAATATCTAAGGACGCTTTTTGCACCACGTCAATCTGGTCCCGTGGTAAGTTCTCGAAGAACTTGTGTTACGAGTACCAGACAATGGAAATATATTTAATATTTTATACTATACACATATTTAAGATTTTTTATTTATAATATACATATTTAATACACATCCATGAACCAGGAACACAGAAAACTTTTTGTTCCCTGGCGGGATTCGAACCCGCAACCTCCGGCTTGAACGCTAACGCGCTAACCATTGAACCACAGAGGTCGTCCTCGTAAACATCCACACAAGAGATAATGCAGATGCATTACCCTCCTTTACCCCATCCCCTGCCATGGGACACCGGAAACTCATACACCGCAAGAAACGCGACAGCATATGTGTCACTTGACGCCATTATCATGTGAACGAAAGGTACCCCTACGGTCGTGCCGGCCCAATTCGGCTGCAAGCAGCATGGCACTACCTTTTAGACCTATGTAGCTAATTCATCCTTCCTAATCCTTACTAATATTATAAATGTGAAAGCATGGATGTTTATTACGCTTTCACGCGAAAACTACTTAACCGATCATCATGAAACTTTGTACACATATTCTTGGAGGTATTAGAAGTAACATAGGATACTTTTTATAAAAAAAAACTAAAGAGGTGTCAAGGGACACCCGGGTGGATCGAAGTTCCTTTCGATTAATTAGTGAAGAAATAAAACTATTTTATCCTGCGCAGACGAAGTCGCTGGTACCAGCTAGTATTTCTATAAATCCAAAACTAGATAACTATAATAAAGACATCTCCCGCGCAACTCAAGTGCAAACCGATTCGGTGCGTTAAATACCTATAGTTTTGGGTGAAGGAGCCCTTAATTCATTGTATGGATAAACGTCCGTCGAAAAGAGCTAAATAAGGGTGGCGCCACAGTTGCAAGAGTATTTTAAAAATCAATACGTACACAGCTTTTTATACATTTTATATTTTTCTTCCATATTATATGGTACTCTACGGCGCCCTTCAAATGTTTGTGTGCCTTTGCTGAATGACTTTTTATCATAAAATAACAAGAATATGATCTTACTCAAGGATGGAGACAATTCATTCATAAATCATTATTAATAAATTATGTATTTTTGTGTCAATAATTAAATTTAAACAAAAGTGAACGTATGCAATTAATTTCGACCTTGTTAAATGGCGATGTTCCTCTAATGACAATTCAAGTACACGGATATTATTAACAAAGTTTGAGTCTCGTGGCCTTACGTACGTACGTGGATGAAGTTAGAGCGGACTTCTCTAGCTTAGATCCTTAAAAATACCCGGATGTTAGCCGGTTGAGGTTCAAGTGAGGTCGGTACTGAGCACCCGGGTCGGCCTTGTCCAACTGGTGATAGCAAGGGCGTTAGACGAGTCATGGCCACGTTAATATTAATGAAAACTTTCCAAGCGTAAAGTGTTCTCGCGTTATATTTTGAGGTTGTGTGTCTAAAAAACAAATATATTTTTTCGGATGTGGTAGTTTATAACGTAAGACTATCCTCGTCAGTACCTCCTACATTCAGTAGGACTATAAGTAACTTATCCACCCCCTCCCAAAAAGTGGTTAAATCTTAGTGTAATCTCTCGTGTGTTAAGTCATACTTCATCATCATCAGCCTCTATCCGTATACTGCTGAACATAGACCTACTTCAATGAACGCCAAGACAACCGATCGCTTGCCACTCGCTTCCAACACGGACCAGCCACCGCACGGAGATCTTCCCACCTGGGTAATGGCCGACCAACACTTCGTCTACCTAAACGTGGCCTCCACTCTAAAAACTTATTGGTCCATCGGCTATCAGGCATAGTAAAATATACCTAGTTTGAAAAAATAAAAAACAATAAATAGTAAAAAAGCGTGAGGTCCCCGATATTTATTGTTATATATATGTATATCATATGAAGATCTAAAGTAGTAAAATTTACAAAGCACCCTACGCTTTTTTTACAATAATATATAATATTTTTTTGTTAATCCAAATCCAATTAAAGATTATTTTATAATTTTTCGTTCAGTTTGCTAGTAAAGCATGGTGTTTAGTTTTTTTGAAGTATAATTAATTTTGAAATTTTTTGTATCGAACTTATGAATTTTATTTGGATTTTGACAATTTATAGCAATTACTTCAGAATGAGTGAGATACTAAAAACAACACGAGAGATCTATCCCGTAGGTAACTTGCGCACCTTATGTCTTCCTTGTATGAATCCTAATTATCCTGATCAGGACATTTGAACAAACTTATAAAATTATTGTATTGTCACCGATCCTAATAAACTAATAATTACTTAGTAAAACGCATTTTTTTTTTCATACGCATAGAATCTTTAGCGAATTGGTAGCTAAACTTACGACATTAATGAGAATGGTTCCATGTTTATTAATAATATGTACCTACCTACATTTGTGTAAACAAACAATATTACAAGTTATTGATATTTATATTTATATATATTATATTTGTTTGTTAACAAAAAAAAATGTTCCAAATGTTATTTAGTTTGCTTTTTTTTTCTTTTTTTTCTTTACCTACTATATGCATCAGGGAAGAGACTGGTCACCTACAACACAGGGAATCCTAGTGTAGGGACCAGGGTTACATTGTTTTATTTTCTGTACCACCTTTATATATACAATAAATGATTTTTGATTTTTTTGATCCTTAAAGTGTGCAAAGTTTCAATTTAAAGTGGGTTCGTCTAAAGTGGGTTTTGCCAGTCGCGTACCGGGCATTAGTAGGAATTAATTTGAATCTTTATAAAATATAGAGTTTCTCAATTCTCATTGGCTTGAATTGTGAGGAACGGGACATTTATTCATCCAACGATTAATAAAAATCAATCATTTTATGAGAGTTAACATGGTGATTTCAATCCAAAGACGTTGTATATAAATCAATAATTAAAAGTCGAAGACTTTTTAAAAGAATCGTCTAGAAATCATTAGTTTTAATGATGCATCATGTAGGCTCAATATTCATAAGGAATTCATCCGAACAAAGATCATCTTGAAGATGTAATAAACACATTCCTGCGTGTAATGTGAAGGCCGTTCATACGGAAGGACGCTATGATGAGGATGTTGTGTCGGCTCTCACCTTGCTTATTGTGAGGTTTATGATTGTGTGATGTAACGTGTCTAGAATGTTCTTTGGGGTTATGACGCGTTTGACTGCACAGACGGGCTCGACCTCCAATGAGATGGGACGACGGTTTCCGTGCAGTAGCCTATTTCAGTTGGATGCGAGTAGTGAGGAACCAGCTTGGCTGTAAATAAGCCGGACTTATGTCCAACCAGTTTTATTACTATTTGTAAACTCTTATGCTCTTGTGTCTATTAACGTAATATTAGTACATCACATAGTTATAACTTTATAAGTAGTACATAATACCAATTTTTGTTCGTAGGTACTATAATATTATGTTCGAGTAGGCAATATAACTTAATCAGTTTTTGACAGTAGCATCGTAGAGTAAATATATTAATGCACTTACTATAGCTTGTGTCAGGGGAGCATCTAGCATATAACCAGATAGAGTAGTAATTATGAGCCAATTTTTTAAAATTGAGCCATAAAATTCTAGAACTGGTCAGTGATTTGTCACTGACGTAATAGCAATTCAACCAACCAGCGATCTGTGTGTACGTCCTATCGGACAATAATCCATTAATAGCCATCCGTTGGTCAATCAGAGAGCAGAACCGGCGAAGCGTCGCAGCACAAATTTGGCGGAATTTGTTTTCAACTTGATGTATGGGAGTAACAAGTAGTCTATAGTCTACACCAGCAACCACGGAGCTTAGATATAGAGGGAGAGCGATCGTAATGTAAAAAATGTCTATGGAATATAGAGAAAATATTTTTGAAACGAACTGGAGTCTAATTTATTCATAAAATGATAAAAAATATTATATATTATAATAAAACAATTTTTTACGGATTTTATCGCGGTTTATTAAGATTTTTACAAGCCCGACGTTTCGGATACTTTACAGCAACCATGGTCACGGGAGGACTGAGGTGTCATACGTCCTATCATTACAAAGTTATTCGAAACTACCCTATGATACATCAATATTTTGGTCAGTCCTATCTACGCAGAAAGTGCTAACTGTATCTTTAATCTGTGACATATTATGCTTGGATTTTGATTTGATAATTTTAATAATGGGATCCCAAGCAGGTGGTAGAAGCCAGCCATCTTCTCTATTGAAATTAGGATGTTTTTTAATTTCAATAGCCTCACGGATCATCCTTGGTTGGAATCTGTGTTCTTTTGCTGTGTGCTGTGTTTCTGTGTAATATTATATAATTTAAACAAAATGAACCGATAAATAAAAAAGTAAATAATAAGAAATTGGAATAAAAGTTTTCACAAAGTCAACGTTTGTATTAATTAGTTGCTAAATGTATATTATTTAGTGACGTCACGGGCATCGGAGTTATATTAACGCCGCCCTGGTGGTAAAAATAGACAATGAAACTTTGCCACTTCTTCAATGGACAATTTATAGTCTATATCTTAAGCTATATCTATGATATCTATAAGTAGGAACAAGTATCATATGGAATTGACATTCGCGTATACCCGAAAGGGACAGGCATATTTTACAGGGATACCATATTCATAATAACAAGTCTACTTATTTTCTTGAAACAAGTGAATTAAAAATAATAAAAAAACTGGTAAAGGTTAATAGATAACTATAAGCATTAGCCATAACCAAACATTTATTGTAATTTTAGACATCTGCATTTTTCCGGATTATCGAAAATATTATGTAATGACTAATAACAAACCGCTAAAAACATAAATAATAAAAAAGAAGGCTATATACGTCTTAATATGTATGATCTATAGTACATAGCCTTTTAGGATAGCAATAAACATATTTGTTTTTATTGTGTTTTTTTTTTAAATTCCAGTCACCCTTTTTATATAATACCACATTCTTGGGTAATCTGCCTATAACAAAAATGGTATCACCATACCTACATAAACCGACCAAATTAAAAAGTTGTACACAATGGCGGCATATTTGACAAACTGTTCGCGATTGAGAATGTTTGCATGGCATTCAAATTTAGTCGATAATTTTTTGTTGGGCACATCTTTGTTGTGCCCAACAAACAGAGAGTGATATTCTGACAAAGACAAAAGAAAGTGTTTATGTCTCTGTCACTCTTGGAGTTTTTCGTATGTTGTTATCTCGTTCCAATACGGTATTATTATTAGCTTGTCAAATCTATTGATACTTGATCTTAGATCTATAATGCCTATGTTGATCGTTCTCTTTTCTGTCTTTAGATAGATAGAAAGGAGAACTCGCATCGTGCCAGCATCATTCAGTCAATGTGAGTCACCATGAGACAGATCTGTCGCATAAATTTTCGTCTCATTTTCATGCATCATTTATGTAACTATTATAATGTATTATAATAGTTTTATTTTAATATTTGAAACATTGTTGTTAGCTTATGAATATTATATTGATTTTAGTAGCCTTCAAACAAGTTGGTAACCTTTAAAGGCTGCATAAATTGTTTCGCAGAAAACGTTCTTACTAAAACATTAATGAAACTGAGTTCTTTTATTGTGTGTCACAAGTATCGCTGGTTTGAATAAACGTTAACCTACTTGTGTTATATAATAATTAATAGCTTTATATTTATTTTATGTTGGCAGAACGTAAACTTTTGCATTAAAAGTTCCTTTATTGAGTAAGTACAGCAATTCTAAGGTACAGCATTATTTATTTTTAGATTATTTTCTGTGATGACAACATTCGTGGCAGGATGAAAACTAAAAAAATGTGCCCTGTTTACTCATTATATCCGGGGCACCTCACCAAAGGCAGCATTGGTGGCACTCGCCGGGTTTTAGTGGGTAGAGCTGCGTCCACTTACCAGCTTTCGGGCGCAACGAGTCCCGCGTGGGGAGACCCACTCCCCGCGGGATGCCTCAGAGCATATCCCGGCGTTAAAAAAAAGGATAAATAAAACAAAAATATTATGTCTGTAGGTACCGCATTCCTCGATCAACAATGTTGGTATTGTTGATCGAATACAGCAGTTCAAAACAAAATAAATAAAAGAAACAACATATAATATACACACACTCGTATTAGTCTAGTACGCTAATAAAGATAATTATTTTTTAATATCGATATGTAATCGATGTTTCCATATAAATAATCGATATATCGTAAACTTAATTAAGATGTATAAAATGAAAATAAACTTATTACAACAATAATACAGTCAGTAGGTACATAAGATGACAAGAAAATGAGCACATTAATTATTATCGTTACGTAATCGATTCGTGATCACTGTGAAGACTCATTTCATCCGCCATTAAACGTGGTTTTTACTCTGTGGTGATTATGTACACGGATGGGACTCCGGATACATGTACAAATTATAAATTGAATTTTTTGTTACTTTGTGAGACAAGTAAATTAAGTTCACTTTTTATGAAAGCTATATTTTTAGAGATTTTATAACTCATAAAAATAGATTTAGAGGCGGAGGGGCGGGCTTCATGAACTGAGTGGTATAGTACCAGCCTCCTCAGATGATCGTCTGATGTCATTTGATGCTAATTAATAAAGTATGATATGAATTTAATACACTCTGGGGTACACCTTGAAAATAGATAGGAGGATAACCCGTTCGGTAACTAAGTAGGCTTAAAAGGACCAATGGTGATGACAGTGATGAATGCTTCAATCATCAGTGTTTTATAGTCATAAAAAGGAAGAACTATATAAATTTGCCTTTTTTATTTTTTAACGTTAGAAATGTCTTTTGCATACCACCGTTGGTTAATAAATACCCCCGGTTCCATACTCTTCGAGCATAATACCGGATAGAGTAGTAATGTGAGCCAGAAAATTCCGAAACTGATTCGTGATTTGTTGCTGACATAACAGCAATTCAATCAACCTGTACCTGACCTGACCTGTATGCACGTCCCATTGGCCAATCATCCATCAACAAATTTGGCGGACAGCACAAATTTCGCGGATGTTTTTTTCATACAAAACACATAAAATTACAGCTTTATTCCGTTTATATTATGCTACATGTCCATACCTAACCCGTTTATCATTTAAGATATACTTATTCGTTCGAATTCTGACAAGCACTTAGATGACAGGGATAAGACAACCGGTTACATGCATCTCGAGAACAAGTGACAAGTGATAAAATAATAACAGTATACAGAGTGCTATTTATTTTACCCGAGATAGGCGTATCAAGCTACTGGCTGGAAAAGGTTAGTCATGACCGGCAACGCCAAGAGAAATGGCCAATTCATTGGATGTTGCTGGTAGCTGGCACAAATTGGTATATTTTAGTGCCATAAATTACACTGTTTTTTTTTGTCAAATTGGGCCGGCACGACCGGGGTGGTACTTATCGCTCACATATCATCGGTGTCAAGTGCTATGCTGTCGCGTTTCGTGCGGTTTGTGAGTTTCCGGTGGCCCATTATAGGAAAGAGGACGGCAACGCATCTGCATAATCACTGGTGATGCGGATGTGTATGGGCGTCGATAGTCGCAAAAAGGCTTCGATTGCTCATTTGCCCTCCTATGCTATAAAAAAAACGCAATAAGAACGTCTTTGCTAGATATATTTAAAAAAGGGCATCCAATGTCTAATCCATGGTGTGTAGACTAGTAAATATTAATTATAAGTTACTCGCTTTATGATTATTATAGGTGATATGAAACTTGTATATTTTGAGTTTCATTTAGGTGTATTGTTTATAATTGTAAAAATAGTTTAAACTATTTGATCTACAAAATGTTAACATATACAAAAGAATAATAGCCATGCAGGCTATTATTCTTTTACAAGTTTTAACTTTATTTTTGCTTTTTTTTTAAAATATAAATATGTAATTTTTACGAACATTACATAAAAAAAGATATTTTATATTATATGTTTTATTACCACCATTTTTGTTTTCAAATGGTTCTTCGTCTGTGACTAGAATATACAATGCTATTCATACCATGTTAAGACATATAATTGTAATCCTAATAGGTCTTATCTAGGTGCTAAAAAGCAAACTAATCGTTAGTGAAAGTAAATATGATGTCTAACTAGGTGTATAAAACTACGTCTTCTTTATTATATAACTTTGTAAGTTCTAGTAGAGTAAGACTAGAGGTAGTTTAATCCCCACCATGGTTCAGGCATTGACGTGGCGGTGGGGCTCAGCAGCCTAGGGTAGGGATGGCGATTCTTTCCAAAAAAGATCGATTTTTGAATCGATTCGAATAGTAACATGATGAATCGATTCATAAAAAAATCGAGGCCTAAAAGATAGTTTTCGAAAAAATCGATTTCTTTTCAAATTTGTATTTACAATGTAAATATAAATCCATTTTATGAAAAACAAGAATGATAAACAAATAAATAAACAATCTCTAGTATCTCTTATCAGTAAAATCAGGGATTTTTCAGTTTAGGGAATTCGATAATAACAATTATTTTTATTACCATATCAAAATATCAGATCAGGTACAAAAGAAGACATTTATTTTCTAAATGTATTTGTTACATTAAAAAGTTAAGAAAATAGATAATATTATAGCTTATAGTTCCCAATGCTTCGTATTATCTAAGCTTTTTAAAAACAACAATCTGTCAAGTCTACTGAGATTTAATCATAATCAATAGTGATAACAATAACGGCAATAATAATAATATTGTTTTACTATAATAAATTATCCTGTTGTGTTATGTCTGCTGTCTGTTATTTATGATATTATATAGACTATTATAATAGACTGTCTAATTTAGTTGTTACTGTTAGCTAATAGACGTCGCTGTGCTTTTGACTAACGTATTCTAGATCACGCATGAAATGTATAAGTCGATTTATTAATACACTTCTCCGGAATAGAAAAAATCGAATGTCGATTTTCAAGGGTAAAATATCGATTCACTGAATCGATTCAGTACAACATATCGATTTAAAAAATCGATTTATTTGGTGCGTGGAATCGATTCTTCGATTAATCGATTTCAGATCGCCAACCCTATTCTAGGGTGAGCCCAGCACCTTAGGCGAAGCTAAATGAGCCGAGCGGGGTCTTTGTACCAATCTTATAAGAGGAGGGGACAAAAGAGCAGGGGGCAAGGGGCGAGGACGGGAACCTCACCCCATTGTAATGTCCCGACGTTGGGCGGGGTTGTTCTGTGGTGCGGGACAATCCCTCTGTGGAGGTGGCGTCGGTCCCCCTTGGGGGACTGACTAGCCGTCGAGGTGCCCTGTTTGTTTACTAGATCCGGGGCACCTCACCAAAGGCGGCATTGGTGGCACTCGCCGGGTTTTATTGGGTCGAGCTGCATCCATTTACCACTTTTCGGGCGCAGCGAGTCCCACATACCCGCGTGGTGAGACTCACTCCCCCGCGGGATATCTCAAAGCATTTCCCGGCGTTAAAGAAAAAAAAAGAGGTAGTTTAATAATGTAGTCATTAATAAATTTGATGGTGTAGCGACATAACTAGTACAGTATTATTATATAAAAATGAACAATAATTAATACAGCATCTAATATTTAACGGATAATCGGGCTAGGCCCACCACTCGTTCCCACCGCTGCTACTCCTGTATAGCTAGGATCGACAGCGGTAACCACTAAATAACCCTTTGATATGATCTCAGGCAGCCCGAGAGATGCGTTAAAACTGCAAATATAACATAATAATATATATAAATAATAATAATATGATAAAAATAAAATCAGAAGAATTCAGGAGGAGTAGGAAATATTTCCTGTTTCTCTCCCCGGTTAAAGCGGGAGACAGTACAGGATTGCAATGACTAACAAAAATCAGGAAAAGATAGCATTTAACGGATGTTATTTATCTTAAGGTGAATACATTATAATAATTAGGCTAGAGTCTAGACTTATGCCTTTTCCGAAGCATGCTTTTGACGGTTATTTTTTTTTAATACAAATAGTCAAAAATGTCACATTAAGAAATATTATCAAAAATGGGAGAAAACTTTGACTTTGGCAATTCCTATGGGAGTCCATTTATAAAAAAAGAAGAAGAACTAATAAAACATTTCAAGCAACAGATTTCGGCGGGAACTGGGCGCACGATTGTGTTTTTTTGGTTTCTCGTTACTATTCTGTATTTTGTTCATTCGAAGTGGTTTTCTATAGTGTTTGTTTTAAAAACTAAATCTGTATATTGTGATTTGTGATTGGTTGGCGAATGCTGTGGACCACTTTTCTGGGTGGGTGAAGTGGGGAGTGATGGTTGAGTGATAGGAGACTGGAGGGGCGAAGCCGCGCGCCCAGGGGTTTCCCGCCGTTTTCCCATAGTACTGACTAAACATTACACTAATGTGCAGTCCATTATAATAAAATAATAATTGTAAGCTATTAGACCAAAAGTTGTAAGCTATCTTTAGTAGTCTTTTGCGCAACTATACATGAGCAACACACAAAAAGTTATGCGCTCAGTAAACTAAACCGGTTCTAGAAAAATAGGTTTTATACGTTTTTTGAACTTGGAATTATTATGGACCGTATATTTGAAACATAATCGCGTTTTATTGCACGTGTACATAAATTGTGGTATTCGCGTTACATAACTGTTCCGATCGAGTTAGAACTTGACCTTGTTTGAACACCATCTGTATTTACAACATACAATAACTTGTTCGTATAACAAGGTTAAGCGGTTTTTTGGCGCATTTCGCATTTACTTAAGTTTTTATTATTAGCATCATCGGCATTTCATTGAATTGTTTTAAAAGTAAATAAATGAATAGACAAAATAAATAATTACTCAAAAATACATCTATTAATATAAAGCTAAGGAGCAGCTTTTCGTTTTAAAAGCAACTTAGTAAGCTAATAAATAGCCCAGAAAAAATGTTTATACATATTTATAGAATTGAATATGTATAAACATTTATTTAATACAATTCGCTGTATTATCGTTATAAAATTAAATTGGAAACACTGAACGAAAGGCCATTTAGTAAATGACCTTTCGTTCCGGTCTTTCCGGTCGCGCAGAATATTATAAACAAAATATTATTATTATATTATTATTTTAAAAATACAAAAATTACAATAATTAAAGATTAAGTTTTTACCATAATATCTCGTTTGGACTTTGGAGGCAGTTGGAGGTTGTAGCATTAAATATATACATGTAAATTATTATGTTACTTTACGTAGTAGAAATTTGCACCCCAGCGTTTCTGTGATTGGTCGCCTTAGATTCTGTGACGTCATTTCCGATAGCGATATAGCAGTTTTAGTACGATTTATACTGACACATCACTCAATATTTAAGGTAATTAATTAATGATGTAAGAACTCTCAAAATTGTATAATATCGCTAAATATCCGAATACGTCTTCTTTGTCAGAATTTCGTGCACGTAATGGGTTAAAATATAGAATAAAATACGATCTGTGAGAAAATATTTAACGTAATTAATGATGTAAGAACTCTCAAAATTTTATAATATCGTTAAATATCCGAATATGTACCTATTCTTTCATCTTCGTCAGAAATTCACTCACAGAATGGGTTTTGACCTCGGGAAGACTCCGTTGCCACTTGCTTGTTTGGCCTATCAACTTTAAGTACGTAAACTGAGTAGGAATAGTAGCGACATTTGACAAAATTAAGCAGTAATATTTAACGTAAGTGTATTGAAACTTTGAAACAAAGTGAAATAGTTAAACAACAATCGATTATGTTTAGAAAATTGTGAAATGCGGACACTTTTTTGACAAAAGCAGTATGAAACGTGGGTGCGCGACTCAAATTTGCTCTTAGCACTTTTTTAGTTTCCAAATAAGTTGTGGAGTTCTAAATGCTGAATCAAATGCTAAAATGGAATGATTTAGTCGTGAGTCAGATAACGGTGTCGTAATATAAAAATATTAATTCTCAATCAACTTCTTACCGACTCTATCTATCAATATCGTAATCCAATCGATTGTAGAGATATCTTTAGCAGCATCATAATTTATTCCAATTATTTTATAATCTAATTAAAAAAACACCTCGAAGGTATATCGGTCGTATTTTACATAAATAATATATTGTCCTGATATAGTTTTGTGTCAGTTTTTGTTAGTTTTGGGATTTTGTTCTTACAAAACGTGGCCTTTTGTTTTTTTTTAATTGTTAAAAAACCTTTGAGAATTTTTTGTGCATGTGGGTAAAAAAGATTATCTCATCTGTTTCCAGAAAGGTAGTGTTTTCTAATTAAATCTTGTATGCTAGATCGATATTAAAGAAAGCCTAGTACTCCTAATCTAGTCATATATGCTCCATGAGATGACTTAGATGATTTTTATCGGTGCAGTGGGAGGGATGCGCTGTGTCGCGTTGCCGTCGCCTTAGGTTCCACCATCTTGCTTATTTCTCCAGCTTTGCTGTGTTTCGGAGAGAAGGGCAAGACAGGCAGTGTAATTACTGGCACAGAGACTTAAGGTTGAACAAGTCGACGGCGCGAACTCCAACTAAATGAATGCTATTTCACCTGACATAGTGCGCGAACATGTGTGTTAGAATGAAATCCACAATGATTCATTCCTAAAATGTCATTTTAGCAAAACAGTTATATAGAAAAACTATTAAATGTTTTTTTTTTAAATATTTTTATTTTAACTTTTGAATAACTAAACTATGTCTGTACGAGCTTTGTTTTTGAGCTTTCATGTAGCGTATACTATTTATTTTCGCCCAAAGTTGGGCTAAAATCAGTGTTGAAATACGAAAGTTTAGAAGCTTGTATTTTTTAAATGTAGATTTTTTAGTACATACAGACATAGATAATGACGAGATCAATTTATATTACCCTTAGTTTTTGATGGTCAACGTCTAACATTGTAGTAATTACTGTCCTGCGTTTGTATGGAAAGATGAGCGACTTGTGTAACCTTGTCTCAGGATAACACAAAAATGAGTTGACTTTTTTATTTTTTTATTTTACGCCGGGAAATGCTTTGAGGCATCCCTCGGGGAGTGGCCTAAAACCCAGCGAGTACCACCAATACCACCTTTGGTCAGGTGCCCCGGATCTTTGGTGCAACAGGGTATCTCGTCGGCTAGTCAGTCCCCAAGGGACCGACCCCACATCCACAGAGGGGTTGTCCCGCACCACAGAACAATCCCTCCCAACGTCGAGACAGTACAATGGGGTGAGGTTCCCATCCTCGCCTATTGTCGCCCCTGCTTTTTTGTCCCTCTTCTTAAAAAAGGGGTTCTAAAGTATTACCAAACTCAATTGACATTTGTGTACGACCGTGACATATAAGTGTCACGTCCATTCGTTTTGAGATTTGGGCAAGATATACATGGGAGTCATGTATTATATGACAGTGGTACTTACCATAATATGTACTACTCCACCAAAATAATTAGGCATTACAGCCACCGCCCGAACCTCGCTGCCGCCCCGCGCAACCCCGCGCCAGGGGAAGCACAGGACGAAGGTGGAGTTCGGGCAGTCGCTGTCATGCGCCTAATTGTTTTGGAGGAGTAGTATTTACAGTTAAAGGACACATAAGAGAAAAAAGAATCAGGAAAACACGAGTTTGTCGCGCGCCTATGGTCGAAAAACGTATTTTATGTATAATATGAAACAAGTTTATAGGAAACCGAAACCCAACAAATTAATGGCTTTCAGATTTTTTCATTTACTTCTATTGCTACTTATGTACGTAGCTTCTTACCTTACATGATCCTATGTCATTTGGGAGGAACCTATAGGTTTTGGTTTGAACAGACAGACGAACAAAAGAATCTTCCTGAGATCCAATTTGTCATTTTGAGGAACGGAATCTTTAAAACAGAATATTTACAGGGAAAGGCGTTATCAGAAAATCTTATCTCAAAAGCATATCTATCAGTACAACACTACATCAAAATGGTCGTAAGGCTGCTACTGCTTGCTGCATGTAATTATATTTTAGGAACAAGATAACTTTTCAAACTGCTGACATTAGCTTCAACTTCAACAGGTTTGCATTGAGCACTGCTACAACCTTCTCAAATGACAGCCTGGCATAACAACAGACAGTTGGTATTCAAGCCAAGGCCTGCCAAGATATTTGATGCGATAGCACATAAATATATTGTTTTCGCGCCTTTGAAATAACAATTCTTATAATTATTGAATCAAATCTTTACCAAGGTTTGCATCTTTTCAATGTATTTTAAAATTGAGCTCTAAGATGAATATTGCGTACGCGAATTTATATTCCGCTGAATGAATAATTAACAACAAACAAAATCTAATATCTATGTAATTATAAATTGACACCCAAGCTAATAGCTTTGAACAGTTATATAGCACCTGGAAGTGCCCTACCTTAAACTAAAATCACACCAAGCGCCTTCAGACGATTTTGAAGGTGCCGGATCTGCAGGCAACAAGATCACCTCAGCGAAAGGCCGGTGCGGCGAAGGCCAGACTACTCCTCGTAAGGGGGGACAGCCCGGCCGCTACTATGCAATCTCCGAGACGTCATGTCATATTGGGCCCAGGTTCCCATCCTGAAGCCAGACACGAGCACAGGGGCGTTAGTAGAGACGCATTAAGTGCCTAGCATAATAAGCTAATAAGCAGTGTTTCAGTTTAAGATGAAGTTGTCAACAAAAAAGTACTAATTTTAACCAAATATTTACGAAAACTAAAATGTGTTTATATTGATTTACTTTTTTCTTTTACATTATTTTTCTTTTGAGCGTCAGACACGCACACATAGCCCGATTCACGTAACTGTTATTGGGTGAACGAAGAAAAAAAATGCCAAAATAGAAAAAAGATCACCGAAATCATCTTTGAGCCCACCATCGATTTTTTAAAGAGCCATTTATCAAAATCCACAAATTAATGAAAAATTAAAAGTAAATGCGTACATCAATCAACCTTGCAATGAATTCTTACACAAGCGAAACATGAATTAAGGCATTAAATGTGCCACATCCATCAAATCTCGGAAAATGCATTAGTAACATTATTCTAAGTTAGTAACTAGCATTACCGAGAGAATGTAGACCTTGTAATATTTTCACAAATACACATTAGATTTAGAATTATAAGCTTGATTAAATTGCCTATAATAATAGCTGAAGTTAACAGTAGTGTAGGATATAAAGGAAAGGAAATAAAGTACTTGGTTAATGAAAATGGCAATGATAATTTTTAAACGAATACTAACGGATGAGATGATATTATATTACATTATGTTTTTTATTCTTCTTAATTTTTTCCACGCTTATTTTACACGCCCAGGCAAAAGTTGTAACGTATAAAGTCTCCAATTTTTTAAGAAGAATGAAATGATATATTCTTTTGTTTACGCGAATTACCCATTAAAATTAATGGTTCAACTTTTATGAAGGTTACCGCAGTATAATATCACAATATGCTCTCCTTGCGACAATTGACGATGTAAATTGTAAACTATCCGAAACGCCGGCAATGTAAGAATCTTAATAAACCGCGATATCCGTTATTAGATGTTTCGTTAAAAGAAAATATATTTAAAGGCTGTTATGATTCAGAAATATCAATGAAGATCTACAGTTACCTCATCAAAGGTTTTTCCGCAAATGTCTGATCGCTTTGTCATAAACGATCGAAGGCCACGAAACGACGTAGGTACTACCTTTTAAACAGCTGCTTCACATAAATATGAGCTTGTCGAATTATTTAAACGCTAATTGACAAACAGTATTTCACCAATTGGTGTAAAATTGTACATTTTACGTAAACACGTATGTTATTTTCCGAATGTGTGACTATAATACAAATTTAAATAACCTGCAGTTTGAAAATAGAACTATTTTAAAAAAAGAATATTTTTTTGCAAAAATTTTTTTTATAGAAGATTGCGCGGTAATCAACAACTGTTTTTTATTTGTTGTTGAATGTACAGCCAGTGCGTTAACGTTTTATAAGCTATATGTTAGAATGTTCGTAATTTTGAACCGGAGAAGTATAACACGGAGATGGAGGAAATTGAAGTAATTAACAGTATAAGCGACAAAACCCGCTCCACAAAGTTTCTGGTTTCACCAAGAACACGACGAGAACAGGATATTATATAAGTGATATTATAATAATTGACTTAAATTGGATTATAATTGTCGGTTGTTTGTTCCTGTCTTTAATAATCACGGCTGGTTTGTTTCAGTGATATATTATTATTAAAATAAACCTTTTATACATAATATCGAGTTATTCCAAATTATAGTGTTGGCCGTCTTCCCACCTGGTATTAACCAGGCCTCCGTGCAGTGGCCGGTCCGTGTTGCATGCGAGTGGCGAGGCTCGGTTCTTGGCTCGTTCATTAAGGGAGGCCTGTGTTCAGTAGGGGACGGATATAAGCTAATGATGATGATGATAAGTTCGATGAAAATAGACCATTTAATACTTCAAATATATTGCTATTTTTATGATAAATGATCATGCATTTACAAAAATCTCTACAAAAATGAAAAATTACAAAAATCTCGTTATAAACATAGGGAACAAATACGTAGGTCTTGGAGACAAAACATTGTCATAAAATATGTCAATAAATATCTATTGTCACAAAATATAATATTTTGTTTCTAACACATTTTTATAGGGAGGGGGGGGGAGAGTGGGCAAATCAAATGGACAGTTGGTTCACCTTCATAATGGTAGTAAGTTGTGTGCACACTTAATGTACATTTTTTATGTCATAAGGAGGCAACCGAGCAGTCGGAGCCTTATAGTGACTACCGACGCCCATACACACCCAGACAACCAAAAGTTATGCAGATGTGTTGCCCTCTTTTTCCCTATCCCCCAATGGACCACCGAAACTCACAAACCGCACGAAATGCGACAGCATAGCTATCACTTGACGGCGGTTTTATGTGAGCGAGAGGTACCACCCCGGTCGTGCCGGCCCAATTCGGATGCAAAGCAGCATGGCACTACCTCTTACTTAATTTCTGAATTCTAATTTTCTGAAAATCGCCATATAAAGTGTAACCATGCCTAATTTAACACACAAACGAGCGTGCATTAAGCTTAAAAAGGGGTACAAATTACAAAGATTCGTGGAGAGAACCACGAATTAATTATAGTTGTAATTACATTCAGAATAAAATCTATGATCCATTGAAGTATTGTCAAAAAATGTCTCACTTTTCTGAACACGATTTCTTATAATCATCTTCACGATTAGACTGTTATTTAATCTTTTTAACAAATGAATAATAGGAAGAAGTTGACGCAACACTATCAGTTGGTGAGAATTCGCAGAGATCTTGGCACAATAGTGCAAAAGATAATGCCTATTTTGTGACAGATTTGACGTCACTGGTTAACCATTCTTGTATTAATCTTTGAGGTGAGAAATATACAGGGTGCAATTGAAATCATGGGCATCCTTTCAAATGTAGACACTATTAATGATACTATTTGCATTACGGCTAATAATAAGCTGATTTATAAAAAAAAAATGCAAGCAAGGGATTTATTTATTTATTTACAAGCTATTTATTTCTAATAGATAAGTATCCGTCACGTACATAACTGACACGAGGTCTACGTATTCTACACGGCGCGGGTGGCATTTTCGTAAACCAAACTGCGCCCAACCGAACTTGATACTTTTTATGACAGGGTTTTCAATAACATGCTTTAATTTTATTTTTAGTAATCGTAACATTAGTAGTTACATGGGCAGTGTCTAAATTTAAAAGGATGCTCATGATTTCAATTGCATCCTGTATAGGTAGGTTCATTATATCATTGAGATTAATAATATGATTATACCGAACAGTTCATTTTTTGTAATAATATATTTCATGTACCTATGTATTTTTCCTTTCCTTCCTTTTAATATTATTAAATATATTTTACTTCTTCTTATCCTGTTCTGAATCTTGTCATAAATTCCTCTTTTCCGTTAGTCACAAGTTTTTCCTGCTCGTCATTGGCAAAGCACTAAGTGCATGCCATAGAAACATAAAAAACTGGCATCAACTTACTCAAAAAAATTAGAGTGTTAAGATGACTCTAGTTTTGATCGTGAGATTTAATTATTTATCTATAAGTATTATAATACTTAACAGACTTGCATTTATGTTTACGCGAATTCTACTCATTATAGTGAAACTAATTTTACGGGTTTTATCGCGGTTTATTGAGATTTTAACACGCCCGACGTTACGGATACTTTACAGCAACCATGGTCACGAGACGACCTCAAAAGTCAGATCATTCCCACTATCTTAGTTTTACAGCGTTACTGAATAACGCTGTTATATAACAAAATTTTGCGTGATACTTTGTTAATAGGTCAAGTTGGTGGTAGCAGTCCGTAGCCCGGGGATTCTTAACACCCCCGTACAGTGGCTGGTCCGTGTTGGATGCGAGTGGCGAGGGATCGGTCGTCTTGGCGTTCTTTGAGGGAGACCTATGTTCAGCAGTGGACGGATAGGGGCTGATAATAATTATGATTGTTAGTAATGTTTTTTTTTATGTTAGTTGGATAGGCAAACTGGCAAACGTGCCACCTGATAGTAAGTGGTCGACGTCGCCCATAAACATAAACTAGTTTACCTAGAACGAGCCCAGGCAACTCATTTATATTGTGTTGCCTGCCTATCTTGAAACATAAGATGTTAAGTCTCGGTGCCAGTAATTACACTGCCTGTCTTGCTCTTCTCTCCGAAACACAGCAAAGCTGTTTCACGGGAGAAACAAGCATTATGGTGGTACCCATGCAGCCGGGAGCGCGGTACAGCGCTTCCCTCCCACCGGTATTAAGCTACCTTTGCGTCATATTCTCATCTAAATTGATTAACCAGCGTGAAAAAGTTTATAACAATATAGACAACGGATTCACCAAGCATGAATATGTGTATGATGAAACATGATTTAATTGATATACCATAGACACGTCGTATGACCTTTTTCAACAATAAGTTTAATCTAGCAACACTGAATAGATATTGTTAAATACATACGGGACGATTAGTTCGATTTGTGTTCGAACAAAGTCGTTACGGTATTTTGTTAAGGATTTGCCTGAGGCCATGAATATAATATGTAATATTGTATAAAGGAAAGATATATATTTGTTATAAACACACGTCTGAAATAACTGTATAAATTTTAGCATTCAAAAAGCTTACTTATCTAGAAAAGCTCAATTCGTGTCTGTTAACTTTACTTGTGAAGCGCGCTGGCAACAGTTAGTAACCAATAAAACTATTTTTTTTGTTATCGCAGGGAAATGCTTTTTACGCATGTAGCTATAATCTACCAGGATCTACCCAGTGGGGTAGGGCTCTCCCAGGTTTGCTCAACAGATGCGGGGCACCTCACCAAAGGCAGCTTTGCCATTCAGGCCTTGTCGTGGCGGTGGGGCTTAGTAGCCTAGGGTGTGCCCAGCACCTTGAGCGAAGCTAATTGAGCCGAGCCCTTTGTACTCCTCTTATAAGAAGAGGGGACAAAAGAGCAGGGGCAAGGGGTGAGGATGGGAACCTCATCCCATTGTACTGTCCCGACGTTGGGAGGGGTTGGGAGGTAGGGAGCTGTATAAAATAAAACCTCGTTGGTTGTCTGGTCATGCTTTTCCTATGTATATCAGTCTGTAATTCTGTATATTCAACTTAACAGTTTGTAATCTACAGCTTAATAAAACAAAGATATCAATTGATACTCAAGTAGATGTAGAAGAGGCTTCATCATCATCATCATCATCAGCCCGTTATTGCCCACTGCTGAGCATAGCCCTCCCTTTTTTTCTGCCAATCTCCTCTGTCCCTTGCCTGCCTCATCTATGTTTTGCCCATCAGCCTTACCTGTTACCACGTCATCGGTCCACCGAGCCATAGGACGTCCTGGACTTCTCCGACCCAGTCTAGGCCTAGTCTAGTTTAAATATTTATTGTTAAGAGGCTTAACAATAAATATTTAAAATTAAAGAGTGAATTAATTTTATCATTCTTAATTTTACGATCAGATGTTAACCGAGAGTAATAAAGATAATCGTCCGAACGTTTCGTTATATCTCCGGAAATGAGGTTATAAAGATAACACGGAAGATAATGAATAAATGAAGGATAAACATAATATGTAACTTGTATCAATGGTTATAATATATCCGCTAGTTACCTACATACAATATACGAATCCTTCATCATCATCATCATCAACCGAACATAGGCCTCCTTTAATGTATCCTTACTAATATTAAAAATGCAAATATGAGATTATTTTTTGGTAAGCTTTTACGCCAAAACAACTAAACCGATTTGAATAATTCTTTCACTAACTGAAATCTATATTATCAGCAAGTGAGAACGGGAACTATGTGGGTGTAAGGTATTTAAATGTACGACTTACATACATACATACTCCACAGCAACAATAACTTTTTATACTATCAGTCCAATGACAATGGTCGCTGTAAAGTATCCGAAACATCGGCCAAACACAAGTCGGGCATGTAAAAATCCGTGAAAGTTGATTCATTACATAGAAAAGTAGCTGTTATCCGCAGTTTCGCCTGCGTGAACTTAGATTCACAGCCACAGTGATGATGATTATTATTTTTGCAGCCTAAGTTACTCCTTAAAAAATTTGCTATCAGCCTGTGAAAGCCCCCTGAAAATCGGTCCAGCCGTTTTAAAGTTTAGTCGGAACAAATAGACGGACAGACAGACAGACAAAAATGATAAAAATTGATTTTTTGATGTAAGTAGGTACCGTATATTCGAATATCTTTTAGTTAGAGCTGAGAGATATGGCTCAATCGTCTTCTCAATCGATTCAAACGTGTTTGTTTATTTAATTTGGTACCTACTCTTTCACTGAAATTAAGATCTCTGTTACCATGTGTCTCTCTTACCTAAAATCAATTTATGTGTCACACACCATAAGTTGGTTTAGTGGGCCTAGTTCAAATTAGTAATTAACATCGTATCTACTGATTTGTCTATCCTATTACCATACGATAATTTATCTCGCTCTACCAATAAAGAGTATTAAGCCATATAATATTTAGCTAGTTGTTATGTTTTGAACTCTCAATTAGTATACACAAAAGCGGATAGCATCGGTACCTACATTAAAGCCTTTTTATAAGTCTTGAAAAACAGAATTACTTAATGTATTAATGTTATCCGAATATCATCTTTTAGTTAATGAGGATGTTGATATTCTACATTAGAACATCAACTTAACATTGTAAGCATTTATTACTAGCTGTTTCCCGCAGCTTTGCTCGCAACTTAGATTTAAAGCCTTATTCAGATTGATGATGATTATTTTTGTAGCCTAAGTTACTCCTTATAACATCAGATATCTGCCAGTCCAAGGCCTGACGGGAAATAAAAGCGGTCCAGCCGTTTCAGAGATTTGCTGTTATTAACAGACAGACAGATAGAAATGCATATGAAAGTATCGTATATACTTTTATATGCATTTAGTGAAAAGCTGTTAGTTTGAAATTATAGGCAGATAAGATACTTTAATTTTGTTTATTTGTATATAGATATATGCATGTAGTGAACAGCTGTTAATTTGGAATTACAAAAAAACACTTTAATTTTATTTATTTGTATAGAATATAGTTGATGAAAGAATATTTTTGGATTATATCGATTTTTACATTCGCGACTTTTCAGATACTTAACAGCAACTTTGGTCACGAGAGGAAAATGGTCCCGGTAGGTCAATCATGGTCAAAAAAATAATATTAAAACATAAACATACAGTAAATTTTCTAAGATGTATTGAGAGGCTGACTGTCGCCTATTATAATTCCTATTTCTTTAATTTTTTCTCTCAAAGATGAATAGGGAGACAACTTGTAAATTGCACGAATAGCCCGCTTCTACAGGACAAAAATGTTGTTTATGTCGGCAGTATTTCCTCATAAATGTATGCCATAAAACATAATCCTATGAAAGTAGCTAAAATATACTATTCACGCTGTATCTTCATCAGTAAACTGTCTTATTTTTAACCGACTTCAACAAAAAGGAGGAGGGTCTCAACTCGGCCGGTATTTTTTTTAATGTATGTAATAATAATAATAATAATAATAATAATAGAGATTTATTAAGGAATATTAATACACCGTTACATAATATACTTAATCTAATACAACCATATAAAAACAGTAGTTATGTTAAAAATAAAAAGAAAAAACAATAATTGTGGTTACAATAATAAAATTGACAATTTAAACATAAAATACCTATATGCGCCGGAAAATGCACAACAGTGTAATATAATTCCTCAAAAGGTAACCACTCAGTTGTGTGATTGCGGTTTCCTAAGAAATCGCAATCCTGATGTTATGTGGTCCCTGATAAATCTAAATCTAATGTTGTTGAGACAGATGGACAACCAACACTATATATACATATTATTTAACACAGTTATTATAAAAAGTATCTTAATAATTATTATTATACGTAAGTCAGTGACAATTTGTAATTCGAACGAATATAAATGGTCTACGTAGCTACATGTATTGTGAATTGTGAACCCTACGGTGCTCACTCAGTCCCATTGCGTCCGCCGTCCCTCGCGAATCGCGATGCAACCCACACCATACAGATACGAAAAGAACATTATGCACTATGCAGTACCTACTTACTGAGACCGCGCGTGCTCAGCGTTTACTATAATATAATAATTTCAAAATGGAAATGAAATGGTAATATAAGTAGGTGAAGAAATGAAGAAAAAAATAAATAATAATAATACAAGTAAGTAAAGAGTAATAATGCCATTGTCTTTATTTCATATCAATACTTATTATATTAATAAGTATTGATATGAAATAAATGTACACCGATTTCTCCGTCAATTGTGGACCGATTTTCAAAATTCTTTTTTTGTTTGAAAGGGTATACTTGCCAAATGGTCCTATGATAAGGAAACCATGGTCTGATGATGGTATCCCAGAGAAATCGAGGGGAACTTTCGAAAATCATAGGAGCAACTAGCGCGTTTAGTACTTTTTTAATTAAGCATTTTAAAGCACTACAATTTAATGAAGGTCTAGAGTTGATCTGATGCTGGAGCTGAAAGACAGTCGAGGGAACTCCTCGACGATTTACTTCAGTAACCTTGTGTTTGGGCTTGATTAATTTGTATTGATAAGGACTTTACAACTAGATAGGTTATGACTGTGGTTGGGGGTCTGATGATGAAGACGAAGGACAGTTAACGGAACTCTTAAATAGTTTACAGTAGTTACCTTGTGTTTGGACTTAATTAATTTATACTGATGAGAACTTTGCACCCATATGGGTGATGATTTCATATGATGATGAAATCATAGACAGTCGACGGAACTCCTCGACGATTTACAGCTTTTGTTGAACTTACTTCATACGGTTCTATATGCCAAAATGTCTATCTCTGTAATTTATACTGGTGAGAACTTTGCACCCATATGGGTGATACATGCTATTACAGATCTGATGATGAAGACGAAGGACAGTTAAGGGAACTCCTTGATGATTTACTTCAGTATCGTTGTGTTTGGGCTTGATTAATTTGTATTGAAGAGAACTTTACACCTTGATGGATTGTGACTATGATTGGGGGTCTGATGATGAAGACGAAGGGCAGTTAAGGGAACTCCTAAATAGTTTATAGTAGCTACATTGTGATTGGACTTAATTAATTTATACTGATGAGAACTTTGCACCCATATTTTTTTTTAAGTAAAAATTATAACCGACTTCAAAATAAAGAACTAAAAAGTAATAAAATAATCGCGTTTCTTAAATTTTTGTGTCTACAACTAATAATCATCTTATACTTCTACTAATGTACAATTGTTGCGTTTACCACGTCTTTATTGTTACTTTTGGAGTCGGTGTCAGCTAAGTTACCTAAATAGTCGTCCGTCACCGTTGTCGTATTTATTGTTGTAGGTACCTACCTACCTACCTTAGCTGACACCGACTCCAAAAGTAACAATAATGACGTGGTAAACACAAAAATTGTACATTAGTAGAAGTATAAGATGATTATTAGTTGTAGACACAAAAATTTAAGAAACGCGATTATTTTATTACTTTTTAGTTCTTTATTTTGAAGTCGGTTATAATTTTTACTTAAAAAAAAATTCTCACTGCATATGCTGCTGAACTGAGTCTATTCGCCAATTTAGCTATGTGGGGACCCCCACTGCAGCTTAAGATCTAGAGTTATTCCTAGGAAAACTATGGAGTCCACCAATTCCAAGTTTTCACTGTCTAAGAGTACCTACATTGGTTTGCAGTTGCTTAACATTTGGCAAGGAAAATTTTATGCATTATTTTTTTTACTATTTAAAAGCAAGTTATTAACGCTAAACCAATGTACCATCCTCGATAGTGTGTTGTTTACCTCGTCATAATTAGTTTCTTAGACATAGACATCCACACAACCAAAACTTATGCAGATTTGCTGCCCTCCTTTTCCCTGTCTCCCCAATGGGCCACCGGAAACTCACAAACAGCACGAAACGTGATAGCATAGCTGTCACTTGACGGCGGTGTTATGCGAGCGAAAGGTGCCACCCCCCTGGTCCACCCCGATCGTGCCACACGACCACCCGTGTCATGCCGGCCCAATTCGGCTGCAAAGCAGCATAGCACTACCTCTTACCGAATTTGTATTTTAGTTTTCGTTGTTGAATTTAATTAGAAATAAAACAATGCTGTACAATTTTTTCGTTCCGTCTACAATTAATTATAATTGGGTTTTAATTATTGTGACGAGGTCATGGTTAATATTCAAGGTTCTCCTTTGATGTTTTTCGCTTCTTTACAATAAATACCTTTAAGAAAATCTGTTTGGAAATTTTTATTTATTATATTATGATATGACCAATTTTCTATGTACGCGTATGTTTCAAAACGGCAGAAAATCCGATATCTCCGGAAAAAATGTGAAAAAAATATGCAAATATTTGTCATATTTTTTATTTTAAATTACTTAAAAATATAGCCATATTAAAATGAAATGATATTTAACGGTTAGCTTTCACATATCCGCATCGTACATAGCACGCATCGCATTAGGTACGCATATAAAGTATTCTTTGTATATGCATAGGTAAAGTCATATATGTGTCTTTCTATACACTTAATGTCACTTTCTATACAAAGTATATCACAATCGGTTTGATGCTATGCGTACGATGCTAACATGTGGACTTACATTAAATTTTATTATTTAGGAATTTTACTAACGAGGCTATGATTAAGATTCAAAAAATGACTTAATAAAGATAAGTTATTTATTAAAGATAAGTAATTTTAATGAATTGACTTTTAAGTGTTAGCCGCGAATTCGCCAGTTTTGTAAACTATTTTAATTTTACGTTATAAATAGCTTAATAAATAAGATATAAGTATGGAATCTAAAAATTAGTTTCAGAGATTAGCGCGTTTAAGCAAACCAACTTTTAAACTTTTTAATATTAGTGTATAGATATGGGTTGATTAATGGTAATGTTCATATCTAATATCGATAGCCGAACTCCTGATTCTGATTTTTTTTGTATGTTAGTTGGATATGCAAACTGGCAAACGTGCCACCTGATGGTAAGTGGTCGACGTCGCCCATGAACATAAACTAGTTTACCTGGAACGAGCCCAGGCAACTCATCTATGTGTTGCCTATCCTGAGACATAAGATGTTAAGTCTCGGTGCCAGTAATTAAGTAAGCTGTTTCACGGGAGAAACAAGCAAGATGGTGGTACCCATGCAGCCGGGAGCGCGGCACAGCGCTTCCCGCTCACCGGTAATTATATATATATATATATATATATATATATATATAATTGGAACGTAGTTCCTTATCGCGCGTTACGAAACTTAAAACTACGGGCTAAACGGAAAAAATTAAGATGAAAAGTTGGAACGACACTTTTTGCTATATTTTTTGATTGACACATCACTGCGTCGGTAGCTGTTTTTGTGTTTTTGTTACACTATTGGGGCTGCTTAGTAAAAAACCCCAGTTCAAATCCCACCGATCTGTGTGACTTTTTTTTGATTTTTTTTATTATTATTTTAAGCCGGGAGATGCTCTGATTTTTATCGATAAAAAAATCATAGACAATTTATACCTACCCGAATAATTATATTCCTTACACCTTTTTTTTGTTTTTTATTACAATTCCTTCACTAATTAATTGAAAGGAAATTTGTTCCATCCGGGTGTCCCTTGACACTCTCTTTAGTTTTTTATTATTATATATATTAGTATTGCAATGTTTTAACGATTACTTAGAATCGTTGAAACACATTACCTTTGAAGCTGTATAATTTATATTAGATTAGGAGATAGATGATTAACTAGTATATATTAATATGGTAATAATGAATGGGTATCATAACATGAACTGCAACTGGAGTACTTCCATGAAATGATTCATTGCTTCTGAAAGTCTAATATAGGGCATATTATGCTTATTTTCTACAATCTATATATATTCTTTATTTAATATTTATTTATTTATTTCGTTTGTTTGTTCGTACGCACTAATTTGGCGCTACTATTATTGAGAAAGGTTACAGCTCACTTATAGGTTTTCTTAGAGTTCAGTGCTCTTTCAATTTTAGGGCGGGTGTAACCGCGGGCAAAGCTAGTCTTTCAACATAAGTCATGATTGAGGTATTTCGGGTAGGCTGGAGCCGGCTGTATACGATGTAAACTTGATTCTTAAACTGTTTGTCAAAGTTAAACCAGAGCAATACCAAACTGGTTTCTTTATTGAATGCAACTCGACTAGAAATACAACCAGGAAATTTATTTAGAGCATTTGTCTGTAGGCGATTCTGTGCCTGAATAATTATTCAATTACTATGTGGGTAGATGTTGATTCTTTTGTTGTTTTTATATCACAACCGACTTTTCAATTCAATCAACCAGTGATCTGTATGTACGTCACATCGACCAATCATACATCAATGGCCCACTGGTCGGCCAATCAGAGTCGACCAATGGCGGAATTTATTTTCATACAAAACATATAACATTACCACTCCATAATACAATATCGTTATAATATGCTCGATGGACTTAACTTACATTTACAGCCGTATGCGGACTGATGCTATTTATTTTTAAATGAGTAGTTTCAAAGAAACCAAACTTTCAAACATTACTTGTATAATATTAGAATAGATTGAAAACCGAACGAGATTTTAAGATTTGTATTGATTTTAAAAATCAGAAAAAAGAGGGTATTTTTATGGGTAGATTTAGAGTAGCCGTTAAAAAAACTACATTACAATAAACATATGACTCGTGATATAATTAATTAGGATTTAGGATTGGTCTCTGTTTCAAGATACACGAAAAATATGCCATAACTTATAATCACTTTGAGTGTATCAATAACTTTATGTATACACTAGCTGTAGCCCGCACCTTCGCCCACGATAACTTAGATTTACAGGCGTTTCTGCCAGTGAAAGTCCCATCAAAATTATCCCAGCCGTTTTAGAGATTAGCCGGAACAAACAGACAGACAAAAATTGTAAAAAAATGTTATTTTGGTATATGTTTTGTGTTTACACAATATGCATTTAGTAAAAGCGGTTATTTTAATATTACACTCCAATTTTATTTATCTGTTTATGTAGATATAGATAAGTATCGCAGTAATAATAATAAACTAGCTGTTGCCCGCAGCTTCGCCCGCGTTAACTTGGATTTACAGTAGACGGATTGATGATGATTATTTTTATAGCCTAAGTTACTCCTTAAAACATCAGCTATCTGTTAGTGAAAATCCCGTCAAAATCGACCCAGCCGTTTCCAAGATTAGCCAGAGCAAACAGACAGACAGACAGACAGAAAGACAAAAATAGTAAAAAATGCTATTTTGGTATATGTACCGTATCCATATGCATTTAGTAAAAAGCGGTTATTTTCATGTTACAAACAGACACTCCAATTTTATTTATCTGTATAGAAGATGTATAGATAACTGCCGGTGGTTCTAGTAGGTACTAAATATTTTAAGAGCTCATAAAAGTCACTTTATTGAAAAGGATGTTATGTCCTATGACATCATTATGAGATGTTCATTATAACAAAACAAATAATTTTGGAATTATATCTTACTTTATCATACTTCTACATCTTAAATTTGCTTACTTGTAGAAAATACAAGTACATACATTAATTACAATTGTTGTTTAATTGTGTTGAATTAGTATGTACCGACCTTTATTATTTAAGTAGAAAATCTGGCGTCACTTATTATGGCACTGTTAATATCGGCACATAACATCACTACACACCAACGTTATCACATACAATTTGTTTTCACTCGCGATGTCCTGGACATTGTTCGTCTCATAAAGTTAGTTTAGTTATTAAAAGTCGTTCGTGTTATGTTCGTAAAGGCTTGAACCGGACTGAGTGGTTTATTATTATATCGAGGGAAGGAACGTCGTGTTCAAGGTTCCGGCGGCCGCGGTCGACTCACGTAGCGAGGCTTATCTGCGTCGCCTTTGTCGTGCGGACTTGCTTCGTCTCATTACATGTATCGCGCGGAAATCATCACGACTTTTGTAACTTTTGAGATAATTAACTGATGGAATATTCTAGTTTACTATACTTTGGCCATTATTATAACATTGACACTCATATGTCACAAAATCTGAATTTCGATTTAAAAAATAATAATTTAAAGTTAGGAAGGCTGGTAAAGCGACACTGGAAATTTTGCGAATCCCTAAACCACCATAATGGATGCTTGGGACCAAGATTGCTCGTTCAGCCACATATTAAGAATCGATTCTAAGTTAATTTTGATTAGATCGTCTACTTGTGTCAAAAGATCTGGGTGATTCCAAAAGGAGCAGCAACGGAGCACATACGTAAATTTTGGGACGAAATGACAGAATTCATAATGTGGACTAAGTTCAAAGAGACGGTCAGCAGAATTTTGAAATTTAGTAATTTAAATATTTGTTACTTACATGCAACTTACATCATTTAAGCAACAACAAACAAACCCATTTAAGAATAATCCATAAATATTGGAATTAGGTGATGATGGCGATCTGTTTGATCGGTTTCGGCCATGGCGATCACTTAAGACTCCTAGCCGGGAGTTTGGCGCTGATTCGGAATCAAGTAATGAAAGAGTTCAGATGCGCAGGATATATTAAGGTACTTAAGTGTACGCGCGAGATACAGGTAAGTACATATACTCTTCCTTGTCCTTCTGGACACAATAGAACGGAAACCGTTACGACCGTAGAGACACAGACAGATGGAACAGTATCGCGGTGAGAGTTACAAGTTACAAATTTACGCTACCGCTAGATTGCTTGGGCACCAGAGGGAGGGATAAGGGCCAGCTCTCATGATGATAGGTTAAATTCAACCGTAAAAGATTCGTCGACCGTATTGGATTTGACTAGTCCAAAGCAGCGCGCGATGATCCACACCCCCTGCGGGGCGCGAAGGGGAGCGTCCCCATTTCCAATATTTCTTAAGTGAGCCATCTGCTCATTTACTGTACCGATTGAGCTTAAAGGCCACCAGGCCAAAAAGTCTAGCCCTTCCGAAAAAAAAAGAGTAACAAGGCTTCACACTCCCTTAATCGGCTCTTACTATACCCACGAGAAGAATTGGGGTGGTGCTATTCTACTCTACCGACACCGCATGGCCTTCTGGAATTAAGTATCACGGCTATAATATTCATTAATATATTATGTTAAGTATATGAAATCTCTGACTCATCACGATATCTCTGGAACTATAAGACCTAGAGACTCGAAATTTGGTAGGAATATTACTTTTGCCATGTAGAGGTCAGCTAAGAACGGATTTTAAGAAATTCCTCCCCCTCCCCCTTTGACAGAACGAAGTCTGTGCGGGCAGCTAGTATTAAAATATAATAGTTATTTCAAAGGCACTGAAAATGTTTCTTTTGCTGTCAAACTTCATTGAAAAATATGCCTGCTAAAACAAACGATCTCGATTGTTATACAAAGTTTACACTCGCGAAAAGTTTTCAATGACATGTTTTCAAACACGCCCGCCATGTTGTGCCGCGTGCACGGATTCACGTATCACGCCCGACGCCCGACGCTCGGCGTGACAAACATGGACGTGATATGTGAAGAATGTTTCTAGGATTATGCGTAATTACGGTTGCGAAATTATAATGCAAAATGAATAATTTAAGGCTTTAGTTTATCTAAGCACGAGCTAGCTTGGATTGATTGAAGTTAGCTAAGAATGTGGGGGGTGTCCTGTGTTAGTTAGATTCGGGACACTCCCCTTTAAGCCGCTGAAGGCAACTCGCAGTGACTTTGGTGCGGTATACCGGCGCGGGGATAGCGGGCAGCGTCGGGAGTCCGACACATCCCCGGGGACAACTCTTCCCCGGATGAATACGCAAAGCAATTCCACTGCGATAAAAAAAAAAGTTAGCTAAGAGTTACATCGTAAAACTGAGTCTTATATACTCTAAACTGTTCTAAGTTTTTATTATAATTTCATTTAGGGCTTTTGATTCTAAACAAACAAACCTCATTGTACTCTTAACTATTTATAAGGCTCAAAGAAGGAGTCACCTGGGTACTATTCTTTTATTAATATTTATTTATTTATTTCTTTTTTTATTTACATTCTTGCTAAGAATAAAAAAACTGTAAACTACCTTCAACTTGGTGAAGATAAATGTTCGTTCTTTACAAATGTATTATTTTAAGTACTTCTCAAGATTTCTGGATATTTTTTGCTGCACGGAGATCAACGTCTCATCTGCTTAAAGGTCGGCCGTTCTGAATGCGGCCTTCACAAACATGTCTGAACAGGATAAATTAACGGGCCGTAGGCCGTAGCCCGTCTAGTCGAGCTTAGCAAGTGTCATAGATCCTTTCGGCCTTAGAAATACAGAGCCTTCTGGAAAACACCAAGTACCTATTACGTGAAGCAATCTTCGATCAATAATAGCAACTATTTTGTTGATGTGTTGTGTTGCTATTATTGATCGAAGGAAGCAATAAATCGTTCAAATATCAGTATGTCAGTTTTTATAGAATTTTCAGTCTCATGAAAAAATAAAATATTTTTAAGAAAATATTTTGAAATAAAAAAAAATTGCTTCTCACAAACAATTATAAGTTTTGGAGACACCGTTGCCTTATTATGGTTTTAGTTTATTAAAATATTATAGCACAAGTAGGTACGAAAAACAAGAAAAAAAATATTAAACCAAAAACACCGTAATAAATTATTTTAGTTGTGAAATACTGGCATGCGTGTGATGTGATCTATCAGAACGCACAAATTAAAATTTGAATATTTGATTAATCACAACATGGAGATTTATTACTTTATCTGTGCTATATTCCTTTATCATGTATTACGGTAATTGGTCTTCCCTTCAAAGTTAGGGTACAAGTTAAGCGCAATTAAACGTACGCTAGGCTTGCGTCATCTAAAAATACGTGATGCCTGCTTATAGTTTTAATGATAAGCTGATGATAAGCTACTTGTATTAGGCGTGATGTTATCACGAAAACTTTATTAACTTGATGCTTGTTACATCATCAAAAATCTGTAGTTTTGTTTCCTAATGTTTACGCGAATTCCATTTCTCTTTATAAGGAGCAACCAATATGGTCCCTCATAATAAACCGCGTTACATTCCGTACTTATAAGTTGTTTTCTTATAATCAAGAGTTTTAAAAAAGGTTTAAAGAAGAGCTGGCACATCTCCAAGCAGCATTAGTCAATCGCTCGTCTCCGCTGCTCCTACACGACAACGCGCGACCTCATACTGCACATCAGACGGTCTCCAAATTACAAGAACTGGGGTTGGAAGCTCTCCGTCATCCGCCCTACTCACCAGACCTTGCGCCTACAGACTACTTCTACTTTTTCCAGAATTTGGATAACTTCTTGACGGGTAAAAAATTCAATATCCGAGAGGCAGTTCAAAATGCCTTTGAAGAATTTGTTGCCTCCCGTCCAGCTGATTTCTTTAAGAAGGGCATCAATAAACTGCCATTCCCATACAATCAATGCATCTTTGTCATTGCGTTGGTAAAGATGCATTGATTGTAAAAAATACCTGAAAAAAAATAGATTTTTTTTTTATACAAAACGGCAATTTCATAGGTAATATATATTATATACTAATAATTCATTATAGATATCACCTAATATACTAATAATTCAATTTTACTTATGACAATCAGTCAATATATTTATTAGCTATCTGCTATCCTATGATTTTTTTTGTCTATGGGCAAAATTACTTATAGGCGTATTATTATTAATTCAAAACAAATATTTTGTATAGATAATTAATTAAAAAAAATAATGGCTTCATTTAGTTTTAATCGTCCTCGAACATTTTAGAATGTAATGAATCATGGAATTTGTTAATTAAAAACACATTGAGTTCTAAATTTGAATTGAATTAACATAAATAACAATGGCGCCAAGAGTGGCGGCCATGATAGTCTCATGTAATATCACCACTAGACGGATTCTGTCAAAAATAACCAGATTTGGAGCCAGAAGTAATTTTTATTTTATTTTAACACAGTTTATTTATTGTTTTACATTCCCATACTTGCAATAAGGAACTTGAAAACGCATGAAAAGTAAAAAAACCGCGATTGTTATAATTAATTAATATAAATATTAAAATAATTATTTTAACAAAAAATAAATTAAATATGTGATAAGTATTTTTGTTACCAGAATAGCATAGAAACTACCTCGTACATAAACTTAAAAATAGCGTGTTACAAATAAAAATATATGCAGCATATGTGGTGGTCTTGATAAAGATATCTTTAAAATTACATATATCGTACACACAGACTTAATTTAAGGACAAAAATATATTCTTACACGCAAAAATCAACCATAAAGTATGTAATTTAAAACAGCTGCCAACCTCTCCATCATCTTAATGACCTTTTTAGTATGAACGGGAAGGTCGACATATATAATTATTCTTGTAATTTACTTCAAGTATATGTCTGCAGTAATATTTTAAATATAAAAACTTGAGAGGTGTCAAGGGACACCCAGATGGAACGAAGTTCCTTTCGATTAATTAGTGCAATTATTCCTTATTGTAATAAAATTTTATTTTTTTAAAGTTATAATAATATTTTTTTTTATTATTAACAAATATAATGTAATATAAACTTAATCAGTAGGCTCAATTTTAGTAACGAAAATAACTGGCTTGCTTTCTATGAGAGAGAGAGAGAGAGAGAGAGAGAGAGAGAGACAGTCGGAGAAGCACGCGCACGCCGCACGGCTTACAGTTGTAAGTGTAGCAAAAAGTGTCGTTACAACTTTTCGTCTTAATTTTTTCCGTCTAGCCCCCTTTCGCAACGCGCGATAAGGAACTGCGTTCCAATATTTGTAACCTCTTTTACAAATTTTGCTGTAATTATATCGTTAAATGACTAGGAAAAGGGGCGACAAGAATTTTCACATAAGTCTCGTCGTTGTATCAGCGCGAATCACAGAACACTATTTTGTTGCGGTATTATCACTATTTCTGTGGCGCGAATTTTGTTTTTATAAAATACCTTTAAAATGTTAACTTGAAAATCACACTACCGTTAACTTGAACAAAAAATGAAAGTGTAAGTTAGGGCTAGTTACAAGTTGGGAGGGATTCGCCATTTTGCTTACGGATAGTTAGTACCCGTATTGATGATGATTATTTTTATAGCCTAAGTTACTCCCAATAGCATCAGCTATCTGCCAGTGAAAGTCCCATCAAAATCGGCCCAGTCGTTTCAGAGATTAGCCGGAACAAACAGACAGACAGACGGACAAAAATGGTAAAAAAGGCTATTTTGGTATATTATGTCCCATATATACATATACATCCATATGCATTAAATAAAAAGCGGGTATTTTAATATTACAAACAGACACTCCAATTTTATTTATCTGTACAGATTATTTTTAATAAATTTTAAATGTGTATTTGGTGCGATGATTTACAGTGAAACTTTTTTTTGTTGGATTTCATTACTTTTTGTAAAGTTTTGGATAGTTACAGATTACAGACTCCAAAATAGACAAATTTACTCAACAATAATTTTTATTTATATACCTAGGACACTACACTTATTTATTTGTGTAAAATATTTGCAATAAATATTCGAATAAATAAACTGCGAGTTTTTCATAAATTATATTATTCCATAATATTTGAGTAAGATTATCAATTTTAACTCTCATACCTAAACATTGTTGAACCTGACCCAAATTCTTAATCTTAAACTTAGAGCTCAATACTGAAATTAACTTGTCTGTCTCTATTTGATTATTGGAACAAATATAAGTCATCAACATATAATGCTATAACAATTTTTACATCATTATTCATTTTTGTAACAACACATGGCACTATACGACTCCTTTTGAAACCTAACTCACATAAACATTGCTCCACTCTCTAATACCATGATCTAGATGACTGCTTTAAACCATAAATCATCAAGTATCAGCACATGGGGTGGTGCAGCGAAAATGCTACTGATATCCGTCGAGAGAGCGCAGAGAGCAATTCTCAAGGTGGCTACATTTCGCCCTTTCCTATTCCCTACTAACCTTCTTTATAAAACATGTAAAGTCCTAACAGTCAGACAACTTTTTATACTATATTGGGGATTTCGGACCATTGCTTATTTTATCCGTCTTACAACTTTACTGTGGTTCGGAAAAAGGTCAGGACAGGCAATTACTCGAGACTGACCATCCTGCGTCTCAGGATAGGCAACGAATGTGCTGCCTTTTTTCCGAAATGGAAATGCTTTGCTTTCTAAAACCACTGCGAGTTGCCTTCAGACCCTTGAAGGGGAGTGTCCCGGATCTGACTAACACAGGACAGATGAATGTGTTGCCTGGGTTAGTTTCAAGTTAACTTGTTTCTGTTAATGAGCGACGTTGACCACTTACTATACCTGATAGTACTAGGCTCGTCTGTCCATTTGCCTATCCCACTAACATACTTCTGGTCTGATTCTCATTAATTGACGTATCCGCCCAACAACAAGTGTTAGTGAATGATGTTACATTTTGGATTTAAAATTAAGTGATTCATCAAATATGTTGCCAACTTGGCGCGATGAATTAGCACATTGAAATGTCAGCCATTTTTTGTTACTTTAGGAAGTGGCGTGGACCGACGATGACTTGTTTGTGTATTGTTTGGTACAATTGGTGAGAAAATGACGTGACACCTCCGTTTGTATCCGGCTCGGGTTCTTTCCTGATAATGTTCATTAATCATGTAATATAATTTGGCGCTAAGGAGAGCCATTAATGGGTAGTCGAAAGGATGGTAATAAAAAAAACACAAAAAAAGGACGTCTTTTTGTTTGTTTCGGCGTAGTCCACATACATGCATATTTCGCCGTTAATTAATAGAAAGTCAATATAATAGTAAATAATTTTTGAGAATCATCAAATTGACATATTTTAGCCTAGTTACCTCTGTTGTGGTAGCTATACCACAATCGAGAATTTTCACACAGGAAATTGTTGGGCTCATCAAAATGAACACGGATTACAAAAAATTAAAACCGACTTCAAAAATACTAAACTAAAAAGTAATAAAATAACAGTTTCTTTAATTTTTGTGCTTACAAAATATAATCAACTTAATCTTCTACTAATGTACAAACTTTGCGTTTACCACGTCATTATAGTTACTTTTGATGATGATGATGATGATGATGGTGATGATGGTGATAATGATGATGATTACGATGACCGCGACATACTATGGTGTGCTACCAAAGCATCCTATACAATTGTTAGTTACATCGACACATAATAAAATCATCATATCATCAAGATAAACAAAACCAACCAAATAGGCATTATTGGGAATAACTAAAAAACGGCTTGTCAGATCTTAATAAAATTAATATGGGACCAAATTGGAAACACCAGCTTTCAAACAAAAAAAATAACCATCGAAATCCATTCACAAACGGCGGAGATATCGTGTCACATACATACAAAAAAAAAAAAAAAAAAAAAACATACAGACGAATTGAGAACCTCCTTTTTTTTTTGAAGTCGGTTAAAAATTAGCTTGATAGTAATCAAGTGCAAAAATGGACCTCGAATCTGGAATCCTGGGATGGATTATTTAGCCTAGAATACAACTGTTCAAAGCAAATAGTGCCATCAAATGAGAATTAGCCATAACAATAACGGAAAAGTAGTTCAATGTACTGTACAACTTACACCCACTTGACTTACAACCTAATTGAGGTTGTATTAGATTCTACTTGTAATAGCAATACACAAATAAACCATAAAATATTTGTGCATTATATAATATGTCGCACCAAGTTACATAGCTCAGAGAAACGGACAAATACAATACGTAAGAGTGTTCTTTGATATCAATGCTTTGGTTGGCGAACCATCTCGAATGGATTTGCTGCCCTAATTTCAACAGAGGGCGCTGAATCTGCGCAATACTTTACCAAGTTGGAGTCTGAACATATGTTGTGTTACGCTTATCATTTTTCTCCTACAAAAGGATAAAGAAGATTTTCTCTGATGATTCCCTCAAATACGATGTATTATAATATGTATTTATTTTTTTATGTTATTGACGATTTTTTTTCTTTTACGCCGGGAAATGCTCTGAGGCATCCCGCCTGGGGAGTGGGTCTTCCCAGGCGGGTATGTGGGACTCACTGCGCCCGAAAGATGGTAAGTGGACGCAGCTCTACCCACTAAAATCCGGCGAGTGCCATCAGTGCCGCCTTGGTGAGGTGCCCCGGATCTGTTAAGCTAACAGGGCACCTCGACGGCTAGTCAGTCCCACTAAGGACCGACGCCACCTCCACAGAAGGGTTGTCCCGCACCACAAAACAACTCCTCCCAACGTCGAGACAGTACAATGGGGTGAGGTTCCCATCCTCGCCCCTTGCCCCCTGCTCTTTTGTCCCCTCCTCTTATAAGAGGGGTACAAAGAGCCCCCTCGGCTCAATTGGCTTCGCCCAAGGTGCTGGGCTCACCCTAGGTTACTGAGCCCCACCGCCACATCAAGGCCTGAATCATGGTGGGGAAGTAACAACTATCTAAATTATTTGTGATTAATGATTTTTTCGAGAATTATTAAATCGTTATAATTTTTATGTCTAGCAATTTATGTTACTAATAATAAAGATTTTTTATTAATCACAAAAACATTGCCACAAAATATATTCAAAGAACTAAACAAGTAGGTTTATAGCGCTATAATACTGTTTCGGACAATGCCTATATGGAATTTTAAATTTTGAAATCATTCGTATCATGAAAGACTGTTCATTACAATAATGTCTTTTATACCTTTTTCAAAAGAAAGAAGGGATATTTAAATTTGTTATTCATAGAATATCTATCTCTTTACAGATTGTATTGCGGATTATCAATGTTTTTACATTACTGACGTTTGGCCTACGAATAAATAATAAGTTCGTTTGGGAGACTTTGCAGTATTAATTCTGTTCGCGGGGCGAGACAGTGAGGACGACTTCACGTCCGTCCCGCTCCGTCGACGTAGGATGGGAGTGCGGAGGAGGAGCTTTGCGCACCTTCTGACTCCAGTCCCGAGGGACTCGAGGGTTAAAATGTTTCAGGTTGTGGGAGTTTCCCATACTAAGTCCTCTTAGTTGTTAGCCCGGTTAGACCTTTGAGCGAACCGGCCGGTCGCGAGAGGTGTTATAAAAATAAATTAGCTTATAAATAAGCTTATAAAAACTAGGCCATTTAATTTTATGTAGAATTCGTTTATTAAGAATTTCCGAGTTCAAACTAGTTAGGACTATTTAATATACAAATTCCAAGGTTTAATTAACCCTTAAAATTTGTGAAAATTCAGTAATAAAAATCAGAAGCCTAAACAAGATTCGCTATTGTGAGATTTTAGAGTTTAGTAACCACGTATCCGTATAAGTGCAGGCTGATTCACGATTAGAACGAGGACCGAGGTTGGTTGTGAAATGTCCGTCATTAAGGGCCTCTCTGCGCTTCCATTTAACTGCAGTAACCTTTGATATATTTAGCTAATGAGGTCTTAGGAATTTATATTTGGATGTATGAATTTTAATTTATTAAGAACAGAAACACGATAAATAAGTAATTTAGTAAGAGGTTGTGCCATGCTGCATTGCAGCCGAACTGCTCTGGCACGACCGGGGTGGTACCTCTTGCTCACATAACAACGGCGTCAAGTGACCGCTATGCTGTCGCGTTTCGTGTGGTTTGTGAGTTTCCCATTGCCCATTGGGAGGGATAGGGAAAAGGAGGGCGGAGCATCTGCGTGGCCTCTGGTTGTGCGGATGGTTTGGTGGTGGCGGAATATTCCAGCAAATAAAGATATTATTATTATTAATGTCTGCTGGTGGCATTCCAACCCCACTGTGATAAAAAATTCAATGTATTAATGTACAACACTACTTGCGAACTCCAAATCCTAAACTCTCCTAAATTGAAAATATTTATATATTTTTTTTTGCAGTTGATTGTAAGTAGTTCCTTCCGATCTTTTTTTTCAGATCGGGCTATGCTTTTTAAAGCTTTATTAAATAGTTTCGTTCCATTGCATATTAACGGTTCTTTTAAAACTGGATAGTTATTTTATGTTTTTTGTGTAGAAAGAACGTACAATAAAGGGTCAGTTTAAAAACGAATGAAAACGCCATAAAGTTGCGTAAAAGCATCTGAAATATTCAGCTATAAAAATGCTGGCATTATACTTTATAGAACCATAAATTACAGAGTATGCAGTAATTTTAAAAATAGAACGTGCGCGCAATTACAAATGGCGGAACAGCTGACGAGCGTCGAGCATTAGCTGGTTCTGATTACCTTGTTGCCCGACCTCACCGTGGCGTGGCCTCACCACAATGGACAGGAAAACCCGCTGCTTCCGCGCACCTGAGCTCTAATCTATTATAGGTCTGGCATTACTAATGACAGCATTCCTGTCATAGTATCGCCGTTTTACTATTGATTGATGAAGGTTTTATGCGAGATTGTATATTGAATATTGATACGTATACGATAACAATAATATAAATGAAAGCAATAGTAAAAATATGATAATAGACGCAACAGCATTTTATAACGTACGATAGTATCTCGAGCGGTGTATGTACCTACTATGTATTTTTGTCTCATGATAAAAATGCCATTCTAAGAATAATCTTGAGTAGGTTTTATTTTCAGGATATGCTTACGTATTGGTTTTTTTTGCCAAAATCAATGGCTTTTGGATGGATTTTTTTTTTATAGAAGAGGGGAAAAACGGACAGTCAGTTCACCTGATGGTAATTAGGTAAGATACCCGCTACATCAGAGGATTAGCAGGTGCGTTGCCGGCCTTTTAGATATGAGTATGCTCTTTTCTTGAAGGTAAAAGAGCATACTCATATCGTATAGTCGTATCGGTTCGGAAACATCATAGGTGGCAGCCACAGAAATCTAAATAATAAGACTTAGATTTCTGTGGTGGCAGCTGATTCCATAATATATATTTTGTCGTGCGATGTGCGATGGATTCTGTAGATTTACCGCGGCCTTATAGCGTTAAGAATACCCAGTATTAGTCCGTTTTTAGAAAATAATAGGCACTACTAAAATATATAATTAAATTAAACCCGCCATTGTATTGTCTTGACAAATTTTTATAAGGTGTTTTATATTCGTCTAAATTCATCATCATCATCATCAAAATGTATGTCGTCTGCAACGCAATAAAATAAAACTCTCATTATAAGTAATTTTACATTTACTCGAGTGTTCTGCGCATTGCGGAAGACGCAAACACACGTATTTCCAATTTCCATACAATTATGATCGATAGACGCCAACCGGTGATGTAATGTAAAAACTCTTAATTCGCACTTCGGCGGCAACTGTTTGTACTGTTTATGAGAAGGTTATACAAAATGTAACAGAGGATTTTCTCTTTTTATATAGTTATATAAATAAAATGTCCTTCAACAAGATGTTGAGTTGATTGAAGTTGGATGAGAGTAGTGCATCGTCTTGGTTTTTATTATTCATGGAGACCTGTGTCCATAAAGAAGCGAGCTTGTAACGATATTAAATAGATTATGTGGGTATATAAAATATCAAAATGTAGATGGCGCTGTTAGTATCATTATACAAAATCGCAGATGCATGAGAATGCATGTAACGACTATAGTTTCCTATGACAAAAAACACTTACACACGATTTTTATTATTTTATATTAGTTAGTTCGATAGTTATTTCATTGGTTTTAAGATAACCATGATTTATGTAAACAATTCGTAAGAATTGAAATTGATCCCCATTACTACACTAGAAGAGAGACGTGTAATAGAAGAGAGATTTATTTTTAATGAAACCTACGTGAGGCAATTGATAGATGCGAGATGATGATGATGTAACGCGTGCTGAAACATGCTATAAGATTCTAGGTCAAGCAAGTTAAGAATACTTAACACTTAAGCACCGTATTATTAGCGTGGGGTATAATTTTATCTAACCGATAAGATTCTTTACGCAGTCGTCGGTAACTATCCGAGTACTTCAATATCGAGCGAAGGATAATAGATTGATGTCGTATAAGGGTTCTTACACATAAGCACGATATGACATCGCGTGACACGGCATGCGACAAGTCGTATCGTAGACTGTCGGTGCGCTCCTTTATCGGTGCCGCATTCCTTTGTTCAGGGGCGGATCGATAAAGAGGCTTTTTGGGTTGCAGTCCAGGGCCCTGTTTTAAAATGTCAATTCAAAATTTAAAAACCACGTCTTAACTTTGGGTTCCCTGAGATGTGACTGACATCGATAGACAAATTGAAATTTCGATAAATAAAATATTTTATAATGGCATATTGCTTAATCAATTACTTAGATCCACAATAGCCCAGGGCTTACACAAGGTAGTTATATATTCAAAGATGACAGGCGACAACGGGGTATCATTTAGAAACACTAGTGGAAATAAAACAACGACAGCGTAGACAGAGATCGGAGAGGTGAGGGTCAGGATGAGCCCCCATCTCAAATATCTGGGGCTCATTCTTGACGGAGGGTGGACCTTCGGCCCACATTAATTCTCAATGTTGGGACCGAAGGTCGTGAAGGCGGCAAGTGCGCTGGGCAGACTCCTCCCGAACCTCGGAGGACTCAGCGCCGCCTGCAGGCAACTATACTCCGGAGTCTGCCGGAGTATGGCAACCAGTGCAACAAACAGTGCACCCATCTGGGCGGGTCACCTTACCTTCGGGCAGTCCCCCCTTACGAGGAGTAGTCTTGCCTTCGCCGGGGCCAGCCTGTCGCTGAGGCAATCCTGTTGAATTCAGATCCGGGACCCTCAAAAAGCGGCTGAAGGCGCTCGCAGTGGTTTTAGTTTACGGGTAGGGCACTCCCAGGTGCGTCACGATCTACCCAAGATCCTGGCTACATGCGTAAAAAGTATTTCCCTGCGATAACAAAAAAAAAGACAGAGACGTGCGAAAAATTGTTCCCTGGTTTTCAAGAATTGCGTAATCATGAAAAAACAAAACATAATCATTTTTATATCATATCATAGATTTCCACGACATGACGTCGTATCGTGATGAAATATCGTGTCGTGGAAAGACAGACAACGTACAACACGTTTATGTGTATGCCATTGGACTGGCGAAATGGACTGAAAAAGTTATGGCCGATGGGTCAATAAGGTTCTGCTTTCGGCAGACGAAGGGTCAGTCAACTTCTAAATAGATTTGTTGACCATATTGGTAGATTATTCGATCAAAGTTGCATGGGAATGATGGAGATCAGATATCTTGGTAATCATTGAAGGTCCTACAGTGAACAAAAGCGGTCCGATCATTATGATGTATGTTAATGAAAAATGTAATACTTAGGAATTTTGTAAGTTGTGTAGTTATAAAGCAATAATAATTGCTTTATAACACACAAGCACAAGTTTTTCTCGTGATGTGACTTTAACGTATGCTTATTAAAATAATTGTTTCAATTAACTTTCAACGTAATTACATAATTTAAATACTTTTGTGCTTGCATATTTCTTTCTAAGATTCATCTTCCCGCTGCAATAAAATGCGATTAATAATACTTGATGTTGATAACACAATAATAAAAATGATAATAGTTTTTAAAATAGAATATAATTTGTATTTTATATTACAACTAGCTGTTGCCTGCAGCTTCGCCCGCGTTACTCAACTCCTGTAAGTCACAGCGTGATGTTTTATAGCCTATAAATGATGTTTTATAGCCTTCCTCGATAAATAAGCTGTCTAACACTGAAAGAATTTTTCAAATCGGACCAGTAGTTCCTGAGATTAGCGCGTTCAAACAAACAAACAAACTTTTCAGCTTTATAATATTAGTATAGATGAAACAATTTTGAGCGATTCTATCGCGGTTTATTAAGATTTATACATAAGTTTGGTATACTTAGCACCACCATGGTTTAAAGTACTTAACACCACCAACGTGTCGTATGTTGGCTAGGATCCGACGTCTCAGGATCGAAGTGGCCCCGAAGAAGAGTGAGTCTTCTTCACTCACACACCTCACTCAGCGAAAACCAAAAAGGTTCTAAAATTCTTATTTTGATAATCAAAATTCAAATTAACAAATTAAATTATCGTATATAAGATAGCCTTAATTGATTATATTAATATTAATGTGTGAATTAAGCGGTTGTACGGAATACATGGTTTACCATTTCCTATGAACATAGTTTTTAACAAAGGGACTTTAAATCCAAACTATAAAGTCGAAACCTACAGGGTTTCTCTGTATCATGTGCACAGCCTGTCCTCCTCTATTTTCAGAATACTGAAAAGTTGGTGGCAAAAATGAGCAAGAGGCAGTGGCAGATAGCAGCGCAGCCCAAAGTATACCCGCATAGCCAGAGGTTATGCAGGTGCGTAGCCCTCTTTTTCCATTATGCGAGCGAGAGGTACCACCCCGGTCGACACGACGCAATTCGGCTGCAATGCATGCATAAAAAAAGGAAAGGTTGATTGGTTTTCATTGAACACTGAGATCAAAATGACATTTTAATAAATAAGTACCATTAATCAGATTTTAACGTTAACTTCAACTATAGCCTGACCAGAAATATATTATAAACCCTGCGTGGTATCGCCACTGTATCTTTTTACTTCTACACACATAGTATCGTCCATACAGAAATTAGTTCCGAAATTTTCCGCAATATGGCGAGAGTTTTTATTTTTCAGGTCAGGCTTATACATAAAATATTTTTTGTCGTGTTTGCAATGTTTATGAGCAAGTGAAGAAAGTGCAAACTACAATCGATTGCGGATTGCATTGCGCAAGGAGTTTCTCCCATGAGCTTGTTCAGTTAGAAGATAAGTGTTCGTTTGTGGGGTAGGTAGATTGTAGAACACCACTACATTGTAATAAAATTACTTGTCTTACAAGTTTGATTAAGATTCTATTAGTTTATTTATGGATTCTAATATAAAAAATATATTTGAACCAATTAGATACTTAATATAAGTTATAACAGTTCTGAATGCCAATCCATTCAGGTTTAAGACTAAAAATGACTACAAGTGGTGACTTGCGGTTTTTATAAATCGTAATATAGAGAAATGGTTGCATGTCTCTTGTAGAATTATATTAGAATTTCAGATACGATATAGGCTATCCTTTTAGTATTACTTTCATCATCATCATCATCATCAGCCTCAATGAGCCCGTGTATTACTTTACTAATTTAAAAAATATATCAAAATCTGGACCAATGCAGGCATGCTTTTGATTAAAGCGAGAAGAGGTAACGGATGGAGTTGCGTTCGTATATAGTGGACGCATAGATTATCATATAATACAAATAGTGTCTTATCGTGTTAAAGAGTGATAAAACACTAGTATTTGCAAAACATTAAACAAAAATGTAGTCACGTAACATGCCGCAGTGACACACATTAAACACACCTCTAGAATACTCAGATTGGCAACGTCTATTATAAAACGTGAACAAAAACCGTTTGCTTATGTGTAAGTATTATTTAGAGATTTGTGAATTTTCTATTTTTGACGCATTGTTAAACAATAATTCTAATACCGGACAAGCGCCAGAGGGGACTGAGCATCCTGAGCGGGGTGAGGCTCTCCATACGCGCGTGAGCTTATAACTTAAAGACGTAAACGACAAACTGGTTTTTGGTATTTCATTGCGTTAAAAATGATAATTGGAGAAATTCCTTCTTTAATTATAAATAACTATAACTTATCTACAAAGAAAGTAAAGGGGCTTAACCCGGTCCCGTTTGCCTAATACTAGCTGTTGCCTGCAGCTTCGCCCGCGTTACTCAACTCCTATAAGTCACAGCGTGATGTTATAAAGCCTATAGCCTTCCTCGATAAATGGGCTATATAACACTGAAAAAAATTTTCAAATCGGACCAGTAGTTCCTGAGATTAGAGCATTCAAACAAACAAATAAACTCTTCAGCTTTATAATATTAGTATACATGTGAATCTCTTTTTAAAAACAGGTATGTTTGATATTTTTTTCTCTGCTACAAAAGTTACTCATGTATTGAAAACTAACAGAATGAAGTTTTTGTGGTTTTTATCATGAACGAACCTAGTCGTTCCCACCACCAACTTATATTTTCATTCGTTTTGGAATAACTTAAATAAATTGAAATTATTGACGCCAAAATGTCCAATGCGAGGATGTATTAAACTATAATACACATGATAAACATCTAAGAACTTAATTTTACCCAAACCTAATTTACATAAATAAGCTGTATTAGGTAGACGAAGTGTTGGTCAGCCATTAACCAGGTGGTTAGACGATTTGCGTGAGGTGGCCGGTCCGTCTTGGCGTTCATTGAGGGAGGCCTATGTTAAGCAGTGGACGGATAGAGGCGGATGATGATGATGAAGCTGTATTTATTTTGTTTACGCCTAACGTTATGGGCCGGCGGGCCAACAACGTGTGCGGGAAATAATCTCGTCTATCCATCTCGCTCTAATATACGGCATACTATGTTCCTTCCCACTTCCATTGTCCATCTATAGAATATTGAATCTATGTATCATAGTGTATTTTTTACAGGCAAAGGTCAAATTAATCCATAATTCACAAGTGTGCTACAAGTGCAGTCTAATGCCTCATTACATTTATTATTGCAACAAAAAATATAATGAACAATGCAAGCCACTTTATTCTTGCCTTGAATCTGACCATGGCATAAGTTGTACACAAGTGTACATTCAGTTGTCTTGAAAAGCCTCATGTCTTATAAATATATTGTTTTTTTATTATTATTGGATAGGCCAACGGGTAGACGAGCCACGTGATGGTAAGTGGTCAGCGTCACCCATGTATACCGGGTGTATTTGGAACGTTTGCGAAAACGAAGAGGTATGATAGTGTTGGCATAGCCTGACATGATCCCCATCATGGTTCAGGCCTTGACGTGGCGGTGGGGCTCAGTAGCCTAGGGTGAGCCCAGCACCTTGGGCGAAGCCAATTGAGCCGAGGGGGCTCTTTGTACCCCTCTTATAAGAAGAGAGAACAGAAAAAAACAGGGGGCAAGTGGTGAGGATGGGAACCTCACCCCATTGTACTGTCCCGACGTTGGAAGGGGTTGCTCTGTGGTGCGGGATAACCCCTCTGTGGAGGTGGCGTCGGTCCCCTTGCGGGAGTGACTAGCCGTAGAGGTGCCCTGTTAGCTTAACAGATCCGGGGCATCTCACCAAGGCGGCACTGGTGGCACTCGCCGGGTTTTAGTGGGTAGAGCTGCGTCCATTTACCATCTTTCGGGCGCAGCGAGTCCCACATACCCACCTGGGGAGACCTACTCCCCGGGCGGGATGCCTCAGAGCATTTCGAGGCGTAAAAAAAAAGAAAAGAAGAAAGCCTGACATGATACAAGTGACAAAAACGCGTTTTCTTTTTTTTTTGGTTGTTTTTTCTTTGTATAATCGGGTTTAGTAAACATAATTACAGGAATTTGATTTTAATGCTTTAAAATAATGGTTTTTTGAAAAAACAGCAATGTAATTGGTTTATTTATGGTTCATGCCGGCTAGCGGGCTGAATCATCTGATAGCGTTCGCCGAATGCACGAGGTGAACGAACTCCCGCACCGCGCGCGCCTTCAGTGCGGGTGTGCAAAATACACAAGTCCTAAATTTAAAAAAAAAAGGTTTCTGAGATAAATGGTTATATGCATTATATAGTATATAAATAGTATATTATTAGGTTTAATCTTCGCAAGCGTTCCAAATACACCCGGTATACATAGAACATAATATTATAAACAAGTTACCTATCCTGAGTCATAAGATGTTAAGCCTCTATGTCAGTAACTACACTGCCTGTCCTGCCTTTCTCTCCGAAACTCAGTACAGCAAGCAGTACGGCAGAAACAAGCAAGATATTGGTGGTACCCAAGCAGACGGGAGCGCGGCACAGCGCATCCCTCCCACGGGTAAGGTATTTGTATTATATTTTATTATATTGTGTATTAAATATGTGTATTATATAATAAAAATCTTAAATATATGTATAGTATAAAAGTATTAAATATATTTCCGTTGTCTGGTACCCGTAACACAAGTTCTTCGAGAACTTACCACGGGACCAGATTGACGTGGTGTGAAAGCGTCCATAGATATATAGATATTATATTGGTATTTCTTAACATAATACGTATGACGTAATACTTAAAATATGATGGTTAGTAATAATAATTAATTTTAAATACCTACTTAAAAGATTTTCCGTCATTATTGGGTCCTCATAAAATCATACAAATACAAAAATATTTATATTTATATGATTTTATCATTAGATAGAATATGTTACACGAAAATTTGTTTATCTGAAAGTTATTTACAATTTTATCGTAGGTATAATTTAAGTTGAACCAGATCATGATTATTTTATTGTATTTCAGTAATATAAAACAAAAATAACAATCTAACGAGAAACTGGTTGATACACTGCAGGGCAAAAAGACTTAGCTTGTACTGTAAAAATACTAAATATATAACCGCGATAAAATCCATAAAAATTGTTTTATTATAATACTAAATATAGAATTAAATACCAACGATTCAAAGAAAGTTAAATGATTGACGAAAATACTGTACACTTGTAGAAACTACTAGATGGCGTTGTTTTAAGCCACCCACCCTCTCACTATAGAAGTGCTTATTTCACTTATTCAACAGAATTAGAATACATTAGGAAATAATCGAGCTTATCATTCCATATAGATCGCCCGCATACACATCCGCAAATACTTGCAAAATCATTTCATAATTCGTTCCTGCCATTGATATAAAACTTTAATTACTACAAGATATAAATGAGTCCTTCTTTTAATTTGCAAGATTGCTATGATTTATCTATTGTAACTAAAATGAAATTAACATAGGCGGGATGCCTCAGAGCATTTCCCGGCGTAAAAGAAAAAGAAATAACTTTCAAAAACCATCGATTGTGCAATATTTATTAGTAAGTAAGTACTTATACTATTGTATATACTTATACTATATATAATAATATAATCTAATATTCACGTTTGCACTTTCATGACGACAAAATTACACTACAATCACATAAGTATACTTATATACATACTATTATAAATGCTAGTGTATCTCTGTTTTTTATTATTTTTTATATTTTACGCATAAACTGCTGGACTTGAGAATATGGCATGGAGATAGATTAACATGTAAGTATCAAAATAATCAAACAACATTTTACAAAATTAATTGCTATTTATTAAAGTTCTTTAATTTGAATATTAATTTAACCTTCCCGATGTTTTAAATACTTGACATCAACCGTTGTCTCGGGAGCACTGAGCTGTGTAAGATATCCTAATGACACAAAGTCGAAGTACCTTAAGATTCATTGTAATTTAGTCCGATTTGCGTAGATCATTATGATAATCTTTGAATAAAAAAGTTTCATTATATTAATCATTAATAGCATTACCATTCTAAAGTTAAATTAAATCGAGCGACACCGCGGGTAACATCTATACTATAATTCCACGCTATTAAAAAGCATTTATATACCGTGTCTAATTTTATAATACATCAACGTTGCGGTGTATTTACGTCGGTAAGTAATCTACACACCCGCATGAACGTCGCGTTTAGGAGCTTTCCTCATCAAATAACGTCATTATGTAACCGGTTTACACCGGGAAATATTAGCACTGGCTATTGTTAACTGTATAGAAAGTTGACTATATTTAGCCATTTCGGTTTTAGCCGCCCCAAAATTGAAAAACTTTACTCTAAAACAAATATAGACAGGCTATCATATCATAATTTTAGTAGAATTTTTTAATAAAAACTACATCTCAGGATTTCGGTGAAATTAATTTGGTTTAGTAAGATATTTACAATGCCTAGAATCAAATGTGTATTCCAAAGTTTTAAGAAAAGGTCCATACAGACGAATATTGAACCTCCTCCTTTTTGGAAGTTATATTTTAATCTAAATGTCATAATATAATGATAGTCCAAGTATGAATGCGACAAGATGACTTGCACGATTTGAGATTGCAATATATGATTTGCATTAGACGATTACTAGTAACACGAACAGGTGAATAAAATAAGTCAATAGACATAATCGTACACTTTCTGAGATAGAAGGCTCGAGTATTTCTTGCATTATAATATTATTGTACATATTTGAATATCACATATTCTTTTATCGGCAGATCTCTAGCTTAAAACGTAAAAATATTACACAATGCGAATTGTCAAATGACGTCACATACGCTAGTTTTGGATGCATACGCCTTTGTGATTGGCCACTTGGGTCTGTGTGACGTCGTTAGGACGGTTATGAGAAATGAGAAGAAACGGATAAATGAGAATTCGTATATCTTCATTCGTATATATTCTTAATTTGAGTTAGCTTTTATACATAATACACTAGACAATTATTATTTCTACAGTATGTTTAAGTGATAAAGATTATTTTTAAATAACTTAAAATATTCATGATTTTGGTAAATGACGGTATTTTGTGAAAACTAAGAACTAACGTTGATCAAATAGGTAAACGTTTGAGAAAGTTTAAATTTTACTTTCTTACATGAGTCACGGCATACAGATATAAGTTATACATGTCAAACAAAGTCACAGTACAATACCGTATCTTGTACGGTAATTTACATAAGACTCGGAACACAATGTAATTTCCCATAATCGTGTAACCATTAAACTTAATCTTCACTGCATACAATTTATGGCTAATTTCGTATTAAAAAAAAAATCGCGTGCAAATTTCTTAATGCGATTCTTTAAGATGCATAATATTATTCGAAAACGACGTCGTACTGGCGTGAATTTAAATTTATCAGTACAGTTGATGCGCTATGCATTAACTGTCAAATAATGAAGAAAATTGTAAATCGTACAGGTATCTCTACTCTCTAGGTAGTAATATTTTGTCTGAAAGAAAATCAATATACTTCGCTTAAGAAAATTCTCCAAATATCCCACTCGGCACAATATAACTTGCGATAAAATTTCAAACCGAGTTGAAAAACTTAAAATTTTGATTGAAAAAATATGCTTATTCATAGATATAAATTTCCATCTCGCATCGTAAAGGTGGGAGAAATGTGTTTTGTGGAAAGGAAGCCAGAAAAGGCAAATGGCTAGCTGCAATACTATTTTGCGTCTAAGGATAGGCAAAACTCGGATGAATCACCCGGGCCGGGCCTAAGATTTATGGGTCATTTATGCTCTAAAGCGAGGTTGACACCATCAAGTCGCTCGTCTTCACTAACATACAAATATATGAAACTGAATCCGATCAAAATCAATTCAGTAGTATTAAATACATTAAAATAAAAAAATCTCGCAACTGAACGTTATAAAAGCCGATAACAAATCTCAATTAATATATACAGGATGAAGTTGGCGCGATTAAAGTTTACCTCCTAGGAAAGTAATTAATATATACAGGATGAAGTTGGCGCGATTAAAGTTTACCTCCTAGGAAAGTAATTAATATATACAGGATGAAGTTGGCGCGATTAAAGTTTACCTCCTAGGAAAGTAATTAATCTCGAAGGTTAGTACTGAGTCACTCCACTGAGCATTTAGGTGAGACTTTCAAGGTGCAGCCGATGTGATCTTGTATCGCTTTGTTCTGAGGAACACACATACTGTGTAATAACTAAATTACGGACTTAGGTAGTATATACGTTAAAATGTAAACGTATATACGTTCCTAATACACGTAATAAAACGTTTAAGCATTCGATTAGCGTTGTACAATTATTGAAAAATATTTATTCGTAGGACTCCCAAATACGTTCGATGTTCAAAACGGGCTCCCACAATAAGCTTCACCCGCATTGTGACTTTTTTTCTTTAACGCCGGGAAATGCTCTGAGGCATGAGGATGCTTCAGACGTGGGACTCGTTGCGCCCGGTAAGTAAGCTGGTAAGTGGACGCAGCTCTACCCACTAAAACCCGCCGAGTGCCACCATTGACGCCTTTGGTGAGGTGCCCCGGATCTAATGAGCAAACAGGGCACCTCGACGGCTAGTCAGTCGACGGGACAGTACAATGGGGTGAGGTTCCCGTCCTCGCCCCTTGCCCCCTACTCTTTTGTCACTTCTTCTTATAAGAGGGGTACAAAGAGCACCCTAGGCTACTGAGCCCCACTGCCACGTCAAGGCCTGGACCATGGTGGGGCGCATTATGTGACCTAACGCAGTATATGAACCATATAAACTCTAGCACGAAAAACATATAACATGATATACATATAAATGATTGTTACAAACTAATTTACATAAACAGACGCACGGAGATCACACATAACTTTTTAATGAGTTATAGATTTGTATCTTTATGATGTAACGAACAATCTTTTTCTGAAACCGGTGGGAGGGAAGCGCTGTGCCGCGCTCCAGCGCTGCATGGGTACCACCACCTTGCTTGCTTCTCCCGTAAAACTGCTCTGCTGTGTTTCTGAGCAAGACAGGCAGTGTAATTACTGGCACCGAGACTTAACATCTTATGTCTCAGGATAGGCAACACATCAATGAGTTGCCTGGGCTCGTTCCAGGTAAACTAGTTTGTATTCATGGGCGACGTTGACCAATTAACATAACATAAAAAAACGAAAACGTGCAATTTTAGTTAAATTCGTTTACTATGATTGCGTGATCGGAGACATTTAACTGGTTTGTTCATTCTGTCCTAGACATGGGTTGCTGAATATTAAAATTAGCGCTCAAGGTACTGAAAAATTACCTTATTATTTGCATAAGACGAGCCTTGTTGTAGAAATAAAGTTACTAATTTATTTTATTACAAGCTGTTTGAAGTCTGAAGTAAAAAAATTGGACTTGTTAGCGGGGACTGCTTAGTAGCGGTCGGCTAGTCCCCCCTTACAAGAAGTAGTCTGGCCTTCGCCGGGGCCAGCCTATCGCTGAGGTGATCATGTCTGTTGCCTGCATATCCGTGTTTATATATTCTGCAGTAGTTTTAGTTAGGGTGGGCACTCCCAGGTGCGAGTCCCACATTGGGTCAGGATCTACCCACGTGAATTACACCCAGGATGGTGGTACCCAAGCAGAAGAGGGCGCAACGCAACTCCCCATCGACTTAGTTTTTGAGTATTTTAATCGTATAAATATAATAAATAAGTTAAGTTAATTTTGTACCTATCGAATTTGAAATATTACGAATACATTTGGAACCTCCTGTCTATCTTACCAGGAGTAAGATAGACACTTGAATGACGAAGCGAAATTATTTGCTTATTAATTATAATGATGCGGTAATAAGAACAAAGTATATAAATAACAATAAAGTTATTAAATTTTTTTATAGAAGAGGGGGCAAACGGACTGTCATTTCACCTGGTGGTGGGTTATAAGCGACATCCGCTACATCATTAGCAGGTGCGTTGCCAGCCTTTCACATATGAGTATACTCTTTTCTTTTCTTTTCTTTAATCTTTGAAGTGTATGGATTTAAAATTGAATGTCATCTTCAATGTCGCCTGCATCTGTAATGCAAAAATGTCAAAAGATAATGCAGATTATCTGAAGCTGAAATGTATATAAGTGAGGGTATGTAAAGTTGCAATTTAGCCGTTTTGGTTCCATCAATTTATTTCGAATTTAAAATCGCTTGGTATTAAAATTCAAACAGATAATTACATTAGCGACAATTATGTTTTAATTAACATGTCATGTGAAATTATTATAAATATAAGAAAGAAGTGAATGTATGCATTAAACTAGCAGCACCCCGCGGTTTCACCCACGTACACTCCATTCCTGTGGGAGTACAGGGATTAATTATAGCCTGTAAATTATTCTGATATATAAGCTATGTTATTGTGAAGTTTCGTTAAAATCCATCAAGTAGTTTTTGCGTGAAAGAGTAACAAATAATTTATGGATGTTCTATCCATATCCATAAATTATTACAAATTTTCGCGTTTATAATATTAGTAGGACTAGTTTGATCCCCACCATGGTTCAGGCCTTGACGTGGCGGTGAGGCTCAGTAGCCTAGGGTGAGCCCAGCACCTTGGGCGAAGCTAATTGTGCCGAGGGGCTCTTTGTACCCCTCTTATAAGAAGAGGGGACAAAAGAGCAGGGGGCAAGGGGCGAGGATGGGAACCTCACCCCATTGTACTGTCCTGACGTTGGGAGGGGTTGTTATGTGGTGGAGGTGGTGTCGGTCCCTTGCGGGACTGACTAGTCGTCGAGGTGCCCTGTTTGTTTATTAGATCCGGGGCGCCTCAACAAAGGCGGTATTGGTGGCACTCGCCGGGTTTTAGTGGGTAGAGCTGCGTCCACTTACCAGCTTTGGGGCACAGCGAGTCCCACATACCCGCGTGGGGAGACCCACTCCCCCGCGGGATGCCTCAGAGCATTTCCCGGCGATAAAGAAAAAAAAAACCGGCCAAGTGCTAGTCGTACTCGCGCACAAAGGGTTCCGTACATAATATACAACATTAGACACTTTAACATAAATTAAGGTTTATTTTTATGGAATTAAATGTTTTTTTATATATTTGAGTTGATTGCATGAAAGGTAAATTGCGGTTTACGATTTATGACGTATAAAAGAAACTACTTACTAGACCTTGTTCAAACCAATTTTTAGTGGAAGTTTGCATAGTAATGTACATCATTTTTTTTTTTAGTTTTATTGTTCTCTTATTTTAGAAGTTACAGGGGGGGGGGGACACACATTCCACTTTGGAAGTATCTCTCGCGTAAACTATTCAGTTTAGAATAAAATGGTATTAGAAACCTCAATATCATTTTTAAAGACCTATCCATAGATACCCCACACGGATGGGTTTGATGAAAAAAAAAATTTGAGTTTTAGTTCTAAGTATGGGGATCCCCCCCAAAAATTTATTGTTTCTTTTTATACTTTTGTGTCAAAATCTTAATGCGGTTTACAGAATAATACATCTACTTATCAAGTTTCAACAGTATAGCTCTTATAGTTTCGGAAGAAAGTGGCTGTGACATACGGACGGACAGACAGAGACAGACATGACGAATCTATAAAGGTTCCGTTTTTTGCCATTTGGCTACGGAACCCTAAAATAGGACTAGTCGGATTCTATCATAAAGTTTTATTTTAAATAACATATTTACTCACTTTGGTTTAGTACTAGAGCCGTGCAAGCACAAAACATACCTTAACGCGTAGGTAACTTAAATTTTTCCCTGCCGTGCCTTAAGTTTCACTTTAAAAATGCAAGAAGATTTCCTTTATTATATACTTAAAAAACTTGACGGTCACTTGAGTTTGACAAAACAAAGGCTTGATAGTTAACCTTGCCGCGCCTACATTGACCAACACCATACCTTCAGGAGAAAGTCAGCTTTCTTTGTAATTGCTTATTGAAAATACTCGGAGTGACACAATAGGTACCTACGGAGATTTATTGCTTTTTTCACTTAAACATATCGAAATTAACAAACACAACATACAGGGTAAGAAGTTCTCTAATTTCTATTATTATCATCGTCATCATCAGCCTTTATCAGTCCACTGATGAACATAGGCCTCCTTCAATGAACGCCAAGACGAGCGATCCCTTGGTACTCCCATCCAACACAACAACTGCAAGGAGACGGAAAACCGTCTTCCCACCTGGTTAATAGTCGACCAACACTTAAGAATGGGGGTGCTAAGAATCCCCGGGTTACAGACCGCTACCACCAACTTGACCTGGCTACGTAGACCTGGCACATAACAGAGGAACATTAATACTATTTTTTGTTGTTTCGTCGCCATGTTTGATCGCGCCAAACAATATTTTTGCATTTGATAGTCCAATCAATGGCACATTCCTGAGGCACACGATAGTTTAATTTAAAATAGTAAAAGTGTATTAGTGTATATTATTTTCAATAGATTTAAACTATTTGTTGTTGTCTCGTATGTGTCAATAAAGTTCTTTTTCTTTCTTTCTTTCAATCATTTTACAGCTTATTTATTTTGAAAGAAAGTTCGTTTTATAAATTCTAGTTTAGGCAAAACCGAAGGGGACCCCTTGTTTAGAATTTATGTTGTATGGAGTTGGGATTTTAACGTTAAATTAAAATTTCTAGAAGGAGAAATAATATCCTTACATACACAGATATTTGACATGGATTCTTAATATTTCTATATATACATATTATTAATGTGGAGGTTTTAATTTTTTTGTGTAGTTCTTGATTGATTTTTTGTGTAGACTTGATCACGTGCAAACGATTTATTAAAGTATGATTTAATAAAATAAAGACTTCGTAAAATAGGCGAACTGTTCTACAGGTTCACACCTTACATTTTCAACATCGCTTTCTCATCCTGAAAGTATTATTGCAGGGCTCGTGAATTTCGTCAACCATTCTCTCAACTGTACACATCTTGCCTTATTTCGCAGTGTCGTGTGTATGCTGCTTAGGTTACAATTTTTTATTAAGGTAATATACATTATATAATATACATTATATACATAATAACTAAGTTAACGCTTCATTATAACATTTTCATAACATACTTTATAATCAATTAAGCCTCATTACTTTTTCCGAGTAAAATATTTCCCCATTACGTCACACGTCAGTCTGACGTCATCAAGTATGTTCCATATGCGTTATATTATCTGCGCAACGTAACTTATGGTACATAAAAACATCCGTCTATTGTCTGTGAAAAGCTACTAGCCTACTACTAGCCTACTACTAGCCTACTAATCCTACTTATATTATAAACACGAAAGTTTTTATGTGTGTATGTTATTACTCTTACACGCAAAAACTACTGAATGGATTTTGATAAAACTTTACAATAATATAGCTTATACATCAGGATAACGTATTTGCTAATAATTTATTCTAGTGCTCCACGGGAATGGGAAGTACATAGGTGAAACCGCGGGCGCTGCTAGTACTATGTTCTATTTCTTATTTTGGCTTCGATTGGCGAATACAGCCTTTGTCTGAGCATTGCGTCGGAGGATTTTCACTTGACATAATAAGTCCCAAGTCCAGGTCAATATTTGCGAACTTCACAACTCACCAAAATATTGCGAGTCTACCAATTTTGACTATCTTATAATTTCTACTAATATTATAAAGAGGATTTGATTTTTTGTTTGTTACGATTTAACTGAAAAACTATTCGATCGATTAAAAAAAATCTTTTACCATTAGAATGCTACGTTAACACTGAGTGACATCGGGTATAAAAATAATCATCATCAATCCGTGTACGGCTATAATCTAAGATAACGCGGGTGAAGCTGCAGGCACAAGCTAGTGAATAATAAAATTTAATTTTTATCACATTATACGAATAAGCAAGAACAGTAGTTTTATTTTCTTACTATCTCTATGATATGCTCTATGCGCAGGAAAGGTCTAATCAGCTGAGCAACAAAACCGCTTGCTAAGTGAAATCACAAGCAAATTCTTACATCAACATTAAAACTATGGAAATTATATTATATTCAGTCTTTTAAATGGAAAAAAACTTAGTGAAAGACTTACCGATGTTTTATTAAAGTGATCTTGTATTTTTCTCTTTTCATTGCCAAGTTTATCACTAAAACCATAATGCATACATTTTACTTCACTTTATTTACCTAAATCACAATTTATGTAACATTTACACTCGAGTTCTTAAAATATTTGATCAGGTCATGCCTTGAGCTGAAGAAAGGACCTGTAACAAAAATACTCAAATCAATATTTTTATATTAGGCGACATAAATATAATGTATTAAATTTAAAAAAAACCCGTGTGCTTTCGTTGGGCACCAGATAGGAATGAAGTTCCTTATTATAAAAAAAAAAACAAAAATACCTATACACACTTATACATAGTGTAAAGCCTCAATGTGTTTACCACTTTTAACCACCAGATGATGTAATTATCGAATGATAATCTTACTGAGTACCCCTCCCCAATGCCCCCTAAGGAACTTCGTTCCAAAACCTTTACATATTATTGCAGACGACTGTACGTAACCCTAAAAACACGGACCTCTGATGAAACATGTTTTATGTTTTGTATTGTATTCATGGCATAATTTGCTGCGCCTAATCTTTACATTATTGTATGAAGATTGTATGAGTTGATTAAATTACTATGATACAATATGTTTATTGTTGTTATATAATAAGTAACATTATGTTAATTATGTATTATCATTCTTTGTTTTAATTTATACACAATTTTACCATTTGTTGCATCCAAACCAAAGTACCAGGCTCTACAAACTAATCGAAAAGAACAAGACTTTACATAGAATTTCCCGAAATGGTAGTTGTTTTTCTCTTATTATTATCTTATATTACTTATTATGTCAAATTATTGAACAAGAAATAGGTAATAAAATTATATTATCAAGGTTTTTAAGGTAAGGCCAGGACTTGTCGAAACTTTCTTCGCGTAGGAATTGTGACATCCACCGACGACCATATAAAACAGTTATGACATTGCTGGTGTTATCTGACAGTCGTTCTGTTTGACCTCTGGACAGCAATCCGTTCGACTTATTAATTTCGATATTACCAATCCGCCACTTATTGCGATATTATAACATTGTAAAATGTTATTACAATAATTGAACTTCTTTTGTGTAATATTGCAATATAACTTTTATGTAGTTTTCAATAAAATTCATATGACGTTCGACTGTAAAAATGTCAACACTTTCTCCTAGTTTATAATATCGAGATTGAATAGTAAAAAAACGGTAATTTGTAAAAAAACTGTGAAAGCATAGGTAAGTATAGAATGAAATGAAGTAAATTTTTAAATTTATTTATCTGCAATTATTGTTTTTCGAATTGTATAAAAGCCAGTGAACGAAAAAATAACAATTTATAAAAATATCGCAAATGAAAATAATTTAAATAGGTAATTATTTAACAAATTACTTAATTAATTTTTATTCTCATATCATACCTACATAACAATATGTACCTAATGTTTTTATTAATAGTTAATTGAAATAAATTATTAAAAAATATTAAAAAATGTTTTATTCCCATTTTAACATTTACCAGGCATCAGCGGTAAAACCTTGCATGTACTTAATTCTAATGGTAAAAGCCAGAAAGAATCGTCCCATTTTAATAAATTCTTATCCAACTCATGTCGGTAAATCGTAAGACTCACTCTTAAATCTTAGGACTTGTAGTTCGAGCTTTTACAGTAATATAATATACCCACACTAATATCCGAACTATTTTGAAGTGTATTAATTGTTTAAGGTGCCCTTAAGTAAAATCGCAGTCTCCTCTTGCAAAACCGGCCTTGCAGTTAAATCATAAATGCCCAGGACCCGCGGCGGTCTGAACAATCGCTCTAACACCTATAATTACTCATTACACTAATGTATTTCTGATCTGAACAATGTTTGCTGTCACGACTTAATAATAACGTTGCATGTTGCGACTTACATTATCTGATTATAATGTTCCCGCCATTTGAATTGGTTATGTATTCATGATGGAAGTGATCTATAACACGCACCATACGTTTTCACTATGGGCACACGTGTCTACTTCGGATATAGGCAAGCCTACTTGCCTATATTTGAAGTATATAGGCCATAGTTGAGCCTATTTAGGCTCATTAGGATATACAATATGTCATGTGCGCTTGTAACAAAAACTCTGTACTGTACTGTATGTATATTTCCAATAAAACGATTCGTTTACAGTTTTATTAATATGTCACAATCTTCATCATATCGACTTCTGTGACTCAACGGTTAGAGCGTTGGTACTCAAGCCGGAGGTAGTGGGTTCGAAACTCGCCAGGGAACAAAACGTTTTCTGTGTTCCTGGGTCATGGATGTATATTAAATATATTATGTATAGTATAAAAGTATAAAATATGTTTCCGTTGTCTGGTACCCGTAACACACGTTCTTCGAGAACTTACCACGGGACCAGATTGACGTGGTGTAAAAGCGTCCATAGATATTATTATAATATCGGACCTGTGTTACGGCACTGGATGACTAACAATTTAGATACAGATAGACCACTTTTTCCACTCTTTTTTAAGCTATTGCATAGCTTTTATCGCGGGACTTGAGCGCGGCGACCGAATCAAGAAATTCCGTAACGAAAAAAACCTAACACCCGACGAGAGACGAGCTGCTCCGAAATTGGACGAATAAGTAAGCCGCTGTTTGTGAGAAAGTATATAGGTGACTAACTAGATGACGCTTTACATTTTCACATCGTCTCCGTGTTAAATAAAGTATTAAAAATAGAAATAAGTAATAATTTAATAAGTGTACGTGTTATAAGTGTTGAACATTAAAGTGACAATAACTAAGTGAAAGTTTTATCCGTGAGAATATTTCACTGCCTGAGAATATATCGTTCAGCTAAAATACTAACCATCGATTTTGAATAAAAACGATATAAAGATAAGAGATAGTGTTTAAAAGTGAGTATAAGATCTGTATTTGAAAATCAAAGAATTTATTAACTATTCAAAAGCATAAAAGTGGACAAAATGTATTTTAGTACTGAACATAAGAACAAAGAACTATACAAGTATAGAAAAAATTTACGGCTTTTCGTAGTTGTTTTAATCGTCAACACTATCTACTATAAACCACATAGTTAGTACATCGGTGGACACAGAAGATACAAAGTTCTGGGATAATAACTGGAAATAACAGCTCATAAAGCGCAGATGACGAAAATTAAAAACATCTTATCTATAACCTCAGATGAAGTAAAAAAAGATAGATGACGCACGGCCTTTGCTAATACTGAAGCCACAAAACTAAGCTCCTTCATGTAAATACACGCGCTCACGCACACAGATACACCAAAACTAAGCTCATTTTTGTTAGTATCTTACGAGTCGTCGTGCAGTAAGTTTGCCAAAAAAATACCGTTCTGTGTAATTAAATGGTGTAAAAACAATACAAAAGTGACCAAAGAGTCTAAAGAAATATCGTTTCACACATAAATAAACACAAGACTATATTCTTTTAAGATATTTTAACACTATTTTGAGGTTAATCAACATAAATAATATTATTGCCCCGAAATGACGTATTGGAAGAGTGTTGCCAGAAGTTAGTATTTCTAATAGCCCAATAGTGGGTAAGTCAATTGCAGGCAAAGCCATAGCAAAATAATTAAGTACAGAGGTGGCATAATTATTATTTTATTATTTGATCGCTAAATGACTGAATCGAAATGATCTCGTATAACCTATGTTGTATCTTTTTTGGGACTCACGTACCCACAGCAGGACTATGTATTTAATTATTTATAAATTCAAAGATTTACCATTTAATAAATTTAAAAAAATGTAACAGTGTGGCTTGCAGAGAAATGTTTTTATAATTTAAATGTTTGTTTTAATGGAAAACGACATATTATGTATTTAATTTAAATTGTGTATTGATAAAATGTGACTTTCTAATTACTATTATAATCAATTATTTTGAAACGGTTATTCTCTGACAATGATTTTAAGGACATGTTGTATTTATCAAGTTTATTTAATTGTAACTATTTATTCCTGTTAATTTATATTAAATGTTTATTTATGTAAAGTTTTATTTTTAATATCACCTATGTATTTACTACATTCATGGGAATAAATAAATAAATAAAACAATTGTGTCAATAAGATATCTATTGAGACAGTTTATAAAGTGATCCTACACGCCTCCTACATATTCGTAATATTATTGTATTTTATAAAAATATTCACTGTCGCATTCACTTATTACCTATTTTTATTAATATACAATTTTAAGGGATATTTTAAAAAATGGCAACCCTTCATTCACTCACACATACTTAAAAAAGTGGCTTCACTTTCTTGTTCCAAGTGCGCTATCTACCTTTTTTTACTTCATCTGAGTCTATAACATTAAAATTAGAAACACAAAATTTGACATTTGACAAATAGAATATACTATCAGTTTGTAAAGCTGACAGATAATTTATTAAAAGCTGGACACAAGACTTTTGCCCGTTAAGTTAGTTTCAGTGTTGCTAGTGCTTGAAAATAATATCAAACATTAATAAATAAATAAAAGTAGTAAAATTTGTGTATAAGTGTTTTAAATATGAATAAACAACTTGTGCATTTATTAATAAAGAAAGTGATATGATTTTGTTGATTATAATATATAAAATTTGAAATGGTTCTTAAATTGAAGTTTGTAAATATAATTCATCATTTACACATGAGAATATTATCTCTTTGTTGATTGCCATTGCCATTGCCATTCGCATTAAATCATAGAATTGTTGGTAATCCATTAAATATAAAATATAAAACAAAAGAAAGAAAAAATACTGCATAAATAAAAAATAAATAAATAATTATAATTGCATAAGTTGATTATAAAATGCTATGCAATAGCTTTACCGCGGCAGTCGCCGAGTGCCACACGTCTTTTTTTCACTCACGTTATAGCGCCATTTAAACTGATAGAATATTATAGAGATGGATCAGAATTTCAAAACACAGCTTCCATTGCATGCACTCTCTTATTACGACAAAACTTGGGTCGTCTCGTTATCTCTTACCTCGTTTCGGTCCGTCAATTGAATACGATAAGTGATGTTTCATGCCTTCTAATACATTTACATTTTATACAGGTGAATGTGATTTCAGTGAAGTATTCGGTTTAAATTGGATGTAAATAGTAAGAAGTTTTGTTGTTTATTATGTATGCATGCAACTAGATGAAATTGATCCTTTTTTAGAATCAGATCTATATTATAAACGAACGTAATTCTTGCGATTTTTTTTAATTGAAGAGAAAACTGCATCTGCATATCATCCATGGTAATTTATGATCCTAATCACACTGATTTCTAATTAACAATCACAAAATTCGTAAATTATCTCTTTACAAATCTTGGATACAACGGCCAATACTTTTTTTTTTTTTTTTTTTTTTATGTTAGTTGGATAGGCAAACTGGCAAACGTGCAAAGCTGTTTCACGGGAGAAATAAGCAAGATGGTGGTACCCATGCAGCCGGGAGCGCGGCACAGCGCTTCCCTCCCACCGGTAAAATCGACTGAATTTCTAATATCACGTTTTAACTTTTATGTAAGTAAATAAATAGCTGTCTGTATGTAATGTATTTACGCATGACTTAAGTAATGTTTACTAATATTGTTAATCTTCATTTAAATATAAAGATTAACTTTACATAATGCGAGTTTGTTTTAAAATTGTCACGTAACTTTAAAAGGATTACTCGTTAAATCTCAAAGCCTACTTTGTAGAAGGACATTTATGTTAACACATTAAAAAAGTAAATATAAGGAAAAATCCAAATGACCACATGCTGGCCACAAGAGTGATTTGCGCAAGAGTTGTCACACACGACCTTCCAGTTTGATGCTATCGATCGAAACTAAAAATAACGTTACTGCTTCGTTATATTGAACGAAAGATTATCACTGCTTCATCATCATCATTGTCATTATCATTATCATCATTGTTATACTCCAGCTGGTCTCTACTCTCTAATACTACTACTTCATCATCATCATCATCAGCATCAGCCTCTATCCGTCCACTGCTGAACATAGACCTTTTTTTTCTTTTACGCCGGGAAATGCTCTGAGGCATCTCGCCGGGGAGTGGGTCTTCCCAGGCGGGTATGTGGGACTCGTTGGGCCCGAAAGGTTCTGAGAGAACTGCTCTTTGTACCCTTTTTATAAGAAGAGGGGACAAAAGAGCAGGGGGACAAGGGGCGAGGATGAGAAACCGATGTCCCCACGTTGGGAGGGGTTCTTTTGTGGTGCGGGACAACCCGTCTGTGGAGGTGGCTTCGGTCCCTAGAGGGACTGACTAGCCATCGAGGTGCCCTGTTTGCTCAACAGATCCGGGGCACCTCACCAAAGGCGGCATTGGTGGCACACGCCGTGTTTTAGTGGGTAGAGCTGCGTCCACTTACCAGCTGTCGGGCGCAGCGAGTCCCACATACCCGCGTGGGGAGACCCACTCCCCCGCGGGATGCCTCAGAGCATTTCCCGGCGTAAAAGAAAAAAAAAACATATATAAGGTCAGTAATTATTCTCTTATGGGTCAATGTATACGTTTCTACAATAGGATCCCAGAAAACGTTCAAAACCTATCAATAAATAAATTTAAAAAAAACTACAAAATAAAATAATTTATTGAAGATACCACACCTTGGGTATAAGGCGTTTCCTACGAGGCTTCTATGTATAATTATATCATTTTATGTACCTATATTGTAAAATATTGAAAAGATTAGTTTCACTGAGTTTGTTTCGCCGGTTCTTCTCAGTGGACTAGTTTTGGAACCGGTAGTAGAGTCATTTGACGTTCAATAAGCTACTTTGATGTACAACATTGAATAAAAATAATTTAATTTTTTTTATTTTTTTATTTTGAACATAACTATAACAGTAAGTCAAGATATCTAGATTTGACCCTTGAATACCTAAGTAATGAGTCATGCTTAATCAATTTCCTAACTATAAAGTGTAGCAACACTTATCGAGTTAAATCTTGACTCTGGTCGCTGAATAATAAACAGTCTCTTAACAAAATGTCCCATATGTTTTGCATTCTGCCTTTGATTTTTATTATAATAAATACCGTCTTAAAGCAGACTTATGTTGACATTTGTTCACGAAGGTTTTATATTATGTTTATTTTATAAAAACATCCAAATTACCTACCTCTGCACATTAATTACTTGTTACTATAGATAACTTAAAGAAATTCTTTTATTTGCCAAAAGCATTTTTATTGTATCTTGTGTAGGTTTACGTCGGGAGACATCCATAAATTACGTGAGGCGAATATGACGATTTCCCATTGGTGAGATATTGTGAGATTTAGCTCGACCCCCCCCAACGTTCTAATCTCACATGAGGTATTTTAAAACGCGTATTTTAATGTAAATATTTAGGACCTATTAGACAATTTATTTCATTATTAATATACAAGTTGGCTGATATAATCTGAAATAATAGAGATATAGTTAAACAATAGACAGAATACTTAAAAACTATTAAAATTATTAAAGAACAGTTACATATTCTAATTCAGTCCACTATCCGTAGAGGGATATTAAATAAAAAAAAAAGTGTTTTACTATAATTTGATCCAATTTTTCTTGTTATTTGATACTGTTTCTTGCGAAAAAAATACGTGATATTTGATGATACCCCCCTCTCCCCCACGTGAGTATGGGTGAGATTTTGCTCGACCCCTTTTAAAAATCTCATGTTATTAATGGATCTCCCCTCCGATGATCAAAAAACCTTTCTTACCTAATGTCACCAGGTAAACACGACACTAGTCAAACAAAAATTTGCACGCTATTTCAAGGCAGAATATATGAAACACTACAATTAATAACAACTTATGTACTATATTCAGGCAAATAAAGATTTTTAATTTAATTTAATTTAAAAAAACTTTGAATGATGAAATAATAATTATTGCTAAAACAATTATAATAATACTATATACCAAGGATCCAACCAGATCTTTTTAATTAGTAAAATGATACTTTTTAAGTATTATAAAATTGATCATTCTGTTTATTGATAACAAACAAAATGTACATAATGTAAATATTAGTCACTCTATGTACAGAATATTATATTAGTATCATTAAGAAACATGCCTTTATACATGATAATATTATGTGCATACTTATATAATTGGCATCCAAAGCCATTTGAATATTCTCAAGCTCAAAGGGCGGTTGTCACGATAAATCCTATTGTATTGTCAAATTAATTCAGCAACGTACAAGTCATCTGAGTTGTCGAATGGTGACATGGTTGAGCTGAAACAATGGTGTTTACATCACACAATGCAGATACCTGCCGCTGCCTGCCTCACAATGGCGACGTGAGAAACTGTAACGCATTGTGTAGACTAGAGACCTAGGCAGGAGATTGGCGGGTAGTTGATGAATTAACATCATTAACGACCTGTAGGGCTAGCATGCGCGCGCGACAAAATTTTGTCTATCCCTTTTCTCGTATTATTCCATACAGTTAATACGAGAAAAGGTGTAGACAACATTTTGTCTACCCCTTTTCTCGTATTATTTCATACAGTTAATACGATAAAAGGGGTAGACAAAATTTTGTCGTGCGCGCATGCTAGCTCTACTGGTATAGGCTAGTATTTCCAGGGATGGGCCGTGAATTAGTGGGGCTCTAGGGTAACACTACGTGGAATCACTTAATTAACTGGTTGTCATTTGGGAAAAAGTCTAATTTCCATAGCAAGAAATCAGTAAAACTGATGAACTTTGAATATAATATAGCTATAAATAAATTGATTCCACATGGGATGATTTCGGGATTTCTATTGATTGCTTGGTCGTCGTTTTTAAATTGCAAATATTTTTTCATTCTCATCATTTTATCATATATATACTTATTATTTTGAATGGAGAATGGGCATATATGGGACCATACATAAGTGCAGAACAGGGTCCTGTGCATATACATTTATATGGGGCTGAAGCCCAAAAGTCCCATATCCCATGTAGATCCGTCTGAGTATTTCTTCTAACTCTGGGGTATGTCCATGAGTTTACCACTCATCTTTTCATCTGTGCTCGTAAGTTCTTCCGTAATCTGTAAGTTTTCAATAGATGGATAGACTTCCTCTCTATCATTCATGTTTCTTTGCGATTAATAACAACTTTCATTGTAATGATAAATCAAGTTTTCCGGCGAACAATGAGGTCGTCACTTATCCACGCTTTCAATTAATAAGAAAATTAAATAGGCTCAATTTGGATAACTTTCTATTTCGACGGACATGGTTGAGGTGTAAAGGTCGAAGGTCATGTTACGCAACATCCCAAATAATGTGTCGATTTAAAATGCCTTATAGCAGAATTGCGTCTTACGTTTATTGGTCCCACATCCGTCTCTTAATTATGCTAATATGTCTCGAAAGAAAAAAAAACCATGAAAGCTTATTTTTGGTTTGGTTGCCTAATCTTTAAAATATCGAAGCTTTGAAAGTTGAATTTTTACCCAGTACATCCTCTCCATTAAAGAGGAACCTGCATAAGGTGTATAAACCAAGTATGTCATAAGCATGTTTTTTTATGTCATAAGGAGGCTACTGACGCCCCGGGCCTAGACCTCCGGGCACAACCAAAAGTTATGCAGATGTATTGCCCTCCTTTTCCCTATCTCCCCCAAAGGGCCACCGGAAACTCACAAACCACACGAAAGGCGACAGCATCGTGTCACTTGACGGCGGTATTATGTGAGCCAGAGGTATCACCCCGGTCGTGCCGGCCCAATTCGGCTGCTTGCAGCATGGCACTACCTCTTAATGTACACACTATACTATATATACTACACTATCTTGAAAGTAGTAGGCTTGGTAGGGTGGGTATCTGGGTAAGAATCATGCGTTACTACTTTAGCTTGTCATTGAGGAGAACCTCAATGTAGCTGAAATGGATACGTCATTTTAACAGACACGATAAAAAGAAAAAAAATATTTCCCAAAGACTTTACTATGATTAATCGTAGTCTACATCCTGAGGGTGCCTCTGTGTGGGGTCTAAACGTGCATTGCTTGTGTGGTTGCGGCTGTTTATTGTAATGTGTGATGGTGCATGCAACACGCATATGCAGTGGCTGAAAGAAGGGAAATGCTATATTCATGCATATCAGTGCACTCGCACATATTTTGCTGCAAGACTGCGTGGTTCGCGAAATACTTCCTAAGCTGGTGCCCGCAGCTTCGCCCACGTTAACTTACTCAACAGTCAAAGCGTGATGTTATATATTATAGCCTATAGCTTTCCTCGATACATGGGCTATCTAACACTGAAAGATTTTTTCAAATCGGACCAGCACTTCCTGAGATTAGTGTGTTCAAACAAACAAACTCTTCAGCATTATAATATTAGTATAGATAATATAATAATAATAATAATAATAATAATAAGATCTATGGACGCTTTCACACTACGTCAATCTGGTCCCGTGGTAAGTTTTCGAAGAACTTGTGGTACGGGTACCAGATAACGGAAATATATTTAATACTGTTATACTATACATATATTTAAGATTTTTATTATATAATACACATATTTAATACACATCCATGACCCAGAAACACAGAAACTATTTTTGTTCCCTGGCGGGATTTGAACCCGCAACCTCCGGTTTGAGCGTCAACGCACTCACCACTCAGCCACAGAGGTTGTCAAATATATAATAAAAAAAATATATAATTTAATATCTCATTTATTGATTTGATCTAAACATTTGAACCGAAACATCCGACACGCCGCATCTCTTCCAATTACCGAAACTTTGGTGTCGGTCGTAATCCATATTACTCGGCCAAGATTGGCCGTTGATACACCGTTTGTTGACGTTCAAACTTTGGTGTCGGTCGTAATCCATATTACTCGGCCAAGATTGGCCGTTGATACACCGTTTGTTGACGTTCAAACTTTGGTGTCGGTCGTAATCCATATTACTCGGCCAAGATTGGCCGTTGATACACCGTTTGTTGACACCCAAACTTTGGTGTCGGTCGTAATCCATATTACTCGGCCAAGATTGGCCGTTGGTACACCGTTTGTTGACACCCAAACTTTTTACACAAAACGTTGCCGAAATACTTGCAATCTATTATTTGTGTAAATTGGCAGATGACTAGGCGTTTTTTGTTGTGATGACCATGGTGAAGCCAAAAGGAAGGGTGATAATTTATTATCACAGATTACAGATTATATAGTATAGGTATAATATGTATGTATGCTTATTATTAGCCTATTTAAAGGCGTGGCTCCACCGCGGCGCACGCAAAGGCTACGCACTTGTGTTAAAATGACAATTTATGAGTAGCTTATCCGTGGGTTGCACGGAGGACAATCACCTTTTATTACAAAGCGAAGCTTGACAAACGTGCATTGCCTCTTCGTGCGCCGCGGTAGACCCGCGCCCTAATGTTTCAACGTACTGTCTAAGCTATTAGTTCATTCATTCTGTATTTGTGTTATGTGAATCGTTATTATGGTCCTATGACATAAGTTACATTTTAACGGACTTTAAAAAGACTTCTCGTAGAAGGGTCAAAATTTTAACTTCTTACTTTTTGTTGACATAATCATCTAATTGAAAGTTCAATTTCAACTAACTATTTATTTCTTCCTTTAGAAACAGCGGTTTTCCCTGATCCCTTTTTTCCTGATTGACCGTCAACCCGCGTGAGATCAATAGTCATTTCAGCGGGGTGTTGAATTATATTGACAGTTTTTTGGGATATATACAATAGGTAATGAAGAAATTTTCCTAATAGGTCTTCAATTAAATATAATTGAATATAAAATCAACATAGCATATAGTGGGAGAGAGAAGGCGACATCGTGAGGCTCTGCGAAACAAGCACGCGGTAAAATGTCAAGATCGCAGGTGCAGTCGGTGTTGCAATACTTGAACGGTCGTCCAAAGGTTTATTAAGTTAATGATGTACTGATTTAATTGTACAATAAATACACAAGTGTGTATTCATAGCTGGAATAATACAAAGATCTAATGAAACTAAAAGTTCTTGTTCTATATTTAAAAGTCTCGCCAATTTTATTCTTGGCGTAAGATGTGTGTATGCGCCCAAAAGCTATAAGCCAGATAATTAGCAATTGTTCTAAATATCTAGTTGAGAAAGGAATGAATTAACTGCTTGCTACCTTAGCAAATCCCCTCCTATATTAGAGCGACTCTAAATTAAAGACGTTTTAAGTGCAAAAAACAGGATAACAGAGGTTTCTAAGCTATACTATTTTTTAAAGAACCAATAGAGAGAAAGAAGGTCATAACCTGCTTTAGAGAAGTTCAGTACGCATAGTGCGGTTATGTAATGGAGGTTTGTAGATTCTATTACCTGCTATTGGTGGAACGGTTTGATAAATTTTGTGATGACTTACTAGCTAAACTGTAGATCATAGGTCAATAATGATTAATTAGTAGGTAACAACTATATAAAATGATTATTTTATCAGATTTTCTTATAAGTATGTTGTTTAACCTATCCCAGACTTCGTTTATTATATATTAACTGTTGCCTGCAGCTTCGCCCGCGTAACTTAACTCCTATAAGTTACAGCGTGATGTTATATAGCCTTCCTCGATAAATAAGCTGTCTAACACTGAAATAATTTTTCAAATCGGACCAGTAGTTCCTGAGATTAGCGCGTTCAAACAAACAAACAAACTCTTCAGCTTTATAATATTAGTATAGATTTAAGACTATGATAATATATTACCCACTATTATATCCGTGCATATATTTTTTGCACATTAATTCGTCTAATAAATTAAATCTATGCTCAATTGGTTTGTTCAAAATTTTCAATAATCATCATCAGCTAAATCAATATAAACCTTTCTCTATACTGCTGTATATAGGACTTCTACAATGAATGCCGAGACGGCCGATCCCCAGCCCCGCATTCAACTAGGAACAATGGACAGACATAAAATACTTACATAAGTATCAGGTAAGTGAAAAATATGCACTGAAGTTTAAAATTTTATTGTATCAAGGCAAATTGTGGATTTCAAATACATTTTGTGATGCAATTATTTCGATAGGGCTACTATTTATTGAAATCGTGTTTGATAAAACTGTGGTTAATTTCGAAAGCCTGATTGCTTTAAAATGTAAATCAATATCTCTATCAACTAATACTTTTATTCTTACTCAATTAATTATTTATTTATCGTTAGTTAAAATATTTAAATTAGATTTAGTGTTAAAAGTTAATACTTTTTTTAAACGACCTTCACACATGAATTAATGTTTCTTTCACGGAGCTTAGATATAAAGGAGAACGATCGACATAGGCGCTCTATACTTTAGTGTCCACTGAAAAAGTGACCAAATTTCAGTGTCAATTTTTACCAGACAACGTTAATATCACTCCGATCCCCGTGACGTCACACTAAATAACATTTAGTGACGTCAAATTAACAACAAATTAATACAAATTAATACAAACGTTGAATTTGTAAAACTTTTATTCTAATCTCTTATTTAATTATTTACTTTTTTATTTATTGATTCATTTTTCTTAAAATTATAAATTTTTCATTTTAAAAAATAAATTAGACCCAAGTTCGTTTCATAAATTATTTTCTTTCGTGAAATAAAAAATATTGTAATTTTCTTTTTACTTACATTCTTTCTATGGTCTTATGTCTTTCGATTGGCTGTTTTCCATTAACGTTAAAGATTTGTTTTCTTTACATATTATAAGCTCACTGAAGTATATTATAGGTATATGTATGTGTAAGGTTTAGCGTGTACTAAGTAGGTACGTTTTATGGATTTATTATATCAAAGTACTATAATAACGAGCGTCATTTACAGATTAAATGTTAAACGTGAAATGTTTGAGTTAAATTGCAATCGCTGTGAGTTATATTGCCGTATGTCGCACTTTACACTGTCACGACGGCGGTGACGAAATATTTGATCAGCTCCTCGTGTTTACATGATCTGGAAACTTCTTAATTTTGAGAGTTCTTTACTTAAAATATTTGCAAGCAAATCCGTTTAATCCGTCTTTGTGAATGCGACATGTCTGTTTTGCTAATTATGCTATTTATATTCTGTACATACTTTTAGCATCGGCTACACAAACTCGTACAATTTTCGTTAACATGATTATTTTCACTATTTAAAACTAGACTTTGTCGTGGACGAGACAATTCCGAAATACCGAGCGAGCTCCGTTTGATAAAAATGGAAAACATAAAACATATTTTATTAGTTTTTATAGTAAAAAATAAAAATACAGAAGTCTTCTATACACTGATTAAGATCTTAGCTTTACTGTGTCAAAATAATTAATAAATATTATAATTGACTTTGAATTGACTGGCCTGTCGGTCTAGTGGTTAGTGACCCTGACTGCTAAACCAGAAGGTCGTGGGTTAGATCCCCACCCGGGACAAATGTTTGTGTGATGAACATGATCATTTGTTCTGTGTCTGGGTGTTATTTATCTATAATATATGTATGTATTTAGAAATATATAAGTATTTATCATAGTTGTCTGGTTGTCATAAGAACAGGCTCTGCCTAGTTTGGGCCGTGGCCGTGTTTGAGTTTTCCCAAACTTTTATTATTATAACTATTATAATTACAAATCCGTAGTACCTTATGAAAAGCATTAATTAGTTACTTTCCTAACAATCTCTCACGTTACAATGTAGTCTATTGTATTTTGAGAAGCTCTCTTCTGATTATTATCGTTCAACCGACAATAAAATTTTCTCGATCGTGCAGTATATACAGAGTGGTGACGATATCACAACATTAACTTGAACCACATATTGGGTATTGCGATAGTAGTTCGCACACCAACTTTCATCAAATTACATTGAACGGTATAGCCACAGAATATTATTTTCTCTTTTAAAATTTTAACACATGCTGTAAATACATCGCGATTTCTTTCAGTAGGTCATTCTAGGCTTATTATATCATTGGGTAATTAACTTAGACGTTGCCAATTTGACATCTTATATTTCTTAATCTTTATCTTAAATTTCTTTCTTCGTTGCCAAGCAACTGACAGGCTTTTACAAATAATCAAAAATTCAGATGAAAACCACACCCTAAGGCCCGATTTTATCAGTTCGATAGAACGTAAGCTCGCGATTAATTGAAACAATCATAGACAAAAATCGAATTATTGTTAACTAAAGTATAATTAATATAACTATACTATACTTAAAATAGTAAAGTTGCATAATTAAATTAATGAAAACAAAAATACGCTGACACTCCATTTATAAGTATTTAAAAAAGAAAACTTAGTTCAATTACAACAGCACAGCGGCATTTATCAAAAATAGTCCCTGACAGTACAGCCAAAATTGGGCGTTCAGAAATTAAACGATAAAATTTGGAGTTTTGAACTCAGTTAAGTGCCTAAACTGAGATTTGCTTGAAGTGATCGCGTTTGATTAGGAATGGTTAAATCGGTTTCGTGAGTTTCCGGTGGCCCATGGGGGGGGGGATAGGGAAAAGGAGGGCAACGCATCTGCATAGCTTATGGACGTCGGTAGTCACCATAAGGCTCCGACTGCTCGGTTGCCTCCTTATGACATAAAAAAAAATAACTTAAGATCCGCTTCACCGCCTACCGCGGTGGTGAGCGATGTCGTGTGTTAATCGCCTTACAGTAAAAGACGATTGACTTTCGACTGCAAACGAAACATTAGGTACCTTCCAACGCATTTAGAACATTAACAAACATGGTGACCGAGAACGAGGCACAATAGTGCAGTTTCGTAAATACCGACGTAAGAGTGGATTTACAGTTTTCTCTAAGCTATTGTATACGTGGACAAAGTTGAAGAGGTAATCGATTAACCATAGATAATCTATGGTTTTCCATCACTTGCGCAAACGTCAAGTATGTTGTAAAACCTAACAATTATATAAAGCGTAATTGGCGGGAATAAGGCCAATTAAATGGCGCTCATGTTCCATAATGAATTGCGGAAAGCTACACTTTATAACATAGACACAAGATGACGGAACGGCCTATAAGTGAAGATGGGCAAATGTTTTTGTGGTTATATACTGTAGATTGTAGATGATAATTGTAAACATTTGTGGAGTTTAATGAAACACGTCGAGTGTCATTACCATTCTTAACCTTTTTCCGTTCATATAGGTCTCTTCGAATAAACGCTAAAATGGGAAACCCTCTTTCAGTTGCATCCAGCTAGGACCAGCCACTACTTTGAGACAGTCGTACTATCTAGTTGTATATCGACCATATAACCGGATAGGGTAGTAATGTGAACCATAAAATTGCGAAACTGACGTAATAACAATTCAACCAACCAGTGATCTGTATGTACGTCTCATCGGCCAATTATCCATCAATGACCATTAGTCGCCCAATGAGAGCTCGGAACCAACGCGTGCAACGTCTCAGCACTTTTTTGGCGTTTTTTTTCATACAAAATTCATAACGTACTGCTCCATTCCGGTTATATTATGCTCGATGATATCGACCGTTCGTCGCCTCAACTCCAGAACTCATTAGCCTAAGGGTAACTTTCTTATTTTATATAAAAGGGACATTTTATAGAAGTCGGTTCATCTGATGGTAAGTGAGAAGTGATATCCACAGACACCCGCTACACCAGAGGATTAGCAGGTGCGTTGCCTGCCTTTCAAATATGGGTATGCTCTTTTCTTGAAGGTCTCTAAGTCGTATCGGTTCGGAAACACCGTAGATGGCAGCTGATTCCATATAGTAGCCGTGCGGTAGGAAATGTCGTAACAATCGAGTTGTTGTGGATTTCGGCACATCGAGACAGTATGGGTGAAATCTGGAATCTTTACGCAATGTCTGGTGGTGGAATTCTGCTTCAGGTATTAGTCCGAACAATTCCTCAGAATACTCCCCGTGGTAGATGCAGAGCAATCCGACATCTCTACCACTCTCTAAGCAGCGCCAAAGATTCAAGTCGATTGCAGAGAACCTTGCTATCGACGATTCGTGCCGCCCGGCGTTGAACGAGCTGATATTGAGGCGCTCCAGCCCAGAGATGGGAGCAGTATTCCATGTGAGGCTGAATCTGCACCTTGTATAATAATTGTAGGCGTGAGAAAGGCATGAAATACTGCTTCGCCCAGTAGGGCACACCGGTCATCGGTTCGTTCACTTAAGTTAAAGTAGGCATTAAAATGTTGCAACATTTTGGGTACTTTAAGGGTTAATAATAACTATAATACTTAAAATATAAATATATATATTATTATATTATTATTAATAATATATATACTATTTAATTACTATATAACTTTAATACTTGACGAGAATAATGTTTCTTAATAAAAAACTACATCATTGTGTGTAATTCGCGATTAGTAAAGGCCCTGTAATTGTTTGTACATCTGATGCTAAATAGCTAGCTCTGTTACATAGTTTTCGTGCGAGACATGTTTTGCACGCAAACTGCAGTAGGACGGCCTTTCAAAGGGTCGTATGGCAATTATTTCTACCGGCATTTTATACAAAGTCCTTAGAGTCGTGTTAGAGGCACCATCACTAAATCTACACAGATAAATAAAATTGGAATATCTGTTTGTAATATTCAAATAACCATTTTTTACTAAGTGCGTATGGATGTATACACGGTACATATTATATACCTAAATAACATTTTTTACAATTTTTGTCTGTCTGTCTGTTTTTCTAATCGGCTAATCTCAAACGGGTGGGCCGATCTTGATGGGACTTTCACTGGCAGATAACTGATGTTAGAAGGAGTAACTTAGGTTATAAAAATAATCGTCAGCAATCCGGATACGGCTGTAAAACTAAGTTAACGCGGGCGAAGCTGCGGGCAATAGCTAGTATGGTATAAGATAAAAATTCTTCCAAGCATTATTTACCTATCGCGAAGCTATCGCGCCGATATTTGTCAAGAGTTAAAAAAATCTAACATTTGTCAAGATCTCTATTTATCTAAAATATTTTAACGTGGGTGGTATTATATAATAAAGATTGAGGAAATGATAAAAAGTAATTAATTATTTACATCGAAGGTTGAAGGTTTGAAGGTTGAAGGTTGGGTTCACCGTTGAGGTATTGAATTGCTAAATCGTTGTTTACCGAGTCGGATTGTAATCGTGTAATGTGTAATGCTTTTACCAGACCAGTTAATATTGAGTGGTAATACCAACTTCGCACTTGTTTCTAAGTATTGGTAATCACTTGCATCATCAATGTTATGAAAATATTAAGTTCTTCGTCTTCTTTTTTATCCTTGGCAAAAATAGGCTATTTTTAATAGACTATTAGGCACTGACATTTACTTTACAGCTATTAGTCGCAATTTGTAGATTTATAATTTTTTTCTGTATGAATGCATGTCCTAACTATTGAGAACAATGTTCTAAATACTTCTGCTTGAAATGAAATGGGGCGTGTTTTTAGGAAATGGCAATTATTGTCGTTGGGTTGGCGACTGAGAATTATTGAGATTTTCATGATATCAGAGTTGATGGCAAGCCATTGCAAATTGTTATATTTTTTTTGATTCCTCTTTCATTCATTTTCTTTTTGCAATGAAAACTTTTACGTTCTTTAATCTGTTGTGCCGAAGATAAGTTAGTAGTATAAAATAATTTACTGTACAATTAATAAGCAACTTAAAACTTACTTTGCTATCGCTGTATTTTAATAACGACCGTTACTTTAGTCATAAAATAATATTATTCATTAAATAATGAATGTTACTTTCATCTTCTTTTTATTATACATAATTAATTATAATATTTTTCAATATCGTTCAAACAGTTGCGAAAACTTGCAATATTTTTAATGATAATTTTTTGTTGCAATTTTACTTTTTATCAAGAATTAGATGTAAAGATAATATTACAGTCGTTTCGAATTATTAACCCCAGAGTTCAAGTGTATAATTTAAATGAAGACTGTTAAACATAAAACAGTGGCAAGGACGCCTAGGACGTTGTTCAAATAGATTTAAATGTACCTGTATTTTTATGGCAATCCAATAAAAACTCTTTCCCGCATTATTATAATCACATCACTAGCACACAAAAAAAAAAATATCGAGGCCGACGGCAAGGCAGCGTCACTGCGCGGTCACCTTAAACTAACTTGTCTTCAGTTCGCCGTTGTGCTTGCGCCGAAGCAACGAAAGTGGGCGAGAAAGGGACGACCAGTCATTGCTTTCTTTCACTCGTAAAGCGAAAACGGCTTTCATATTGATTACAGAGTGGGTTCAATGGGTTTTTATTGTTATAATCGATAACGTTATGACAAATGATTTGACTGTCTTAACACTGCGTAAAATATTATATAAGTACAAGTTAATGTTAAATAATAATATTTTATTTATTAACTACCAAGAATTAGTAGTTACATAAATCATTATTTAAATCCAGCTCTAGTACATAGGTATTATGTTTTTATTTTTAATCAGTATATTGTAAATTTTAAGTTTTACTGTAATTGCAAGTTGATATTTCACAATATTTATATTGTTCTTTCGGATTTTAGATAACGTGGAAAGTTGTTTAATTTTAACACCTGTTCGTTACTTTTAAATAATTTATGACCGTAACTTATTATCGCTCTTTTAGTAAATGCATTTAAATTAAATGCACTTATCCTAAAAAAAATATTAGTTATATACAATTACATCTACATACATGAATATTTTGAAGCTAAAAGAAAAATAAACTAAATATCGATATTTAGACCGTAATATAAAACCTTTACAGAAAATATGGTGGAATGAAATAAATTGCTATGAAGTAAGCCCTAGCCATTATTACTGTTAAATGATAATGAGGAATCCATTAAGTTACTAACTAGAATAAACTACTGAATGGACTTTAATGAAACTTCACTGCACTGAAGTAAATATGATATGTTCATAATTATTAATTAGCTTCTACCTATCCATTACTAAGCCCGATTGAAACCGCATGTATATCTTGAGGCTAATATTGGTAATGATTATAATGATCGGAGCTTGTGGTAAGTGGTCAGCATCGCCCATAAAAAAAATAAGTTCAAATAGGACTACACAATTAATATAAATCATTCATGATCTACTCTATGTACTATCCTTAGAAGTCTATCCTACGAAAATTGTATCATAGGATAGTTTTGGTGCCAGTTACACTGCCTATTCTGAGGCCCTTCTTACCAAAATAGAGTCAATAAATTTATAAAAATAGCAATATTGTTTTCTAATGTTTGCGCGAATTTCACTCATTATAATGAAACAATTTTTACGATTCCAACCAAGGATGATCCGCGAGGCTATTGAAATTAAAAAAAACATCCTAATTTCAATAGAGAAGATGGCTGGCTCTTACCACCTGCTTGGGATCCCATTATTAAAATAATTAAATCAAAACCAAGCATAATACACCACAGATTAAAGATGCAGTTAGCACTTTCTGCGTAGAGAGGACTTATTAAAATAATGATACAGTATCATAGGGTAGTTTCGAATAACTTTGTAACGTTAGGACATCTGTCACCTCAGTCCTCCCGTGACCATGGTTGCTGTAAAGTATCCGAAACGTCGGGCTTGTAATAAAATTATAAAAATTGTTTCATAATTATAATAGCAATATTTCCACTAAACAGATTTGAACAGCAAGTATAACTTGAAGGCTAACATCGGTAATGAGTATAACGATCGGGGCTAATAATGGTAATATTTTCCCATAATGGGAATGAGGAAATAGACATCGCGAACACGATCGTGCGCACCGGTGCCTCGCTTTCCGTGTTCCGGTACTGTTTTCATTTCCTCATACAGAAACTAAATGGTTTTGCCACTTTGTCCATGATTTTTTATATGCCGCTTTCAAATATGAGTACTCTTTTCTGGAATGTCATGTCAGTTTGGAAGTACCATGGGTGGCAGCTTGTTCCATAAAGTAGTTGTGCTAAGTAGGAAATACCGTGGCCAGCTTAGGCAGAGACGAGGCGCGGACCGTTCGTTCCCTGCGATCGACCGCGCGATGACGAATAGTGGCACAAGGTGCAATGTCGCAGAAGGAGGAGGCGGAGCGGGAGAGGGAGCTGCCCCTACCTGCAGGAGAGCACGTCGGCGACAGGCAGTCGCATCGCAGGAAGGGACCTGTGTGCGGCCGATCTGCAGCGCAAGCGCTAGGTCCGGACTATAAGCATTGAACTATATTATAGTAATTACAACTCATTAACTGACTATAAGGCACCCCCACAGTTTCCGCACCGGCCAGCTAGACGATGAGGAGAACACCACTGGGGTTTAGTGGGTAGGCAGGATATAGAGTATATTTATTGCCTAAACGGTCCCCTGCTTTTTGATAGTATATACTTAAAACATGTCTGTGTCTCGTATATATATATATATATATATATATATATACCGATATTTATTTAGATAGATACCTAAATAATTAATAATATAAAAATCCGGAAATCCACAACAACTCGATTTTCGAAAAAAAAATATTACCAGTGTCAAACATTTCGAAATCTACATAAAAAATATATTTTCGTGATGTAATTTTATAGATTTAGATAAATGGAGGCTGTTTTATTAATTATATAATTTTTGAGGCGTTTTATTTTGATATTACGTCAAGTTATTTCCACCGGAAACACTAACCCACTTTTAAAAGGATTTAGAAAAAATGGTCCGCATTTAATTGGAAGACTTAGTAACTAAGAATTTTTTTTTCCATCACATCACCGCGATACAAAATTAAGGATATTAGTAACATAAATATAAGTACAAATCATATAAATATTGTATACTATTCAGTTATTTTTTTGTATTTTTTATGAATCATGAAATTATAATAATATAGTTTACGATACGTCACTTACAAACGGTTCCAATTTAAGGTGCCGTTAAAGCAAGTGGTAGATTCAATTGACGTTCAAAAAGATACTGTATTAGTACTATTTTGAATAAAAAAAAATTGATTTTGATTTTGATTTCAACGTAATATAATGTCAAAGAAAATAATTATAAGAATCAAGCATTAGGGCACGGCTCCACTGCGGCGCACGGAGAGGCAAATAAGGTTACGCACGTTATTATTATTATAATACATAAGTATACTATAAAATTCGTGTCAAGTTTTACTTTGCAAGAAAATACATGTGATTGTTTCCACTGCAACCCACGGACACGCTACGCATTACTAGAAATTTTCTTGTAATTGAAATTTTACCACACGTGCGTAGCCTCTGCGTGTGCTGCGGTGGAGTACCACCTTTAGGTTGTTAATGTAAATCTTGTATGATGTGCAAAACGATACCTATGTATGATGATACAAAGATCTTAAGCAACTCAAAAAAGTATTTTTGCAATACATTCATGCGCACTGGGCTTACAAGTAGACCAAATCATTCTTTTCCTAATCTGTACTGGTATTTAATACTAGCTTTAAAGTTTAAATGTTGGTTGAGTTAGCCTACGGCTAGTTCTGTTAGCCTTGAGTTAGCATCGATATTGAAACTTGAAAGCAGATTATATAACGAACAACCAGAGCATGCAGTGTGAAGACCACATCGGTCGGTAATTAGAGTGTACGACGTACGTGTAACCTTACTTACACTCATTATGAATATGCCTTTTTTTTTTTCTTTGACGCCGGGAAATGCTCTGAGGCATCCCGCGTGGGAGTGGGTCTCCCCACGCGGGTATGTGGGACTCGCTGCGTCCGACAGCTGGTAAATGGACGCAGCTTTACCCACTAAAACCCGGCGAGTTCCACCAATGCCGCCTTTGGTGAGGTGCCCCGGATCTAGAAAACAAACAGGGCACCTCGACGTCCCCTCTTCTTATAAGAGAGGTACAAAGAGCCCCCTCGGCCCAATTAGCTTCGCCCAAGGTGCACCGCTCACTCTAGGTTACTTACTGTACTGGTACTATGGTGGGGATGAATATGCCTTCATTATTATGTAACCCGCTTTTTTTTAATTAACATTTCCCAAACCTTTTATTACTCACCCTTGACTTTTAGATATACATCCTTTTAGATATATCATCGTCATCATCATCAACCTTCTTCCGTCCACTGCTAGACATGGAAAAACTAACAGAAGCTATGTTCTCTAAAAGGTCTATAACAGCCCGCAAGATCATTGCTAACTTGGTTAGTACTTACTATAAGTCTACGAAAGCCGCGCGCTTTAACCAGTCAATATAAAGATGCGGTAATAATTATGAATGTTAAAATAATAACCCTAAATTTACATACAAAATAACAAATTATAATTTTAAATTGAAATACTTTTCCTATTATGTATTTAAAATGCAGTGCATATTATAATGTAGTTCTTGTTGTATATAATGGTTTTGACTAACTTCTTTATCTTCTACATCGTTGAGATATTGTTCATTATACAAAATTGTATTTTTACAGGTAAAGTATTTGAAGTCACCATTCACTTTTTGACGTGACAACGTCTTATAATTCGATGGAGCCGGCTGCACGAACGAAAAAACATGACGCATGCGGCGTTACCTCGCTATGAGGTGTTCCATTTTCTTATGACGTTGTCACGTTCAACTATCGTCAGTAAACCGACTTTACAGACAACCGATTTTTTCGATGTCATAAGAATGTCATAAGAGAAAGAACGATTAGATGTCATATGAAAATGGAACGCCGCATGCGTCATGTTTTTTCGTTCGTGCAGCCGGCTCCACCGAATTATAAGACGTTGTCACGTCAAAAATGATGCTCTATTTATGGTGACTACCGACGTCCTTAGACATCCGCACAACCAAAAGTTATGCAGATGCGTTGCCCTCCTTTTCCCTATCCCCCCAATGGGCCACCGGTTACGCTACTCATTAATTGTCATTTTCTTGTAATTGACATTTTAACACACGCGTGTAGCCTCTGCGTGCACTGCGGTGGAGCCGCGCCATTATCGTGGTTAAAATAAAACTTAGCTCTAAAAATTTAAATTCTCGAATTTGTAAGCAAGAACCCGTACCGTAAATCACCATCAGTGATCACTATAGCAAAGACAAAATAATAATATAATATAATAATATCAACCCTTACATGTCCCACTGCTGGGCACGGGTCTGCGCCTCGAAATCAAGCTAGAAGGGTTTTGGGCATTCGTTCACTGCCCGATGCGGGTTGGTGAACTTCACATACCTTCAGACTTTTAATCTCATGAGGCATGTAGGTTTTCTCACGATGTTTCCTTCACCGATGAGTAAGTGATGGTCTCATGTTCAGGTGCGCGTAGAAATTTCTATGCGCACCTAAACAATATATAATAATATAGAAAAATCCATTTCCTGACATCACAGGGGGGTCAGGATCGAACCCGGACCTCTCGGCTTTCACTCAAGAGGCCGAGCGCATACCCACTAGACCAGTGGTTCTTAACCGGTGGTCCGCGGACCACTCGTGGCCCCTGGAAGCATTCCAGGTGGTCCGCAAAGCTATCCATCGACGCGTATGAATATCAAAAACAAGTATCAAAATCTATATAATTATACCACTGAAACAAGAATTCAGATATTAGGAAATAGTAACAAAAAATCTGTAACTTTTAAATCTTTTTTTGTAATTAACAACAAGTTGTAAATGCTATACATAGTCTGGCCATAAATACTGTTACAATTAAACATAAATAAAATATTACATTTTAATTTGAAAGGAAAATGGCGGGAAGCATCGGGACGCGCGGTTGTGTTTTTTTGGTTTCCCGTAATTAATTGTTATTTTGTGTTTTGTCCATTCAGAGTGGTTTTCTATAGTGTTTGTTTTAAAAACTTGATCTTTATATATTGTAATTGGTTGGCGAATCTTATGGAGTACCGTTCTGGAGTAGTTTTCTTAGTAGGGTTGTTCTGGCGGTTTTCTATAGTATTTGTTTTAAAAACTTAATCTATGTAATATATAATGTGATTGTTTGGCGAATATTGTGGTGAATTGCCTTGTGTGGATGGAATGGGGAATGATAGTTGATTGATGGGGGCTAGAGGGGCGAAGCCGCGCTCCTTAGGGTTTCCCGCCATTTCTCCGTATTACATACCGAATATTGTATTTTGTATGGCTAATAGCCTAGTAGCTAATGCCTTTAAATGAAAATAATAATAATAATTTTAATTTGAAATCTGTCATTTTTATATGATTGTTCATTGTGTTCTCATTTTCGCGCCAATACATTTTAAAATATTAAAATGGAGAAGCGGAAGATCCTGTAGCAGTCCATTTGCCGAGCCAAGATGGAGGCCTGGTTGGAGATGGTTGAGGGTCTCAACAAAGACCCCTGGGGCCGACCCTACATATGCGAACAAGCTTCGCGCCCAGTCGGCCTCAATTAACGAGAGCTCAAGCTGGGCCAACTGAATAGGATCGTCGGGGAAAGAATTCCCCGACACACCAGTGGGCTATACGGGTGGGCTATATAATTTGGGTTCCGGGCACGCCAGTCGACCGTCGACGCCCTCAAATGCCTTTAGGCGGCGTAACACAGAGGGGAGGTGGTGGCCACGGTGTCCTTGTACATGGCAAACGCCTTCAACAGCCTCCCCTACAGTATTATACGGGAGACGCTTAATTTCTTCGGAGTGCCCCCCTATCTAAGGAGGTTGTTGGAAGCGTACCTCTCGGAGAGAATGGTAGTCTTCGAGAACCAGTGTGGGTCCGTAGAGTGGTGGCGAGTCGGGTGCGGTGTCCCACAGGGATGGGTTTTGGTTTGGTTGGACGACTGGGTCCTGCGAGGCCGCCTCCTCCTCGTGATGGGTGTCATCTGCTACGCGGATAACACGCTCGTACCCGGGGACGAGGATATAAGAAAACGGCGCGGCTGGCCGAGGTTGGGCTTGACCTCCGCCGCATAGAGAAGTTAGGGCTTTGGATCAGATCTGAGAAGACCGAAACCCTTCTCTTTCGCGGGACCGGGCGGAAAGCCCCCACCGGAGGCTGCAATCCAGATCGGAAGGGTGAGGGTCAGTATGAGAGCCCATATCAAATATCTGGGGCTCACTCACATTTCAAAATGTTGGGACCGAAGGTCGTGAAGGCGGCAAGTGCGCTAGGCAGACCCGCCCGAACCTCGGAGGACCCAGCGCCACCTGCAGGCAACGTATGATGCACCTATTTGAGCGATCATCGCGGCAATGGCCTGATTTGGGGGTACCATACGGTATCATGAGCGAAAGCTACTGCCCTGGCCGATGACCCCCCGTGGGAGCTCGTGGCGGATGTTCTAGCCGAGACGCACTCTCTCGACGTCTCTCAGCGAGAGCCTTACGCTGGACTAAATCCTGCGGGTTCGCTAACTAGAGCAAAAGGTGCTAATACGGAGATGGGGGAGGACCTGGCACGGCAGCCGTATGACAAAAGCCCAACGTTTGCTCTGCGACTGGTCCTCAAGCGGTGGATGCGCCGTTAGCGCAAACCTCTCTCCTTCCATCTGACACAGGTGCTCACCGGGCATGGTTGCTTTGGCGAGTATCTGTGCCGGCTGGCACACAGGGAGCCGGTCACAGTTTCACGATTGTGGCGCGGCGGTGGACTCGGCCCAGCAAACCCTCGAGGTGTGTCCGAGATGGGCGGTGCTGCGTCGCGAGCTGTCATCAGTCACCAGAGGGGACTTGTCTCTGCCGAGTCATCATCACGACTCACTACTCGTGACGACGAGTAGTGAGCGATGGTCTCCTTCTGTTAGAAAGCAGTTATGTCCCAGAACGAGGCCAACGGGCGGGTGATAGAGGAGACCTCCTCCGCGGACGACAAATGGGGATGCGGAGGAGGCGTTACTTAATGCGCCTCCAATAACGCCCCTGTGCTTGTGTCTGGTTCAGGATTGGAACCTGGGCACAGTATGGCACGACGTCGCGACTGCTTAGTAGCGGCCGGGCAGTCCCCTCTAACGAGTAGTAGTCTGGCCTTCGCTGGGGCCAGCCTGTCGCTGAGGTGTTCCTGTTTCCTGTAAATCTGGGACCCTCAAAAGTGGCTGAAGGCGCTTGCAGTAGTTATAGTTTACAGGTAGGGCACTCCCAGGTGCGAGACCTACACAGGGTCAGGATCTACCTGAAATCTGGCTACATGCGAAAATGGTATCAAAACATCGGCACAAGTGTATCAAGATACCATTCTTGAGAAGCTAATTAAACCTCTTAATATTACCATATTCAACAACCAAGAATAGTCCTTTCAGCAAGATTCGGTGCCTGGTCATAAAGCTCTATTCACCCAATCTTGGTTAGAAACCAACGTTCCGGACTTCATCAGAGCTGAAGACTGACCGTCATCAAGTCCCGATCTTAATCCGGTGGATTATGATTTATGGTTAGTTTTAGAAAGGTCATCGAAGATTTAATGACAGTGAAAAATTTTTCTATGGAAAGAGTGAGTGCTTCTATGGATAACTGGCCTCAACGTTTACAGGACTATATTGCAGCAATGAAGACCACTTCGAATAAGCTTTATATATTTTTAATGGTTTTATATTAAATTATTAAACTAACACATTGTAATAGTAATAAATGTTACGTGCAATAGATTTTTTTTTCTTTGTAACAATATTAAGGGCAAGACTATGTATAATTACCAATAAACCAAGTGGGTGGTCCCCGGCAAGACAAATATTCAGTAAAATGGTCCCTCATACTCTAAAGGTTAAGAACCACTGCACTAGACCATTGTCGCTCACTAGATATTATAATAGGTACTAGTTAAAATTTCATAGTCTATGTTTGAATATGGCATTTGACCTGCGACCAAGGAAGTAATATGCGTCATCTACTTTAAGTTACATCGACGTTTGTCTTGCCTCGTAACACATATTTATTTGGCATAGTTTTGAACAAAAAAATTCAAGGAAGTGTTTTTATGAATACTACTAGGTATGAATAGGTTTCTAGTAACCGTTAAGTTTAATAAACTAAATAACACCATTATTAATTAATCATTGAATAACTAGTAGTAATTAATTAATTTAACAGTATAATTTTATTTTATAGTAATAATTTTAAAACATAGTTTTGAGGTTCTGCAAAGAAAAAACTTAAACTCCTTCGTCGCAAGTGTTAGTGACACGTTAATGATATCTATGTTTTTTTCATAGCATAGGGGGGCAAACGAGCAGTCGAAGCCTTTTGGCGACTATCGACACCCATACACATCCGCACATACAGAGGTTATGCAGATGCGTTGCCCTCCTTTTCCCTATCCCCCCAATGGGCCACCGAAAACTCACAAAACGCATGAAACGCGACACCATAGCTGTCACTTGACGCCGGTGTTATATGAACGCGAGGTACTACCCCGGTCGTGCCGGCCCCATTTGGCTGTAAACCAGCATGGCACTACTTAATGTTACCTACATTTAAATAAAATTAAAAACTCGCACTGCTTACTTTTATATATTGAAACTCTGCCATATTATTTTTATAGTTGAATAACTGGTCAATACAAATATTGCGCCGGTAGCAATTTCTATTCTTCATCTCCACTATCCGGATCTGGGCGTTGACGTGGCGGTGGGGCTTATACTCGGATTGCAAGCCCCGGGTGAACTAATCGGATCCGCAGCCCTGGAGAAATGCGTACTGGGAGCGAAACGTGAGCAGATGGCTCTATATTTCGCTCCTAACACAGGAGGCCGGGACCAGAGGACGGAAACCTCTTTAAAAAACCACCTGGAGTAATTCGTACTGGGAGCGAAACGTGAGCAGGGGGCTCTACACTTCGCTCCCAAGGTAGGAGGTCCGGGGCCAGAGGACGGAAACCTCTTTAAAAAACCACCTGGAGTAATTCGTACTGGGAGCGACACGTGAGCAGGGGGCTCTACACTTCGCTCCCAAGGTAGGAGGTCGGGGCCAGAGGACGGAAACCTCTTTAAAAAACCACCTGGAGTAATTCGTACTGGGAGCGAAACGTGAGCAGGGGGCTCTACACTTCGCTCATAAGGTAGGAGGTCGGGGCCAGAGGACGGAAACCTCTTTAAAAAACCACCTGGAGTAATTCGTACTTGGAGCGAAACGTGAGCAGGGGACTCTACACTTCGCTCCCAAGGTAGGAGGTCGGGGCCAGAGGACGGAAACCTCTTTAAAAAAACCACCTGGAGTAATTCGTACTGGGAGCGAAACGTGAGCAGGGGGCTCTACACTTCGTTCCCAAGGTAGGAGGTCGGGGCCAGAGGACGGAAACCTCTTTAAAATACCACCTGGAGGAATGTGTACCGGGAGTGAAATGTGAGCAGATGACTCTACAACACGCTCCCAACGCAGGAGGCCGGGGCCAGAGGAAGAAAACCTCTTTAAAAAATTGCCCCGAATCCCATGATTATGGTTTCGCGGCGAAGAAATGCACGGATGAGTTGTTCAATCTAATGCACCCCTGAAGGAATGCTAACCGGGAGTGAAACGTGAGCAGGTGGCTCGACTACAACTCGCTCCAAACGCAGTAGACCGGGGATGGCGTCGTAGTTGTGCGCGTGGGTCCCGAGCTGGACGGATCCTTAGATGTTCCTTGGATCCTAAGGCGCAGAATGACTTTCAACTGAAAGAACTGGCAGAGAAGAGCCCGCAGGGCAGGGCCCGAGAGGGCATGCGCAGACGGGCTTATGGTAGTCTTTCGTACCCATGACCCCGTCAACGCGTTTTAGTTTATGGGTTAGAATCCCATATAACCACCAGGCTCCATCGGGCCTGGGGTTTCATGAAGATTTCCCCAATTAAAAAAGGCCTGTTTCTCTTTAATCCCTTTGGACTCTGTCTTTCAATTACCTCAAACTATTTTCTCTGTACCTCTAACACACGAGCAACAATAAATGATAAAGGTTTGAATAGGTACACTATGTTAAGTACGTAGATAATAATAATAATAATAATATGTTGGGACAACTCACACACGGCCATCTGATCCCAAACTAGGCAGAGCCTGTTCTTATGATAACCAGACAACTGATACATACTTATATATTTCTAAATACATACATATTATAGATAAATTACACCCAGACACAGAACAAATGATCAAACTTTTTGTCATTTTACAATTAAAATACATATATTCATAAATTCTACTACTGTAAATTATATCTATTTCCAGTATTCTAATTTGCAAGTGGCCGATTACGATACATCATTTTCATACACAAATTTATGCTGCGCTCAAACGAGACAATGAACTTGCTATTAAATTTAGACAAGTCCTCATATGTCTTTATTCAAATATAATAAGAATGCTGTTAGATGTTGTCACCAGCGCTTGAGCAATCGTCTGTGAACTTAACATACGCTGCTTTCATATTCATCATTGCATCAAACAATTTGAATTACGAAATCAAAGATAATGAAATATGGTTATAAAAAGGGACTCAGAGATAAGGCCAAGGTTGTATATGGCATTGGATCACAATTAAATAATTATAGATATATAGAAAAAATATCAATAACATTATCATAATACATTATATGTATTTATACTTTACCACTAGCACCAAATTTATGAATTTTCTGCAGATATTTTTTGATAGAGGTTGTACCGGCACGACCGGTGTAGTACCTCTCGTTTACATAACACCGGCGTCAAGTGTCAGCTGTTCTGTCGCGTTTCGTGCGGTTCGTAAGAGGGTTACAGTGGAAACAATCACATACATAAAGCTAAACTTAACAAACGTGCGTAGCCTCTCCGTACGCTGCGGTGGAGCCACGCCCTTGTGCCAATTAAAAAGTATAATAATAATAAATTTGTAAAGATTATCTTATGGATATAATGACTACGAAATTATAACGCTTATAGTGTTTTGTATCCAGTCAGTCGTTTTTTTCGTTTTATTTTAACGTTTTTCTTTTTAACCGACTTCAAAAAAGAGGAGGTTCTCAGTTCGTCTGTATGTTTTTTTTTGTATGTATGTGACACGATATCTCCGCCGTTTGTGAATGGATTTCGATAGTTATTTTTTTGTTTGAAAGCTGGTGCTTCCAATTTGGTGCCATATTAATTTTATTAAGATCTGACAAGCCGTTTTTTAGTTATTACCAATAATGCCTATTTGGTTGGTTCCTTTTACCTCTACGATATGCTGATGTGCTCATTTTATTACTTGTCGGTGTAACAATTGTATAGGATGCTTTGGTAGCACACCATAGTATGTCGCGGTCATCGTAATCATCATCATCATCGTCCTTTATCCGTCCACTGCTGAGTATAGTTCTCCTTCAATGAACGCCAAGACGATGAATTTCGGAATCACTAAAAATTAAGGAATAAAATCATTTTACAAAAAATTTAAACCGACTTCAAAAATACTATTATACGATTTTATTCTTAATATAATTAATTATAATATCCTACTTAATATTTTTTAAATATAAATACCATCTGAGGAAAAAATTATCTTACGAATTTGATAAATAAAAAAGATGGTTCACTTTTAAGATGTGTAAGTAATGTTCTTATAATGTAATGTGGAATGGCTATACATTAATATATTTACCCATAGAGGTTACTATAAAGTATAATCACGATTGTAATGACATTTTATATAACTAGCTGACCTCTAAGCTGCAGCTTGGCAGCATTTATCTTGACGTCGCTATCAGGAGATAAAAGGTTGATGTGTGTATAATAATATATCTTAATCTAAAGAGGACTGGCGGTTGCCCGCGGCTTTTTCCGTATATGACTTATAATATCACAGTATAGATACCAAATTGTATCTTATATACCATAACGCTGTATAGATTTACTATGTACAAATAATCCCCACCATGGTTCAGGCCTTGAGGTGGCGGTGGGGCTCAGTAGCTTAGGGTGAGCCCGGCTCTATGTACCCCTCTTATAAGAAGAGAGGACAAAAGTGCAGGGAGTAAGGGGGAGGACGGGAACCTCACCCCATTGTACTGTCTCAACGATGGGAGGGGTTGTTCTGTGGTGCGGGACAACCCCTCTGTGGAGGCGGCATCGGTCCCTTGGGGGACTGACTGTCTGTCGAGGTGCCGTGTTTGCTCATTAGATCCGGGGCACCTTACCAAAGGCGGCATTAGGAGCACTCGCCGGGTTTTAGTGGGTAGAGCCGCGTCCACTTATCAGCTTTCCCACATACCCGCGTGGGAAGACACACTCTCCCGTGGGATGCATTTCCCGGCGTTAAAGAAAAAAAATACATATAATAAGTAATTAGTATTTTTACGATACGATTACGATACGATTACGATACGATTACGATACGATTACGATATGGATCTGAGATTCACCTTATAGAGTAATTCAAGGTAACCCGTAATTACCTTGTTAATTAAAATAGTTTTATTATCATGGTCATCAGCCTTTATCCGTCCACTGCTGAACATAAGCCTTTTTCAATGAACGCTAAGACGACTGATCCCTCGCCACTCGCATCCAACACGGACCGGCCACTGCACGCAGATCGTCTTCTCACCTGGTTAATGGCTGACTAACACTTCGTTTACCTAAACGCGGACATCCATTCTCGTGAGTGTGTGCCATTAGGAGCATATCCCGTCAAGTATGCAATACAGCGGACATTACCGTTCCCAAACTATATATCTATATAGATACCTAAATAAAATTAGAGTGTCTGTATGTAATATTAAAATAATCAAATTTTTAGATAGATAGATAGAAAGGAGATGTTCAAGAAATATATATATGAGGCGTGGGCCAGCACTATGTACACTATATGTAAATACAGCTACATAATATAGTAACCGTTTACTATTGTTTATTTTATTTAATTTCGCTTCGTTTTAATGTACATTTAATTATTAAGAGCAACACAGCGTAAAGTAAACATGGCGGATCAGATCAGAATTATGCAAAGAATGTCATTTTCACAATGTCACATGATTGACATAATATATCGTAATATGTGCGATTTTATAAAATATTAAACACGAATTCTGAAAATCGTGGGTTTCGAAAAAATAAGACTACATACAGATATTTTATTTACTGTATATAAGAGAGAGATGTATATAAATAAAACAACTTGTTGGGGTTAATTGTTAAAGTTAACAACTAAACTCTCAACTATTAGTCAAACGTCATGTTAAAACAACTGTCATAGCCTCCCTAAAAATAGAGTTATCACATTAAAAACTTTTTAAATATTCATTTTTGTACACATGTATGTACAATTCTTCAAATTATTTTTTTAGTATTTTTATGCAATTCCCACATTCTTTTCCTATTTACCTATGTGGTGTACATATAGTGCTGGCCCAAAATGAAACATCTCCTTTCAAATGTACTAAATGCTTTATGGATACACGGTACGTATACCACAATAACTTTTTTTTAATTTTTGTCTGTCTGTCTGTTTATTCCGGCTAATCTCTCAAACGGCTGCACCAATTTTGATGAGATTTTCACTGGCAGATAGCTGATGTTATCCTTATAACTTAAGCTATATAATATGTAACTTAGGCTTTACAATAATCAACATCAATCCGGATACGGCTATTAAATTAAGTTTACGCATGCGAAGCTGCGGCCGACAGCTAGTTAAAAATATACTGCAAGACTTTAAAACCCGTAATTCACGGCGATATGAAATGTCCGTTGAATATGAAACACTTGCTGGGAATGTTGGCTGTGCAATGCCTTTGATTTAGGGTTTATAATTATATTGCTGCGCCATTGTTGCTTATCACCTTAGAAAATCTCTATTAAAGTGTATTTGGTCTTACAAAATTCATTTCGTATTTAAGGAACTTTGACTAATATTAGCGCTGTGGTTTAATAAAATGGTTTATAGCAACGAATACCTTTACTAATTCGTTGGTTTATAGTCATTTGAAGTTTTTTTTTTTCGAATGGATCTATGCTAACGGCCCGAAGGCCCTAATGCTACATCGGATCAGTGTGAGCCCATTTGGCTCACTTTTGGTTTATAAAAGTGGGGGGTTGCCCCCCGCCAACCGTGCAGTCTGCGACCACACGGCCTCCTGGCGTCGGGTTGGACATTTGAAATGAAATAGAGAATTATCATTCCAAGCACACCGCATGATCGTCTACACACGCGCCCTCGTTTTTGATGTTTTTACATCGATTGGTTCGAATTAGCAGTAAAAAAACTTGAATGGCGTAACGCACAGCGACATGACGCTATCATGCGTCTGCATATGCATTTTAATCTCGATTGATTTTGATTGGACATCTTAAGTTTTTCTTGTTTATCTAAAACTTTTTTTTTATTTTAAGTGTTACAAATTCGTTACCTACAAAATAAAGATATTTGATAAGTATATATTCTTCCAATCGAGCATATAACCGGAATAGAGCGGTGATGAGTGTTAATATGAAAGCAAATTCCGCTAAATTTGTGCTGCGACACTGCGCCGATTCTGTGCTCTGATTGGCAGACTGATGACCATTGATGGATGATTGGCCGATGGAACGAAGGTACACACAGATCAACTAATAATCATCTTGTACTTCTACTAATGTACAATTTTTGCGTTTACCACGTCATTACTGTTACTTTTGGATTCGGTGTCAGCTAAGTTAAATAGGTACCTACAGCAACAAATACGTCACCGTTGTCGTATTTGTTGCTCTAGGTACCTACCTATCTACCTTGGCTGACACCGACTCCAAAAGTAACAATAATGACGTGGTAAACGCAAAGATTGTACATTAGTAGAAGTAAAAGATGATTATTAGTTGTAGACAAAAAAAATAAAGAAACGCGATTATTTTATAACATTTTAGTTACTTTATTTTTTGAAGTCGGTTATAATTTTTATATAAAAAATTTTATTTCTTAATTTTTAGTGATTCATTATAGAAAGGCATACAGAGATAGACATTTTGACATATTGAACCGTATGAAGCAAGCCCAAAAAAGCTGTAAATCGTCGAGGAGTTCCCTCGACTGTCTATGGTCTCCCCTCATGGGTGCAAAGTTCTCATCAGTATAATTTAATTAAGTCCAATCAAAATATAGCTACTGTAAACTATTTAGGAGTTCCCTTAACAGACCCCCAATCATAGTCACCACCCATCTAGGTGTAAAGTTCTCATCAATACAAATTAATCAAGCCTAAACACAAGGTTACTGAAGTAAATCGTCGAAGAGTTCCCTCGACTGTCTTCCAGCTCCAGCATCAGATCGACTCTAGACCTTCATTAAATTGTAGTGCTTTAAAATACTTATGTAAAAAAATATTAAGCGCACTAGATGTTCTTACGAATTTTGAAAGATTCCCTCGATTTCTCTAGGATGCCATCATCAGATCCTGGTTTCCTTATCATGGGACCATTTGGCAAGTATACGCTTTCAAACAAAAAAAGAATTTTGAAAATCGGTCCACAATTGACGGAGAAATCGGTGTACATACATTAAAAAAAAATACAGGCCGAGTTGAGAACCTCCTCCTTTTTGTTGAAGTCGATTAAAAATGTATCTCTATTTCCCTTGATCACGCGTGAACGGCTGGACTGATTTCGCTAATTCTTTTTTGTTGTGTTTGTTATTGTCAGGAGAAGGTTCTTATGAAAGAAAATATTTAGAATATTGCGCTGAAAATAAAAAAAATAAGAATACTATATAAAAGTTTAGATAAGGCTAGATTAGAAATAATTGTCGTATAGCATTAAAATAATAAACACTTTTTTAAAATATTTTTTAACCGACTTCAAAAAGAAGGAGGTTATCAATTCGTCGGAATCTTTTTTTATTAATTATACCATATCGAATTCAATATTCATAATTAAGACAGGACTACGTCTGTCGGGTTAGGTAGTTTTTTTAAATATACAAAGCTTATTATTTTTTCTGTGCTTCATTTCGAAGATTTTAGAATTGCCTCTTATTAATATTTGTACGTAAATTAACCTCTATCTTGTACCAAGGTCAATTACAACAGGTTCAAAGGTTTAAAGCATATTTGCACGTATCATCATCATCATCAGCCTGTTATTGTCCACGGTTGCGCATGGGAGTCCCTTTTTCTGCCAATCTTCTCAGTTCTGTTTTACTCAAGTGTAAGTCTGGTAAAGGGTTTTTTTTTCGGATGGTTCTATGCTAACGGCCTAAAGGCCCTATTATTAGTGGGGGGGTTGCCCCCCTCCAACCGTGAACTTCGACCGCACGGTCTCCTGGCGTCGGGGTGGAACTCGGTAAAAGAATAACAACTTCAGGTAATTTATAATCATCACAAGCCAGAGGTGCAATTTCATTTTTCTCACGTTAGCTTATGTCGATATTCCTGATAAATTATAGATCTTCATTTCTGAAATCAGCCAATGTTCGAATAAAAGAAACCTGACTCCCTTACTTTTGTCCCCACTGATACACATAGGTCTCTACCAATGAACGCCAAGACGACCGAACCTGTATGTCACGTTAAAACATAAAATCGGTAAAGTTACCACATGCTGTTCTATCTGGAATTATTATTTATTTATTTAACCATTTATGTACACTAGGATAGTTACAAAGATATAACACATACAAATAATGCTGGTACAAAGACATTACTTATCCCATGATGGAATCATTAGATTGTAATAATTACTATAGAGGATAAAAAAATAAACGAATTTCAAACAAATTTAATTTATATACAAAAAATATTATAAAATACTTGGTAACTGTATATCTACATTATTTACATTAAATACAAAATTGTGACATGAAATTATGTTTTAAATTGAAATTATCATCATTATTCAAATGTAATTTTGTACCTCATAGGTTTATTTGTACTAAAATATTAATTAAATATATTAATTATCTCTTGCGTCGTGTATTATCTTATGGCACAACGTTACATTTCTTTAGCAATAAAAATACTTGCTTCGATTTTTATCATAGTATTTTTATTTCAATTGATTGAGTTATGTTTCGTTGTAAAACTAGAAGTTATTCCTCATAAAATAAGTTAAGATAAGTAATAAATAATATTAAAAGCTAACAAACGAAAACATTATAACAACTATTTTTTCATGTCCATGTTGTGTTAATGGCCATGGCCATGTCTATGTTAAGGGTCGAAAATGCAAAGCCCGATTTTACCGACATGCCATACAAACTCCATAAAAAATTAGCATCTAAGAAGGCAGTGAACTATAGAAATCATTGTAATAAAATCTATTCCTGGGAACTTAAATATATAAAACATTTGTATCTAAAAAACATAACCATTCAAAAGTTTTTACATAATGATTCTGGCATGGTTGAATTGTTTATCCATTTTCTTATTTTCTAATTAATCCTATATTCAAAATGGCCGCTAAGTGAATGTTTAGCCAAAGTTCTCGAAATGGTGTATAAAGTAGGGCAAACGTCTGGTGCGGTTCACTTGTTCGCACGCTGACATTATCGACTTCGTGAGGGGGCGGGGACCGCACGAGAACACGCCTATTTTTGATACCTGTAATATGAAATTATAATTAATAAACTAATAGATAGCGCCGGTCTTTTTGGGATATATATTATTATTATATATAGCAATAAGAATGAGAAATAATGTTGCTGCAAATAAATAAAATACATAAAAATAGGTAGGTAAGGATTAAAACCGGAACTCTTTACGAAATGATATTCCACTTTTACTTCATTAGGCTACCGTGAAAATAGGTGCATATAGGTAATTATTTCACATTTTAATATAATAATATTTAAGACCAGTCAAATATAAAGGTGTATTTCTGCGAACAAATCTTTAGAGGTCGAACTAAACGTTCTCGACGGAGATATTGCGAAAATATTGACCTTACTCATGTATATAAATCTTAGATTGAATTAATTGTATTTCCAAACATTGCAAATTGTGCATAATAATAGTTACATATTTCAAGGTCGCGATATTATTTATGCATTTAACTCTTGCCCGCTGATTATAGCTTTAGCCGTTCGCCGAGATTGCACCCGCGGCAGAACAAAAAACTTTTTAATAAAATACCTTAATCATGTTCAGTAGGGCTATAATATAAATTATTATTATTATATTAATAATATCTAATAAAATAATATCTATGGACGCTTTCACACCACGTCAATCTGGTCCCGTGGTAAGTTCTCGAAGAACTTGTATTACGGGTACCAGACAACGGAAATATATTTAATACTTTTGTACTATACATATATTTAAGATTTTTATTATATAATACACATATTTAATTCACATCCATGACCCAAGAACACAGAAAATATTTTTGTTCCCTGGCGGGATTCGAACCCGCAACCTCCGGTTTGAGCGCCAACGCGCTTACCACTGAGCCACAGAGGACGTCATAAATCGCAAAAATAGCTTTTAACACCTTCTTTAAATTAGCATATATTAGGTAAACAGCTAAACGAGCCACATGATGGTAAGTGGTCGACGTCACCCATGAACATAAACAAGTTAATCTGGAACGAGCCCAGGCAAACACATGCATGTGTTGCCTATCCTGAGACATAAGATGTTAAGTCTTGGTGCCAGTAATTACACTGCCTGTCTTGCCATTTCCTACGAAACACAGCAAAGCTGTTTCACGGGAGAAATAGCAAGATGGTGGTAGTAGGTAGCAAGTAAAATAGGCTATAAAAATAATCATCATCAATCCGGGCACGGCTGTAAATCTAAGTTAACGCGGGCGAAGCTGCGGATACCAGCTGCTCATTAAATGAATTTCAATCGTTATTACCAAAAAGCGTATTCAGAGTTTAAGGCACATACGATATTCTACCAATGATAATTTTACTTGCTCTTAAGGAAACAGTCTTTCTGTTCATTTATCTTAAGTATATTGTACTTACATAGCTATGTTTCTTTTGTACAAATTTGAGGAACGACGACATGTCCGGCCTGCCGAAATGGTTGACAGCTTTCAGCCCCGTGAACATCGACGTGCGAGACAGACGTTGAAAGTGATTCTCGCAGATATACTACGAACACAAATTATAGCAAAATATTGATATACTACGAACACAAATTATAGTAAAATATTGATATACTACGAACACAAATTATAGAAAAATATTAAGGATTTCGTAAGAAATCCCAAAACATCGAGCTCCTTGAAAATGGAACATGGTTGTTAAATATTCATGTGAGTTTGAAATATGATGTACCTACATAGTAAAATATTCATTATAATATCTAAACTACACCTGGAAGGTGCAGAACAAATTCGTGATGAAGTTCATTGATTTCAAAAAGGAGGTTCTCAATTCGACTGCATTATATATTTTTTGTTCTATATGTCTCAGAATATTTTTCTACCCGATTTTGATAATTATTTATTTATGTGGTCCCATTAAAATCTGATTAAGCTGTTGAGTTATTCCTATTAATGTGAAAATATTTAATACACTTCTACTACATTGATAGTGTTCCATTTTAACCGACTTAAAAAAGGTCAATTTGTCGGTTTCTTTATTACTTGTGTAATAAATAAACTTAGATTTTTTTTGTTTTTGTTGCAATACTCACCAACATAGTTGTCCGCAGGTCGAACTTGTGGAAGAATTGCGTTATGAATATGTGTATTTCTAGAACGTTCGTGACATCTTTACGTTCGACATCTCGCAGGACGTCGATGAACCACTCGAAGTGCTTGTGAGACGGACATATCCATAGGAAATACACCTGGAGACAAACAATAATGGTATTATTATTTGATGATTCCGTTCCGGGAAAGTTATGCGTTCGGTGCTAGATATACCGCCTAAACGTCCATTGATGGTCCGAGGTTGGCAATATTAGGCATCTCCTAATCACTCCTAAGTCCTACACCAAGGTCCTATAGGCTTCCCGCGTCCTTCATCGGACCCTTGGTATGTTGAGGGGACTCCTCACAGTAAGTGATCCTTCAAAAACGTATCTTACCTTCTTACAAGCGACGCCCGAGTACCTATTAGTAGACGTCCCAAAAACAAGGTCGTTGAGTATGGACGCGTAGGGGGTCACTCCGATGCCGCCTCCCACCATCACTGCCACCTCGAACTTGTACCAGTCCTGATTACCTCCGCCGAATGGACCTTGGATTCTGAAAACAAGGGAAAATATGTTGGAGACTTAATGTCTTTATTACCTACGTTATAGCTCCATACAGTCTGTTGCTGTTAAAAAGAATGAATTTGCTTATTGCCCATGACACTTTACCTTAATTTTTTGTATGTATGTATGTCATTATTTTATTATTGTTTCTTAAAGAAAAATGAGATTGATCACACTCCCAAAGAAAAAACATTAATTCAACATGTAACATTTCATCATCAATTTACATACTTAAGTGTCCCGTTAATAAAAACCTTTTGGATTCACACACATTTTTATTTTTTAGAAGTGGCGACAATCGGACAGTCGGTTCACCTGGTGGTAAGTGATAAGCGTTATCCTCAGACACCTGTTACACCAAAGGATTAGCAGGTGCGTTGCCGGTCTTTCAAATATGAGTATGCTATTTTTAAAGTCCTTATGTTGTATCGATTCAGATATATATCTTGGATGTAATACCATGGGTGCAAAGAAAAATACTAATTATAAATACGAACCTTATTTTTGGTTGATTATCTGGATTATAATTACACGGATCGAAGTAGTTCCTCAGTTTCCATGTCCAAGGTCCTTGAGCTTTGATGTGACACGACAGGAAGTTCTCATGCGGTGCTGAAGTTAGGGTGAAAGAATGGAACTCCTCCTTTTTGAAGGCGGTACAGGCTAAACGCACCCATTGTCCTAGAATTTAGCGGATGTAAGAAACAAGGTTAGAAACGATGCCTATTGTCTAAGATAGAATTCAATTCAAATCAATTCTTTCTTCCTATATAGGAAGAAAGCTTTTTTTAGTTTTAGAATAGCAGCTACATAAATGTGTATACGAAGCCAAGGTCGTCCATAGACATAGGCAAATCCACTCGGGAGTAGCCCTGGCAACTTCATTTTGGTAATTCAGTGCCAGTAATACACTGCCTGTCCTGCCATTCTCCGAAAAGCAAAGTTGTTCACGGAAGAAATAAGGAGGGCGGTATATTGTTTTTTAATGTTTACGCGAATTTTACTCATTATTATATTTCATATAATATTTCATTATAAGGAGAGTGGTACCCTGCAGACAGGAGGGAATAACATGCTAGTAGGTTTTGACAGCATTAATTAGTATCTAATTCATCATCATCATCATCTACAACTTTTATCCGTCCACTGCTGAACTTAGGTCTCCTTCAATGAACGCCAAAACGACCGATCCCTTGCCACTCGCATCCAACACGGTCTTACTTCACGGAGATCGTCTTTCCACGTGGTTTATGGACCAACACTTCGTCTTCCTAAGCGCGGCCTCCACCCTTGAACCTCATTAATTAGTACTCACCAGATAGGTACTTGAGGTTTGGTGGCCTGTAGAACTTAATCTTTATAACATCGGACGGTAGCATCTCTGTTTCCAGAACATCTAGTGCCAGGTACTTCGTACGTAAAGACACGACCTGTTAAATAACATAATTTTATGAAGTAAAAGGCATCGAGGATATAACCGTAATAGAGCGGTAATGTTATGTGTTGTATGAAAACAAATTTCGCCTTTGTGCTGCAACGCTGCGCCGGTTCTGCGCTCTGATTGGCCGACTGATTGCCATTGATGAATACACATACAGATCCTAAATACAGAATTACAGATCACTGTTTGGTTGAATTGCTATTACGTCAGTGACAAATCACTGATCAGTTCCGGAATTTATTGGCTCACATTACATACTACTCTATCCGATTATATGCTCGATTGTATAAGGCAATAGTTTTATTTAGGATAAAAATAACTCCGATTATATATTATATATTACACTAGCTATTTACTGCCTATTATTTTATAACTTTTACTGAAGTCATTATTTTAAAAGAAAGGTCATTTAGACTACGTTGTCTAAAAGTTTAAAAGTCTAAAATAGATAATTGCTGTTCGTTAGTTTCTAAAATATTGGAAAGGTTAACAGCTTTTTAAATTGAGAAAATATAATGTTCTTGAGACTGCGACTGTGTTTTATACCAAATACTCATTTTATCTTTGGTACATATTACCATTAAAATAAAAAAATTCAAACACACTTACTTTATCCATGGTATAAATGATGGCGGGTCCCATGAAGAACATCCAGAACCTCGGCGCGCCGGTGAGCCGGGCCAACCCGTGCACGAGACACAGAGCGTAGAGCCCCACGTGCAGCGAGTGCGCGCGCCAGAACCAAGGGTATGCGCGCTTGCGGATTACCGGGTGAGCGAAGATGAAGATTATACACATTATTACGAACAGCAGGACACCAGTCACACCTGGAGTAAGAAGAGCTGATGATTAGACCCACTACCCGAATTAATTTGTCAATATGAAACAGTGAGACCATTGCTGCTTTGCAGCCGAATTGGGCACGAACTGGGTGGTACACACCTGGGTGACAGCTATACTGTCGCGTTTCGTGCGGTTTGTGAGTTTCCGATGGTCCATTGGGGGGATAACGAAAAGGAGGGCGACGCATCTGCGTAACCTTTAGTTGTGTGGATGTCTATGGGCGTCGGTATATAGTCACCATAAGGCTCAGACTGCTCGGTTACCTTAGGCATAAAAAGTGGCGAAGGATGATAAAAGAGAAGTTTTTATATTGCCACTGCCAACGGAAAGTGCACAAGTACCTAACATTATAAGCACGATGAATTAAAGTTCGTCTTGGCGTTCATTGAGGGAGGCCTATGTTCAGCAGTAGATGGATAGAGGCTGATGATGATGATGATGACGAATTCAATTTATTTTTGGAATGTGATAGTGGAACCCTATACATATAAAAACACTGCTCTTTGGAAAACTGGAAAAATGAAAAGCTAAAAATAAGGGCTAAAAATTTTTCGGAAATTTCAGATTCCTTTGAAATCTCAGCTAAACTGGTTTTACTGCAATAGGTTTGAATGATACCTTATTCTAATCCGTTGAACATAAGTCACATCATCACATGGAAAATAAATAATTTTCAATAAAGTAAGTAAGAAAGTTTTATAGGGAATTATTTGAAAATATCACCATTGTAATAATTTAACTGTACCTGTAACAGTTTGGAACACCCAATAGGTGATGCCCGGTCGGAAGTCTGACGTGAAATGAACCTCTTTGGTTAGGCATCTGAGGTTCTCCACGGGCTGTGTGGAGACGTGGTAGAAGTTGACCAAGTGGCCTGCGGTGTGGATTATGGAGAAGAACAACGCTGTGCAGGCCACTATCTTGTGGAATTGGATGCTTGAATCCAATGGAATGTACTGTTGAATGCTGAATTCCTGTAATAATATTAGTATTTGTATATTTTGCTCTTCGTTTTATGATTATTATCAATCTTTTTCGGTGATACAGGCATGGACGTACCCAGCTTCTGGTCTAGGGGGGGCAAGTCATATTTTTTTAGACCGGATAGCCCGCACAAGTAAGAAGAGGGCGCCGGGTCCAGACGGGGTGCCTTCGGTAGCTGTTCGACCGCTGTCTACGGGCCGGACAATTCCCGGATTAGCAAGCAGAGCCTAATACCCTCCATCTAGGCCAGATGGAGGGTATAAGGCTCTGGTTGCTACCAAGGGCAAGGCCGGACCCCGGACTCGGCTTCGACGGTGGTGCTGCTAATCGAAGCTGGGAAGGCCTTGGAAAGAAAAGTGGCCTCCCGGCTCGCTAAGCATCTGAAGGAGGGCCCGGGACCGGGACTCTCAGAGTCCCAATTTGGGTTTGGGCCATTGGGGCAGTAACGGGTGAGGCGGAGCACGGAGGAAAGGTGGTGGTCACGGTGTCGCTGGACATTGCGAACGCCTTTAACAACCTCCCCCACAGTGTGATACGGGAGGCGCTGAACTTCTTCAGGGTGCCCCCGTATATAAGGAGGCTGTTGGAGGCATATCTCTCCGTGAGGAGGGTAGCCTACGAGAACCGGTCGGGATCCGTGGAGTGGCGGCGAGTCGAATGCGGTGTCCCACAGGGGTCGGTTCTGGGCCCGATCCTGTGGGACATCGGGTACGACTTGGTCCTGCGAGGCCGCCGAGACCGACCTTCGGCCCACATTTTTCAATATTGGGACCGACAGTCGTGAAGGCGAAAAGTGCGCTGGGCAGACTCTCCCCGAACCTCAGAGGACCCCACGCCACCTGCAGGCTCTGGAGTCTGTCAGAGTGTGGCAATGTATGCTGCCCAGCTGCGTTCGGTGCAACGGGTCATCGCAGTAAGAGTGATTCGGGGGTACCGTACGGTTCGGGGGTGTCGTTGGCGGCAGCCACTGCCCTGGCCGGTGACCCCCCGTGGGAACTCATGGCGAAGGTTCTTGGCGAGACGGACTCCTATGTTTCGGATAGGAGGTCTCTCAGCTAGAGCCTAAAGTTAGACGGGATCCTATGGATGCACCGACTAGGTCAAGAGGCGTTAAGGCGGAGGTGCCCCCTCCTGGTGCGGCAGCCGTATAGCAAAAGCCTAACGGTTGCTCTGCGTCCGGTCTTGACATAGGTGCTCACCGTGCACGTTTGCTTTGGTGAGTAACTGTGCCGGACGACAAGGGGGCCAGTGACAGTATGTCACGATAGTGCCGCGGCGGTGGACTCTGTCCAGCACACCCTCAAGGTGTAACTGAGATGGGCGGCACTGCATCACAATCTGACATTAGTCATCGAAGAGGACTTGTCTCTGCCAAGCATCATCATCTGGACGGCGATGGTCTCTTAATAGTAGTACTATTAAGAGACCATCGCCGTCCTACGCCGTCATAGTATACTAGTAATGTCCCAGAAGGACGCCGACGAGCGGGTGAGAGAGAAGGCCGCTGACGAGGCCTCCCCCCGCGGGCAACGAACGGTGCGTAAGAGGTGCTACTTCATGCCCCTCTAGTAACGCCCCTGTGCTCGTGTCGGGCTTTAGGATTGGGAACCTAGGCCGAGTACGATACGACGTCGCGTCGACTGCTTAGTAGCGGCCGGGCCGGCCTCCCTAGTAGGAGTAGTCTGGCCTTCGCCGGGGCCAGTCTGTCGCTGAGATGATACTGTTGCCTGCAGATCTGGGACCCTCATAAAGCGGCTGAAGGTGCTAGCAGTTGTTTTAGTTTAGGGTAGGGCAAAAAATTGAGAAATTAAGTAAAACCTCTTTTAAATTGAAACTTGTTTTGCACTAAAAAGGGTAGAAAATAAAAAATATTTAAAAAAAACGACTTCAAAAAATCACAAATAGGTATGTAGGTACTCAAAAGCGAAAAATAAATTAATACATATAATTATTACACATATATGCTACCCATCTCTTTGAAGCTGGTGCCAGCCAAGAATGGTGGGACAATTATACACCAGGAACAAGTTTCGGCGGAAATAAAATATAAACGTAGGTTTATTCAAAAGTTAACGCATATAGTAAAGTGGAAGATGCAACTTCCAGGGGGGGCAGCTGCCCACCCCTGCTCCCCCCTGGGTACGCCCATGGATACAAGGCCTTTTGCAATGAACAAGGAGACAGCTAATCAAAATGCACGATGATCGTCCTCTGATTTAATTGAAGGTTGATCTACCCTTTATCTTCTCTATCTCTCTTTTATATCTTATCTTTAATAAATCTTTAAATATTTAGCAATTTATAACCTAACCGTATTTATCTATCTTTTATATAATGACATAAATGGTGTTACAAATCAACTATTTAATATAAAAAGACCAAACCCGGTACAATGCTAACCTTTAACTTCGTCAATAGATTTCTAGACATTGTCAGAAGTAGGAGACTATAACAGAAGGACAAAGAAGCTGCAGATCCCCTGGTGATGGCGATGCCCACGCCCATGATGTGGCGGAGGTCCAGATGCTCTGACATGAAAGAGTAGTGGGCAAACCTCTCCACGAACAGACCGATGGTGATCACGTAGAATACGAACAGGTAGAAGATGTTCTGTCTGTTCTCTTCCAGGAATGTGGTGAGGTAGTCCCATTTTAATAAAAACCAGTGTCTGAAAAGATAGCTTGATTAGATAGTGCTTCGTTAACTGGACTTAGTAATGAACAACTCGTTGGGCTGACTTTTGGGCAAATGGCATGATTTTTCTGCCTGCATGCGTTTTGGCTGTTCGCTCTTATAACATCAGAACCATAATCGTGTAAGTTTTACCGCTTTTGTATGGTGGAATCATCCAGGTTTTGCTTGTTGTCATCGTAAAAACGGTGGATTATTTGAATTACCTGGTCTGTTCCATTGAGGGTTCTATATGAAAGCTTGTCATCCGAGCAACATTAGTAGATGTGTCTAGGAAGTTCTGCTTAGCTCCTTTACAATCTAGGCCAATGGCTACAAACTCTCCCTTATATTCCTTCATCATCAGTTTGAAGTCTGAGTAAGTCAGATGATCTTTTTGTTTAAGTCCTGCGTCCTGAAAATAGTTGTCATTATTATAAATTTAAATAAATGTATAATTTCTGTAATAATGATTTATATCATAATTGCAGATAATATTATATCTAATTCTTGTGTCACAGTTTTAGTATTCATACTCCTCCGAAACGGCTCGACCGATTTTGATGAAATTTTATATGCGTCATCAGTAGGTATGAGAACTAAAAAAAACTATTTTTTTAGTTTTAGGTGGCTCACCCCAATTTTTTATTTTATTTTTTGTACAAAAATTACCGCGGGCGAAGCTGCGGGCGACAGCTAGTAATTTGTAAAGCGTATATTAGGTTTCAGACATTTATTTTTACTGGCACTGATATTGTCGAACTTGTCGAGAATTTGCCTAGCGCAAATCAAGTTTGCGTATCATAAAAGAACTTACTGAAAACATTCCATCAATAAGTTCTGTGACGTGTTCGTCTCTAAGCGAGGTGGTTCTTGCTATCTCCACCAGAGAGCGCAGCATCTCACTCAGCTCTCCCTTGTCTATGACTCCATTTCTGTCGTTGTCGCACATATCGAATATTATGCGCAACTTGTCTTCGGTAGCACCGCGGGAAAATAGTACCACAGTATCCAAAAACTCCTGTAAAAACGGGTAAGATGATAGTATTATGGCGAGAAGTAAGGGGCATTTGCCTGTCTGCAGGATTACTCCCAACCTGCTTATTTCTTCCGTGATACTTAGGGAAGAAAGGACAGAGAGAGTATAAAATGGCAGCAAGACTTACGTCTTATATATTATGAGATGCAACTTGAATAAGTTGCGTAGGCTCTAAGCTCTAAGCGAATTCGAATTCGTTCATGTTCTTGACTTGTTTATGTTCGGATTTTCTTAACACATTTAATAATAATCAGCGGTTGTCTGTCATACTCACTTGAAACGATATTCTTCCGTCGCCATCTTTGTCCACAATGTTAAACATCTTCTTAACAAACACTGCGTCCGCCTTCATACCCAAAGCACTGGCAAATTCACACTTGGATAGTGATGTTCTCATTACAATTGACTACAAAATAAATATTATGTTAATTATACTCAAAGATAAATTATGTCCATTAAAGTTTTGTGTACATTTCTGAGGCAGAAATAAAAAGAAAATCATAAAAATATTCACAACACATAAGAACATTACATATAATTAAAAAAAAAAAACAAATTATATTTTTCGTTATTTAAATAATCATAATAATTATGACTTGTAATACTATTTGTACCTCTGGATCAGAATCTTCATTTCTCCATCTCTTTTCACCAGCAGCCAAGCCAAACGTAATCGCGTAGGCTTCTCTGAAGAAATGTTCTAGCTTTCGTTGTCGTCGTTCTCTGGTCTCAGCTGAGGCTAATATGTGTTCCCGGTGTCCCTAGAATTAAAAATATTTGGGACACATTTGTAAGAAGTATTGTATAAAGTACATTAACACAAATTAAAACACTCAATTAGAAATTCCTTTTACTTTTTCAGAATGGCGGATGATAAATACCTAGTCAAAGTCCACAAATTCTAAATTACTCATTACCCATTGCCATTAAAAGATACGTTCATCCGGGACTGTCCTTTCTGACTTACAATATAGTAAACTAACTTGGAGGAAATTAACTAGGGTCGTAGTATATCCCCACCAAGGTTCAAGACTTGGCGTCGCAGTGGGGCTCAGTAGCCTAAGGTGGACCCAGACCACCTTGGGCGAAGCAAATTGAACCGAGGGAGCTGCTATTTGGGATTGTGAGTTTGAGGTGGTGTCGGTCCCTTGAGGGACTGACTAGCTGTCGAGGTGCTCTGTTTGCTCTTCAAATGAAATGCATAATTACCCCCCCCCCCCCCCCTTAAACTTACTTGTGTAAGGTTGAGTATCTTCTTGTGTTGAGAGAGGAAGGTGTCCAGTTTCACGAGGAACTTGCGTCGAGATGCGAGCGAGTCTACCTCCAGAACGAGATCGTGTTCGCGTTGCACTCGGACCAGCACCAGTGGACGTTTGTTGCTCCGGCTTTCCTGTAATCATAAATCAGGCTTAGTCACAGATAATTATCGAAAACTCAACAATAAAGATCAACGCATTGTATGCCACAACTGCGTTGCATCGACGCACGGCGTAGCAGTGGTATATGTTAAAAAATCGGTTGTCTGTAAAGTCGGTTTACTGACGATAGTTGAACGTGACAACGTCATAAGAAAATGGAACGCCTCAGAGCGAGGTAACGCCGCATACGTCATGTTTTTTCGTTCTTGCAGCCGGCTCCATCGAATTATAAGACGTTGTCACGTCAAAAATAAGTACTCGGTGATGGAACACTGTCTGTCGTCGCCCTGACAAGGCAGCGCATCACGCTACCTCTTCGTCTCTTGTACGTCGATCTGTTGAAACCTCGAGCGCGGTGACGCAAGGAGGTAATGGGGCATGTCATAAAAACTATATGGAACACTACGCAGCGTCGACGCTGCGACCACGCAACGCAGCTCTACGTACTAATGGGGCCTTGCTCATAAAAAGAATAAAAGGATAAAAACGATGAGGTCTCACTTGACTTTCCACTACAGTGAGTTGATCAGTATGTTCCAAGGGCACGGTGCGTAGTTTGTCTCCCTTGCGGTCGGTCACGTGTATGGCCGGCTCCGGGCCGAGACGCAGCTTCACCAGCCGCTTGTGAGACGCGTGCACCCACTCGCGACACACCATCTTATCTACGGCACCTGCAAATATTACAATGGAACTTGTATATGTAAATATAGTTTTGTAAAGCATAAGAAATTCTTAGAAGTGTCAATGTAGAGATGGCTTTTTAAGATCAACGATTGTTACACAGTTGTAATACGAGGCAATACAGGAGAAGGACAAGGAGAAAAAGATGAGATGAGCTGAGAAGAATTGCCTATGCTTAATTATTCCTTCTTATTATCAACGTCTAGAAGTATGATAAAGAAGATATTTTGATGAGTATATTATTTAACTATCAACCTTTGTGGTGAGCGTTTTTGAGGTGCTCCTGTTGTATTTTCAACCGACGCCGGCGGCTGTTCTGTAGTTTGACGACCCCGTATCCCGCGCCCGCACATATTATGGGCACGAAGCCTAGTATTAGACAAGTGTAGATGTACGCGAACTCGTTACCCTGTAAAATATATAATTAATATAATAATAATAATATCTATGGACGCTTTCACACCACGTCAATCTGGTCCCGTGGTTGTGTTACTTGTGTTACGGTACCAGGATACGGAAATATATTTAATACTTTTATACTATACATATATTTAAGATTTTTAATAAATAATACACATATTTAATACACATCCATGACCCAGGAACACAGAAAATATTTTTGCTCCCTGGCGGGATTCGAACCCGCAACCTCCGGCTTGAGCGCCAACGCGCTTACCACTGAGCCACAGAGGTAATTTTAATTAATATCATATAAACATTTCGTATAGTTACGATTTTTACTATCTTTTGCACAATGATATTATATGTATAAAATCATTACTTTTGCATGACATTCCGTTATTAGTCGTCAACAATACTATAGCACGTAATATCATGCTAAGGAAACATATAAAGGATAGGACCAATATACTAGTCAGTTAGTCGAGTGGTTTAAATAAAAAAACGCAGAATGTGCAGATGTGGTTAATAATAAAATTCCAAACAGAACAAGGTAAAGGGAATAAAATATCTATAATAATAATATCAACCCTTCTATGTCTCGCTGCTAGGCACAAGTCTCCTCCTCGAAATCGCGCGAGGAGAGTGTTGGGCCATAGTTCACCAATGCGCTGTCCCAATGCGGGTTGGTGAACTTCACACACCCTCAAAGCCTTTTAATATTATCAGGCAGGTTTCCTCACGATGTTTTCCTTAACTAGTACTAAAATATTTCATCATCATCATCATCAGCCTCTATCCGTCCACTGCTGAACATAGGCCTCGCTCAATGAACGCCAAGATGGCCATCAATAAAATATTTACCTCAAAATAATCATATCCCTTAAGATATTTGCAGGGCGGGAGTTTGGAGGCGTTCAGCTGGTAGGGCTGGGGACAGGGGTCTCCCTCCTGCCAGTGGAACACGTCCCGCTGGATGTCGTTCGGTCCCACCGCCGTGCTGTTCACTATTATATCCCACAGGGTAATTTTTCGGAGCTCCTTTATCTCCTCCAGGGTGAACATACTGAAATTTATATATATTAAGACTCACAACATTTAGTGAAGGCAACTCAATTTGAGCTTTATTAAAAAACTTTTTTTTATGTTAGTTGGATAGGCAAACTGGCAAACGTGCCACCTGATGGTAAGTGGTCGACGTCACCCATGAACATAAACCAGTTTACCTGGAACGAGCCTAGGCAGCACACAGCCGGGAGCGTGGCACAGCGCTTCCCTCCCACCGGTAAACTATATAAAGGCTTACTAATACAGCTATCCCAAGAAAGTAGCATGGACCGGTGGGATACGCTGTGCCGCGCTCCCGTCTGCATGGGTACCACCATCTTGCTTGTTTCTCCCGTGAAACAGCTTTGCTGTGTTTCAGAGAGAAGGGCAAGACAGGCAGTGTAATTACTGGCACCGAGACTTAACATCTTATGTCTCAGGATAGGCAACACATAAATGAGCTGCCTGGGCTCGTTCCAGGTAAACTGGTTTATGTTCATGGGCGACGTCGACCACTTACCATCAGGTGGCACGTTTGCCAGTTTGCTCCAACTAACATAAAAATAGCGCCTTATAACTTAGAAATATGACATGAAATTTCAAATTTCAATACAAAAAATTTGAAATTTCATAATTTCAATTTTTTTTATATATATTATTTTTATATATATTTTATACATATTTTATTTTATAATATGAAGTGATTAATACCGTATTTTTGTAAATAGCTTTTACATTACCGCTTTATAATTGCCAATTTTTTAAGTATTAAAATGGATATAGGTAGTATGTTATATTTAACTAATATAGACATAATATTATGCGATCGTGGACTTTTCAGTAGGCATATTTAGGATACACAATTCTACCATATTACATTGATACAATAATAATTATTATCCTAACTTTCGGAACCGGGGCCGGGCCCGGCTCAGGCGCGAGGCGCGGCATCACGGAGCGGCCGGCTAGCGCGGCTCGGTCGAAATCACGGTGTCGCATTATTTTGATTTTGCTATATCTTCTAAGCATATTCTTTCTTATATGCATTTCATTTGCATGGTGTAAACGGGAAAAACATACTTCATGAAATGCTCAAGCTAACTAACATATTTAAAATGATAAGGATTAATACCACATTTGTGTAAATAGCTTTCCAACTACCATTTTATAATTGCCCATTTTTTAAGTATTAAAATGGATATAGTATGTAAGAGATACACATATGCCATATATTTCTAAGGTTTACAATAATGTAGTACATTATTTTGATCTATTTGCTAGTGTTCATCCAGCGTTTGCAATGTAAGTGCAAAAAATGTGTTTATTTACGACATCACATTAGAAACCTCAAAAATAACAGTATTTCTTCACTATTTAATGGATGTTATTATACATATAAACCTTCCTCTTGAATCACTCTATCTATTAAAAAACCCGCATCAAAATCCGTTGCGTAGTTTTAAAGATTTAAGCATACAAAGGGACATAGGGACAGAGAAAGCGACTTTGTTTTATACTATGTAGTGATATTGTCGCTAAGGCGAAACTATAAGGTCCCTACCAGAAAGTGCTCAACGTGATTAAAGAAGTTTTCGCTTCAAAGAAAGTAGCTTAACCAAAATCATAAATGAAATCACTGACCCGTTTTTGTCATTTTCGAACCAAAACCTGTCAGAGTCGCGTATCCTCGTAAACTGATCTGTGATGATGGCTCTGAACAGCTCACCGGGGTGGCCAGTTGATTCCAGCATACCACCTGCAAGTTATTATTATATACATAATATGTACAAGCTATTAGAAATCATTATGATGACGATCGTATGTAGAATTTCTAATTCACGCTATAGCTATTAATCCGACGGGTGACAAACTACCTCCCGTCATGGCGATCAGCTGATAAAAACTAGAAAAGCCTGGTTAACTATGTGAAAGTAGCGGGTTTGAATCCCAGTAAGATGTATTGATAAGTATTTAATCTGTATGATGTGTATCGATGTTTGTGAAATAGTGGATGAGTATAAAAACTTATAAACGAGTTCTTGTAAACTAAACACGAACTAAAAATGAAAACACAATAAAATGTATTATGGTAGCAACGGAGCAGTCGGAGCCTTATGGTGACTACCGACGTCCATAGACATCTGCACAACCAAAAGTTATGCAGATGCGTTGCCCTCCTTTTCCCTATCCCCCAACGGGCCACCAGAAACTCCCGAACCGCACGAAACGCGACAGAATAGTGTCACTTGACGCCGGTGTTATGTGAGCGAGAGGTACCACCCCGTGCCGGCCCAATTCGGCTGCAAAGCAGCATGAAACCTCTTACAAAACTATTTTATTTATTTAAAATAAAAGAAATATCAAGGTACCAGGGTAGAATGTAATGTGTATTCTTTTATACGAATTAAAGTTGTAACAAAAACCTTCCTCGATTCAAGGTTAACATGTTGTGATTGTTCTATAATATTTTTTAAATGTTCTCTCAACGTCTTTAAAATATAATTTTAGTAAATTATACAATGACTGTTAAAATATATATTTGGTAATATATCTATATACATATATAGAATAAATAATAATAATATCTATAGACGCTGTCACACCACGTCAGTCTGGTCCCGTGGTAAATTCTCGAAGAACTTGTGGTACGGGTACGAGACAACGGAAATATATTTAATACTTTTATACTATACATATATTTAAGATTTTTATTATACTATACACATATTTAATATACATCCATGACCCAGGAACCCAGAAAATATTTTTATTCCCTGGTGGGATTAGAAACCGGAACCTCCGGCTTGAGCGCCAACGAGCGAACCATTGAGCCACAGAGGTCGTCACTATATATGTTTTCTATATTTGAAGAAGTAAAAATATGTTACCTATATACACATCTATGTTATCAATTTTCCCCTCATATATTTGTATGAGACTGTGAAGCAGGTCTGGATTGTTCTCAAACAATTCAGGATTTATTTCATTAAACGTTTTCACTTTTGGCAGACCAAAATATTGCCTGAAAAAAAAAGAAAATATTAAACTTTTTGGGCTTTGTATAAATAAATATATTAAAATATTTTGTATTTAGAGGAAATATTTGTTTGTCATGCAAACGTTAAGTGTGAGGTGATCTTAGTCTTTTCTTCTATAAGCACAAACGATAAAGAAGAAAGAAAACTGGCAGAAAAGAGAAAATACGGCTAAAATAACTATCACTCCCTTCACGGTTGTAGGATGTTAGATGGCTATAGATATTTTAATACTATAGAAACAATCATTTCCTCTTTATAATTCGCGACTTACAACCGATAATAAAAATTTATTCTGAAATGATTCTTAGTATATTGTTTTCTAATGTTTACGCGAATTTCACTCATTATAATGAAACAATTTTTTACGGATTTTATCGCGGTTTATTAAATCTTGTAAAAATCTTAATAAACCGCGATAAAATCTGTAAAAAATTGTTTCATTATAATGATTCTTAGCGTTATTGCAGTCGATTCTGGAAGAATATTTAATGTTAGTGCTTGCGATTTTGGAAGAATTCTTAATGTTAATGCTTGCGATTCTGGAAGAATTCTCAATGTTAGTGCTTGCGATTCTGGAAGAATTCTTAATGTTAGTGCTTGCGATTCTGGAAGAATTCTCAATGTTAGTGCTTGCGATTCTGGAAGAATTCTTAATGTTAGTGCTTGCGATTCTGGAAGAATGCTCAATGTTAGTGCTTGCGATTCTAGAAGAATTCTTAGTGTTAGTGCTTGCGATTCTGGAAGAGTTTTTAGTGTTCGTTCTTGCCATTCTGGAAGAATTCTTAATGTTAGTGCTTGTGCGATTAATTCATATGTTACCTTGCTGTATTATAATCAGGCAGCCCATTATCTCTCCCTCTCATGATGTTTAAGGCACCCAAGTCTCTTCTAGAGAACTCCATGGGCCCGAAGAGATTGTCGCGAACATCGGAGCACAAGAGAGCGTCTTCTCTCTCCGAGAACTGAGATGCCATGCCCATGAGAACTTCTTCTATTGGCACTTGCGACATCACGTCCTAGAAGAAGGTCAATTTATTACTCAGGCGAAGAAGGTTATGGTACTTTTGGGACAGACATTTTGGGAGAATATTATATGTAGTCGTTGCTATAGAGAAATTATTTAGTAGAGGATGTATACTACTATTGTATATACTACTACTACTACTTTTACCGGTGGGAGGGAAGCGCTGTGCCGCGCTCCTGGCTGCATGGGTACCACCATCTTGCTTGCTTCTCCCGTCAAACAGCTTTGCTGTGTTTCGGAGAGAAGGGCAAGACAGGCAGTGTAATTACTGGCACCGAGACTTAATATCTTATGTCTCGGGATAGGCAACACCTGAATGAGTTGCTCGGGCTAGACCCAGGTAAACTAGTTTATAATCATGGGCGACGTCGACCACTTACCATCATTTGGCACGTCTGTAGTTTGCCTATCCAAAGTGTTGATTTGCATCAAAACTAACAACTTGTATCTCAAATGCCGGAACCAATCGCACAGACATGGTGTATGTGAGGTATCAACATGTAGTTGTATGCCAGTATATCATTTTTTAATTTTTTTCAAAATATGAGTTGTTTAACATTTTTAATGACTTTAAACGCCTAGAAACCTATTATTGTATTTCTTATCTTGCGTTCAGTAGAATGGAAAACATTGTGCGAACTAATTATTTAAAAAATAGTTGTCCCTTAGATAACTGATAAGCCATTCACCTAAAATGGCTGACTACAATAGAAAATACGTGTTAAAAATACTTACATTTCCATCCCACCAAGTTTGACAGAGCCTGATAGCGTCATGTCCGCCCGGCGCCCTGCTATACCTGCAGTTGCGGTCTCGCAGTAGGATGGCAGGAGGGACGAGGGTGTGGCCGAAGCGGAAGGCCGCCACTGCGAAGGCGTGGGTCACTCCTGGTGCGACCTCCGCGTGGTATCCAGTGTATTCTGGTAAGGGTGCTCCGATGAACGCGGGCACGTATTGGTATAGAATGATGTTCTAAAAAATATTTTGTTTCTTAAGAGATGATACTTATATAGGGTGATGTTTTCGAATGATGTGTTTATTCCTTTATCTCAGAATTATTCTTAGATATGACCATGGTTTTCAATGTACCAAGAATTACGTGGCTGGACAAGTAATAGGACGAATCGTTCAGTTCAGTTTGTAGCTAATCGGACCACGTAACGTAATTTCGAGGGTTGGCGAAAGGATGACTAGTTTATAGTTCTACCTAAGTACCAATGTGTTATTAGTACCAGCATCTGACGAGAATTTTGTTTATATTTGCACTAAAATACAACTGTAATGTACAGTAATTTATTACTGACGCCGATATTTTTTTATTTCTGAACGTGTTTCTTCTAGGAACAAGTATCTTATGGAATTGACATTCGCGTATACCCAAAAGGGACAGGCATATTTTACAGGGATACCACATTCATAATAACAAGTCTACTTATTTTCTTGAAACAAATGAATTAAAAATAATAAAAAAACTGTTAAAGCTTGATAGATAACTATAAGCATTAGCCCTAACCAAACATTTATTGTAATTTTAGACAGCTGCATTTTTCCGGATTATCGAAAATATTATGTAATGACTAATAACAAACCGCTAAGAACATAAATAATAAAAAAGAAGGCTATATACGTCTTAATATGTATGATCTATAGTACATAGCCTTTTAGGATAGCAATAAACATATTTGTTTTTATTGTTTATTTCGAAAATTCCAGTCACCCTTTTTATATAATACCACATTCTTGGGTAATCTGCCTATAACAAAACTGGTATCATTATACATACATAAACCGACCAAATTAAAAAGTAGTACAAAATGGCGGCATATTTGACAAACTGTTCGCGAGTGAGAATGTTTGTATGGCATTTTAAATTTAGTCGATAATTTTTTGTTGGGCACATCATTGTTGTGCCCAACAAACAAAGAGTGATATCTGACAAAGACAAAAGAAAGTGTCTATGTCTCTGTCACTCTTGGAGTTTTTCGTATGTTGCTATCTCGTTCCAATACGGTATTATTATTAGCTTGTCAAATCTATTGATACAATTGATCTTATTGTTTCTTAATATTATGTAATTTATCCCTAAAACCTTATACGTTTTCAACAGTAACCTGTAGGCTTGCGATGACGATCCTCCTCGCCCTCTGGAACAGCTGCTCATCGCTCCAGTCGGGGTGCAGTCTGTGGACCCTCGCCGCCACCACGTTGTGCCAGCGCATCAACAGAATACCGAACGTCACCATCGCCGGGTTCTGGTTTGTTCTGGGATCACCGAGTACTAGAACAATATTATGTTAGTTATAGTTATATAGGCAAACGGACCGACGAGCCACAAATAAGTGGTCAACGTCGCCCATAAACATAAACACTAAACAACCTGGAATTAGCCCAGACAACTCAATCACATGTTGTCTATCCTAAGACATTATGTTCAGTCTCAGTGCCAGTAATTATACACTGGCTTTTCACAGGAGTTACCTATACTGTAATAGTGAGATGATTTTTAATTTTTTTGGTTCGCGGGATAAATTTTGACCGCCTGTTCTGGTCAGGCGGGCGGTTGTATGGGACTCACATAAGCCCTACTCACTAAAATCACCGCAGTTGCCTTTGGTCGCCTGTAAAGAAGTGCCCCGGAATAGTGATGTGATCTGTACCAGAATTTCCAAACCATGGTAACACTAATTGATGATTATTGTCTATTTTTAATACAGGGTGATCATTATAAACAATTGGCTTTTTACAGTTTTATACACCCCAAAATTAAAATTAAAGACTTTTTTCTAAATAACATAAATGGATAATGAATGCTAAAAGAGTTTTTCAATCCGATTGCCAGTTACGGAGATAAGACCATTCAATTTTAAAAAAATGTCCCTTAATTGCATTAAACACAACATCAAATAAAATCACATTAATTGCTGCAAAAAAGTCAAGGACGATACTAGATGGGATTTAACAAAAAAGTAATCAATTATTTTTTGTTAAAAATAAAGGAATAAAACCTCTGCAGATATCTAATGCTGTATTGTTAGCGGTGCCGGATGGTAACAGACAGTCATGAATAAGCGTTTTAGTACAGTAGACACGAAGTGATCATGTTAAGTGGCACCCTTCGCTTGTACCGATCATCGATACTCATAACATCTTTATAGCTGTTGCAGCGTGACCTGACACCAAATATTATGTTTGAGTTTAATGATTAGCGATTTTGCTGTTTTAGTAATGGATGAGACGGTGCATTAAATTACGGTTTGAATATGACAATTTACACAATATAATATGTAATATGTATTTGATATAACTCCACTATAAATGACCTAGTGTTGGTTTTTTATAAAAAAGTTCACCCATGCACTAACCAAATGGTAATTAGTGAATTGCACATTTTATTCAATAATTTTTAGATATTGTTTTATCGTTGCGATCATACATTCGTTTCAACTGTTTCCTCAACATAAATGATAAAATTAATTTCATGTAACATCTGTAATTATTTTATTAATTTTATTTTAATTTAAGCTCTACTTGTTGTGTGCACTATAAAGCATATTTCATTAATTTCATACATTAATTCATTCATCTGATAAACATATTTACTGCAGCCTAATTCTCTCCGCTACACTCTTATTACTTAGTTTTAATCCAACCCATAGAAATATTTAATATCTGTGATCCAACCACTTGGTGTCGTTGGTTATGATCTTTTATTCAACCAATAGCGGATAATTCACTCTTCATATTGTAATTCAATTCATTTATTTTGAAACACAAAAAATGTATTGAGTGTTCTTTCACACAGTTGTTGTTCAACATCTAAAACTTTGAGAATTAAATATTAGTAAACATCGATAAAACCACTAAGTATTTTTTAGTGTTAGAAGATGAGCCTTATGTACTTACATTAATCACTTAAGAATGTAATTAATTTTTATTGTGACCTTCGTTTACAGACATTAAATCACTTACTATGTGCATATATTTATTATATTCTAGTGATATATGTGAGGATAGTTCATACATTGCTTCAGGCGTTCCATACACACTTGTACCATAGTAACAGTGCGGACGGTACCGAATACTAATTACAATTAGTCATCACTAAGCAATGTCTAGTGTTTGTAGATGAGGATAGTATTCAATAGACTTGGCTGGTTGTAGTTATTTGCCAGCATTAAAAATGTCAACCCAAGACTGTTTTTTTAAATAATTATAATTTGTGCATCACACAAAATTTTAAATTACATTTTAAATTATTTTTTTAAATAATTATATTATGTGTGACACTTATACCCTCTTTATCAGTAATCGGTTCTCCACCTCTCCATGTTTATCATTAAATGGCTTAAAAAATAAAATAAGCATCTGGCTGAACCAGACGCTGTATTGAAATTGGGCTCACTTGTTGGTCCTGAAAGCTTAAACGTAGAAAAAGAAATGTTAAACATATTTTTTTATTTTGCATTTCAGTATTATTAACGATTGTGATATAAAAATAGTTAATAACTAATAGGTTATACTTAAAAAGCACCAACGCAATAACAAAGCTGATAATCTTGAAACGGCTGATCCGGAATTAAATATGAAACCTTATTTCAAATGTAAAAACAACATCAAAATTGGCTCCAACTTTAAGCATATACACAGACAGACACCATAGCGTCTGGGACAGATATGGTGTCTGTCTGTTTTTTCTTTTATGTCACAAGGAAGCAACCGAGCAGTTGGAGCCTTATGGTAACTTCCGACGCCCATAGACATACGCACAAACAAAAGTTATGCAAATGCGTTGCCCTCCTTTTCCCTATCCCCCCAATGGGCCACCGGAAACTCACAAACCGCACGAAACGCGACAGCATAGCTGTCACTTGACGCCAGTGTTATGCGAGGTACCACCCCGGTCGTGCCGGCACAATTCGGCTGCAAAGCAGCATGGCACTCCCTCTTGACAAACGTGTAACGATCAAACTTATAACACCTCTGCTTTTCGGGTGGTTATGCAACAACCTTATATATAAAGAGGAATGAACCACGGAAGAGCCTCTCGGGGATGAACATGCGCATGTAGTGCGTGTGCAATGTAATATTAGTAGAGTAGTATAAGTAGTGTAATATTAGTAGTGTAATATTAGTAGAGTAGTATTAGTAGTGTAATATTAGTAGTGTAATATTAGTAGTGTAGTGGTATACTCACGGAAGAGCCTTTCGGGACTGAGCATGCGCATGTAGTGCGGCACGGGGTTATTGAAGAGCGGCACGCGCTTCGTGTTGCGCGGTGGTAGCCCGCCCTCGCTCGAGAGGCTGCCATTCTGTCGTTCATTCATATTTTGTTTTGAGAAAATCAAATAAAATCAAATCTAATAAATATCTTTATATCGTGCGTTTGTATCATATCAAACTTGTGCACTTGAAAAACGCCAAAAAATATAAATAATATGTAGGTAATAAAACCAGATACACAATATAAAATGATGTCTCAGACGGCCGCCATAACATTATCATCATCAGCCATCGAGCATATAACCGGATAGAGCAGTAATGTAAGCCATAAAATTCCGAATCTGGTCAGTGATTTGTCACTGACGTAATAGCAATTCAACCAATCAGTGATCTGATGTACGTCCCATCGGCCAATCATTCATCCATGCCCATCAGCCGGCCATACAGAGCGCAGAACTGGCGCAGCGTCGCAGCACAAAGAGTGAATTTGCTTTTTAACATTGCCGCTCTTTTTCGGTTATCTTCTTAATGTTATCAGCCTAGCCATCCTAGTCACAGCTGGACGTAGGCTTCATTCATTGAGCGTCAAGCCGTAAGTCTTTATACATAATATGTAATATGACATGTAGTCAAAGAAACTTTAGCAAAATGCATCCTTTATATTGAAACTAGGGGTAGGTACGTACAATTTGACGTACAGCAATACTAATAAGTACAAGTGTGTTAGTGATAAATAAGTCCAACTGTGTAAGTGACAATAAAATTGACTAGAATGCCGTGACGAAAAATGGCATATATGCCTAATAATGAATTCTAATAACAAATATTTGACATGTAGGGCGTCCCACAACTTATTTTTATTTGATATGAATACGTAATATATTATGTGATTTAAATCGTATAGGTAGATGTACATAAGGAGGCAGGCGGGGCTGCTGGGGGCACCTGAAATGACCTCATTGCATTCACCCAGGCCTCGCTCGTGCTGTACACGAAGCTGCCGTCGATCCACGACGTTATTTGATTGATCTGGAACAAAACAAATATGTATCTGTATATATGTTAAAATAAATAGGCCTTGGTGAACAAAAAAAAAAAGAAATAAGTTTCACATGAAGGTAAACTTGGGTGAACTCGTTATCGCAACGTGGTCGTGGACCTTGTCATACCATTACTATTAGATGTTTCATAACAGATTGATTATCTCATCTATAATGAAAATAAAAAAAATACACCACGTGACTGTGAGCTCCTAATATTTTTACGAGAATAATGAATGAATTAGGAAGAAGTAAATATATTAATAAGATAATAGCATATTTACAACATGCAAAAAAAATGCGCAACCAAATTAACTTTGTGGCACCATGATTCGACCGGGCCGCGTTCGAAAGTTTAGGTAATGTATCACTGTATGGTAGAATTGTGTATCTAATATCTTATTCATACGTACCTACAGAAAAGTCCGCGATAGCATTTATGTCAGTATGTTAAAGATAACAATACTTTTTTTTTTCTTTAACGCCGGGAAATGCTCTGAGGCATCCCGCGGGGGAGTGGGTCTCCCCACGCGGGTATGTGGAACTCGCTGCGTCCGACAGCTGGTAAATGGACGCAGCTCTACCCACTAAAACCCGGCGAGTGCCACCAATGCCGCCTTTGGTGAGGTGCCCCGGATCTAGAAAACCAACAGGGCACCTCGACGGCCAGTCAGTCCCGCAAGGGACCGACGCCACCTCCACAGAACAACCCCTCCCAACGTCAGGACAGTACAATGGGGTGAGGTTCCCATCCTCACCCCTTGCCCCCTGCTCTTCTGTCCCCTCTTCTTATAAGAGGGGTACAAAGAGCCGCCTCGGCCCAATTAGCTTCGCCCAAGGTGCACCGCTCACCCTAGGTTACTGAGCCCCACCGCCACGAGAAGGCCTGGACTATGGTGGGGAAAAGATAACAATACTGCCTTAATCCATTTTATTACTTGAAAAAAAAAACGAAATTATAATGCGGTTATATCAAAGGTATTTACACAAATACGATATTAATCCATAACATCATTCAGCGACGTACCTAACTATATAATGGCAAGTAATCCTTCAAATCAATCTCAATAGAGCTTTATATATTGTAACTTAACTCAAAACGAAGCACCGTCGCCGACTCATTTGATGTTAATCGAATGTTCAGAAGAGATCTAGGTTAGATGGTGCCATTAAATTTTATTGCATCGTGTTCGACGTCTCGGCCTTCAGACCGTCTAACAGACCCAGCTTATGTAATATATCACTGTAAAGCGCTATTATAATTCTTCGGATCTAGTAAAAGTTTTATAACCATTGTAAGGTTCGATCTATAAATCTAGTTAGTTAGCTATTATTACGCGGTAGAACGTACTTATGAGATTTAAAGTTAATAATGGTTATTTCCGTTACTATACGGATATTTACCATGTTTTTAACTTTTATTTCGTGAAGCTCGAAATTTCGACATTATTTACGAATGTCTTGTGTTGACGAGACTCGAGCTCCGCGAAATATTAACCTTTATTTCGCAAAAAAAGCATAATAAATATCCCGTTTTAAATAGTGAGATTTCCTATAGATGCTAAGTATATAAATAGAATATTACTTGTCATACGATTATAGATATTTAAAATAAAGGGGAATTAGCTGCTGTCTTCGAGGTTTTCATGTTTGCATTATAATACCACTAAAAGAGATTTTTATCAAGGACATCGTTACTATCCAGTATTTTTTTATTGATCGATTTATTCGTCGCCTTTTTAGGCGTTTGATCTATTCGCTTTTTTAAGCTGATTGAGGTCTACTGCTGGACACAGGTTTACCCCAAAGCTGCACGCATCAGACCAATGGCATAGTCGGTACTTAATTTTAGTTCAAACAAAATTTCGTAGACGATGACGGACTTTCGTATTTTTAAGGGTATTTAGTCGGTCAATTGTCTTATCCAAAAAATACTGGTATCCTTACCTGTTCGCGGGGACTGTTAGGGCTCTGTCCAGTGCTCCTGTCGTACGCGGCCCTGTGGAAGGGCATGTACTTGGCGCCCTGGCAGTCGGGGTCATACATGTGGTCGCACTGCTCCACGGGGATCCGGTGCTGCTCAATGGGACACCCCGACTCTGACGCCATCACTATCTCTCCAGTCACTACTTGACCTGTTTCAAATCAGACAAAATATACAACTTAATATAATGACTTTCCCCCGTGAACGTGGCTGATGTAAACTCTAAGAAACGTCTTGGTAAACCGCGATAAAATGTATATACAACATACAACATAGATATATACATATGTACTACGTACTAGATTTCACGTTCCTAACACTCACTTTGTTCAACTGAAATGCACTGCAGTCCGTGCACCTTACTTAGTGTGATTTTGACAGACGAAATTGAAGCACACGTGGGTGCGTACCTACTGCGTACGAAGCAGCGCTAATACGAAAATTCTGTCACACTTTGGCTTAAATTTTCGTATTATTTACTATTTATTACTACTTTACTATTTATTTATTTATTTAACTATGAATAAATTTCGAAATAGAGATAAATTTTAATTGAGTTTTGTAGGCACAAAAACTATGTCACTTTTGCCTGCGGCGTAAAATCTATAGAGAGGATATTTTGTTACACTACGTTGAACGAAACGCGTAAGTCCTATGAAATATAGTTAGAACTAAAGTTCGCTGCAGTGCTAAACATTATTTATTTCGTCTAACCAAACCAAAAAAACATACAGCGCTAGATCGCTTATTCAATATTGTCTGTATTTAAACAAATTGATTCTATGAACGTCCGTATCTATCGGTAGAATATGTCTATGATATACAACATTAATTTTTGTATACCTTAAAGCCAAAAGTAGTTTGTTGAGAATTAGTAGCACAATCAAGTGCACTGATTTTTAATATAATAAAATATATTGCAAGAATTGAGATAATGATCGTTGCCTGCCACGGCGCGCGGCGTGATTGGTGATCCCAGCATCAAAACAATTATGAGATTATCCAATATCCGCCTTACACTCTTAATGTTCGTGCAAATACATCGCAAGCAACTGAAATTCGCGGGCGGACTTTCAGATGACAGCAAAATATCATTATCAATTCGTCTACATCCGTTAAGATAATAATAATTACTCAAGGTTGCTTATAATTAACTTTGATGAAACGGAAGTAGATTGTTGCAACTATTTTTTGAATCTATTTATTATTACAAGTGAAATAAATTCTTAAATTCTTTTGTACTTCATGAGCTGTCTATGTTATGAGAGTATAAAACGACATAAAAAATTAAAAATAATTATTGTAAACAAAAAATTATAATAAAGTGTCTCACGTATATAAAGTAAGTCTCACGTGTGGGTCGAAATGGTCCAGTTCAGCATTGAATCAGGAAAATGCTTTCTGACGCTGATTTTCAACTGAACTAAGAGTAAAATCAGGTCACGCATGCCAACCAGATATACATATACCTACAACTTTAATACTTTAATCTATTATATGTTATTATTATTATTATATTATTATTATTATGTGATTGTGACTATCAACATAAAGTGTTAGAAAGGATTTTTTTTAAGAATTATCGAGCAACATTATATATCCATGTTGGATGCGAGTAGCAAGGGATCGGTCGTCTTAGCGTTCATCGAGGGAGGCCTATGTTCAGCAGTGGACGGATAGAAGCTGATGATGATGATGATTATGTATTCTAGTGGCACCGGGCACGCTCCTGAACATAGTAGAAAGTAACACTCTAGCCACAAACACACAAATTATCTCCCTTGGCAGAATTCTAACACCTTGACGTGTATCCAGTAATTGTACGTTTACATTAGTGTTTCTTACCGAAGAACGCTAGTAATGCTGTCCTGTTGGCGAGCGACGGTAGTCCGTCTTGCCCCCTCATGAACAGCTTGGAGAGGGTTCTGGCACCGGGCCGGTCCGGGCCCGCCATCATGTACACGCCATCTGCGTATGATGCCGGAGTCTTCCTCGTCAACCGGCTGCCTATATGAGAACAAAATGTTTCATGAGAACATCACAGAAAACATTAGAGACGCCCAACAGATGTGAAACATCCATGTTAATGTTAGAATTCGTCAAAGTATTATAATTATTCATACAACATATAATTTTTAATCACATTTCAATTACACAAAAATCAATTAATATATTTTAATTAAACAACCATAAATAGCAATAAATAACCTTAACATTTCTGATATCTATAGATAAAAAATAATAAGCACATTATGTTGCCATATTTTCTTCAAGATTATGTACATAATATAATCAAAAAGAAAATCTATCGCGATAATACTAGAACAAATTTATTCAAGATCACATAATATATCCAAAAAGAATATCTATCGCGATAATACTAGAACAAATTTATTCAAGATCACATAATATAATCAAAAAGAATATCTATCGCGATAATACTAGAACAAATTTTATTCAAGAAGAATTTCTATCGCGATCATACAATAACATATTTTCTTCAAGATCTCAAAATATAATCAAAAAGAATTTATATCGCTATAATACTAAAACATATTTTCTTCGAGATTACATAATATAATCAAGAAGACTTTATATCGCGATAATACTCAAACAAATTTTATTCAAGATCATATAATATAATCATGAAGAATTTCTATCGCGATAATACTAGAACATATTTTCTTCGAGATAACATAATATAATCAAAAAGAATTTATATCGCGATAATACTAAAACATATTTTCTTCGAGATTACATAATATAATCAAGAAGACTTTATATCGCGATAATACTGAGACAAATTTTATTCAAGATTACATAATATAATCAAAAAGAATTTATACCGCGATAATACTAAAACATATTTTCTTCAAGATCACATAATATAATCAAGAAGAATTTATATCGCGATAATACTAGAACATATTTTATTCAAGATCACATAATATAATCAAAAAGAATTTCTATCGCGATAACACTAAAACATATTTTCTTCGAGATTACATAATATAATCAAAAAGAAGAATTTCTATCGTGATTATATTATAACGAAAAATGGCCTCTATACTTGGGGGATTTGAACCTGCAACTACCCGTGACAAGTGCCTTAGCTTAAATTATGGCACGACGCATCAAGGGAATATACTACAACGGTTTTAACCGCCCAAATAATAATATAAAAAACAAACTTGCTTATGTTCATGGGCGACGTCGACCACTTACAATCAGGTGGCTCGTCTGCCAGTTTGGCTATTCAAATAGCATAAAAAAAAACACTGGTAGCGGGTTCGAATCCCGCCGGGGAACAAAAATAATAAAAATGTGTATAAAACAAAAAATATATGTACAGTATAAAAGTATTAAATATATTTACGTTGTCTGGTACCCGTAACAGAAGTTCTTCGAGAACTTACCACTGGTGTAAATAGCGTCCATAGATATTATTATTAAGAAAACCAATTAAAGTTGCTTAATATGTATATTTTAGTTGTTCCTAATTAGATGTTCACGCCGAATCGATTATTACTACGAAGGCCTAAATAAATAAACATATCTCTTGATGACTTCCAATGATTGAGTGTTGACTTTGGATTAATTGAGCATTCAGTCGCACATCATCTGTACTTCATCATAACTTTATAACTTACATCATAACTTACTAACATATGTAAATATTCAGACCTATAATTATCTCATAAGTTGAATTGTTTTAAGTTGAATGATATTGTTATATTTCTTTCTAATGGTTTTTTTATGTCATAAGGAGGCAACCGAGCAGTCGGAGCTTTATGGTGACTACCGACGCCCATAGACATTCGCACAACCAAAGATTATGCAGATGCGATGCCCTCCTTTTCCTTATACCCCGAATGGGACACCGGAAACTCACAAACCGCACGAAACGCGACAGCATAACTGTCACTTGACGCCGGTGTTAATATGTGGGTGAGAGGTACCACCCCGCTCGTGCCAGCCCAATTCGGTTGCAAAGCAGCATGGCACTACCTCTTACAAAACGCTGTTACGCGAATTTCACTCATTAGGTATAATGGAATAAATTTCAAGGATTTTCGATATTATATTTATTTTTTAAATTTATATACGATTTAAAAAACCGCGATAAAATCCGTAAAAGTTGATTCATTATAAATAATTTATTTTAGTATTAAACTATGCTAAAATCTTTCAGTGGTAGCTTATAAGCGACTTAATAGCATACTTCAGATTTTTGAAGTGAAAACGTTTTTAGCCGCGTTCAGCACTATTTGGTAGAGGAAAAATCTTTAAGGTTCGCGGTACCGAAATACTAATGCGACTTTATATTTTTAGTACTTTATAAAAATTTTAGTATCAAAATTTGAAATTTAATAATGCCATAATTCTAAGTTATAAGTTTTTATATCGGCAGTCCCTATGACTGCCATTTTTTTCTCTTTAAGTCTCCGATTAGTAGGTTAAGGTTTCAGGACATAGACGGTTAGTCGCTCGTTGAACGGAACCTTAACACTGAGCTAAAATTAATATAAAATACTAGACAGATTTATCTATAGATTTATCAGGCCGACCGAATGTACGTATGTGAGGCATGCGTTAAGGACGGTATCTGGGTCGTTACAAATAATTACCTACATAGTTGTATGATTCACATTAATCCAGATCCGGTGCGATACATGTGACCTTTGGGTGGAGGATTTATTGAAAGTGTTACTAATTATAAAATTATATAGAAAATTGTTGGATGCCTTGGCATTTCGCTTTTAAAAGTTTGCAGTAGACGAGACGTATGAAGTGTATTCTTCGAAGAATTTGAAGTAATCATGGCGCAGGTCTTTTCAGGTCAGGTTTGAAATTCGATAAATAATGTGTCTCTAGCATCTGCTAGAGAGAGCTGGCAGAAAGTTATTTACAAAATGATTACGGAGATAAATAAATAATTTTGAAGTGTATACTTCTTTTAGCGCTGTACGCATATTTTTAGATGAGATAAAATCTATGAACTCGCGACACCACACATGAAACGCTGGAGACATAGTTTGACGTTTATATGATGTGGACTTGTGACACCGCACGCGAGCCGCTGGAGACGCAGTATGACGTTTGATTTATTTATTTAACAATTAAGATTATGCAATCTTGTTTTGTAAATTGTGTTGCTTCTAAATTATGTCATGCGGCCATTTTGTGCCCCGTTTAAATTGTATAGGTTGTCATAATCTATTACAACCTATATGTATTTGAATTCAATTGTTTTGTTTTCACTTTTATCGGCAACACTGGGCAAATAAAAAATGTAAGCAACTGCCTAGACTCTAGCCTAGACAGTTGCTTCGAGTTTAGACTCTAGTGAAATCACAAACTACAAAAAAATTATACTTAGCACAAGCATAAAAAAGAACAAAAACTTTTCAAAAAAAATATTTTTTATTACTTAATCTATATTTCCTTAAAAACTAAGTAATTAAACGTAAAAAAATGTTTTTCACACCCAATGGATATTTTCATAAAAACAAATTATTATAATATAAATTCAAGCGTCTCGTTGAAGTCATAATATTGCGTATTAAATACAGCGTTTAAAACGCAGTAAAGTTAAATATATGTAGATACTAAGCATTTCTTTTCCCATTATTTAATCAAATCAGTCCTCACGTAAAAACATACAACTATGTAGTATACGAAACGTCGGGAATAACATCCTAAAAACGCAATGAAATCCGCAAAAAGTTGTTCATTTTTATTATTCTCGTAATGTAGTAATCGCTTCCCTAGAAATAATACCGGCTTTGTGCATATTATTTTGTAAGTTTTATATTTAAGATTGTATGTGTAACATATGCACAATAAAGTTTATTTCATCTTCTTCTTCTGTGCTTTTCAATGTAGAGTTTGACACTAAAATATTTCTTATTCAGGAATCATTCTGGGAAAACATAAAGATCTGATTGGCATTTTACTTGAATATCCAATAAGAAGTTATTAAAGGTAAACTAATAAGGCTCGATTATACAATAAAACGTGCTATTTTCAAGTTTAGGTTTCAATTAAAAAATTCAAATATGCAAAACCAAGAATTTTGAATTTAGGCTTGGGAAAGACAAGTAAAAACTGAAGGTGTATTGTCATAAAATTGTTTAAAACTTATTGCTATATTTTTAGGGTTCCGGGCCGAAAAAGTGACATGGGGCTCTAAGACTCCGCTGTCCGTCCGTCTTTCACCAGGCTTTATCTCATGAACCGCGATAGTTAAGACAGTTATTTTTTGACGTGACAACGTCTTATAATTCGATGGAGCCGGCTGCAAGAACGAAAAAAACATGACGTATGCGGCGTTGCCTCGCTGTGAGGCGTACCATTTTCTTATGACGTTGTCATGTTCAACTATCGTCAGTAAACCGACTTTACAGACAACCGATTTTTTTACAGATTATGTATTTCTGTTGCCGTTGTAATAAAAAATAGTAAAAATAGACTTAAATCAATTTATAAGCCCCCCTCTTAATATAACCCTCCCTCTCATACGGAACACTTCGTGCTCGAGTTTGACTCACACTTCTTTTATAATCTAGGAAGTTTATCATTTTCCATAAGCACATTTTTATCAATCATGTTGTAGATATAGTCAGATAGATCAAAGAAAGTGACGACGATTGTGAACCCAATGAAAATAATAATACTGCTGTATGATAACATATTATTCATAAATAATTAGTCATATAATTAATTGCTCTACACATATTATAAAATATTACATAATATATACTCTAATAGATACACTTATGTTCATTGTAAGGTTATTAGACATAAATATCTAATAAATATGACATGGTATTAAAGTTATGTTTCAATAATCGATTCTGAATCGATATTACAACCTAATTTTATAATAGCAAACACCTGGTACATACAAGGTTGAATCGATATATTAAAGTGTCAGACGAATATCTGAATCGAATAACGTCAATTAAAATATTGACAGCTGACATAGACTTGGCTGTTGAACAGACCTCTGTCGCTTCAAATAATGCTATGCTAATCACCCAAAACAATTAGGCGCATGACAGACGACCGCCCGAACCCCTTCGCACCGCGCTTCCCCTAGCGCGTGGAGAAGGCGGGGTTTTGGTGGAGTAATACAACTGATGATTATTATGGTAAAAAAATAATCTAAGGCCGCAATATGTTGATAATAAACTGAATAATATTATTGCAATAAAAGATAAGTGACTAAACGCTAGGATAATTTGTTAAATTATAATCATACATAATATAATATATAATAATATCAACCCTTATATATCCTACTGCTGGGCACGGGTGTCCTCTTCGTAATCAGGCGAGGAGGGTGTTGGGCCATAGTTCACCGATGCGCTGAACTAATGCGGGTTGGTGAACCTCACCTTCAAAGACTTTTAATCTCATTGGGCATCCAGGTTTTCTCACGATGTTTCCTTCACCGGTGTTAGTCTCATAGAAACATAGAAATTTAGAAAAATCCATTTCTCAGCATCACAGGGGGTTAGAATCCGGACCTCTCGGCTCTCACTCAAGATTCAAGAGGCCCTTAACCCACTAGACCATCGTCGCTCGTGTATAAATATAATTAAAATCGAATATAATAAAGAATCAGTATATTTTAGGAATGTTTTAAAAAGTCGTCGATAAATTGCAGCGATTAAACTATTGCATTGTTTTAGATATAGGAATGACGAAAATCCTGTTCTTTTTTATAATCTTGTGGCTGCCAAGTAGAGTAATTTTAAGTTGCCCTAATATGAAATACCATTTAGTGCATAGGTACTATGTGCTTACCATTCAAAAAGTATGGATACTTTAAACTAAAGAACTCTTTTACTTTAATCGTTTGCCTCCGACAAGACTGGGCCTGTAGACAAAGTGACATCGCTTTGTAGCCGAAATTCGTTATCGTCTTTGAGATAACGATAATAATTTTCTAGCCAATGATCAATCAAAGATCGTGACAGTGCAACGACAACAACTGTCAAGTGTCAACAAAGTTCGACAAGAAGTGTCAAATCGGACCAAATAATTAAAATTAATATCTATGTAAATAGACCAATAAAAATTGTGAAAATGTTGCCCTCCATGGCCCACGCCCACGGATAACGAATCAATATCAATAATAAAATAACATAAGTTTGACATAAGTGTTCGATAACCAATTGACAGTTTATGATTTTGTTACGAATTTTGCCAAAAAACCAACTTGCGATAACGATAACGAGTGACATAATTGACGACGGCTTATGTCAATCCCATATATTTTATTCTTTTCGAACTTCCTTATCGTTTTTTTAATGTTACTTTGTTTAAGGCCTCTCCATGTTATAATCGGTCCGTATTGGATGCTTCTTTTAGCTCGTTCAAGATAAGAGTATTTAATTTCCATCCACCAAACAAAATACTTTAGTTTGTCTTTTACTGTCAGATCAATTATACTTTATCTACTCGTATCAAATACACAAAACCTTTAAATAACCATCATGGTAGAGCAGCATCTTCTAAACTGTCAAACATAAAGCTCGATGTTTATTTAATTAAATATACCTTAGCATGTATGTGTGTGTATTTATCTATCTATGTATGTATTTATTTTATATATATTTTGCATATTTATAATATATAAAATTTTGTAATAGTCAGATTTGTACGACGTTCTCTCTGTATCTAAATATGTTCCTTTGTACAACCTAGTGGTTGCCTGGAAGAAATCACTATATAAGTGATAAGGCCTTTGTGACCTACTGACTGTATTCATTGTTTGTTTTATGTTTAAATTAGCTGTTGCCCGCAGCTTCGCCCGCGTTAACTTTTATATACGGACGTATCCGGACCGATGATGATCATTTTTCAACTTTTTTGCTATATCTCTAAAGGGAATAAGGCTGTGTTTTTAATGTAAGCTCCCAAGCGGCTTAAACTTTTACGACTCTCTCAATAATTATCCAACTATTTATCAATTTATACATTTGTTTTTATATTATTTATGTTTTGTTTTATATTCTCGATCGGCGCTACTTTCGCGTGCTCTTGTTTCAGTAACGCTCTCTCGCATCCGGTTTAACCGGGACTCTCGCTCCTCAGCCGATTCTTGTGATCTAACTAATCTCATTCGCTTAGCGTATTTCGATGTAGCAGAAAGAGAAGTTTTCTTTCTGGAAAGCATCGTGGTATAACCGTATAAAAAATATAGAAATATTTATAACTAACCAACTTTACCTATTACCTTTATTGAATTATATATTAATAATTATCTAATACCTATACCAAAGATTATTTTTAAAAACTAAATAAAATTAAAATAATAATGCCTACGTACGGTCTACGCTAAACAAATATCTTTAGTAGATATTTGTTTAGCGTTGAACATAATGCACGGATGAATAATCCTATTTTTTTTCGCTGGGGACTCTCTGCGCCCGAGAAGATGGTAAGGTAGACGCAGTCTCTACCCACTAAACCCCAGCGATGTTCTCCTCGTCGTCTGGGTGACCCGGCGCGAGAGCTGTGGATGTACGCACCGGGCCACAACGGTGTGCCATCTGGCACTCTCCCCTGGAGGCAGGGGGGTGACATCCACTCCTCCTACTCCGCTTAAGGCACCCTGAACACATAAGGGTGCCTTATAGCCCAGACCCGGTGGATCCCCCGATAGGCCACGCACAGGTCCCTCACGGCTGTGCAACAGCCTGTCGCCGCCATGCTCTCTTGCGGGAAGAGGCGCAAGTGCCCTTTCTCTCCCGCTCCTCCTCCTCCTTCTGCGACATCACTATCTTGCAGAAGGAGAGTAGGCGGTACTCTTCTTCTGAACTGTACTTAATAAAAAATAAAGGAAATGCAAATGTGCGCGCTGAAAAGCACGGTTGCAAGCATAACATTTCTAAAATGTCTTTAAGAATAATTATTATGAAGGAACACTCCCCCGCTCAACACGTCCTTCCGCAATAACAGTCAAAAATGTATGATGCTATACGCGCGGCCTGAGGCTCTGACATTAGCTAGGTGCTCGCTGGTAGGGCAGGTCCCCGGCCCCCGCTCGTCGCTTTAAGCCAAGTTGGACCTTCGGCCTTATTGTTACAGCATAAACTATACTGCGGTTGACGTAACGTACGACAAACTTATTATATATGTTGGTACAGTAACCATGTCTAGGGATCGAACCGCAAAGATAAGTTTGTTTTTAATGTGTATACTTTTCCGGGATAAAAGGTACGCAGTGTGGTGCCCCGGATAGTAAAGTTTAATTATAGCAAGTTTCATCGTAATCGAACCGGTAGTTTTTGCGTGATGCTTGAACAAATAGACAGACAGACAAAAAAAATCTAAAAACATTTTTGAGTTGGGTATCGATCTAGTAACAGCCTGCTATGTATTTTTTAATTATTTTCAATGTACAGAATTTACACTTCTACAGTTTTATTATAAGTATAGATATAGATTTGTATAATCTTGTGGTGAGCGCAATAAAGAATATTTCAGTCACTCATTCATTCAAAATTTCAGGAACTTGTAGATCTTTTCTTGTACCAATATGTAATAAGAATAATTAGAAGTTACTTACCAACGGAACCCCAATCAGGATACGCTCTGTTGTTGAACCAGCCATCATACCGCTGCTTCTCGTAATATACTTCTGAAAAGAAAAAAATGTATGAGCAAAAATTATAACTGGTTCGGTAATGAAAAGTACCAAATTAGTTATAAAACATTGTATCGATTTAGTTTTAGAACTTAAATTATACTCTGAAAACAATAAACAAATTATTTTACTTTACTAATTTTTAGTATAATCTGTTCACTGTAATTATCTATAGGTGGAACGATGATCTATAGGTGAATTTGGATACCCCGCTATTGATGTGATGTGAAGAAAAAATCTCATTTTTCGGATTTTATCGGATGCAGTTTTTAGTTGATAACGGTTGTTTACGTTGATTTTATCGATTTCGAAACAGTTGAATGGTAAAAGAAATACCAAAATTGTTGTTTAATTTAATTAGAAAAGCTAATAAAATAATTCTTGTATTAACATGTATTTAAAACTGATAAAATATTAAGTTTCTTTATAGACCTCATATCTAAGCTATTAATGTAATTCCGTTTTTTTTTTCTCAGCACCTGTAGACAATTTTCCAGTGTGTAATGTTCGCAATTAAGTCGACATGCTCTCAGAAGTCAGAACATTTATTAAATATCCATTGAATGCCTGTAATGCAATCGTTTACGCTTTATATAATTTGACATAGATTTTTTGTACCACAATAATGATATAATATAAGCGCTATATATGTCAGATAAAACAGTATTTTTTCGAATAGATTTTAAAATCTCATGTATGTGGAATATTTTTTTTTGGAAATATTTATAAAACTTAATTTTATTCATATTTGGAATACCTACGTTACCTTTTCCTATCTCATATATGGTACCTACAGTTCAATGAAGTTCATTTTGCAATAGTCCGCATACCATAGAGTATAGAGTATAAAAACAAAATGGCCCCCATAGAAACAAAAAATAAATTCCATCGTAATGGATTTATTAAACAACATCCTTTATATTGATTAAAGTATGCAATAGGTTTATTTTAATTACTAGATATTGCAAGTGTTGTTTTGTTTTGTTACATTATTTAAAGAACGTTGCAATAAAAGCTATTTTTACATTATATTAAGTAATTGCAATTTATAGGTTTTACGGGCTGTTGATAATAATTTTAACAATTTGAAATTGTTCTCTAGATAGGTACTATATTCAGAAAATCAATATACACAACATATTTCTTTTTTTTAATAATTTGTGCGTATATTAATATAATTATATATCAGGAGACACGTTAGTGTCTAGCGCCAAGAACACATCCAAGTATTTTGGCGTGAGGCACTGTGTATATATTCTCGAGACACATGTAAACATAACCTCCTCATATTTATGGGGCTTTATTTTGTTATTATTGCCAAAACACTAAGACTTCACATTATTTTTAATAAGTTTCTTTTTACGAATTTTATACATATTACAAAAAATTATTGGGTCTCAGCAATTATTTAATACATTTCAAACATGAAAATTATTGCTTGCGCCGTTTTGCGATTAGAGAGGATTAGAGAAAATATTTTATATGACGTTACAGTGAGAATTTTGAGTTTTGACATCGAAGTTGGTTGCTTGTTTTTTAGTTTTATCATATCGGAACAGGCAAAGGCTAGAGGCCATGCTGCCTATCGTTATCAATATACGGTGTTGTATTAAAAATTAAGTATTTCTTTTTTTTTCTTGTATTCTCTATAGCTTATTTTTATTTATTTTTTCTGTCATATGTTTTATTTGATAAACGTCTTTTGTTTCATATATTCGTTTCTGTTAAGAGCTCAATCTTCTTCGTTTCTTCCCAGTTTCCCGTTAATTAATTGTTTGTGTTTTGTTCATTCTGAGTGATTTACTAGTGTTTGTTTTAAAAACTGTATATATTGTGATTGGTTGGCGAATATTGTGGAGAACTGTTCTGGAGTGGTTTTCTATTGTAGGACTGTTCTGATGGTTTTCTATAGTGTTTGTTTTTAACTTAATCTGTGTAATATATAATGTGATTCGTTGGCGAATATTAAGGTGAACTGTTCTGGGTGAATAGAATGGGAAGTGATAGTTGATTGATGGGTGCTAGAGGGGCAGAGCCGCGCTTTTTGGCATTTTCCGCCGTTTCTCCAAAGCACAGACAATATATTTTTGTTAACACAACAGATATGGCAGCATGGCCTCAGGTCTTAGCCGGTTCCAACAGAAAATGCCAATTGGAAAGAAAAATGATAATACAGTCTAATTATTTTTTGAGAAATAACAAAATTATTTAACAAAGTGATATGTACTATCTCTATCTATGTAATTGTGGTGCTTTAATGTGATTTTAATGTATTTTTTTACTTAGTTTCAACCGATTTTATTCGATCAAAACTTTAAAAATTAGACATAACCGCATAATAAATGCCGCTGGAGTTTATTTCTTGACTTCATCTCCTACCAATTAAATTGGTATTAAATTTTTGCAATACTCTACTATAGCCAACCCTTGATTTACATTAGTCAACTTATCAAGAATGGAAACAATGTGGAGTTAAAGGAGAAATGCTGTTATGTTTACAATAGAAAAAACAGTTTGGTGGCTGTAGCCATAACATAAACAATGTTTTTTTACTCCTACTTCAACAGTTATTAGTGAAGAGTGTCATAGGAGATTGGCCATTTGAATATAAATGACCAGAATAAAATGAAAGATGGAGCAGTTACGGGAATATCATACACAGACAGCAATCTGAAGAAGAAAATGAGGAACCAGTACTATTTACTTTTAGTAAAGGGGGACCCAAATTAAGTGAATAAAAAAGCTGCTAGAGCGTTATAGATTTCCAAATCTATGTACAACGTTGAGTCCAAATGTTACTAATGATCCAGTCTGTGTCCATGAAGCTCTGGAGAGCCCAGAAAGAGACAAGTGGATTGAGGCAATAGAGGAAAAGCTGCATGCAAGCTTTTAAGAAAATGATGCATGGGTTCCTGTGAGTGAATTACCTTGATATATATAACAGACCGTGCAATAAAAAAAAAAGTGTGTGTGTACTAGCGTACACTCGTAAGAAGTGAAACTTCTTTATGACGTTATTTTTCAAATCACGCGTGGTAGGGATAAGAAACAGATGGCGCGTAACGGAAGAATGTGACGCGTAACGAAAAAATGTTACACTAAATTTTTTTCCAACCCCGATAAATAAGTTTCACTAAAAAAAAACTTTAAGTGGAAAAGAGCTGGTTGTAAACAAAAATTGCGAGACATTATGTGTGTAGTATTTCTTAATTTTAATTATTTTCATTTGAAGTTATTTCCTTACTGTGTTACATTTTTTTAGCTTCTGGAAAGGAGAATATTTAAAGGCCTTATAGGACAATAAACATAATAATAAGTAAATTTATGACTTTCTTCGTATGGAGTTGGATTTGAATTATTCTTAAGAAAACAATAAAGAAAGTAATACATCTAAAGTTTTGAATTTTTTTTTATTCTAAAGGCATGGTAGTGTGCAACTATAACTAAATAAATTTAGGGTAAATAATAATAAATCATATATTGGACAAGAACAAAAAATATTAAATTTTTTAATTACATATTTGAGCTTATTATTACATGATTTACTAATAAGCAAATATAATAATTTACTTTAATTTAATTATTGATTTGAACTGCCGGTCAAGTTGCATGTTGCGCCATCTGGTATCTAACTTTCCCTTTTACACTCTAAATATTTAAACAGGAGGAATAACAGGAACGCATGCTCTATGTTAATTTTGAAAATCAAAATAACATTTAAAAAAATATGACGATGTTGCATTGGTCAGTCACAAGCGTCATTTAAAGTAAAAGTATTGTAATAGTACTAACCTCTTTTATTATTAAATTATTTGAGAAAATTTATGAATAAATTTTTTTACGAATTACTCAAGAAGTTTAAGTTTAAAATTTTAAAGTATTTGAAATGAATTACTCAAGAAGTATAAATATTTAAAATATTAAAATATTTGAAATGTAATTATGTTAATTAATATATGCTTTACAAAAAAAAGAGATATCCCACAAAAAACAGTTTCACTGTAAAATGTCGCGCCAAGTACACGTCTAACTATATATACGTATAGCAAAAAAAAAAAAACTGATCTTTACAAAAAATATGAAATAAAAAAACCAAGTACACAAAACCTCTCGGATTAAAAGAAACACTCATTAAAAACTGTGAAAATTAAAAAAAAACAATTGGTGTAGTATATTTACAAAAAAAAGAAAAATTTGCAATCTACAAAAAAATATAAATTAAAAAAAAGTAATCATTGTGATTTTCAATAATTGCAAAATTTTTGTGGCAAATTTTACAATTGAAAACAATTTTTTAAACGTACTTGGCGCGCATCATTGAGTACCCCAATTTTTTTCATGGCTAATCTAGAGCTAGGGTAATATTATTCTGTGATCTACAGCCAGGAAATTGGTATGGAAAAGGAGTATAAAAACAACAATTGTTGCAACCCTTCTACGCCATGTAGTTGGCCTCACTGCTTCGCCCAAGGCACACCCTAGACTACTGAGCCCTACCGCCACGACAAGGCTTGAACCTTGGTGGGGAAGTGGCGTTTCTCCTGTGATAATGGAAGCCATTGGTAAGTCATACTTTATCCTTTTCGTAAAATATTGATCAATATCTGTAATGATTAATGTTCTAAATTAAGATGTTCGATGATATCAGTGATTAAGATAATGATTAATAACGTGTATCAAATGGTACCATGACGAAACGTCTCAAATATGACAGGTTGTCGAGCAATGAAAAATGTATCAGACAGTTGAAAATGTTATGTCTCTGTCAATACGTCTTACAGGCTTGAGTGAAGTTGATTGGTGATAGGAGTTACATAACATGCCAGCGTACGAAGACCATGACTAGTATATCTTTGATCATGTCACTCTACATAATAGGAACGAAATGTTTTGGTACTTAAGGGTTCGAACACACAAAGTGGTCCCGGGTTTAAGCGCTCACGCGTTCAAATCGTCGAAATCTGACGCGCTTAAAACGCTTACTGTTTGAAAGGTGTATATGACATAATATAAAATATTAAACGCAGAATGCTTGAAGGCTTAGTTTCTACCCAAGCTATTAATAGAGGAGTTATGTAAAATATAAAAAAAATATGGATAAAAGATACTATAGTAAACAAATCACGACTATAGAGTTAAAATTACGAGATGAATTAAATGCAATAATATGAAATTAAATGAATATAACAACATAATAAAGAATATATTAAGTTTTTTTCATGCCCGACGTTACGGAAGACTGTTTCTAAATAAATCCGATAAAATCCGATCTTTTTTGTTAGGTAGAGACTAATTCACATTGTAAGAGGTAGTGCGATGCTGCATTGCAGCCGAACTGGACCGGCACAACCGGGGTTGTATCTCTCGCTCACATAACACCAGCGTTAAGTGACAGCTATGCTGTCGCGTTTCGTGCGGTTCATGAGTTTCCGGTGGCCCATTGGGGGGATAGGGAAAAGGAGGGCAACACGTCTGCATAACCTCCGGTTGCGCGAATGTCTATGGGAATCGGTAGACACCATGAGTATCTGACTGCTAGGTAGGCAAGCTATGACATAAATATAAACATTAGAAAACAATATTACAATAAATCGTTTCATAAGATGTAAATGATAATAATATTAGTAGATTTTAATTACTTACACTTTTGGTGTAAATATGTAATATATGATCACTATACAAAGTCACTCTTGATTGGATTTGAACTCGCGCTAAGATTCTATCTAAGATAGAATAATGTTGAGAAGAAGAAAGACATCCTGACAGGTAGCACTACTGAAAGTGAAAGTCAGTGCGGTGAAAATTCTAAGTATAATATTGAGATATCAATAATTATTTTAACCATAGACAAGATGAGTTACGATATCAATAATTATTTTAACCATAGACAAGATGGGTTCTGATATCAATAATTATTTTAACCATAGAAAAGATGGGTTACGATCTCCGTAAAATGAAAAGTTCCAGTCGGTTGCGAGTTCCCGATCGGCCGTCTTAGAGTTCATTCAAAGAGGCCTTTTTTCAGTAATGGACGGAAAAAGGCTAAAAGTAATGATTATGATACACAAAATATTATAATTCCTTTGGTAGTGTCTCTCTTAATTATTATAACATTGTGAGAATCTTAGTGCGGTGGCCGATACTAGTCGGATGCTAGTGTGAGGAGCGGCCGTCTTGGTGTTCATTGAAAAAGGCCGGTGATGTTGAGCTGTGGCGATTATAACTCTGAAGTTGTATCAAATAATACTATAATAGCTGCACGACTTATTTTATTGTATAACCACTGAATCATATAAATTAAAATGAAAGAGCGTACAAGGCGTTCGTGACTACTGATATAACCTTAAAATCGTAATGAAATAGGATCACTATATGTCAGTGACAATATATACACCTCGTGCATTACAGAAGTAGGTTACAGCGATTGGAATTAAATGCACCATTTTGTTTTTGTGCGATTTTATAAATTATAATTTATTTCAACGCTTAACTGATATGGTAGGATAAAACATGTTTTATATTATAGTCAAGTCTCGTATAAAGTACTTCTGTATTGAATTATTATGCGTTTATTTTAACTTTGGTTGTTTTAGTGCTTTAGTGGGTACCATACGGAGGCACAGATTTTAATCGTGTGAAAGATGGATGATACATATTTTTTATTATGTTCTTCGATTTATTTTTATCATTTAGTACGGGTACAAAGCTTCTTAGGTCGTACGAAGTCAGAAAGACTGACACAAGAATACCGGAATGAAGTTTTATTTTATGTCCGGTTTGAAAAAAAAATATACATCCCATTGCTGGCCATGAATAAAACCGCGTTGTTTGATTAAAAACATATTATATACGTCCCATTGCTAGCCACGAATAAAACTGCGTTATTTGGTTTGAAAAAAATATATATACGTCCCATTGCTGGCCATGAATAAAACTGCGTTGTTTGAGTAAAAACATATTATATACGTCCCATTGCTGGGTGACTGATTTCCTCTAAACCAGGTATGAATTAATTAAACTTCTTCACCGATAAGTATCTTGCCTTTTTTTTTTTTTTTTTTCTCGGATGGATCTATGCTAATGGCCCGAAGGCCCTAATGCTTCAACGGATTAGTGTGAGCCCATTCGGCTCACTTTTGATTGGGGAGTTGCCCCCCGCCTACCGTGCAGTCTGCGACCACACGGCCTCCTGGCGTCGGTTGTGTCTATCTTGCCGAGGTCGGGTGTATCCTCGGGTGTATCCTCGGGTGTATCCTCGGGTGTATCTGTGTATCAAACTTATGACATTATATTTCATAATAAGTGATAGTTGTTCATATCTTTATGTATGTATCATTCTTCACGTGCGTGTGTATTTCACTAAACTGCTCCTAAGCCGCTGGACCGATTTTGATGAATTTTATTTTTTGTGTTCAAATGGGTACGGAAGATTTTTCTGAATGAATTCACAATTTGGTCAACTACAAAATGTTATATACAGGACAACGACTGTGGGTCCGCTAGTACAACATATAAAGCGATAATATTAACTGATAATGATGTCAATTTAAAAAGGCTATTGTGTAAAGGCCATAAAGGATATCACGAGCGGCGTTATGGAGCGTGGCGATAAAAAACAAGTCCGGTATGATCGGGGATCCAATTACTTTTCGATTTTTTTGCACTAATTATTGTTTTTGTAAATGAGATCACAGAATGAACTCTTATGTCATCACTATTCTACATCTATACAAATAAATAAAATTGGAGTGTCTGTTTGTAATATTAAAATAACCGCTTTTTATTAACTGCATATTAATGTATACACAGTACATATACCAGAATAACATTTTTTACAATTTTTGTCTGTCTGGAACAAACTGCCGGAACAAACAGCCTCCTAATCTATAAAACGGCTGGGCCGACTTTGACCGAACTTTAACTGGCAGATAGCTGATGTTATAGGGAGTAACTTAGGCTATATAAATAATCATCATAAATCCGGTTACGGCTGTAAATCTAAGTTAACGCGGGCGAACGTTCCCTCATGATGATAGGTTAAATTCAACGGTATCGGATTTGACTAGTCCAAATCCTGCTCTCCAGAGCAGCGCGCGCGATGAACCGCGCCCCCTGCGGGGCGCCTAGGGGGGCGTCCCCCTTTCGAAAATTTATTAAGTGATCCATCTGCTTATTTACTGTACCGATTGAGCTGAAAGGCCGAAAAGTCTAGCCCTTCCGAAAAAAAACGCGGGCGAAGCTGCAGGAAACAGCTAGTATCATATAAAAGTGCCCATCTGCTAAGCAAATAATCGATCGATCGATCAGATTACAAAGAATCTTGTATTATAAAATAGTACCTGGATGACCGAGCTTTGCTCGGTTTTTTTTTTTAACAAAATGACATTTTCTAAAAATGATTCCTAGCTAGATCGATTTATCGCCCCCAAAACCCCCTATATACTAAATTTCATGAAAATCGTTGGAGCCGATTCCGAGATTCCAATTATATATATACAAGAATTGCTCATTTAAAGATATAGGATGTATGAGGTAATAAGGTAGGAATAGCATTCATATAAATACTGCTGGCAGCTTTTTCTGTTTTTGTATGCGTATTTTTTATAATTTTCGTGTTCATTAGCTTTACCTGTATTTATGTATCTATCTATTTTTCTATCTTCTGTAATATTTTATTTATTTATTTATTTGTTCAAAACAAAAAAGTACAATTTTTTTTTTCACAAAAAACCCAGCCACGAAAACCTCACAGGGTTTATCTGGGCAAGGTGAGTCGTACAATATAAACTCACACATACACAATCACACAATAATAATTCAGTTATCAGTTTTAAAGTTGACAAAATAATGTTTTAGTCTGGTCTTATATTTTTCCCTTTTAACATACATTTGTCGCATTTTCTCCTCTAAGAATTCTGGGTTATTAATTTCTGTTAAAATTGAATATTTAATTTCATTGAAGACATTCATATACCCACAATATTTAAATAGTTCATCCACATTTTCCCTATATTTTTCTTTTACATATTTCGGCACTATTATTTTAAGTATACCAAATTGTAGTCTACGAATCTCCTCGATATATTCTTTAAACTTTTTTTACCCGCTTTAAGACGTTAGATTAAATTGAAACTTTACCCATTTTTTAAGGACTGATGATAATACAATAATTAATAAGTTTGTTCCAATATCATGAAGGATAAACAGGAGAGAGCACATCCCAGGGAGGTTAAGATGCGCAAATTACGCGCCACTCGTGTGGTTTTTAATCTCTCACTCATTCTCAAGTGATTGCCATAAGGCACTCATTATGCGAGTGACAAAGGATTAACATTTAAACAAAATTCATTTATTGATTAGCAAAATGAACCAAGATCCGTCACTGTATTACACACACTGTATTACACCGTATTCACTGTAGCACGTCATCTTCCTACATTAACTAAACAAGGATTTTAATTGAGGCAAGCATTGTACATGAAGCCAGTCAAAATAAAAAGTTAAAAAAATAACCATAAATAAGTTTTTGTATTTTCGTAGTCAATCTTTTGCATTTTCTAAAAGAATGAAAAAAAAATAACTTTTGAAGGCTTTTAAAATCAAATAATAACTTTCAATCATAATAATTATATAATAATAATATCAACCCTTATATGTCCCCACTGCTGGGCACGGGTCTCCTCCTCGAAATCAGGCGAGGAGGGTTTTTGGGCCATAGTTCACCGATGTGCTGGCCCAATGTTGGTGAACTTCACACACTTTTAAAGACTTTTTATCTCATCAGTCATGCAGGTTTCCTCACGATGTTTCCTTCACTGTTAATCAAGCGATGGTCTCACGTTCAGATGCACGTAGAAATTTAGAAAACCCCATTTCTAGGTATCACAGGGGGGTCAGGATCGAACCCGGACCTCTCGGCTCTCACTCAAGAGGCCGAGCCCGAAAGCTGGTAAATGTACGCAGCTCTACCCACTAAAACCCGGCGAGTGCCACCAATGCCGCCTTTGGTGAGGTGCCCCGGATCTAGAAAACAAACAGGGCACCTCGACGGCTAGTCAGTCCCGTAAGGGACCGACGCCACCTCCACAGAGGGGTTGTCCCGCACCACAGCACAACCCCTCCCAACGGTTCCCATCCTCACCCCTTGCCCCCTGCTATTCTGTCCCCTCTTCTTATAAGAAGGGTACAAAGAGCCCCCTCGGCCCAATTAGCTTCGCCCAAGATGCACCACTCACCCTAGGTTACTGAGCCCCACCGCCACGACAAGGCCTGAACCATGGTGGGGAGCCCATACCCACTAGGCAATCATCGCTCACAAACTTTCATTACTTAATGCAACAATATTTTATATTAGACTAGTGGCCCCGACAGACGTTGTCCTGTACAAAATATATTTTTTTGTGAATCTAAACCATTCTCGAATCCACTTGAACACACACAAAAAAAATCATCAAGATCGGTCCAGCCTCTTAGGAGGAGTTCAGTGACATACACACGCACAGAAGAATTATATATATAACTAGTGGCACCGACAGACGTTGTCCTGTACAAATTTTTTTTTTGTGAATCTAAACCATCCTCGAATCCCCTTGAACACACACAAAAAATTTCATCAAAATCGGTCCAGCCGCTTAGGAGGAGTTCAGTGACATACACGCACAGAAGAATTATATATATAAAGATAAAGATTACGGTTATTTTCACGTGAGCAAGACATTTGTAGACAATGTCGAAATTTCGAGCTCGGCGAAATAATACAAGATTTAAATGCATATGTCCCATAATGTCAGAATAGATACATCCTTAACCAAGGAGAATATCCTTATATTATATTAATTGAAAACAAGATGTTCTTTACTAGTTAGTATGTACCAACACTTGCACTTAATGCCTTTAATCAATACGACACGGAAGTGATTAAATCGTTAGCATGTCGTTAATATATGCGTGTAAATACATAACAGGCTCAAGCTGTGTGAGAAGATGTATCGGGCTTGGAAACTAAAGCAGTGTTTACATGAGTAGGAAAATCGTTGCGTCTGGGAAATAAATGCCATAAGCGTTTATAAATCTAGTGTATATAAGTATGCTATAAAAAAAACAAGCAAAAGTAAAAAACAAAAAAATTAATGTAAGTACGCAATCTATACAGATAAATAAAATTGGAGCGTCTGTTTGTAATTAAAAAATAACCGCTTTTTATTGAAGGCATATGAATATTTACACGACAAATATAAACCATAATACCAAAATAGCATTTTTTTTACAATTTTTGTCTCTCTGTCTGTTTGTTCCGGCTAATCTCTGAAACGCCTGGACCGATTTTAATGGGACTTGCACTGGAAGACAGCTGATGTTATAAGGAGTAACTTAGGCTATAAAAATAATCACCATCGATCCGGGTACCTACTGCTGTAAACCTAAGTTAACATACATAAAATCATCTTATAGAACGTCACACTCTCCACTACCGGTTCGAAAGCTGAGAAGAACCGGTAAAGTAATAATAAATTCATAATGTAAACTGTCTTGTAAAGAGACGGTCAATAATATGCGTACTGTGTACCACCATCCACCATCTTGCTTATTCCTCCCGTCGAACAGCTTTGCTGTGTTTCGGAGAGAAGGGCAAGACAGGCAGTGTAATTACTGGCACCGAGACTTAACATCTTATGTCTCAGGATAGGCAACATACTAATTGACTGGGCTAGTTTCAGATTTTTTTCTCCGCTCTGCCTTTTCAGGTAAAATGGAAAAAATATGCCTTTGCCTTTTTATCAAGTGCATATGCGTTATGGCCACAATAATTGTAAAGACGCTCTTACAACTCAACGCACTATGCTGATTATATCATCTTGAAGTATTAACTACAATAGCATTTATAATATCTACCGGTGTGGCAACAAGTGTGAGGTGAATATGATATAATTATAAAGAAAAAATACAGATTTTAATGCGTTTTATAAAGGTTTTTTACATTCTCGACGTTTTAAGCAAGATGGTACCCATGCGCGGCCCAGCGCATCCCTCATACCAGCCCAGTGATATCCAATAATATTGCATCAATTACGTTGTTTCGTTTTTTTTTATATATTTTAATTTAAATTTCATGCATTTCATTAGCGAATGTTAATGATAAAACCCCGATCAACGCGAGTGTGACTCGCGCACTACAGGTTCCGAACAGCGTGTTATGTGTGAATCTTAAAAGATCCTACCAAACATAACTCTAAGTTTATAAGTTTTGGTTTCACAAAAAGACAGACGGACAAAGGAACCCTAAAAATTTAAAGAGTTCTTTTTGTCTATTACGTTAGATAATGTGTAGTCATTAATTTCAATGATATGTATGACCTTTTATCAATAAACCAGTGCATTGTAATTTAGATGTCAAACTCCATACAGAAGGCTACGTTTAAATAAATCCAAGTAGATTAAAGAAAAAGATTTAATCCATACTTCTAATGAATAATAAACAAGCTATAAGTCACCTTAGTATAGCAGGTAACAGTATTGATATAATTAATATATATTTTGTTTTCAACCGACTACATTAGAAGGAAGGTTAAGTTTTGTATGTTTTAAAACCTATTTTTTGGTAGGCTGTGTACCCTTAATAGCTTTATATATTTTAAGGGAGGGTAAGATAGATTTATCTAATTATATAAAATATATTATATTTGTGACACCTGGTATAAAAAAATTAAGATGACGGATTTTTGGCACCAAATTTTGTAAAGTAAAAAATAAAATAAAATATTATAACAAAATTCCTTCATTAAAGAATTCGACAAGTTCATTGTATATGGTTGCTATTGTTGCCAGCACATCATTTGTTACAAGTTGTTTGTCACGATCGTGAGTCCGTCTGTCTGTAGTTCCTCTTTAAGTCGAATGAAGGTTGTCGCCAGGTGGAATGACTCGATGATTACTTGCAGACATTTACATTTACATGTATGTGGGGCGACTACGCACTGCATGGGAATAGCTATATTTCTTTTATAACTCTATCACACGTTTTTAATTATACTTAATTTATTTAGATTTAGGAAGACCTTTCTTGAAAACAGATAAAAAGTTAAAGGTACTAATTACTAAACCTACGCGTCGAGATCCAGGCTCAAGAACAAATATAAATACGAAACATTTATCTTGCAGTTTTTAAAAAGTCGTGACTTTAAAAGTACCGTTATCAGATGATTTTAAAAGGCAACGCATAAAACTTAATTAACTTTGCGCTTAAACAAACAATTATTATTTTTCAAGTTCAGTATTTAAGTTGTAGATACTACTGAAACAACCCATTTTATTTTGTGTTATTTGCGAATTTAATGTATGTAATTTTAACAGACACTAATAGCAGAGATGAGGAAATCGAATTTCGCGTTCAGGGTGCTCTAAGATGTGCTGCGGCTCTCCAAAAGAGGTTATTAGTGTCCAAAATTATGCGTCGGAAAACTAATACGTGTCTACAAGACTGTCATCAGACCGATTCTTATGTATGGCTGTAAATCGTGGACACTGACACTGAGAGAAGAGAACAAGGTTCTTGTTTCTGAGCGAAGAATATTTCGAAAAAAATTGGGGCCAGTGAAGAGGGAAGCAGCTGGAGAATACGGAATAACCAAAAGCTTGACGGTGTCTAAGCCCAACATTATAGGACAATAAGTTTGTGCCGCGCGTCCGTCTGCATTTTTTTATGTTAGTTGGATAGGCAAACTGGCAAACGTGCCACCTGATAGTAAGTGGTCGACGTCGCCCATAAACATAAACTAGTTTATCTGGAACGAGCCCAGGCAACTCATTTATGTGTTGCCTATCCTGAGACATAAGATGTTAAGTCTCGGTGCGAGTAATTACACTGCCTGTCTTGCCCTTATCTCCGAAACACAACAAACCTATTTCACGGGAGAAACAAGCAAGATGGTGGTATCCATGCAGCCGGGAGCGCGACACAGCGATTCCCTCCCACCGGTATCACCATCTTGATTATACTCCTGTGAAAGCTTAGCTGTGTCTCGTGAACCACACCAGAGAATTATCGAAGTGGATCGGTCCGGACATTCTTCAACCAGTTTGCCTTTGATAAAAAGTCAAAATTAATGCCATTGCAATGACTTTTTGATAGGCAAACGGGCAGACGAGTCATATGATGGTAAGTGGTCAGCGTCGCCCATGGACATGAACAAGTAAACCTGAAACTAGTCCAGGCCATTCTAAGACTCTCATGCGCTAGTCATTACATTGCCTGTCCTGCCCTTCTCTCCAAAACACAACAAAGCTGTTTTACGGGAGAAACAAGCAAAATGGTGGATGGGTATCAGGCAGCGGCAGCACATCCCTCCCACCGGTAAAAATTGTTCACTGATTACGCTAAAAGCTAGAGGTAAAGGTAGTATATTATCAATTTTCAGCCTGACCAGAAAAATAAAAACCCTCGCCATATTGCGGAAAATTTCGGAACTAATTTCTGTAAGGACGATACTATGTATTGACGTAAAATGATAAAGTGGCGACACCACGCAGGGTTTTTATATTTCTGGTCAGCCTATAGTAATTTTCAATCAATCGGCTATACGATGATGGGTAATTAACAATAATTTGACTGTCACGGTAATTGTGCACATAAAAACATAATTGCACGAAAAATACCTCTTAGATTACCGGTCGTGTGGTTTTTGTTCGCTAATTGAATTTATCTAATATGAGGTCATTAATTTATTTAAATAAAGGTCTTTGAATAAATTATTATAATACTGGCAATTCCTCGCAGCTTCCTTCACACGCCCAAAAATAATGCAAAAGAGATATCAAATTTAAAAAGATAAGTATTCGATTAGTCGTACGGTCTGAAGATTTGTGCGTTCAAAATGATAAACATAATATTCTTCATTATAATCGTTAGCTATATAATTTAAACATAGTTAAAAGAAATCTAATTTACTAGTAGCGCACCTCGGTTTCACCCGCGTACTTCCCATTCCCGTGGGAGTACAGGGATAAATTATATATAGCCTATATGTTATTCTGATGTATAAGCTGTAATTATTGTAAAGTTTTATTAAAATCCATTCAGTATTTTTTGCGTGAAAGAGTAACAAACATATATCCATACATTCTTACAAACTTTCGCGTTTATAATATTAGTATATTTTTTATTATATTCGTTAGGTATATTCGTTATGTAAAACATACATTTTTATAGACGGTGTACTTACGGTTAGAGAGAGAGAAAGGGATTCGACATTATCCTGTTATTTGTAAACGAATCACGTAAAATGTAAACTATTTCAGAATCATAAGAGGTTTAAACTGTTTGTGGAGTGGTCGGGTGATCCAGATGACTGGCAATGTCAGGTCGTGAATTCGAATCCCACTAATACAATTTGTGTGTTGAAAATCAAATCTCATAGCATATATCGTATCAAAGTCATCGATGTGTAATTTCTCAGGGTTTCCGTTATCTGTGACATAAATTCTAATAAGCTTACCATAGGATCGGATTAACATGGTTTAATTCATTATTGAAAATAAAAAGAAATAGCCTCTAAAGTAAATAGCGTACAGGAGGAGGGGGTATCTATAAGGAGGTCATTAATTATTTCTTTTCCTCCTGAAAAATATTTTTCAAACAAACAAACTAATCACTTTTATTATATGTATAGATGTCGATATCGATGAAATTTTTTGTGTGTCTCAAGTGGATTTGAGAATGGTTTATATTCACAATTCGGCTAATTATTTTGCAAATTTACTTAATTATTTAGATTAATACAAATGTGCATTTATATTAGACTGTTTATACGTTGCTAAGCAACTGACCACAGTTACCAAATTACACAGTTGCTTAGCAACGAATAAACAGTCTAATTTAAATTCACATTTCTTTGATTGTGCATTTATTTAAATAATTCACACACACACACACACACACACACACTCACACACACACACACACACACACACTTCGAGGAAAACGTTTTTGGACGCCGAGGAAGCAGTAGCTGTGTTTCAAAAGGCTCCTAGAGGACGAGTGGACAAAGCACTCAGTGGTTACATTGGTTGCAGCGATGTATTGATATGAATGACACTATTTTTAAAAGATAAATAAAAACTAATAACTTGCTAATTTGTTCACTTTCTTATTTCCTAAGAACTTTCAGTGTCGCCCTCGTATTGCATCTGCCAAAAATAGCGAAAGCTATACACTTAAATCAACAAATCCGGAGTATAGTTTGACAGATATAAATATCATTAAAATCTTCCATCGTACCAAAAAGTCTTGGGTACGTCACTATTTATTTTTCGCCAAACGATACTCCGGATTTTTGGATTTAAGTATAGATGATGATGATGATGTTAAAAGTGTGCTAATATTGTTGTAATATAGAACATTCTTAACAATCTAACCAGAAACGATCTCGATAAATTTTTACATTGAGTATTGTGATGGAGGTCACATCAACTAGATAATTTTAGCTGCGCTTGAATCAATTTTGATAAAATTTTGCAACACCAGAGTGCCTCTCCGCATGGGTCGCGGATTCGAGTCGCGCCAAGGGCAGATAATTTGTACGATAAGTAAAAATGGTTCTGGGACTTAGATGTATTATCCGTAACACTACAAGGTTACTGAAAGACTAGATACTTGCAAAGACAGTCAGTGCTAAAGAGAAACATTATCTGGCATTGAAGTACAAGAACCAAGCACTAGCTGGTTATTCCTGGAATGAATATCGGCCAGAAATGAGATAATAAGTGCCTTTTCATACGTCCCGGTTGCCGGGTAGCCGGCGCCGGGTATCCGCTAGCGAAATGTATGGGCATGTATGGCAGCTTTCACACGTACCGGCGTAATTTGCTTACACTTCGCTACCGGATACCCGGCACCGGCTACCTAACAACCGGCACGTGTGAAAAAGTACTAAGGGTTAAAAAATTATCTTGCATGAAATTTCGACTCGGGTTTAGCTAACAACAGGGTTATAATCTGACAGGACCCGTAAGTCTGGCTAGGATTTACAACTCATAACGAGTGTGCTATGCTGGGTCATTCTTTGACAGATAGCTTTCGAAACGAAGACATCACACATATAAAAGAACGGCCGGTTCAAGAGTGGAAGCCACGTTTAGGTAGAAAATGTTCGACCATTAACCAGTACAGTAACCACACAAACAAACACAAACCGTGTTGGATGCGAGTGGCAAGGGATCAGTCATCTTGGCGTTCATTGAAGGAGGCCTGTTTAGCAGTGGATGGATAAAGGCTGATGATGAACTACGTACAGATATTAAGGCTAGCATACCGCTGACAACTTATGATTTTTACCAGATACCCCATCTGGCTTTGATTTAGCTAATGCCTAATGATATAACGTTAGAATACGGCGAGGGTTCAACTAACAGTTAGTGGTTGAATGTGAGGCGAAAAGGCGCGAATGCGATATAGTTAGCGCGGCCTTCAGAATACTTTCACTGTCGCTCCATGTGCTCCGCTGACGTGATAATGTGCTCGTACACATTCGTAGAACAACCACACCAGTACACCTTGGTGTTCCACCATCCTCCAGCATGCCGTCACTGAGCTAGGTGAATGGTTTGCAAAATGGAGGATAGATATAAATCCAGAAAAAATGACTCCATACAATTCTCCCGTAGGAGGGTCACAAACAGACGACCCGAAATAGGTCAGGTAAAATACCTGGCGGTCACCCTTGACAGGTCGAAATCGCTTAGACCACACATAGAGACAATCGCCAAGAAGGCCAAATTCGCCTTGAGCCGTTTATATTTCTTAATTAACAAATACAGCGATATGCCCCTCAGGCATAAGCTAACCCTATATACAACTTGTATCCGACACATTATGTGTGCTGCATTCGCGCATGTGCCACAAAGTCGACTTAATGCACTACAAATAGTCCAAAATAAATTCTTACGCATGGCAACCGGTTGCCCGTGGTACGTAAGAAACATTGACCTGCACAGGGACTTCAGATTAGAGTCCGTTAGGGGCCACTTCAAAATGACGTCAGAACGTCACTTTGAAAAGGCACTCCTCCACCCAAACCCGCTCATCGTGAGCGCGGCAAATTATACCCCAGATAGCTCAGTTCGACATGAGTTACCTAAGCATTGACGACCTCTGTCGTTCCTGGGTCATGGATGCATGTGTGTGTATTAAATATGTGTATTATTATAATAAAAAATCTTAAATATATGTATAGTATAAAAGTATTAAATATGTTTCCGTTGTCTGGTAACACAAGTAACACAAGTTCTTGTGTGTGGAAGCTGCTCGTTGTTGGAAGGACCTGTTGCTTCATGCCTAAACATAAAATCTAGTTTTTGGTGACCTCCTTTTTATTGTTCTGTCAATTTTCCATATTCAAACAAAGAGAACAGCTCAGATAAAGACGTGTCTTATATCCTTCGTTCACAGCTTATATCAAATGAACTCGATGCTTGTACCATAGATAGTAGATAAAGAAATGCCTTTCTAAAACAAGTAGTCAAGTGTGGGTGAACTCTACGATCACCTTGACATGCTGTTACATTTAATTTCTCTTATCTTTTTAATCACAACCTGGTACTTATATGCTACTGGATATACGTCAATCTAGTGGGCAATGGTTTACAAATTTTGCATATCGTCAACACTGAGTTTTAGTAAAACTATGAGTCGGTGTCAGCCAAGGTAGGTAGGTAGGGTACAGCAACAAATACGACACCGACTCCAAAAGTAACTATAATGACGTGGTAAATGCAAAGTTTGTACATTAGTAGAAGATTAAGTTGATTAGGTATAAGTTGTAAGCACAAAAATTAAAGAAACACAGTTATTTTATTACTTTTTAGTTTAGTATTTTTGAAGTCGGTTTTAATTTTTTGTAAAATGATTTTATTTCTTAATTTTTAGTGATTCCGAAATTCAACGTCTTGGCGTTCATTGAAGGAGGCCTATGTTCAGCAGTAGACGGATAAAGGACGATGATGATGATGATGATGATGATTACGATGATCGCGACATACTATGGTGTGCTACCAAAGCATCCTATACAATTGTTACATCGACAAGTAATAAAATGAGGACCATCAGCATATCATTGAGGTAAAAGAAACCAACCAAATAGGCATTATTGGGAATAACTAAAAAACGGCTTGTCAGATCTTAATAAAATTAATATTTTAAATTGGAAGCACCAGCTTTCAAACAAAAAAATAACCATCGAAATCTATTCACAAATGGCGGAGTAATCGTGTCACATATATAAAAAAAAAAAAAAACATACAGACGAATTGAGAACCTCCTCTTTTTTTTGAAGTCGGTTAAAAAGAAGTCCTGTTAAACTGGCTTGGGTTATCTCATTTTTTTTATAGCATAGGAGGGTAAATGTGCAGACCAGATATTATGCAGATGCGTTGCCCTGCCCTCCTTTTCCCTATACCCCAAATGGGCCACCGGAAAATCACACGCCACACTAAACGCGACAACATAGCTGTCACTTGACGCCGGTGTTATGTGAGAGAGAGGTACCACCCGGGTCGTCCCCGCCTAATTCAGCTGCAATGCAGCATGGCACTACCTCTTACCTATCACTTCCTTTTATTTCAACGTATCGAATGTGAAGTTTATATAGTAAATCAACAAAAGTCAGGATTCAATCCCATGGTTCGAATATGAGGTTTTTCGATAAAGCTGCCATGTTTTAGTGATACCACGAATGGTGTGCCCAGACTACTTCGTGAGACAATTGTCACCATGCTGCCATTTTAACCCACGTTCAAATGGAAGCCGTTAGCGTGACCCGTAGAGGAAGCGTTTTGAAGGGCAAGGGGAAATGTACCTACCTTGGCAATACTCGTGACTCGCCGCCTCGCGCGCCCAAAATGTCAAGATCTCCGAATACTGACGAATATTTGAAGTAAAGAAACCACAATTATTGTTGATGCCTAAACTACTAATAAAATATTATACTCCACCATAGTAATGGCCTGTCTTAAAGCTCATATTCATTTGAAATACCTATGTTTCCATACATACATTATATAGGTAATAATAATTGTTATTCCATATTTTTTATTTGATCATGATTGGAAATTTAATACAACAATATAAATTGTTACATAAATAATATTTAAAGTTATAGTGTGAGTTCATTATAAATGTATAAATAAGGTAGGAGCTAAGTGGGGGCCATGGTTCAGGCCTTGACGTGGCGGTGGGGCTCAGTATCCTAGGGTGAGCCCAGCACCTTAGGCGAAGATAATTGAGCCGAGAGGGCTCTTTGTACCCCTCTTATAAGAAGAGGGGACAAAAGAGCAGCGGGCAAGGGGGGAGGATGGGAACCTCACCCCATTGTACTGTCACGACGTTGGGAGGGGTTGTTCTGTGGTGCGGGACAACCCATCTGTGGAGGTGGCGTCGGTCCCTTGCGGGGCTGACTAGCCGTCGAGATGCCCTGTTAGCTTAAAAGATCCGGGGTACCTCACCAAGGCGGCACTGGTGGCACTCGCCGGTTTTTAGTGGGTAGAGCTGCGTCCACTTACCATCTTTCGGGCGCAGCGAGTCCCACATACCCACCTGGGGAGACCCACTCCCCAGGCGGGATGCCTCAGAGCATTTCCCGGCGTAAAAGAAAAAAAAGGAGCTAAGTGGGGGCATTCTGTTTGTAATCGCTGTACATATTTTCTGCTGTTGTCCCCACCCTGCTTATTTCATCAGCTATTCTTTTCTCTATAACCATCAACTATAAGACATTTCAAACCAATACACAGTTATTATTATATAAGCCTTCCTAAATACCACAGACCATATGAATAGCCTGCCATAAAGCATAACATTAGGATTGTGTACATGAGTACCATGTAGTTGTTTTTATCCCTGTGACCAATGTGTGTGTGTGTGGCACTTGTGCACCGATGTTAAGGTAGTTAACAGTGTTGCCACCTCTCAGAAATTTATTTCGATAAAGCCTCAATCTGAAACCCCTAAATCCAATGGTCTAGTTATTTTGCAGACCTTTTTTATACTCTACAATTTGGAAGTTTGGTAGCAGTAGTGGATTCATAGTTTGCTGACCGTTTTTTGGCAAAAATACAATTTTTTTATATTCTTTATTCCTGAATTATCATAAACTTATCTCAAATTAATAATAATTAAAGTAATAAAAATCGCTATTAACAAAACCCCTAAAAAATCTCAAGTTGGCAATTGTGGTAGTTAACGTCGCCCATGAACATAAACTAGTTTGCCTGGAACGAGCCCAGGCATTCATGTGTTGCCTATCGTGAGACATAAGATGTTAAGTCTCGGTGCCAGTAATTACACTGCCAGCTGTCCTGCCCTTCTCTCCGAAACACAGCAAAGCTGTTTCACGGGAGAAACAAGCAAGAAAGTGGTACCCATGCAGAGATCGCGGCACAGGCGTATCTCTCCTACTAGTAAGTTATTTTAGCAGGTTCATGTTTAGCCAGATGTCAATTCCCATTTCATCAAGTGCACTTTTAAATATTACGGTATCGTGTTTTATCCAAATATGTACAGAAGTAAATAATCCCTATTCTTATGATTATATACCTAATATAATCATATGAATCACAAAGTAACCATTCTTTTATATGCACAGAAGTGTATAATAAAACAAATGTAAAATGCAGAAGTGAACGTACTGGCGACAAATTCCCACGCGTGTTGAATTCGATCGAATGTGTCGCAACTGTATGGATACAGGATACGAGTGCAGAACGGTTTATAAAACAGTGTGGTATACAGAAGTGTTTATAATTACCAAAACCAATGTCTTTAATTACATTTAGAAAATTGGAAAAAACGCCTGTTATAATACAGATAATGCTAATCAATTTGCTTATAAAAATTTCATAAATAAATATATTCATTTAATTGAAAATAATCGAGGTGCCCCGGATCTAATGAGCAAACAGGGCACCTCGACGGCTAGTCAGTCCGCCAAGGGACCGACGCCACCTCCCCAACACAGAGGGGTTTTCCCGCACCACAGAACAACCCCTCCCAACGTCGGGACTGTACAATGGGGTGAGGTTCCCGTCTTCACCCCTTGCCCCCTGCTCTTTTGTCGCCTCTCCTTATAAGAGGGGTACAAATAGCCCCCTCGGCTCAATTAGCTTCGCCCAAGGTGCTGGGCTCACCCTAGGCTACTGAGCCCCACCGCCACGTCAAAGCCTGAACCATGGTGGGGACAGGACAACGTCTGTCGGTGCCACTAGTATTATATAATTCTGAATGAGATATCTAAAAACATCTTTGAACACTGTCTTTAACATAGAAATGCCTTACACATGACATGCTGCCTGTGCTTTTCTCAGTACAACGTGGTATGTGGTAATAACCTTAGGAAGTTAATAAAAAGTAAGTCATATTAAATACCAGGATCACTGATGCTACTTGATATTTGCACTATGAAGACTAGAAGCCCGAAGCAGAGGAGTCTGCTTCTGAGTATTGCCATCACATATGATTTATCCTGTAACAAACAAAAAACATATAAATGGCATATAATGGTAAGAGGTAGTGCCATGTTGCTATGCAGCCGACTTGGGCCTGCACGACCGGGGTGGTACCTCTCGCTCACGTCGCGTTTCGTGCGGTTTGTGAGTTTCCGGTGGCCCATTGGGGGGATAGGGAAAAGGAGGGCAACGCATTTGCATAATCTCTAGTTGTGCAGATGTGTTTGGGCGTCGGTAGTCTAAAGCTTCGACTGCTCGTTTGCCCTCCTCTGATATAAAAAAAATGGAAACATATTATTTCAATAATATTCGGCTTTTAGGGCGGGGATCTTTCAAGTATCAGTAGATGATATCTCAGAAAAGAAAAGATAAAAAAGGCAGTTGTCCACTAACCAGTACCGTCTTTACCATAAGGGCACAAGGGACCTGTGCCCAGGGCGTCATCCTCATGGGGCCCCGAAATACGGAGACTAAATGTGTGTTCTGTTTTTCAAGTAGTAAGTATTTAATACTACTGATGGTCAGTACTTACTGACCAGTAGTATACTTATCTTAAATATGTTTGAATTGTAACGATTAAGTATTAACGAGTCGCGAATGTAAAAAGATCGATGCATTCGAGATATGGTGTTGGAGACGTCTACTGCGGATTCCATGGACAGCAATGAGAACCAATGAGTCCATACTTGCGGAACTAAATATCAAAAAACGGCTCTCAACAATATGCCATGAAAGAGTTCTGAGCTTCTTCGGCCACATTATGCGTTCTCCAAAGCATGATCTGGAAAGGACGTTCATTTTGGGACAAATGGACGGAAAACGTGCTAGAGGAAGAACACCGATAAGATGGTCCGATGCTGTGAAGACAAAAGTGGGGGGCAATTTGCACCAGGCAGTCCACTTGACGTATGACCGTGTACAGTGGAAGATCATATGTGGTCACGATCCTCAGCAGTGAGGGAACGATGAAGAAGAATAAGAAGCATCAACATTCCCGTTATTATCTTTGCAAAGAGTCCCAGCATGACCTGAGACGGCCCTGCCGCTAACATATGTAAAGAACTGGTGGGTTAGCCAAGATGTTATTCTACAATCGTAAACACTAGTAGAAAACTAATAAAATCTATGGAAATGAAATTTAAGACCACGTGATTTATCGATTTAAAACGTCATTTTCATACATTTATTAGTTTCCTACTAGCGTTTACGATTGTAGAATGGCATCTTGACAGACCCTCCTGACGGCCGATGCGTAGTAGGGTTCTGATATGTACAAATGAAGAGTTGGTTGGCTAAATGTAATAATGAAATCATACTCTAAAGGTAGTTTTTACCAATTAAAAAAGTGCTAGCGATCTACCCATTTAGGATATCGTCAAACGTGTTACGTTTCGCAAAGATCTTGAAAAATGAAACATCCTCCAAATAACATTGTAAGAAGCACGTAAAGGACTCACCTCAAAAGGCACGCGATTGGTATCACTATGTCGTTATCCTACCATATTTGAAAATTTAAAATAAAATATTTTACAGAATAAATTAGATGCCGAAGATACTTCACAACGGATGCAAATTCTTGTGTCATTAAACTGATGGTATAATGTGCGTGTGCTATAAACGTAGCAAATACACTTTAATTCAATGCAAATGATGTTTTAAAACTGACTACTGACTAGAAGTTCGACGGTCGCGGGTTTAAATCCCACAAGGACTTATTTATGGTGGTGGGTCGGTTCAGAGCTTCATAAAATAATAGCTTAAAATCCTGTAGGTAAACAAATACTTTATTAGAATTTTAATTTTTTATTGCTTCGTATCTAGTATGCCGAGCATATTATTTTAAAATACTAGCAGCGCCCCATGGCTTCGCCCGCGTACTTCCCATTCTTGTGGGAGTACGGGGATAAATTATAGCCTATATGTTGTTCTGACGTATCTGATGATGAAGACATATTATTGTAAGGTTTCATTAAAATCCTAGTAGTTTTGGTGTGAAAGAGAAACAAACATCCATACAAACTTTCGCGTTTATAATATTAGTAGGATATCGCATAATATTAAGGTAGGTCTTGTATTAGCACATTTAAAAGATTATATTTATTGGCCATAATATATTGATATCTTTATACGGCGACACTCGTGACGGCGATACTTAGAGCAATACTTATATAGTGGAGTTATTTGAACACGGACTTGATTTAGCATACCCAAAACACTAGCTTCAACCCGCCCAACCTTATTCGTATGTTATTTAGGTAGTTCTAAACATATTGCTATGGTTTTTGAAGAGAAAATTCTTTGCGCGCTTATGTGTACAATTTGTACGGATGAAACGTCACGAAAATGTGCAACGTTTTTGTCCAAGAGAGGGAGAGAGTGATTGAGACCGATTGAGAGAGAGAGTGAGAAAGGGCGAACGTCGCATCGCAAATCACGGAAATTTAAAGCTTTAGATTAGTATAAATATAAACGAGATTTAAAAATTAGTTTGCAAAATCAGTTTCACTTCTGACATATTGTGTACTTTGTACGCACGCACTTTTTTTTGTTTGTAAGAGGTATCTGGTGCCATGCTGCTTTGCAGCCGAATTGGACCGGCACGACCGAGGTGGTACCTCTCGCTCACATAAAACCGGCGTCAAGTGACAGCTATGCTGTTGTTATTACATTATACGCTATAATACAAAAATATATTATTTATACTTTTTACTTTTACGGAAATCTTAGCTCGCAAATCAGACTCCCAATTGACTATATCTCCACGCTTCAGAGATTTATAAATATTACGCATTTATTGAAAACGGCATTTGACTAGCATGACTAGCAGGGGAAGGAAAAAGATGATGATATGATGATGATGATGATGATGATGATGATGATGATGATGATGATGATGATGATGATGATGATGATGCGATCACCTCACTCTGTTTGGCTACTAAACTGAACTCCACAAGTAAAAAACTCTTATTCTTTATGTTAGAGATGGTTTTTTCTCAATCTTTGTTTTCCGAATCTATAAAAAATAGTATTTAAAAAAAAAATTTAGTCATTAATTTATAATCCTCATATTAATAATAATATTTAAAAAAACACGAACGAGAATCAAGTACACGCTACAAGGTACGTTCACTGGATTAAGCAACAAATGTAATAGTGACATCAGAAACTTGTGATTGCGTAGTGAGTGGCAGGTTGATTCATATCAGTAGAAATCACTGCTTGGATCATCCACGTCATTAAGGGTGCTTAGGATAAAAAGGACCTATGTTCAATTGCTGTGGGACTGACTGTTTGCTCAATAGATCCGGGGTACCTCACCAAAGGCGGCATTGGTGGCACTCGCCCGGTTTTAGTGAGTAGAGCTGCGTCCACCTTACCACCTTTCGGTCGCAACGAGTCCCATATACCCGCCTGGGGAGACCCGCTTCCCTGTGGGATGGGTCAGAGCATTTCCCGGCGTAAAAGAAAAAAAAGTGTTATATTTATCAATATTTCTGTATTCTTCTATTTTCTACAATCTTCGATTAGGTGGAATATCCATGCAACTAGCTTAGGTTGCTTATGAGTAGAGCGGCCATCTTGGCGTTGAAGATTTGTATTTTTTTTTATGTCATGTCAAAAGAGCAGTCGGAGCCTTATGGTACCGACGCCCATACACATCCTCGTAACCAGAGGTTATGCAGATATGCGTTGCCCACCTTTTCTCTATTAAATGAGGGTAGCGATAATGATAATAATAATCTTAATCTAAAGAGATTCCTTTCCACAAAATTAATCACGCAATTTATGAATTGCGTGATAAGACTAAGTTAAGATAAATAGTGTTTTGTTTATGTGTCCTACTTCCTTGATTGTTAAATCACTTAGTTCTTTGTTGATCACATCTTGACATACAAGTGATGTAGGTGGCAAACAAGGGCATCGTCTTTTGTATCTATTAGTAAATTGATGTACCTATCTATATTTTGTGTTGTGAGTTCTTTTTTTCTTTTACGACGGGTAATACTCTGAGGTATCCCGCGGGGGAGTGGGTCTTCCCAGGCGGGTATGTAGGACTCGCTTCGCCCGAAAGGTGGTAAGGTGGACTTTGGTGAGGTGCCCCGGATCTGTTGAGCAAACAGGGCACTTCGACGGCCAGTCCGTCCCTCAAGGGACTGACGCCACCTCCACAGAGGGGTTGTCCCGCACTACAGAATAATCCCTTCCGACGTCGGGACAGTATAATGGGGTGAGTTTCCCATGTCTCCTCCTACTCTTTTGTCCCCTCTTCTTAAAAGAGAGATAAAGAGCTCTCTGTTCAATTGGCTTCGCCCAAGGTTCACCTTAGGCTTCTGAGCCCCACCGCTAAGACAAAGCTTGAACCATTGTGGTGTTCATGTTCATGAGATACTCAAATAGTATCAGAATATTAATCTTGATCCTATATCAGTATAATATTTCTATATAAATCATATATAAACCCATTTTACTTGCATTAGAATTTTTAAATTAGTATTTCGTAGTCTATGTATATGGTGCTCCTGTTTCCAGTAACAGTGTGGACATATCCATTATGATATGGTATGGTGAGTTTATATCCATTGAGATATGGTATTGGCCTTGTATGGTGAGTTTGTATGAAGTGTATAAATGCATTTAGCGGGATCTTTGAATTATATTAATTTATTTTCCGTTGTCCTGACACAAGTTTCTAACGTGGTGGAAACGCTTATAAATATTTATTATTGTATAAAACTAAACTTAGGTGTTTACACCTTGTATAAAGCTCGTTGAAGTGGCAGTGGGCTGGTCACACACTCAAGAGAACGAATGACCAATGGGCCAATAAGGTTCAAGAGTGGAGGCCGCGTTTATACGGTAGACGAAGTATTGTCGGCCATTAACCAGGTGGGAAGACGATCTCCGTGCAGTGGCCGGTCCGTGTTGGGAGCGAGTGGCAAGGGATCCGCCGTCTTGGTCTTCATTGAGGAAGGCCTATGTTCAGCCCCACCATGGTTCAGGCCTTGACGTGGCGGTGGGACTCAGTAGCCTAGGGTGAGCCCAGCATCTTGGGCAAAGCTAATTGAGCCGAGGGGGCTCTTTGTACCCCTCTAAAAGAAGAGGGGACAAAAGAGCAGGGGGCAAGGGGTGAGGATGGGAACCTCACGCCATTGTACTGTCCCGACGTTGTTAGGGGTTGATCTGTAGTGCAGGACAGCCCCTCTGTGGAGGTGGCGTCGGTCCCTTGCGGGACTAACTAGCCGTCGAGGTGCCCTGTTAGTTTAACAGATCCGGGGCACCTCACCAAAGGCGCCACTGCAGGTGGCACTCGCCGGATTTCCCCGCGTTAAAGAAAAAAAAGGCCTATGTTCAGCAGTGAACGGATAGAGGCTGATGATGATGATGATGAAACACCTTAATATGACGCTGAAGCCAAAAAGATATCGAAAAGTAATTTTATGGTAATAAAAACTGAACTAAGTCTTGTCATTGTCAAAAGTCAGAATCAATAGAAGATGTTGAAATGCATCATTCTGACACCAGAAAAAATCACGAACGCACCATCTTTGTGATTATAGAGATAAGCGTTAAAATAATAGGTGGTATATAATTACGGTTGCGCAAACGCGCGTGATTTTGACCCACAAATTCGGACAAGGACGATTTACTAAACCGCCGGTTGTTTAACCGAGACCATCTTCTATCGTGAATAAACAATTAATATAATTAATGAAAAGGCAAAACCTTTTTGTGTTTTGTAAATCGTATATTTCAACAAAGAACTTCATATTTGAGTCATTAATCTTCATTATTGCATTTCGCTAGGAAATAAATTTGGGATTTAAATTACCGCATCCATTTTTTATACATCATTTAAAATGGTTTCAGCTAAGAAGGTGCTTCTTAGATAAAACCATTAGATAGGAGTATTATTTCTTTGTATTCTTACATTTTATACCCAAAATTTCAAATCTATACTAATATTATAAAGCTGAAGAGTTTGTTTGTTTGTTTGAACGCGCTAATCTCAGGAACTACTGGTTCCAATTGAAAAATTCTTTTTGTGTTTAATAGACCATCTATCGAGAAAAGCTATAGGCTATATAACATCACGCTGCGACTAATAGGAGCGAAGAAACAGTGGAAAATGTGTAAAAAACGGGGAAAATTATTCATCTTTGAGGGCTTCCGTTGCGCTGCGAAAACGGTTCAAGATATACAAAAAATATGTGTAAAAGAATTATTTCTCTTTAAATGATCTAAAAAAAAGTCCGTGACAGTATATGTCTATCTTTTAAGATTAACTCACAAGAAAGTAAAAGTCGGAAAACTTTAAGCCGCTTGAAGCTTACTTTCAAAACGCAGCCTTATTCCCTTTAGAGATATAACAAAAAAAGTAGAAAAATGATCATCATCGGTACGGATACTGTTATATCATCTGTTCTTAAACATTAAAACTTAAAATGTACAGGTTACCACATATGTTATATTATAATCAATAATGTGTTAGTGTGTTTACCAAATAAAGTTTTATTTAGCAGTGTCCCGCGGTTTCACCCGCGTAATTCCCGTTCCCGTGGGAGTACCAGGATAAATTATAGCCTATTTGTTATTTTGATGTATAAGCTATGTTATTGTAAAGTTTCATTAAAATACATTCAGTAGTTTTGGCGTGAAAGACTTACAAATATACATCCGTACACTACAAACTTTCGCGTATAATATTAGTAGAATGATGAAAAATGCCTTATATACGAGATTTTACAAGGCATTTTTAGACGATGCCGAAATTCTAAAAGTCTGCGCGGAATAAAAGTAAAAAGAATGGTACATATCTACATTTTTTAAAGTTTTCCTAACGGGAATGTTATGTTTAAAATTATACATGGAATGAAACTATTTAACACACGGCTTCTTTACAGGTAGCTCGTCCGCTGTTTTGGCTATCTCAAGTAACATAAATCATGATATAATCTCATAATGAACTTAAATTAGTATTCGTGTTGCAGTGATTAAGCCATTCTAAGACTAATCAGGTGTTTACTATGTATTACCTACATCTAGTTTTTATCGTAATTTAATTCAATGAATGTGAAAAATTGCAAATACAATGCTTTGCGTTTTGCACCCGTCTTCGCTCCCGTGGAAGTTTATTGTCTTAACGAAACAATACGATTAAATCTATACATTATCTCTTCTAATGACTCAATACTGAATGCAAAAAACGAATAAGATTCAAAGTAAATCTTACTAGTGATATTATAAATGCGAAAGTTTGGATGTTTGTTCCTTAATAATGACTAAACTAATGAACAGATTTTGATGAAACTTGACAGTGTGATAGATTATACATATATAGAATAAGACAGGCTACATTTATAACTAAAAATTCAATTCCTACGGGATTTACTAATTATTAGTAGTAATTCATAATTACTTCAAGTGAAATAAGACTACTGGCCGAACGCAATAAGTCTTTCAATATATTATAATACACTAGCTGTTGCCAGCAGCTTCCCCCGCGTTAACTTAGATTTACAACCGTACCCGGATTGATGATGATATTTTTTATATCCTAAGTTACTCCTTATAACATCAGCTATCTATCTACCAGACACCAGTGAAAGTACCATCAAAGTTTCAGAGATTAGCCGGAACAAATAGACAGACAGACAAAAATTGTAAAAAATGATATTTTGGTATACCTATGTACCGTGTAAATAATGCATCTAGCACATTCAATAATAAGTGGTTATTTTAATATGACAAACAAACTCCAATTGTATTTATAATATATATCTATATAATATCTGGACGCTTTCACACCACGTCAATCTGGTCCCGTGGTAAGTTCTTGAAGAATTTGTGTTACCAGACAACGGAAATATATATTTTAATACTTTTATACTATGCATATATTTAAGATTTTTATTATATAATACACATATTTAATACACATCCATGACCCAAGAACACAGAAAACTTTTTGTTCCCGGGCGGGATTCGAACCCGCAACCTCCGGCTTGAGCGCCAACGCGCTAACCATTGAGCCACAGAGGTCGTCGTATATTTATCTGGATATATATTATATAATATACAGATGGGTTACATTAACACACGTTTGCGTTGTATAATATTACTAAGCTAAATACATAAGCTACCTTCTCGAACTGTACGCGGGCGAAGCAGCGGGCACTAGCTAGTATTTAATAAATAATATCGACACATAGACTTGATATGATACGGGAATTAGTAGTACTAATATTAAATATTTTGGCCGTCTTGGCGTTCATTGAAAGAGGCCACCATGTTGATAATGATTAATGATGATGACATTATAACAATCTGTTTAGTTTGATTTGCTTCATATTTATTTTACCTATAATATTGGTTTAAACTTTAAACGGAATATTTACAATAAATCTCAGGAATTCGCAGCCTGAGCTTATTAGTAAATTGAGCTCAGCAAAGTAAATTAAAAAAAAGTTAGTTCAAAATCTTGAAATAATATTATTCAAGTATACATAACAAACTAAAATAGACTACTGTATGTCAGTGTTATAAATCTGATATAGGCACGAAGTTATTTACAGTCAAATAAATCTGGCCTTCGCTTCCTCTGCGCCGTCGGTTTGTTTAGACATCTAATGCGTACGAGATATTTAGCAATAACGGTTACCGCCACTTTTTAACGTAAAATGATGACTTGACAATAAATTCTTGAAAATGGCTAAAAAAATCTGCTTAATATTATAGTACTTATTAACATATCTAATGCAGTGTAAATGACTAGAAATTCATAGATTTTCATAAGATAAAATAGTAACAAAATTTAACCTTTAGAAAACAAAAAGTAGGCCGGACGAATTCTTTAAAAGTCATGTAAATTGAGTTGCTGCCAAATAGATAAAATATTGAACCTGTATTCAGTTCTAAATAGAACTGAACAAGTTCTTGGAATTTGAAAATAAGCATTATATTGTACAACGGTGGATTTACACAGTGGGTGGTAGTGCCCAGGGCGGCAAATTTTAAAGGGCGGCAAAATTTGGAAACTGAAAAAAAAATCAGTCATATCATCTTGCGCAATCGCTCAATAAAATTTATTAATTTTAATTCAAGAAATTCAATTCATGCATTTTTTTATTCTGTTATTTTTTGGGGGGTTTTTATCTGAAAAGACACTTTATAATTTTAAAGTAAAAGTAGTGAGAGTAAAAAATGATAATAATCAAAATGATTAATTAATTTATTTATTTCCTTAAAGATTTGAAATAATATTAGATTTATTTTCTAGCACAAAAAAACGAATATTATATGTTTTATGTTTTTGAAATATAGGTACATCAGAGAAATTTCAGTATTGAGGCGGCATTTTTCGGTCCCCAGTGACGGCATTGAGTTTTAATCCGGCCCTGTTTATATACACTCTCTTTCACTGATCTTCAGTAAACTATATGCATAACATTTAGACTTTATTAAGCCTAATTGCGAAACGTAATAACACTATCTCGTATAATCATAAAAACTTTGTAAATGCTTCTATTATTTCTGTACCTTCGAGTTTTACTTCTAATTAATTTATTCAAATATAATGTTTTAATTTTCGTTAGGAAATTATGATTCGTTACATCTTACTTAGTAAGAGAATTGCTGCATTGCAGCCGAATTAGGCCGGCACGACCGGGTGATACCTCTCGCTCACATAATACCAGCATAAAGTGACAGCTCTGCTGTCGCGTTTTGTGCTGTTTGTGAGTTTCCGGTGGCCCATTAGGGGAGATAGGAAAAAGAACGGCAACGCGTCTACATAACCTCTGCTTGTATGGATGTCTATGGGCGTCGTTAGTCATAATAGGGCTCCGACTGCTCATTTGGCTACTTATGCTATGCATACGCCATAAAAAAACTAAAGAATATTTTTATTACAGAGTTTTGCTTTTTTGCACTTTAAAATAATCTGTAAAATCAGTATCTACAACAGTTTAGACTCGATATATATAGAACCAATAAAACGAGCACTGTAATTAAAAACGTTTTTGTTGTGTGTTACCTTCTACAGACTAGAGCTGAGACAAGCAGCCTAATTCAGAATTATACACCGTTTAAAATTCCACATTCGGAATTCATCCTAATAGGGTAAAGTTTGATTGATTGCTGTGATACTGACTGTAGATGTCCATTTGGTTCGCCTTATGTATAATGTTGATAAGTTGTCTTAATTTGTTCACGCGTATCTTATTATAGCTTAAGGTACTTGGTTAGACCGTTTATATAACAGCCAAACAAAAAGGGCTCCTGAAACGATCCCTGCGGCACTCCATGAATTTTTTTGCATTTTGTTGTCACGATCTAGTATGTTAGGTTTTCTCATATTTTTAACTAATTTTCAACCTGGTTTGTTTACTGTATAAAACCACTGTAAGTTACATTCTACAATAAAAACGTTTGTGATTTCAGTTCGGGGAAGTCCTAAAATATTTACTATGTTTGCAGATTATTGCTAAGTACATCTAAATGTACATTTTTGACAAAGTGTCCTAAGACATTTTGTCAAAAACAACCACTTAAAGAAGAAAAAATAGTAGCGTTGGCGTCACATGTATGTCTGTGGTACTCTTTTTAAGCGACTTCCAAAAAGGAGGAGGTTATCAATTTGACTGTGTTTTTTATGTCAGTATTCCATCATATACGATACCACCCATACTGAAATATTCAATAGATGCATGGTATCCGGATCCGGGCCATTGAGGATAAGGGCGTGACATCACACATGCATCTACTATCAACCAAATGACAAGATCCGGGTGCATGTGTTAAGCAAGGACATGATGTTGCTGACTTTAACAGGAACTCTTCATTTATTTCCTCATTATTGTTTTTGTATGTCATAATGATTTGTATCGAGTTAATGAGTCATATTATCTTTTTCAACTTCAGTTTTTTTTTTCGACGCTTCAAAATCGGCATTTCTTTAAACATTAGAACATTCAACTGTATTTTATTAGAACTTGTGGGTGTTTAAAATATACGTCCCTATAAGGTTTACCATATTATTATCGGTAAATACTTAAATGCATTATTAGCCAACACCGAATCATTTATACTAAAAAAAAGTGTATATACTTCTTTAACTAGATGGCTATGAATCAAATCCGGGATCATTACATAAGTGGGCGTGGACGTGTTTGCGATTAGATTACTTTGTCTCGCTAAAATTATACCAGAAAAGTAGGCTCTCATTTTTTTAAAGGACACTTTTTACACCACGTCAATCTGGCCCCGTGGTAAGTTCTCGTAGAAATTGCGTTACGGGTACCAGACAACGGAAATATTTTTAACACTTTTATGTTATACATATATTTAAGATTTTTATTATATTATACACATATTTAATACACATCCATGACCCAGTAATACAGAAAACTTTTTGTTCCCTGGCGGAATTCGAACCCGCTACATCTGGCTTGAGCTCCAACGCGCTAACCATTGAGCAACAGAGGTCGTCCGTCGTCATTTGAGTATAACTGAAACACGACTTTTAGCAATACATATATAAGTTTGCAGTGGCTTGATGTGTAATTCAACGCCATATTTATTTTTAGATAAGATTTATAATTATATCGAATAATATCAAATAGATACTTTTGTCATTCGGGTATTATCTCCGTAGCAAAAAAATAGAAGATCAGCTGTGTTGCCTATCCTGAGACATAATGGGCTAGTCTCAGATTAACTTTTATATATCATGGGCGACGCTGATCACTTACCATCATGTGGTTCGTCATTTTTTTTTTTTCGGAGGGATCTATGCTAATGGCCCGAAGGCCCTAATGCTTCATCGGATTAGTGTGAGCCCATTCGGCTCACTTTTGATTTTTAAAGTGGGGGGTTGCCCCCCGCCTACCGTGCAGTCTGCGACCACACGGCCTCCTGGCGTCGGTTGTGTATCAGTGGCGAGACTGTGCCGCGTCACCGTCGGGTGGAGGGTGGTTCGTCTGCGCGTTTGCCTATTCAACTAACATAAAAACAATATAATACTTCATTATGACTCGAGTGACGTAAAATAATCATCATCATCACTCCGGATACGGTTGTAATTTTAAGTCAAAGCGGGCGAAGTTGCGAGTAGTTAATAAAGATGTCCTAAATTGTAAACAAAGGTCAATTTACATGTCATAGTTATAAGCGTGAGAGTTAAATGTATGAACAAGTCGTACCAACGTAAAAAACATTTGCGAGACTTATGTTACGTCTCGTCATAATGACGAGATTGTCTCGGAGTAACGGTGCGGGTACGTATTGTATGAATGATAGGGCTGGCGCAGTTTTTTCATCTAATACCGGTTTTTTTATAAAAAAGGAAAATAACACTAGTGTAACTAATCTTAATATATTTAATATATATACGACGACCTCCGTTAGGGCGTTGGCGCTCAAGCCGGAGGTAACGGGTTCGAATCATGCAGGGAACAAAAAGTTTTCTGTGTTCCTGAGTCATGGATGTATATTAAATATGTGTATAATACAATAAAAATCTTAAATATATGTATAAAAGTATTAAATATACATATTTCCGTTGTCTGGTACCCGTTACACAAGTTCTTCAAGAACTTACCACGGGACCAGATTGACGTGGTGTAACAGCGTCCATAGATATTATTACTATTATTATTTAAAACAATAAAAAGTTTGTCACAAAATTCAATTCAAAACCAACGCAGAACAATTTTAGGCTACCTTTGACGTATATAAAAAAACCTTTCAAGACAATATTTGTTCAATTTAATAAATCAAAAAATTGAAAATCCTTACGCTGAGTATGTTTTATGAGTATTTTTGGTCACAAGATGGGATGAACATAGGTCTCCCTCAATGAACGCTACGACTGCCGATCCTCTGCCACTCACATCCAACAATCGTCTTCACTTGGTCAATGGCCGACCAACACATCGTCTACATAAATGCGACCTCTTCTCTTGAACCCATGTTGGCTATGTTGTATGGCTATGTTCAGCAGTGGACGGATACAGACTGATGATGATGATGCGATGGGATGATAAACTTCATGCAGGTTGGATGCGATTGGCGGGGCATCGGTCGTTTTGGCATTTATTGAAAGAGTCGACGTCCATGGACAGTAGATGGGAAAACGTTGATGTAAAGATGATATGACTTTATAGTCTTCAATAATCTTGACCGTACAGTATACGGTACCTATTTCATAACAAGGCATGCTGAAGATTTCGTCGATGTAGTAAGAGGCTACTGGATATCAAAGTTTACGTGGATAAATCTACGAATAGGAAACTGTAAGTGTATAAATATAACCCAGGAGTGCATTATAACGGATATCCTGTCCTTCGTGTGGATTAAATTAAGATTGTATTACTTCAACTAACTAAAGATAACACATTTCCGCCTTCTGGTTTTATGTTTGCAAGTAGGCAGAGTCATGTGTAATTAGTAGTAAAGTTTTTTATTATTTATTGCAGTTTGAGGAAGGTTTCATTAATAATTCCCCACCATGGTTCAAGCTTTGACGTGGCGGTAGGGCTCAGTAGCCTAGGGTGAGCCGCTGCACCTTGGGCGAAGCTCATTGAGCCGAGAGGGCTCTTTGTACCCCTCTTATAAGAGGGGACAAAAGAGCAGAGGGCAAGGGGCGAGGACGGGAACCACACAAAATTGTACTGTCCCAACGCTGGGAGGGGTTGTTCTGTGGTGCAGGACAACCCCTCTGTGGAAGTGGCGCCGGTCCCTTGCAGGACTGACTAGCCGTCAAGGTGCCCTGTTAGCTTAACAGATCCGGGGCACCTCACCAAAGGCGGCACTGGTGGCACTCGCCGGGTTTTTGTGGGTCGAGCTGCGTCCACTTACCAGCTTTCGGACGCAGCGAGTACCTCATACCCGCGTGGGGGACCCACTCACCCGCGGTATGCCTTAGAGCATTTCCCGGCGTTAAATAAAAAAAAGGTTTCAATGGATGACGACTTCTGTGGCTCAGTGGTAAGCGCATTGGCGCTCAAGCAGGAGGTTGCGGGTTCGAATCCCGCCAGGGAACAAAAATATTTTCTGTGTTCCTGGGTCATGGATGTGTATTAAATATGTGTATTATATAATAAAAATCTTACATATATGTATAGTATAAAAGTATTAAATATATTTCCGTTGTCTGGTACCCGTAACACAAGTTCTTCAAGAACTTACCACGGGACCAGATTGACGTGGTGTGAAAGCGTCCATAGATATTATTATTATTAATAATAATAATAATTAGACAGTAGACATCGATGCTTTTCAAACTCAGGATGGATGAACTCGATGTCAGTAATTATACTAAATAAATAAATAAAAAATACAGATCTTCCATATCCAGCAAGTAGGCAGGATGATGCAGACGAAAAACAGCAGTAAATTCCCGTAAAAAAAGAATTAAATTAAAAAAAATGAATTAGACCCATTTTGAAATAGGTAATATGAAAATATAAATAAATAGGTAATAGGTAATGAATCCAATAAATTCTTAAAAATAACTGACTGATAAAAGATACAACCAATAAAAATGGTAGTTATTTGTTTGGTTGTTATACTATTTCAAGAAAGCAAGCGTGAGTAACATTTTGAATTTAGGAATTACTAACTATTATAATTCATTTATTCAATAATGCGTATAGTAGTAATAAAGTTATTTACTTTTAAATAAATATTGACTAATTAATTGAAATAAAATAAAAATTATGAGTCAGATTCACACAAATAAGAAATACCTATGTCAATTTAATGACGTCTAAAAACCAATGTTATTTAAAAAATTATCGTTTGACAATATTTTTAGGCATCCGATGGCATCTTTTTGAATTGATGAAGTTAAAATTATCATTAGTATTTTAAAGGAACTCTGATCGTTGATACGTTCTGCAAAGATCAGAGTAATTAATTAATATAACTTCGTGACATCAAGATGACTGGCTTACGCACGAAGGGTTCCGTACCATTATCTATACAACACTAGACCCTATTGGCTATTACATATAACCTATTTTTAGTTTCACTGACCCGGCGGTGTCTGTTTGTTTTATTCTCCATCGGAATCGGCAAAAAATCACGTTAGTTGGTCGGGAGCCCCTTCAATATTTATTTTATTCTGTTTTTAGTATTTGTTGTTATAGCGACAACAAAACACATTATGTGTGAAAATTTCAACTGTCTAGCTATCACGGTTTATGAGATAAAGACTGGTTACGAACAGACGGACGGACGGACAGCGGAGGCTTAGTAATAGGGTCCCGTGGCACGTTTTGGGTACGGAACTCTAAAAAAGGAGTTTTATTACAATCACTAAAGTCTAAAAACCAAGATATCACAAAAATATTATTTAATTAATTTCATATCAAAGGAAACTATAAAAGCGTAGCCCATAACAACTCTTACCAACTTCATTTCGATTTTCGATTCGATTTGCCATTCGATTATTAATTGTAAATTATTACAACGTTTGTAGCTTGTGACAGCCCTAGAAAGCATTGTAATAGGTCATTGGCAGGATATAGTAGATCCTTAGTGAATCATACGTTTTCCCACCACGCGGTGTTTTTGTAACAAGCAATTTATTAAGAAGACAGGTCCGGGTGGTTATAAACAAACATTCCATACAGATTAAAGTAATGATAGTCGTTACCAGCTATTACCAATATTGCTTAGGAATATGACATGACGTATAGACATGCTAATAGGTCCGTTATGATACAGAACATGTAAATTGGAAACGGGTTTAAGTTTAGCCAGTTGTAAAAAGTTAATGGCACAAGTAATTTTATCTTTACATACAGAATTAGATCAACGTATTAAATTACTTTGTGTGGGTCGTGAGGTTGTTTTACAATGACATATGTCACTATAGATATGCAGGTATATTAGTAAAGTTTAGATTTCCCGCAAATTTTGAAAAGACAGCTGGATTTTTAAAGGCAAATCCGTTTCACCACCTTATCCAGGTAAATATTTTTCTAAGATAAACAAAAAAGCGGTTAGTGTGAATTATTTTTATGGGAATCAGCTGTGCCATGTAATAAACTTTGTTTTATCTAGTTGCAGGTGACATAACTCATACTCCTCGTACTGCCCGGCCGCTACAAAGCAGTTCCCGCGACGTCGTGCTATACTGGGCCCAGGTTCCTATCGTGAAGCCCGACACGACCAATAATTTAGTAATGGTTAAAATGGGTAAAATAATAACCATGTTATCAAAATTTTTATTATACCTACTTAGTCTATCTTTTGTAAAGGCCAAAAATCTGAAAATGAGCTGTTTTTAAGAAATTATTAAACATGAATTGAGTCATTTTTAGGGTTCCGTAGCCAAATGGCAAAAACGGAACCCTTATAGATTCGTCATGTCTGTCTGTCTGTCTGTCCGTCCGTATGTCACAGCCACTTTTTTATTTATATTTGGATCGTCGAACTTTTTATTTTTAATAATTTTAATGTCATACAATTTATTTCATTTCAAAAATAGTAAATTAATATTTTTCGCGTCTTTAACTTAAAAATGATATATTTTCAAACCATGAATTTACTTATTAGGAACAAAATATTACTTAGGCTTTGCTTGACGTCTAACTCAGACCTGCAATTAGTTACATCAATCAAATATGGAAGCCCTCAATATGTCACCAGGGACCTTTTGAATATCTAGGTTCACCTCAGACGAGCTATTTTAGTAGGCTCATAATATTCTGTAAATATTTTATATTAATTTGTATATATTGATGTTGTAGAACAACAATCTCTTATGATGATTTACGATTTAACGTAGAAGCTACACTAGCTTCTGACAAATTAGCTTTATGTGAAATTTTAGTAATATACAAAAGCATTTTATGTAATGCTACTTTTATTATAATATTGTAAACACGAAAGTTCGTAAAAAGTATGGATGAATACGTATGTATCATGTTACGTATGTTTGTTACTCTTTACCGCAAAAACTACTGAATGGATTTTAATGAAACTTTACAATAACATAGCTTATATATCAGAATAACATATAGGATATAATTTATCCCTGTACTCCCACAGGTATGGGAATTACGCGGGTGAAACCGCGGGGCGCTGCTAGTAGAATATAAATATCTAAATGTCAGGGTATGGTGAATCATACAAAAAATCGATTTGGATCACACATACAAGTTTTATGATACGATAAATCTACATACTAAAAATAGACGCGGGTAAAAAGGAATACACGGATAAGAACTTTTGACTACGATGGGCAGTGGGCGGGCTTCAAATGCGAACGAGAAGTGACACCTAGTTCTGGAATCCAACGAACATAGTCCGGACCGTTCATGTTGAGTAGAGCCAGACTAATAATTACATACAAAAATAGAAATCATTCCGTTAAAGAAAAATTGTTAGGTAATTTGGAGAGGCGAAAGACCGAAAACCAATTAAAACAGAGATAGAATCTGTAAGAAAATAAGGAGAAAGTTAGAAAAGAAATGACAAGAGATATGTTATTGCACCAACACAAAAAAATATTTTCAGTCAATGTATATTATGCAACAAATGCGATGTGGGTACTTATAGAATAATAACATCTGCTAAGGGATACTCAATCATTTTGGCTGATTCTAGAAATATTGCTATTATATTTTTTCTTTATAATATTCTTTTAAAGTTGATCTAACAATCAAATCTAGGGTTCAGCCGAATTCTTTCCTTGTTAATACTTAGTGTAATTTAAAAATGTTAATGGATATTAAATAACAAATAATTTATTGAGTCACAATTAGTTTATAAATCGATTAAGATTGAGTACTGTTAGGATCATGAATTATCGTCGTACATTTGGCCGAGTCAGCTGATCTTTAAATGTCAAACCTATTTCATTGCTAAATAATTGATAATTATAAAACTTCATTTCGTAACCTCCGATAAATTCTTGTTGGAACAAAGTAAATAATCAGCGAATTGCATTTATGTTGAATCTTCGATTTCTTATGGCCTACTTATTTTAATCGATAGTACTTATATTTTAAATGTAAAGATATTTAACATAAGAGAAGTACATAACCTTAGTTTTGATCCTTTTGATTAAATTAGGAAAACCAAAGTTTTATGTACATATATAAAACAAATTGATAACGCCAAAACGTATGTAAATGAATTTTCAAAATTCGTAAAATCGGTAATTGGTGACCCTTTAACGTAAGGCACAACATTAAACAATGAAGTATGATTAATAGGAAATTACCTAATCACACAATAAACCTAACTTTTATGTGATATGTCTTTGCGTTCACCACGGGACACTTTAATATACCGTTAAATATCACTTACCTTTATTTTTAAAGCATGATCACTTGACACTGCACTTATTTGTGATTGAACAGGAAGTGTGTTAACACACGTATGGTTGTAATCGCGGAAATACGTAAGGTTCGGACTCGAGCGCTGTACGAAGGCGACTCACCGCGCTATCGTTTCTCCGGTGATGTCGCGAAGAGAAAGTCTCGACCGTGGTGCGCGGTGGGGAGACTCGCAAAACCAAAAGACACAATATATTGTCTACAATAAAGTTTTGATTTAATATCTGTGGCGCGCCTTAGGTAAAATTGACTCGAATGCCGTGACGGCATGATGGTGTCATATATTTTTTTCCATCTTTCTTTGTGAATGAACTCTGTGTATGTCCCGTGACGCCCATTTTTTATCATTTTTTTTTTTTTTTTTTTTTATAGAAGAGGGGGCAAACGGACAGTCGGTTCACCTGATGGTAAGTGAATAGCGACATCCACAGACACCCGCTATACCAGGAGATCAGCAGGTGCGTTGCCGGCCTTTTAGATGTGAGTATGCTCTTTTAATAACATTAATGCGCCGAGAAAAGAATTTTATAGACTGAGTTAATAAAAAACCTATGACCAGTCAAGCCTATGAAATGGGATTGTAAATCTATGTCTACGACTTTTTAAACATCAGGAGCGTCTACCGGTGGGAGGGAAGCGCTGTGCCGCGTTGGATCTATGCTAACTTTTGGCTTATAAAAGTGGGGGGTTGCCCCCCGCCAACCGTGCAGTCTGCGACCACACGGCCTCCTGGGGTCGGTTTGGACCGTTTTTATTTTTTATTTTTTATTTTTTTATGTTACTTGGATAGGCAAACTGGCTAACGTGCCACCTGATGGTAAGTGGTCTACGTCGCCCATGAACATAAACCAGTTTACCTGGAACGAGCCCGGGCAACTCATTTATGTGTTGCCTATCCTGAGGCATAAGATGTTAAGTCTCGGTGCCAGTAATTACACTGCATGTCTTGCCCTTCTCTCCGAAACACAGCAAAGCTGTTTCAAGGGAGAAACAAGCAAGATGGTGGTACCCATGCAGCCGGGAGCGCGGCACAGCGCTTCCCTCCCACCGTTCCAGGTATATTGGTTTATGTTCATGGGCGACGTCGACCACTTACCATTAGGTGGTACGTTTGCCAGTTTGAATATCCAACTAACATAAAAAAATAAGTCTTATTCGTAAGTTTTGGAAAAAACTTTGTATTTTGTAAATGGACAGAAAATCGAATTGTCATCATCAACCTGGATACGATTGTATCCTGGATGTGTATTGTAATCTAAGTAAATGAACGAGGCCGGGGTATACAGTAAGTTTTATACTTGTTCTGGGACGTCTACAGTCGATTCTCGAACTCATTTAAAGGCAGCAGAAGCCGAGAGTACGTTACAGATACGACCTCAAAGTGGAAGGACCAACTGAGTTTTATCCTAACTACTAAGAATGTTTTTATTTTACTTGAACTACCTGTTGAACTCCAACTGTTTTTGGGTTTATTCGTTACAAACATACAAATATAAAAATCTTTACCCTTTGCAATATTAGTGTAAATTTGTCCAAGTCAGTGTGCGAAACACTGGTACATTGCTGAAAAAAAGTCTTTAGAGTTTAGGATGTTTAAAATTGACTAACCCGTTAGCGCGTTGGCGCTCAAGCTGGGAAGTAGCGGGTTCGAACCCTGCCAGGAAACAAAAAGTTATTTGTGTTCCTGGGTCATGGATGTGTATTAAATATGTGTAATTGTATAATAAAAATCTTAAAGTATATGTATAGTATAAAATTATTATTAAATATATTTATTTCCGTTGCCTGGTACTCGTGACACAAGTTTTTCAAGAACTTAACACGGGACCAGATTGACGTGGTGTAAAAGCGTCCATAGATATTATTTTAGATATTATTCTGCTTGGTGTCTTTTAGATGTGCAACAAGGTATACCATTAAATATGTAATTTTCTCTAACTCTTCTATGCGTAACTTTTACGCTCTGATTATTAGCAGAGAGGTACTAATACTGCTTAGATGAGGTCAGATTGTTCCGAAGATTAAAATAGTAATATTTTCACTTTTCAACAAGCTAAGATGACACATCTTTATACCGTGATTTTAAAATGATTATCATTTTTTAATTTGTACTTGATAGCCTTAAAATTATTTTCATATTATTTTAGTTGCCTTAACTAGTCAGGGGTTTTAAATTTGCAATAACTATTTTAAACTTTTTAAATACTTTTTTCGTACTACTTCTACAATCTTCAATAAATACTTCTGAAGAAAGGATAAAAAAATCCCTGCAATTCAACAGTTTAGTTGATTGTGAGTGGTAGGTGATACCTATTCAATATAATACATGCATCGATATCAATCTTCAGTAGACCCATACATATTTAAGGTACGTAATAGGTAGGTAGGTATGGAACACTCCATCGAATCCGATACCAGTAGACACAAACCCAGACCGCGCAAACAGCGCTAGCACTACGCTACCGCTAGATTGCTTGGGCACCCGCCTCCCTCTCCAGAGGGAGGAATGAGGGCCGGCCCTCATGATGATAGGTTAAATTCAACCGTAAAAGATTCGTCGACCGTATCCGATTTTACTAGTCCAAATCCTGCTCTCCCGAGCAGCGCGCGCGATGAATGGGGGGGGGCGTCCCCCTTTCAAATATTTCTTAAGTGATTGAGCTAATTTACTGATTGAGCTTAAAGGCCATCAGGCCGAAAAGTCTAGCCCTTCCGAAAAAAAGGAACCCTCAATATGCAAAAAAAAATTTACGCATAGAGAATACAAATGAAATTCCTCAGGTATCTAGATTACAAAACTAAACAAACATTGCTAGACTGTGATGAAAGATGTAAATGCTATCATTTTCTTCCTTTGGAACTTAGACGTGAGATAAGTGATATAATTATGTTAACTAATGAGAATCTCAAATGGTACAATAGACTCACTGGAACTTTTGTCAAAACTGTCATTTAATACTCATCTTGCCAATTTTAGGAATCGTCCTTTACTGCACACAACTTTTAGGAACACAAACTATAGAAATTTTTTTTAAACAAAAATTATAACCGACTTCAAAAAATAAAATAACTAAAAAGTAATAAAATAATCGCGTTTCTTTAATTTTTGTGTCTACAACTAATAATCATCTTGTACTTCTACTAATACACATTTTTTGCGTTTAACACGTCATTATTGTTACTTTGGAGTCGGTGTCAGCTAAGTTAAATAGGTCTGTACCTATTTAACTTAGCTAGTGACGTATTCTTTGCTGTCAAAGAATACGTCACCATCGTCCGTCACCGGTGTCGTATTTGCTGCTGTAGGTACCTCACTACCTTGGCTGACACCAAGGTACTACTTTGGTAAGGTGCACCGGATCTGTTGAGGGAACAGAGTACCTCGACGGCTAGTCAGTCCCGCAAGGGACCGACGCGACCTCCTCAAAGGGGTTGTCCCGCACCACAGAACAACCTGTCCCAACGTCGTGATAGGGCAATGGGGTGAGGTTCCCACCCTCACCCCTTGCCCCTCCTGCTCTTCGTCCAAGGTTCTGAGTTCACCTTAGGCTACTAATCCCCACCACCTCGACACATCGTGTCCAAAGCTATCATTAAAACGACGCTCATTTTTTTGTTATTTTAAAAACGCATAGGCTACAATGTACATAAAAACTTTTTGGTTAAAACTTCCTTTCACTTATGAAACCAGGCTAACCTGCAGGCCACGGCCGAAGGCTTTGACTGGCATTTCAGACAAAGTACATAAAGATAAAAGGTAGAAATTAAAGCTATACTAATAACAGGTTTGAGCATTCACTAGGTCCGCTCTCATTCATCATCATCATCATCAATGTCGTCATCGTCGCCATCATCATCATTATCATCATCATCAACGTCGTCATCGTCGTCATCGTCGTCATCATTATCATTATCATCATCATCGCCGTCATCATCATCATCATCAGCATCATCATAAGTTATAAGATTTTAGCTTATACCAAAAAGTTCTTTTCCTTTATTCTTATTCTAGCGATTGTCCGCAACTTCTGAGCTGAAATCATTTTTATTTTTTTAGCATGTTATGATCACTTAATATTAGGTGAAAGAAAAATTAAATCGGATCATAAGTTTTTAAGGGCAAGACTCCAAACCAATCTTAAAATCCAAACTCAAAAATATTATCTCTTTCTTTTTTATAGCATAGGAAGGCAAACGAGCAGTCGAAGCCTTTTAGCGACTATCTACGCCCAAACACAACCGCACAACCAGAGATTATGCAGATGCGTTGCCCTCCTTTTCTCTATCCCCCCCCCCCCTCCAATGGGCCACCGGAATTTCTTTAATTAGTATAGTTATATTATAGTTAAAATGCATTGCACTATAGCAACAGCTATCATTATTATTGTAACTAATACATTTACAGGTGTGCTAGTTCTGTTAGGTAAATAACAGTAGTTATATTGTAAGTATCATATGCCAATTATAGTATTTTTAAACATTTTAAATGAAAGACGAAATTAAAAGAACAATAAATTATACAATTAGTTCATTACGCTAACAGTCGTGTGAAGGTTTGTAATGAATATGTATCGCCCGGGCATATGAGTCACACAATTGAGTGTTCCCACCGCGGTTCCCTCGAGACTACGGAACACGGTGAGTTTGAGGTGATGTTTGTCTGTCTGTTTTGTATTAAAACGGCATTATGTACAAAAATCATGTATGTTCTTTTACCAATAGAAAGACACATTATTTGTGAGTGTCTATATAGATAGGCTATAAAAATAATAAACATCAGTCCAGGTACGAGACTGCATTTCTATGTTAACGCGGACGAAGCTGCAGGCAACAGCTAGTATTGTGTATAATAGACAAGTCACATTTAAGGTGAAGTAACACCTGATTCTAGTGTTTTTTTTTTTTTTTTTTTTATGTTAGTTGGATAGGCAAACTGGCAAACGTACCACCTGGTGGTAAGTGGTCGACGTCGCCCATTAACATAAACAAGTATACCTGGAACGAGCCCAGGCAACTCATTTATGTGTTGCCTATCCTGAGACATAAGATGTTAAGTCTCGGTGCCAGTAATTACACTGCCTGTCTTGCCCTTCACTCCGAAACACAGCAAAGCTGTTTCACAGGAGAAATAAGCAAGATGGTGGTACCCATGCAGCCGGGAGCGCGGCACAGCGCTTCCCTCCCACCGGTAATGTGTGGTAAAGTGTCATATTAAAAAAAAACATTTGAACTCATATTTCTAATGTTTACGCAAACACTCATAAGTCATACACTACACAATTTTACGGATTTATTAAGATACTAATATTCCCGACGTTTCGTTTACTTATAATATCTGTATACACATAAAGAAATACAGTAACTTTAGTCACGGGAGGACTCAATAAATGTTAATAAACCGCGATAAAATCCGTAGGTAAAATATTGTTTCTTACTTTATTTTTTTCTTTAGTATCGCCATTTTATTTCACGAATAAATAATAAAATTTAGAGTTGCTTCACTTTAAAAAAATATTTCTTTCTTTTTCAATTCGACTTAAGACTTTTTATTTCAGGATATCACAGAATTATGCCTAGTTTTGGACATTAAGGTTACACAAGTCGCTCATCTTTCCATACAAACGCAGAACAGTAATTACTACAATGTTTGACGTTGAGCATGAAAAACTAAGTATATTATAAATTGATCTCGTCGTTATCTATGTGTGTATGTATCGAAAATCGTAAAAAATTATACATTTAAAAAATACAAGCTTCTAAACTTTCGTATTTCAACACTGATTTTAGCCTAACTTTGGGCGTAAATAAATACTATAACGAGTATAAATACAAAAACTCAAAAATAAAGCCCGTACAGATATAGTTTAGTTATTCAAAAGTTGAAATAAATTTATTTTAAAAAGATACACTTAATAGTTTTTCTATAATAACTGTTTTGTTAAAAGGACATTTTCGGAATGAATCATTGTGCATTTCATTCTAGCACACGTCATGTTCGAGCCTTATGTCAGATGAAATAGCAATAATTTAGTTAGAGTTCGCGCCATCGACTAGTTCAACATTAATATAAAATTAAAAATTAAAAAAATAGTTTATATTAAATTAAAAATTAATTTTGGAAATCAGAATTAATTAGTTTTATAAACATTATCTAAAAACGCTTCTAAAGGACCATATTTTTATTGGGCCTATAGTGATGTCTACACTATCACAATAAATGTTCATCCCCATGTGATATTGAGTACATATGTAGTTACAAATCATCGGGGTCATTAAAAATATTTACGAGTGCAGTTAGCTTGAACAAACAGTGACAAATTGGGGGAGCCGCGTGGTTTACGTGCGCGATGACAACTCGCTCATTCTCTACACCAGGGGCGGATTTATAACAAAATAAATTAAAATTCATTACTATTTAATTATTTTAATATTCTTAATAATTTCAATGCAATTCAAAAATGTGTTCGTTTTATAACATTTATTACATTACATATCTTGTTGGCAGACTATTCATCTTGTAAGATACTTGATGAATGATAAAACTAAATATCAAAAGTCCAAAACCAAGGCTGGAATTTCCGTGTCTTGGATCAGCGAAAACTCACGCATTATCGAATCAAATAGAAGACGATCATTCGACACGAAGATCGTGTATGTCTATTAAAAATCAGTGTTGTTGCCGCTCGAAGTGTCTACTTTTTTATAGAAGAGGTAAAAAATGGACAGTCGGCTCATCTGGTGTTAAGTATTCAGCGACAACCATAGATACCAGCTATACTGGAAGATTTCGGGTGCATTGCTATATTTCAAATATAAGTATGCCCTATTCTTAAAGATTAGCAGATGCAGCAGGTGGCAACTTGTTCCTCACAAAATGTTCAAGGGCGACGTCGACCACTTACCATCAGGTGGCACGTTTGCCAGTTTGCTTATCCAAGTAACTTAAAAAAGAGAAGCGCTGTGCCGCGCTCCCGGCTGCATGGGTACCACCATCTTGATTGTTTGTCCCGTGAAACAGCTTCGCTGTGTTTCGGAGACAAAGGCAAGAGGCTCAGGATAGGCAACACATTAATGAGTTGCCTGGGCTCGTTCCAGGTAAACTAGTTTATGTTCATGTGCGACGTCGACCACTTACCATCAGTTGGCACGTTTGCCTATCCAATTAACATAAAAAAACATACTATAGTCCTGAAGCCAGGTAAAAATTTGGTCAATTCTCGAGCGAGACTTCGTAAAATGCATTAGGGACTTGGTCGTTGAAATCTGTCACTGGCCCCCGGTATACTATTATTGCTTCAGAATGCGGTCCTGTGCGATCATAAGGCATCTGTTTATACAATTATCATGTGAGAGGCGCGCTCTGTTCTTCCTAAATGAGTCCTTCTTAAACGAGCCACATCATGGGTCACTACACGCACCAGGATTAGTGAACGTTCTGCTGTCGACCTGATTAGTTTTGTAAAGACAAATATATTTCAGTAAATAAGAACTGTTAAGTGGAAGTGTATTCTTCTGAAGGCGCTACTATGCATTTTTGTAATACGCGTAGGTTTTGTTCGATTTTGCATTTAAATTAAATTAACATACATTTTTAGATTACAACTGCACTTGAGGAAACAAATATTTTCGGTTAAATGTAATAATAAAAATTTAAGCCCAAACGTGTTTGATAAGACAATACAATTTTTAGCAATAGTTACTTAAAATTTATGACTACATTAATATAAAACAAGTGATAAATAGTTTTAAAGAAAATAAGCTAAGAAATATGAACTCTTATACGAAACAAAAATTTGGCGAACAAAGCTGGGACGAACATGTATATTCTGTTCCCTTCAGAAAACCTGTGGAAGTTGTGCCAACTGCAAAACAACGATGTCAAGCAAACGCACGAGAAAGGGACAGAACACAAAAGTTAGTATTAAAATTGAGACTTACATACAATATCTTATATAATATCTGCCTATATAGACTTACCATATTATTATGTCTTAGAATAAGGCAACACATGAATGAGTTGCCTATACTAGTTTCCGATAATCTCGTTCATGTTCATGGGCGACGCTGATCACTTACCATCGGGTGGCACGTCTCCCAGTTTGCCTATCAAACTACCTTAAAAAAACTAATCGCATCGCTTCCACCGGTAAGCATCACTCCCACCTGTAATATATAAAAAAACTAATGGCATCGCTTCCACCGGTAAGCATCCCTCCCACTTGTAATATAAAAAAAAAACTAATCACATCGCTTCCACCGGTAAGCATCCCTCCCACCTGTAATATAAAAAAAACGAATGGCATCGCTTCCACCGGTAAGCATCCCTCCCACCTGTAATATAAAAAAAAACTAATCACATCGCTTCCACCGGTAAGCATCCCTCCCACCTGTAATATAAAAAAAACTAATCACATCGCTTCCACCGGTAAGCATCCCTCCCACCTGTAATATAAAAAAAAAACTAATCACATCGCTTCCACCGGTAAGCATCCCTTCCACCTGTAATATAAAAAAAACTAATGGCATCGCTTCCACCGGTAAGCATCCCTCCCACCTGCCATATAAAAATAATAATAATATGTATGGGCCACAGAAATAGTAAAAATACCTACTTACTACTAACCTAGTAATTACCAGACAACGAAAATATATTTGGGTCAATCAATTTTTAAAGGTCCCGAGCATAATTTTCTCCTATTTTTTTTTTTTGCTTCATTTTCAGCATTTTACTATTTCATTTAGAAGAGGATTCTTCGTAGATTAAGATTATATAAGCAGCAGTGATGTTGATTAAATACATTTGTGGATTTAACTTCACTAACCGATCTTTTCACGGGAAATAATGTCCTTTGGACAACTTACACAGTAGTACTTTTTTAAATGTTAAATGCCCTTAAGAATTAAAACAAATTCTTCTAATATTAAATAATAAATAATATTTTGATATTTGTTCTATGTACACCCAAAATACGAAATATTTTTATTAAAATTGAAACGAATGATGTCTCTTGGACAACCAAATTATGTTTCATATATAAAAAAATGAAGTAAAGCGGAAATAGTGATATTTTTTTACAAAAAACTATTAAGGCGAGGTTGTTACGTATTGTATTATTGATTTTACAAAATTAAAATGAACTGATTCTCGATAAAACTGAATGAATGAAGTATAATGTGATTTTCATATGGGGACATCTTAGTTGTCCAGAAGACATATTTGGTTGTCCATGGGACATTATTTGTTTGTCCAAACGATAATGACCACCATCTAACCTTGAAATATTATATTATTAGAAGGTAATTATTGTGTTGTATGAAAAACAATATAAAGATACCTAATTTACTTACATTTGATATGGTTTTCAGGGTCCACATTTAGAATTCAAAATAAAACAGCTTTTTCTAATCAGTCAAATAGTTTACTCTCTTATCTATTATATTGCAGTCTTAGACAATCTCTCTTAAGTTTTTCTTGAGATCCAAATGTTAACATTAATGTACTTTAAATCACAAAATTTGCTTTGAGCTTCATTAAATTACTAACTAGAATCACAATATTTTCAGTAGAACCTCTATTAACTTACTTGAGATTATATAAAAATTCTTACTTAAACCTAGGAAGACACTTTTTAACTCTTAAAAAACAATAATATAAAAAAATGCTATCCTTCTAGCTAAAACTGTTTAAATGAAAACGTAGTTAAAATCTAGCTTAAAAAGAAAGTCAACAAAATTTCTTAACGTAAGTTTATAGTAGGAGCAACTCGTACTGGGAAGCAAAAGGTTGAGTTTCGGTGTCCTGTTCCGTTAATTTTAGGTGCTGGTAGAATCATCTTGATTTCCTTCAATTCAACACTTGCGAGATCTGGCTCTAAAGGCATCCGGAACTTCATATTGGCTTTGTTCAGAAGCCGCATAATGACACTCCATAACAGTCATTGCCCTCTATTTCAATGATCTTTCCGACGTAATAAACCTTGAGGTTTTTTGCATTAAACATGACTAAAACGTAATCATCTTCGGCCGGTCTTCTAGTCAGCTTTCCGAAATTTCCTCTTATTACTGAGAAGTCCTCATCATCTTCATACACTTCGTCCATAGCACTTTTGTCATTAGATGGTTCGGGCATAATTCCAGTCTCTTCTTCAGTCGTATATTCATTAATATTATTTTTATTGAAATTCCTTTTTATCTTCTTCTTGGGAACAATCTTTTTTTCTTTGTTATCTAAAACCGCTTTACGTTTGACCTCCATAGCTTTCGCCTTATTTTCCTTGCCCTCTTTCTTATCATTCATACTTTCGGTCAGAAAAGTAGATGCATTTTTATCGACTGATGAATGTCCGATTCCAGGTAATTCACAATTTTGTCCTGAAACTGATGGCTGGGTGGTATTGGTTTCATCATCAGAATCCTCACCATATACTCTCTTGTAAATACTAGCGCGTCGAGTGTCATGCAGATTGGTGTATGTAAAATCACCTTGTTTTGAAGATTTCAAGTTGATAAGAGGTACGTCATCATCGCTAGAAACGTCTTCACAAAGATTTAAGTTTAAAGGTATCACAGGATCCAGTACCACGTTGTCGATTTCAGGTATGTCTTCACAAGTATTGACAGAGGATGAAGCGTTTCTTGCAGCTTGTGAAGGTAAGTACATCTTTGGATGCAAGCATTCGCAGAATGCTCGTGAGCAGAAACAGCTCAAATTTCTGTGCATTAATTGACCACGAATCCTTGAAAAGATTTGGTGTACATCTTTGGTTCCAGGCAGAGGGATGAGATCATTCGAAATACATCTCTGGACGTTGTCAATATTTTCTTTGGTGATGTAAAACAACTTAATCTTACTTGATTCTTGAAGAATTGTGTAAAAGCCAAATGCGTCAATAATGTCATTTCCAGTAGCCACCTTTTTGTCGGCTTCTCGTTTTAAATATCCTCCAATCCCATCAGCTGGACCCTTGCCATGGCCAGCTTCGAAAAATGACCAGCTAAAAGCTTGAAATCCATAATCAAATGTCTTTGTGCAAGCCAAATAAAAATTTGCCTTTTGGCGATACTGTGAAAACGGGCCGTCAGAGAAATAATGAATAGTGTCGATGTCCCCGTAATTTTCAATTATATGTTTCAGTATCGGGTCTAAATGCGCCCATATTGCAGCCGGTTGATGTATATTACACGGTGATATAGTGCAAAATGGCAAAACTTTGTGCTTTTCATCACTGTCATATACATACACGACAACAGTGTGAAGAGTTATTTGGTTACGTGATCCACCAAAATGATGCGCTTGAATTTCTTCACTACATTTTCGCTAAAATCAACCAATATTACCGCTTCATTGGGTCGAATCTCGTCAACACTTTGCCGGAAGTTCTTGTTCTGTGTTTTCATATTAAAAATATGCTTTTTTTAATGTTTTCATATTCCCTTTAAAATTCTCCAGCATATATTGTATCGTGTCTTCTATCAGTTTTTTTACATTCTTTATAGTTTTAATTCGTTTCCCTTCTTTCAAATAGATTTCCTCTTCTCGCACCCATTCCAACCATTGTATTTTGCCTTTAACATTTTCGCTGTTAGTTTTTATTTCTTTATCATGACACTGAACACAGACTCCATACATACAATCTTTTTGATTGCTGTTGCAAACTGTTTCCATTATCAGTGCGCCAGTATCTATTGCATTAATGACTCCTTTTCGTTTTAAAGCCTTGAACTTATGTTCGGCATTTGTGTGTGTTTTACAAAGACACATGTCTCTTCCATTTATTGTCGGTCTAACTATGTAGAAGGGCCGGTGTTTTGTAAAATTGAAATATGAACATTTGACGCCCGGATTCTCAGCCTTAAAAGCCTTGAATAAATTTTTTAACGAGTCCAAAAGGTAACGTTTTTGTACTTTCTCATGGTTAAGTTAAGTTACGGTTTCTTTTTTTCCAGCGGTATTCCTCGATACGTCATCCCTCAAAAAGAAACATTGTATTTTTTTTCTAAGTTCTGAATCTTCTCTGCGTCCTGTTATCTTTGCCTTAAAATTTCCTTTTGCGAACCCCAAACTGTCCTTTATAATTGTTGTCTTTTGCCGTGCATTTGTAATGTTGTCAAATATATTCTTCACCGTATTTTTTTCTTTTCTATTCTTTATATTTTTGTATCTTTCTTTTATAGCGTTTGTTAGGGTTTTGAATTTAATTTCTTCTCTGGCTTGTTTTTCTTTTGCTTCAAGTGCTTCTTTAGCCTTACGATGAGCTCTTTTCTTATGTTTTTCATATTTTACCTTCCACTTATTTGCTTCATTTTTTAGTTTCAAGTTTTCTTTATATAACTTGGTTCTATCTCTTCGAATTTTTTTTCTTCCTCTCTTTTAATGTCTGGAGTTCAAAGACGCAGCAGGAGAAGAGGGAGGTGGAGTGGATTCATGTTGTTCTTGAGGTAAATTGATTTCCTGCAAAATGGATGGAGAACTGGGAGGTGTATCGTTAATGATATTGCGAACAGCTTTTGTTCGTCGTCTTTGTTGTTGTTTGCGCAATTTCCAAATTATTCTGCAATTATTTTTTTCCTCCGGCTCCATATTCGCAACCAACTTTTTATTTTTGTGATAACTTTCTCTTTTTTTTTCTTTTCCGTTCAGCCAATTTATCTAGGTCTGCTTTAAGCCTTTCTCTATAGCGTCTTGACTTTTCTTTCTCCGACAATCCCATTGTCTTATCTAAAAAATGTAAAAATTACAATTAAACTAGACATAAAATCGCGTAATAAAAATGTATTCCCGAAACAGCCGAGTAATAAACAAAACATGAACTATTTAACTGTTAAAGTAAGTTTTAAATAATTATTGTTATTTTATATATTAATCTCAGCTCACACTAAAATATAGACGAAAGCGCATCTCGTGTAGTATAATTGATAACAATGCATCAAGTACTTACGTTTTAATCACAGTTGTCCGACGGACTGACAAAAAAGCCACCCACACTCACCAACGTCGCTCGGACGACTGTCGCCGTGATTTTATATAAATCAAAATGGCGTTTGAGCCCGACAGTTAACTATTGTGTTTGGCTTGTTGTTTAGGAGTCTACCGCGCCACCTGTGTTTTGGTTCCATAACTAAATTACGGTTGTCCGTGAGACCTGTGCCATGTAGGTGATTAATGGGGACAAAAGTAAAATGCCTGAAAATCGTATTATATCCAATAAAAAATTTTTTTTTGTATGTTTTGATGTCAATAATTATGAACTAAATAAGAAGTGTATTTGGTATTTATGGTCGTGATAGTATGTTTTTCGTGATGCGAAGTTTGTTAATGCATTGTGGCTTGGGGACAAATGTGATAGTACTGGAAAATTGCATTTAGTCTCTTGGACAACCATGAAACTACGCACAAATTAATAAAACAAGTAAAATATTGTTCACAATAATGCTAGAAAATATTAAAAGGAATATAATTAAAACCAATTTAACTCTTTATGATTTAATATTTATTAATTATCGTTCAGGGACATGATGCGTGTACCGTCGGACCAATAAAAGTTGATCGACCCATTTAATACTTTTATACTATACATAGGTATATTTGATTTTTTTATTATATAATACCCATATTTAATACCCATCCATGACCCAGGAACACAGATAACTTTTTTGCTCCCTAGTGGAATTCGAACCCGCTACCTCGGCTTAAGCGCCAACGCGCTAACCATTGTGTGACAGAGGTCATAAAAAAATAATGCTACATAATATTATAACTATTTAATTATTAGATGACATGACGATCTCCGTGTAGTAACCGGTCTTAGTTGAATGGTAATCGGCCGTCTTGGTGTTTATTGGAAGGGACCTATGGGCTATGTTCATCAGTGGATAGAAAATGGCTGATATTGATGATGATGAAGATAATAAAGAAATCTATTTCGAACTTGTGGCGCCTTTATCAAAATTTGAGTTTTTATGTAAGCAGCGTAAATTTGGCGTTCAACACCCTTCGCCTGCTGATACCTACGGAGCCTCCGGACAGAAAACTCAGCAAAATAGAAATACTGCGTCTCGCTGGCAGCTACATCACACATCTGGATAACCAGCTTTATACTGGTAAGACTGTATACTTGGATATATCTATGTTTAGATCTTAGTGGAAAAAAATATTTCGGAACTAGCAGCGCCCCGCGGTTATACCCGCATACTTCCCATTCCCGTGGGAGTACAGGGATAGATTAAGGCCTTTGTTATTCTGATGTATAAGCTATGTAATTGTAAAGTTTTATTAAAATTCATTCAGTAGTTTTTGCGCGAAAGAGCAACCAAAAAGCATACATCCATACATTATTACAAACTTTCGCGTTTGTGATAATATGTAGTAGAATTATTAATTCATAACTTATATTATTATTTATAAATGTTTCTTTCATAAATTAGTATTTGAAAAAGTAGTATTAGGCAATGGATAATTAGAAGGGGCGATGGGTGTGGTTAGTGTTTTTCGAGTTTAAATAAAAATAGAAATTTTTGATTCCATATTTTGGTAAAAACATAATGTTTCGAGGTTCCAAGCAAAATATTACGTATAAAGTAGACTTAAATGATACTGTGATATGTATTTCTAAAGTATGTACAACTTTTAGGAGATATGGAACGGCCTTGCCTACCAAAAACTGACAGCGACTGCACTAATACTTCCTTATGTACATTTTGCTGGTCTTCTGTTAAAAATGTAAGTTTTTTTATATAAAATACTAGCTGTTGCTTCAGCCACAGCTTCGCCCGCGTTAACTACTGATCAACTTAACTCCTATTAGTCACAGCATGATGTTATATAGCCTTCCTCGATTTCTAACACTGAAAGAATTTTTCAAATCGGACCAGTAGTTCCTGAGATTAGCGCGTTCAAACAAACAAACTCTTCAGTTTTACAATAATATTAATAGATTTAACGTTTTTTGTTTTAACATTGAACGTTTTTTTTTTGTTTTAATGTTTCTTGGATAGGCGAACTTGTAAATGAGCAACGGTAAGTGGTGAACGTCGCCCATAATCATGGACGTGCTCACTCAGAACTAACCATTACTATGCCGCCTGGCTACTCATCCTCGCATATAATTTAGGCTAAACATAACCTACGACCATCTAGCATCTAACCGGATAGAGTAGTAAATGTGAGCCATAAAATTCCGAAACTGGTCAATGATTTGTCATTGATGTAGTAGAAATTCAACCAAGCAGTGATCTATGGCCATCAATGGGCCAATCAGAGCGCAGAACAGGCGCAGCGTCGCAGCACAAATTTGGCGGAATTTGTTTTCATACAAAACACAATATTACTGCTCTATTCCGGTTATATGCTCGATGCCTACGACGAAAGTATATCCGGTATTGTAAGAAATTGCATTGCCTGTCTTTCAATAAGTAGGATGAAACCCTAACAATTAATGTGTGTGCATAAAAATTTAAATGTATATTTCATAATTAATTAAATTAAAAACAAAAATAGCACAGTTCTTTAGGATCATCATCATCAGCCTTCCATCTACTGCTGAACATAGGCCTCCTTCAATGAACGCCAAGACGGCTGATCCCTTGTCACTCGCATCAAACACACAAGAATGTTGTTAAAATTAGGAATCATGTCATCATGCATTCATGCATGCGACGCTAAGGATGGAGGAATAAACATACTTTATTTGTTAGAATTTTAATCTTCAGTTCATGTAAATTGTATTTTAACATAAAGGTGTATGTTAAAAGTTCATGTTCATCGTTCGAAGTGTTCATAATATTACAGTTATTACAGTTTGTGGTGTTCATCGATAACTTTACGTCGATCAATATTTTTTGTATTTTTATTGGAACATTTTAATGTGACGAAACTCTGTATCATCTTAATCATGCCGTTTTCTTTTTTCAGACTTACGCCAGCAATTGAATATTTTAAGAAGACAATGCGCTCTGTTGTGGTATAACGTGGTTTAATGAAATTGAAAAATATTTTAAAGAAAAAATGTGTTTCATCATTTTGTATTGATTTATTGTATGCGTAATTTTAATAAACAGAGTAATTAATAATGTCAACATTATTATTTTAAGTATGATTTGTATAAAAATATTACATATAATCAAAACAATCTTAAGCTTTAAATATATAACTCGACCGAAAAGGTTTTGCAGTAAGTTTTCTTGTAACATGTAAATGTGTATTTTTTCATTGCGATTACTATTTTTTTATAAACACTGTTATGTTGTATAAACAAAGTTCCTAGTATCGAATGAAACAAGACTAACTAAAATGATCACATAATAGGTTTAAAAAATGATTACATAATAGGTAGGTATAAAAAATGCATCAACTGATAGATACAGATTGACGATTAAAATATAATAGATTATAGAAAAAAATACGTCAATAAGAAACGTAACAGAACCGTAAAAATATACAAGGTTGATAAAAGCGAGAGGCATTAAATTAAACCACATATACTACACATGCTTACGGTTAATCCGAAACTATTAAAAACAATTTATGAGAGAAATTAAAAAAAACTTTTTCAAAGAACTTAATACGAGAATAGCCAAAGTAAAGCGTAAACATCTTTTGTAAAATGTCCACTGACTTTCGAATCTAAAAGGCAGTGCGACGCACAGCACGTTGCGTCTCACCGGGTCGAATAAAGCGTAGTGGCTTTAAAACTTTAAAAATATCCTGTGACTAAACTATTGATTCTATTGGTCCAATTTTTGGTGTGTAGCCTGAAAATGGTACATAGTATCTGTGGTTTAATTTAATGCCTCTCTTTTATCAACCTTGTATATGTTTGGGTGTATTTGTAAATAAAACTAATGAAATGGCACCATTCATTTATTTCGTTATATGCATGATATAAGCTTTAACCAGAAAGTTGTATAACTAAATCACAACCGGTATTCATAAGTAGTTTCATAGGAAAGTGATACATTCAACTGGCAGATTTCAAATGAATGATTTTACGTTTTGTCAATATGTAATCTTTATATTATATAAAAATTACGTGTCACGTTGTTGTCCGCGATGAACTACTGAACCGATTTGAACCAAATTTTGTATATACTACAATATATTTTAATTTATATCTTAGCCACAGCAACGCGTGGCCGGGTCTGCTAGTAGTATTATATTTATTGAATAGCGCATATCAATAAGTCACTGAATATTGACAACATCAGCAAGAGAAAGATGTTAACTTATTTTGAATTAACTGTTGTATATAGTAATAAATCATATGTTTGTAATTTGTATTTCATTAAAAAATTTTGAAATATTAATGTTTTATGAACGTTATACTAAAATATATTGTAGTTAATGTATCGTAGTTTTATATTTATTTACAAGTATGTACTGTTGTTTATCAATGTGTAACCTGTGGTTGATAAAGAAGTGGTGATCAACTAAAATGTATAAAATAAATTGAGGCAGTGACACGATAAGAATATATTAGATAAGTACACATAGATGCATATATTTTTAATTTATAATAAGTAAAAAATCTATTTATAAAAACTAATATGTACATTTTTTGTTTTAATTACACATTTGTATAACATTTAGGTATGGGATTTGGAATACAGTTTCATTAAAAGCTAATTTAAATTCATCTGTTAGTGATTACATAGTTTCTTAAAAATAAAAGAACGAATAATATTTTACAATTTTTTATCAAAAAAATAAATAACCGATGTACCAAACATTTTTATTAAAAGTAACACAAAGTTTTTTTTCAAATATTTGTGTAACATGACTATACAAAATGCATCATCATTATAATCAGCCCCTATCCGTCCACCGAATAACGCATATACAAATAAAAAAATATACATAGACTATTTTTCAATTCACATACTTTTGCTTGTACTTCTAAAAAATATGTTTTACGCTGTTAAGATTGTACATATAAAATATGAATCTAATAAAAACTGTTTTATAATTTTTTTAATCCACATCATAGAAGTCACCAGGCACATTATAAATGGTGTTGTTTTTATCACACTTTGTTTCTCCATAAGTTCGCTTTATCTTCCGTATATACAGGTTGGACACTTAGGTGTTAATATAGAAGAGTTAAGTACCGGAATAGTAAGTAGTTCATACTTGTGACTATTAAATAAAAAAACCATAGGTTTCATTTACTGACTAGTAAAAAAATCTAGTCACTTAACCTAAAATATAAATAAAGGCAAGTACTTATTTACAGAATTTATCGAATATATAAAACAATGATAAACTTTAATTTCTATTAAAATACTAAGGAAATGCAAAGAAAACAATAACCATCCTTCATGTTCAACAACAAATATACAACATGCCGTGGTCGTAAGCATTACATACTTAGATATTTTATTATTTCACTATAATCAAGTTCCATGAAAAATCTAATTCGCGTAACGCTTGGTTATCGAGCATATAAACGGAATAGAGCGGTAATGTTGTGTTTTGTATGAAAACTAATTGTGCTGTGACGCTGCGCCGGTTCTACGCTCTGATTGGCCGACTGATGGACATTGGTGAATGTTTGACTTATGGGACGTACTTGCAGATCACTGGTTGGTTGAAATGCTATTACGTCAGTGACAAATCACTGACCAGTTTCGAAATTTTATGGCGCAAATTACTACTCTATCTGGTTATAGGCTCGATAGGCTTCGTTAAGGCGGTCGTCCTTACATCGCCCTAGGTGTTGGTTTAATTTCTTTATAAGACTTAGATTAATTCTGCATGATTACTATGATTATCTGCACTACATTTCGTTATTTGTAACACAAAATATAGACCTAACGATTATAGCGTCTAATTCTAATGTTTTTTTTTATGTTAGTTGGAAAGGCAAACTGGCAAACGTGGCAGTTTGCCAGTTTGCCTATCCAACTAACAGTACCTGATGGTAAGTGGCCGACGTCGCCCATGAACATAAACTAGTTTACCTGGAACGAGCCCAGTTCACTTATCTATGTGTTGCCTATCCTGAGAGATAAGATGTTAAGTCTCGGTGCCAGTAATTACACTGCCTGTCTTGCCCTTCTCTTCGAAACACAGCAAAGCTGTTTCGCGGGAGAAACAAGCAAGATGGTGGAGGAAATACTTGACTACAGTGAAATAATACATACATACATTTCTCTATAAAGACATCACAGTCAAAAGCTAATAATAATACACTTATTCAATCTAAATTAATTACTAAGCAAAAAATAATACACTTATTCAACATTGCGCAGTGCTAAAGTTAATGAAAACCAATTCACTAAATCGCTCAGATATGTCATTTTGATAATCAAATTTCGCTAGTTACTTGCACTGGCCTTATATTACTTCAACTGGCCTTTGGCCTTCAAAAGTTGGACCTTCGCTATTTATGCGCGAAACCACATAAGTCTTTATGTACACGTTACACTTTAGTTCCAAAACGTTTGCGAAATATAAGGGCCCCTAGCTATCGAATACTGTTCCTATCCCGACCGATGAACGGGCTAGATTCATGGTTGTTCTTCTCCAGGTTGCCTGATAGCGTTGGATCAGGTCTACTTCTCTTGAAGAAGCCGAGCTTCCATAGAGCTATGATGAGTAATACTAACACTATCAGCCCAACGATAACCGACACTATAATAACCCACAAAGGCACTTCTGAAGGTTCACTGATCTTTAAATCTGGATAGGCAACGGTTTCCACCTAGAAAGAAAAAAAAGTAGAAATAATTATAAACATTTTGATTTTAACATAAATTAAAGAGTTGATCTAGTTAAATTATTGAAGCAAAATTAAAATCTGATTTTATGTGGCTTAGAACTAACAGCAACGATAGACTTAAAAAAAATAACACGTGTTCTGCAAAAATTATTAAAAACATTTGGTCTATGTGTCGTGTACGAGTACATCCAAATGCATTTAATAAAAAGCTGTCATTTTAATATTACAAACAGACACTCCAATTTTATTTATCTGTATATATCTATACTAATATTATAAAGCTGAAGAGTTTGTTTGTTTGAATGCGCAAATCTCAGGAACTACTGGTCCGATTTGAAAAACTCTTTCAGTGTTAGATCGCCCATTTAGCGAGGAAGGCTATAAAGGCTATATAACGTCACGCTGTGACTAATAGGAGTTGAGTAACGCGGGCGAAGCTGCAGGCAACAGCTAGTTAAAGATAAAGTAAAAATGTCTTCTATATTTGCTCTGTACTAAATTTAAAACCAAAATGGCGGCGGAGTTTGTTGTGCCACATCTTTCCAGCCATAACCTAATGTTAGTTGTTAAGTGAAAAGTTTGAAACCGACACTAGTCAGTCTAAAGAAGAGAAAGAAAATTTACCGTGGCAGTATCATCATGGTGCTTCTTCTGGTGGATGTTGTAATGGTCCGGCACGTAGATGGAGGCGGTGGACGCGATGTTCACGTGGCTGACGCGCGGGTAGTCCTCCACCAGCGTAGAGTTCCACAGGCGCGCCCGTATGGTTATGGTCGTCGCCTGCATCCTGCCCAGGCGGTATATGATGCACTGGAACTGTATGCACTTCGCGGTTTTCTTGCGACAGTTCTGAAATAGGTTAATTAATTCATTAATGAATATATAACTACTTGAGAGTCGATAAACACCGAGACGGCCGATCCCTTGCCACTCGCATCCAACACGGACCAGCCACTGCACGGAGATCGTCTTACCACTTGGTTAATGACCGATCAACACTTCATCTACCTGAACGTGGCCTCTACTCTTGAACCTTATTGGTATTTTTTCAATAAGGCCTATATTCAGCAATCAGCCGTGGAGAGATAGAGGCTCATGACGATGATGATAATGATGATGATTTTTCTAATTATTTAGTAAAATTTTAGAAGACGACGAACACGCATATCTATTTTCCATATGTTTTGTAATAATTAAAACTATTGGATATCTAACATGCCATTTTGGCAACAATTGTGTTTATTACAAAAACGTACCTCTTAGATACTTATCGAATGCCACCTCTATTTATATATGTGGGGACACTAATTACTTCTACGAAACTATGATATACCTGACAATGAATATATTCTTATGAAGCTATGTTTTTTTTAAATGTTAGTTGGATAGGCCAACTAGCAAACGTGCCACCTGATGGTATGTGGTCGACGTCGCCCATGAACATAAACTAGTTTACCTGGAACTAGCCCAGGCAACTCATCTATGTGTTGCCTATCCTGAGACATAAGATGTTAAGTCTCGGTACCCGTAATTACACTGTCTGTCTTGCCCTTCTCTCCGAAACACAGCAAAGCTGTTTCACGGGAGAAACAAGCAAGATGGTGGTACCCATGCAGCCGGGAGCGCGGCACAGCGATTTCCTCCCACCGGTGGGTATGAAACAAAAATATGCTCAGTAAAATCACTCACCATATTGACCACATGTTTTCGCTGGCCGTCTTTATCAGTATAAGCTTCAGCTTTAACGATATCGCTGTCACGTTTCCTTCGTATTTTATTTTCAGTTGCACTCGTGTATTCTACCACCTTCTTATAGGTTGAGTTGTGCTCTTTCTCATTGGAACTGGAACTTAACTTGCCTACACTCAAAAATGGATCCATCTCGAGATTATCTAGTATGGGTTCTGAAGTACCGGGCCGAGTTGTTAGTTTCAAAGGATTCGTTTTGCTCTCAGATAAAAAGCATTCACCATTACTTTGATCTGTGGAATAAAGTTATTATAACCTATTATAGCAGCCATTAAAATCTGCACATTTCTGGTTAGTAGGATCATGCGAAAGCCCATTATTTTCATTCTAAAAGCTTTTTTTTCATTTCCAAAATGAAATGTGGTGACCAACTTAAAAGAAAACAATTTTAAGGTGTCAGCGGCGATAATCACTATATTGTAAAATTTTCATCACATATACTTTAAAAATTACAATACCTGCTTCCCCGTCTACAGTTGGCACGTCTTCAGGATACAAAAGCCATTTGCCCTGAGCACTTTCTGATGCGACTTGATGCGGCCAGGATATCACAACCTGAACTGACGATACACGCCATGGACCCTCGTTGAATAACTGAAAATTTATTTGCGATACGATTCAATAATAATAAATATTTTCCAGCGAAGGATGTTACTCTCAGTGAATAACTAGGTTATAGATGTAAGGTTATAAAAATATCAATATATTGCATTATAATGAAACCATTTTACGGATTTTATCGCGGTTCATTAAGATTTTTACAAGCCCGACGTTTTAGATACTTTACAGCAACCATGGAGGAGGACCCGTCTTGACCCGTCCGGTCCTCACCATTATAATGAGTCAAATTCGCGTAAATATTAGAAATCAATATACTGCAGTTGCAGAGCGACGATGGTCTAGTGGGTATGAGCTTGACCTGTTGAGTAAGAGGTCCGGGTTCGACTCCTGACTCCTGTGATGCCTAGAAATGGTTTCTTTTTTACATTTCTACATGCATCCGAACATAATATGGTCTCAAGTGACTGTGATACCTTGAAATGGGTTTATCCTAATTTCTATGTCCACCTGAATATAAGACCATCGCTTGCTTGGTGAAGGAAACATCGTGAGGAAACACAGGCCTGATGAGATTAAGAGTATTTGAAGGTGTGTTTTTTATGTTAGTTGGATAGGCAAACTGAAAAACGTACCACGAACGAGCCCAGGCAACTCATTTATGTGTTGCCTATCCTGAGACATAAGATGTTAAGTCTCGGTGCCAGTAATTACACTGCCTGTCTTGCCCTTCTCTCCGAAACATAGCAAAGCTATTTCACGGGAGAAACAAGCAAGATGGTGGTACCCATGCAGCCGGGAGCGCGTCACAGCGCTTGCCTCCCACCGGTAAACCAGTCACCGGTGTGAAGTTTATCAATCCGCATTGGGCCAGCGTATCGGTGAACTATGACCCAAAACCCTCTTCGCCTAATTTTGACGAGACCCGTGCCCAGCAGTGAGACATAAGGGTTGATATTATTAAATAATATATTGGTGGCCCATTGGCGGATATAAGGAAAAGGAGGGCAATGCATCTACATAATCTCTGGTTGTGCGGATGTGTATACACGTCGATAGTCGCCAAAAGGCTTGCACTACTCATTTGCCCTCCTATTCTATATATAGAAGTAATAGTTTCAATGATTATACCTGATACGTGTGGATAACCCTGGTGCCGACGTCGTCGAAGTAAGTCATCGCCGTCTCCCCCTTCACCTCGCCGCCGTAGAACACTTGCTCCGGCCGAGCCGCTCTGTAATGACAAGGTCATTGAAATGAGAAACAGAAATCCTACTAATATAGTAAACACGAAAGTTTGTAAGAATGTATGTTTGTTACTCTTTCACGCAAACACTGCATGTATTTTAATGAAGCTTTACAATATAAAGACATTTTACAAAAAATTAAAACCGACTTCAAAAATACTAAACTAAAAAGTAATAAAATAACAGTTTCTTTAATGTTTGTGCTTACAACATATAATCAACTTAATCTTCTACTAATGTACAAACTTTGCGTTTACCACGTCATTATAGTTACTTTTGGAGTCGGTGTCAGCCAAGGTAGGTAGGTAGGTAAAGTTGTAATCCGGCTACTCGGAGGTCGGGTGCAGAGGATGGTTTGAGGTCGGGAGCTCTCTTGTATGTTGACTGGACGTCCACACTAAGCCTGGTATTAATATGGACCCCCTGGAGGAGTCTGGGGGGTGCAGGTTAACTAAGGAGAGGCGAACCGGGCCAGGGGGGAAACCCAGCAGCCAAAAGGTAGGTAGGTAAAGTACAGCAACAAATACGATACCGACTCCAAAAGTAACTATATCTAACTATATCTTAATAAAATTAATATGGGACCAAATTGGAAACACCAGCTTTCAAACAAAAAAATAACCATCGAAATCCATTCACAAACGGCGGAGATATCGTGTCACATACATACAAAAAAAAAAAAAACACAGACGAATTGAGAACCTCCTTTTTTTTTTGAAGTCGGTTAAAAATAGCATACAGATATTATATTATATTACTTCTATTACTGTGTCCATAATTAAATTAGAAAATGAGCGGCTTTATAGAAAAATGTTTATGTTTTTATGAATGATTGGAAGTAAAAATAAATCCTCATAGTAAGAAATCCATCTGTCCCTGAAGACGTGTTTCCTTCAATTGCCTGCCAAGTTCTTCAATTGCGAATTCCACGTGCATCAAACTTAAATACAAATCACTACAGCTATAAGATGAAGTCGTCTTCAATCACAAACTTTCAAGTAAGATCAATTAATCAGATTTAAATATAGAATAATATTATAGGTTTATAGTTTATACAATATTTTTTTTGGGATGGATCTATGCTAACGGCCCGAAGGCCCTAATGCTACATCGGATTAGTGTGAGCCCATTTGGCTCACTTTTGGGTTGTAAAAGTGGGGGGTTGCCAACCGTGCAGTCTGCGACCACACGGCCTCCTGGCGTCGGGTTGATACATAAAAATATATATACTATTGCGTACCCCTTTATCAACAGCTCCGCGTTCTTAATGACTAGTGCTTTCACTACAGCTGGTTTCTTCCCAGGGTGGAGTTCTTTGGAAGTAGAATTGGCCCAAACAGTGAAGACCACGGACGGTTCGTTGTCCTCTAGAGCCCGGGCGTCGAACCGCATTGTGATCGGCAGAGGACCATCGACTTGCTTCTTGAATGGATTCTCCAGTAGACAAGATACTGTTGTTTTGTTGACACTCGTGCAGATCATGTGCTTTCCCTATAAATACACAATATTTTTTGTTGAACATGGTTAATAGTTATTTTGAGTTTTTGCTTAAAACGGGATATTATTCCTTAATTCACTAGACTCATATTTTCATTAAATTCGAATGAAAAAGGAATTCGTTGATGGTACCGAAATATCAAGCAGTAATACAACATATCAATACAAACATCTTGTTAAAAACCTTTTTTTTATTAAAAAAAAACCTTATACAACCGTAACCAATTTCTACAATAATCAAAATGATAATTAAAAAATTGGAATTAAGATGAAACTCATTATATTAACTAATTTGTTTTTTAATTGCTAATTCCGCTGGCTTCAAGTAGTATTAGAATTTAATGAAAAATGGTAACTCCCTTTTATTAATAAATAATTTTAAATAAGTTCCGAACTAAATACTAGTTGTAGTTGTACGTAAACATAAGAGCCCTTACAGTTATATTAGCAGCAATATAATGCAGACTCGAGTGGTGTTGGACAAACAGTTGTGCTTCATACGCCGACTCGCCGTTGTTGTCTACTGATATTGTCAGTTTGATTTCCTCCTCCTGTCCCAATGTCAGAGCATTCGCCGTGCCGTCTTCAGCTGTAACATTGATAAATCTATCAGTATTACGTAACTTTTTATGATGGAGTCTTGATAATAGCTATTACTAATACTCTATAAATAGAATGTAGACTTTTACTCTATTAGAGCTTTTGTGCAAGACGTGCTAGATTCCAATGTTTGTTGATTTGTTCTTCGTTTATCATTATCTACCTCACACACTTCAAGCCTTGCCAAGACGATCGATACCACAGAACAGTAAAATAGGTCTTACTCTTTTGCTATTGTTCTGTGATCGATACCCTGCCTAACATCTAGCTGGAGATCGACTAAAACTTTTTCCCCGAATATTTTTATTTTAGTTGGATCATCAGTATCATCATCATTATCATCAGCCTCTATCCTCATATATATAAACATAGGCCTCCCTCAATGCACGCCAAGACGGTCAATCTCTTGCCACTCTCATCCAACACGAACCGGCCACCGCACGAAAATTATCTTCCCACCTGGTTGTTATCTCCTGAGTGCCATTTCAACGAGCTTATTCTTTGCGTGGTATCGGTTACCTTAGTTCTCTAGCGGATGTCTTTGTTTCGAATCCTATCTGTCAAAGAAATACTCAGCATAGCACGCTCCATAGCACAGACAGGATAACATATTGGTATACCGCATCGTTGTTAAGATTATATACTTACTTTTTGGCAATTGTAGTACAGGATCAACCATCAGATCACTCTCACACACGCCGTCTAGTCCGCAGTCGTTCAAGAAGTTAGCACTGAACGCCGTCGTCGCAGTAGCGTTCAATACAGGATAGTCATCGATGTTGGGTATCTGACCCACGGTAGAATACTGCGGTTGTACATGCACTATCTTGTATGTCACTTGAAACTGTAAAAAATATGTAAATACATGAATAAAAAACCTAATTTATTTAAATTTCGTGTGAAATATTAAATGATTCGGACAAAGTGTCACAAAACTAAAATCTATATTTTTAGCATTTTAAAATTTTGTAAAAAATATTCCGATATTTTTTATTTACCCCCAAATACTCAAAAGAATCTCAAATTTAAGACGTACTTTGTATTTAGTACATAAAGTATTTGGGGGTTAGTCACATTCAATTTTATTTCCTAATTTGTTATTTTGTCTAAGTAAAGCTTTACAGTTAATTTCTTATCATACTTTTCTTAAATAAGTTGTATTTTAATTAATAACATTTTGAATTTTAAAGTTAATATCTTACTTACTTTAATAGGCGTTTGTATGTCTCTGGTATTATTTTTTAAATACACTATATGCGCTGTACAATGTTCCACGTCTTTTCCTAGGTGAATTGTATTATTGATAATATTAGTTTTTTCTGAATCAAAGAACACTCTAGAATACTTTCTGCCTCCAGGAAACGTTTCTGCTTCGACAACGTAATTCAATTCATGAGTGTTACTTTGTGTGGATCTGACTAGAGACTTGATAATACAGCAGGCTTCGAAATGGAAACAAGTGTAGTTCGCGTTCGGATTCTTTTGACAACCCTTGATCGTCGGATCGATGTTGATGATGTTGGTCGAAGGCTTTATCGAGGTTTTGATATCGATGATCGGTTTCGTTCGGATGAGCGCAATGCTACTCTGTAATGAAAGTAATTTAAAATTAGTTAAAGATTTGCACAATTTGATTAAAGGGGTTTGTTAAAAAGATTATAACCTTATTGTTATAAATCAATAGGTTTTGAACAATAAGTTTACAATATATTGGAAAAAGAGAATTATAAATCTCCTTTGATATGCAAACTAACTATCGTAATGAATTGTGATAGTTACTATTTTAGATAGGACTAGAAAGGCGATGGATAATAACAACAGCAACGCTGATATTAATTATGGCTAATATTGAAAAATGGATTGAATTAATGAATGATAGCAAGATAATTAATAAAAAAGATCTTACATTTTCATATGCGCCAACGAGCAAATCAGGATAACCATTTTCATCCAAATCCATACCACCAGACAGAGAATAGCCGAAGGTCCTCATCAACATCGGCAAGGACTCAGCGTATATTGTCTGATCGGGTTTGGTGGTAATACCATTCTTCCTATCACCCATGTGGATGTACACTACACCATTGCCTTCATAAGGGCTACCTATCGCTACATCTTCACATCCATCTTTGTTCAGATCTCCCGCGTTTGCGATGGCGATACCAAATTGTGATTCTGGTTTTCCAGTCAACCTCAATGAATATTCGGTTGGTAAGTTTTGGTTCTTATTGAGATATAAATACACAGCACCTCCTGCGTCTCGGGAGAAGTAAAACGGTGCACCCACTAACAGGTCTGGTAATCTGAAATAGAAAACACATATTTTGAAAATAAAATAAACTTAATGACAAAAAGGCAATATATAGCTGAATAAGAATATCGAGAGAACTTCTGTCTTAAGGTTCTTTGAAAGAGTCTTATGACCAGAAACGGTCTGAAAAGGTACATAATGATGATGAAGGACAAAAACTATATCAAAAACTAATAGGCACTGAGACACCATGTTACGTCTCAGGATCCCCACCATGGTTCAGGCCTTGACGTGGCGGTGGGGCTCAGTAGCCTAGGGTGAGCCGCTGCACCTTGGGCTAAGCTAATTGAGCCTAGGGGGCTCTTTGTACCCTCTTATAAGAAGAGGGGACAAAAGAGCAGGGGGCAAGGGCGAGGATGGGAACCTCACTCCATTGTACTGTCCCGACGTTGGGAGTCGTCTAACTTGCCGTCAAGGTGCCCTGTTTATTAAATCCGGGGCACCTCACCAAAGGCGGCATTGGTGGCACTCGCCGGGTTTTAGTGGGTAGAGTTGCGTCCACTTACCAGCTTTTGGGCGCAGCGAGTCCCACATACCCGCGTGGGGAGACCCACTCATCCACGGGATGCCTCAGAGCATTTCCCGGCGTTAAAGAAAAAAAATGTGACGTGTCAGGATAGGCAACACATGAATGAGTCGCTGGAATAATCATAGGTTATTTATTCATGTATAATAATAACAAAAATACACCTAGTTTAATGGTAAATAGAGAATCCCACGAAGAGTAAACCAAGGAAAAAAGGCAAGCAAAATTATATATTGAATATACATGTACGTACGGTAATAGTAGCTAACACAAATAATTACTTAGTCACTACTAGACTATCGTGATATTATTGTTATAAAGTTATTGTCGTCATTTGATGATGGAACTTACCCATCCCCATTAACATCAGCGGAGGCCACTTCATAACCGAAGCTGGAACCGAACTGCTCTCCTGAGAGGATGAGTGTGAAGTTGAGCAGATCCACGTCGGTTCTGGTCCAGTCATTGATGACGCTCTTGCTGAAGAGCACCACCTGCCCCGTGCCTCGAGCCCTGGGTGCGCCCGCCGCGTATGAGGGCTGCGTGCCGAAGAAACTGGCTCCGGAGACAGACATACCTGGAACCATGTATGCTTTTTTTTAACTTCCAATGTTTGTATGGTCAAATCTTGCAAGTGAAATTGAAAACAGGGCAACCATCCACTTCCAACTAGATGGACGATAATCTCTATGCAGTGTCCTTGTTAGATTGGAGAGCATTGAAGAGACAAGGGCTGGTCTTCATAGCATTGGAGAGGCTAAAGTCGGCCTTCATAGCATTGGAGAGGCTATGGCCAGCCTTTATAGCATTGAAGAGTCTAGTGCCGGCCTTCATAGCATTGAAGAGGTTAGGGCCGGCCTTCATAGCACTGAAGAGGCTCGGACCGGCTGTCATTGCATCGGAGAGGGTGAGACCAGCTTTCATAGCATTGGAGTGGCTAGTGCCGGCCTTCATAGCATTGGAGACGCTAGGGCCGGCCTTCATAGCATTCGATGGAAGCAGGTTGAAAATGATTATGATGATGATATCTTCGCTAAGTACAAAATTAATATAATTCTACTTAAAACAACCGACCTAAGTAGCTGTACTTCTCCACTGGACTGACTCCATCTTCCACAGGAGCCATGTAGACGAAGTGATCTCGTTCCAGAAGATCGTCCTTGATGTCTTGGGTGAAGATCGTTCCCCTCCAGGTGTAAGGACCGGGACTACCCAGTACTAGGGTGTCGTCGTTTAAGAGCGAACTACTCGTCCCGACTTGACAAAATCCAAATTCTTCATGCTCCCTGAAAATTTGTTTGGATATTGTTGAGAAAAGCTTTTGATGTCAATTAAATTTTTTATCTATATACATACAAAACATATCTATTAACTGAAATGTGTAAACTACATAATTTAATCCTTAACACTAGATTTTTCTTTACCATGCCAAGTCCTTAATTTCTTTATCTACTATACTATTCGTTGTTTTATTTTATTTTCTTTATCTAATATTAGTCCTTTTATCATCTCTATTTTCACTTGTTTGTATCTCAATTTTTATAGCATTCATTAATTTTATTTTCTATATCTATGTTACTACTAGTATTATAATATTCATTTATGTTTACAAATTCGCCACGACTAGTTTCACTATTTGCACCATTGTTACAACTTTCATCTTAATTTTTAATACTCTTATTAACATTTATTTTTTCTATAGTATTATTTATTATTATATATTGTTACATAATAAATATTATATTTGTCCTCGATTTTTTTTCAAGTAATCTCAGGTTTATTTTATTATATTAGATTCCAGTCTTCCTCAAGACAGAGATCCTATTATTTCTAATCATAGTCGATATTTCTGGCTATAATCTTATATAATGGTTTGAGGGATGCGCTTGTGCGTGTGTCTGCTTGGGTACCACTATTCTGATTATTTCTTCCGAGAAACAGCATTGCTGTTTTTCGGAAAACAGGGCAGGACAGGCAGCGTAATTACTGGCACCGATACTTATCATCTTAAGTGTCAAGATAATATGCGTAAATGAGGTGCCTGGGCTAGGTTCGGGTTAATTTGTTTACGTTCTTGAGTGATGCTGATTATTTACCATCAAGTGGTTCATAAAAAATACAATCATGATTTCTATAACAAAACCACTAACTTGCACAAGCTCAAACAATCTCATACCAAAAATTATCAATAAAGCATATAAATTATAAAGTATTGACTCATGCGCATCTAAGGATAATTAAGATACCTCTGAACCGAACGACCCCGACACGGCTCCCACACGTCGTATAGTTGAAGGTCATTGCTGAGCGTATAGCACAGACCTTGGCCAAATTGAGACTCCCCGGCCTTACGAATGTATCTGGAAAACATGATTAATTACTTAATAAAAACTTCGACATGTTTGACCTTTGCCCAATTTTCAGCTACTCATAATCATCTTGAACTGGCAATTACTGCACTGTGTAGTTGCCAGATAGACACACAAAACACAGTAGCCTAGCGCGTCTTCAAAACGCAGCCCCCTTTACTATTACTATAATGGTCGGCTTTATTAAACACAGATGAGACAACTAAAAGCTGTTGTCGCTTATAGTTATAGCATTGGATAAGAAAAAAATAATATATTACTTTTATTTGCTAAGGTGATTTACAATTAGGTTCATTACAAATCCACGACACCAATCAAATCTCAAAGACCACCATTTGATTTTGACATTTTATTCGATAAGAAAGATTCTATGTCCAAGTCTATTTAGATTCATCGGAGATAAGAGGTTTACATTGATTTATTTATTTCCCTTATTGTATGCAGAGGAATTCATTTTTTTTAGAAGCGGTGCCCCCGCTTCTAAAAAAAACCAGACCATCATTTCACCTGGTGGTAAGTGATAAGCGACATCCATAGACACCCGCTACATCATTAGCAGGTGCACTTCCGGCCTTTCAAATAGGTATAAGTCTTTCTAAGCAAGTATACAGTAAGAATGGGTAAACACGTTGAAGTAGCAGTAGGCTGGTCACAGACAACAAGGTTCAAGAGTGGAGGCCACGTATAGGAAGACCATAACCAGGAGGGAAGACGATCTCTGTGCAGTGGCCGGTCTGTGTGGCGTTCATTGAGGGAGGCCTATGTTCAACAGTGGCTGATGATGCTGATGATGATGCTTATTATGATGCTGATAATGATGATGATGATTATAATGACGATGAAGATGATGATGATAATGACGATGATGATGATGATAATGATGATGATTATGATGATGATGATAAGGTATGCAAAAAATATATAGAAATAATTTAAAATAAATATTACATACCTGTGAGCACAAACAACTGCCTTTTTTCCAACACCTTGACTTCGAACAGAAACGCCGAGCCATTGGCCATCCTTGATCTCATCTGAGTGTGGCCCAGTCAGGGTGGATGAATCCAATGCTAAACATAATCCATATAGTTAGCTCAGTGCAAGCATCCATCCATCACATACAAAAGACCGTATGCGACGAAGAATACAAAGAAAATAGGTTGCAAATTAAACGAGCTTTTTTATCATCGTAAGCAAAATTTAAAGGCAAAGTAGCAAGATTAATAACAAAACATAATATTATTTTAAAGTAACTTTAAAATTAATAACAGCAAAAATATCCAAATGTATAAAACCCATTCGCTATATTCTTGAAAAAAGATATAGTAGTGCAAAAGCACCGAAAGATAATGAATTTAAGGCTCTCGATAAAGAAGTCCCAAAACAAACCAATTTCGTTGTTTTTGGTAAATGCAAAGCATTGCAACCAGGCGTGAATGATGCAAATAAAAAATATTAAAGACATGTGGCAAATAAAAATGTGGCAAAAATATCTCGCTGATAGAATAACACAGACATCGTGCGAATGTCGTCGACTGGCATTTCTCATTGATAAAAATAATCCCATGCAGAATGTGATAATAATAAAACAGATTCTTTGGTGTAAGAAAACTCTATAATTCTTGAAGAACGGCGAAAGTTTATGTGTGGTCTCATGTTAATGTTCGTTATTGAAAACTACTTTTGTTAATTTCAAGTTTGTAATGGCCGATTCGTTAATTCACCAAGAAGACACCAATTAATTATTATCTTTGAGTAATAGAAAAGTTTTAATATTACTATTATACCTACATTTAGTAAATCGGCCCAGCATTAAGTTTTATTACGTATTTAAGCGTTGTTACTTTAAACCAGATATATGTTGGTTTTCGTGAATTCTATGATATGCAGTGTTTGCTGCGGTGCAAATCTTTTTGATTTTATCCAGTTTTTTGCAACTTACCATCCACCGTTACAATTAATAAAGTTTTATCTTTAAAATTATCTCTTACTGACGTGAATTTTCTACTCAAGTTTTATTCACATTAAGTATACATTTTCTACGCTTGATATCACTAGTCAATAGAAAGCATTACAGGTCCGTGTTTGCTTGTAAATAGCATTCAAAGCACTTACTCTAATTGCAAAAAATAACAGCATTTAGGTTGATTCTGTTGAATTAATTTTATTATGCAATTACAATTTATATTTGTTTTATGTGTTATTATCATACGTTCGTAAATTATGAAATAAGATTCGTATCATTATGTGCTAAGCTTTTGAATGGGTGCTTTTGCAAGCAGTTAGTGCTGGCTCATATTTGTATTTTGGATATATTTTTTTGCATATATGCTTAGAATTTTTAACTCATAGCTAAATTCCAAGCGGTATAAAGTGCAGAATCCGATTTCTTTTTTGATGATTGGTAAGAATTAAAACTAAAAAATATATCCAAAACACATATGTTTGATGTTCATTATATTGTGTAAGATAGAATGCAAGTTAGTGATATTTCATGCTCTGTATAGGGGAATAGCTGGAACTCAGCGGTCGCTATTAGTATAATTAAGAACAGCGATTAGTGGTTATTAGTCAAGGAGCAAATTAATCAATATAAAGGATGTTGAGACCACAGCTCACTTACTCGGATTTATCTTGCCGTACTTCGCTGTGGGGCACCACCGACAAAAGACAAGATTTTATTAAATGTTACATGACTCACGTTATTTCGACAGCTTTGAATAATGTTCCAGTTTTTGCATCTTTGTGCATCTATTACTATTCTAATGTGTAAACTCTTAATACCAGTGCTTTTCGTTGGAACTAAAAGCTATTTTATAAAGTATCTACGTTTTTATTCTATTTCTTATATTCTATGCGTGACTGTACAATCGATAACCATTTTTTGTTTAGCTATTACCTACTTTCATGTACATTATCTTTTATGTTCTGTTATAATGACAATATAGTTTAATATATACAAATCTTACTTTTGGCTATAAGATAGGAAAATTTAAAATGTCTCTAAAAAATCCAAGTTCTCTCCCTCGAACATTTAATTCCTCTTCTGATTTCCTAGACATAATTTTGATTAAAGTATTGTTACCCTATAATTCCAACATGAATAAAATCTAATGATACTTAGCCCTTTTGACTGCAAAATTACCAGTTTGAATTCTACCCTTCTTTTTGATGTTCGGAGAAAGATGACTGATGGCGTCTTATGATAAGGACACTTATGTGCGGTTCTACTCTCTCCCCAAATGACAGTCCGAGGCAGGGCGAGCGCGAGAGCGTCTCGGTCTGTCATTTGTATATTAATAGTCGGGTCGAGAGGTCTCGGGAGAGACAAAGCGAGTGCTCTCGAGATTGTAGAGCTGCAATAAGACGAAATGGCATCTGTGACGAATTTCTTTTACCTCTTTTTCTGACAATTTGATAACTTTATCTGTTTTTTATCTAAACAGTTTTTATTTAAGAACTAGTGTTATTTTGTTTTTATCGGGGAATCACTTACTCGTTTTTCCGTCGGTAACAATTTGCTCACAGTCCTGAGGGGAGGCGGTCAAGCGACATTTCCATAATGCCCCTGACTTCGTCGTATTCGGTTGCAAATTTTGTCCCAGCGGGGCTCCAACTAATAACCTGGAAAGAAATAAGAACATTTAAAATATATGATACAAAATATGCAAGCAATGCAACATAACTAAAATTTGTTGTTTTCTAACTCATAATATTCGACGCGGAATTATTCGTTTAATTTTTAAAGAAAATCCAGACTGTAAATAATGTTTTATTTCAAAATATTTCATATCATAATGAGACGTTATTATATTGGAATTGGCCTCATTTTTAATTGGATAAAGAAAAAAAAATTGATTATTCATAGAGACTGCCGATAGAAGTGAAGACTTTTGACGTTATGATTTTAAAAAACATTACAAAACATTATAATTATTTTAAATTTAATTACTCTAAATTTAAAATTTCATAATGGCACAATAGCATGTCGGTGACGCGAACCCATAAGATTTTCTTCTACCAAAAAGTGATCAACGCGGCCATAAAGTTATCACTACAAAAACTAGCTGCAGTGTCCGCGTCATTAGAAAGAGTGATCATGTGTTTTTATTTCATTATGTGCTCACTCATGTAGCACGGTTCTCGCGTACATGTCATGAGACAACCTGGTAACTAATTATACATGTTCTGATCAATGATAGCGACTCAAAACTGGCCCTTTGTTTAGAGCTACGTTTAATGACAACACCAGTTTAACACGCATGTTCTGCATCGGCGAAAATTTAATTTCAAATACTGTTGATATTGATATTGAAGATTACGTATACTTTTATACCCTTTAGCTGTTAAATGCTGTGTTTTTAAATACATTTTTGAGCAAGTAACAAAAAAGTAATCAATAAACTTTTCTAGCGCATGTTGTCGCACCCAAATAAATCTTTTTAACTGCATTTCAAATGTTATCAACGTCAGACGATCGTAAAAGTTTAACGGTATTGTCATTTAAATACCATAAAAATGACATATCGCTATTAGGAAGTTAGATTAATTGTTCTTGAATTCAACATGACCGGCCATCCATCATCGAAGCGAATCGATTACCGGAGCACGCGCCCGATTATTCAATACCAAAACCGATCCTTATTCGATTATATTGGTTACGGGAAGTGGTTTTTGTGATTGCCCATATATAAATTATCATAAATCTCACTCATCCATTCGACTAATCTAATTAAATTAAAATCGATTAATTTAAATTCCGATTGTGTTTTATGGGACACGTACTTTTATCTATTATCACTTCTATTGTTTATGGTCTCAAAAACGCCCACACAGTTCAACGAACGAGACAAAAGGCGGCAAGAAAGACAATTAATACCATTGTTTTATACTGTTGCAAGACTTTTAAATATTTTGGTAGAACCGTCCAAGCAGTGACCTATCTACGAACTGCCGTTGCACGAATCGTGGGCGTCTAAGCTGCACAAAGCAATCGGTCAAACCCCCATGATCAATTTATCCTACAAAGGGTTCATTAAGAGTAACGGTGCTGGCACCCACATGCGAAACAATCGATTCGCCCTTCCGTGCTCCATTATAATCTATTTCTATAAATGCAAGTTTGTATTTGTAAATAGCTGTTGCCCGCAGCTTCGACCGCGTTTACTTAGATTTACAGCCGTATCCGGAGTGATGATGATTATTTTTGTAGGCTAAGTTACTCCTTAAAACATCAGCTATCTTCCAGTTAAAGTCTCGTCCAAATCGGCCCAGCCGTTTTAGTGATTAGCCGGAACAAACAGACAGACAGACAAAAATTGTAAAAAATATTGTTTTGGTATATGTACCATGTATACATCCATATATACATTTAGTAAAAAGCGGTTATTTTAATATTACAAACAGACACTCCAATTTTATTTATCTATACGATTATTTATTTATTTCCACTGATTCTTATTCACTTTGGATAATACTTCTATCCTTTTCACTTAAATTATAATTTTTGACTAGGATATAATATTTTAATAATGGTTTTTGAAAACCCTATCTTACACTTAATGTAATGTTTTGTATAGTTATGTTTTTAATCACTTTATTTATATTATATACCAATATATTCTACAATTTCTGTCATGTTGGAATTTCTAAAGAATTCCGTAACCTTACAAAAAAAGTTTCGTATTTTGTGTAAACAAAAAACCTTTACCTTAACATAATGGCATTTTCTAGCTGGCATGCTTTGCGTAAACAGTTTGGTAAGAAATTCAATAGTTCCATTAGTGAAATGCTAACATTTAAGGCGCTCCTATGTGTAGCCTTCGTATCCTTGATAAGCCTCACCCCGGCGATAAATTCCCACCGTGACATTTCATTCCTGACAGGTCGATATCCAAATTGCACTACCATTTAGATAAGTTTGACAATAAAAATGGATAAAGTTTTGTAGATAAACCAGAGAGATTTTCGAGTTCGAATTCGTGACGTCATGCGGATAATAGGTATAGATATTATCGCGTGGTTTGTGAGTTTCCGGTGGCCATTGGGGAAGGGGAAAAGGAGGGCAACGCATCTGCATAATCTCTGGTTATGCGGATGTTTAAGGGCGTTGATAGTCGTAATGCTTCGACAGCTCGTTTGCCCTCCTATGCTATAAAAAAAGTAAACTTAGATGTAACGGTGGTACCATGGTATGAATTGTGTTCATAACGTCTGTACGTATAATCATGCGATAAACTTAATTCGTGCTAATGTCTAAGTAAATAGATTAATAATGTATTAAAAATGTCTATAAATCACTGTGAAATCTATGTATGTATAAAGTAGTTCTTTAGGAAAAGTTTATACATAATTTACTTTTTAATGGTAAAGCCCAAAATTTTATCAATTCCTATGCAAAATAGCATGTAATTGTGTGGCGTTAATTAATTCTGTAATTAAATTAACGCCATTAGTACCCCCATTGCGATGTCCATGGGGGTGTGCTATCATAATGATGTGTTGAAACAGATGTCCAATTGGATCATATGAAAGAGCAACCATGCTTTGAATTCAAAGTTGATCCGCTGATAAAGATAGAAGTATTTTAATTATATGTATATTATGTGTCATGTGAATGTCTGTCATTTTTCCGTATCTTTGGAATACAAAAAAGGTAATGTAGTAATTTAATATCAGTAAGTATATTTAATATATTATTATTATTAAATACTCTTAAACGTATTTGCCCATTATTAGTCTTAAACCTATCAAAAAATAATTAATACTATTTTAAGAGCAACATCTTAAATTAGATATAGATTGAGTCGTTCAATACAAAGTAAATAAACCAGGAGCCCAATGATGTATGGTTAGAATTATTAGATTAAACTAATTGAAGAGATCAAAGAGCTTGGGGAATAGCTTCACGTACAAGCGTGCAGACGTACGCAAGACGTGTAGGCTGTACGCAGTGCGTGTGTCCGGACGTACGTCGCACGCACGTACGATTCGACAATAGAATATAAAAATTCCGCTGATTGTTCAAAATTTTAAATTGTTTCTTGTTTGATTCAAGTTACAAAGTTTTGTGTTTTAGTTTTTTACACTCATAATAGATCGTTAAAATTAGACACACTTTAATTGTTTTCTCAGCTTAATGGCAAGTATTTTCTTAGAGACATATAATCTACTAGCTGCCTGACCCCGGCTTCGCACAAGTGCAATATATAATAATATAAAAATATGTGTTTAACAAAAATATAATAACCATGTTTGTATTTTATATCTATTTGCGTGTGACATATCTTTAATTAATCAGTTGTTAAATCAGGTTAAACTTTCGTATGTCTGTACCAAAAAGGCAATTCTGAGGGTATCTTAGGAATACGCATTTCCCCACCACGGTTCAGGCCTTGACGTGGCGGTGGGGCTCAGTAGCCTAGGGTGAGCCCAGCACCTTGGGCGAAGCCAATTGACCCGAGGGGGCTCTTTGTACCCCTCTTATAGGAAGAGGGGACAAAAGAGCAGGGGGCAAGGATGGGAACCTCACCCCATTGTACTGTCCCAACGTTGGAAGGGGTTGTTCTGTGGTGCGGGACAACCTCTATGTGGAGGAGGCGTCGGTCCCTTGCGGGACTGACTAGCCGTCGAGGTGCCCTGTTAGCTTAACAGATCCGGGGCACCTCACCAAGGCGGCACTGGTGGCACTCGCCGGGTTTTAGTGGGTAGAGCTGTGTCCATTTACCATCTTTCGGGCGCAGCGAATCCCACATACCCACCTGGGATCCCACCCACCCACTCCCCAGGCGGGATGCCTCAGAGCATTTCACAGCGTAAAAGAAAAAAAAAAAAAAAAAAGGAATACGCATTTGAATTTATTTTCCCACGCGTTATATTTTTGCGATAACTCCGAAAATATTCATAGACTATAATAATGTGCGTGAAATGCTTATTGTATGGTAATTAACGTATATCAATTGATAAGGATGAATACTGTATCCGTCTGTTTTAGCTTTTAAATAGCCTGATATGATAATAGATGCACGTGACTATTATTATAAGATAAAATACATAGGAATAGCGAGTTTATCTTTAAAAGATAGACATTTACCATCGCGAACTTTAGTTGATCTCTAAAAGAGAAATATCTTACTAAGATTGTTTTCTTTTTTTTTTTTTTTTTTTTTTTCTTTTAGGTTAGCTGGATAGGCAAACTGGCAAACGTACCACCTGATGGTAAGTGGTCGACGTCGCCCATGAACATAAACTAGTATACCGGGAACGGACCCAGGCAACTCATTTATGTGTTGCCTATCCTGAGACATTAGATGTTAAGTCTCGGTGCCAGATATTACACTGCCCGTCTTGCCCTTCTCTCCGAAACACAGCAAAGCTGTTTCACGGCAGAAATAAGCAAGATGGTAGTACCCATGCAGCCGGGAGCGCGGTACATATTTTTTTACAGTTATTTCTCAAAGGGATAAGGCAGCGTTTAAATGAAAGCTTCCAGCAGCTTTTTCCGACTCTTACAACAATAATCCCTATATTTTAAGCAATTTGCGCAAAATCTTCATAAATTATATACTAAAACCTGCCTCAGGAAACACTGTATCTATTGGTGAAAACAGCATGAAAATTAATTTAGAAGCTTTTGAGCTTATCGCGTACAGATAGACAGACACGCGGTGGAGGACTTTGTTTAAGTATGATAAAGTTAATTTATATAATAAAGCTATTACAAAGAACCGCGTAAGTCAATAATAAACTGTTATTAGTTCCTTAGGTACACTAGTCGTTGTTTGTTTGATATACCTACATTGATTTAGTTTTAGCAAAAATTAGTCAACACGATATTGTGCACTGAGCTAGCGTGAAAACGTGCCACATTTTAGCTCTATAGCAAACTTTCATAATTTCCCCCGGGAAAAGGAAAAACCAGGACCAAAATTGGTAAAGGTTTATCGTCGTGTTTTTTATACTTTACCAATTTTGGCTTTTTATGATTTTCCAATTTTATCAGTTTTTGTGGTTTGTTTAATATATAAATAAATAAAGTAAGCATAATTTTTATTTATGTTACCATCCTCTATAAAGGTAGGTGTCGCCACTCACTGTATAGTTACTGGTTGTGTTTATTTAAAGTAAGGCTTATGACTTATGAGTAAATATTATTGTAGGTACGAGTGGTAGCCGTCGCCGGTGGTCCACCGAATGCCTGCATCGACCATTGTCCAAGCTTTATTACCTTCCATATATGGAAGGGCTGCGTTTTAGGACTTTGTTGGTGGTAACAGGAACAGTAAATGTACAAAAAGAAAAAAAAAGAGGAATTAAAACCCAAGAACCTGTATGAAAGTTTACATTAGAATTACGTAATAACGTAAATCATCATCATCATAATCTGCTAGGCTGCGACAAATTCTGGACAAACAGACGTCTTTTTTATTGAAATACATCAAAAAGTTTTCTTTCTAAGTTTACCGGTCGGAGGGAAGCGCTGTGCCGCGCTGCATGGGTACCACCATCCTGCGTGTTTCTCCCGTGAAACAGCTTTGCTGTGTTTCGGAGAGAAGGGCAAGACAGGCAGTGTAATTACTGGCACCGAGACTTAACATCTTATGTCTCAGGATAGGCAACACATAAATGAGTTGCCTGGGCTCGTTCCAGGTATACTAGTTTATGTTCATGGGCGACGTCGACCACTTACTATCAGGTGGCACGTTTGCCAGTTTGCCTATCTAACTAACATAAAAAAAATAAAAATAAAAGTTTTAATAATGCACGAAGATCTACTTGGGAGGTCAACTTTTAAAATGTAGAAGGCTCATGTCGTGATTTTATTTATCATTTTCTGTCTTTATCATAACCTTTATTAACACATACTTTTATTACGATTTCAACTATTACGTGACGTTATTTCCTTGCTAAGCAGACTTACATTGGCAGGCCGTCCAGCCCTGAGGTACCTTTTTTTTACGCAGAGAAATGCATTTACGCATGTATCCAGGTTACCGTGGGGTAAGGCTCTTTGACTTGTGGGACTCAGACTTGAGCAGTGTACTACCCAAACTAAAATCACCGCGAGCGCCATCAGCCGTTTTTTGGGGCACATTACTAGCGCCACCTACGCACCCCCGTTCGTCACCCGCGAGGGAACCCTCGTCGGTGGCCTGTTCTCTCACCCGCTCGTAAACTTCCCGTGACATTACTGCCTCGCAGAAGGAGACCATCCCCATTCACACACCATCGCAGTAATGATGCTCGGTTGACTCAAGTTTCCTCAGATGACCGATGTCAGACCGCGACGCAGCGCCGCCCATCTCAGGCACACCTCGATGGTGTGCTGGGCCGAGTCCACGACCGCGCCACAATCGTGATATACAGTATACTGTCACCGGCTCCCTGTGGACCGTAGCCCTTTTTTTTTCTTTAACGCCGGGAAAAGCTCTGAGGCATCCCGCGGGGGAGTGGGTCTTACCACGCGGGTATGTGGGACTGGCTGCGCCCGACAGCTGATAAGTGGACGCAGCTCTACCCACTAAAACCTGGCGAGTGCCACCAATGCCGCCTTTGGTGAGGTGCCCCGGATCTAGTAAATAAATAGGGCACCTCGACGGCTCGTCAGTCCCGCAAGGGACCGACGCCACGTCCACAGAGGGGTTGTCCCGCACCACAGAACAACCCCTCCCAACGTCGGGACAGTACAATGGGGTGAGGTTCCCATCCTCACCCCTTTCCCCCTGCTCTTTCTGTCCCCTCTTGTTATAAGAGGGGTACAAAGAGCCCCCTCGGCTCAGTTTGCTTCGCCCAAGGTGCAGCGGCTCACCCTATGTTACCGAGCCCCACCGCCACGACAAGGCCTGAACCATGGTGAGGTGGACCGTAGCCCTGAGGTATCTCGACTACACATCAATCAGTATTTTATGTACGTACATGTGTGGTAATATCCATAATTATTCATAATTATGGTCGTAAAATGTAGTGGTTAAGTGGCATGACACTTCACGCGGGGGGTCGCGGGTTCGAGTCTTTGTGTCAATAATATCGTTACCGGTGTCATGTATATTTATATAAGTCTCTTAAATAACCGCTTAGTGCCCATGACTCAACTTCTGTAGTACTTTCTGGGCTCATGGGTGTGTGTATAAGATTCTTAAATTTCCATTATCGAGTACCTCTGACCCAAGTCTTACGAGCTTATTCGGGGCTAGGTTATCGCTGTGTGCGGTCATAAATATTTAATGAATCTGTATTCTATTAATAATTATTATATTATATATTTGTTAGTTTTCTATATAGTTGAGCTTATTTGTACATTACTGAAGCGATTTTAATAAAACTTTATAATATTATAGCTTAGAAATACGATCACAAATCTAATTACATCGTAAGAGGAAGACATCTTGTTTGATTATAGATAATTACACTGCTCAAGGTATAATAATATTCAGTTTTACTTATCTTATTTTCAAATGACACCAAAAGCTATAATATATCTTTATTTTATTAAACTGTTTTTTAAGCATAGACCAGAGATTATGCATATGAGTTGCCCTCCTTTTCCCTGTCCCCCCAATGGGCCACCGGGAACTCATAAGCCGCATGAAACGCGACAGCATAGTTATCATTTGATGCCAGTGTTAAGTGAGCGAGAGGTACCACCCCGGTCGTGCCGGCCCAATTCGGCTGCAACGCAACATGGCACTTCTTCTTTCTGTGGTCTAAAACTACTTTGTACGGATTTTATTGCGATCTATTAAAGTTTTTACATTCCTGTCGTTTTAGATACTTCACAGCTACCATAATAAATAGGACTATATTTATAAAAACAATGAGTGAAATTCGCGTATACATTCAAATCAATCTGTTGAACTGTATATAATAAAAAGGTTAAGAAAAGAGTAATCTCGCTCTTAACATTTTATTTATTGTCATAAAATCTGTTATAACGAAGGAGATCATAATTCCATTGAAGATTTCTTGGAATTTAAACTACTCGTAAACATTCAGCAAGGCGCCTTTGATGTATGAAGCTGTTTACGAATATGGAGAGTTCATTAATTGAGAGGTTTTCTCCGCAAAACCTGATTATAATTAAGATATTTCGCTTTACGCGGAGCCAAGTTGCTTTTTATATGAGTCAAATTGTCGGAGAAAGGATGTCCTCCAGTGAAACTAAAATTACTTTAAGATTACGGATTCATTTTAGTTGTACTAAAGTTCGTTACATCCATTTACAATATTTATTACATACACATGAACATTTTATTTATTTAATAATTTTGTTTTTAAGTAATAAAAAAACTTTTTTTTTCGAATGGTCCTATGCCCTAATGGGTTTTAAGCTTCATTGGTGTAGTAGGTGATCAGATGGCTACAGCTAAAAATCTATACTACAGATAAATAAAATTGGAGTGTCTGTTTGTAATATTAAAATAACACCTTTTCACTAAATGCATATGGATGTGTGCATGGTAGATACACCAAAATAGCATTTTTTACAATTTTTGTCTCGGCTAATCTCTGATACGGCTGGGCCGATTTTGACGGGACTTTCACTGACAGATAGCTAATGATATAAGGAGTAACTTAGGCTATAAAATAATCATCATCAATCCGCATACGACGGTAAATCTAAGTTAACGCGGGCGAAGCTGCGGGCAACAGCTAGTATATAAACATATTATATAGGAAGGTATAGAAGGTAGAGTAGATTTCTTGTACTTTAAAACTTGTAAATGATTTTGTATTTTTATCCTACTTTAACTATCAGTACTTGAAGGATCTCAGTTGTGGAGTTACTATAAATTTTTAGTTTAATTATTAGGTACAAGGCTTTCTCCCGGTATAAACTCTTAAATGAAAATAACTTTGAAATACTCCAGATTTAACTGTGTACTTTTCTAAACATTCTAATATGTCAATTAAACTTTCTCTAGGAGCAATCTGAATCTAAAAGAAACGATTTTGTGAAACTTAAATTGTGTAATAAAAAATTATCTCACTTTAAATTGTCCTAACTCCTGATATTAAATCTTTGCGCAACTATGGACTAATAAAGAGTTTTACAATATATCTACAGACTCAGCCCACTTATCTTATATACTAATGATCCAACGTATGGTAAATAGTACTACAAATATGGCATATTAAGCTTACAATTAACGCAAACAAGCGTGCTTTTTAGCGGCTGTATTGCACACCTAATGCGTGTTCTGTGAACGATTGCAACAGACATAAACTGTGTAACATTCTTGTAAAATGTATAGGAAATATTGTTAATATCGTGTCGTAATTTTAACAGACTTTCATCAATAATCTAGTGATAGTCAGTACCGTCTTTTACGTTACTTTTCACTCTTAGCAGGTGCCCAGAGCCCTGTCATCCGTGGGCCCCATTATTTATATCAGAATATGATAAAGTGATAATTTTAAGAAAATTAAACAATAATTGATGATTAGAATACCAAGTAGTGTCCTAATTTTTACTTACTCTTTTCTAGTTCTAAAATCAGGCTGACATCAATTGTTGTTTTTTGTGGGGCCCCTTTTAATAGTACCCAGGCCCCCAATAGGTTAAAAAGGGCATATATTCTATTATCTTTCTATTAATATTATTGGAATTGTACTTTTCAGCAAATTTTAAAATGATCTACATTTGATAGGTACTTATGCTAGGGATCTACATAATATGGGCTGCATCCAGGCACCCAAGCTGTTGAAAATATTATGAGATATATAAAATAAAAATTAGCGAAAATAATCAGTTTGGGCAATCCCGAGATTTACGTTTTAATTTGACGTTACTATAGAAATTATTTATGAATTCAAAATCATAGTTAGTTAATAAAGTGGCCCCAAGTAGCCCAGGGCCCCTCAAATTCACTGCCCCTGCTTATGTTTCTACTTATTGTAAGATGTAACATAATTCCTTTTTTCTTATTACTTTACATTGTAAGTAAAACATCATTTGAGAGGATTGCATTTACTTGCCTTCTTTTACGATGAACTTGCTTTCAATTTGACAATAAGTTTGCTCAAAGGCTTCACTACAAAACTATAAATAAACTATTATTAACACTTCATCATCAGCTTTTATCTATCCACTGCTGAACATAGCCATAGCCCCATTCAATGAACGCCAAAATGGCCGATCCCTTGCCACTCGCATCCAACAAGGACCGGCTTATTATCACGTATACTATTAATATTATGAAAGCTTAAGAAACTTAACTAAAATTACAGTGACTATACCATGTTTGCCTATGACACAGCGAGTATAATAGATAATATAAAACAAACAAGCTGTCGTGTTATGAAAGTTGACACTGATTCTATTTTCGTGGCCTTTCTAATCATAAACAATGCTTTCCCCGCATTAACGACCTCTCCACGAACCTTTTCAATTAAATGACCATAATTAACTAAACACGACTTTTGTACTCGTCTTATCATTTGTCTTTATTAACGTAAACGACGTAGTAGACAAAAGAGCTATCCAATTTCTCATTATAGGTTTGTGTGTAACGGCTTTACAAGTTTCATTTAATGTTAGCTGAATAGGCAGACGTGCCACCTAATGGTAAGAGGTCAGCATCGCCCATGAACAACAACACTTGGAACTAGCCCATTCATGTGTTGCCTATCCTGTGTGCTAAGTGCGAGTTTTTTCACCTACTCTACAAATCCGATTTCTATGGAATTTAAAACGGCGCCAACGCCACCAAGATAAGATGTTAAGCCTCAGTGCTAGTAACACTGCCTGTCCTTCCCTTCTCCCCGAAACGCAGAAAATGTGTTTCATTAAAGAAATAAGCAGGATGGTTTTATCCATGCAGACAAGAGTGTGAGCGAATCCCTCTCGCCGGCAGGTTAAGCTGCTGTTATATGTTTAACCGACTTCTAAAAAAGGAGGAGGTTCTTATATCGGATGTTTGTATTAATGCTTTATTTCGTCGGTAATTTAATTTTAGTATAGGTCTATCAGATCATAAAGCACACAATATCTCGACTGACCGATCTCAAGAATAATTTATTTGAATTTGCTAGAGCCTACACACGGTGTGTAGGATGTGACTGTTGGCGATTTCCACTCCGCGGAAGCTGGCTTAACCTCTGGCAACTATAATAATATTTACGTATTAAAACGTGCACGACGGTCTCCGTGCAGTGGCCGGTCCGTGTTGGATGCTAGTGGCGAGTGATCGGTCGTCATGGCGTTCATTGAAGGAGGCCTATGTTCAGCAGTGGACGGATAATGGCGGTTGATTCTTTTCACGGTATAAATTCTATTACTTGCTATTTGGACTATGTTTTCTTAGTACCTAGCTGGTTCTTGATTTTGAGGTTAAGACATTTTATATATGCTTATGTGCTTATATTTTATAAACAACAACATCTTAATCTCGTTCTTATCTTATCATTATTTCATCTGATTTTTTATAAACATTTGACAAAGCCTCAAAAAAAAAATATTAAGCGAAAACTGCGTCACCAAGCTTCATTTTTAAGGTTGCTCACAAACGTCCTACAGGCCGTATCTCTCCAATCTCTCATTAGCGGTCGATCGTGGTCGGTATGGTCGTGACTCGCTGTTGCGCTGTTACCGTCGACACGCGGTAACAATGTGCTCTTCTTGTCAGTACCACAGATCTTCTTGTTGTTTTTTCAATTACATCTTGTTCTTTTCCGATTTTTGTCACTTACACTAAAGGGGTTGATGAAAATAAATGAATGGACACATTCAAGAAGATTGCGATGTACTGGATAAGATAATATAATAAAGGCTAGCTTACGCTTACAGCTTCGCCCGCGTTTATTTAGATTTACAGCTGAGTCGAAGTGCCAATTGAGAGTTTTTCCACCTACTCGATCGCGTATACGTTAATTCCGATTTGTATGGAACTTGCACTCGCTTGTGGTTCAGACGTTTGTCGCTTGGCGGCGCTATTTCAATTCCATATATTTATTCCATTAACACTCCAGACTGATTATAAATAAGTCACTCAGTGAAAACGTAGCAATAACTGGTTAAACTATCGAATAAGTTCGAAGATTATTTTCCACATCCAAACACTACCTCTATAATATGAGTAAGGATATAATATATATTTATTGATATCGCAGGGAAATCCTTTACGAATGTAGCCAGTACCCAAAGATCCTTCGAGCAGATCCTGACCCTATGTGGGACTCGCATCTGGGAGTGGCCCTACCATAAACTAAAACCACTGCGAGCACCTTCAGACACTTTTAAGGGTCCCGGGTCTACAGACAACAGGATCACTTCAGCAACAGGCTGGGTTCGTCAAAGGCTAGAACGAAGGAAAGGGACTCCCGGCCGCTACTAAGCAGTCCCGTGACGTTGTGCCATACTGGGCCCAGGTTGGATATATGTATTACTATAAGTTTCTCTAGTGCTAAAAGATCTTCTACTAGTAGTTTTGTGATATTACGAAACCAAACAACCGTCAACACAATCTTTGTTTACAAATTGATTTACTTCACTTTCTTTTTATGTTGAGAAAGTTTGGTGAACACGGGGTGAACATGTATAGCTATCTTACTGTTGATAAGAATATTGGAGATTGAATTAAAAATACAACAAAGTATGTAGGTTTAACGAATGTTAGTCAACATTTGTACTCTGTTCTCAGTTCCAGTCAAACTGGAAAAGGAATCGGGTATGTAGACTTTGAGTAAGTTTAAGTATTTTTAAGTAAGGTTATTTAATTGCAAATGTTTCAAGCCTTGTCGTGGTGGTGGGGCTCAGTAGCCTAAGGTGAACCCAGCATCTTGGGCGAAGCAAATTAAACCGAGGGAGCTGCTCTTTGTATATATTTATAAGAAGAGGGGACGAAAGTGCAGGAGAGACAAGGGAGGATGGGAACCTCACCCCATTGCACTGTCCCGACGTTGGGACGTGTCGGTCCCCTGAGGAGTTGAATAGTGTCGAGGTGCCCTGTTTGCTCAATAGATCTGGGGCACCTCACCAAAGGCGGCATTTGTGGCATTTCATGTTATGTTTTATTTATTTTTTTGTTGGCAGAAATAGTTATTTTCCAGTTTCCAATGTACAAAACAAATAAAATATCCCACGTAAGTTGCTAGCTCAGAACATTCTTGTTCTCACACGCGATCTCGAACTCGTACTTGCACTTAAGATATTTGTCTTTTTAGTTCGATAATGTTAGATGTACCTTAAAGTAATGTTTAAAGCTTTCAGGTCCAGCTAAAAATATGAATATCTAGATTATTTATTTAAATAGGCAAAGTACTTGATTAATGTGTAATGTTTAAAACTATATAAAAGATCCATGAACTGTATAAAAATATCAGTCCAATTCAACTATATAATAATCTAAATAAGTATATTAACCCCCAAATACTCAAACGAATCTCAAATTTAAGACGTACTTAAACTCGTGTTGTCCCTCCTTTTTCTTTGAATCTGACACGTCGTAGCAATTAGCATGCGTTTAAGTACGTCTTAAATTTGAGATTCGTTTTAGTATTTGGGGGTTAGCCAATCAACTTTTAGTCATACATCTTACTTTTTTTTCTTTTACGGCGGGAAATGCTCTGAGGCATCCCGCTGGGGAGAGGGGACTCCTCAGGTGGGTATGTGGGACTCGCTGCGCCCGAAAGATGGTAAGGTGGACGCAGCTCTACCCACTAAAACCCGGCGAGTGCCACCAATGCCGCCTTTGGTGAGGTGCCCCGGATCTGTTCAGCAACAGGGCAGCTCGACTAGTCAGTCCCCCAAAGGAACCGACGCCATCTCCATAGAATGCATGTTTCGCACCACAGAACAATCCCCTCCCAACGTGGGGACAGTGCAACGGGTTTCCATGCTCGCCCTTAGTCCCCCCTGCTCTTTTGTCCCCTCTCATAAGAGCTGTACAAAGTGCAGCTTCCTCGGTTCAATTTGGTTCGCAATCATAATCTTACTTTGGTTATTCTACCGCAATCGTATGATCAACAAAATAAGAAAGAAAGAAAATATAAAATACTTGTATTATCAATATGCGATAAATAATAAACAAAAAAAATTACAATTTTGATCAATAAAAACACATTGTCCGGTTTATCCGCTTATAAAAGCATCGGGTTTACTGCCACCATGAAACGTATAAAATTTGCACTTAGTTAAAATATGAGAAGCGATAAATAATACGGCTGTATAAAACAGTGCGCCTCGCAGATTATCGCAAACCTGTTCGGAAATACCGGTGTTAGTCAGATCTCGACCCCCGTGTGGGAGTTTGGGTCGAGACGGGACTTGATCCTATGAGATCTCTGGACGGGAGCCAGGATTCGCGTTTTATGGCCCCATAAATACGGTACTGATACAAGACTGAGGAAACATTGTTTCCTTAGATCTTGTTATTAATGGTATTAATAACACGCCTTCAATGGTCGGATGGACGGTGGATGAATCATCGATGGAAAGAACACTTGATATTGAAAATATTGTATGGCAGTGTTTTTCAATATCTTATATAGGCGATCCCATTACACGTCCAAAATTTCTGGCGACCCCCTTGGGCCGTCGACAGCCAAAAGTAAATTTATATAACAAGACCATATTATTTTAAACTATCGCGATCCCTATTCATATTTCAATCTAATATATTGTTTCGGGTGCTTTAATACCGCGTTTATAGTTTTATTGAGGTCCCGATATTTCGGAAATGTTTCAATCGCCACGATCAATAAATATCGGGACCTCAATACAACCATCTTTTACTGTAATAGTATTTTTACTGTAATGCAGAACCTTCTCTCTACCTCTTGCCGGCGACCGCCCGAGTAGGTCTTCGGGACCCACAGTTGTATGGAATAAGAATCTGTTTGTTAAAGATTTAGTATGAATTTACTCATCCTAAAATAGTAAGCTTCTATCTTTTGTGAGATTAATCAGTCTCACAAAAGATAATCCCTCCCACTGAATAGTGCGAGGGATAAGATTTGTGCCAAAATCTATTTTATCCTATACTATATAATATTGCATACTAGCTGTTGCCCGTAGTTTCGCCCGCGTTTACTTAAATTTACGGCCGTTCTCGGATTGATGATGATTATTTTTATAACCTAAGTTACTCCTTATAACAGCAGCTATCTATCAGTGAAAACCCGTCAAAATCGGCCCAGCCGTTTCAGATATTAGTCGGAACAAACAGACAGACAGACAGACAAAAATTGTAAAAATTGTCATTTTGGTATATGTACCGTGTATACATCCTTATTCATTTAGTAAAAAGCGCTTATTATAATATTACAAATAGACACTCCAATTTTATTTATCTGTATAGATGTGATGGCGTCGTCTCGTCTTGGTTTTGCTATGAAGACCTAAGAGCTAGGTGAATGGATGATAATGGCCAACATCGACAGCTCCCTAATTTCTTACAAATGGTGCCTTTTTCACTAATATAATATGGAATTTTAGTTTTTTTGTAAGAATGTATTGCAAAAATAAAACACATTTCACTTGCAACTTTCAAACGTGCGAGCCTAAGTAGTATAAAAAATGTATTTTACATCCTTTCGATATCAAAACCGGTTCAACACCACCCCACCAATATTTGATGTTCCACACACTCAATGGACCTGTTATCAGCAATTTTTAAGACTGGTATTTTTAGACTTAATTTTTTTTATTTATTGATCGAATTAAATGTAAGTAGGTACAATTAAAATTTCAATATTTTTTTAATAAGTCTTTAAAATAGCTGGATGCTAGCGACTTTTGTACGCATAGATTTCAAATTGATTTTCAATAATTATAAAACATAACTGTTTGTTAAAAAGAAAAAAAAAATAGATTGGATTACATCAATTAGTCTACATCTGTGATTCAAATTACCTTTTGGTAACAACTTTTCATGTTATTTTCATATACAAAAATTGGATATGAAAGTTGGCACAGAAAATGTTTTTTTTTTTTTTTTGAAAGATCACTATTTTCGTAATTCGCCACTAGATGACGCTGATTATAAAATTCTTACTGGTCACTTAAAAAATCTATCATTCAATTACCGTAGGGTAGGTAGGTAGAGTAGTATCCCTACAAAGCCGCGGAAAATTGGATACAAGACACACATATATCTCTAGAGTTGATACAACACAACTATTAAAACTCAGAGTTAGATTTAGGATCGTTATAAAGGTCTTTGTGCTGTCCGGTACTGTCGTTGCCTGTACACTTTCTGTGTATTTTGACGTCAACTAAGATTTAACGATTGTATCATGAATCCTGTTCCATGATTCAAAAGAACAGCCAGGACATAAACCTTCAAGGCCTTTTGTATTTCGTATTGTTAGAGAATAGACCATAATTAGAACATACCTATATGTATAAATAATAATAATGTAGTATTTGTGATGAAATAACTTAAGAAAGGAAACGCATATATTATACAGTTTTTATATACTAATAAAGTTCCTATTAAAAAGATCTCAATCTTTTTAATAGTTGTCTTACAGCAATTAATATGTCTATCATGTAAATAATAACTGTCGACTCCGGTTTCACTAGAAAATAAATTTACAGTCCCATGTAAATGTATCTGTAAAGATGTTAGGTGTAATCTATATTAATTTAATAAAGCTGAAGAATTTGTTTGTGTTTCTTTGAACCCAACTTATCTCTTGAACTTACGTCTTGAGAACATCCTTTTTTAGAAGTCAGTTAAAAATTCCTTTAATAGGAGGATAGAAAGATTTATTATTATTATTTAAGGCTATTTATTTTCAAAGATTGTTTGAGATGGCTGAAACGGCTGAATCATCTAGTATTGTATGAAAAAAATATATAACAAAACCATAACATTACTATGATAAAACATACTTATACTATAGTATTCATCATCATCATCATCAGCCTCTATCCGTCCACTGCTGAACATAGGCCTCTCTCAATGAAGTAGTATTGAATGTGCAAAATTTTTGCTGAAATCACAAATAAAGAAACCAACAAACTTACAAACGTTTACATTAATATTATTAGTTCCTACGATATATTAATACATTAGGGCATTTGTAATAACAAAATATACCTTCATCAAAAAGGGCAGAGAATTCCGTTGGTAAGGTAAATAGTGTTTATCTAATATTTACGTAAAACTGGTATTTCTCACGCGCGGCGGTGATCAGTGAGTGTCAATAGTCCCACTCGTGTTTATTGAAGCAATATAGGCCGGGAATGAGGTGGTCATTTCGATCTTTGAGCTTTCTAGAGTATTAAAATTTGATAATTCAACATTTGAAACTATTTTAGGGCAAACGAGCAATCGAAACCTTTTGGCGACTATTGGCGCCCATACACATAGAGATTGAGCAGATGCGTTGCCCTCTTTTCCCTATCCTCCTCAATGGACCACCGGAAACTAACAAACCACACGAAACGCGACAGCACAGCTGTCACTTTACGCCGGTGTTATGTGAGCGAGAGGTACCACCCGGGCCCAATTCGGCTGCAGTACTTTATTTAAACGACAGTGACACTACGTTTATTTCGATCATAGAGCTCCACTTATATATTTAGCTGACCCGATTACAGCTCGTTAAACATTTGCACTTCTATTTATACCTGACGATGACGTTGAACGTCATTTTATTTCCCCGCATATGTGGAGGGGACCGCATGCTCGAAGCACAATACCAACAATATAACCGCATAACCCGCATTTTATCAGATTCGTGCGGCGGTTACATTACCACAGCTATAAAAATTTGCCGTCCATGCAGGTTAACATCTAGCTTTAGACAAGTATTAAATATATACAATATTATATAATTAAGGATTGATTACACTAAAATCGACCACGAATTCCTCTCAGATAAGCAAATCCATTTTACTAAAAAGGAGGGCAACGCATGTACATAACTTTTGGATGTGCGGTTATCTATGGGCGTCGGTATAGTCACCATAAGGCTGCGACTGCTCAATTGCCCGATAATAGTTTAACCACCAAATACTCAAACGAATCTCAAATTTAAGACGTACTCATGCTACGACGTGTCAGATTCAAAGAAAAAAGAGGGACAACACGAGTACGTCTTAAATTTGAGATTCGTTTGAATATTTGGGGGTTAACAGTTAATTTATATTAGTTCCAATAAACATTTATTGCATTAAACACCTTGAGCCTTTATTTGAAATACTTAAAATTTTACGCTAAAATTATACGGTCAACGACTCTAACCTTGGTATGACGGAAACTATAATAGAGTATAATTTCAGAGTGTCAATGGTGCTAATCTGAAAAGCAGGTCAATGTACTAGGTAATATATATAGTATATTATAATAACGATAGTATACTATAGTACATATAGTGTTATTTACGTATTTATCACAAAAATCTGTAATCTGTGTTCTTATAACCATATTTGTTATGATTTATCGAACCTTATATAGCGACGGTGATCTAGTGGGCTATGGGAGTGGAAGAATGGTCTCTTGAACAAGAGGTCTGGGTTGGATCCTGACCCCCTGTGATATCTTGAAATGGGTTTATCCTAATCTCTACGTCCACCTAAACATGAGATCGCTTGCTCGCCGGTGAAGGAAACATCGTGAGGAAACCTGCATGCCTGATGAGATGAAATTCTTTGAAGATGTGTGAAGTTAACTAACCTGGTGAACTCCACACATCTTCCATCCATCTTCCAGTGCATCGGTGAACTATGGCCCAACACCCTCCTAGCCTGATTTCGAGTACCCGTGCCCAACAGTGGGACATATAAGATTGATATTATCATATATTATATTGTAGTATTTATGTAGTGCCATGCTGCTTTGCAGCCGAATTGGGAAATCTTATGTCTCAGAATAGACAACACATGAATAAGTTGCCTGGCCTATTCTCAGGTTAAAGGTGTATGGGCGATGGTGACCAATTACCTCGTTTGTTTGTCCGTTTGTCCGTTTGCCTATCCAACTAATATCAAAAAGGCAATGTATGTTGATAATTTGCTCTATTTAGGTATTCCAGATACGTACAAACTTTTATGTTAACATGTAGTTAATAGAAGCCGGTAGCAGTTCTCTAAGATGGTTGTCCGGCGTGAGACGATAATGTCATAAAAAGGTTAAAATAATAAAATCTTAATAGGTTTAAAGACATTATTCGATAATAAAGATTTATAATCACATTCGTTAACTCTTCCTCTGTTTCTAATATAGGCTATATTATTAAGATGGGTTGTAAGTTAAATTGTATACATAACTATACTATAAGCTCAAGAGATTCGAACAAAAGACCTATTATAAAAGTCTTATTAAAAGACCTAACAATATTTAAAGGCGCTACTCCACCGCGGCGCATGCAGTGGATACGCACATGTGATAAAATGTCAATTGCAAGAAAATGTCAATTAAGGCATAGCGTGTCCGTGGCCACCTACGTGGCAGTGGAAACAATCACATACATTTCTTGCAAAGCGAAACTTGCCAAACATGCATAGCCTCTCCGTATGTTGCGGTGGAGCCGTACCCTAATACTTAAATTACTTAAATGTTCCATAGTCTAGACTCTAAATTGCTCTGATCTTTGAACACAATAAATTCTGTCAATTAAGAACTTACAATACGCCTATAAGGGCCTCCATACAGGGCAAAATTTAAACTGATTGGGCCACAATACTATTGGCATTAACTCGATGGTTTGTGCCACTAATTGGGCCCTAACTTGGATAAAGGCACTCGTATATGCACTAAAATATTTTATCGCTACTTAGCTAGCAATGCTAAGCGCTAGATAAGAGTTAATGAAATAATAAAATGTTATATAGGAAATGAATTATTGTAGAAAATAGTATGTGGAAAGTTTATTATGGTTTTGTATATATTTTCCTCCTAATTAAGATAACTTAACGGTCAGATGTTAATAAACAAGTATTAATTGTTGTAATAATCTGCAGCTCATATTATATTATTATATCTATCTGTAAAGAATAAGCTCGTTAAAGTGGCAGTGTGTGACCAGCCCGGTCACACACTCACGAGAACGGATGGCCGATGGGGCAATAAGTTCAATGGTGGAGGATGTATTTAGGTAGACGAAATGTTGGTCGACATTTAACCAGATGGAAAGACGATCTCCTTACAGTCCGTGTTGGATGCGAGTGGCAAGGGATCGGCCGTCTTGGCGTTCATTGAGGGAGGCCTATGTGGACGGATAGAGGCTGATGATGCTAAAATCTCTGTTCACATACATACTTCGATTTGTGATCGAATATAGACTAATAATGATTAAATAAATCTCTTTAATTACTAAATCTTATCTTACACTAGTCACTACCTATCGGCAAACGGTTACTCCGCACCAGCTTGTCCTGCGACAAAGGCCTCCTCCAAAGATTTCCAGCTCACCCTATCTCTTGCTACTCGGGTCCATAGTGGACCTGCAACCTTTTTTATTTCATCCTCCCATCTTTTAGTTTGTCTACTTCTGTTTCTTTTACTATCTCTTGGGTACCATTGTTAGGTATAACATTGTAATTTTTATTTAAAATCAATAAATATTCTGTGCAACAAACGTACCTAAATGCTAACGAAAGCTAACGTACTTATAGACACTTATTAAGTTTTAACACAAATGAAACATAATGTCTTCAACCTTTATCCTTTAATTTTAGTAATAAAAAAAATAGTATCATTACCAAGCTGATATCTTATTTAGAAGATAACACTAATAAAGCATGCAATAAAAGTATCATGTATAATTAGTCAACAACTATACTTATAAAAAATGTATATCTCTACAAGCATTAACCTTTACATTTTATAGCGGGGACTCCCTTACAGGTATCTTATACTTGACAACACTCACAGCCCCTAAACATCGGTAAATCCCCCAAAAGGCGGGGCCGACACGTCCCTTGCTTTCCATAACAATGGCAGGTACATTTTTTACACCGCCACAGTCTATAATTTATGGAAATACCCGACAACAAAGGTGTCTACTCGAAATTAAGTAGATGGGTCGAGTATCGTCTTGCCTATTGTCTAACCATTGTTCCTTTATACATTATTGTGTAATTGGGGATAAAATTTTATTTTTATGTCCGAAAATCGTTCTATTTTTAAAATATATATAATAGAGTATAGACTCTTTGAATATGGGTAATGATGGTAATGTAGCATATTTCAATTTTTACATCCCTTTTATTATTCACATCGATCTGTCTCGTGCAAGTATAGTGGTAAAGCAACTATCGTCGAAAGTCACGGGTTCAAATCCAACGCAAAATTTTGTATGAAGAATAACTAACCTAACCTAATCCCGACTAGTATAGTCGGGATTAGGTTTGATATGATGTGAATGAACTTTTTTACTAATCATGTCCAAGTAGATTTTGTGATACATTGTTTGTATTATTTTTTCACATTTTATTACGTGTAAAAGAGACGTAAAAACCCATAAAAATCGTCCCTTTTTGTGAAACATAAAATATTATCTGTAGCCTCGGCTAGCGCTTCACTGAACGATAAAATCGATATTTAAAGGTCCCATAAAACAAAGGTCTAATAAAACATGAAACTCTTTTTTAGAGCCAGTTTATTTTTAGATGTTAAGTTTTTCGGTATTTGCCATAAAAATTCTATTATTTGTTATTATTGTAAATATCTATGTAGCCTTTACTTTTTTGATAGCGTAGATTCAAAATAATTATAAGAGAACATAATATCAATTCTAGGTTTTACCTGCAGCTTCACCTCGGGCTGCTGAATACCATTATTTTAGCCTATGTCCTAACCCAAGGTATAAGCCATCAACATTTCAACTTTCAACCAAATCAGTTCAGCTGTTTTTCCGTGAAAGATTAACAAACATCCAAACAACCAAACTTACAAACTTTTGCCTTCGTAATATTAGTCACCCAGGGATCAATTAGCGTTATAGTGGTAAAAGAAATGCTTCAATCGGATGTGTGGTTTCAAGATTACCACCATTCTTTATAAATTGAAATTGAAATGAAAAATTGTTTAATTCGCATTATGGTTTGCACCTATAATTGAGGTGACACTCAACATTTTATATTTAAGCTATTTCTTTGTTAGTATCGGTGTTTATCTTGTTGGTGCAACTAAATAAATAAATAATATCTTACATTATCTATACTTATTAACATTATAAAGCTGAAGAGTTTGTTTGTTTTTTTGAACGCGCTAATCTCAGGAACTACTGGTCCGATTTGAAAAATTATTTCATTGTTAAATAGCCCATTTATCGAGGAAGGCTATAGGCTATATAATATCACACTGTGCCTGATAGGAGTTAAGTTAACGCGGGCGAAGCTGCGGGCAACAGCTAGTTGTTTATAAATCAATATAAATTCTATTATTAAATATCTCGTTGTTATCTCTTGAATCACTGCTATCGCCCTAAGTACCAACTTAAATATGTAATTTGCTTCATAACTTAAGCGCTGATATAATCGCCTCGCCAATAAACTTATCATCCTTATTGATTTTATGTTCAAGATACAATAAGGTCGAGTTAAGTTAGCCAGGAAGATACTAAGTTAAAATGCCTTCTCTTTGTCGGTTACCGCTGGCACTTGCTAATTGGCTACAATTTATAGCGCGAAGGGCGGTTTATTAACGCTTCGATATCGTTACCATCTCGTCCTTACATCGTGTTTATGTTATAAATATATCGTAGCAACTTGCAATTTCGTTTTTACATTGTGTTACGTAAGCAAATGCTTGTTATTCTAATTTAATAATGTAAATTGTAAGCGTATATATTTTTTAATTTACTTAATGCTCGCAATTCTCAATATGTAAATACTTTCATTGATTTTATTTACATGCTTATTTTTATCAGTATTTTATTATCTTTATGAGTACAAGATAACATTGTTACAAAAAATAATTCTAATACCGGACACGCGCCAGAGGGGACTGAGCGTCCTGAGCAGGGCAAGGCTCTCCATACGCACGCGAGCTTTTAACTAAAGGACGTAAACGACAAAATGGTTTTTGTAATTCTATTACGTTGAAAACGATCATTGGAGATATTCCTTTTAATATTTTAAAGAACATGTATAGATTAATCTACGAAGAAAGTTAAAAGGCTTAAACTGTCCCCGTTTGCCCATAAGATGTGAATCTCTTTTTAAAAAGAGGTATGTGTGATTTTTTTCCGGTTACAAAAGTTACATCGTCTAATCATGTATTTGAAACTCACAATAAGGGTTTTATCATGAACTATTAGATCACCAACTTAAGTTTTCATTCGTTTTGGAATTACTGAAATAAATTGAAAATATAGACGCTACCATTGCGTCCTTAAACTTAGTTGCAATATTTGGTTATTCCTATGAGTAAATGCTGGTATTATACTAAGATATAGGACATTAATATGTCTGCCTATTAACTCAGCCTGTCAAAACTAAAATGATTTCCACTTCTCGTTGAGAAATGCCCTCGTCTTAAATATAATAAACTGAATGTGTGATGATAAATAACGACGAACTATCTTGTCATCGTTTACTCGTCCATTTATTTGCCTATCCTTTGCAAACACCACCGTAGCTCGGATGCTCGACCTCATAAACTCTAATCGGCAGATTACGTTAACCTAGATAAATAGGGCCCTTCGACTTTCTATTTTTCGACAGTGAAGTCGATTTCGACTGTGGGCGGACATGTTTTGATCAAACAAAGGAAAGCTTTGGTACATCAATAGTATAAATAGTAACAGATCAATGGTTACATAATGTATTTTATATTATTAATAAAGATAGTCAAAAACATATGGAGGCGATACACTTGAAAATCGATTGTATTTTTAGCAGTCACAGGATTGGAAGCATTTATTGGATATTCTGCTACTCCAAGACTGCCATTTGAATTCATCTGGAATAAGATCGAATATTCTAGAACAAATAAACTAAGATGGCGCCCGTAATCCATGGAATTACTCATCTCATTAAGATTCTAATTACAAAATAATTTAATATATTAGAATAATATATAGTAACGAATATGTGGCAATGAAACCATCAATCAAGAATTTGGCATTCAGACCCCTAATATAGCTTCAAGAGGTGTTTTGGGAGCCCCTTATTTGTAGACGCCACCTTTGAAAACATTGTTCTATTACCGTTTATATTTTCTTGTACCGTAACAGAAATAGTTTTCAATATTATTATCGCTACTTTGATATTAAATTCTAAGAGTTATGTTTTGGCACGTAGCTATGTCTATTTCTTTTGTTCTTTTGCCTTAACGTCGAGATGGATTTCAAGAAGGGAGATTTCCTTATATGGGTGAAAGAGGTGGTTTTACCTCGTTTGGAGCAATTTAAATTTCAGGTATATGATACAAGGCGATCCTCATTACATTTTGATCGTCAAGATTTTGCTATAAGGAAATAATTTTAAAACCATCAATATGTTTAAAAATAGCATCTACAATATAACTGAATGTCAAAAAAACGAATAACTTACGTATTTTAATCATCTGTGTTTCAATTATTAAAAATTTCTTTAGATACATTTTTACAGCTTATTTTTTCTAATAAAACTCCCATGTGTATACATTTTAAAGTCAACACGTGAATACAAACGGAAAGAAAGTGAAACATCAAAACTTGACCTCTTTATGAAGTCATTAAACTGATATACTCCTACGATAAAAACTTTTATATACTTACTTTAAGATGTCTCGTCTCTTTGATTTAAGCCGAGCTTTATGCAACTTTCACACTTAGCTTACTTAAATTGATAATTAAGTTGAATAGCGGATCTTTAAAAACCCGCCGTCTTGGCGTTAATTGAAAGAATTACGTCGAGACGAAAAAAGTTTGGCAATGGTAATTATGATCAAGAAAATTAAGTAATGAAAATAATTTATTTTAATGCATGGTACCTTCTAGATACAAAAAAAAACACTGTAATAGCGTTAGTTTTCTAATATTTACGCAAATTTCAGTCACTGTTATAAACTGAATTTTAGGACTTTTATCGCTGTCAATGAAATTACTTCTATAACAACAGTTTTCTAATATTTACGCGAATTTCAGTCACTGTTATAAATTGGATTTTAGGAATTTTATCGCTGATAAAATGAAATTCTACTTTTATAATAACAGTTTTCTAATATTTACGCGATTTTCAGTCATTGTAAGAAACTGAATTTCAGGAATAGTATCGCTGATAATGGAATAGCATAATATAATAAAAGTTTTCTAATATTTACGCAAATTTCAGTCATTGTTATAAACTGAACCTTAGGAATTTTATCACTGTCAATACTATATAGATATAGATATAGCTACTATACCTATATCTTGTTTGTGTCGAATAAATGTTTCTTTCTTCTTTCTTTCTTATACTGGGTACTGGGTACGTACATAGCACGAATGAAAAACATTGAAACAAGCGGACTCTTTATGTTTTTTGGTTATACCTACCGAATATTATAATAATTATAACATCTACTACCGTGTAGTAGTGTTCCTCCACCCACTCAGTCAGGTTGTACTCCACGATCAGTGATACAAACCAAACGTATCCTTGACACAGTTCAAGTACAGAGCTTTGTGTTCGACACGTAATTTGGTTGTGTACGAAGCTTCGTACACCCAAGTAGGTACAATGCGTATTCATAATTTCCAGAACATTTTCGGCTCATAACAACATCTTTGCAACTCTCGTGATAACTATTAAACTCATTAATATTAAATGGACGTTAGGAACATCTACGACAAGTAAACACTATAGACATGTCCATGACTCAGTGCAGACATCTATTATATTCATCATACAAATTTTCTGCACTTAGCGGGATTCGAACCCGCGATGGTTGCGTAATAGTGCTACCACTCGACCAGCCGGCCATGTTCCAATAAAAAAACTTGACAGGTCGTGTAATGTCTGACACCGAAGTCTAAACTCTTGCTGCCAGGCGATGTACGAGTCGCCTTGGCTGAGCACAATAGGAACCAGCCCCGGATGTTTTCGTTAATGATCACGATGACAGTAAACACTTAGGTACTAGGTGGCTCGCCTACCAGGTAACTCAAATAACATAAAATACAACATAACTGTAGCCTGGTAGGTAGTATAAACACAAAAGTGTGTCAGTTCCGTACGAAAATGACCATAAAGTTATATCTTTCATGGTTTGTTCTACTTTTGTATGATGCAAGTTTCAGGATTGTAAAACGCTTTGATGGCTAAATTTGTATTAATTAAAAAACTTTATATGACTTTTTTAGAGCGTGGTGTTTTGGTATAAGAATTACAAACCATAAAGACATTGTTTCATAACTCAACGTCTATGGCGTTTATCTGGAAGATGCGTTTTGCAACCTTTGCAATTTCGGAAAACTGCTAATTATAGGAATATAAGTATCCATAGGTACTTGTCTCTTCGTCGTCATGGCGTTCTTTGTCGGCCAATGTTCAGAAGTAGACGGATAGGAGCTGATGATGATGATGATGAAGTATCTATACTGAAGGATGTTTCTGATATATTTTCTTGCTTTATTGTTGTCTTTGCTTACTAAAATGTTAGAAAAAAGAGTAATTAACTATTCTTGGCATATCTCTTGTCACTTCATTTCATTATAATGACTGAAATCGCGTAAATATTAGAAAACAAAACGGTAAAAAAATAAATTTAAGGAAATTATCGTAAAGGTTGGTTATGGTGATTAACTGTATCCATATTACTAAGTAGACTTATAATAAATTGCAAAACAATATTAATAGTACGATGTATCCACATGGTTAGGTAACCACACAATATATTACCAACTTAAAATAGTTACTTATCTATACATCTATACAGATATATTAAATTGGAGTGTCTGTTTGTAATATTAAAATCACAGCTATTTTTAAATGCACATGGATGTATGCACGACACTATGCACATGTTACATGTACCAAAATCACATTTTTTCCAATTTTTGTTCGTTCCGGCTAATCTAAATCTGAAACGGCTGGGCCAATTTTGATGGAACTATCACTGGCAGATAGTTGATGTTATAAGGAGTAACTTAGGCTATAAAAATAATCACCATCAATCCGGATACGGCTGTAAATCTAAGTAAACGCGGGCGAAGCTGCGGGCAACGGCTAGTATTTGATAATAATGGTGACACAGAACATTATTACTAACTAGCGGACAGACAGATAAAACTTTTTATATCGGACCGAATTGTGTGCTTAAACCATTCTCGAACCCCCTTGAACACAACCAAAAAAATTCTTCAAAATCGGTCTAGCCGTTTGGAAGGAGGCATTAACATACGCATTCCCAAAAGACGCTGAAAGTTCTTAGAAAAAAAGAACTGAACAAATTAACAATCTATTAGTTTTTTTTTTACCTTTTCAACATAGTATCCATTCACATCAATACATCGCTGCATCCAATGGAACCACTGAGAAAAGACCTTTGTCCACTCGTCCTTAGGAATCTCTTCGACGGCCTTTTGAAAGGCAGTCACTGCTTCCTGGGTGTCCATAAAACCTTTTCCTCGAAGTTTTTGTTTCATTTTCAGGAATAAATAATAATTGCAAGGTGAGAGGTCATACCCAAACCCTGACGTCGCCAAATAGTCGGTCGTTTGCTTGGCGGTGAGGCGTTGTCGTGGGGAATGAGGATCCGTCTCCGAGGTCGTTTCTGGCGAACTTTTTCCAAGACAAGTGGCAAACAATTCTTAGTGTGCAGTAACTGTTTTAGATCCTCTAAATTCTAATACAATTGTTGCCTAATGACCTGTTCTTCCGTAGAACGAGGTTACCTTTCTTCCCACGCTTCTTTCGACCTCTCTTCACTTTTGTTGGCAACTCCTCTGAAGAAAACACCCACTCTTTCTTTCATCTTTTAGTTTCAGGTTCATAAAAGTCAATCCAGCTTTCGTCACCTGTATATATGTATGTCCAACACAGCATTTCAGTCATCTCCATAAATCTTTTAACCATTTCAAGGCACCTATCGACACGACGAATTTTTCGATGTCTGTCAAATTATGAAGTATACCGGACACAAAGCTTCCTGGTCTTTAAATATTCATGGAGATTTTGTGCATTTTACACATACGCTGGCTAAGCTTGTCCAAATCTGCTGATAGGTCACTTTTTTCTTTTGTCAGTGTCATACGCCGCACAACACTGATGTTATCTTCATTTGTCGAGGCAGAAGGCCGTCCGTCACGCAGATCATCGGTGAGATTAGTGCGACCACGTTTAAACTCCCTAAACCAGTTTTAAACAGTGGCATGAGATGGGGCTTTATCACGAAAGGCCAATCGAAGTCTATCATAACTTTCTCGTTGACTTAAATTACATCGAAATTCAAAAATATCATTGCACGAAAAATTTCTCGTGTTAAATTCATGCTCACGTGATACAGACAATTTACAATTTGCCAGATGGTTAAATAAATGGCAAACGAATGAAATATATACACAATAATATTTGCATGGCAAAGAGTACCATTTATAAAATTTAAACTTATTTCTTATTATATCGTTTACAAGTGGTCAGTTCTAAGAATTTTCAGTGTCGCCTTCGTACACTATTGGAAATGCTTGTGAGAAGGAGTGGCATTTTTGAGCGAAACGACGAAAAAAAACGAAAACATTTTACAAAAAAAATCTGACTGATAGTGATATTATTTCGATAAACATAATATATTAATATATTATTTAACGTATGTAAGTTCTTTTTACAATTCATCGATATCTAATCAGAAGTACAAAATGTAAAAGAGGTTTGCAATGGTATCTTGCTTATTTATTCTTCATGTTGAAACGCTGCTTCGATATCTTTTACCTTATTTATGCAAATTAGGGTTATGTAAAATGAGAATCTTAGATATTACTTTTATGTGAAATTTATGACTTATCAAAAAGAAAAAAAAATGTTTTATTTTATAACCAATGTTGCCAATAAATAATTAATATAATCTATGGCTTATTCTATGACGCATGAGTCACATGGAGGAAGTTTGACACGGCGTGATACATTCCTGGTTCATATTCCCAAGAAGCCACATGACGTAAGCACTTCAATAAGATGCATGTTAAACCGGGAACAGTCATCACTTTAAATAATCCGTTACGAAAAATGTTGAACGCACCTTAATGTATTATTCATGCAGTCGTTCAAAATAAACAAAAAGGTTTAAAAACGAACAATCACAATATTATTATATTCCTATTGTATGCTTGTAAGTCCTTACAAATAAAATAAATTTGAGATATTATGTATATATATATATAATATTATAGTAATATAATGTGATATCGTGGTTAAAGTCATTTATATTCATCATACACTCTACAGCGGGATTCGAACTAAAACCCACTAAGTCAATCAGAATGCTACTTTAGTATAGGTTATCAATTGAAAATAAAACTTGCAAATAAGAATATTTGTGAAAACATAAACCTTTTGTTCTTTAATCTTTATATTGTATCGATATCGATTCGCAAATACTATTCGATTATCGACAAAGTGTCGATATCTGACACGAATAATAAATCGATAATTCAATTCGATTATAATAATCGATAAAATGTCTTACTGGTCTTACAATCCACTTATGAGTATAAACGATATATTACTAAGATACGATAACGATATATTGCACCCGAGTGATATTTTTAAAAGAGCTTGATTTATAGTGAGCGGATGCACGGACAAACATTTGGCTCTAATCACAACAGCACACAATAGATTTTGTTTATTTCATTATAGTGATGGGAAACTGAAGCATCAAGTGGGTGGTCGATAATTATCGCTTCTGGGGATAATCCACTAAATTACTTTTCAAGTTGAATGCCCTTTCAACTTTTTATATTCGTTAAAAAATACCATTGACTTCAGACCCAAAATATTATACGTTACTCTAACATTATAGCTTTATAAGACAAATATATAGATTTTTTATAAAAAATAAGACCTAATTGGTTTACCGTTACTAATATTTTTTCAAACGGATTGTTTACGGACTCTATATTTCGCGCTGTCTACGAAAATCACGAAACTGCACTGCAGTCAATTTAATTTTAATTTAAGTTATAAAATAACATCAAACACACGATTTAAAGTAATTCGTTACACTGATGAATTAAGTTGAACATCAAAATAAACAACTTTCTATATTAATACCGACATAAGTTTATATTTAATTAGTAATAGAGATAGTTGCTAAGAGGTAACAGTTCTGAATCGACGTTATCTGAAATTACGGACTGGTTTTTAAAATGATATGAACGGAAGCACTCGAGCATCCATACCGCACTAAAGCAACCACTTGAGATTAAAGAAACACCTTAAATAGATTTATATTACTTTTAATTCATTTGATCGAACCACTCACAAAACAAACATTTCATTAATGAATAAGATAAGTCTTTATCGTGGTTTCCTTCATTCAAACTCCCTTTGTTAATGAAGAACATGGATGTACATTTTTTCAAAGTTTTAAAAGACGATACCTTTTTTTTCTTTATAGCCGGAAAATGCTCTTAGGCATTCCGCGGGGGAGTGGATCTCCCCAGGCGGGTATGTGGGACTCGCTGCGCCCGAAAGCTGGTAAGTGCACGCAGCTCTACCCACTAAAACCCGGCGAGTACCACCAATGCCGCCTTTGGTGAGGTTCCCCGTATCTAATGAGCAAATAGGGCACCTCAACGGCTAGTCAGTCCCCCAAGAGACCGACGCCACCTCCACAGGGATTGTGCCGCACCACAGAACAACCCCTCCCAACGTCGGGACAGTACAATGGGGTGAGATTCCCGTCCTCGCCCTTTGCTCCTTTGTCCCTCCTCTTATAATAGGGGTACAAAGAACCCCCTCGGCTAAATTTTCTTCGCGCAAGGTGCTGGGCTCACCCTAGGCTACTGAGCCCCACCGCCACGACAAGGCCTGAACCATGGTGGGGTTCAAATCGAATAAAAAATCGATACCTAATATTTCACTGAGTATACATATTTTAGAGCTAAGTAAATCACGTCAATAATACGCATCTATTCCCTATCTTTTTAGATGTACATACAACTACCCATGTATATGGAGTGTGTACGAGTTGTCTGCTTTCAAGTGGATCATATCTCCGCTATATTATCTCCCTCAGATCATATCAAAAAGTCTTCTGAAGTAGCTTTTCTTGAATCTGTCTGGAGATTTATAGAAGAGTGAATATATAGACCAAGAGCTTTTTAAAAGAGCTTCACTCATTATTAAAAAGTCAATATATTTTAGTATATTAGAACTAGTAGCCATAAGTAAGAATGTAATGTAATAAAATTATGAATAACTTTAGATTTAGCTATCTTTAGCAAGTCTAGATAACCTTAGCACCGTATGGTAATGCTATTTACATTTAAATCATATAGTAATTAATGCATTTTACGTGTTAACTAAACTATTATAAATTATTCAAGTATACCTTCATATTTTAAATTATTACTATGTCAAATTGGATATATAGAAGCTTGCATGTTTAACAAATCTGTATTATAATAATAATAATAATAATAATATCTTTGGACGCTTTCACACCACGTCAATCTGGTCCCGTGGTAAATTCTCGAAGAACTTGTGTTACGCGTACCAGACAACGGAAATATATTTAATACTTTTATACTATACATATATTTAAGATTTTTATTATATAATGCACATATTTAATACACATCCATGACCCAGGAACGCAGAAAATATTTTTGTTCCCTGGCGGGATTCGAACCCAGAACCTCCGGCTTGAGCGTCAACGCGCTCTGGCAACTGAGCCACAGAGATCGTCAAAATTTTCTCGTATTTTCTACAGTGTCTCATTTAATATGCCTTTTTATTTTATCAAATATAAATAATTTATATATATCTTAGCTTATTAGAGATACCATTAAGAATAGGTCCACTGTCACTTCAAATTGCCTTCATTAAGAGAAGACACTTTGAACGTGTGTTCTTTAAAAGCTTGTCACTATGTTTTGTTTCTTTAATCTCCTCAACATCTGGCATGACAAAGAATTTTATATAAAATTGTGTTATTCATTTTTGAACGTATTTATGTACTCACCATAAAAATTCACTAGCCTAACAAGTTAGGCTAGTGAATTTTTAGTTTAGTTTTTAGTTTAGGATCAAGATCCTATCTAGGTATTATAATGAACGGTTTACTAAGATTTTTACATGCCCCTTCGGATACTTCACAGCAACCATGGTCACGGTTCGATGATAAAATCCGCAAGTTCTCTAATGTTTACGCGAATTTCACTCATTATAATGAAACAATTTTTACGGATTTTATCGCGGTTTATTAAAATCTTAATAAACCGTCATAAAATCCGTAAAAAATGTTTTATTATAATCCGCAAGTTCTTTTATAATGAGTGTATTGCCTGTAAACATAGAAAACAATATGTAGTTCCTATCTAGGAAAAAGAATTCTACAAAAAATAAAACGAAAAGAGGTAAAATTTAATGTCGAGATGATAATAATTATGACATTGTCCTCTCGGTTCACATCAACATGTGTATCTCGTTACTTTTGAACTGCCCTATCTGCCGACAGGCGCCATCCTATCTGTATGTAGTGAATCATCATTCTTCATCTCGGAAGACTGTCTTAATGAACACCAAGCTATGAAGGTATTTACGGCTATGAAGTTTGGTTACTGGTTGTGCGACGCCCACGCATTGTTTTAATAATACGAATCTTTTGTAAAAAAAAGGTTGCGAACCGCTGGTTTACCTTTTGCAGGAATTAAGTAGAAAGATGTAAGGCCTATTATATATGTAAAAAATTGAAACTGGGGAGAACGCATGTAGGTACCGCAACATAGCGTGGACTTCACGACAGACGTGTGGGACGAAGGTACATACAGGACACCCCCAGACGGCTCCAGGCTAGGTTCAGGCTGCGCCCATCTAAACTCCAATATTTCTATATAGAGTTACACTCACGATCACCAGTATTCTTGGACTGTAAAACTTTTACACAGTATTAAGTTCTACCGTTCCTCAAGAATCCCTATATGAAGGGTACAGGGAAAGAAAAATACTGACTATGATCCTTCTTTCCCTGTACCCTTCATATATGATTGATAACGGACTGATGATGACGATTTAATGTGTGCAGTCAAATTAGTCCCATTAGGGTAAGTAACAGCTAATGTCCCACTTATTTAGCGTGCTCTAATTAATTTAACCTTTATGGGTAAATGAGAAAAATTAACGCTCAATACTAGGTTGCATTGTTCAACAGACAACAGGTGAAACTTTCTTAAATGGTTTTTGTGCCGTCTAGAGATCGCTAATATTTTAATGTTCCCTTTTCACTTAAAATAGATACCATGTTTAAATAAATAGCACCCGAAACACTATAATATAATATGATTACTGATCTTAGATACGATTATAGAAATTGTAGTGAATTATTCTATGATTTTTTTTCACACAACTTTCTTTATTTACTTATGTAAGACGTAATAGCAAATTTTCAGATCCAAAATTCCATGACTACCTTTATATTTTGTTACGTTGTTATGCTACGTATCCTTGACTTCTTGCTGCCAATAGTACCTACAATAAATGATATCTTATGATGCAAATATAAAACGTAAATAATAAATTTGGTTTTATCACTTAATTACATAAAATGTAGTAAATTTAATGAAATATACATACCTATAGGACTACAAAAAATATAAGTCTGGATTATCTTAGCCGCAGGCATTAAAGCTTCGCCTGTATAGGCCATTACGCTTACGTATACAACAAATAACAAATTTAAAAAAAAAAACAAACATAATTACACCGCGTAGGCGCCATAAACTGTTCCCTAATAACATAGCGGTTGATTGACGAACGCATTTACTAAATATTGATATAGGCCCTTTACAATCTTAAGTGTTTTACTTATCAAATCCATTAATTATACAGAACAAACACCTACGTTAAATATAATCATAGTAATTGATTTAAATATAATAACAACCGGTATGTAAGCATTTTAATAACAGTGCCTGCAAAGGATCGCTTTTAAACTTTGATACAAGTTTCGGTATATTTTATATTGTTTCTGTGTCGATGCTTGGATACTTTTCAGAGGTACAGTGGATGATACATTTCATAACACACCAGAACCTGGTATCAGATGGGTATAAAAGCGCTACTCTGACATTGGCAAATCCTTACGGTAGCTATTTACATGAAGAAGAAGTATAAAAGCGCCAACTGTCATCTGTCACTCGCCCATTCAACTTCTCAGAATTATCTAAGCACCGACATACATCTATGTATGTGCTTACCTGTTGGTACATATTTTTTGTTATACATATTATTTTTGGACACACGCTGATTACTACGCGTCTATAGACGCCTACATTTAAATGTTCAGAATAGGTCAGGATCTTTTTTTTGTGTATTAGTAATTAAAGAAGGAAACGAAAAACGATTTTTTCAATTACTCGTCTCTAGCTAGGACCGCAAAGACATATTAATCTCCGAAAAAACAAACACAATTGGCACTGATTTTCGATTTATATCCACTCGTAGGACAAGGTCCATCTAGTATATCTGACTATGCCTACTTTATACAGTAGGCATAGTCAGATATCACTGATACGAGTATCGCTGAGGTCCCACGGTGTATCGGAATACGGTATCGGGTTGCGGTAGCTCGTTCCTTACGTGTCCCTCGATAACCACACATCCGCTTTTTAACAACATTTTACATATTTTAGAGATCCGCGTAATTAGGACATTAAAAGATATGGAAATAAACGATAAATATTAAATTGAACTAAAATATAGTTACAGGAGGTGTTCTTTTTTTTAAATAATAATATCTATGGACGCTTTTACATCACGTCAATCTGGTCCCGAGGTAAGTTATAGTATATATATTTTTTTTATTATTATATAATACACATATTTAAGATACATCCATGACCCAGGAACAAAAACTTCATTTATTCATTGGCAGGATTCGAACCCGCTACCTCCGGCTTGAGCGCCAACGCGCTAACCATTGAGCCTCAGAGGTCGTCATTCGGTCTTGCAGATGCTCTTTACCTACTACGCGGCCGTCTTTATGGGAACTACCATCACGCTTATTTTTTCCGTAAGACAGCTGATTTCCTGGAAGAAGAGCAGGACAGGCACTGTTTCTGGCACTGAAACTTACCATTTTACATCCCAGGACAGACAACGCATTAATAAGTTTCCTGGGCTGATCACCTTTATGTTCATGGGTGTCGTCTGACCTGTCTTGCCAAGGCTGCTTCGTGAAAGAAATAGACAGTAGTATAATGAGCATCTCTACCACAGATCTCATGAATGAGTCACCTAGTCCAATACGACCAGTTCTATTCTAAGTGACTTTATAGGTGATGTTGATCAATATTGCTCCAAAACAAAAATACCTACAGAACCAGCTCCCGTATATCCAATCACGCACAAATCTTTTTTTTATTATGAGCGCGGTAATAGGGCAGCGCAGATGAAAGACGGCGTTTATCGACGACCCCGTGTAGAGTTACAGCGCTGGTACATTTGTTTATAAAAACTAAACAACGCTTCATTTATTATAAACGTCATATATGTAGGTGTCCGGATTATTGAATATTTTTTTAAATTTCATTTTAAGTATAATTTTGGTCACTCGTAGTTAAAAACTCTGTGATTCATCACAAACAAAATTATCAAGAAATTAATAAATGATGAACAACGCTACCGATAACAAATTCTCGTTGATCGTAAGAAATTCTTAATTATTCAATTATGAATAACATTACTTACCTAAGTATTACCCATCATGGTTCAGGCCTTGTCGTGGCGGTGGGGCTCAGTAACCTAGGGTGAGCCGCTGCACCTTGGGCGAAGCGAATTGGGCCAAGGGAGCTCTTTGTACCCCTCTTATAAGAAGAGGGGACAAAAGAGCAGGGGGAAAGGGGCGAGGATGGGAACCTCACGCCATTGTACTGCCCCGACGTTGGGAGGGGTTGTTCTGTGGTACGGGACAACCCCTCTGTGGAAGTGGCGTCGGTCCCTTGCGGGACTGACTAGCCGTCGAGGTGCCCTGTTTGTTTACTAGATCCGGGGCACTTCACCTAAAGCGGCATTGGTGGCACTCGCCGGGTTTTAGTGGGTAGAGCTGCGTCCACTTACCAGCTGTCGGGTGCAGTGAGTCCCACATACCCGTGTGGGGAGCCTCAGAGCATTTCCTGGCGTTAAAGAAAAATTAAGTATTACCTATATGTAACACTTTTTTGTACCTCTTTCACTTACTGGGTTTGAACCCGTGAATGCTACAGTAAAGTCCGTTTCCTGACCAGTAGACTATCAGTTCATTAATAAAAAACACGCGAGTGAAGCCAATAAGGACATTACATAATATAATCAAAGCCAAAAAGCTAGCAAAACATACAAGAAAATTTTACAATTTGTAGACACCTGAAGTGAGCACGCGTTTCAGAAGATGACGTCACGAGGTCGACGCCCTCCAACTCGTAAAACTTGGATCGTAGAATTCGCAGCGAAAATAAATAACCACTGAAAGATAATAATTTGCAGACGAAATAAGGAACTGCATTAACTATGAGTCACATTTTTCATTACTCAACAACTGGTACACATAACACAAATTGAAATTCTTTTGAAGAGTCAAGAGATGTTCGCTATTTGAATTAGAAAGACAAAACATTCCATTTTCAAATTTGTTTTCGTTCAGAAACTTTAAAGGCGATTATTACTTCTTTATTATATTATTAATATATTAAGAATTAATTCTGTATTAATTATGAGATAACATTTTTTATTTAATTTTACCTAGGTACTTATTATTATATAGTATTTTCTTTTTTGGAAATTCTTCTAAAACTTACGTAATAATATTATATAATCTATATTCCTTATTAAATTTAATGAACGCATCATTAACAATCACTGAAACCTTTACAATTTCGTAGTTTTCGTGTAAACAATTTGTAAACATTTCGTGTAAACATTTTTCTGATTTTCTCTACTATAAGTATTTTTCTATTTTCTGTACAAAATAGAAAAGCTTGGGTAGCGAATGGAACAACAACCTGAATCATCTCAACAAGTCTCGTGAATGACTCACTCTGTTGTTCGAACTTACGAAAGTTCAATATAAAAATCATCACTGAGAATTTTTCCACTTGGAACAACAGAGTGAGTCATCCACGAGACTTGTTGAGATGATTCAGGTTGTTGTTCCAGGATACGAATCCTTGTTTGAAAGAACGCTTTACTAGTCAACAGGCATAATATTGTGTTTTCAATTCAAATAGTCTCGAATTACCTAGTCGTTGTGGTGTTCAGAGATATTCAGAGACGTCAAATTGCCACAGATATTGATAAAACTATGACGCAAAAAAGGTTTCATCATCATGAACATCATAATGAAAGCCAAGTCGGCCGATCCCTTGCCACTCGCATCCAACACAGACCGGCCACCACACGGAGATCATCTTCCCACCTGGTTAATGGCCGACCATCACTTTGTCTGCGACCAGCAGCTATCCTAAGCTAATTTTAAATATTTATTATTAAAAATTAGCTTAGGCTAAACATTTTTGAACGTGAGAATTCTCGTGTGAATGATAATATAATGTCTTGGTCAAGGTCAGCATGTGAAATCCACCAACCTACATTGTGTCAATAGCAATGTCTTCAAAAAATTAATGCCCAATATGAGACTTTGACGGGCCTGTTGGTCTAGTGGTTAGTGACTCTGACTGCTAAACCAGAAGCTCGTGGGTTGGACCCACCCAGGACAAATGTTTGTGTGATGAGCATGATCATTTGTTCTGTGTCTGGGTGTAATTTATCTATAATATGTATGTATTTAGATATATATAAGTATCAGTTGTCTGGTTACCATAAGAACAGGCTCTGCCTAGTTTGGGGGAGGACCTGGCGCGGCAGCCGTATGGCAAAAACCTGACGGCTGCTCTGCGTCCGGTCCTTGAGCGGTGGATGCGCCGTAAGCGCAAACCCCTCACCTTCCGTCTGACACAGGTGCTCACCGGGCATGGTTGCTTTGGTGAGTACCTGTGCCGGACGGCCCGCAGGGAGCCGTTGACAGTGTGTCACGATTGTGGCGCGGCGGTGGACTAGGCCCAGCACACCCTCGAGGTGTGCCCGAGATGGGCGGCGCTGCATCATGATCTGACATCGGTCATCGGAGGGGACTTGTCTCTGCCGAGTGTCATCACCGCGATGCTCGGTGACGACGAGTCCTGGACGGCGATGGTCTCCTTCTGCGAGGCAGTAATGTCCCGGAAGGAGGCCGACGAGCGGGTGAGAGAGGAGGCCGCCGACGTGGCCTCCCCCCGCAGGCGACGAACGGGGGAGAGTAGGAGGCGCTATTTAATGCGCCTCCAGTAACGCCCATGTGTTCGTGTCGGGCCCAGGATGGGAACCTGGGTCTGTATGGCACGACGTCGTGGGGACTGCTTAGTAGCGGCCGGGCAGTCCCCCCCTACGAGGAGTAGTCTGGCCTTCGCCGGGGCCAGCCTGTCGCTGAGGTGATCCTGTCTGTTGCCTGCATATCCGGGACCCTCAAAAAGCGACTGAAGGCGCTTGCAGTGGTTTTAGTTAGGGTGGGCACTCCCAGGTGCGAGTCCCACATTGGGTCAGGATGTACCCGAAGGTCTTGGCTGCATCCATAAGGATTTCCCTGAGAAAAAAATAAAAAATAAAAGGCTCTACATAGTTTGGGATCATATGGCCGTGTGTGAGTTGTCCCAACATATTATTATTATTTGTACTTAATTTTTCATTAGTACCTTGATTGTGCCAAACATCCATAGAAACTTTGCTTTCTATTACTTTTTCTAAATAAGACAAAGTAGAGGTATCCAAAAAGAATAATAATTTTACACAAAAATCGGGCATAAATTAAAATACAGTAGTCGTGAATGAAGAATAAAAATCGAACTAATAATATTTTACCACAAGTAATTAATCATCTGTAGTAATTATTTCAACATATGAAACCATTAGGATTCGAAAAAAGTTAATTACGTTGGTGGGTTTCGGGTTACTAATCTAAGATAAATTTATATTAATATAACTTATTATAACTGCATACCACATAGGAAGTTTCGTTTTTCTGTTGGTACAACCTCAGGTCTCAAAAAACTAGAAGCCACACGTCGTAATCCCCTGTTATGCACGGTACAACATTTAAAAAAAAAACATTTTATTGCGCGTTTTTCCTTGATCATTTCCATCATCATTTTGGTTAAAATATATTGAAGAAAGACTGGGGAGTCTTTCTTCAATATATTTTAACCGACTTCTAAAAAGGAGGAGGTTCTCACTTTAGATTTTGTATTTTTAACAATCTACACACAAAAACTATATACTCAAACGATCGAGATGAACTTTAAAATATCGAAAAACAGAATATTTCATCAACAGAACAAAATGTGATGGAGTCGTCGATCATTTTTGTGAGTTTAGCACAAATAATTCGTGCGGATCGCATTATGTAACACGACGGCTAGCACTCCTAGCTGGTGCCCGCAGCTTCGTCCGCGTCACTTACATTGACATCCGTAGCCGGATCGATGATAATTGTCTTATAGCCTGTCACTCAATGTTAACGTGAAAGATTTTTTATAATCGCTTGAGTATATGAGTTAGTTCGTAACTAACGAACAAACAAACAAACTTTCTACTCTAAAAATATTGATGTATCATAATACTAGAAACTCGCCCTAGTACATAACGAAGCTGACAGTGAAAACCGTATCAACATCCGTTGAGTGGTTTAGAAAATATCGATGCACAAACAGACCGGTGGGAGGGAAGCGCTGTGCCGCGCTCCCGGCTGCATGGGTACCACCATCTTGCTTCTTTCTCCCGTGAAACAGCTCTGCTGTGTTTCGGAGAGAAGGGCAAGACAGGCAGTGTAATTACTGGCACCGAGACTTAACATCTTATGTCTCAGGATAGGCAACACATAAATAAGTTGCCTGGGCTCGTTCCAGGTAAACTGGTTTATGTTCATGGGCGACGTCGACCACTTACCATCAGGTGGTACGTTTGCCAGTTTGCCTATACAACTAATATAAAAAAAACAACACAAAAAGCAATTTTAATTTATACCTGGATTTATACTATGTTATGATGTATAATAGTAAGGCGCACACATACTGGGATAGTACTCGTGAACAAGACATTCGTAGATAATGTCGAAATATCGAGCTCCGCAAAATAAAAGTGAAAAACGTGGTGATTAGCTATTAATAGGTAAAGACGGGAAAGAGGGTGATAGGAAAGTAATGTAGAAGTTGTTATGGATGTTGTATGTTATGTTCAGCAGTGGACAAATAAAGGCTGATGATGATGATGAAAGTAGAAGTAATCTGCAATTTAACTTCTCACCGAATTTTATTGCAAAACCACATTATTTTTCTTCCGTAATAGGTTAGCAAGATCCTAGGTAATACATTGGTATACACATACATAATGCACGTAGAACTTGAAATGTGCAGATTAAAACAAAAGTATTGAATTAAACTTATTTGGAGATTCGTGTACCTATGAATAATAAATATTAAACCTTTTCGAATGCTTGGAAGTGGTCAATACAAGGCTGCAACAAAACGTAAAAATAATTCCAATAAGTAAAAAGCTTATAAGTGCGACGCAACGAAAAATCAACCAAAAGTGGAAGATTTGGACACGATTAGGTGCATCGTTCTGGAATATTCCAACGCCAGGATCACAACTTGTGGACACACACAGTCCGGATATCGGCGTCGGTTGCGTTAAATTTTACATTAGGTAGTGGTTACAGTCGTGATGCGTTGGTGCCAATCCATACAAAAAGGACTGAAGACAAGACTGATTATTTTTAGCATATCAGAATCAGTAGATTTTAAATTTTTAAGCACCGCACCGAGGTAGTTGCGTTTTTGTATAGTTTAAAGTAAGAAATGCAAAACACAAACATATAATGTTTAGAGTCGTAAGACCAAAAACGATAAACAGTTTCATATTTATAAAGGCGAAGACATCCTGCAAATGTGTATATGCATTTCGCTATTATATTCTATTATATGAAATCAAGTTTTCCTCAATTGATCTTTATTCAATTGGCTTGAAATTTGACCTATAAAACACAAAAGTTTACTATAATGAAACAACTTTTACGCACTTTATCGCAAGTTATTGAGTACATACACGCCCAACGTTTCGCATTTTCAGCAACCAGCAACTTCCAACAGATAAAATCCGTAAAAGTTATTTCGTTAAAATAAGTGAAATTCGCGTAAAAAATTAAAATACAATATATAAGTTAATGAAACGAAATTACAACGTATCTCTATCTCTATCATTGCCCTTAGTGTCTTTAATTCTTCTCGTATTCACATGTTTTGCGTTAAAAATCATGACACCTGACGTGACCCTATTTGTTATACAAATCAAAACACGCTATCTTTTCCGCCGGAAGTGTATGTTTGTGAACTTCAATCTTATGATTTGCTTAGGAACAGGATATGGGTGAGCAACGGCTCCCCATCGAAATAACATGTACCTATTGTACATCATGTAAATCGTAGTTAGCAAAGATAAATATCCTTACTAATATTATAAATGCGAAAGTAACTCTGTCTGTCTGTCTGTCTGTCTGTCTCTTCTTCACGCCTAAACCGCTGAACCGATTTGAATGAAATTTGGCACGAAGATATCTTGAAACCCGAGAAAGGACATATGATAGTTTTTATCACGGAAATCCTACGGGAACGGGATTTATTCGGGTAAAACCCCGGGACTATCTACCTTCTGAACCACGGAACAGATTTGGGTGAAATTTGATATATGAAGATACTATGAAAATTAACATAGGACATTAAATAGTTTTTATCCTGAAAATCCCACGGGAACGGGACCTATGCGGGTAATACCCTGAGACAGACTATCTTCTAAACCACGCAACAGATTTGGGTGAAATTTAATATAAAGGTACTTCGAAACTTAACGTAGGACTTAAAATAAATCTTATCCTGAAAATCCCACGGGAATGGGAACTATGCGCGTAAGACCCCGGGACTGTCTATCTTCTAAACTACGGCACAGATTTGTGTGAAATTTGATATGTAGATACTTTGGAACTTAACGTAGGATTTAAAATAGTTTTTATCCTAAAAATCCCACGGGAACGGGACCTATGTGGGTAAAACCCGGGACTGTCTATCTTCTAAACCATTGAACAGATTTGGGTGAGATTTGGTATGAAGATACTTTGGAACTTAACGTAGGACATAAAATAGTTGCTATCCTGAAAATCCCACGGGAACGGGAGTTGTGCAGCTAAAACGCCGGGACTGTGTATTATATAAACCACAACCGATTTGAGTGTAATTTGCTATGGAGATAGTTTGAGACCCTAGGTAAGATATAAGATGTATAATTAGTGTAACAAGAAGTTTTTAGATGTGATAATAGATGGCGTTAACACAAAATGTAGATCACGCTATCCATTACAAGATGCGAATCCTTATGAGGATCGCACTTTTGTATTGCACGTGTTTTTAATGAAGTATTCATGTATATTAGTAATTTATCCAAAAATAATTTATTAATAGAATTCATTATATTATAAAAAAGGAATACTTATATATAATAATGAAGCGGCTGAAAAAACTAAAATATGCAAATACAGGGGTCTAGGCTCCGAATATGATTTTGTCCCATTCGGTGTCGATACCCTTGGTCCGTGGGGTCCTAGCGCTTTAAGGCTCTTTAAGGAAATAACAAAAAGGTTAGTCGACATCACAGGAGACCGAAGAGCTGGCAGCTACCTCGGACAAAGAATTAGTCTAGCAATTCAAAGGGGGAACGCTGTGAAAATCTTCGGAACCTTGCCTAAAGGGACTCCTTTTTATTAATATACTTAAGTTATTATATTATATTTTAAGGTTTTTAGTTTTAGGTTCTTTGTAATTTATATCCAATATGTTTTTATTTAATTATTTAAAATTGCAATAAATGACAAAGTACTATTTATAAACAATGCTAGGAACAATAATAAAATATATGAATAAAAAATACAACTTTTTCGTAGTTTTTTTGCTGGTAGTAGGTACTAATTTGAATTAAAATATTGATGTAATCATAGGGTAGTTACGAATAATTTTGTATCGTTAGGACACAAAATAAATACTATAGGACGTCTGACACCTCAATCCTCCCATGAACATGGTTGCTGGAAATTATCCGAAACGTCGGGCATTTAAATATCTTAATAAACCGCGATAAAATTCGTAAAAGTTATTTAAATATAATAAAAATGTACTACTAAATTAAATAAATATATATTTTATAAAAACGTACTATCGGGACTTACAGTGGAAGTAAATAGTATTCTTTAAATTATTATAGTTTGTAAATTGGAACCATTTTTTTTATGTCATATGGAGGCAACCGAGCAGTCGAAGCCGGAGGTGACTACCGACGCCCATAGACATCGGCACAGCCAAAAGTTATGCAGATGCGTTGCCCTAACCAAACAAACCGCACGAAACGCGTTAGCATAGCTGTCACTTGACGCCGGTGTTATGTGAGCGAGAGGTACCACCACGGTTGTGCCAGCCCAATTCGGTTGCAAAGCAGCATGGCTACTACTACTTTATTTGAAAAATAAGATTTAAAACAATACTTCTTATACGCGGACCAAGTCGCGGTTAAAATCTATGAAATAATATACTGCACTTACATTAAGAAAAACCATTTTTGTCCGTCTGTTTGTTCCGGTTAATCTCTGAAACGGCTAAGCCGATTTTGACGAGGCTTTTACTGGCAGATAGCTGACGTTATAAGGCGTAACTTTGGCCATAAAAATAATCATCATCAATCCGAACGGCTGTAAATCTAAGTAAACACGGGCGAAGCTGCGGGCAACAGCTAGTAATAGATACATTTCTTAAAAAAGACTGTACAGCTTGGCAAAAAAGAGTATGACGTGGTGACAGGTGGAACTAAATATTTTACTAAATGGAAACCTATGATGTTATAATACTTGGCCGACAAATACTAGATTTTGAGTAAAGCTTAGTGTTTCACATTTATTTTTAACGATTTGAATAAATTATCTTACTGATTTTCCATATTATGATCAGACCTAAGTGAAAGCCCTCATTTTTTCCATACTATTTTTTGCCAAGCTGTATATCTTCTCCTACTGTAAAATGTATTTTAAACTTACTATTTGAAAAAGGCATTTTCCAGAAAGGGATTTTTTTGTTAGCTTTGTTGTTCTTAAAAAGTTGTAGATAATAACCAAACAAAAAGAACTTTAAATATACCAGCAAACAGATGTTCTAGTCGAGATTTTATCTGGCGATGCATATATTTTTTGTAGTTGTTAAAATATATTTTCGTAAGCCTGAAACGGCAGACAGATTCATTCCTCAGACATCGTGGTTATTCGTCAAATAAAAATTCGGCTATTAAAATAATTATCATTTTGCTATCTGTAGAATAAACGCTATCTGTTTATTTATCTAGCGATTGAAAAACCGAACCCAAATGTCGTAATGATGTGCAATCATGCATAAAATAACTTTAAATATCGAATCTTTTCAAACACATTAAAAAGATTTTCGAAAAAAGAACGTTGCCAATATCAAAAGCCGGTGTTACCAGTGATAAATTATTGAAACATTTTATCTGTAACAAAGATCGCGTGTGAGAGTGCCTTTCGAAAACAATTTCGATACAAACAACCCTTGATGTTAACAGCCGGTATTGTCCTGTGGCGGTTTGGGCGCGCCAAGGCTTGGCGGCACGCAATCTTCCCACCTTTGATTCATGTATCGCATTCCACCACTTTATTATGTCGTTAAAGCAAAGTGGATACGCGTTTTACACGTTAAATTAAAAAGTTTACACTTAAAATGATAGTAAAATTTGCTTAAATTGTATGTTTAACATTGGAAAAGTAGCGATTGCTGACTGTATTTTTATTAAAATATCTTAGCTAAAAACAATATAGGTATACAAAAATATCATAGCTATTTAATAAATTCCTAAAACCAAACCTTATTCAAACTTATCTTGTACTGAAGTAAACTTGACTAGATATGAATCAAAAACCACATATTTTGAACGCAAACTTAAAGTATGATGTTATCTGTAGCACCGATTAAACCTGTGGCCCGAGCTCGATATCCGTTTAAGAGTGACACTTGAGCACTAGATAATTACTGTTTGACCCAAATGCAGGGCCAGTTAATTGATATACCAGTTTCCTGATCAAATTAAATTCAACCTTCATGGTGCAAGCTAACATTCAATATGGGTCAAGGTTTTATAAACATAGGTTTTTCTAATTTTTAAAGTTTCGTTGCTTATTTTTTTTTATAGAAGGGCAAACGGACAGTCGGTTCACCTTGTGGTAGGTGATAAGTGACATCCATAGACACGCTGCAATACACCAGAGGATTATCAGATAGGATTAGCACTACCACAGTTCTAGCCTTGTCGTGGCGGTGTGCTCAGTAGTCTGAGGTGTACCCAGCACTTTTGCACTGTCCCGACGTTGGGAGGGGTTATTCTGTGGTGCGGGACAACCTCTCTGGAGGTGGCGTTCGTCCCCTGGGGGGACTGACTTGGGAGACAAGGGGCGAGGATGGGAACCTCACCCCATTGCACTGTCCTGACGTTGGGAACAGTTGTTGTGCGTTACCGGCCTTTAAACAACAATATTATAAAGGAACCCTTATGGGATCACCTTGTCCGTATCTGTATTGCTTGTTACATACGTTACATAAAAATATTTTTTTATTGAACCCTTGTTGAGTCGAGTTGGAATGTGTTTTTTTTACATCGATATGGTTATTTGGAAAATCATTATTAATCAAAGATATTTTCGCCTAGGTCCTAGGCCCTCCTCACCATGGTTCAGGCCTTGACGTGGTAGTGGGGCTCAGTAGCCTAGGATGAGCCCAGCACCTTGGGCGAAGCTTATTGAGCCGAGGGGGCTCTTTGTACCACTCTTATAAGAAGAGGAGACAAAAGAGCAGGGGGCAAGGGGCGAGGATTCCCCTAACCCCATTGTACTGTCCCGACGTTGGGAGGGGTTGTTCTGTGGTGCGGGACAACCCCTCTGTGGAGGTGGCGTCGGTCCCTTGCGGGACTGACTAGCCGTCGAGGTGCCCTGTTTGTTTATTAGATCCGGGGCACTTTACCAAAGGCGGCATTGGTGGCACTCGCCGGGTTTTAGTGGGTAGAGCTGCGTCCACTTACCACCTTTCGGGCGCAGTGAGTCCCACATACCCGCGTGGGGAGACCCACTCACCTCAGATGCCTCAGAGCATTTCCCGGCGTTAAAGAAAAAAAAACGGTTGTCTGTAAAGTCGGTTTACTGACGATAGTTGAACGTGACAACGTCATAAGAAAATGGAACGCCTCAGAGCGAGGTAACGCCTAATACGTCATGCTTTTTCGTTCTTGCAGCCGGCTCCATCGAATTTTAAGACGTTGTCATGTCAAAAAAGGTCCTAGGCCCAAGGACATTATAAGTTTTAAGATATTTTACGTAGTTAAACATGGAACTTCATCCGTACTTCTGTATATTGTTAATTTAATCTATTGTCTATAAGCGACGTGAATCAAACGTTATGATTCATTGTTTATTTGTCAAGCATACATTTTAGAAATTACCTTACAAGTTACAGTAGATGCCGACATCTTATGAAGTATAGCGACTGTCACCAATAATGAAGAATAGTATCAGATATAGAATAGATAGTGTATAGCATGATATTTAACGATTTATACCTATTATACCTTAATTTTATAAACATCGTGGTCACTGTATATTATAAAACAAAATCCTTTGCCGCGTCTGTCTGTACGCAATAAATTCTAAAACAACTGAATGGATTTCCATGCTATTGACACCAACAAGTACAGTGATTTCTGAGGCAGGTTTTTGTATATAATTTATCGAAGTTTTTTTTATAAATTGGTTGAAATATAAGGATAATTGTAAAAGTCGAAATAATTCAAGCCGCTGAGAGCGTTCATTGAAAACGTTGCCTTGTATAAAATATATTACACTTAAATAAATTTTAAACTATTAAGCTAACAATTTATCAGGTAGCAGTTTTTTCTTAAAACTCATTAACATTAAGTAAAAAAAATTAACGTAATTTATTAGGTGGGTGTTTAACTAGCCTTGAGCTATGAAAACATGCACGTACAGGCATTACGATACATGATGTCAGTGCTACAAAAATTGCGTGTTCGATAAAAGTGCTTCTATGTTCTTACTTGCTTCTATAATTTTTTTATTAAATCATTTTCTATAATTTTATATGGAATATCGTTGGAGAAACATAAGAAGCTTAAAGTCAGCTTGTTGAGAGGTAGGTAAAAAATATACCACATTTTAATAATATCAAAGAATCTATGGATTTTTTTGTTAGAAGCGATCAAATGTATGATAAGAATCATAATATGTGTGTAGCATTATTAATAAAATCTAGTTAATCAATAATCAATATACGTAAGTAACCACATATCTTAGGTTTTACTACGAAAAGCTTTACCTATATCTACAACAAGTTACCATAAGTATCGTTAAGGCACGGATCCACCGCGGCGCACGCAGAGGCCACGCAAAAGTGTTAAAAATGTAAAAATGTCAATTGTAAGAAAATTTCAATCAATACGTAGAGTGTCCGAGAGTTTCAGTGGAAACAATGACATACATTTTCTTGCAGAGCGAAACCTGATAAACGTGGAGCCGCGCCCTTACATAAAATGATCTTTCAATTTTGTATTAAGGCAGATTAAATTGTAAGCTATTAATATAACCAGCTTAAAGCGATATTTCAATAAATCGGCAATTCGTCAGACCATTGTACGTTGTCAGTCCCGTCACGATGTAAAATATAGGCAATATCAAGAATATCAATAAGATCGCGGCGGATGTCTCGACTGCGAACTTAAATCATATTCACACAACTCCACATATTATACATTTTTGTTTGTTTGAAAACACAGAAGAAGAATAAATATTTTAACTATGCGTGTTTTATACCTTAATGTTTTTAACACGCCTTTTTTATGTAATCTATAAGATTAAATATTATGTTGTTGCAGTTTACTTATGTTGGTGACGAATGACGATGACCAATCCGCAATAAAAAAGAAAAATATATAATCGCATATTTGAAGCCATACACTACCACCAAAGCCCATAGTTAATCAATGCAGCAAGTTTGTATTGTATCTGGTTTATCGTTTTTCCATCGACCGGCAACTCGGGAAGTGCAACCGGCAGTGTGTCGTAAAATCACATTTGGGCAGTTCATCCTGTGCCTTTTTATAGCACAGATAAACAAAGTTTTTAATCGATTCTAATTAACAAAGATACATAGATTTACTAAAGGTTTAATTTTATAGATACTTTTAGTTCAAAATATACAACGTTTTCAAAACGAATACTTTTAACTAGCGTCTACCGCTTCTAATCCTGATGCTGCCAGAATTTTTTTTTTGTCCTTTAACTTTTTTTTTCTTTTCCGCCGGGAAATGCTCCCGTCATTTCATCCAGTCATCCCGCGGGGATGGGGGACTCCCCACGCGGGTATGTGGGACTCGCTGCGCCCGAAAGATGGTATGGTGGACGCAGCTCTACCTACTAAAACCCGGCGAGTGCCACCAATGCCGCCTGTGGCGAGATGTCCCGGAACTGTTGAGCAAACAGGGCACCTCGACGGCTAGTCAGTCCCTCAAGGGACCGACGCCACCTCCACAGAGGGGTTGTGCCGTACCACAGAACAACCCCTCCCAACATTGGGACAGTGCAGTGGGGTGAGGTTCCCATCCTCGCCGCCTTGATCTCCTCCTACTCTTTTGTCCCCTCTTCTTACAAGAGGGGTACAAAGAGCAGCTGACTCGGTTCACCTGGCTTCGCCCAATGTGCTGGGTTAACCTTAGGCTACTAAGCCCCACCGCCACCACGAGGCTTGAACCGTGGTAGGGTCCTTAAACTTAACAATGCACAGTATACGGTTTTTATTTTATTTATTAATATGTATTTAAATTTTTTTGCCAACGTAGTACCTATAATTTGAAAGGTTTCCTCATTTTAATATAACGCATTTAAAGCACCAAAAATTTACCATGCGAATTCATATACATACTTCACAAACTCATGACGATTCCTGTGCGCAATTTTTATAAATAAAAAAATAACTTTTTGTAGTCTGACATCTGTTAAAAACTATTTAAATTGCCGGTATACTGTACCAGTAAAGTTAAACATTTTTAAACAATATAGGCAACGACTTTGTTAATAAGCAATTTATTAGAACAAAAGCAAATCATCAACGAATATGCGATCAATTTTAAAATGAAGCACACACAATTAGAGCGCGTTCACGCCCCAGCGCTTGTATTCAAATTTCGAACAGGCTCGAGGGTTTTTTTTTTTGTTTTAGGATCTGACAAGCAGGTTTAAAATTATGTTTTCTAAATGTTTTGAAAAGTATTATTGTTTTAATAACTTTAAAGTTATTGAAACAAATACATACAGCTTTTGCTTCAATTCTTTAATATGTAACGAGTAACTGAGGAGTAATATTCGTATTATATTCAATTTGTTCTTCAGTATTGAACGAGAAAAACGTGTAATAAAATAAAGTAATATTTATAACAAACTGGTAAGTACATTCCCTTATGCAAAAAATAACGGAAAAAGAAAGTAGTAAATTAAAAACATACTAATCAACTTACCATAGACACACCTTCGCACACTCCGTATGTCACCAGTCGTAATTCGCTGTCAAGTATCAATAAAAATTGATTACCTCTACGTGCCACAGATACTAAGAACCATTGAGTGGGTCAACAATGTAAAAATAACTTGCAACTCTTGCAACTGTGTTACAATTCTGTTCTGTACCGATGCACGTGTAATTTAGGTTACGTAAATAAAAACTTCCGACTTGGTATGTTATTTAAATTCTGTTGATTCGTTTATGCCATTCTAATGTAAAACATTTTTTCTTTGTATAATATAATTGTTTATTTAATTTTTTATATTTATTTTGAAGCATACTGGCAGTTATACAACTTGATTTTAACCGGTAATCGTAAATCATCATCGCATCCCATTACTTCATCGGTCCACATACATAAGAAAGATAGTCGTACCCTGCTGACGTGTGGTGCAAAGAATACCACTGGTAAAATTATCCTTATATTTTTTCTGGATTACAAATTTAGTTTGAACATAACAATTGACTAATTCTGAATGTTCATTTTTAGACTATTTTGGGACCTATATTTTGCCTAATACTATATTTTGGTGGTCTCTGTAAAATTAATAAAGTAATAACGATGCCAATACAATGAAAGTCACATTAATTACCATAATATAAACCTCACTTATCGAGCACTTGAGCTAATACTTAATCCTATTAGAATGTAACAGTTATGCAGATAAAAAATACCTGTCATAGATAATGGACGGAGCCCACTTTCGTTTGGATCTAGAACGCGAGCCCATCGCGAAGTGAAATTAAACATGAGGTGACGGCACGGAAATGCATCATCGACTTACAACAACCATAGACAATTCGTATATTTTTATATGAAACTCGAACCGTAGGGCAAAGATTTTAAGCAGTAGAACATAGTGTGTCTAGCCAAATGTAAAGAAATGGTTTTTTAAATACAATAGAGTATAATATTCTCAACGAACGAACGAAGAACGAAGCATTTTGGCGGGCATTGTCTTTTTTTTTTTTTTTGGTTTCGCTGGGGAATGCGTTTAGGCATACCACCGGGTCCGGGGGGGGCCGGTGGTTATGTAGGACTCTCTGCGCCCGAGAAGATGGTAAGGTGGACGCAGACTCTACCCACTAAACCCCAGCGGTGTTCTCCTCGTCGTCTAGGTGACCCGACGCGAGAGCTGTGGACGTCCGCACCGGGCCACAACGGTGTGCCATCTGGCACTCTTCTCTGGAGGTGTCGTGCCCTCCTCCATCTCCGCTTAAGGCACCCTGAACACATTAAAGTGCCTTATAGCCCGAACCTTCACGCGCGCGGCGAATCCCCCGATCGGCCGCGCACAGGTCCATCACGGCGGTGCGACCACCTGTCGCCGCGGCGGGCATTGTCTAGAGGCTTAAAATATAAGTGTCCGAGCAGAAGATTAAAGATCCATCTTTTAAAAACTCTCTAAGTTCGTCATTATTGTGATGATAATATTTAAGAAAAAAATAAACAAATAAAATATTACCTAAAATAGAATCGGTGGTAACTACTGGTTTTGTTTATAACTAGATTCACATTTCCCCCTTAGTGTAGGAGAATGTTCCGGTTGGATGGCTTGAAACCGGCTGCCTTGTCTTCTAAATCAGAACACGTTCCTTTAGCGTAGGAATACTGCTTATACCTGCTTACACGGGTTAGCCCTGCTCCAGCTTAAACTCTAGTAGGTGTTAGGTTATAGATTGTGAACTAAAAAATAGTGTTTTTTTTTATGTTACTTGGATAAGCAAACTGGCAAACGTGCCACCTGATGGTAAGTGGTCGACGTCGCCCATGAACATAAACTAGTTTACCTGGAACGAGCCCAGGCAACTCATTTATGTGTTACCTATCCTGAGACATAAGATGTTAAGTCTCGGTGCCAGTAATTACACTGCCTGTCTTGCCCTACTTTCCGAAACACAGCAAAGCTGTTTCACGGGAGAAACAAGCAAGATGGTGGTACCCATGCAGCCGGGAGCGCGGCACAGCGCTTCCCTCCCACCGGTAAATTGTTATGATGTTAAATGTTATGGTGTTTGTTATCTTGAAGTATTTTCTATTATACTGAAACAGTTTTTACCGTTTTTATCGCGGTCTATTAATATGATTTATACATTTTCCATGTTTCAGATAAGTTATAATTATAACCTATAACCATCAAAATAATAAAATCCATAAAAATATAATATATAATTATATATTATGATTGAACATTTATTTTATGGATTAACTTAAAAATTTGTTACAGAGTAAACATTCAAAAATTATATACGATGTTTAAAAATATATTTTGACCATGTAACTTTAAAAAAAATAAACAACTCAATCTATCTGGCTATGAAAGGAATAAGTCAAATTAAATTATTGTAGACAATAGATATACAAAATCTAAATAAAAATACGATAAAGTAGAATGCGATAATTTATTGGCAACACTCAAGTCTAAACAATTTAATGCAAAACTTACTCAGTTTTAGCCGCCATAAAAAACTTAATCGTAAAGCGATGACTCAATAAAGCAAATACAATAAGAATTAATAGTGTGTTGACCGTTTCACCTACTTACAGCACAAACAAACGATTACGTTGTTGAGATCTCTCATCTCAGTGAAACACTCAGCAACACAAACTCATTCAACCAACTAATCCACGCAAAATCTGGCAAAATGTATAAACAAACTCTCATTGATGCCATTAAGTCTACGCCAGCTATATCTAAAGGCAGAAACGTAAGCTAATAAAAAGGCGAGCGTTTTATTTCTTGGCGTTAAAGTATATAAACTTTCTGTGTTTTTTTTTTTAATTATAGAATAAAGGTATTTAATGTACTAATATATCAGTTAATCGACAATTTATCGAGAGTTTAAAGAAATATTTAAAGCTGTCTTACTATACGCTAAACTAAGAAACTCTAGCAAGGTTATTGACAGATATATTGAAAGTAACAAAAATGTGCAAAAAGTGCTTCTAATTATACCGCCCGTGGCGTTTTCGATGATTTTCAATACAACACGCCCCATATTACAATAATTATACATTTTATCGAGCGACTAACTAATTTTCGTCCATTTTTTTCTCCAACACGCGCCAAGTATGATCGTACACGTGGCTATTCAAATTCAATGAAGCATAAACCGGGCTATAGCATCGTTGAAGATTGATAGCTCTTGTACTCTCCGACAGAAATAGCCTTTTGAAACGAATCCCTGTTATTGTGCAAATCTTAATTACACCGGGACGTACATAAATATATCAATAAATACACGACCAAGATGAGTGGAAGAATCAAACAGTCACACAATCCTCTCTTATCTACCTCCAAGATAATTTTATTATTAGTAACTGTCTATCATATTATACTTATTCACTCAAACTCTCAATTGTTTTCTAGTGTTTACGCAAATTTCAAATCCTACTAGTCCTATCCTACTGTCCTACTAATATGTTTGTAAGAACATAATATGGATGTATGGATGAATGTATGCTTGTTATTCTTTCATGCAAAAACTAAAGAAACTTAATGAAACTTTAAAATAACATAGCTTATACATAAGAATAACATATAAGCTATAATTTATCCCTGTACTCCCACGGGAATGGGAAGTACGCGGGTGAGACTTCGGGCCCTGCTAGTACTATAATAACCCAACATTTTACGGTTCCCGTGACTATAGTTGCTGTAAATTATCCGAAACGGAAAAATAAAAATCATTAAAAATTGCGATAAAATAAGTAAAAACTTTTTTGATTATAATAAAATTAGGTAATTTCTAGTTAGACTCAAGTCATCAAAGCCAACGGAAATATTTTTTGTTCCATAAATAGATTGGCAAATTTCTTACTAAGAGGCCTTATTACTATTTAAAATTATAGCTCGTATAAATACGTAATTAAAAAAAGGTGCAATGTGAAATAACAGATGTTTGACAACAGTGGTGTTGATTCCATTATATAGCTGACCCTTGGCCCAGGTGCCGCGCGGAACAAAGCCACCTATGTTCCGCAAATCGAACGGAACGCAACAAAGATCGGCTGTTATTAGCCACTTATGGATAAGGAAATAGGAGAACTTGCAGATTGCTTATCTAATATCCGTCGATTTTAAGACATTTGTGGGGTAGCTCAACCAACAACAGAGGTAGCTAGACACTTATGTCGGATGGTTATTGAGATCCCGCAGTATGGGGTTGGCATATTCTCTGGAATAAAACCCCTAAATAAATCTAGATAAAAAAAGGCATAATAATATGTCCTTTAACAAGCTTTAAGATGGCTGATGCCCTGCCAATCCTTGTTGGATGATCATTGTGTTTGATGATCATGTTTCTGAGTAATGATCATCAGACTTGATGATCATTACTCAGAAACATCGAGCATATAACCCGAATAGAGCGGTAATGTTAAGTGTTTTGTATGAAAACAAATTCCGCTTTTGTGCTGCGACGCTGCTCTGGTTCTGCGCTCTGATTGGCCGAATTATAACAATCACAGATCACGGGTTGATCGAATTGCTAATATGTCAGTGACAAATCACTGACCAGTTTCTGAATTTTATGGCTCACATTATTACTCTATCCGGTTATATGCTCGATGTTCAGAACTTTTCATCATATCAAGAAAGGGGACCGAAGGTAGCATCAATTCCAGAAATTTCTTCCTACATCAGATTATCGCCATATGTAATCTGCCCGTATTACAGTTCTAATACACATTGAACTTAAATTATAAGCCTCATTTAGCTAATTGCTATCGCATACTAATATACGGCCAAAGCTGAGGGCAGCAGCTAGTTAATCAAAGTTAATGACCCTTGGTAATTGCTCTACTGGCATCTAAAGTTCATCTGTCTACTAGAGCAGTTTTCCCTCCTATTCTAATTTTATGTTAACAAAAGAGTAAGAATATAAGTTCTTTTATGCTAATCGGCTGTAGAAGCCTATTTTGTAACTATAATGCTAGTAATTTTGTAGCATCCTTTTAGGTATTTTTATTTTAGCTTAGATATTTAAAAACGCATAGACTGTTCTAGAAGTTCTATCTCTAAAGTAAATCAATCCTCAACATTTTACTAACTCGTAAAAACATTTTATATCTTTATTTTTCATTATAATATATTTATATCATACTCATAATAATTGATTAAGTGTGCAGCAGTGACCTGTGGTTTCACCCACGTACTTCCCATTCCTGTAGGTACTATTAATTATTCTGATGTACAAGCTATGTTATTGTAAAGTTTCATTAAAATCCATTCAGTAGTTTTTGCATGAAAGAGTAACAAACATACATCCATACATTCTTACAAATTTTCGCGTTTATAATATTACTAGTCGAACTAGTAGGATTAACTGCACGTAAAGATCCAACGCGTTCAATTGAATCAAAAAGGAAAATAATTTCTAGAAACTTCTTCAACATTTTTTTTCAAAATCTTTTAATGACGTCATTACTTACTAAATAATGAACCATTATAATGGTTCAATGCATCATTACTTCATGCGCCAGTCATGTAGGTGATAATGCTGGTCTGTATATGGAGGCTAGTACTTACGTTCTTGAATACTAATATGATAAACACGTGGATATTCAAATGACACCACATTGAAGCTTACCTGTAACAATGAAGAACATATTAATTAATGTTTGATGTTCAAAAGAAGATACAGTTGATTATATACAGGTTTTATCTTTTAAACGCTTGCACAAATAAGATACAGTTGATTATATACAGGGTTTATCTTTTAAACTATTTCACAAATAAGATACAGTTTATTTTAAACAGGGTTTATCTTTTAAACGCTTACACAAATAAGATACAGTTGATTATATTATACAGGTTTTATCTTTTAAACTCTTCCCGACTAGAAAAAAAGTTAGGCTGAACCAGATAATATATCTGGACCGGATCAGGATAGAATAAGGCTTGCCAAATCCGGTAAGCCCTATCAGGACCAGGTCTGGACCAGATGAGGATAGCCTGATGTAAAATATAATAAAGTATGGTAAGGCACACTACATCAGGACCAGGTCTGGACCAGATGAGGATAACCTGATGTAAAATATAATAAAGTATGGTAAGGCATACTACATCAGGACCAGGTCTGGACCAGATGAGGATAACCTGATGTAAAATATAATAAAGTATGGTAAGGCATACTACATCAGGACCAGGGCTGGACCGGATGAGGTCCGGCATATATTTTTAATTTTATTTTGAATTAATATAGTTAATTTTTTTTAAGTACGATTAAATTAATATTTACTATAAGGGATATAACATATAACAAAAAAAACTGCCTTCAATTTCTATTAAATTACATGAATATAAACACAAGTAAGACACAAGTATAGTATATACAATATGAAATGTATATGAAGCGATGCGTGACGTCACAATACGACTCATCGCATTTTGTACAGTGTGTAGCTTCATTAAAATTCGATAATATAACCAATGATTATATGAACTAATGATATTTAAGCGTCCAGAAGTAAGAAATAAATCTGTGTGGTGTAAAATGTCTGTTGAATAATTAACTATTTTTGTTTTATATACATTGTTTAGAATCTGTATATAGTAATTAGTATATTTATTATTTAAGAATATATACCGCGTGAATAGTATGTTTTATCAAAAAATGTACCAAAATATCAATATCAATAAAACATAAACAACGAATATGTACATTACATACACAAGCGACCGTGGGTGGCGTCACAAAATAACATGTCTGAACTTGTATACAGTATTGTTTGTTGCAAGAAGACGTAGATCAGTTTATCAATTTTGCAAGTGACAAAAGTTTTGTGTCATAGAGAATCATTTGTTGAATATTTAACTAATAATTATATTATTTTTTTTATATTGTGTAAAAATTATATGTCGATTAGTATATTAAAATATATAAATTAAAAGTGAAATTTATAAGTTTAACAAAAAAACTGAATAACTTAAACAATTAGATTATGAATAATTAATATAATGTGTGTTAAATTAAAAAAGTGAATAAAGTACTATAAACTTATAGTATCTAGATTATTATATTACTCAGTTTAATGTGTATAAAATACGAACTTGTGGATTAAATTAATTAGATAAAAATTTGTGTAGTGTTTAAAGCTTCGTTATTAAGTTTAATTAGGTACAAGGTTAGTCAGAAATCATTGAAAAAGTGCAAAATTTTTTGCTATTTCTTAAAATAATTTTATATTTCAATAATCCGTTTTTTCAGATGACTTACAAGTACGTGTTAGTTCTATTTGTAAATGATTCATCCAGTAAAGAAATAGATATACCTAGTATGTACCAAGTTCTTGGTTAGATCATTTTATAGAATACGGTGGTACTAGATGTAAATATATGCCTGAATCATTGCTAAAAAATTCTAAATACCTATTGCAAATTATTACAAACAATGGTGAAATATTGTGATGAGCCTGATCCGACGTGGCCAACGTTTCATGTTGAAATACGTGGCGTAGCAGGTAATGTATTGTTATTTGAATTATAGATTTATTAAAATTAATATCTTATTGTCATAATAACATGAAAGTAATTACAATTATTTAATTTAATTTAATAATTTAATTAACCAATAATGAAGCTTTGAAGTTATTCATAGCGATTTGGATTTGTATCTACTATCTAGTATAAGCGGGTTATAAGGTATGTCAATAGAAATATCTATAATTAATCTAACCTCTTCTATAGTTCATCTTTTCTCTTTATTTACGGCCTATGTACAGTGAGTTGTAATTACTACAGTAATAATAGTTCAATGCATATGTAGGATACTTAAAAAATATATCTCAAATTATTTTATTATTGATTGGTTCTACATTGTTCTTCATATTATGTGATACCTATCTATTAATATAAATCAAATAAGTGCTAATTATAATAATCTATTTGACTTATTGAGCTACATAATAATATTTGCATTAATTTCAGATTTTATGAAAACTTCCATATGACATCCATAGTAAGTGCTATTGTTGGTACTCATATGGATCTCATATGTCCAGCCCAAAATGAGAGGTTTTATAATAGAAAAGGATTTCACTTAAGGAATGTTTTAATTGTAAGTTAACTCTTGGATTCTGTAATTCTGTAATTTAGTTTTAATAGTGTGTTTTGTTTTATTAGTAAATACCTTTAAATTGTATATAGGTATTATATTGATATAATATATTATACAATTTAAACAAATTAATTAAATATGTTAATAGATATAATATTCTTTTAGTAATACCACAGTATAAGAAGTCATAATACCTTTAAATTGGCAAATAACATAAAAATTATAAAGGAATCTTAGAATGTGTTCTTTCCTTTTTAAATTTTGGGGAAGTTGTTTATTCACTTGTTAAGTCTAAGTTAAAATCATAATAAAGTGAGCATTTGTTTCATACATGAATATTGTAATGCAATAATTATTTATTATGTTTTAGGAGACTCGGGCTATGCCCAAAGAACTATTGTGATGAAACATATTTGGATGCTCCGGCTGGCTCACCTGAAGAACACTGCACCAAATTTAATTGTGTAGCACACTATACAGTAAAGCATACTATGGGTGTTCTGAAGTATAGGTGGCGATGTCTCCTAGGCCACAGGGTCCTTCACTATCATCCGGACACAGTTATTAGAATTATAAATGCTTGTTGTGTTTTACACAACATTTGTAATGAAGCAAGCTTGAGTCAAAAAGACAGTGAGGATACCATACCACCTACTTCAGTAGCACAGACAGCACCCAGAAAACAAGTAGGCAGGACCTTCCAGAGTTAGTGTGGGTGAGCTATAATAGGCTGCGAAGTGTTTTTAATGTTTTCATTAAACTCTTGTTAAACTATTATTTGTTTTTTTTTTTACTATCTATATTTTTGGTCATTGATTGATATAATCAATATTACAATCACAGTATTTATAAAAATAAGTAACTAAAATACTTAACAATAACCCTTTTATTCTCTTTTAACCTAAGGTTGCTATATTTAAATAAATCACAATATTTAGCTTCTAATATTTAAATGTAACACAGTTTTTATTTCCCTGTGTATATTTTTGGTCATTGATTGATATGGTGATCTATATTACAATCACGGTATTATAAAAATAAGTACTAAAATACTTAACCCAACCCAACCTAAGGTAGCAACATTTAAATAAATCACAATATTTAGCTTCTAATATTTAAATGTAACAGTTTTTATTTCCCTGTGTATATTTTTGGTCATTGATTGTTAAGGTAATCATACCTACAAGCACGGTATAAAAACAAGTACTAAAATACTTAGTAACAATCTATCCTAAATTCCTAATCGAATCTGGATGAGATATAAAAAATTAGAAATCGTCTTCTTTCTTAATTTACCAGTAATGCTGGTGCCAAGGCTTTCCAAAATAATAGCTCAAGTTCTGACAGACCACATACAATTATTATTGTTATGTATTTTAGTGATTGGTCACTTCAAAAAATCACAGTATTTTGTAAACAAATTAAGCCTATGTTTATGTTATTTTTTTTTTATTTTAAGAACTATTTTTCAATTTTAAGACCAATCACTAAAAACATAACAATAATAATTTGTATGTGGTCTGTCAGAACTAGAGCTATTATTTTGGAAAGCCTTGGCACCAGCATTACTGGTAAATTAAGAAAGGAGACGATTTCTAATTTTTTTATCTCATCCAGATTCGATTAGGAATTCCGAATCGGGTCCTGATAAGATTTTCCTGATCGGGTCCTGATAAGGTTTTCCTGATCGGGTCCAGATAAGGTTTTCCTGATCGGGTCCAGATAAGGTTTTCCTGATCGGGTCCAGATTAGGTTTTCCTGATCGGGTCCAGATTAGGTTTTCCTGATCGGGTCCAGGCAAATCATCTGCGTTACATTCCTTATCTGGTCTAGATCGGGCATGCCCGGTCCGGTCCTTCTAAGGATCACGAAAAAATTTCTAGTCGGGTTGTACAAATGGTCTTTCTTACATTTATACGAATTTCACTCATAGGTAGAATACTTTTCACGGATGTAATTGCGGTTTATTAAGATTTTTTACATTCACGACGTTTCAGATACTTTACGGCATGTGAAATTCGAAACAATGGAATTATTAAACCGCGATACGATCATTAAAAGTAGATATATTACAATTCTGTAACAAATCGAAAAATTCTGTAAAGATAGTTTTTCTTATGATTTGAAAACCGCTTAAATGCGAATACGCTTTTAATTCTTTCCTGGTTTATATTTATGCCGACAATATTATTTTAATAGACTAGTAGCTGTAGCCCGCAGCTTCACCCACGTTAACCTACATTTACAACCGTACCCGTAATGATGATTTCAGTAGAAGGCCCATCAAAATCGGCCTAGCCGTTTCAGAGATTAGCCGGAACAAACAGACAGTTTTTTTTTTTTTTAAGTGTTATTTTTGTATACATATGTCCCGTGTAATCATCATATCATCCATATATCTATGGACGGAAAAAACGGAACCCTTATAGATTCGTCATGTCTGTCTGTCTGTCTGTCTGTCCGTCCGTATGTCACAGCCACTTTCTTCCGAAAATATAAGAGCTATACTGTTGAAACTTGGTAAGTAGATGTATTCTGAGAACCGCATTAAGATTTTGACACAAAAGTAGGAAAAAAACAATAAATGTTGGGGGTCCCCATACTTAGAACTAAAACTCAATTTTTTTTTTCATCAAACCCATCCGTGTGGTATCTATAGATAGGTCTTCAAAAATGATATTGAGGTTTCTAATACCATTTTATTCTAAACTGAATAGTTTGCGCGAGAGACACTTCCAAAGTGGAAAAATGTGTGTAACTTCTAAAATAAGAGAATGATAAAACTTAACAAATATATGATGTACTAAACTATGCAAACTTTGTTTTGAAAATTGGTTTGAACGAGATCTAGTAAGTAGTTTTTTTTTATACGTCATAAATCGTAAACCACAATTTACCTTTCATGCAATCAACGCAAATACATTTAATTCCATAAAATTAAACCTTAATTTTTGTTAGAGTGTCTTATGTTGTATATTATGTAATAGTACGGAACCCTATGTGCGAGAAACCGACTAGCACTTGGCCGGTTTTTTATTTATCTGTATAGATGTAAAGTTAATATCATAGAAAGATATCTAAACCACTTTTGCTGACTATTTATATTTAATTCCTTTCCCAGCATACAACCTAAAATCATATAATTTATAGGCTTTTTTTATGTTAGTTGAATAGGCAAACTGGCAAACGCGCCACCTGGTAAGTGGTTGACGTCGCCCATTAACATAAACTAGTTTACCTGGAACGAGCCCAGGCCAATTATCTATGTGTTGCCTATCCTGAGACATAAGATTTTAAGTCTCGGTGCCAGTAATTACACTACCTGTCTTGCCCTTCTGTCCGAAACATCAAAGCTGTTTCACGGGAGAAACAAGCAAGATGTTGGTACCCATGCAGCCGGGAGCGCGGCACAGCGCTTCCCTCCCACCGGTAAACTTCGTAACTTAAGGCTACTTCTAATATGAATTGTAGGACATTGATAAATGTATATTCCTATTATAATTCTCTATTGAGATTGTACAAACAATTGAATGAGATATCTTCGTAAACATTAACGTTCTTCACTCGAAATGGCTATTGAGGGTGAAAAGTAATTAAATACAGTTCAAAATGACGATTTATACAGTGACCACCGGGCTATTGTGTTTCGTCATGTCAACTTGACTGACACGAGGGGAAAACTAATTGTGTGTTTCAATTGAATGAAATACTATACATAGCGGTAATACTAATCTTACGTTTATTTATATCATTAGTTTAATTTTAGTATATTGGTTCTAGAATGGTTGTTTGTAGCTAAGACAATTATTTTGGTGCGAAGCGAATTATGTGCTTCTAGGAATAGTAAATGTTCTTCTTCTTCTTCTTCAATGTTAGCTTCCAAAGGATTTGCCAATAGTAAATGCTAGAAAACTAAAATTTCAAATATAAAAAATGAATCACGATTATAAAAATTATTTACATTATAACATTTATTTAATACTAGCTCGTGCCCTTAGCTTCGCACATATTAACTTGATGATTATTTTATAGCCTAAGTTACTCCTTATAACATTAGCTATCTGCCAGTGAAAGTCCCGTCAAAATCGGTCCAGCCATTTCAGAGATTGTAACAAACAAACAGTCAGACAAAAATTAAAAAATCGTTTATACTTTCATATGCTGTTATTGAAAAACTAATAATTTTAAATTACAAACAGACACTTCAATTTTATTTACTTCTTTAAAGACGATATTTATAAGTAAATCATCTCATTTTCAATTTGCGAATGGTAATAATTTTATCTCTCTTCCAAATAAAACTTTAATCGGAATTTTTTTTTTAAAAAATTTAGTTCAGAGTTCAGACTAATAACTAATTCAGCCAAAATTATCATTCGACACATCACAAATCCTCTTTATTCGGCGATCGACACATGCGTTAGTAAAGTAACCTTATATAGCAGCTCATATGTCGAATTAGAATCTTATGCGGCAAAGCTTGTTTAATTAAATGTATAGTTTAATATATTGTTGACATAACCACAAATAGCCCGGCTCTTAGTTCGGTCGTAAATTAGTCGCATTCGAGGCCAACAGATTCATGTTAAACATGCAGCCATTCGGCCATACTCGGATTACCAAACGAAACTCTACCCAATCGCGATGAATACAAAATTAAAAATATATCCTTTGTTACCTAAATGTCTGGTAATGGAATACAGGGAAAAACAATACGACACGTTCAACGGGATTTCATCTCGTTATGTCTCCCTTATAAGGAGTGATCTTTTTCTCTCATTGACTTGTGAAAATATTTTTTAATTGATAGTATTAAGGCATTTGTAAGTTGGCTGAGCCTGTTGTGGCAGAATACATTCGTATTTATTTGTAAGTCAAATTACATATCCTTAGAAAATGATTAATTATTCGTTAACAAACTTTAAAAATATTATTTAACGATAGCAAACGAATCTGCTTTTGTTTATTTAACCTTAAGCCTTACCTGAATGTCAAAATTGTTAAAGGGGCATTTAGGTAGACGAAGTGTCGGCCATTCGGAAGCGTCGGAAAGACGCTCTCCGTGCAGTGGCAATGCGAGTGGCGAGGGATCGGTCGTCTTGGCCTTCATTGAGGGAGGCCTATGTTTAGTAGTGGACGGATAGAGGCTGATGATGATGATAAAGAGGAACTATTTTATTTGCTTCACATTGAGCATCTTTACTCCATGGATTAAGATAAACGCTACTGCTATAAAGATTATACTCGTATTAAGCTAATCTTGAACGCATATTCTCATTTTTGAGGCGGCTTTGCCTTAATTAATATCCATTTCTGTCACCAAGAAAAGACTTGTCACTAAACCTTTATTGTAAGGCTGTACGTGCCTTCAGGCAGACAAATATTATCTGACTTGAAATAAATTTATAATCATCCGTTTTAAGCTCGACGTTAAGTCTGCTTTATTATAGGACTTGACCATAATTTGCCATAATCTGTTATAAATGCAACAGCAACAATGGTTTCCTTGATATGGCAACACCTGACTTTTATCTTGACTTATTATTTTGTACGTCGCCTATGTATGTATAAATGTTAACGTAAAAGATATTCAACACGTTGAATTATCTATTGAGTTGTATTCATGTTTATTTGATGATTAAATATCAATTGATTTAATTAAAATCACTTATAATGCCTCATTTTAGAACTGACGCTGCAGTATATAAAGTAACTAGCAGCGCCCCGCGGTTTCGCCATCGTACTTCATAATATTCCCGTGGGAATACAGGAATAAATTATAGCCTATATTTTATTCGGATATTAAAGCTATGTTATTGTAAAGTTTCATTAAAATCCATTCAGTAGTTTTAGCGAGAAAGAGTAACAAACATACATCCTTACATTCTTACAAGCTTTCGCGTTTGTAATATTAGGAGTATGCAACATATTTTTTGGTTGCTTAAAACTAAAGGAGTTTTTTATTTTAGTCGATAAGTCATTTTTTTAAACAAACTGTTGCCGCTGCTTCGCCTTCGTCTAACTTAGATTTACAGCCGGACTAATGAACACTTTTATATCACAGTGACATAGCATTCAATTGGTGAAAGATTAAAAAAAACAAATAGAATAATTATTTTTACATTCAAAATCGCTAAAATTACTTCCTTATAATAATAAATACATATAAATCCACATTAATATACCCATGAGATGTTGAGATGAAATAGATCCATGTCATTTCCACAAAGAAACCGAGATCTGTAATCACGTATTATATTATAATTTCCTGTGCTTACACGATGTTGATTGCGCCATACAATATCACTTAATATGGTGAGGACCAATTAACACGAGATCGGCATCTACGTAACATCCCAAGAGGCGAAATGATGGCTTATAACCTGCAGCGAATATACGTCTTCGCCTGGCCATTTATGGTAAAGAACACATTGAAAGTTTCCCCTTAAAATCGCTTATCTGAATACGAATTATACGGATGTGTAGAACGTTGTAACCTCAATAATAACTTTTAAACGACTGTAATCAATAGGCTTTCTTGTTACCTGATTATAGCTTATTAAATTATTTTAATTAAAGTGAGCTACGATAACCTAGTGGGTATGGGCTCGGCCTCTCGAGTGAGAGCCGAGAGGTCCGGGTTCGATCCTGACCCCCCTGTGATACCTAGAAATGGGTTTATCTAAATTTCTACGTGCATCTGAACATGTGACCATCGCTTGCTCACCGGTGAACTATGGCCCAAAACCCTCTTCGCCTGATTTAGAGGAGGAGACCCGTGCCCGTGAGAGAGTTGATATTATTATTATATCATATAGGTACTTAATCCTCTTAACATCTTTAAGTTTAACATAAAAGTAAATAAGCTTAAGTGTGATTACACTAATATAAAGACTTAATAATGTACAAAGAACCTAAAACTAAAACCCATAAAAAAGAGAAATAACTAAAATATATTTTTAAAAAGGACAATTATTACGCTGGAAATAAACTGATTTGAAACGTCACTTATTTTGGCAGGCAGGCGTGACTCGTCCATTTGTCCTTGAGACAAGATGGCAGTTTTAGCTGCCAGTGGAGGAAGTGATACTGCCTATATTGTTTTTGCCTATTTCTACATAGAACACAGCTAAATAAACTGTAAATATTCAGCACCTATGGATCCACTCCTAGTGATAAAATGGGGCTTCTTCAAATAAATTTTATATCTCATCTGCGATAAATTATACATTATAGGCTATTTTACGATTGGCAATCACTGTCGGGATTATTATTACGATTGCCCTTTATTACACAAGATTGAGTTTAGAAATCGTTATAATAAGTTTTATGACGAAAGATATAACAACTTGATTGAATTGAATCATTATATTTGGTTGCATTAAGATACGGTTTTGTTTGGAATCAAAGGTCATTACTGAATTTTTAATAAAAAGGGTTTCAAATATTACGGGTTGCAGATCCCAGCATCAGATCTTTAATAACAATTTAGGACAGTTTCGGATTATAATAGTTTATTTGTAGTTATTAAACGGTTAAGCTTTTGTTTATCTCAGCTGTACTCAGTTGATATTTTCCTTCGCCCTGCTCTGAAGCCTTCAGGGAAGAATAGCCTCGAATCCCCTACTATCTAGGTACTAAAATATTGTCCTACGGAAACTGTATGTATCGCTGTTTGTATTTGCACGATTATAGTAATTATATTATTGATAATTAAGTGTATCTGAATAAAAAAATGATAATGGGAAGATGATCACTGTGCGGTGGCCGGTCCATGTTGGATGCGAGTAGCAAGGGATCGGTCGTCTTGGCGTTCATCGAGGGACCTATGTTCAGCAGTGGACGGATAGGGGCTGATGATGATGATGATGATGAATGATGATAATGAATCTTTTCTTTTCTTATTTCAAATGTAATAATTTCATATTTTCTTACAAAATACATTGGATTTGATGTGAAAAGTATGCCCTTATATCCACAAAAGAGCAGTTCCATAACTGATTAGTTTCAACATGTATCCCCAAACACAGGCCTATCGTAATTTCGTAAGCTTCAAATTGACCAATTTTCGTATGTGTTGATATTTTCAATTTATGGTGAGTAATAACGGAGTAGGAATCGTCTTGCAATAATCACGAGCGTGGGCGGACGGACAGACAACAGTCATTTCCACTATTGTTCAGCGTTACAACTTATATATAGAGTCGTTTAGTTTTGTAGCTTAGAACAGTGATCGTAAAAGTAACTTAACTAAAAACATTATAGTAAGTTGAATTAATATAAAGCTATGGTTGTTGTTTTTCAGTACCTCTACCATGAGTTTTGTTACAAGCGTAAATGACATAACTATAGTAGTTACGTAAAAACGCAACACGAATAGAAAACTAAGGTATGATATAGTTTTCTATTCGTGTACTGTTTAATTTAGCTTATCATTAATTATGAAATACAGTTACCGCAATAGTTTATATAAATAACATTAATTATTAATGATAAATATTATTTAGAAAATTTTACAGACATGGTGGCCTGATAATGATCAACCATGAAGTTTCAATCACAACCGACGCCAGGAGGCCGTGTGGTCGCAGACTGCACGGTTGGCGGGAGGCAACCCCCCACTTTTATAAACCAAAAGTGAGCCGCATGGGCTCACACTAATCCGATGTAGCATTAGGGCGTTCGGGCCGTTAGCATAGATCCATCCGAAAAAAAAAATTTTTTTCAATATCCAATTGAAATAAAATATTTATAGATTACGTAGAAGTTCTGATCATATTGTTTTCTAATTATTTTTTTCTAATTATTTCATTATAATAAGTTCTGATCATTTTCTATAAACAAAATACTTTGTGAATCACTTTTGTGAAAATGAGAGAGAACTGACAGAGTTGATGGCGACTTTCACAATGTCGCGTGTTAATTGTCCGGGCCCCGGGCCTACGAGTTCCAAAAACAAATGAAAGTGCTAACTGATGATAATCAACAACAATCACCAACATTGACAAAGTGTCGTTTAGTCATCATTAAAAATATTTTCCCAGGAACCATGAAGGTTGTATAAAGATATAAAAGCTGCGTCTTTACATCCTGCTAATATTATAAACGCGAAGGTTTGTAAGAATGTATGGATGTATGTTTGTTACTCTTTCACGCAAAAACTACTGAATGGATTTCTATGAAACTTTACAATAACAATATAGCTTGTACATCAGAATATAACATTGGCTATATTTTATCCCTGTGGCCATGGGAATCCATCAACCTATCCCTGTACGGGAATGGAAAGTACGCGGGTGAAACCGCTGGGCGCTGCTAGTATTTACACTTGTTTCATTTACCACCATCATTTACAATTAAATAATTTTAAAGGTAAATGAAATACTATGTGAAATATTATATATATATATATATATATATATATATATATATATATATATATATATATATATATATATATATATATTTATATTGGGACAACTCACACACGGCCATCTGATCCAAACTAGGCAGAGCCTGTAATATGTCAACTAGACAACTGATACATACTTATATATTTCTAAAATACATACATATTATAGATAAATTACACCCAGACACAGAACAAATGATCATGCTCATCACACAAACATTTGTCCAGGGTGGGGATCTAACCCACGACTTTCTGGTTTAGTAGTCAGGCTCACTTACCAGTAGACCAACAGGCCAGTCAATATTGATTCATTATTTAGGTATAATGAATATTGGTTATTTATCTCTTACTTAACTATAGGTATTTGATAATGTAAAAGGGTGCCAAAACTAAATAAATACACAGAAACGAAAAAGATGTAACAGCTCTATCTGTCAATCTTAGAACTAATCTTCTGCGCTATTGCTCCATAGATATGGGGCACCTCACCAAAGGTGGCATTGGTGGCACTCGCCGGGTTTTAGTGGGTAGAGCTGCGTCCAGGCCATCTTTCGGGCGCAGCGAGTACGCGCCTGGGGAGTCCCCCCTCCCCTGCAGGATGCCTAAGAGCATTTCCCGCAAAAGAAAAAAATAAAGTATTTAGATCGATTTGAATGTGAAACGGTGACATGTTCTACAACATTAGCAAGGTGACAAGTCCACGGAACCGGGTCTCTCCCACGCGCATTCCCGACAGGCTGAGATCGCCTTGCCAAGATGCAACGCTGTCGCTACACCTGCCCTCATAACTATTAACTGCACTACATAAATTAGTCATTGATACTGTATCCTAATACATCCTACTAATTATGTGAAAGTTTGCTGACATATAAGTTACTCAGTCACGAAAAAATCTGCTCTAATATTTGGAGTGAAAGAGCTGGATCAATTCACTGGACATCGTAATTAGTCACGGGTGGAAACTAGCGTAAATTCATCATCGTCATCATCAGCCACTATCCGTCCACAGCTGAACAAAGGCCTCCCTCAATAAACGCCAAGACGGATCCCTCGCATCCAACACGGACCGGCTACAGAACGGAGTTTTTTTTTTAAATGTTAGTTGGATAGGCAAACTGGCAAATGTACCACCTGATGGTAAGTGGTCGACGTCGCCCATGAACATAAACTAGTTTACCTGGAACGAGCCCAGGCAAGTCATCTATGCGTTGCCTATTCTGAGACAAGATGTTAAGTCTCGGTGCCAGTAATTACACTGCCTGTCTTGCCCTTCTCTCCGAAACACAGCAAAGCTATTTCACGGGAGAAACAAGCAAGTATAAATTAAACAATAAATATTTTTAAATAATCGCATATCTAGAGACATTTACGGTAATTAATGTATGATAGAAATGCTTTGTCTTGGCATTTATTGAAGGAGGCCTATGTTCAGCAGTGGACGGACAAAGGCTGATGATGGTGATAAATGCTTTTCCAGCTATCTTTAAGTAGTCGACCCTAATGTTATTTCGACTACATCACAATATTGTTTCAACATGGTGTGAACGCCCACTCTGACAGCGTGGCGATTATTACCAAATAGATGATAAAAGGGCTAACACAAACAATAAACAAAAAGAATAAATGGACAAATTTAAAAACACTAAACAAATAAAAAACAAGGAAAATAAAGGACAACAATACGAATTTGTTTTCAGTACACGCCTCATACGAAATATGGAAGACATTTGCAAGTCAAATTCGCTTGAAAATTCCGTCGTGAGGTCGGTATTTAAATGAAGTATACGTTTGGACATTAGAGTTAATTGAAATATATATGCAGACACTCGCAAATATCCTGTATGTGAGGTCAACGTACTCTGAATCACAAAATTTAAGATTAGGCCGTCCTACTTGATACTAAATATAGCCCGGAAGGGGGGGTTACGCGCTGTGATTTTTATGGTAATTTATATTAAAAATTTTACTTCGCAAAAATAGTTTTTGAAGTCAAATAATATAATTGCCTCGAAATAATTTTCTTAAAAAAGATATATCGTCTTAATCGCGATTCAATTCTAACAGTCAGCAAATATACTGATTTAAGTTTTTTTGATTTGATTGTGGCCAAATTTGTAGCCACTAAATGTAGGTACCATATTTCTAACTAACAAAGGGTGAAGATTCCTTGTATTTTTAGTTTATCAGTATTATAATATTATTATTGTCACTAAATACAATATTTTTACTTTTCTCACATTTTATTAGAATATGAACGTCTTGGTTGCCTCTTAGCAAAGCGTTACAATCAAAAAGCGTTTAATAGCTTACGATTAAATAATGAATCAACATTATTTCAGAGAATCGTAAATATACAAATGATCTCACCGCGTTTATAGCCACGAATTTTATTGATCATGTGTAATTTTTTTATGCTACTCCCGCTGAGCCTTTTATTTCTCTGTTAACAATATTAAGACTTTTAATTTATGTTATAAGCATTGAGTGTCAATACTAAAAAGGTTCCTTTGTAAAAAGTTTCCTTGTGAGATAAACATTTCATAGCTAAAAGCACTATTGATCTTTAAATCGGATTCAGTTTGTTGATGACATTAATACAAATGGTGAGTCACCGAAGAAAAAGATTTATCTCCTATTCATTCAATGGTATCATGTTGACATAACATAATTGGACATCAAGTCCTTGATCAAAACAAACATGGTAAGGTCACAAGATATACATCTGTGATTTGACTTCGTCAAGATAAACCAAAATGGGTCGAACAGTTATTGGAACACAACGGTAAACCGGTCGACATATTTAATAAATCCGCAATACGCAATCAATTATAGATGAACTTAGATGAAAAAACGTGCAGCCATTAGAAGAACAGTTACGTAAAACGTCTAACGTTCTTGCGGAAAAAGATGGAAACTGGTCGAGTGCGTAGCTAACGGGTCAGATCTGACCTAGTCAATGGGCTTGTAAAAAGGCACACTCGATTTACTGCGTCACATATTTCTGTCGCCAGCACTTAGTTTATACTATTCTATTATATTTGTACTACCCAATTTTGTTTAGTTTATATTTATACTAAAATCGTTTTATTCATTTGACAATATTTATTGCATTATTGTTATGAAAATATAAAATCCAACAATGTAGTCTTAAAAATGTGATACAGAAATAAAATGATTTTTATTTTTTTTATTTTAGAAGAAAATAAGTAATAGTTACGATTATTACCAAAACAAACTAAAGTAATGAGAAGTATATTATAATAGATGAAAATACATATTTTCATTAGTTAGAACTTATATCAGTAATTATAAAATAAATGTTTTGGGTGTTAAAGAAGAATCTTTTTTAGAAATGTCGGCATATGATGCCTGCAAACCCAGTGTAAAGTTTAGTCTTATAAGAAAAAATAAATCCTCCCGTGACCATGGTTGCTGTAAAGTATCCGACACGTCGGGCTTGTAAAAATCTTAATAAACCGCGATAAAATCCGTAAAAAATTGTTTTATTATAAAAATAAATAAAATTACACTGATTCTATATAACTTTGTGATACAATTATATAAGTTGGATGTATGTAGTTCAAACTTCGAACACATGTCGCAAAGTTTAACGGGAATTAAGTTAATACGAGATGGTCCATCTAGTTCGCGAAAGCCGTTAGCGCCACCAGCTATGTAACTGTACATAATGTGATCATGTTACAATGCCAGACCTCGTGATAGGAGCCAGCTATTAAACTTGTATCTATCGACATATCGGTCTAGGCTCTACCGTATTTTTAGCAGTTAGCACACACCTACGAAGGGCTCACGCGGTGCATCGCCTTCTGTAAGTTTTTACTAAGCGTTGACTTTTAAAATCTCCACAGTTGATTAGTTAATGGTCAAATGAATGATATTTATCACGTAGATGGTATATTTAAAAAAAATGTCTGTCTATCTGTCTATTTGTTCTGGCTAATTTCTTAAACGGCTGGGCCGATTTTGACTAAACTTTCACTGGCAGATATTTGATATTGTAAAGAGTAACTTAGGCTATAAAATAACCATCATTTACGACTATAAATCTAAGAAAACGCGGGCGAAGCTGCGGGCAACATATAGTTAATGTATAAAGAGATTTTTAATTATTGCATCTACATATTTCTTAATTGTAATGTCTTTACTGTAATTTAACCGAAATCTTTCAGATCATGCTTTTACAGTGTGTTTTTAAAACTATGAATTTTTTTGAATCATATCACGCCTTCAGATTATTTCACTGAACGGTTACAATTGAATGAATCCAATGAATCTTAAAGCAGATCTGTATTGAGATATTCATTGAAATGATCGGTGTACTGAGCAACGGTCTCACAGGATAAGCTAACTTGAACGAAATATGATCTGCGACCAGTAGGTACACTCCCGAGGAATGATATAAGCAATAAATCAAGCTTTATCGTATTGTCTTACTAATGTTAGGTGTTATCTGTACGCTATTTAAATAATATAACTGGACGTTCCCCACTGTATCAGTGATACAGCGGTGAGACTCTGTGGGTGAGACAGTATCACCCGTCCCAGAATTAAGAGAAAAATTATTTCCATAATCTATCATATTAACGCTAACAAATAATAATAATAATATCTAAGGACGCTTTTACACCACGTCAATCTGGTCCCGTGGTAAGTTCTCGAGGAACTTGTGTTACGGGTACCAGACAATGGAAATAATACTTTTATACTATACATAAATTTATATAAATAATACTTTTATACTACCTATACATAAATTTAAGATTTTTATCATATAGTACACATATTTAATATACATCTATGACCCAGGAACACAGAAAACTTTTTGTTACCTGGCGGAATTCGGAATTCCCATGATCACGGGGAGACCGAGTTTCCCCGTGATCATGACGAAATCGCTTTGATATTGTTTGGCGACTACATTTTTTAAGAAAAACAAAACCATTTAAACGGGTGATAGCTTAAATCATACCCTATTAAATGCATACAACAATATTTTTTATTAATTATATTTTTTTATAAATTAATTAATTTTTTTCCAGTTTTATTTCCTTATATGTTTGCACCCACATTTTTCCTCATATTAATCATTAATTTTTAGCATCAAAGTAACATAAAAAATATCACTAGACATGGTTTGTTTTCGCAAGGAAACCTAAAATAAGTTTATTGGCATCATTGTGCATATCCTTGATGTACCGCTAATAGTGCGAAGAACACAAAAATTATTTCAAATCACATCTATACATATAAATAAAATTTGAGTGTCTGTTTGTAAAATAACCGCTTTTTATTAAATGAATATGGATGTATACACGGTACATATACCAAAATAATACAATTTTTCTGTCTTTCGGTTTGTTCCGGCTAATCTCTGAAACGTCTGGGCCGATTTTGATGGGACTCTCACTGACAGACAGTTATACGGAGTAACTAAGACTATAAAAATAATCATCATCAATCCGGGTGCGGCTGTTAATATAAGTGAACGTGGGCGAAGCTGCGGGCAACAGCTAGTGAGTGATAAAATCACATGAGTCGTATTCTAAGAAATATTATGTTAAAGTAAATCACAATAATGCTATTTGCATATGATGATATTAACTTTGTATGTAATAAAACCTTATCTTTTCTTAAAAGTATGAGTCATTTTGCTTTAAATCTATGTAAGTGTTCTCATATAAGTGATGAAATCTTCTTGAAAATAAAGATCTCTAAACCTAAGTCTAGTCTAATGGTCACGACGTGACTTAAGTTTTGGATGCTAAGATTAAGATATAACAAAATATCTATACGATATTTACTAACATGATCGATAATGCTCAGTCCTATAATTTATCGAATATGTAAAACCTTGGATTTATATTAAGAGAGAAATCAATAATTTAATAGATGATACTAATTTTATGAAATAAAACTTCTACCTGTAACACGCCGAATCGCTTCACGCGCTTTAAAAATGTTTTGAGGTAAAGAACCGTACTCGGTTCCCACTAAAAAAGTAATAATACACCGAACAACTCGATCCGTGACCGTACCTAATGTTTAACGAGTGTCGATACACATTTAACTTCCGTGGAAGGTGAATTTTAGCTCAATTACATAACAAGGAGGCCGCGTTTGGGGAAACGCAGATCAGAAAGTACAAGGCATGATCGGCCTGGTAATTGTAAGACGGCGTATGAACGGCTTTCTCTAAATCTGTATGTTAACAATAAATAAAATATTTAAAAGTTTTAATGACACTTTGAAAGTTATTTGCAATGGTTAAATGGCAGGTTAAAAACTGTCATATCGTGAAGGTCTCAAGTTTAAACTACCATGGACATTTTAGAGTGAATATGTGTTTCTAGGGGTATTTTTAATTTTTTTTAAACCTGAACTTCAGATATCTTTCTTACCTTACTTTCTTATCTAGTATTTTCGTACAGAGAGAAAGACAAAGGGTCTATTCCGCTTTAATCACCTGGGTGATCATTTGGAACTTATTAGTCCTTTGATCACCTGACTATATGACCACCCAGGTGATTAAAGGCGGCTAAATTAAAAAAAAACCTAATTCGGTATGATTAAAGAGGTAGTGTCATGTTGCTCTGCAACCGAATTGGGCCGGCACGACCGGGGTGGTACCTCTCGCTCACAATATATATAACACCGGCGTCAAGTGACAGTTATGCTGTCGCGTTTCGTACGGTTTGTGAGTTTCCGGTGGCCCATTGGGGGATAGGGAAAAGGAGGGCAGCGCATCTGCATAACTTTTGGCTATGAAGATGTCGCTGGGCGTCGGTAGTCACCATAAGGTTCCGACTGCTCGGTTGCCTCCTTATGACATTAAAAAAAAACATAAAAACCAAGTCCTCTTCCACCCTGAGTGGAGCAATATTAATGAAAACGGACATACTTTAAAAACACCCAAAACATATTACTACTACAACATCACCATATCATTGCTGAATATAAATTGGTAGTCTATAAATAACTAACAAGAACCATATCAACCAGTTTTGCCACGGACATATCTGGCGTTCAGACAAACACACGGCTTCATTCACGTTAGCTGAAACGTTAGCTTCAGGAAATATGCGCTTATCTCAGGCTCTAACACGCGTGAATCAAACTTCTTAGTATAATATGAGTAAATATGTTTGTTTCTATACGAGAATAAGTGTTACTATATTTGCTAATAGATATATTATTTATGTCTTTAGTTGCTTTATTCTATTGTCCTGTACGGTTTGTAGGTATATTCTATTAATATATGATTGAATATTTTTTCATAGTGCTGGACTTGATGTATCAATAAAATTAATTTCCTTACGAAAGGTTATTGGTAAACGTGTAGGTAGTATTTGTATTAAATGAAATTAAATTTTCATATGTTACTATATTTTTTTATTTATTTTTTATGTCATTAGGGGGCAAACGAGCAATGTGAGCCTAATGGTACCGACGCCCATACACATCCGCACAACCAGAGGCGAGCCGAGAGGTACCCCGGTCGTGCCGGCCCAGTTCGGCTGCAATGCAGCATGGCACTACCTCTTACAATGAAAAACAAATTTACAAAAAAAAATTCAAAACAAAAAAGATTAAAAACTAATGATTTCCTTAAAAACTGTACTGAATTTTGCCTCTAACTTCGCAGATTGCTCGCAGAAATTCCATAATCATTCAATGTTTTTCGACTTAATGAATCATTTTCAAGCCTCAAAATAATACGTTAAGGGAATGCTTTGATCCTATTTTATTGAAATACCAGAATTCTAATAGAAGTTCTACAAAACAACTAAATAACAGACTTCACACACCAAGAACTAACAACGAAAAAAAATCATCAACGATTGTTATAAATTAAAAATTCCTCGTTCAACTTATAAAAGTCATGCTTATTTTTTCATGTTCCATATACTTTAATGTCATTGACTCGTTCCGCGGTATATTGACCAAACGATGGATGATGATCATGAGATGGATGTTAAGTCGTTAGCGGTAATTGGACACCGCATGATGACTGATCACTTGATCAGTCATCATGCGGTGTCCAATTACCATTGTCCAAATCATGTTATAGATTTGACCATATCAAATCGGTGTATAGTCTGTCTCTATTTTAATTGATAAAGATCGCTTCTTCAATGGCTAATGTTCAATTCTTATGTTAGAGATGAAGCCGCCTGCCATTTTCCTCCACCCCGCGAATATCTTATGTCTCTATTCTTTACTTAACAAAAATTCTAGCACTATTTTTTTAATAAAATCTTATGAATAATAAGACGGACGATGACGAAAAGACGCCATCTTGTATAAATACAATCAGTGGACACTTATACGAGTATGTAGGAAATACAAGGTTTTAGATTAGTAGGATTTTAGGTATTTGTTAGAAACCTGCGTCCTACTATTCGCAAAAACATTACCACACTGATACTTAAGTAATAATATATCATAGGTATGTAGATAATAATATAATCATCATCATCAGCCTCTATCCGTCCACTGCTGAACATAGGCCTCCCTCAATGAACGTCAATATAATAATAGAATATTAACAATCAAATGTAAAATACAAAAATATAAGCAAATAACAGTTCGCATTTCAAACATTCCTTCATCATACAATACATTGTTATAATAATACTGGTATGGCCGTACGCGTCTTCAGATTTACCTGCATATTGTATCGCCGCGTATTGTACGGTTCCTGGAACCCGACACCTTTACTAATGATATACGGTAACAATTACTATTAAAACTCTAGAAAGTTCCCTTAAATGTAACAATTGATATGTGCTTTTCATAATACAATTTTAAAATCAACTTCTTCAAATGTTAGTGAACTTTGTTTAAATAGATGCTTATAAAATGATTCCTAATTTACGTATCGCAAAAATTAAGAAAAAATGATTGTATCATTACTTATTAAAATTATCAACTTCTATAATATCTATAACCAGGTGGGAAGACACTTTCCGTGCAGTGGCCGGTCCGACTTGGATGCGAGTGGCGAGGGATCAGTCCTCTTGGCGTTCTTTGCAAGAGGCCTATGTTCAGTGGAAGGATAAAGGCTGACGACGATGATGATGATCATGAGTATATGACTCTGTCACAGACCTAATTAAACAACACTCTATCACAATACATGCAAATACATCAAGAGCTACTTGAATCTTCCCTAAGAAACAAGTACAGAAACCCCCTCCAACTAAAGTGTATATCTTCATGTTCCTTGCTGTGGTATCATCACTTACACTTCACTAGAACAGCCCACAAGGAATTTAAATTAGTCCCAACACTGAAACAGTCATCAGTTAAAGTACATCTTTGTAAGCTAACGAGCACAATACAATATGGGCCTGTAACAAATGAGAAGCGGCCCTCGGGCATGTATTTACCATAACAAGGGGGTACAATGGACAGCGGCATGGGCACGGCTAACTAGGTGTAAAACCGACTCACTTGGACGAGATAAACTCTGTACACTCTGTTGCATTACAAAATCAAAAGTATACGTGCATTAACAATGTGTGTTAATAATGGACAGAAAGAGGTTTGATAATGATTATAATAAGTTGTCATGTTAGCAAATCATATCAATGATAATAAAACGACAATCAATGTTTTACATAACGAAAGTAAAAAGTTTTGTTCAAACTGAACGTAGTTTAACAAAAGATTAAAACAAAAAAATGGTTTACATCATGTTTACATGGATCATAAACAAGTTTAAAGTTAATCTGGACATAATCATGTCATGATATATATTATCTTGTCATTTGAATTAAACATAAATTTTTCCTCATTTCGATTCATTTAAAATTTAGTTCACGTTTACATTCTTTTATTTCCGTTTACGATTTTAATAAACAAATTTTCCAACCAAATACAGATTGCTTGTAATTTTTTTTAAAGGTATTATATGATTCACACTTCTATACACATTACGTATGTTGCATATTATCACTGATATATATCAGCTAATTATTAGTAATCGTTAAGATTCAAGTTACAATTGCATCGTTAATTAAATACCGGTTTCTGATCAAAAGTTATAAAGGACCCGAAACGTGGTAGCGAAAGTGGTCTGCGCCGGGCTGCCAATACCATAGCTGGTCTGCACATCCAATTAGAAGGAATGCACCCGGGACTTGGCCACTATACAGGCTGATACCACAACAGATGCGATACAATACAATATGAAAACCTTTTACAACACATTTTTTAATTACATTAATTACACCACAAAAATACAGAAAATGTAATACAAGAATTATCAAAACGCTACATATACATAATATTGCCTTGCATATAGAGTGCTTTTATTATAAATATCCGTTGTAATATCGATAAAATAAAAGAGGTAAACCAAAAGGGGTTGATTCATAATCTATGTATATAGCCTACTGAATACTAGTATAAATAGATATACTTATATAAAGATATACGTATACATATATACTTACCTTAGTTTTTGCTATATCACAAGACTAAGTAATGTTCGACCTTCACTATAAGCGACATAAGTATCAAGAAATATTGATTCATGGCCATGTATGTGAAACTACAAAAATCTATTTGTTCTGTCTATAGAAACGTGCTTAAACCTGTATGAAACAATACATACAACAAGACTAATCCACAATAAAGGCAAGGTCACATAAACTAAATCTTTTAATCATTCCAAAACCAGGCCTAGATGAGCTGATGTAAACGCAAAAGTAAAGGCGCAGTTCCACCGTTACGTAGAGGCTACGCACGTGTGTTAAAATTTAAATTGCAAGAAAATGACAATTAATGTGTAGCATGTCCGTGGGTTGCAACATTTTCTTGCAAAGCGAAATTGGACAAAAGCGCGTAGCCTCTCTGTGCACCGCGGTGGAGCCGCGCTCTTAGACTTACTTTTGACTTTCAGTTTTTCTAAAGCAAGATTGAGATAACCAAATTACAAATCAACTAGATTGATATATCTCACAGGCACATCGAGACATATATGGACATATGAATTTTGGCGCACTTAAATATGGTGCATAATATGAATAGCCTTGCAATGCTGCAGCGTGTATAGTTTGTTTGTTTGAACACGCTAACCTCAGGAATTTTATTTATTTCTATTTTTTGAGTGTGAAACACGGAACAGCTAGTCCTATTTAAAATAGCACTTTAATATAAATAGAACAAGTAAACTTTCTCGTTGATAAATGTGGATTAAGTCGAGTTTGAGATCCGCCTGTGTGCGATGACCATAAAAGGCTCCGTCGACAATGGCTTGGGAACCCGGCTCATTTGAGGAGAAAATATTACGTCGTGTCTCTCGCTAAATCGCTTCTAAATGCGTTTGTAGGCCATAACATAATGAGTCGTTTATCTCAAGGATCTCATGATATCGCATTAGTCATTTTAAATTTATGTATTTTTTTAATCAGCCTGTATTTATCCCGTTTCGGACTGAAGTTAAAACAACCTCCTATGGATGAAACTTTAATCAGAACATCCACCAGTAAGAATGTTGTTAACAAACAGAGAGAAACTACCTGACTCCAAATACTTCAGGCGACATCATCATCATCATCAGCCTCTATCCGTCCACTGCTAAACATAGGCCTCCCTCGATGAACGCCAAGATGGCCGATCCCTTCCACTCGCATCCAACACGAACCGGCCACCGCACGGAGATCGTCTTCCCATCTGGTAAATGGCCGACATGTACTTCGTCTACTTAAACGTGGCCTCCACTCTTGAACCTTTATTTATTTTCCTTACCCAGTATTAATATAACATGTTCTAAAATATACCTATATAATTTTTTTATATGAAAACATGACTTGTCCGTCCTCGAGTCCTTAGCAAACAAGGGGAAGCGTTGCCAAATGTGATATCAGGATTATCACTATTTATCTACAGATAACACTGAATTAAAATGGCGTCTTCCACGCTCTTATCGTTTATTATAATATTATGTACATTTTCATAATTACACTTTATGGCCGACACTCGTTAGCGATGTCTTAGTATAGAATATGTAAAATTTGTTTTATGTGTAATATCACATAGGATAGATTACCTAATGCTTAAATTCGCTTGTACAATTAAATAATATGTTATAATCGACGTTTGACGACCTCTGTGGCTCAGTGGTAAGCGCGTTGGCACTCAAGCCCGGAGATTGCGGGTTCGAATCCCGCCAGGGAACAAAAATATTTTCTGTGTTCCTGGGTCATGGACGTGTATTAAATATGTGTATTATATAATAAAAATATTAAATATATGTATAGTATAAAAGTATTAAATATGTTTTCGTTACCTGGTACCCGTAACACAAGTTCCTCGAGAACTTACCACGGGACCAGATTGACGTGGTGTAAAAGCGTCCATAGATATTATTATTATTATAATCAGTAAGAACTAAAGTTAAAGTTTATTTATTTATTTTTCAAGGAACACAAACGGTTACAATTAATCTTAAAATAGGTTTAAAAAATTACACAGAAACCAGTGAAGTGTCCACTAAAAATATAAAACAAAACATTAAAACGTCGCCAAAACAATAAACTAATTAAACAAAATAAATAAAAGATCAAAATAAGATTAAACATCGTGGATTAATCATAAGAATACAAAAATATACATTAGAAGTTATGTAACATTTAGCTTAATTAGTATTATATGTATAAACAAACATAATATATGTATTATTCGGTATCCTAATAAATAATAACAAATTAATGATAACTTAAGAAAACGGTTACAACATTTAAGGCACCTTATGAGTTATGACCAATGCCATCAATTTGCAATCCTTATTAATATTTGAGAAATCAATCTCATAATATGTGATAGGATTTCTGAGCCGTCTAAACATTAAACAAGAAAAGTCAAGTTCTATTCATATCATTATAATACCAGTGAATAATATCATTAAAAGACTTGATCTGTTAATGATATTATAATATGGATATGATATCACTTGATTATCATTATAAGACTGTAACGCTAGTGAAATACATAGTCTCTATTATTTGTATGCGAACGGTACGAGTGAGAAATGTGAATGCAAAGATCATTTCTCTGTGGGCTGTGTGTAGGTCGACGAGTAATGATATCGATTTACTCGCTGTATCGCGCATAAAACGTTTTATACTGTTTATAGAGTGTTAGTAATATAAAATTAGAAATAAAAACAAATGAAGAACAATAAAAATTGGTAGTAAAACATAATACACAGCAAAGGTAGATGATTTTTTATTCCTTAGAATTTACTATAACTAAACAACTTTTACGGGTTTTACCGCGGTTTATTTAGATTTTTCCAACCCAACGTTTTGGATAATTTACAGGAACCGTGGTCTCGGAAGAACTGAATTTAGATAAACGAATAGTGCTAAGTAGTAATCGACATTACGTGGGTAACACTGAAAATGTTTAGAACTGGCCAGTTAGAAACATTGAAAATGAAAACTTTTTTTGAATTTCAATTTTAGAACTCTTTGGTAACCTAATGTAGTATATTGCATTCATTTGTCATTTGTTTTTGTGAATTGGCGGCAAATCTAAAACTCTTGTTGAAACACGTGAAAATGAACATAACGCGAGAAAATTTTCGATCAATGATTTATTATGACTTTCGTTGTGGGCTTACTCAACAACAAAGCTATGATAGGCAGCGATTAGCATTTTTTAATGAAGCCCCATCTCGTGCCACTATTTACAATTGGTTTAACGAGTTTAAGCGTGGACGTAGCAATCTCAGTGATGATCCGCGTGACGGACGTCCTTTAACAGCGACTACTGAAGATAACATCAGTGCTGTGCGACGCATGATAGAGGAAGATAAGAGAGTGACCTATCAGCAGATACGGGCTAGCCTAGGCATTGGTATGAGTCAAGTTCAAAAAATATTACACGAACATTTAGGCGTCAGGAAGCTTTGTTCCAGATGGATTCCCCATACTTTAACCGATGACCAGAAACGCCTCCGCATGGACTGGTGTCGCCAAATGTTAGATAAGTTCAACGGCGGTAACTCAAATGCTATATTTGACATCATCACAGGTGATGAAAGCTGGATATATTGCTATGAACCCGAAACCAAAAGACAATCAGCTCAGTGGGTGTTTCCTTTCGAGGATCGGCCAACTAAGGTAAAGAAAGGAAGAAGTCAAGGAAAAAAGATGATTGTCTCATTCTTTGGTCGGAAAGGTCAGTTCGCGACAGTTGTGCTAGAAGATGGAAGGACAGTTACTGCAGACTGGTATGTCAATCGCTGTTTGTCTGTTGTCTTGGAAAAAATTCGACAGCAGCGCCTTCGAAGCAGGATCTGCCTTCACCACGACAATGCTTCAACGCACTCCGCAAAACGGACTGTTGAATATTTGACTATGGCAGGTGTCGAGATAATGAGTCATCCGCCTTACAGTCCTGACCTGGCGCCCTGCGACTTTCATTTATTCCCAAGAACTAAAGATAAAATTCGAGGTATTCGCTTTACGAGCCCTGAAGATGCGGTGAAAGCGTACGAAAATGCCATAGAAGAGACTTCTAAGGAAGAATGTGCCCACTGCTTTTCTCAGTGGTTCCATCGAATGCGACGATGTGTAGAAAGAAACGGAGATTACTTCGAAAAACAATAAAAGTATTGGCAACTTTCTACATTAAGCCGTTTTTCATTTTCTAAACATTTTCAGTGTTACCTAGGTATTAGTAGTAGTTTGTTTTAGTAGCTTTTAGTCATTCGAAACTATAATATATACTGGGATAATAAGAATTATAGTAAGTTCTGGATTCGTCCATACATTTATTACCTTGAAATACTAGATATCCCTGTATAATATATAGGCATGACTACATTGATCGCAACTACTGCTGAAAATGATCCTGTATAATATATAGGCATGACTACATTTATCGCAACTACTGCTGAAAATGAACCTGTATAATATATAGGCATGACTACATTGATCGCAACTACTGCTGAAAATTATCATTCTTTTATATGAATGGAAAATAATGAGAAAAAGAGATTGTTTTTTGTAAGAGACAGCGCCATGCTGCTTTGCACGGCCGGGGTGGTACCTCTCGCTCTCATAACACCGGCGTCAAGTGACAGTTATTCTGTCGCGTTTCGCGCGGTGTAAGTATCCGGTGGCTCATTGGGGGAATAGGGGAAAGGAGTGCAACGCGTCTGCATAATCTCTGGTTGCGTGTATGGGCGTCGGTAGTCGCCAAAAGGCTTCGACTGCTCGTTTGCCCTCCTATGCTACACAAAACGGCCTTACAAATGTACTAAGAACATTTGAACTATTTTAAGAACTAGTTATCCAAATTAATTAATATAATTCTGTACATACTTTATTCTAGTCCAACGATATACATTAAAATTTAAAGGCGATGCAACCGCTATCCTATCTCCGTAGCAACAAGGTGTACGTTCAACAAGAATTCAAAAAGAAAACTATCGGCCTTGATCTGTTGGATTAAATTTAAATAATGAACGATAAAAAAGGCATTCAAAACATTTTTTGTTGGCTCAATAGCATCTGCCACAAGCGATCCGAACAACTAACAAGTCACAAAGGCGGATGACCTTGCGCTGCTGAAGGCTTCGGAGCTCGTCACAACAAGAACAAATGTACGTTTTAAATTTTAAACGATAACTTCTTAAATTATACCAACGAGTTGGTTTTAAATTATACAAATGATTTAAATAAATATCTATGTATGTAATTTATAGACTAAAATAAAATTTAGAATTAAATAAATATTGTTTTCAACGGCGAAGAAACTCAACTTTTTAACTGTATAAGTATTTTAAACTTTTCTAAATTTATAAAAAAAATAAAAATGATGATAAAGTAATTTCTCGTCTGATACTATATTTATCTCAAGTGACAACAGACAATATGAAATAAAATATATGTATAAATAAATATGACCTGACCTTTTTCTCTTCACCAGTGAAGGAAACATCGAGAGGAAACCTGCATGCCTGATGAGATTAAAAGTCTTTGTAGGTGATGTTCACCAACCCGCATTGGGCCAGCGCATCGGTGAACTATAGCCCAAAACCCACCCCGCCTAATTTCGAGGAAGAGACCCGTGTCCAGCAGTGGGACATATAGTGTTGATATTATTATATTATTATGACCTCCTTCGTACACAAAACAGTGATCAAGCATTATAAAAAAATATATGACCCGACCTCTTTTGTACACAAAACAGTGACCAAGCAGTTAGAAATTAGAATCACGTAAACGACTCCGTGATATGTAATTTGAAAATTACTATAATGACTCAGCAAGGTGCTATGAAAGTATTTAAATTAGGCGCGAGTGCTTTGAAGCTCTTTTGTAATTGAAACAAAAAATGTTTGTTAATTAGCTACATGCTTTCTAACGCCACTAATTGTATTCTAGTATTGTAGGGCTAGAGCATTAAAAAACTGGGCCAAATTTTTTATACAAATAAAATAAAAAAATAAAAAATATTATCATCGCATTTGTTTCTGCTTTAACAGACAGAATAGTATTGTCATTTATTCAGGAACGAAGATGTACGTTATTCGAACATAAGTTTGATAAATACATAGTATGATAATTTAATATTAGATTTAAAGAAAAAAAATTGGCAGACATAGGTACTACCGATAGACGTGAAAAATAAGCTTTACCAACATTCCCTCACATTTAAATGCTGTGGTCATCCAAAAGATGTTGATGGTTCATTAATTAAATGTGACTAATTAGTTAAGCGTCACCGCTTAAATGATTCTTGATCTCGTTAGTCGGTTGGTCTCGAATAAATAATATCAAAATTATTATCAGATCTAAATTTGACTATTTAATTCGTTTGTTTCATAATTAATATGCATTGAAATCGTTTTCAAGAGTGGCAACCCTAATTCGTCGACAGTAATTCATCATGTGTTGCCACAAAATTACATATGGCCAGCTATTGCGGTTTCATATTTTCAATTAATCCGTGTTGTCATTTACAAATGATATATCATTGAATTACATAGAATTACAAACGATGTAATTGCTGTTCTGAATATGGAGAGAAATTGAGAATTAGATATAGTACGTTTAATCTTAGTTACATTATCTGTCTCATGGCAGTATTCTGCTGAAAATCTTCTTGGCTCAGCTTTGCTGTGCATAAACGGACAGGACAGGCAGTGTTACGGGCATCTGAAATTACCATCTTACGCTTCAGGATAGTCAACGCATAAGTTTCCTGGTTCCTATACGACTTTAACTACTTATCATCTTCTCGTTTCCTATTTTGCCTTTAACGAACTTAAACTAACTTTTATTAAACTGTGATAAAAAACTTTTTTAAATCAGTGGTTTAAATTTTCAAATATCAATCCATCTAGAAGGATAGCTACAATTTAACGAATAACGTCACTTGTATTACAATGTCCGAGATGCTGCTGAATGAGGTGCTGCTTTTCATACAAATTACATTCAAATACGTGGACAGCTGTGCGACGCTTAATAATATAAGACCTTTCACAGAATGGAAGCTCATTGTTTTATATAATAGTCTTCTAGTTCATGAGGTAAGCATATTCTGTTTGGTCGCGGATTCGAATCCTTAAAGTACCAACCCTATATTATGTATTTATATATAATTTTATTAATACGCTTATAATATTAGCTTTACAAGAATATTACGGAATGTTTAATACGTTATTTTTACCCAGTTCAAAATTCGCATTGAACTTCGCAAACTTAGGGCCCGATAATAATTTAATATTGGTATTGTGAAAAAACAATAAACTGTTATTATTATACTTAATTCAGAAGTTTAAATATGAATGTTATAATATGATTGTTTATGACATATAATAGTAAAGATTTATTTATATGTATACATATCTGAGTTAATCAACAATCAGGCCACGACCCGGCGAGTACGAGATTATTGTCAACTGCGACAGATGTGTGAATTGGGTCACCGATATGATAGCGTTATAACCAGAACGTTACATGAACATACAGATTGCACTATTATCTATAAAAAGATGACCAATCACATTTTGTAGTATTATACTACAACGAAAGAGGCGAGTTAACGGAAAGAGGTATCCAGCAAACCAATCAGATTTTGTAGTACATATTATACTACGTTGGAAGAAGAAGGTTACACAAGTCGCTCATCTTTCCATACAAACGCAGAACAGTAAGTACTACAATGTTTGACGTTGACCATGGAAAACTAAGTATAATATAAATTGATCTCGTCGTTATCTATGTCTGTATGTACCCAAAATTATATAAAAAATATACATTTTAAAAATACAAGCTTCTAATCTTTCGTATTTCAACACTGATTTTAGCCCAACTTTGGGCGAAAATAAATAGTATACAGAGCACAAAAGCTTAAAAATAAAGCCCGTACAGACATAGTTTAGTTATTCAAAAATTTAAATATATTTTAAAAAGATACACTTAATGTTTTTTCTATAATAACTGTTTTGCTAATAAGACATTTTCGAAATGAATCATTGTGCATTTCATTCTAGCACACATGTTCGCGCCTTAAGTCAGGTGAGATGAGAAACATTTTGTTAGAGTTCGCGCCGTCGACTAATTCAACCTTAAGGGAAGACATCCAGCAGTGGTCACGTTAATACTGATAAATACAATCGCAATTATTTCCAGACCAGTAGGGCTAGAATGCGCGCACGACAAAATGTCTACCCTTTTCTCTGGACTAATAAAATTTAAATAATATATTATTATATATTATGTATAATAATAATTTAAGTAGCCTGGGCCAGTTCCAGGTAAACTATATATGTTCATGGGCGACGTCGACCACTTACCATCAGGTGGCAATCTGATGGTAAGTGGTAATGACGTCTGCCAGTTTGCCTATCCAACTAATAGACTCTCTATAGGATTATCCGTATTATACCTATATTAAACTGACATAGTTTACATAGAAGGCATTCACAGGCAATTTCAAAACATCGAGCTAACAAAAGTGAAAAACGCTGTAAACATCCCGTTTTAGTTGTAGGATCTTTTTTTATTGCTTTATATCCTACTAATATTATAAACGCCAAAGCTTGTATATTTGTTACTCTTTAAAGAACTAGAATGGATTTTCATGAAACTTTACCATAGTATAGATTATATATCAAAATAGGACATAGCCTATAATTTATCTCCGTACTCCCACGGTTATGGGATGTACGCGGATGAAACCGAAGGGCGCTGCTAGTATATCAATATTATCATTGAGTAGGATAAATGACACACATTTATCCTTATTATTCTTATTATTGTTTTGACGAGAAGCGATCGTTCTTCCGCCTCAGGTCACGTTACATTGATACAAGCGGCTCCGTAATCATTTCGCGATTGATTTATTGAGCAGACGCAGTCCGACGGACGCATTCTGCATGCAAAGCTGGACACTTATCAGCAATGGTAATATGTATGAGTGTTCTATTAGTAAAGTCCTTTTACTTATAAATCTTTATAGCTGACTATGATCTAATAGTAAACCTAGTTTAATCTTCTTTTAAAGGAATTTTGCACACTGTAACTGGTCCGACCTTAAAATAGGATTGTTGTCTTAGGTTATTATAACTGTATGTGCATTATTAGCAAAAAATTTATACTTATAAATAGCTTTTATACTTATAATTTATAAAACTTATAAATCTTGTGCATAATGTTGAAGGTTTTGGCATTTATGGAACATTCCTTCAACAACATCCGTATTGTCTTCCATTTCTTGGCTAATAACAATATTACTTATAAAACTAATAGTTTCGTATTATTTATTGATAATCTATACAGTCCCATCGGCTATCGGTTATATCGGGAACCTAGCGGATGTCTTCGTTTCGGATCCTATCTGCCAAAGAAACACCCAGCATAGCACGTTCCAACGTTGAGCTACGGAACGGATGGCCGATGGGGCAATAAGGCTCTAGAGTGGAGACCACGTTTAGGTAGACGAAGTGTTGGTCGGCCATTGACCAGGTGGGAAGACGATCTCCGTGCGGTGGCTGGTCCATGTTGGATGCGAGTAGCAAGGGATCGGCTGTCTTGGCGTTCATTGAGGGAGGCCTATGTTCAGCAGTGGACGGATAGAGGCTGATGATGATGATGAATCTATACAGCTATACCATGTCAGTTAAATTATGAGAATATGACGCTATGTAAAATACCCACATAAGGGAACTCATATCTAAAATGATATGTAAGATTTTAATTAGAAGCCGATGATGAGATCGGAGGTCAGCGTGACCTCAACTTGTGACATCATCCGACACAAAAAATGTTATCTAAAAAAAACAATTACGATTCGGGTTTTACCTTTATAGGGTTCCGTTCCTCAACATTACAACAAGGAACCCTTCCATCGCTCATTTCGTTCATTCATCATTCATCGTTGATATGTGTGTCTCTGTCGAAACAAAACCTGTATACCTACTGTTTCTCTACTCTGTGTCTATATTGTAAGCTAATAATAATACGTTGGGGCAACTCACACACGGTCATCTGATCCCAAAGCAGGCAGAGCCTTATGGCAACCAGAAAACTGATAAATACTTATATATTTCTAAATACTTATATATTATAGATAAATTACACCCAGACACAGAACAAATGATCATGTTCATCACACAAACATTTGTCCTGTGTGTGGATCGAACCCACGACCTTTCACTAACTACTAGACTAACAGGCCAGTCAGTTCCCATTGACATAGAATGGAAAAAATTAACAAGAAGTGGGTCTGACAGCATAAATTGAGAAAACAAAAGGATAATCGTTATTGTTAAGGCGCGGCTCCACCGCGGCGCACATAGAGGCTACGCACGTTTGTCAAGATATGTCCCTTATATAACATGAAAACACTTTTTCACGGAACCCTCAGCGCGAGTCATACTCGCTTGTCTACTTTTTAGTTTATTGCATATATATTTTATTTTTGGTGCCTTACGTATACTTCTGATTATAATATTTGATCTCAGTTACTATGTTTGTAAATAATTCCTATGTATGACTCATACGTTTAGAAATACGAGTTGTATATGATATTTTTCTTTAATATATGAAATAAACTAATAATATCAAATTACAATTGCAATTGTGATATTTTTATATGCTTTTATTATCATTAAAGAAGAGCAAAATTACTAAGCAACATAGTTAAAAGTCATTTTTTACTTTTATTTTTTTCAACCATCTGTTTTTTATGTCATAAGGAGGCAACTGAGCAGTCGGAGCCTTTGTCCCTTTTCACACGAGCCGTTTGCCGCGTAGCCGGCGCCGAGTATCCGGTAGCGAAATGTAAGAAATTCACGCCGGTACGTGTGAAAGCTGCCATACATGCCCATACACTTCGCTACCAGATACCCGGCGCCAGCTACCCGGCAACCGGGATGTGTGAAAAGGGGCTTATGGTGACTAGAGAAGTACAAAAGCTATGCAGATGCGTTGCACTCCTTTTCTCAATCCTCCCAATGGGCCACCGGAAACTCACAAACCGCACTAAACGCGACAGTATAACTGTCACTTGACGCCGCTTTCAATTTATAATTACTATAACAATATATAGCTACCGTTTCCTGTAAGTTTATTAAAGTCGGTATACCGGTTCAAGTGTATGTTATACCGACTGGTCTCCTACGCGCGGGTAGGCGTAACTTATAACTATTCGCTCTTGAACCATTAAATAAAACAAGTTATTACATGCAGTATAATATTATATGATGATTAAAATATGCTAAGTGTAACCTTTGGAATACATCAGCAAAACGATGTTGTTTATATTATTTGTGATGTGAGAAGGTTTTTTAAATTGGTAGACTCAAACTAAGACATTAATTGGGTGGCTTTTGTGAGTTTTTTGAAGGATAGAACCTATTTAATTAAACCTGAACAGAATCTTGCAAACGCGTTCGTGTCACAAAAATAAAAAAGAAGAAGAATTAAACTTAAAGCACTTAAATCATTTAAGCAGTTTTCGAGATGCCAATTTGGTGGTTCTGTGGTGCGCGTCAACCCCTCTGTGGAGGTGGCGTCGGTTCCTTGCGGGACTGAGTAGCCGTCGAGGTGCCCTGTTTGTTTACTAGATCCGGGGCACCTCACCAAAGGCGGCATTGGCAGCACTCGCCGGGTTTTAGTGGGTGGAGCTGCGTCCACTTATCAGCTGTCTTTGTACTTCTCTTATAAGAAGAGGGGACAGAAAGAGCAGGGGGAAAGGGGTGAGGATGGGAACCTCACCCCCATTGTACTGTCCCGACGTTGGGAGGGGTTGTTCTGTGGTGCGGGACAACCCCTCTGTGGACGTGGCGTCGGTCCCTTGCGGGACTGACGAGCCGTCGAGGTGCCCTATTTATTTACTAGATCCGGGGCACCTCACCAAAGGCGGCATTGGTGGCACTCGCCAGGTTTTAGTGGGTAGAGCTGCGTCCACTTATCAGCTGTCGGGCGCAGCGAGTCCCATATACCCGCGTGGGGAGACCCACTCCCCCGCGGGATGCCTCAGAGCATTTCCCGCCGTTAAAGAAAAAAAAACTGGCAGACGAGCCACAAAAGTAAGTAAACGTCGCCCATAAACATTAACTAGTTAACCTGGAACTAACTAAGAAACAACATTTTTCCTTCACAAGTAGTAGCATGGCATGGCGGTCTAAATTGGGTGACATTAGGTTGTTTCGTTTCGAACAAACCCCAAAAAGGCCCTCTCTTGCACATTTATAAAATGACATCACATTTGTTTGTGCTACATTCAAATACCGAAGTTTATTCTTTGTTAATCCAATTATTATAATATGTAGTTCGTGGGCGTCGCCACGCTGTGACCATAAACGCGTTATCAACTGGTGTCGCTGTTGAAAATTTATGAATAACTGTAAAACCAGGGGCCCTGTCAGGAGGAATGTACAGGAATCAATAGATAGATGAAGCTGTTCATAGCTTCGTCTGTGTTAATTTAAATTGACATGACACGGATCAATATTGATTATTAATGTCGAAATATCTTTACTTATTTTTATAGAAATAAGCACAGGTTGAAAAGCATGAAATGGTAACGGACGGTACGGACTTTTAAGATCGTTATAAAAATAAAAATTTTATTCACGTATTCAGTAGCCTGGCCATTCCACCATGCCATATTTATATGTCTGTCAAATTTATATCTGTGAAAATTGGAATCCATTATTATTATATTCGAAATATAATATTCCACATGCATAGGATGTATAATAAGTTAATAACATAAGTATCAGTCATTACAACTAAGAACGAACGCCTCTCACACATAAGCTAGCCCACCTGCGTGATCAATCGATTCAAAACAAATGAATTGGATCTGCACACATTTATTATGTGTGGGAACAATGGAATATGCTAGAAGATTCGCTCATTAAATCTCGAAACTGAGTCCTCAATAATAATATAAAAAGTTGTTACCAAATAAAAACATATAAAGAGAATTTACTTTCGTTTTTACGTCTGTTTATAAACATTCGCACGCTTTACTTTAAATTCGTTAATCCAGGTGGGTTAACCAAGATCAAAGATGCCGTTCTACAATCGTAAACGCTAGTAGAAAACTAATAAATGAATGGAATTTAAGACCACGTGATTTATCGAGGTAAAATGTCATTTCCATACATTTATTAGTTTTATACTGTCATTCAACGATCAACGTCAAAAAAAATTCAATTAGGTACCTTAAATTTTATAAACTTGTATTGTTTTGTAAATATCAATTTTATTACGAAATTCTGTTCATAAAGGAGAGAAAGTTTATCCAATGATATGATTCATATAAAACCTGTGAAAAAAAAACGTATCTAATTGTCAAAAAAATGACCCAACATAAGTTTTTAAGTACTGAACGGACTAAAATTAAAATTAATTTAGTTTTATTAGTCGCGAAACTAAAACTGAAACGTTTATTGAACTTATTAAAATTGTTCAGTCGCATGGCCTCCCCGCTGGCACCGACGTGTGAACACTTTAATTGGTGGGAATCTTGGGGGACAACCCTCCACCGTAAATAGAAATGAATGGATTTTGAGAACATACAAAAAATGTTGACTTGGGACTAGGAAATTTATTGCGTTTTTTGTGTTTTCCTCACGTCAAGATTGTGATCTCGCATTAATTAATTTAGTCTTTAGTGGTCGACTAACAGATGTTTTATTGGAATTAATGAAAAAGACAGTTTGTCAATAATAATGTACATACAGTACATACATACATAAGACGATCTCCGTGCAATAACGGGTCTGTGTTGGATGCGAGTGGCAAGGGATCGGTCGTCTTGACGTTCATTGAAGGAGGCCTATGTTCAGCAGTAGATGGATAGAGTCTGATGATGATGATGAAGTATATATTACATACAAGAAATATAAAATCCTTACCCAACTTTGGTGGTCAAAATCATAATAGAACCTTCATAAAATACATCGTTAAAAATGATAGATATCTATCGTTAAATAAGTGTATCGAAGTTAATATTTATCTCTTAGATCTCCTTTTTGGGTAAGCGCAGCTTTTGCTGTAAATCGTAGAAAATGGTATATCAAAAGATAAATCAAAGTATAGAATAGAAAATGTAAAGAATTTGAACGCAAAGAATATGTAGGCGTAGTAACTAGTACGTGACGAACAAACGCCCACACCTTCCCTGTTTACTTGTCTTAACATCAACTGCAACTTAAAGATAAGCTTATAAAGATGCTTGGCCCGCAACTTTGTTCGCGTTAATTTCGATTACAGACGTATTCGGAATTATATTGATTATTTTGATATATTATGTTCTTCCTTAGGGTACAGTATATGTCCCTGTCGTTTTATCGAAATCCGTTCAGCGGATTAGGCGTGAAAAGGTCACGTTCGCATTTATAAAATTAGTGTGGAAATATGGGTGATGCGTGTTTTCAAATAGCACGACTTTAAAATAATCTCAATGTAAATAGAGACATATCGTCATTGTCACCAGGATTTATCCGTCCAATGCTGAACATAGGCCTCCTTCAATGAACGCCAAAATGACCGATCTCTTGCCACTAACGTTACCGATATCACGCGAAGTCGATGGGCCTATAAGGTTTAAAAATGGAAACATAATATTATGTTATTATATGGTACACATATTCAACATACAAACTTAGCGAGTTAAATCGCACTTAAAGTAGCCTCATGGAAAAGTGTCTTACATAACATATCCATCAATACTTAGCGGGACACGACCCCGCAACCTACGCTAACAGTGATAAAGACGGATTCGAAATGTTAAGAAACATAAAATTTAACGGATTTCTACACACAAATATTTTAACAAGCTGGTGTTAAAGTTAGAACGTAAGCAGGGCGAGCCTACGTAAAGTGTACGAGCTTAACTGTTATCATTTGTACGACAAAAAACACCATAAACAACTTGTGACGAAACTAATTATTGTAACTGTAACAAACTGTGAGGTCTATTTTTGAGTTTTATAATATTCTGTCCTTGATTTTATGGGTTAGTAAGTAAAAACGATTCAATAAATGGGTTATTTATAACGAAAAGCTTCAAATATTTACTGAAAAGATTCAGTAATATTTTTTTTACGTTCGTCAACACGAAGGGTAATTTGTCCTCTGAATAGATAGCCCAACGATCTCCTTACAATGACCGGTCCTATTTGGGTGCGAAGGGTGGAGAATCAGCAGTCTTGGCGTTTATTAATAGAAGCCTATGTTCACCATCGGGAATTCTTTAGAAATTCTTAGAGAATATGTACTTTGGTTGCATTCTAAATAGGATTTTAAGTTGGTCAGTAGAGTACAAATGGTTGCAATACTTATTATTGTGTGTGTGTGTGTGTGTGTGTGTGTGTGTGTGTGTGTGTGTGTGTGTGTGTGTGTGTGTGTGTCAGTGAATTCCTCCTAAACGGCTAGACCGATTGTTTTCACACAATTCGGTTAAATACAATAAGTTTGTGCGGATCAGAAAAACGTCTGTCGGTTCCGCTACTTAAGTTAGTTTCGTTATCTATATAATAATAATAATATAATAATATCTATGGACGCTTTCACACCACGTCAATCTGGTCCCGTGGTAAGTTCTCGAAGAACTTGTGTTACGGGTACCAGACAACGGAAATATATTTAATACTTTTATAGTATATACATATATATACACATATATATTTAAGATTTTTATTTTATAATACACATATTTAATACACATCCATGACCCAAGAAAACAGAAAATATTTTTGTTCCCTGGCGGGATTTGAACCCGCAACCTCCGGCTTGAGCCCACGCGCTTACCACTGAGCCACAGAGGTCGTCGTATATATAGGTCATATTATACTTTTTCATCCGAAAAACCTTACGCAATTGCTAAGTATATTTTCACGCTTTTATCGCATTATCACCGATCATACATAAGCTTTATTACACATTAGCGTCGAAATGACGCAAGCATATTCGCCTATTCATGTTGATTTTAGGAGATTTTGCAGATTTGTATGCGCTCATGAATATCATTTTAATAATGTCTGGAGCCCTCAAGAACATTGAAGATTATCATGACAATGAAAAGCGACGTAATGCACACACGACGCGCCGAAATAAACTATTATTCAAATTTATGACCAAGAAAATCAGCTAAGATACACACAACTGAAACAAGTTTTATCCATAAAAATCTCGTGTCACGGCGTTTGTGGTTCGAACTCATCCGAAACAGCTCGAGCGATTTAAAAAATAAATCATATTTGGCAGGTACGATAGTTAATAATAGGTTCCCCCCGCTTCCAGAGAAGAGTGCCGGATGGCACAACGTTGTGGCCCGGTGCGGACGTCCATAGTCCCTCGCCTGGTCACCCTGACGACGAGGAGAACACAGCTGGGGTTTAGAGGGTAGAGTCTGCGCCCACTTTACCATATTTTCGGGCGCAGAGAGTCACCCTCTCCAGTCATAGGGGGCTCCCCCAGACCCGGTAGTATGTATAAGAGCATTCCCCAGCGGGAACTAAAAAGGTATGATAATATAATGTATATTTTATACTGCTAGGTGACTAAAGGGATCCATCCAGATTTTTTTGTGATTTTTTTTAACAATGAAAATATTTACTAGAAATAATATAGCAGAACAACGATTGCCGAGCTATAATTATAGTAACGCTTCTTCTAGCCTCTACAATTTAATAAAATTGAGAACTACAACGCTTACATTATTTAAGATGTTATTTAAATAGAGTATATCCTCGGGCGCTTCATAGATCTAGTTTTAGCATAACTATAGACTAGTTTATAATAGTCTAAACTAATCATAGACCTCATCGTTTCAAATGAGAGAAGTAGACTAATTTCTGTTCAATGTCATGAAGAATATAGTTTCAGAACTATTAACTTATCTGAAACTGTATTTTGATTTTTACAGAAGATTTTAATAAAACCAGAGCGAATCTGACTTATGCAGTACGCACTGTGGATTCATAATTTTTTATGTAATATAATTTTTTTATATAACAAATTAATGATTTTCAAACCTTATCAAAATCCATGATTCTATGTCAATGGGAAGTAGATATCCTGTAGGTTTTGCAGGTTTGACAAACCGACAGACAGATAGACAGACCGACCGACAGACAGACAGACAGACCGACAGACAGACAGACAGACAGACAGACAGACAGACAGACAAACAGAAAGACAGACAGACAGACAGACAACAAAGTGATTTTATAAGAGTTCCGTTTTGTCATTTTTAAGTACGGAATCCTAAGAACGAGTAAATCACATTTCACAATGATTTCGAACATCATGATACCTTATCAAATATATTTAACAAACGTCACGCTTATCAGATTGACTATTTACTGAACGAAATGATTGACAGGATGTCCAGTTCGGTAAACAAGTGTTAAGGTAGGAAAATAATATATTTATTTTTATGCTAGTTGTGTAGACAAACGGACGCGGCTGAAAGTTAGTGGTAAGAGTCACTCATGAACATTGAACATAAATGAGTTTATCTGAGACTAGTCCAGATAACTCATGGTTCAAGCCTTGTCGTTGCAGGGGGGCTCAGTAGCCTAAGGTGAACCCAGCGCCTTGGGCCAAGCCGATTGAACCGAGGGAGCTGCTCTTTGTACCCCTCTTATAAGAAGGGGGGACTAAAAATCAGGGGGGCAAGGGGCGAGGGTGGAAACCTCACCCCATTGCACTGTCCCGAAGTTGGGAGGGGTAGTTCTGTGGTGCGAGACAACCTCACCTGAGGAGGTGGCGTCGGTCCCTTGGGGGACTGACTAGGCGTCGAGGGCAGCGTGTTGCTCATTAGATCTGGGGCACCTCACCAAAGGCGGCATTGGTGGCACTCGCCGGATTTTAGTGGGTAGAGCTTTTTTTTTATGTTAGTTGGATAGGCAAACTGGCAAACGTGGTAAGTGGTGGTAAGTGGTCGACGTCGCCCATAAACATAAACTAGTATACCTGGAACGAGCCCAGGCTCATTTATGTGTTGCTTATCCTGAGACATAAGATGTTAAGTCTCGGTGCCAGTAATTACACTGCCTGTCTTGCCCTTCTCTCCGAAACACAGCAAAGCTGTTTCACGGGAGAAATAAGCAAGATGGTGGTACCCATGCAGCCGGGAGTGCGGCACAGCGCTTCCCTCCCACCGGTAGAGCCAGCTGCGTCCATCTAAACATCTTTCAGTCGCAACGAGTCCCACATACCCACCTGGGGTGTCCCCCCTTCCCCGCGGGATGCCTAAGAGCATTTACCGATGCAAAAGAAAAAAAAGCAACTCATGTATTGTCTATCCTGAGACATGATCACGGTGCCAGTGGTGCCCTTCTCTACGAAACACAGCAAAGCTGATGTAAGAAATAGAAGCGCACCTCCTCCACCGTAAATCTAATGTATTAATAATATAAGAATGTTGAAATACCGTTTATCTAGTGTAGTGCTATTAAACTAAAATATATCCATAAATATCCATAACAGTTATTATGCCCTGAGCGGGGTTCGACGCCGCTACCTCTCCGAACACATAACCATACCGCCTGAAGGATAACAAAATGAAATAGCTTATAGCGGTCATACATATTTAGCAAACTGAAACTAAGAGGATTTTGATAAAAATGAAATCGAATGTAAAAAAGTTCTAAGAGGTAGTGCCATGCTGCATTTTAGCCTAACTGGGCCGGCACGACCGGGGTGGTTCCTCCCGCGAGGGGTTGTCCCGCACCACAGAACAACACCTCCCAACGTCGGAGCAGTACAATGGGGTAAGGTTCTCATCCTCGCCCCTTGCCCTCTGCTCTTTTGTCCCCTCTTCTTTTAAGAGGTGTCCAAAGAGCCCCCTCGGCTCAATTAGCTTCGCCCAAGGTACTGGGCTTATCCTAAGCTACTGAGCCCCACCGCCACGTCAAGGCCTGAATTATGGTGGGGATTAGTATGTATTATACTAATCCCCATCTACTTCTTTAGTTACTTTTAAATATTTTTGCCCTATATTGTTTTCTAATGCTTACGCTAATTTCACTCATTATAATGACACATTTTTACGGATTTTATCGCGGTTTATTAAGATTTTACAGCAACCATGGTCACGGGAGGACTCCCCCTGTGTTAAAGACGTCGGGCATGTAAAGAACTTAATAAACCGCGATAAAATCCGTAAAATTGTTTCATTATATTTGTCCTACTTTGTTTTTATGTACGGTGCCAAAAATTTACGACCGATGTAATATTGCGAGTGCCATAAATTTTGTGTTGAGAGTCAACAGCCTCAGTCGGCCTTCTATCGAAAATAATTCAAAAACTTTTCATCAAAAAGTATTTATATAAAAATAACGAATTCACTGAAAATAAAGAAAAAGGTTTAATACATAGATTTCATAAATTTCGTCACACGTTAAGGGGGACGGGGGGGGTCGACGAAGTGTGACATTATGTGACAAGCGGTGGGAGGGCTCCTAGATTTTGTGACGTCACATAACACTACTGTGAACTAATAAAAAAACGAAACTAAAAAACAATTAAAACCAAAGTAAAACTAATTTCGGAATAGCTGTTTTAATTTATCAATTTATTTATGTAAAAATTACAAAATATGTGACGTCATAGTAGGGAAGGGCGGGTCTCATAAATGTGACCATCTGTGACAAATACAGAAAGAGGTTCAAATATCATGAAATTCGTGTGACGTAATTTATGGATGATAAGATTACTACATAAATCCTTAAAGAAAACAATTCAAAAGTACTATAATATAACACTGTATAACATAAAACATTTACTTTACCAGCATGTATCGTAAAATCACTACATAAAATTAAAAGTTGAATCGGCATAGAAATTACGAAACAGTTTTTAGGAATGTAAATGAACAATTTTGATAGATCTACAACTGTCTGAGAATTTGGAATTCTGCCAAATAACCGTAATATGCGAATTTGAACCGCGACTAACACTGGCACATTACACAATCGAAAATAAATAAAATTGTGTTCTGAATTTCTAACATACGTAAAAAGGTCGGTGGCCCAAATAAGGTCTCATAGTCACAAACGAACAATTTCAAACTTATAAACTGCGAGATTTAAAAAGAGAATACTTATTATAAACTGTTTTGTTTTATCATTAAATATCTGTGTCGTCTGGGATTATTATGTACTAGCTTTTGCCAGCGGCTTTGCCTGCGTGGAGTTAGAAAAAGTAGCTTATGTAATATCCTTGCTAGAATGAGATACAAAAAAAAAAGTATTGTAACAACGAAAAACATTTATTTATTTCGCAACATCATCATATAAAATTAATTGAATTTCCTCTCATATGATTTAGTCTAGTTGGTATATGATGTATCTGCATTTTACTTTTACATTATCCCTACGCTTCCATGACTGTAGGGGTTGCAGTAAGTAGAGACATTACTGGAATGACATCCACGCCCCGACAGTTCAGTAGGTCACAGCCTGGCGCCAACGCGAACTGATACATTTTATATAAAGAAATCGGTGAACATACCTTAAAAGAAATATACAGTCGAACATAGAACCTCCTCATTTTTTGAAGTCGTTTAAAAATATATAGATATTGTAGAAAGGAAATTTTTACAAAATAATAAAAATAGAATTTTAAAAAAATGTACCTAACTACCACACCAACTAAGTTATTTGAATTATTGTTTGCGGCTGTCTTGGCGGTGGTCGGAGAAAGGTTGGGTTTGATGATGATGATGATGATGATGATGATGGTGATGATGATGATGATGATGATTATGGAAGATGATTTGTGTCGCAACGTCTGCCCGTGACTCTGACGTTAGATTTATGTGAACATCGGAATGTTTAGTATTTTTATTACTTTCCTATTTTCCTTATATTGTAAATCAAAACTTTTCTCTTCTGCGATTACTTTTGCTGCTAAAATAATATGTTCCACTTTATATTGACGTCACTTCACTTTGAAATTTCATCTCATGTTTGATATTCAAAGTTGATAAATGCGTTTACTGCAAATCCAAAAACTTAATAAAAAAATTCTCGTTTTGTAACGTAGAATTGCCTTAATAACCTAACCTAATCTATATCTTTTTAGGCTTTGCGACATATGTTATATATTGTGAACATTGTCCCATTTTTAATGGCATTATTTTCTTTTCTAAAAATATTCTTTGTCTTCTTAATTGCTAAGTCACTCACCATCAATGAGCGTCTAAAATATATCTTAGCTACTACATAGCTTCCATGTAAGCTAAGAATAATATAATAATATATAATTCGCCTCCACCAGTTATTTGTCACTACTCTAAATCTTAGAGATACCTCATCAATCAATTCCCAATGATAGCAAGATCGGTACAAACATATTTTAGTCCGGAATGTAAGAAATAATATTGTAATAGAGACCCTATTACAATATCCTTTTTTTTCTTTAACACCGGGAAATGCTCTGAGGCATCCCGCGGGGGAGTGGGTCTCCCCACACGGGTATGTGGGACGCGCTGAGCCCGAAAACTGGTAAGTGGACGCAGCTCTACCCACTAAAACCCGGAGAGTACCACCAATGCCGCCTTTGGTGACTTGCCCCGGATCTAATAAACAAACAGGGCACCTCGACGGCTAGTTAGTCCCCCAGGGGACCGTCACTACCTCCACATAGGGGTCCTGCACCACAGAACAACCCCTCCAAATGTCGGTACAGTACAATGGGGTGAGGTTCTCGTCCTCACCCCTTGCCCCTGTACTTTTGTCCCCTCTTATTATAAGAGGGGTACATAAAGAGCCCCCTCAGCTCAATTAGTATCGCCCAAGGTGCTAGGCACACCTTAGGCTACTGAGCCCAACCGCCTCGTCAAGGCCTGAACCATGGTGGGGCTATTACAATATCCTACTAATATTATAAACGCAAAAGTTTTTAAGGATGCATGTTTGTTACTCTTTCATGCAAAAACTACTGCATGAATTTAAATAAAACTTTACAATAACATAGCTTATAATTCAGAATCATATAGGCTATAAATTTATCATAGTAATCCCACGATGGAACCGCAGGACGATGCTAGTAAAAACATAATATTATAAAGGAAAATAGACACCTACGCTAAACGTTCTTTAGCCTTTTGTAAATATCTAGATAGAAATATGTGGTTGATAATATTGTACGGAACGGAAATATTGTACGGTGAACAAGGTTTACGAATCTTACTCGCACTTGGCCCTTATTAAACATGTAGTATTTATTTAATAAACGTTTACTACCGCTGATAATCTTAAGAACCTGAAGCTACTAATGCAACTTAAGTAAATAAAATAACAAGGGGCCAATAACCTTTATTAACAGTAGTGAGTAACGAATGTCCTATTTAAAATAGAGACAATAAATCCACCCACTTAATGTGCCATAGACTGAAAAATTATATTTGAACTTCAAAAGAGCTGTGACCAATATCTTCAAACATCAAATGTCTATATATTATGTAATGTTCCTATAATTAGTATTATCATCGAAATCAAGGATAATAAGAACTAGCTCTGGAATAATTTGGAATTTTTATCCTTCTTTTCTACTTATTTTGATTAAAAATATAAAATGTGTAGTAAAGGCACGAACAAACATAAAAAAATGGTAAGTTTCGAGTTGGTCTATGTTTTTTTTTAAATAATATTTAATAAAAATTCACCATCACCATGTATAACTGTTGTTACCTTCATAGCAATTGTTTTCATAACATAAATTTTATTTGACACAACTGGAAAGGAAATCGTTTGAAGTGTATATATATATACATAATATATATATATACATAATTATTTATTTGCTAATATTCACCACACATAAATTTGTTCGCTTAGTCGGTTCAAGCTTATAAAATTTAAGGTGAATTCTCTACGAGAGCATACATTAAATAAATTTAATTTACATCGTAACGTACAGTAAAAATATATGTTTTTAGTTATTATAAATGCAGTTTTAGAAAAAAGGGATCTTCTCAAACAAGACTACCTGAACAGGTTCCTTATTGAACAAAAAACAATGACTCTACCTTTGAAGCCTCATTACTATAAGAACTATAATATAACTTTACTACCACAATTGTCCTTGAGAGAATTCCCAGCTAAAGATTGGAATTTAGTTAAGCTTCTCGTGAGTCTATTGCATATTCTACCACGTCTTTCTATCTCGACAAAGGAAACGTATTCAATAAACGCTTATATTAGAATTATTATATAAATTTATATTATTGTATAAATAGCTGTCTACCTGCCTGTTTTGATTTTACTTGATTCACAATATTATGAATTAATTCGACAAATCAAAAAAAATGCTAAAAAAAGTAATACATTATTTAAATACAAATTTACGCAAATGGGAGATTAAGCTAATTAAAAAATATGATTAAAGTACATATTTTTATTAAGTAAAAAAAATATGATAGTGAATAATTTATGCATTTCTGCTATGAGTATCATAAAAGTTTGATTATAGAGCGATTGTACGTAACAACAGAGTTACTTATTGATAAGGTAATGCGCTGATAACTCCGTATCAATGATCGAACACATTTATTTGTTGGAGAAATTGAAGTTTAATAAAACACATGTCAGCCGACCTTCGCCCATGACATCATTAAAAGTGAGGATCGCTTGGAATTTGCTAACTTACCAACTGGTTTTTTCGCTATTGCTAATAGTAAGATGTTCCGCTACAGAAAATCCAAAATAAGAGCCGGCTTCGCCGAATTTTATCACAGGAATCCTCGGTTCCAGGTTGAAACTGTTGACACAATGTAAAACGCACAAGAACAAAACACTACAATATCTCGCAGCCATGGCTAGTTATTTACCGATACAAAGTTATCACACCAAGTCACTTTTAACCCGTTATTATTTGGCACATCGCGATTTTCGTAACAACTTGCGGGCACGAGCACCAGACCCCCAGCGCGGATGCCGTTCGCCGGTCGAGTATTCCCGGTAAAATTTGTACGTGTTTCTGTTGACTCTACAACCTACGTAGAGACATAACAAGTCCGACTCTACATTAGACTTTAGAGGCAACTGAACTCATAAAAAGATACAATTTAATTTAACGCCATCTAGCGGAATACTAGTCTTTTTAATACAAATGCTGCCATCTATTAGGCGCTCGTATAAGCTATTACAAAATGTTATTGCTTGTCCATCACGGTGCTAATAGTTTGATGTAATTTCTAATAGATGTCACTATCATTTTAGGCACTTTAAAAGTGTAGAGACTTCAATCTACTTAATTAGATCGTCGTGTTTATCTTTGATATTATTAGAATAGAAAGCATTTTAAGGAGACATTTTTCTACTATAAGACGTGTGTGGCGCAAGCGCCTTTTCTTTTTGTAGATAAGTAATCACGAAATTTTGATTGTATAATTGGTTGTTTGCATTGTATATGTCTATAATTAGGTATTGTAGCATGAACTCGTGGAACCGGACACTATCCAGCCAAATTGAATACTTCTTAACTGTGGACCTTGTGGACCAAGGGAAAGTTGTTGATTTCCTAACTATCCCAGAAAACATCGGCACCTATAAAAATATCTAAAGGCCCAGCCTCATTAAATTTGTAGTCCGCCAGAACAATGGAATTAGAGAATCGATATTGAACGAACACCTTGGTGGCCAGCTAAGGTGGCCAGTTAATTCTCCAAACATAAAACCTTAGTTGTAACATTGCTTTTTAACGAATTGATTTGTATGTATATAACATAATATATTATATAATAGACATAGAATATACCGACAGTATAATATTATGTCTATGTATGTAACCATGGCCGTAGCCACGCTCTGACCTGTAAGCTCTGACCTGTAAGGTACCTAAACAAACCGTTAAATTATCTAGGTTCCAACTACAAGATTTAATATCAGTAAGAAAGTCACACTCGAAAAAAAAATGCGATCAAAACAAAAAGCGGGCGCGTGCGAGCAAGCACAAAAGACCATCCGTGTACGACCTATAGAGAGCTCTTTCAGTACGTTACGGCGTGTCAAGACGTCGTGGCTTCGGCCTGAGCCCTGAGCCCAAACGACTGAAACTAGAGACACATGTGTTTAGATAGAAGATATTTTCGTTGTGTAGGTAGGTGAGCAATAAGAAATCGGGCGAAATGACCCCCACCGGGGAGTGCCCTCCAGATTGGAGAGGTAAGGGTCAGGATGAGCCCCTATATCAAATATCTGGGGCTTATCCTAGACCGGTAAGGTGACCCGCCCATCTGGGCGGTCACTACCGCGAGGAATAAGGCCCAGTTGCGCTCAGCGCAATTGTAGTAAGGGTAATTCGGGGATACCATACGGTATTGTGTGCGACAGCCACTGGCCTGGCCGGCGACCCCCTGTGGGAACTCGTGGCGGAGTTTCTTGCCGAGAAGCACTCCTAGGCTATGTGTCTCGGACAGGAGTTGGACAGACTCCTGTGGGTTCGCCGATTAGGGCAAGTGGTGCTAATGCGGTGGGGGGAGGAATTATTACTGGTGCGGCAGCCGTATGGCAAAAACCTAACGGCTGCTCTGCGTCTGGTCCTCGAGCGTTCCGTCTTACACAGGTGCTCACCGGGCATGGTTACTTTGGTGAGTACCTGTGCTGGACGGCCCACAGGGAGCTGGTGACAGTGTGTCGCGATTGTGGCGCGGCGGTGGATTCGACCCACCACGCCATCGAGGTGTGCCTGAGATGGGCGGTGCTGCGTCGCAATCAGTCATTGAAGGGAACTTGTCTCTGCCGAGTGTGACGACGAGTCCTGGACGGCGATGGTCTCCTTTTGCGAGGCTGTTATATCCCAGAAGGAGGCCAACAAGTGGATGAGAGAGGAGGCCGCCGACGAGGCCTCCCCGCGTGGATGATGAACGGGGATGTGCTCGTGTCGGGTTCTAGATGGGAACCTGGGCCCAGTATGACACGTCGTCGCGGGGACTCATTAGTAGCGACTGAGCAGTCCCCTCTTACGAGAAGTAGTCTGGCCTTCGCCGGGGCCCAGCCTGTCGCTGTGGTAATCCCGTTGAATGCAGATCTGGGACCCTTAAAAAGTGTCTGAAGGCGCTCGCAGTGGTTTTAGTTTACGGGTAGGGCACTCCCAGGTGCGAGTCCCACAAAGGCTCAGGATGTACCCGAGATACTTACTGGCTACATGCGTAAAAAGCATTTCCCTGCTAAAAAAGGTGATCAATAAGAAAGTGTTTTTGATAATTCGAATCATACATACAGGATGCTATACGGTGAACCTTTTCCAATGAAAAAAATAACCGGGATAAGACCGCAGGTATAGTTTGCTTGTTACCTAATATTATAGACTGCTGCCCCACCCTGAGCCCATGGCTGGCTACGCCCATGTATGTAACACTTTTCGAGAATGTTAGATGATAGACGCAATCGTGTTTCCAAATAACCTTTAGCGGGTCAATTTGTAGCGAACTTAATGAGATGCTATATTTTAACGTTTTAGAAATGGATGTTGACTGACAACCACCGTCTGAAAGTGTCCGAACCTGAACCTTTTACTTGGTCAGTGGATTTTTTTAAATTAAGTATAATCCAGCCTTATATGGTACCCCTCAGCAGACACGGGTCAGGTGCACAAAAATTATAACAGAGTAAAACTCATTTTACGGTAGCACCGCTCGCCTAAACCTAAAACTCTCATTTCGAGGCCGAGCCTGTACCAATAAAACCAATTATAATCGCGTAAAGTCAGTCGCGGAATTTACGCTGCATTCGGTTTCATACTAAAGTCCAGTTTGTGCCGCACGGCGACGCAAACTCTCTGTGCATGTACATGACTATAGTATGAAAACTTATTGCAGCGACTAATTTTACGCGACTCACAGCTCAAAAAATTACGCTCATTGGGCCTCGCCCTTATTTAATAACTTATGTAGTCTAGAATCATGAATGTCAGTTTTCATTAACTCAATATTAAGCTAAGGAAATACAGACACAATAATTAGGTCACAATAAAACAATACACATTCAATTTTTATTTATTTATTAAATGTCAAGAAATTCGAAATAATATTTAATTAAAAATCATATTACAATTAATAGTATAATTTAAATTATTTTCAATCAGAATCGTCAAGGAACATGAAATCAATATAATCGGAATACAGCCTTGTACTAATCTCTCCGAAATAACAAAACAAATAAATAAGAATTTATTTAATAATAAAACAATACTGTTCTTCTTGAGTGTTACATGTCCAACGAGATTCGTTCAGTTCAGAAGAAAATGCAAGATATATGGTATATCGCGTGACGATAGTTTCTGATACAATCTGAGAGTCGAATAATCCATAATCCGATTCGAATTTGCAAACAACTATCCATGAACAAGGATCATTGTGGAACCTTGCGTCGATTGCAAACTCGTGAATAATCAGTTGACGTGTGACGGAGCCAGTCGCGCCAGATAAGTGTTTAAGGCATCACAATGTGTGACCATAAGTGCACAGGTATTGCAACACCTTTCAGATATCAGGTCGATTTATGGCTGAGGGTGGAATGTCAGCTCGGTTTGGGAGTGAGCGAACAAGAGGTTCAACTGGGAGTCCAGACCCACATTGAACACTTTGATCAGCTTAGCTTCTGCTTGACCTGGTTCCTTTCTAACTAAAGCTACACCGGACACTTTCATTAGATGTACTTCTGAATCTACTGAACCTCCTCCCGTCGTGGCTAATTTGACGTGACAAGTTACATCCACCTGTATGTACTTTTCTACTGCCTTGCCCCGTTTGCCTGGTACATCTACATATTCAGTCTTTTCTTCGGCTTGTGGCAAGTCAGCACGGAAGACAGTTGCTTCTCCAAGCAAACCCTGCATCAAAACATATGTAATTATTACACGCGTCAATATTTTATGAGAATTCTTCCAATACTGTTGCAAGTCTAGCTCTCGAATTATATTTAGAAATATTTGCCCCCTAGCCAAAAGTGAAATGCTCGACTCATTAAGATTTATTGTAAACAAACATGTGCACACATGTATTTGGAAGTCTAAAATTACTTTGGCTTTCGTCCAAAAATACATTCACAAGATTACTTACTCCATTCCCTGTGATAGTGAATTTCATATCAGGATGAACAGCTCTTGGCTCCATTCCGAGTCCTTCAGGGTGTGAATCGGACCAGAAATAGTTTTCAGGTGCGTTAAGTGTATCAGGCTTAAAGGTGATTCGCTTTCCATAGCCCATCCCTACAGATTGTAGCAGCATGCTTCGTCCTTCGAATAAATGTCTACGACTACTCGCGGGTCGCACTCTATAGTAGAATCCAGGAACGATGCGAGGATCAATATAAGTTCCTAAAATAAGAAAATATATTATATACTACTTGAAAACCTTGGACATTTCTGAAAAGATCAACTACCTACAGTGACTCACAAGTATAAAAATTTGACCTGGCCATGAGAGAAATTATTTTTGGTCAAGTCAAGTAATTATTTTATTTACAAGCGGTTGTTATCTCGACACCAAAAATGGATAGTGCTGACAGAATGCATGTATGTGATATATTAATTATTTCCTTTTAGTTAAATACTACTTTTAATATAAAATATATATTTTCGTGAAAGTCGTAATGAAAACTTAAACATACCTATTACTGGAAGTTCATATCTTTCAAGACCAACGATACTGTACTGACATGGAATGTCTTTAATATCACATCCGTTTACTGTGATCCTTCTGGAAGAAGATTTAATGCCAGGTTTGAGCTCATATCCTTTCTTGAGTTGTTTAATGCCAATCGCAACATTAACAACTCTGCAAATCGTAGCATTTCCTCGTCCCTTTTTCAAAATGGCTGTTCCAGTGACTGGTACTAATTTTGTAATACCCTCATTCTCATACCACTCCAATTTGCACAATGTGTTTACTTTAACCTTCTTCTCGATGGATCCATCTTCAAATATTTTTTGGTCTAATTCAATTTGATTTTTCTGGAAAAAAATACATTGAGTGCTTTCAAATATGATATTTGCAGCTTGTAGAAGGTTTACAAAAAAATATTATTTACCTGTTGTTGTACCACCTCCAAAATTCCCTGGGGCTCATGATTAGCATCGTAAATGGTAAACTTGTCTCCTACGGAAATTGCTTCGATCTCAAAGACAAATCCTTCTGGTCTAGAGTCACTCCAGAAATAGTTTTCATTGTCATTGAGAGTGCAATTGTACGGTTCGAAGGTGAGGCGGCGAGCAAAGCCGCGCCCGATCGACTGCAGCGTCAACGCCTTTCCGTCGAATAGGTATCTTGGTTTCACTGATAATGGGGGTGCATTGAGAGCCTGGAATATTTTGAAGTATGATTTATAAGCTGCTCAGAGATAAAGCTAATGAAAACTATATTACGAATATTCTTTGTTTATTGAAGCTTTGTTGAAAACTAGTAGTTCTTTCAAATCATATTACTTTAGAAATGGACCTTTGATATTTTAAATAATTAATTATCAAAATTGATTTCTTTTTTTTATTAAATTGTTAATTTTATCTATTGTGTTTTAATCTTGATATTATTGAACTGTATAAAAATTGGATAACAAAATGTGACCACAAATGTATTTTTGAATAATGTACCTACACCATGATTTGTATCTTTTACAATAAAATGTAAAAAAAATGTAAATGTAAAATGGCGTGTTGCCCTTATGAATGATACTTATGGTTTACCTATAACATGCTGGCAGCCAGTATGTCAGTTCGACCTGTCGGGTCTCAGCGAGCATTCCTGAAGTTTTTGTGTGCGCCTCTCTGGGCGTTGTTCTGAAAAACTGGACGATCCACATACCATCGCCTACAACGGCACAAAACCAGTCGCAAATACACGCAACTAACAGTGTTGGTCGTTGATGATATTTTCACTCTGTAAATGTCAGCAACGGGACACTGCTACGCACTTTTCTAATACCCAATGTAACCCAATGACTTGGACCACTGAGAATGGCCAGCGAACAGATTTGAATTCAGACGTGTGAATGACAAACAATGTGTAATAACGTACAAAAAGAACATCAGCATCTTTTATCATCAAGTGAGGTTGCCATTACAATTGATAATTTATGAAATCGAGTCGATCGAAAGGCGACTCGCATTGTTCTACATCATAATATCAAACATCATTCTCTTTTTACTAAAAGTTACAAAACTATACACTTGGTGCTCCAATAAGTCATAACATGACAACCTCACTATTGTGCGTTTAATATCCTACCATAAAAGAAATTACCTAAAAATTTGGTTATGATTATAAAAAACTTTGCGAACATTCTCTTCTCTGCAATATTTTAATTATAATTTATTTATAATTAAAAAAATACAATAAACACAAGATTACGGCGTAAATTATGAAGAATTTTCGCTTAGTTCACGAACATTTTCGTAAGATTTCAACGGAAACAGACTCACCATCCTTCAGAACTCTGAAATATACGTCTTGCAAAAATGTTCTCTACAGAATCAAAAACCAAATTTTATACGAATATTATAAATTGGGATGATTTTAATGACTTAAGTAATATTCAACGTAAATAACCAAGATGAATACATCATATTAACACAATTGAATGATAAAAGATGAGAATAAAGATCCGAATTCAAGCAATGCAATTTTTCTGGCCATCTCTTTTGCAGTCCAGTGAAAAAAATTTTGCCCGTATCTATATGGATCTTCAAAGTTTTTCCGATAGCCTTCAATTTTAATTAACATCACATTGATGGTACGAATGCTGATTTATCTACGATTGGTAATGAAGCGACATCCCACATATACTTGAAAAATCGTTGGAAATCATAATTTACTTTTTAAATCCAAATTGTAAAATGAAATGTGGAAGATTGCAGTAATTAGATTATAAACCATAAATGCAATCCTCAACACTTCTTCGCAATGAAAATGCAACGATTTCTCAAACTTGCTACGAAATGTGGTGAGCATAAAATGTGTATTGAACATATTGTCTCACCTGCATTGGTCTAATTTTGTATCTGAATCCAGTTCTAACGCGTGGATCGATGTATACTCCAATAACTGGCATTTGATGAGGCGCCGGTTGAGGCACTCTGTATACAGCCGGAACATCTCCAAGCTTGCCAGCGTCCAATATAACCTCCGTTTCGTGAGAAGCCTCGCTCCAAGTTTTAAGCACGGGTTGCTCCTATGTAAAAGTATAATTTTTCATATTTGCCTAAATCGCTATTTCACCAAAATATTTTTTTTGACGGACCTCGAAAATTTCACCACTCAAGCACTCACAGCAATAGCAATCACAATCGGGATAATGATTACACAGAGCAATCGTTTTGAGCATTTTTAATTCCGATGATTCAAATGACTGGCCCCCCGAGATATTTCAGAGAGAATAAAGGAAGCGCAACATATCTATTCTAAGTCTTGGCGCTGCAAGATTCATTGTTATTAGGTTTAGTGCCAACGAAAATTAGCATAATTCATTGTATAATACTTTTTAAATGTACATACGTTGTGTTAATTAGTTAGGTAATAGTTACCGGTAAACGCCATATTATGCGCTTTTTTATACTATGTTTTCTATGAATTACAATATGTTTTCGAATGTAACTTGAGAGTGATACAGACTTTAATTATAAATGTAATTTAAATTGAGTCGACGTGAAAAATGATCTCCAGCAAACCTAATTTTTCTTGTCTTTAAACCAAATCTTGGATTGTGATCGTGGATTTAATGGCGTTCTAATAATTGTTATTTTTAATCAACGATAACAAATCTTTCGGCTACAGAGAATCATACAATTGCTATTAAAATATGTAAGGAAACGCACTTGAAATTTAATTGTAATATAGATACTAATAAATAGACTATAAATAAACTCCATTGAATATTATGAAATACACATATTATTGGAAGTATCGCGTCATCAATCAGGGCAATTGCCCTCTATCAATTGAAGAGCAAAGTCCAGTACTATAATTTACAGCTGACGTAGAGGACACGCATACGACCAATTTACAGCCTACGTAGGCGTAAACCAGTAACACGCTATTTCTGTATTGTGGAAGCGTATGCTTTTTGAAAACCGTTTAAATTTAGTTCATCCAATGTACGAAGCCTCGTTAATATCATCGTTTCAACATCTTGAACGTAGATCAACAAAAGAAACACAGTTCAACGAAGCATAGCAAATATTTGACCCAAACGCAGTCAAACGTGAAAAAAGTAGTCTCCTAATTTATCACAAACTAACTAGTAATTTTAGAAAAATGTATTGCAGAATTTATTTGTAGTCAACAATAATAATTTCCACGCCCTAAAGATGGGTGAGGCCCTGACGCTAATGTATAACTTTAATCACTTTCATCGAGTGGGTGTGTCTGGTAAATTTAATATCATTACCTATGGTCTAGCTGATCAAAACAATTATGTCTACGTATCTTATTTTTACTCTCATTATATTTTACGTAGACTCGAGAAGCTAGTGAAAGGAAAAGTAGAAAAATACATGATTTTACGGATTTTTTCTGGAATTTAACCTCATCTCTAACTCTTAGATACTCAAAAGAATCATACAATCTGTTGATCAGCAAAAGTAATTTGATTTATATCTATCATTGAGGTATGTCTTCGTAATAAGGATTCGTCTGTTCCATTAACATAAATCAATACTCCACTCTCTCGGTCAACATACTTTGTTTCAATCAAAGGAATACTTACGGGCACTTCCAATTCAGGGAATGCTTCTTCGCCATCACTTTCATAGTCACTTGCCAAACAAGGTTTTGGTGTATCTTCCGGTACCTGGGACAAAATTACATCATTATTTTTATTTTTCTTATGTTTATACGAATTTCCCTCATTATAATTAAACAATTTCTACGAGAGGACTCCTTCCGTCACCATGGTTGCTATAAAGTATCCAAAACGTATCCGAAACGCATGTAAAAATCAATAAATTTAGTAAAAGTGGTTTCATTATAATCATTGACATTGATTGGATGCCAGTCGAAAGAAATTGTTTTATATTATAAATGTTTTCTGATATGTTTCCATGGAATCAGTTCAAATGTCTTTTTTTTTTCAATAATATTAATGTTTTTCACAACACTTACACGAGTTTTATTCAAATGAACAAGAATATGTAAAATCTGTCAGAGAGTAACATGGCCATGGTTTTATAAAACGTTTTTTGTTGGAGATAATTTACATGAGAATAATGTATTTCTATAATCTGAATTCAAGTAAACACATCTAGGATATATCGCGTAATCTTCTAGCAGTCTCCAGGAAATTACAATTTCTTGAAACCTTGATGTAGGTAATCTAAGTAGAGGTAATGTACAAACTATCGTAGAATATAAATCTGCCCAAGAGTAAAGATAAGGAAGATAACTTAACTTATACGGGTCAGATATAAGTATGTTAATGATCATACGACAGCCCTCGGCTTATTTCCTCTCTTCCAATATAAATAAGATAATATAATAAATAATAAAAGTGTGATAATTTGAAGGTTGTATTAAAATATTCCATGACGCAAAGAAATGAAGGCTGTGCGATTTTTACAAGTATAACATTATTGTATTTAAATTCAACTTTTAAGCGAGAAGAAACTGAATTGAGATATCGTATACGATATGAAAATTTAAATTATCCATACCCCTTCATAATTAATACAAAGTAATGTTTTGTTTATGGGACTGACATACCTATGTAGGATAAGAGTCCCTATAAAGAGAAAAAATCGGTTGTCTGTAAAGTCGGTTTACTGACGATAGTTGAACGTGATAACGTCATAAGAAAATGGAACGCCTCAGAGCGAGGTAACGCCGCATACGTCATGTTTTTTCGTTCTTGCAGCCGGCTCGAATCGGCATCGAATTATAAGACGTTGGCACGTCAAAAAATGTTCATCATAAACAAACAATTACTCAACAACAGAAATATAAATCACTGCTAAATTACACAAAATTATGTGTTCCAACATGCAATAAAATTAACTTATTCTTATAAATAAACTTTTCCATAGCTTGACCCTATGCCTGTGAAGCTGATTTATGCAAAAAGGGCGCAACAGGTTCGTTTTTTCACGTGACGTCTTATAATTTGATGGAGCCGGCTGCAAGAACGAAAAAACATGACGTATGCGGCGTTATCTCGCTCTGAGGCGTTCCATTTTCTTATGACGTTGTCACGTTCAACTATCGTCAATAAACCGACTTTACAGACAACCGATTTTTTCTCTTTATAGGGACTCCTATCCTACATAGGTATGTCAGTCCCATAAACCAAATATTACATTTACATTTGTTTTGCCGACTGTAAAAACACATACCTGAGCGGACGGTAGGGTTTCCACCAGAGCTGGTTCTTCATCAAGAGCAGTTGAGGTTCCGGCGAGGCGAGCTCGGGTTAGGTTCCACAGGCGGCGCAGCGCCAGAGGAGCCTCCTCCACTTGCATATCCAGGGATGAAGTTGACAGCATTTTGAATTACGCTTATTTATCTGTTTAAAAAAACCGTTAATTTTAGTTCGCAAATGCTATTTTACATGGCTTCGTTCTTCTGTTTTCGTAAGTTCTTAATAGTTTTGTGCTTATTATTTTTCCCTCACCTTGTAAATCAAAATCTGTTTAGTAATGCTTTTAAACATATTTAGTCAAACAATTATCCCTGTGAATCTAATAGTGAATTCTTTTCTTCCTAAAATTGTTATGACTGTTCGAGAATTTGGGGAAAAAGAGGCCTAAACTTACATACTAATTTAGAGCCTTTATTGAGTATACATAATATGTATAACAAATATATTTTCATTGTTATAAGATTTTTGTAACATATTATATGCACATCATTATATTGGTAAGAATACGGAAGTGACCTAAACAAATCACCAAGTCTCAAAGACGGAATGATAAGCGGATCAAAAGATAAAAACATAGAGGTTTACTATTTCAGTTAAATTTATTTGATACTATTGTTATGGAAAAATTAACAACTTTTTTTATTTGTTTTTTTTCCTATAACGAAAAAAAATTAAATTTATTAAGAATGGCTACCAAATAAAAAATGTAGAAACCAGGAGACATTAGTATTTTATAGTACCTACCTACAATTGAAAGGGCAAGCAGGTAAACTTTTTTACAATGGGTAAGTTCCAAGGTCTTATAAAAACCGTGTCGTACCAACGTGTCGAGGACAGGAATGAATTTTGAACACAATATTTTGAAGGGATTGCTGGAACATTTTTATTTTACTGTTGTGTTAGTACCGTTACTTTCTCTGATTTGTGTAAATACCAAAGTATTTTTAGTGTAATTACTTTTATTAATTTGAATTAATGTACTTAAAATATATGTTGAATCAGAATCAGAAGATCCTGTGCAACCGTGTTGTAAACGTTAGTACATTAGCTACGTAACATAGAAATGCAAGTTCTAGTAAGTTCAGACGAAAGAGAAAGCGGTACCGTGGCCGTGCAGCGTCCGCCATTTGCTAAATCCTTTGCATTCAATATTATATTCTTCTAATTAATTTCTAATACATCAGCAATAATTTGGATATTTCTTTCAGAAACACATGCATTTAGTACTTCCTAAATTTCCAAATTTGTACATATAATTTGGTCCTTACCTTTTTTTCTTAATTTAAATTTTAGTGAAATAAATCACAACTCTCTGTTATTTTGATGGTTTAAATGGGATTGAAAAGTTAACAGCGATCTTTCTCGCGCAAACTTGGCGTACGTTCACAAGCGTCACTGAAACACGACTGACTGAGTGACTGAGGGTAAAATGCCGTGATAGAGATATTTTAAACTTGAGTAATCGGTCCTCCCCAGCTGAGGGAAAAGGACGCTGCTATGAGTGAGACAAGGATGGAGGGATGTGCATGCAGGGACCGCATGCTCGACACACACACACACACACAAGTGTTACGCAGGCGCTCCTGCTATGATACGTCTCATCGTCGAGGTCGACGTCACTAACCTCCTTTCAGTACGAAGTTCAGGCCTTAGAACTCTTATATTTACCAATTAGGAGACTATTGTTACACTGACTGAAGCATCTGTACATTTCCACTTTTTGCAGATTAACTAAGTACATAGTATTAAACGTAATACGTGTGTATACATATGTATATAGTGATAATCGTTTATCTTTTTTTGAAAATGAAAAACCTGACTAAAATCTGAGTATTTGAGTTATAATGAGGAAGGTTTTTGAGGAAAACGGATATAATTCGTTGCTTAATTGTTAATTGCACACGAATTTTCCACTGCAATATTAAACTGGAAATATATAATCAAAAATATCTCTATTGACTCCACCATCTAATTGCCGAGCCGTTAAAAAAAGTACAATAACTCTGTGCATCTAAGCACACAATCCAAACCTTTCGATTAGGTATACTAATGTACAATATATAATTTAAAATTAAATTTAAACAAGCTAGGTACAGTATGTATATATTTTCCTTGTGTTTACCAAAACGGAACGATATAATCAATAGCGAGTATTAACCGCAGCCATAGATGTGCACAAAAATACCAATAGGATGATGCACTCAGTCAATTTAACTTGTCACCCATATGGACTAAGAAACTAAAGAGTTCTTATATGTATAACATCATCCTAATTTCGACTACTGTTGGACCTATGTCCACATAGGCCTCTTTCTATAAACGCCAAGTCGGACACCTGGTACACTATTTTCTAGGGTCTTCTATATTGAGGTACACGGAACTTTAAAGCACAGCACATTATTCTATAAAAGGGACGCATGTGATTTAACCTAAAAAAGTGGCCAGCCGGTTTCCCAATGTCCCCTTTTACATTCAAAAATACCAAGCTCATTCACATTACCAAAAAAAAGGAACAAAAAATGTGGAACAGGTACGAAAATCTTTTTTCTTTTAATCTGTAAGCGTACAGAATAATAAATAGTTTGTAATGAATCAGAAATTATAAACGCTTTTAAAATTCGCAGAAATCTTATCTTAAGTGGTATTATCGAAGTCTAGACTTATGCAAGTTACTAAATGCAAACGCTTTGATACCGGTTAGTCACTGTGGAAGAAATTTCTAGAACCTTCTCGAGCGCTCGGTTTTTCTCACGACGTTTTCTCGCAATCGACCGATATTTATAGAATCAGTTAGATTTCAATATGTGGTTTGGAAATTTTACTCTGTATTTTTGTATATGTACAAAATAAATAAAATGGCAATAGATGGATAGGACATGAGTATGATATAAAATTATAGTAAAGATAAATAAAAATTGTAGTTTTCCACATGCAAGTACATTTTAATCTTTAAATTTTATATTAATAGTTTTGGTAACATGATATCTGCAATTTGTCAGTCAAAAATCTTATATACTTAAAACCCGTTCAAATATCATACAATCGAGTTATTTTCGATTCTTTTTAGTTTTTAGTTCAAGCTTAAATTCATTCTGCAGGAATAGGAATAGGAACACATGAGCATAAAACTCCCTTCTGCAACACAAATTTCAACTTTTGAACAAGAGCACCAAATTCTGCATTCCAGGATTAGCTTAGTTTATTCTAATTTCCATCATTTAGTAAACGATTTAAAAAGAGGACATAAATGCAACAAAAATCATTTAAAAGTCAGGAGCCTATAAAAGCTAGTCTGAATCAAAATAGCACCAATCAATATTTCTATATTGGTCGACCTTCACCCAATTAAATGACAATGTTACCGAAACTAAACTAAACGCTATATTGGTGACAAACAATCAACTATTTTTGCCTTCATTAAAGAAACATTCAACGTCATGTCATGAAACAAATTTTATGGATTTTATCGCGGTTTATTAAGAATGATCCGTGAAGCTATGGAAATTAAAAATCAAAAACATCCAAATTTCAAGAGAAGATGGCTGGCTCTTCTTCTGTTTTTCTTTTCGATTTTCGAAATTCCGGCAAACATTAGAAAACAATATACAAAAGAGGTGATGTACAAAATAGTAACAAAATTGAGAAGGATCTTTTTCCACGCCCAACTAGTGTCAAATGACTTAAGGGTCACATGACTACAAGGAAAAGTCTCGGTTTCAAATACCGAGAGCAAAATGCGACATAAACAGATATCTTCCAAGGCCACCCTAGTAGAGGTAGGTTTAGTAAGAGGTAGTGCCATGCTGCTTTGTAGCCGAACTGGGCCGGCACGACCGGGGTGGTGCCTCTCGCTCACATAACACCGGCGTCAAGTGACAGCTATGCTGTGGTGTTTTGTGCGGTTTTTGAGTTTCCGGTGGCCCATTGGGGGGTTAGGGAAAGGGAGTGCAACGCATCTGCATGACCTCTGGTTGTGCGGATGCGTATGGGCGTCGGTATTATAAGGCTGAATGCTCCTTTGCCCCCTTATGGCATTAAAAAGGTAGGTACTAGTTCGTAGGAACTTCCCTCGGGATAAGGATACGTTTTTTATTTCCAGATCTTTTCCACAGTTTCACCCGCTCTAAAAGAAAAAAATAAGCCTTTTTTTATTTTAGTTAGGTAGGCAAACTGGCAGATGTGCCACCTGATGGTAAGTGGTCGACGTCGCTCATGAACATAAGTCATAACCTAGTTTATCTGGAACTAGCCCAGTCAACTCATTAATTATGTGTTGCCTATCCTGAGACATAAGATGTTAAGTCTCGGTGCCAGTAATTACACTGCCTGTCTTGCCCTTCAAAAAACATGAAGGGCAAGACAGGCAGCAAAGTTGTTTCACGGGAGAACCACCACAACAACCAAGATGGTGGTACCCATGTCGGGAGCGCGGCACAGCGTATCCCGCACTGGTAAAATAAAATATAATTATGATTCAGATAATTTTGTTATACAATGCAAAATACTTCTTCAATGTAGGTAGTTCCGGAGATGATCGATCTCAAAATTGTTAGACAAAAATTGAATTACCGGACACGCGCCAGAGGAGGTTGAGCGTCCTGAGCGGGGTGAGGCTCTAGGCGTGCGAGCTTATAACTAAAGGACGTAAACGAAAAAATGGTTTTCGGATTTTTATTGCGTTAAAAATGTAATTAGAGAAATTCCTTCTATAATTAAACAAATAAAACCGACCAAGTGCTAGTCGGACTCGCGCACAAAGGGTTCCGTACATAATATACAACATTAGAGACTTAAACAAAAATTAAGGTTTATTTTTATGGAATTAAATGTTTTTTTATATATTTGAGTTTATTGCATGAAAGGTAAATTGCGGTTTACGATTTATGACGTATAAAAAAAACTACTTAGTAGATCTTGTTCAAATCAATTTTCGGTGGAAGTTTGCATGGTAATGTACATCATATATTTTTTTTAGTTTTATCATTCTCTTATTTTAGAAGTTACAGGGGGGGGACACACATTTTTCCACTTTGGAAGTGTCTCTCGCGCAAACTATTCAGTTTAGATACACGGATAGGTTTGATGAAAAAAAATTTTTTTGAGTTTTTGTACTAAGTATGGGGACCCCCAAAATTTATTGTTTTTTTCTACTTTTGTGTCAAAATCTTAATGCGGTTCACAGAATACATCTACTTACCAAGTTTCAACAGTATAGCTCTTACAGTTTCGGAAGAAAGTGTCTGTGACATACGGACGGACAGACAGACAGACAGAGAGACATGACGAATCTATAAGGGTTCCGTTTCCAGATTTACGTGGTGTGAAAGCGTCCATATAATATATTATATTATTGGTTTTGGAATTACTGAAATAAATTGAAATAATTGACGCCAAAATTTCCAATACGTCCTCTTAAGTAAGGAACAATTATTATTGTATCTTTTTAGTTTTAGACGAAAAATGCGTGTCACAGTACTATAAAATTATAACAATAGCACAGTGATAATCAGAAATCACAACTGTAATCGTGTATATTCCAAAAATATTGAGATATTACGAGTTCGAGATAAATGGCTGTTTACTTATTTGATTTGAAGCAGACATTTTCAGTCTGGGCTACTCTTATCAGCGTTACTCATTACAATGTTTGGAAAAGATTAATGATAAGCGGTACACGTTTCGATATGTGAATGGAAAATATAAACACTAGTAGCTAAGTAGGCAAGTAGTACGGGAAAAACGGGTAGGGTATTTTTATGTTTTGTTCCCTGGTCACTATAATTTTATTAATGCCATAGGGGACAACCGTGCAGTCGGAGCCTTATGGTGACCGATACCCATAGACATCCGCACAATGCGTTGCCCTTCTTTTGCTTATCGCCCGATGGGCCACCGAAAACTCCCAAGCCTTACGAACGCAGCATAGCTGTCACTTGACGCCGGTGTTATGTAAGCGAGAGGTACCCCCCGGTCGTGCCGGCCCAATTCGGCTGTAAAGCAGTAGGTAGATACCTTTTATTTTCAGAGGGATCTATGCTAGTGGCCCAAAGGCCCCAATGCTTCGTCGGATTAGTGTGAGCCCAATTGGCTCACTATTGGTTTGTTAAAGTGGTGGGTTGCCCCCTGCCAACCGTGCAGTCTGCGACCACGCGGCCTCCTGGCGTTGGGTTGGAGGAGGAGGAGGATCTTGTACTATATGAATAACTACCTATATCCTGGACATTCAATCAATGGGCCGGCGATCTCATTTGCATGAGTAGATACCACTCTCAGATGTTTTTACTTGATCTGAGGTACCACTAGAGGTAGACCGGTGGGAGGGAAGCGCTGTGACGCGCTCCCGGCTTACCATCTTGCTTGTTTCTCCCGTGAAACCGCTTTGCTGTGTTTCCGAGAGAAGGGCAAGACATGCAGTGTAATTACTGGCACCGAGACTTAACTAAGATGTTAATATAGGCATGTTAATATAGGTGTCTCAGGATAGGCAACACATAAATGAGTTGCCTGGGCTCGTTCCAGGTATACTAGTTTATGTTCATGGGCGACGTCAACCACTTACCATCAGGTGGTACGTTTGCCAATTTGCCTATCCAACTAACATTAAAAAAACCACTTATTTCTTCCGTCAAGAAGCGTTGATTTCTTTAGAAACTACCAACTAACATAGAGATCTAAATAATCTTTGCGGGTCCGTATAACAAAAATAAAGTAAATTCACGTCAACGAACGAATCTGTAAGAAAATAGCGCGTCGGTGTTACTATTATTTTATTTTTCAAGAAGGAATCAATTTTATAAATATATTAAACAAATTCACTATTATTTACAAAGATTATTTCAACTATAATATCAGATAATGAGCATTATAATCTTTCATAATCGTTAGTTGTTCGATGAAAGAAGTAATTTTATAGTTTCTGTGAAATAATAAGAGTCCATTGTTTAATCAAGTCTTGTGTCAAATATCTTCAATAAATAAATACTATTAACATGGCCGTATAATGTAAAGACTTATACTATGCACAAGCTTAATGCAGTCAGAAAAATAAGACAATTAACTGATGAAGATACGGCGCGAATAGTTTATTTTAGTTACTTTAACATCGTTATGGCTTATGGCATACTATTATGGGGAAATGCTGCCAATATCAATAGGATTTTGTGCCGCAGAAGCGGGCTATCCGTGCGATTTACAAGCTGCCCCCCTATACATCTTTAACGTTGAACTAGTCGACGGCGCGAACTCTAACAAAATGATACACAACACCAACACCTGACATAAATACATGCGCGAACATGTGTGCTAGAATTAAATGCACAATGATTAATTCCGAAAATATCCTTGTAGTAAAATAGTTATTACAGATAAACTAATAAGTGTATCTTTTTAAAATAAATTTATTTTAATTTTTGAATAACTAAACTATGTCTGTACGGGCTTTATTTTTGAGCTTTCGTACTCTGTATACTATTTATTTACGCCCAAAATTGGGCTTTATTTTTGAGCTTTCGTACTCTGTATACTATTTATTTACGCCCAAAATTGGGCTAAAATCAGTGTTCAAATACGAAAGTTTAAAAGCTTGTATTTTTTTTATGTATAATTATTTTACGATGTTGGGTACATACAGGCATAGATAACGACGAGATCAATTTAAATTACACTTAGTTTTGCATGGTTAACGTCAAACATTGTAGTAATTACTGTTCTGCGTTTGTATGGAAAGAAGAGCGACTTGTGTAACCGTAAGGGACAAATTGAAACAAATAGGAATTCTGACTGTCGCGTCTCAATACATCTTAGAAAATTTACTGTATGTCCGGATATATATATATAAATCACATCCACCCAGTAAATAAAGCGATATTTTTTTCGTAATCTATAAATTAAATATTTTTTAATTCATCAAAATTTCACAACGCACAAACTGGATTTTTACAACTTGATCACTCGTCGTCCCGTTTGCCTATCTACTAACATAATAAAACCAGTTGACATCCCAGAGATGTTTCAGTCACTGATATGTTACTAAAACAAATCAAAAAAACCTTAATTATTCACTCAAAACGGACTGGCATTAGGAAATAGGAAAAACGTTATTAATAGCTCTCTATAAGAGCTTCCGTCGTATAATGTAGCCGTCTACAACTGGTTTATATTTTTACTAGCAGTTGCCCGCACCTTTGCTCGCGTTAACTTACATTTACAGCCGTGTACGGATTGATGATGATTATTTTTATGGCCTAAGTTATTCCTTTTAACATCAGCTATCTGTCAGTGACAGTCCTGTCAAAATCAGCCTAACCGTTTCAGACATTAGCCGAAACAAACAGACATAGCAAAATTGTTAAAAAATGCTATTTTGGTATATGTACCGTGTATACATGCATATGCATTTAGTAAAAGCGGTTATTTTGCTATTACAAACAGACACTCCAATTTTATTTATCTGTATAGATGTATAAATGTTACGTATTCGTATATCGGAAATGGTAACCTAGTATGGTTTACTTTTAATCATCTAGTAGTTGCTGATACTACAGTAAAATATTACGATTGATCAGTTTCGGCAAAATTGTTATATAATATGTAGATCGTGTTCGCTCTTTCTTTGAAACATCGTTGATGATAAAAAGGGCAACAAGAATAGCATAAGTGACCTTTTCTTGATGACGCAGGTTAATGCTTTCGTATGATCCAGGTTTACCTCGGGTAAAGCTCCTGGACCTATGTGAGGACTCGCACTTGGGAATGCACTACCCCACTAAACCACCTGAGTGTCTTCAGTCGCTTTTTGAGGATCCCGAATCTGCCGGCAAAAGGATCACCTCAGCGACAGGCTGGCCCCGGTGAAGGCCAGACCGCCTGCGCCGCCTCCTCGTAAGGGGGACTGTCCGACCGCCACTAAGTAGTCCCCGTGACGTCATGCCATACTGGGTTACCAGGTTCCCATCCTGAGCCCGCCACGAACACAGTATTGCCGCTCAGAAGGAGACCATCGCCGTCCAGGACTCGTCGTCACTGAGCATCGCGGCGATGACGCTCGGCAGAGATAAGTGAGGGGACTTATCTCTGCGTTGGCGCTCAAGCCGGAGGTAGCGGGTTCGAATCCTGCCAGGGAACAAAAAGTTTTCTGTGCCGAGAACTTACCACGGGACCAGATTGACGTAAAAGTGTTCACAGATATTTTTATTATTATAAACTTCTTTTGCCGACATGCGGGTGTTGTGTATAATGGAAACCATTCTCGAGTTTTAAACAATGTAATAAACAGACATATAACTTCACATTTTCCTGTTCCATTTATTGAATAGATCCCGATAATATAGTTTTCCTTAATTTATTGCACACTAGCTGTTGCACGCAGCTTTGCCCGCGTTAACTTACTTAATATCACTCCTATTACTCACAGCGTGATGTTATATAACCTATAGCCTTCCTCGATGGGCTATCTAACACTGAAAGAATTTTCAAATCAGACCAGTAGTTCCTGAGATTAGCGCGTTCAAACAAACAAACTCTTCAACTTTATATTATTAGTATAAATGACAAATGTGAAATGCGTCTGACCTATGGTCAAATTACAAATATATATGACTAGCTCTTGTCCGTAGCTTTGTCCGCATATTACCTACGTCTGGACTTTTAAAGCCCTCAGCGATAACATAGCATTCATTATACGGGTGATTTTTTTAAAATCGGTTGAGTAGTTTTGAAGTTTTTCTCTTACATCCAAACTCACAAATCCTTTTTATATAGTGTAAAGACGATATTAGTCGTTTTATATATTAGGAAAAATAATATACAAAAAGTACTGCAACTAACTGCAAGTAAGTGCACTAAAACGAAGATTATATTAATAATAATATTTGATGGCTACTTGAAACTGTACATGGGATGGCATGATCATGTCTGATCAAATCCCTTTATCTTTAATAAAGATTTAAAAAAATAAGAGTATACTTATATCTGAAAGGCCGGCAACGCACCTGCTAATCCACTGGTGTAGCGGGTGTCTGTGGATGTCACTTTTCACTTACCATCAGGTGAACATACTATCCGTTTGCCCCCTTTTTTATAAGAAAATAATAATAATATATTAGTGAATAATCAAATCATAATCACAAAAAAGCAAAAACTAACTTTACCGGTACCAGATAGCGGAAACAAAAATATGTATTTGGATGACCCCTATATTTATATTCATTTGCAATCTGGATTTGAATTCACGATTTCACTTTGCTTTCAATTATGCTTTCAAGCGTGTATGTGGTGACTCGCTGCGCCCGAAACCTGGTAAGTGGACGCAGCTCTACGCAATAAAACCCGGCGAGTGCCACCAATGCCGCCTTTGGTGAGGGGCCCCGGATCTAATAAACAAACAGGGCACCTCGACGGCTAGTCAGTCAGTAGTTAGTATTTACATAAAAAAATAAAATAAAAATGTCGAAATTCCTCCTTCTATGTACCCTCCCTTTTTATGAACAAGTTCAATTTTGGACTTCTTGATACCTTGATACTTTTGAGGGTAATGGAACTATAAGGACAAAAATAATTAGCACCGTGCAAATTATAGTACATGTCGTGTCTAAACATTTATCACTAAACTCTTTGTACGTATTCAAGTAGGTTATTACTTGTGGGTTATAGGTGTGAGCCCCAAAGGGAGATCTCCGACCGAGCGAGATGGTATGCTCGGTCAGGCCGAAGCCCACTTGCATTTTTTTTCCGGATGGATCTATGCTAACGGCCCGAAGGCCCTAATGCTACATCGGATTAGTGTGAGCCCATTTGGCTGACTTTTGGTTTATAAAAGTGGGGGATTGCCCCCCGTCAACCGAGCAGTCTGCGACCACACGGCCTCCTGGCGTCGGGTTGGCCAAAAGCCATTGACAACAAACATGTACGATGGCAGTCAGTCATTCAAACTTTTTACAAAACACAGCTTGACTAGATTTTAGGTCACCCACGTTTTGGTCTAGTCATGATCGAGCGACGGCCAACAAATGCGTATTTTTTTTATTAAATAATTGTGGGCTGGTCACACTCAGAAGAACGGATGGCCGATGGGCCAATAAGGTTCTAGAGTGGAGGCCACGTTTAGGTAGACGAAGTGTTGGTCGGCCATTGACCAGATGGGAAGACGATCTTCGTGCGGTGGCCGGTTCGTGTTGCATGCGAGTGGCAAGAGATTGACCGTCTTGGCGTTTATTGAGGGAGGCCTATGTTCAGCAGTGGACGGATAGAGACTGATGATGATGATGATGAAATAAAATCCACAACAGCTCGATTATTATAGCATTTCCTGACTCGCATGGCCGCTATATGGAACCAGCTGCCACCTACGGTATTTTCGAACCGATACAATACGCGCATCGCTAATCTTCTACACAAAAAAAAAACAAATAATAAAAAAACACGTCTAAGTTTATGAAATTAGAATTGGAGTCCTGTTATCGGCTATCCTTGAACACTCAGAACTACCTCATTGTCACCACGAGGTAGTCAAACCGGTTCTTATATATTGGGAAGCCCCTCTTGACATTTTCTCGATCTCTACAATATATTGAAATGGGTAAGTACCTATGTACAGATCGAGAAAATTAATTTTCCTGTAAATGCGCTTTAGTACAATTTTAAGGCATCTAGAGATTATCTATTAGGTAATTAATGACAACTCTACAATAGTCCATTCTAATTTAATTATATGATATTGTAATAGATCTTACCATCTCTGATATTATGGGCAGTTAAGTCGTACAGCTGTGACATACTTTAGATTGTACTGCCGTCTAAACAGACGCTGACCCGACTGCCTAGATGATAAAAAAAATTGTACGATGTACACATAAATTTTTATCATGAAAAAAATCAGTAATATCGTTTAATTAATCGTATTGAGAAATCCAGGTAAATAATTAATTAATGTCAAAAGTCAAGTAAAAATTTAAAGTTAAACTATAGCTAGTGTAATTATTCTAAGACTATAGCTACCAACATTTTCGATTTACTTATAATTAACTAATAAATATGTACAAATGATTTCTTTAATATTGTAATATTTATTTTTAGATATTTAAGTAAAAATCCTAAAAATTACCCTATCAAAAGAATATAAAGACAAAAAAATTCAAGCGCTATGAAAGTTCTTCCTTCCGATGTTTTCTTCAAATGTATTCTAAATTTAAATTGATTCTCATTGCTCTGAATAGATTGTTTACATTATCATATTATCTGTACACGCTGGTTTTGAATGACTTTTATCTTTGCGAGCATATCTAACGACCTCTCCTGCGTAGTGATTGAAAATCCCCAAGGGGTCGCGGGTTCATATCAAGCGTGTTTCTATGATGAGTTCTGTAGAGCCAATGAGATTATTATGTCAGTGTTAAGGCCATTGCAACGGTAGTCTCGTATAAACTTGATAAAGTTCAATAAACCATGACAAACCAGGTAAGTAATTCTATTGTTTTTTGCTTTTTGTCTGCAACAAAAAAAAAAGAAATTGTCCATTAACGCCCTCAAGGTCCCTGATGATGTGCTATCTTTAATAGACAAAGTATTTTATACTGGTCACGTTTTTACTCAAACATAAACAGATATATTCTAAATTTTCGTGACCGAGTCCATCGTGACAATAGATAACAACGAGGAAGTAGGTACATAGGTATTAGGATGTACCTAGTTATTTATCTATTGAATTATAAATTCACGAAATATAATTTATGCTCGTTTATTATATAGACGGAATGTTATGTCTATATGGTACAATACTCTATAGATATACAATATGTATAATGTAAATATACACATCACATATATACGTAAACCTTATTTGAGACTAGTGGGTAAGAACTTCTAAATAGCGGAAGAAAATTTAAGTAGTAAAACCTATCTATAAATAGGCATACCTACATAAAAATAGAAAATCAAACGAACTTACCTGTAAGTGAAGTTCGATTGTTATTAAACTTCGTGATTCGCCCTTCGAGATTACATATATTTACAAGTAGTACCACATCCCATGTGCTACCATCGTACACACTTTTAGAGCAACGCTAGACAAAGTAAACTTGTTTTCTCCACTGACGCCCTCTATAACAGCCTGCAGACGTCAGCTCATACACGTTTCTGTCGTGTACGGCTTTCCTGTTAGCTATTTCGAATCTAAGGGATATTACATTTTAAAACTAAAGATGTAATTAGGGTCCGGGAGGGTTGTAATCTCTCGGGCGAATCACTTCGTTTAATAACAATCGAACTTCACTTACAGGTAAGTTCGTTTGATTTTCTATTAAACTTCGTGATTCGCCCTTCGAGATTACATATATTTACAAGTAGATGTTTAGTTAACTACGAAATAGCTAATTACACTTGTAAAAAACACAGTGTGGATATAACAAAAGAATTTTATCTGAAAATATGTTCCATATATTAAAGTGCAATAATAATCACACTCAATGAAATTTATACATTAATAAAAGATTAGCGTTACCTGTTGGAAGCCAACCTACAAGAGAGTAAGCAAATGAATGTAATGTATCAGTAGTTACCCCTCTATTGTTAAATTTGACAAAAAGTTTGTAATTTGCCAGTTCCACCGGCTGTTTGTTTTCTAACGTTTTAGATATTGACACTAAGTCGGGTCGCAGCAGGAGTAGCTGCGTAACTCTTACTGTGGGCACTAAACACTTATGTGCCAATCCCACTCTCTTGGATCCAACGGCTCAAGTCTGTGAACTAACATACTTAAAAGATTTCGGAATAAATAACAATTTTAGGACCTTTTTCAGAAGATAATTTTAAATTATAGTATTAGCTAGGCAAATAGTTGTCTCATAATATTATATATATTAATATTATATATAATATACTAAATATATTAAAACATTAAAATTATTTTTGTAATTTTTATAATATTTAATAATTTTATTAGCGTTAGTGTTTAAACACAATGGGTCGTAACTAAGGCCAAGTTATATACTAGTTTCATTCAAGTATAATTCAAATGATTATTCTTCATTACGATAATAATAATATAGCCTGCCTAAATAATTGTATACAATTTGTGGGGTCCCAAAATGTGTTATATTTTGGAAAGGGAGTGCGTAAATTATACACTCCCTTACGTTTATTATTTTTTTAATTCTTGAGTCGTTTACTATGTTTGAGCCTACAATTAGTGCTAAACCCAATTCAGCAGAATTAATGGTCCCATTTTCACTTAAAGAAAGATGATTAATTTAATTAAAAAATGAATTTTATCACAAACTGACGCGGTATAAAATATCTTCTTGACCATACAAAATTTGTACCGTTGTCTTATACAAAGGAAATATTTATATAATATGTAATATGTTGCCATAATGGTACAACAACGACTCCGACGATTTTGTATTTTTGGTTTTCCAAAATTATTACAAAGTTTTTGTTCCAACTCAGGATCATTCTGATCCTCTGATCTGAACGCGACGGGACTTTGCGTCAGTTTTTTCCTTTCGACCTTTCGTAGGATGCGCATATATAATATATATCTTTTTGTTCCCACTACCTCCAAATTATTCTACTAATATCGTTAAAATGAGGGTACCGAATAACCTCCCTCTCCATCTTATTTATGTAAGATGACCGCAGCGGAAGAAGTGGAGCTGTCAATAATTCTCAATAGAATTTAGTTATTTTCTAAGAGTTTTGAAAAAAAAAAAGTATGTAATGTGAAAAATGCCACTTTTAAATCTTAAGAATGTTGTACGAAACGGGAGAGGCAGTACCATCTCCATTCGATAATTGCCTGTCTGAATGGGGCTTAAGATTTTATAAATATTATAAATCCATCCGTCGAAATCACTGATGAAATGTTTTGGTAAATTAATATTTTCCTTATTGTCCGTAATCATCATTAACTTTTAAATAAAGATAATGCGTTCAAAAATTTTTGTATATGAGTACCATTTTGTATATACATTGTATTGCTGGATAAATGGATATTAATAATCCTATCAATTGGGCAAAGCGTCGCAGTTTACATCTCTTTGAAATTCGAAACTATTGGTTTGCTATAACCAGAAAACAAGGAGGCAAGCAGAAACAACCTAAAAAAGATTAACTGACTTGGAATTTTTCCTTTTTCGAATGTAAATCACAAAATTACTAGTAATTTTTTGTCAGATAATAATTTTGTTTCCATTACTATCAATTATTTGTGTAATAAGAAAATATCTCCTACCTATGTAATAGGTAGATAATAAACCCCGATTAGTCAAACATTGCATAACTGGTCGCATGATTTAAAAAAAAATGGAAATCGCTAATGTTTAAGACGAATGGTAAAACTTGAAATTCATATCTTTCTTAGAAAAAATTGGCATTATAAGATTCAACGCTGTCCGAAATCTTCAAGTTTGAAGTGTGGCGCAGCTCAGGTATAAAAATTATTAAAATTTTTAAAGTTCAAAATAAATCAATTTTACCATTACACTTTTTCATAATAAATTACACTTCTTAAAATATATCGAAATATATGCGATAGAAGTTGACCAGAACATTCACATATTATCGCACCTAAAGAAGGATTTAACTTCTTATTCCCTGTCATACATGATATTTTTAGATGTATGAACACAGGTATGATTGCCTAGACTCTAGACCACAGCAGAATGAAAGGGTACACGTAAACCTTGTATCCAAGATAATATCCCAATGTCCCTCGTGATCTGCGCCTATGCCTTTTTAAAGAATGAAAGCGTACCTGCTTGTTGGTGCTGGAGTCGATTTGTGTCAGGAGCGCTATCTACCGGCGCACAGGCACCGTGCCGCCCTTTGCGCACACCTGCTGTGAAGCTCGGATTCAGTTGTGAGGGCTGAGGAGTTGGAGCTGGAGTTGGAGGCGGGCCCCTTTAGTTTAGAGACCTAGAGGTGGATGGCTCATTACGTCTCCTGGATGGTAATGACCTCCTCTTTGCTACTGAAAAAACTTCATCTCAGCGTCAGTCTTAGAAGTCGCTTTTATGAGTTTTAGCTTTTTTTCTGGTATCGGTTTACAAATACATAACACAAAATACGACCAACATTGCTCAGTATTTTTTACTGATTATCGTTATTGTTGCGAGATTAAATAACATTCATGATGAGGTTAATATTTTCAGCCACACCGGATATAGTAACATCAGTTGATTTCGCTTTTCTCGTAATATGGCAACCATTTTCATTAACTTGCCTTTATTCTTGGGGTTAAGAGTGGATATAGATAGATATTTTCTCTAAGCCCATTTACCATAATATCGGTTCATCGGCTAGCTATATTTTTATTTATATCAGGCCCTCATGTATGATAAGCATGATCAATTGATCAGTGTCTAGGTCCCCACCATGGTTCAGGCCTTGTCGTGGCGGTGGGGCTTAGTAACTCAGTATATATCAGTTGTCTGATATTCATGATACAGGCTCTGCCTAGTTTGGGGTCAGATCTCCCAACATATTCATTATTATTATCTAATAAATCATAATTATATGCTTTATAATAATTATTGCTACATACCGTTATATAAACCCATCTTAGTCTAGGATGTTTAGCTCCTAGGTTAGTTTTTGTGATACAGTCTCACGGGCTGGACTCTAAAAAACTTTCAATTAATATCACGACAAACCTCGCGGATTGTGCTCTATTCTCTTGAAGATTACGTCACCATGGACGTATAGGACGGTTTTATTTGTTTTAGTGGGTAATAATCTCTATGATTAAACACCATTGCACATTGAAATATCGGTATTAAATATTGTTCCACTTACCTTCAATTCTATTCTCTGGTATATCATTTTGTAAAATATTCGTGAGCATCTAGGATAGTTTTTATGATACAGTCTCACGGGCTGTACTCTAAAAAACTTTTAAATATATTCGTGACACAACCTCGCGGATTGTGCTCTAGAATAATATGCATCACTGATAACGACACAACCTTATAGGATGGTTTTACTTGTTTTTGTGGGTAACTCCATTGTACGTTGAAAAATCGGTGTGTATATTTTTCCATTTATCTTCAATATATAATAAAATATTTGTGAGCATTTGGGATAGTTTTTATGATACAGTCTCACGGCCTGTACTCTAAAAAACTTTTAAATGTATTCGTGACACAACCTCGCGGATTGTGCTCTAGAATAATATGCATCACTGATAACGACACAACCTTATACGATCGTTTTATTTGATTTTGTGGGTAACTCCATTGTACATTGAAAAAATCGATGTATATATTTTCCATTTATCTTCAATATTTAGTAAAATATTTGTGAGCATCTAGGATAGTTTTTATGATACAGTCTCACGTTCTCTACTCGTAAAAAACTTTAAAATGTAATCACGACAAAATCTCGAAGATTATGCTCTAGAATAATATGTATCACTGATAACGACACAACCTTATACGATCGTTTTATTTGATTTTGTGGGTAACTCCATTGTACATTGAAAAAATCGATGTATATATTTTCCATTTATCTTCAATATTTAGTAAAATATTTGTGAGCATCTAGGATAGTTTTTATGATACAGTCTCACGTTCTCTACTCTTAAAAAACTTTAAAATGTAATCACGACAAAATCTCGAAGATTATGCTCTAGAATAATATGCATCACTGATAACGACACAACCTTATAGGAAGGTTTGATTGATTTTAGTGAGTAATAATCTTTCAGATTAAACTCAATTGTCCATTGAAAAAAGGCTTGATAAAAATATTTCGATTTAACATCAATAGTATTCTCTGGTTTGATATTGTGTAAAATATGCGTTAGCCTCAATTATAGTTTTAGAATTATGTGCATCACTTTAAGATAACGACACAACATTATATGAGTTTTATTTGTTTTAATGGGTAAAAATCTTGTAGATTAAACTCAATTGAACATTGAAAATACTATATAAAATATATTTTCGATTTACCTTCAATTGTATTCTCTGGTGTAATATTCTGTAAAATATTCAAGATAGACTCGATATTACTATCTTCCAATTATTTTTCTTATTTTGTAATTCTTGCGTTTTTACAAGTTTCTAAAAACTTATAAATTTTGATTGATTATAAATTTCACTTTAAAAGGAAAAAATACGTGCACGATGGCCGACACACAAAACGTGTATGAGGTGACGTCTGCAGGCTGTTATAGAGGGCGTCAGTGGAGAAAACAAGGTTACTTTGTCTAGCGTTGCTCTAAAAGTGTGTACGATGGTAGCACATGGGATGTGTTTTTTTTTTTTTTTTTCGGATGGATCTATGCTAATGGCCCGAAGGCCCTAATGCTTCATCGGATTAGTTTGAGCCCATTCGGCTCACTTTTAATTGGGGGGTTGCCCCCCGCCTACCGTGCAGTCTGCGACCACACGGCCTCCTGGCGTCGGTTGTGTATCAGTGGCGGGACTGTGCCGCGTCACCGTCGGGTGGAACATGGGATGTGGTACTACTTGTAAATATATGTAATCTCGAAGGGCGAATCACGAAGTTTAATGATCACCATTTCCTCCTCTATTTATCCACCGATTACCTTTTTTTATTGATAAGAGCAATATCTGTTGTTATGTATTAAAAAACAAGGTGAATTTTGATTCTCCAGCGAACACAAAAATATAAAAAACGCAAAATCCCAACATTCACTGCGTGAATATCTTACGCGCGTTTCAAATCGATCTCTTTTCGTCGGTCTAGATTTGAATTCATATTTAGAACGTGCCCAGTCATCGTGGGCAAAATACGAGCAAAAATATAAAAGTCGGGTTACATAACGTACAATTCTTATCGTCATATCACTTGTTATCCATAGCCCAATTTTGACGGTGTAAACTGTAAAGTGTACCTAGGCTAGTAGTGACCTAAAAATATTGGGTGTTCAAAGATAACCTTTGCGAAATTCTGTTGGCGAAAAGATAAAAAAAATCGAATTAAGAACACTTCAGAGTCTAATAGTAGTTCGTTTGTGTAGAACACGATTTTATTTCTTTTATTTATAAAACTTAAGAAAACACTACAACTAGCCACCAGGTACTCTCTACTTACACCGCTTTATAAATCTAAACATATTTTTAAGGGCCCCTTATCCCAAATTGTTGTTTCTAGATCGAGGTGTTTTCATAGAAGTCGTCATTTTAAAATAATAATAAAAAAATAGGGTATAGATACATCTTTGATCTAGGGATTTTTTTGGATAAAAATACAATATTTAACATTTTACATGATCAAAAAAAAATCTAAAATAACGTCGATTTTAAAAGCAAATTGAGTAGTATGAGACTTCGGGTAACTCAATTTTAATGAAACTTTTACGTTTAAATTGCTAAACGGGGATGACGTGTAAATGATTGGATAGATCTTTATTATGTCACTTCAAAAATTTTTGAAAAATAAAAAAACGATAAAAATGGCTCTCGCGCATCGCACCACGTCGCGCCAGTACCCAGCCGGGCGTCATCGAAGTAGAACCTGTGCCGCTTTTGCTCGTGACTACGTTGTTACCGCGCATTTTATATTATTACGTCTAAATAAATAAGTCGACACAGTGTAAATAATATAGCTACTTAATACTTACTAACAATTGTTGTTCTTAGTTGTAATTAGTTTGCAATACAAAACCTTTAATTAGTGTAAATAAATAGATACTTGAGTTTGTGTAGTACCTAGTTATTTAATTGAAATGGCGAATAAAAAAAGTAAAAATAATCTTAATACAGTTTTATCACAAACTAGCTGTTGCCCGCAGCTTCGCCCGCGTTAACTTAGATATACAACCATATACGCATTGATGATAATTATTTATCTATGGACGGGCGTAGGACTTTATTTTATAATATGTAGTGATTAATACCGTATTTTTGTGAATAGCTTTTACATTACCGTTTTACATCCATTATTAAAATGGATATAGGTAGTATGTTATATTTAACTAATGTAGACATATTATGCCATCGCGGATTTCAGTATGCATATTTAGGATACACAATTCTACCATACATTGATACAATAATAATTAATTCGGAACCGGGCCCGGCTAAGGTGTATAATAATGTAGTACTTTTTTTTTAAATTTATTATCATAAGTACACAATATTACATAAGTACACAATATTACGTAAGTTACAAACAAGTGTTACCTGGCTGTTTATTTAGGAATCTAGTCTTCTAGCATCTAAACTAGGCCTGGCCTGTATCTTAGATGCCAGAATTTGATGATGAATATTTTGATCTATCTGTTAGGGTTCATCCAGCGTTTGCAATGTAAGTGCAAAAAATGTGCTTATTTATGACATCACATCAGAAACTTCTAAAATTATGAGTGTTTATCTACTATATTATGCATGTACCTATTACCTTCCTCTTGAATCATTCTATCTATTAAAAAAACCGCATCAAAATCCGTTGTGTAGTTTTAAAGATGTAAGCATACATACAGTCAGACGCGGGAAGCGACTTTGCTTTATAGTTTATACTATGTAGTGATGTCTTCTTCCAGAAATTGTTAACACTTGAAGAATTCAAATTGTCCGACAATAAAGAAAATGATGAACCTTCATCACAAAATAATTCTGATTTGCAATCATTTCCTAGCCCCCTACCCACAGGGCAGTGTCGTGAGGACTATGGCCTTGACCCTCTTCTCAGAGGAGACCCGTGTCTAACATTAATCGATGATGTATGGGTCGATGAAAATGAACCTGGACCTAGCATACGAAAACTAAATTTTGTTGAATTTTAAAACAATTAATATAGTATAAAAGAATATGTTTGTCTACAATTTTTTAATCTCCTACAAGCATTCTTAGAATGATTGATTTTTTTATAGCTTAGGCCTTAGGGGGACAAACGAGCATTCGGAGCCTTAGATGACTACCGACTCCCATAATAATAATAATATCTAAGGACGCTTTTTGCACCACGTCAATCTGGTCCCGTGGTAAGTTCTCGAAGAACTTGTGTTACGAGTACCAGACAATGGAAATATATTTAATATTTTATACTATACACATATTAAAGGTTTTTTATTTATAATACACATATTTAATACACATCCATGAACCAGGAACACAGAAACCTTTTTGTTCCCTGGCGGGATTCGAACCCGCAACCTCCGGCTTGAACGCTAACGCGCTAACCATTTGAGCCACAGAGGTCGTCCTCGTAAACATTCACACAAGAGATAATGCAGATGCATTACCCTCCTTTACCCCATCCCCTGCAATGGGACACCGGAAACTCATACACCGCAAGAAACGCGACAGCATAGGTGTCACTTGACGCCATTATCATGTATACGAGAGGTACCCCTACGGTCGTGCCGGCCCAATTCGGCTGCAAGCAGCATGGCACTACCTTTTAGACCTATGTAGCTAATTCATCCTTCCTAATCCTTACTAATATTATAAATGTGAAAGCATGGATGTTTGTTACGCTTTCACGCGAAAACTACATAACCGATCATCATGAAACTTTGTACACATATTCTTGGAGGTATTAGAAGTAACATAAGATACTTTTTATAAAAAAAAAACTAAAGAGAGGTGTCAAGGGACACCCGGATGGATCGAAGTTCCTTTCGATTAATTAGTGAAGAAATAAAACTATCTTATCCTGCGTAGACGAAGTCGCTGGCACCAGCTAGTATTTCTATAAATCCAAAACTAGATAACTATAACAACAACAAGATTTTGTTATGCATAATTATTAATTATCACATCTAAGAATAATTCGAGCATAGTCAATCTACTGCATATTCGTATACTGTGGCGTGCTTGCCGGACGTGGTAGGTCACCGGAGTTCATATAAAGACATCTCCCGCGCAACGCAAGTGCAAAGCGATTCGGTGCGTTAAATACCTATAGTTTTGGGAGAAGGGGCCCTTAATAGCAAAATACTCCATAGTTACTGTATAGTCGTAGTATATTTATACTTAGAAAATCCATCTGCTAATCTCATCCTTTTCTAACCTGTTAAAGCGATAAACTCTCAATAGACTGTAATCATATCTTTTATACCAATTTACGTCAATGCCCCGCCAACCCTAACTCGCGGATCTTGGAGATAGCTCTCTCGTGTGACATTAAATTACTAGATCAAACTGGATATTTGCACGTCGCACGAGTGCCACTGTTTATATAACATTCATATAATTATTTAATAACTATGACATAACATTTTTCGAAGACAACTTTGTCTGGCTGGTTAGAAGGTATAAGGCTGGCTTTTATAATATCATTACGTCCAACAGACATGTTTTAATCATATTGTTTTTAATGTTTGCGCGAATTTCAAAAAAATCTTAATAAACCGCGATAAAATCCGTAAAAAATTGTTTCATTATAATGTTTTAATCAGTTAGCGCTTCTAAAATAGGTATAATGTTAAAAAATTAAATGCCTGCGTACATACTTCCAATGACAGATTTAAACATAATATAGGTAGAATTGTCGAATTAAAAAAATATTTAACGGCAACAGACGTAACGTTTTAATATATATGATGTGGTTGTACCATAAAGTTAATATATTCCGCTAGGTATATTAACTTCATGGTTTGTACTTATTAAATAAATAAATAAGGGAATGTATTTGTGCAACAAAATATAGGTATGAAAATAATAAAACTAATAAAAATAAAAATAAAGTAGTTTTAGTAAAAAAATATTTTATTGGTAACAATAAATAAACATTAGTTTTAAGACTACATTAATGGAAAATAAATATATGATACCAAATTTTCTTTAACATAAATCTGTTAATTCATTAATTATTGTTCAGTCTGTGATGAAGTCTATTTGGACAAACATTTTCGCGTCAAAACGTGACGTTATACGTGTAGATACGTTTATTTTTTGTAACTAAATACACCTAGAGTAAAATTCGTCTCAGTTTCTAGAGAGCATTTGAAGAACAAAAGATTACTCGATCGCCGACTAGATTGTATGAATCCATGTAGTGGCCAGAGATATAATATGATATAGAAATGAAAAAATATTAACGCACTTTGAAGAGAGTTGTAAAATACACGCAAATATTTTATAGCAATGCTGACCTAGATACCAGGATTTAAAATCGCCAAAATTAGCAACAAGGACGTCCGAATCAAGTACAGTGCTTACAAATAATTAAAATTACTCTCTGAGCAAACTGATTTAAGCATTCTCTTTTTAAACAATGCGTCTCTTTTAAAAAAATTAGGATGGATCATCATGTTATCGAACTACAGACTAAACCACAGACAATATTTTATCTTTGTTAGCCTCTATGTTGGATTAACGAGACTTACGCTTTTTTGGTCCTGTTTCACCTTCAAGGTTAATTTAGGCCAAAATGTTTCCACTACAATATATTCAAGTAATAAAATGTTACAAAAGAGAGAAACATGTGTAGAAACAAACTTGCACAATAATGTATTCTAGATGACCGCAGCATTCTACTTACACTGACCGTAAAATTTTACCCCTCACTATAATGTTATTCCCAGTAACTGGATGTGAAGTAAAAGGATGTGGCTTGGAAAAATACTTTTTATACTCTGTTACAATTTTGGTTCAAAGCTTTGAAACAATAACAAAACTATTTGACACATATAACAAAATGAAGCTCTTGCAATGAATAAAGACGGGAAAATGTTTTATTCGGGTAGGTAAATCATTTTTAGACATTTTTATGTGACATCATATCAATATAATGTAAAATCTAATGAGATTTTAGCTCACAACAAATGAGACACTCGGTATAACAAAATATATATGACACTGGACGGTCAGAAACACATTGGGGAGATGTCTTTTATCACTTGATATTTCTCCCTGGTGCCGTCGTTTTACCCATGTTGATTTTTATTTGTAACATTTTCACTTCATTAATTTTTGATTGCTAACACAGTCAACAATATATATTTATACTTATCATTAAAATAATACAAATTCATTTACCAGTAACGCGTTTTGTAGTTTAGATAAAAATGAAATAGTTTAAATAAATAGACAAGACAAATCCACCATTTCTCAAATTGTCCCAATGTTCATATTGATCATGTTTTTATCAAGACTTGACAATGTTCTTGATATCATCTCTACACATCCCAAATAAATATATCCTGCAACATTCCCAAAGCATTTTGCTGATTGTCTGTCTCGGCTGTTAAGTCAATGGTAACAGTTTTCGCTGCTTGTAGTATTTTAAGACATGAAGCATTCTCCGGTGGCAATTTATTGTAGAGCTGTGCATACATCGCCTTGGCGCAGTCGAAGTGGAAGATTAAGGGATCTATTATCTCTGGTAAATCTGTTGGCTTCAATAAACAGCACAAATGAGCGAGAGTGACGCAAAGCTGAAAGGATGGGAGAACGTATAGTGAGAAAATAATAAAAGTTAAAAAAATACGTGAAAAGTCTGACATTACGGCGAATCTTTTTACATAATCTAAAATTATTATTGTGGCAAAGTCCAGCTTGTATACATTGTTGTGTTTAAATGTTACAAATTATTGTAAAAACTGTTTTTCACGGCCTGTCAATTTTAATAATTACAGCAACGAAAGTACTTCCATTTTTTTAACTATAACTTTAGTAACACAATCTCACCTGTTCAATAAGGTTGTCTTTGTGTTTATACTCTGTGAAGTCGTCGATGTTAGCGGCAGTTTCAAGCGCCGCCATGACAGATCGCCAAACGGGCACAAGATGGCGCCCGTACAGCGCACGTTGGCATGGCGAGCGCAGTGCCGACGCCGCGTTTATGCGCACTTTTAAATTCTTACACTCTTGTGCTAATTTGCACAGGCTTTCGAATGCTTGACTCTATAAGAAGTGCATAACTACATTAGTGTGTGGTAGCAGTATAATTTATTAGTAAATTGAATGAATAAAGGTCAAAAACTAAACACAAGTATTAGTATAGGTGTATGAGTAGGTACAGCAATGTTAACCCGTAACTATCCAGTCAGGTTTTGTAACGTTACCGACCAGTAGTGCCAACCATCGAGCATATAACCGGAATAGAGCGGTAATGTTATGTTATGGTATGAAAACAAATCCGCCTCTGTGCTGCGACGCTGCGGCGGTTCTGCGCTCTGATTAGCCGACTGATGGCCATTGATGAATCATTGGCCGAGGGGACGTACCTACATAAAGATTTGTTTAATAGCTCTTACGTCAAATCACTGATCAGTTTCGGATTTTTATGACTCACATTACTACTCTATCCGATTATACGCTCAATGTGTCCAACAGACATCATTTTATGACAAAAGTTTCTAATCACTGATACGTGATACGATTTACAAACACAAACAAAAGCATAGCAGCCGCTATTGCCTACCCGATACCAAACAATATATAAATAAATGTAAATAAAAAACAATCTACCTTCGCATTGGAATCGAACAAAACGTTATTGTGTATGTTGGACATTTGTGGGTTGATGAAGTACTATTTTACTATTTTCGTTTATTAACAAATATTTTCATTGCACATTTCGATGCGTAAAACATTGGCAATAAATTTGATAAAAGGCTGAATCATAAAAATAAATACTTTAGTTTTTATGAAAACATAAACGCAAAATTGTGTCCACGAGACCCTTGTGGGTAGTTTAGGGTTTAGCATTTTTTACAGATTTTATCGCGGTTTATAAAGATTGTACATTCCCGACGTTACGGATGAAATCCGCAAACAGCATTTTTTTAATGAGTGAAAATCTCTCTAAGCAAAATGTTAAATATATCACAGTGAGGTAATATTGATATGAAAGGTAAATTACCAGCCATCCGTCGCAAGCCACGTACAAGACCTCATTCTTCATAGCATTTCCTAGGGCGTAGCAGGCGTTCCACCTCACCTTCATATTGCTGACCTTACATGCGCAGTCTAGAAGCTTCTCTATGGCCGCATCAGACAGGCTCTTCAGCTGCGAGTGTTTTCGCAAGTGCTCACTTGTAATGTACCTCAACAAGTTTCCGAGACCGCGCACAGCACTCATTTTGATCTGGAAACAAATTATTTTTAGTAGGATGTACGATATTATAGTGTCAAATGTGTAATGTTTTGGTATAACAACAATTATAACGTAACCTGATTTAATTAACATATTTTTTTTAATTTATAATTATATAGCATGCATGAGCATAGTGAAATCAAGTAGGTACTTGATTAATCCTACTAATATTATCAACGAAAGTTTGTATGAATGTATGGATGTATGTTTAATGCTCTTTAACGAAAAAACTAGTGAATGGATTTTAATGAAACTTTACAATAATATAGCTTATACATCAGAATAGCATATTTTTACAAATTATACCGGTACTCCCACGGGAATGGGAAGTACGCGGGCGAAACCGCGGGGGGCGCTGCTAGTTGTTAATAAAACCAAAGAACACGAAAAAAAATGTAAAATTTGTTATAAAATATTTGAAAAGATTAGTTCCACTGAGTTTGTTTCGCAGGTTTTTCTCAGTGGGCTCGCTTTGGAACTGGAGATTCAATTGACGTTCAAAAAGATACTGATTTTGATTTTATTTTTGACCAATAACAATGTAGGGATCTCTAAAAATAAAATTATGCGTAATAAAAATAGTGTTTTTACGTTAATTAACCTTATCGTTGTCGCTGGCGCAGGTCACGCTGACCTCCAGCAGCCGGAGCAGGAGGCTATCGTCTATGGCGTCTATTTCGGGGTCCTGCCTAAAAAAACAAACAAAATCTCACGGAAACTTCCTCTACGTTATTTTTAAGTAATTGTAAACAATTGGTGACATCAATTAAATGTATTTATATGCCTGGTTGCACTACTGGGTCTAGGTATAACTGGCACATGAGCGATGATGGTCTAAACTCGTAGGTACGGGCTCGGTCTGGGTTCGATCCTGACCAGTACCCTGAAATGGGTTTTACCTAAACATAAGACCATCGCTTGCTCACCAGCGAATGAAAGCATCGTGAGGAAACCTGCATGCCTAATGAGTTTAAAAGTATTTGAACGTGAGTGAAGTTCACCGACCTGCATTGGGCCAACGCATCGGTGAACTATGGCCCAACACCCTCCTCACCTGATTTCGAGGAGACCCGTGCCTAACAGTGGGACATACAGGGGTAGTTTAAGTTCATGGGTAACGTCGACCACATACCATCAGGTGGCACGTTTGCCAGTTAGCCTATCCAACATAAAAAAAACGATGACATCACGATAGTGTATGGTTATTATGGCTATGTCATTTTGCCTGTATATCTTCTGAGCCCTATGAATTATAAAAATAAATCAAAGTTTTCAAGTGATATAATTGTTTAAATTCCTAGAATTTTCGTTTAACCTGTTTGGGCCTAAATTAAAATCATGCCCATACAAGGAATAAAACACCTTTAAAATTCCTCAAATTGGCAAAGTAAAACTATTTTTTTCTAATCTGACCAGTACTTGTTGAGATAAGTGCGTTCAAACCATGGAGTATAGAAGTATCAAGAAACATCTTGTATAGGGGACAAGTTAAAAGGTGTCCAACATTAAACGCAAATTAGCCACAAACAACCGTCCACCAGCGCTAGTGTAGTATGTGGAAGGATTGTTTGTATATATAAATGTGAGTGGGCGCACACACGTTTAAATTAATTAATTCCTTCCACTGGCTACTATGGCGCCACCTGTAACTTGTAGCGACAAAACCATAATTTGTCACTTTTCGACAGACAATTAATTCATACACAGAGATGATTTTCCTTACTTTCTATACTGCATGGTTCAAACGAAGAAATTATTTGGGTTTATTATATTAGTATAGATTTTATTTTGATAGACTTACATAATATATAAAAGTGTCAAGGATCTGCACGCCTGATGAGATTAAGTCTGTGAGGGCATGTGAAGTTCACCAACCCCCATTGGGCCAGCGCTAAACTATGCCCCAACACCCTCTTTTCCTCATTTCGAGGAGACCCGTGCCCGCAGTGAGATATATAAGGGTTGATTGTGATGATTACAGTGCAGAGTCTTTACCGAGCGTTATAAAGGACCACAGATTAACACTTACATTATGATGAAACAACTTTCACTGATTTTATCGCGGTTTATTAACATTTTTACAAGTCCGACATTTGGCATACTTTACAACAACCATGGTCACGGCAGGTCATGTAAAAATCTAAAAACCGCGATACAATCTGTAAAAGAATTATTAAAATGAATGAAATTCGCGCAAACATTACAAAATGATCTCTTACATTCGGGCAAAGGACTTAGTTGGAAGGTATCCTGATTCTATTAAATTTAAAAAAAAAACTCTTACATGTTGAGGACGAGCGCGTCGCTGAGGTTGGCGAGCGCCCAGGCCGCCTTGGTGCGGACCACCGGGCCAGGCTCGGCCAGCGCACGCAGCACGTTCTCGCCGCAGTCGCTCACGAAACATATGTCCTGCCGCGGATACATATTATACATACATACATTAAGCCATTGGGTCTGTCATATAGATGTCTGGAACTCCATGTCCAACAGTGGACGAAAAAAAATGATAATGATGATGAGGAAGAAAATATGTTGAGAAAACCTGAAAGGGTTTGTAAGAGGTTGTGTCATGCTGCTTTGCACCCGAGTTGGGCCGGCACGACCGGGGTGGTACCTCTCGCTCACATAACACCGGCGTCAAGTGACAGCTTGACGCTTCTTGCTGTCGCGTTTCGGGCGGTTTGTGAGTTTCCAGTGGCCCATTGGAGGGGATGGGGAAAAGGAGGGCAACGCACCAGCATAACTTTTGGTTGTGCAGATGTCTATGGGCGTCGGTAGTCACCATAAGGCTCCGACTGCTCGGTTGCCCTCTTATGCCATTAAAAAAAAGTTAGTTAATCCGCATTAACCCAGCATTTAACATACGCAAACTATAGCTTATTTGATTTCGAGATGACCTAACATATAGCCTAAAGTGAGCTTCAGTGTGAGTTCATATGGCCAACACAATATTGCCGTACTGTAAGCGTGTTACCTCTCTGAGCGTGCGGTACATGACGGCCATGGCGAGCGCGCGCACGGCGGCGGCGCGCACGCCCGCGTCCGCGTCGCTGCACACGCCCACTAGCAGCGCGCAGCACAGCATCTGCATGCGGCTCTGGAACATACGCGATCAGTTATAGTCCTAATTATGTAGATAAGCTGGTAGTGATTGTGAGTCAGTTCAGAATGGGAAATATCATGAATATTGTTTGAACGCTTTATTGAGTGCCCAAATTTAGCTGCTGACACCCTTTTCGATTACTTTTTCCCGATTCCCAAAATCAAAACAGTATTATTTACACATTTACGGCGCATATAAAATTCAAAGTACCATTACATATTATAGTTCTTAATATAAAATTGTACAGGTATATTTAAAAAAAACTGAAATTACATTCTGCTTAATTCCTTGACGTTTTTCTTTCTCTTACCAAGCAGTTTTATAGAATCTCCTTCACTTAGAAGTGAAGGATAGATTGTGTAACTACTGGCACATAAATATAACACTTTGTTCTTTTTCTTATCTCACTCGTGGTCGTCACCTGAATCTGGCTAGGTATTTTTTTTTTTATAGATAGGAGGGCAAACGAGCAGTCGAAACCTTTTGGCGACTATCGACGCCCAAATACATCCGCACAACCAGAGATAATGCATCTGTATTGCCCTTCTTTTACCCTGAAATGGGCCACCGAAAACTCACAAACCGGTATTATGTGAGCAAGAGCTTCCCCGGTCGTGACGGCCCAATTTGGCTGCAAAGCAGCATGGCACTACCTCTTACGTTCCCGGTCATCTTATGTTCGTGGAGGACATTAGCCTCCTAGTCCTCAGCTGGTTCTACCAGTTTACCTATATCAAAATATACAAAATGTATTTAACATATTTAAAAATGTGTTAAATACATTTTGTAACAAATATATTACGAATATGTCACAATTTGCACTTCCACTGATTTAATAAAAAGCAAAATTATAAATTTTGAAAAAAAACCCACGACGGTTAAAATATAATTGAAAAATGATAAAATAAATAAAAATCCCCGACATTTAAACAACAGAGTATCAGTTTTCATAGCACTTCCCTACGCACCTATTTGGTTCTCGAAGACGTAGATGTGGCAATAACATATTATTCAAGTCCCTATGAACTTAATATAAAACCCAATATAATCCGTCGGGGGCTGCCATTGAATGGACTAGATTTGTAGTTTTAGAGTAACGTGAATAATTTGGAGATATTTTATTGCTATACTTATATTTCTTCAAATTTAAAACAGTGATGAAACCGCATCAAAATTTGACTAGTAGTTTTGGAGAGAAATGGGAACATTTTCTTAAGTTTTTTTACGTTTATTATCTCTAGTTGCATAAATTCTTTAAATCGAGGAGTTTTTAATTTATTTTTTTTTCAATTACCTGCATTTTAACCATCGTGGGTTTTTTATGTGTAATTTTGCTTTTTTATATTTATGTTGAAGTTTAAAATAGTGATGGCAGCCCCCGACGGATTATATTGGGTTTTATATTAAGTTCATAGGGACTTGAATAATATGTTATTGCCACATCTACGTCTTCGAGAACCAAATAGGTGCGTAGGGAAGTGCTATGAAAACTGATACTCTGTTGTTTAAATGTCGGGGATTTTTATTTATTTTATCATTTTTCAATTATATTTTAACCGTCGTGGGTTTTTTTTCAAAATTTATAATTTTGCTTTTTATTTAAAACTTTTTATAGGGTATGCTCTATAAAACTAATTAATATTAAATATGTAGAAGCTAAAATTAAATATATTAATGACTGCAGCGCCTTCAAGTGATTTACCACTGTATCATCTGTTTAAGAACCTTTACTGATCAACCACAAACCCTATAATGAATACCGCATGAAAATCGGACTAGATATTACTGCAGCGTCACCTAGTAAGTTAATACCGTAACACCTATTTAAAAATATTCACTAATCAACCACAAACCTTTTTTTCAAAAGCCGCATCTAAATCGGACCAGTAGTTTTGGAGAAAAATTGCAGCATTAGTTTGTACAAATAAATGTTTACTGCAGCGCCCCCTGGTGAGTCGTCACCGAAAATCGCATCTAAAGCGGACTAGTAGTTTTGGTTTTCCACAAACAAACATTTACTTCAGCGCCCCCTGGTGAGTTTTCATAGTAACACATAATACAAGAACATGCACCGATCAAACCAGAACCCATCACTGAATTAAAACCGCATCAAAACAAATGTTTACTGCAGCGCCCCCTGGTGGGTTGTAATTGTAACACCTATCTAAGAACATGCACCAATCAAACCCAAACCCATCATTGAAATTCGTATCAAAATTAAAATAGTAGTTTTGGAGAAAAATGGCAACATTGGATTGTACAAAAAACGTTTACTGCAGTGCCCTCTAGTGAGTTATCAACTTAATATCTATCTAATAATATGCACCAATCTAATCCGAACCCTTCTCTGAAAACCGCATCAAAATCGGACAAGTAGTCTTGGAGATAAGCGGCAAAATAGGTTTACACACACAAACTGCCTCTCACCCCAAACGCATATACAGTCTCCGTTCCGTCGCGGGTAAAAAAAAACCTCATTTATATTTATACTAATCTAAAACTTTAAATTTCAGAGACTTGCGATGCGACGTTCGCTCTATCTCACTCTCGATCTTACTCACTCACTTGCTCCCTACTCTCACTCAATGGCTATGTGCTTCATGCTACGTTCTTCCTTTTTCACTCTCTCCCAATCACTGATGCAGAACTGGGAGGGGAGAAACGGCCCGTGATAACCACAATCACAGTGCCCGAAATCTTCATAGTCCACTCAGCATTAGGAAGCAGTGTGATTGGTCAATTCACGGCCCGTTCCTCTTCACTCCGCCAAGGTCTGCAGCAGTGGAAACGCAGCCTTACCGGTAGTTCCTTGAAGGTCCGCTCCCCGATATTGGCGATGCAGTCGCACACCACGGCCTTGGCGGGAGAGCTCTCATGCTGCTGCAGCACGGTCGACAGCGGGCCCAGCAGCGTCTCCCACAGGTACACGCACTGGGGCAGGCCCGGCGCCTCGTCGATTTGTTCTAGAACAATATACTTCACAATTGCAATCACGAACGATGGCGTTAGGCCATTGGTAAATCTCTAGCTCGGCCCTTAAAGCCAGATCCCAAAAACCCCATCCGATGGGTTCTCTTGACCGGAGGAGGCGCGTACCCAAAGACCCGCACTGACTGCCTTCTAGGAAAGCAGCGAAATACTTTTTTCTTCACTATCAATCCTGCGTCGCAATCAGCTCATCTCGTGGTAGACAACGCCTCAGTTACTTGGGGTCTCCGACGTTTCAGCTTACCATCAGGTTGCTTGTCTGGCATTTTACATATTTTTTATTGAATGACATTAATTGCTTTAATTAATAACAGAGACTTCATCTATAAAAAGATGCAATCTTGGGCAGGTATTTCTGATTATTGAAGAAACTTATGGGATTATTTTAGAGAAAATATTATTTTAATGTAAGCTCGGGTGAAGCCGTGGAAAACAGCTACTTACTTGAAATATTAAAAATTATTAAGTAGAATAAATTTCTAAAGTATATTCATGTATAAAAAACAACAAATACATACCAAGCTTTTGTATAGCGTCTCCTATGATGCTTATCGTCCGTGACGTTTGTAATACGACATCTTGGTGTTCATGATGTAGCACATCACTCAAAACATCCGCTAGGAGCGTCAAGTGAGGTTTCAGCAGTTCCGACATGTGATGGAAGGCGATGGCTGAGAGTACTTGTAAGGATTCTAATACCACTGGTATAGCTGCTGGTTTACATCTCTGCAACAAGGAAAAAGTATAAATTATAACCCGAGTACAAAAAACTGAAACCCTTCATTTTGAAGAACCAGAACCACTCCAACCATTATAATGAATGAACAACAGCTGTATAATTTTTTAAATTCATTAATTTAAATAAAAAAAAATTCGCCATTAACCTTTTCTTAGTGGGGTATAAAAAGTTGAGTTTTTTTATAAAAAAAGATTAGATTGAATACTTTTTTTTTTACTTCAGTCCTTAGTGATTAGACCATAAGGAACATGAAAGACCAAGTTGGGTCTTTTCAACATTCCTTGAGAAAAACTGTATCTTCTGCAAAAATATTCATCAACATGTCAAATAGATACTTAAATGGAAACTTAATCTTAAACCACTATAAGTTAGGGACTTTCATGTAAAGACCATATTTGAAAGGCCGGCAACACCTGCTAATCCTCTGGTATAGCGGGTGTCTATGGATGGCGCTTATCACTTACCACCCACCTGGTGGTCCGAATGTCCGTTTGCCCCCTCTTCTATAAAAAAAAGTTAACCGATACCTAATACAAAAGTCTTACCACACGCTCATTCCCTTTGAAAATCAAGCCAATATTTTTAAAACATATATCCAAAATCCAACTTTTGAAACAGTACACACTATTTTCATCTTTCTTATCATAAGCGGGTTTAGCAAACATTTCATCATCAGAATATCCTTCTTCCTCATCATCATCAATGTCATTCATATCTTTCTTCTCATTTGTGTGTATCTTGCATTGTATTGAGTCTTTTTCCATAGATCCAAGCACTTCACTCACTTTTGGATCAATTGATAGAATGCATCCAATGGTGATGAGCGCCGCAACTTGTAATGTTATATCTGAAATTCATTTAAATTGGTTATAAGCTTGAAAATGTATAATATTCCCTAAATGTATACAAAACGTTTATATGAGAACAAGATAGTTTTAAGATTGTATTAAAAAAATTGAGTATAATATAATGTTCTACTGACTAATGAAACTCAGAACTTAAGAAGCAAAATGTCAAAAAGTTAGAATAAGCAATTACAATATAAAAATTAATACAATTTTACTAAAACTTAAAAGTAAAACCGTTAGAACCTATGAAAATAATTTTCAATATTACATTTTAAAGCATATTCTTTAAAATGTAATATTGCAAGTTTTGTATCATGTATAACTAAACTAACCTTTGTGAATTAAAAATTTCCTTGTAGACCGTACAATCTCGCTGACCAATCCGTCTTGCATCTTGTGGTAGGGCGTAGCCTGTACGAGCGCGGCGCAGCATTTGAGCGCGACTATGATCACCGCGTGACTCCTCTCGCTGTCTAGTATACCCACAAGCACTTTGTGCATGCAGTTTATTATATAGCCAAGAGATACAGAGAATGGTATGAAAGATGCGTTAACTTTTTTGCTGGAAAAATTGTTATTTTCTTATGTTTAGACTTAGAGACAAAAGGGATTTTATTTATAAGTGAATAAAGCGCATCTTGTGAGTTCTTAGCTATGTTCATTGTGTAACAAATAATTCAATATCATGAAAAAAAATTATCGCTTTCTATCTTATTCTATTCTAAATAACATCTATTCAATTTTAATATTTATTTCAGTCTTAATAACATTTTTTTGAAATGTTTTTAAATCGTTTATAAATAACTAATGGAGGCGTAAATATTATTAATTTTATGCAAACAAAAAGCCAAACAAATATAATTTGTTCATATAGTATTATTTTTTTCTAACCAAGACATTGAGGTAAGTCCAGTTGTCAGTATACAGGTGATGTTTGTTTTTTACTAAAGATTGATAAAGATACATGTTCAAATTTTGATAATATTTACTGATAACTTACCATGACTCTGCTTGCAATAAATAGGTACGGGATCCAGAGAGTAATGCCAATATAACACTTAGCGCGGCCGCTCGACTACTGGCGATGGGGTCTGTGACAGCACAGTATGCAAGGGTCTTTTTCGAGTTAGCCTCTGCCAACCAGTTATTTACATCTGGCGCGTCAGGGAAAAGCGCCCACCAATATCCAAATATTTCCTTCCTTTCCTTGATCTGGAAATATAATGTAATTTTTAACTTATTGTTATAGAATAATAATTCACGCTATACATCCCTGTTTGGAATGGGGAACATGGTTATTTTTACCATTAAGACAATTGAATCAAATCAGGATCATCAGATCAATTTGTAACCAAGGCATTTGCATTTGCAAATGCCGAATATTGAGAGCAGAAAAAAATAATATAATATGCTGAATATCCTGTTTAAAATATTTTTTATGGTCAATATATTACATGGTTGATCTATTATTATTATTTATTTAAGGGTGGGGACACCAGCAAGGCCAGACGGGTGATCAGTCCTCATTAACGGGACCATTTCACCCAAATGGTTGATCTATATAAATGGTTGTCTTACACTGGCATCTTTTACCTTAAACCAATAAAAATTTGAGATATTTTTAGAATCCAACTCAGAAACACTTGGGACTATGCTTAATTAGTTAATTAAATGATGGATGGTACCACTGTTCTTATTTCTATTACTTAAACTTATAAAACAATATTGTAATCTTACAATTCCACATAAAAAATTCTAATCAAATACACTCACTTTAAATAAAACTAAAAAGAGATTGGCCGCACTTTGTCTCACTCTGGATTTAAGTGCTATAAGCTTAGCTTCTCGTCCATTTTCAACGTCAGACATATCTGAATCACTCGTCAAATTCCAACAAGCTTTAGTTTTTTGAGGCTCCAAGTAGTTTCTGCTAGCTGGCTTATAGGCGGAATTATTTTCAAAATTATCTACATCTTTCATCAAACTTCGATCAGACACAGGTATCTCTTTCTTTAGACTTTCTATTGCATTGTTTCTCTGTTTCCTAATCTTTTGCTTCTGAAAGTGACAATATAAATTATTGTAATTTTTTTTTGGATCTTACAGAGTTAAGATGCATTTCTGAACATGTTTATACATAATTTAATAACTTTACCCCCAAATACTCAAACGAATCTCAAATTTAAGACGTACTTAAACTCATGCTACGACAACACGAGTTTAAGTACGTCTTAAATTTGAGATGTGTTTTAGTATTTGGGGGATAGACTTTTAATCTGATTATTAATAATGTACATTACAAAACATATACAATACAAACTATGTATGTGCGTACTTTGCCTCCTTTTGTGTTTAGTTTAATTGGAGTAGAAGCTATGGTCTGCTGAGCTGGCATTATTTTCTCTAGCCTATTATTTTGATTCAATAAACCATATAGTATGAAATATCTGCATATGCCAATCACTTCTGGCGTTGCTATATGTATATTCGGCTCATTAAAACAAACATGTGCAAGAACTCGCAGAGCTGCTATCACTACCTGGAAATAAAAGCGTAATCATAGTATAAGTAGACCAAACGGGTGGATATATTACCTGATGGTAAGTGTTCAGCGTCATAAATAAGCATAAACAAGTTGACTAAAGTAACAGGAGACTTGCACAGGCAACTCGTACATTGCATATCCCAAGACATAAAATGATCTCGTCACCAATAGTTACACTACCTGACCGCAGTCCATCATAATACAGCCAAACATGGTCAAGGGAAGTCCTCCCAGTTGCTGTATCTGATATGTTGGGCTTGTAAAAACTTAATAAAACGCTATAAAATCTCTAAAATTGTTTCATTATAATGAGTAAAATTCGCATAAACATTATAAAACAATATATTTACTTACTTTACAATACATAAACTCATCTTCTGTCTTAGAATATCCTTTCATTAGAAAATTGATGACCACTTGAGACAAGTTTTCTTTCAGTTCTGTTGTTATTACTGACTGATCACTAGATTTATTTTCATCTACAGTCAGTAAACTGGTTATGCATTTAAATGCAATTAAATAAATTTGTAGAGAACTTTGTATATTTAAGCAATAGCCTTTGTCAATGTAGACAAGATTTATTAAGAATCCATCCTTACCAATCAATTCATTGACATACTGAAACAAATATAATAATAATATCAACCCTTATATTATGTCCTGTTATTGAGCACCTGTTATTGAACACTTGAACGCTTCATCCAATCCTCAAAGCACTTCTGATAAGACTTTTTGATATAGAGATTGTATAGGTACTATTAAATTTTACTCTATTGCAGAGAACATATCAGACAATTATGAAAATATTTTTTATACTCTTGGTTTTTTTTATATATATGAGCGCAATGCCCCGCTACAACTGCCATGAATTTCATAGTAATTATGAAATAAATGTAATATTAAGGACCCGTAACTTAACTACTCCAGCTTTTAAAATTATTTCGTGGGATTAAATGACAGCAAGTTAAACTGTTACTTGTGTAAACATTAAAATTAATGTCTGCCCCATTTTATATAGTGGGACAGACAAATGATTGTATTTATTGGACAATAATACTGTAATGAATTTCCTTACCTGGGCTCCACTTTGTGGATTATACTGCAAAATACAATGCAAATTGTGCAAAATGTCAGGGAGGGTTATGTCTGAAGATGTTTTTAGGCACTGCACATGCCATGCCACAGCTGCACTTAAAGAGTCTCCAGCA